>JAQPPZ010016646.1:0-2514262 GCA_028583015.1 Wollemia nobilis
TAAGCATCTTCTGTAAGTATCTTCCATAAGCATCTTTTGTAAGTAGTTTCTGTAAGTATTTTTCGTAAGTATCTTCTGTAGATAATTTTCGTAAATATTTTTTTATAAAAACTTCCGTAATATCATTATAAGTAATACTATTCCGTAATATCATTATCAGTAATATTATTCCGTAATACCCCTCTGTAGTTATCATCCATAAATATTTAATATATATGTATATAATGATTAATATATATATTAATAATAATAATTATAATAAAATATATTTAAAATCAAAATATGAATTAATATTATAAATAACATTACTCACGGTATATAATAAATATAATATACATATATAATAATATTATATGATAATCAGCGTGTGGTTGTGCAAGATGGATATGGCTACAACTAAACATTAAAATGCGGCATTAAAGAGAATTCACGGATGGAGCAGCAAGGAGGAGGAGCGAGAGGTCTAGGGGCATCAAACCCTAGGTTTGGGACTTCAGAGGGCAGATCAGCAGACGCGGCAGGTGGGGGCTCTGGCGAGATAGCGAGCCCCCGGGCGGAGGATGTGGACAAGGAAGTTCTATTGGAACCGGTCCAAGGGCGTTGGGCGGATGCGGTTGAAGATTTCTCCGAGGGGGACCGGGACTCTATGCGTCGGGATCAAAGGAAGACCCAAGAAGGAGACAAAGAGAAACATGGCAACTGGAGACCTTCATATCTTAATGCTCTTCGCGGTAAGCAAAAATTATCCGACTCTTGTTTTAATCTAAAATCTATCAATGGTAGGTTGCACGTCCCAGATTCCTTAGCTCAGCATGTGGCTATGGAGGGCAGAACATCTTTGGTGGCTAAATTTATGGGGGTGAGGCCGGACATGGAAGTCATAAGGAGATGGGCCATCCAAAAATGGCAGCCAAGGGCCGGTATGATGATTAAGGCTTTACCCAAGAGTTTTCTTTTGGTGACATTTCAATGTGAACAGGACATGGAAAGGACTCTCCAAGGAGGTCCTTGATTTTTTGGGAAAAGGGGCTTGTATCTGAAGCGTTGGTCCCCCGATTTCCAACCCCCGGACTCGAGTCGCTGGATTTGGCTCCTATTTGGGTTAAGATGCCAGGATTACCTCTGCTTTTCTGGAACGAACAAATATTGGCTGGGATAGCTACAGAGATTGGAGAACTAATAGCTATTGATCCTGCAACCTTGAGCAAAACAAGACTCCTGTCTGCTCGCATGTGTGTGTTGGCGGACCTGAGTAAAGAGCTCCCTAAATCCATTATTTTGTCGTCTATGTTTGGCCTTCATACTCAGGTATTTGAATATGAAAATATGTCTTTTAAGTGTAGTGTTTGTGGGAAGGTAGGGCACCAGGGTATCCACTGCATTTCCAAGAACCATCCCCCACTCCAAAATACTGATCCTCAAACCCAGAATAATATCCCTCCCTCGTAGATCTCCATTCCTACCCAACCTGGGCCTCAAGGACGTGGAGCTCGAAATCCGAATATCAGAGACCCTGTTCGCCCTATTGTAAGCAAGAGGCAACGTTTTAACCCTCCTCCCAAAAATTCCTATGCCCCAAAACCCTCTCACGGGGGAGCTGGTCCCTTTGATGGGAACCCTCAAGCTCAACTTCGCTCCTAAGATGATACGACAAGCCTCGAGCCAAATCACAAAGGAAAGAACCCCATAGATCAACGCCATGGGGCAAGTAAGTTTGATTGGGTGATACGGGAGGCCTATGGAGGCTCGGTGGAAGTGGTCCCATGTACTGCGGAGGAATTTATGGGAAGAAATTCCAAGGAGATCAACATCCCGGTGGAGAACAGTTTTGATGCATTAAATCGTTTGAAGGGAGATCGGATGGACAGCCAAGAAGTGGAATCCGAGGTAGAGGAGACTCAAGAGAAGGATTTAGAGGAGAAAAATCGAAGGAAGGAGCAGGAAACTAATAATACATGCAAGGATACTCGGGGAGGAAGAGGTGAACCACCAAGATCGGTGTAACCCCAAAGCAGGGAAAAAAGAATCTACTAATCAAGAAGCTAAGAGCATGGAATCATCTCCACTGTCAAAAAGACCAGTTAACCTGGAAAGCCAGATTGTTACCCCAAATACCAAGACTGACCTACCCAAGATGGTTACTAGAAGCCAAGTGAATCCCAAGGAACTTCAACCTAGAGCGGATGTATGGGGATATGGTTCGGTAGGAAGAGGGAAACCTAGCAATGCTTGCCTTAAGGTAGAAAGAAGCAGAGCGAGGAGTGGGTGATGGCACTCAAGCAGTATTGCTCTTTGGGGCGAAGGCTCGAGGATCCAAAGCCCATAAATGAAGATCCTTTCATGGAATATTCGTGGGAGTAATCCTGCAAAAATAAGAGCTTTGTATGCTCTTAGACAAGAACACAAACCGGATATGATTTTACTGCAAGAAACTAAAATGGAGGAGAGTAGAGTTATTCCTTTTAAGAATAGGACTTGGCGAGAAGCTGAAGTGGTAGGCCAAGAGGCCACTGGAACAGCGGGAGGGTTACTGGTTATGTGGAACAAAAATGTGATTGATAGTAGAGTGATTCGAATGTCTAGTTGGTTTATTTGTCTCTTATGTGTGGATAAAACCACACGGGAAGAGTGGATCTTAACGAATGTATATGCTCCGGTTAGACAGGGATTGAGAAGGGTTCTTTGGAGTCAGCTAGCTGAATTGAGGGAGACGGTCCCCAACTACCCTTGGATTGTGGCGGGGGATTTCAATTGCTACCTTAATCCTGTAGATAAATTGGGGGGCTCTCAAAGAATAACTGCTGATATCTACGAGTTTAGAGATTTTGTTGAGCAACATGAGTTGATGGATGTGGACCTGCGTAGATTCTCCTATACATGGTCTAACAAAAGATTGAAGGAAAACCAAATTCGGATCAGATTAGATAGGTTTCTTCTTTCTCAAGAATGCCCGGAGAGGTTTGGGGACTCTTCATTAACGGCACTCCCAAGAATCGGGTCCGATCACAACCCAATTCCGTGGGAAACGAGGGGAGGACTCTAAGAAAAGATACATCGGACCCTTTCGATTCGAACTTATGTGGTTCCAACATCAGGATCTCAAGGATCTAGTTGCCCAATGGTGGGACAAAAAGTATAATGGTTCGAAAGCGGCCCAAGTGGCATGTAAACTAAGGAATGTGAAGGCTAACATTAGAGAGTGGAACAAAACTTCCTTTGGCAATATTTTTGTTAAAAATCCAGAACTAAAAGACAAGATCAATGAACTACAGGAGAAGTTGAAGTCAAAGCAGCTTACAGAGGATCTGAGAAACCGGGAGAGGGAGGCCATTGGCCGAATACCACACGATGCTAGGATTTGAAGAAACCTTTTGGAGGTAGAAATCCAGATTGCGTTGGTTAAAGGAGGGTGACAGAAATACAAAGTTCTTCCATGTCTCTACTCTTCGTCACAGGAGTACTAACAAAATTAAGGAGATCAAGATGGCCGATGGGTCTAACACCAAAGATATGGAAGACATAAGGAGGGAAGCGGTTGAGTACTTTAAATCGTTGCTAGAAGATGTTAATCCGACTATTGAAGAAGAGGACTCTCTGTTGGCAGCCATTCCACCCCTCGTAACTGATAATCTTAAGGGATTCTTACTTAGTCCTTTCACAAAGGAGGAAATCAAGAAGGTCGTTTTTGACATGGATGGTAACAGCTCCCCAGGACCGGATGGCTTCCCTGCAGCTTTCTTCCGGAAGTTTTGGGATATCCTAGGCAATGATGTAGTGGAAGCTATAATTGAGGCTCAAAAGGACATGGAAATCCCGGAAGGAGTTAATGCTACTTTTTTAGTTCTCATCCCTAAACTAGTGGGAGCAATGGAATTTTCCGGTTTTCGCCCTATCAGTTTATGTAACACTACGATGAAGATTCTCACAAAAACAATCGCCAATAGGCTGAAGGTTATCCTTCCTTTCATCATTGATATGAACCAAGGTGGCTTTGTGAAAGGGCGACAAATATTGGATGGTATCATCACAATTCATGAGGTTATTCATTCAATGGTGACTAGTAAGGAAGCGGGTATGTTACTAAAGCTTGATATGAATAAAGCCTACGACCGGGTCTCATGGCGGTTCCTCACCAAGATTTTGGGTAAGTTTGGTTTCTGTCCCCAGTGGATTAAGTTGATTTTTAGTTGTATCTCTACTACAAGATTTTCTGTCATGGTGAATGGGTCACCCTCAGGTTACTTTAAGAGTGAAAGGGGGTTGCGACAAGGAGATCCTTTGTCTCCATACTTGTTTATTATTTTAGCGGAAGCATTGGGTAGGAACATTTCAGCAGCGGTGGCAGATGGTCAATTGGAAGGTTTTAAACCAGCCTCAACGAGCGAGGCCGGTGTCTCACCAACGGTTTGTGGATGATACAATCATTGTGTCCAAAGCCTCGGTGCCTCAAGCTAGGAAGTTGAAGAGAATTCTAACCAAGTATGAGACAGACGCAGGACAGTACATAAACTATAAGAAGAGTAGCATCTATTTCTTTAACACGCCTGGTGGGAGGGAGGAAAGAATAGCTAACCTCTTCGGTTGTGGAAAGGAGCTTCTACCAGCAACTTATCTAGGCATGCCTATGTTCGAAGGAAGAATGAAGGCTACTTTGTGGAACTCAATCATTGACAGGATCTCCAAAAAGTTAGCGGGGTGGAAGGGCAGCCTTCTCAGCTCCGCAAGAAAAGCCTTATTAGTTCAAACTACTTTACTGAGCATTCCAATTTATTGCATGTCTCTATTTAGAATGCCTGCAAAGGTCCGAGCTACATTGGAGCTAATTCAACGCAACTTCTTGTGGTCAGGTTCAGAGGAGAGAAAGAGAATTTCGTTGGTAGCATGGAATCAGGTGTGTGCAAGCAAGGATCAGGGGGGCCTGGGGTTAAAGAGAATGAAAGAATTGAATCAAGCTATGATTGGCAAACAGGTATGGAGATTTATCAATAATGATCAATTGGGATGGGTAAAACTTCTTAAGGCAAAATATATCAGAAATAATCAGGACTTCCTGAAAGTCGATAATCTCCCTAGAGGATCCTATTTTTGGAATTGTTTGCTCGAATGTCGGGAGGTAGTCGGGAAAGGCATCAGATGGAGAATTGGTAATGGAAGACAAGTGGACTTTTGGAAAGACCCGTGGTTGGAAGAGGCCCCTCTGAAAGATAACTTAGACCTTCAGGTCCTCCAACATAAACTTTCGAAGGAAATGGGAGGAAAAGTAGGGGATTTTATTGATGTAGCACAGGAAACTTCTTCTTGGAAGAAAATCACAGTTCATAATCTGTCGAAGCAAGAGAAGGTGGCCCTAACCAAACTCAATGATGCTTTAAGGGTGTTCCCGATCATTCCCGGGGGAGGAAGAGACAAGGCGATTTGGGGCAAAACTACAAGTGGGATCTATTCGATAAAAGCGCCTATAAGTTAATCCACTCGGGATTCAATGGTCGGACTCCGACTTCGTTATTTGGTTAAATAATTTAACCCCAAAAATAGCTTTCTTCTTTTGGTTGGCGAGTTCAAAATAAGATCCCGACAACGGATAATCTGCAAAGGAGAGGTTTCCAATTCATCAATCGATGTATCTTGTGTGAGAAAGCAATAGAATCTGTAAGTCATATATTTCTAACTTGTGATTTTTCTTGTACAGTCTTCCAAATGATCCTGTCCAAATTTCATATAGATTGGGTCTGTCCAAATAGCATGTCTGACTTATGCATACAGTGGGCTTCCCCCTTCGGGCAAAGTTTTTGACTTGGCTCGGAAGCTCGGCTTACCCCATTTTTTATGGGGGATATGGAATGAGAGAAATAAGAGAGTATTTAAAGGACGTAAGAAAGATCCCGGGTTATGTGGTAATAAAATAATCGAGCTTTGAAAGAAAAGCTGGAAAACTTTCTTCTTCAAAAATGAGACCATGTCTCTAAGGGAAAGGAGGATTTTGCGGAGCCGGGGAGAGGAACTTCCGGACCTAGACATTACAACCAACCCACGGGATGGTGTCAAGTGGATACCCCCACACAAAAGTGGGTTAAGTTTAATTTTGACGGGGCAGCTAAAGGAAATCCGGGGCCTGCAGGAGCAGGAGGAGTTTTGAGAAATGAGGAAGGAAAAGTGGTCCTTGCCTTTGCAGAGCCTTTGGGAACTCAAACAAATCATTTTGCGAAGCCCGAGCTCGCATGCGAGGCAATGAGAATTGCCGGACTTGAGGGTTATAAGGAAGTTATCTTTGAAGGGGATTCGCTTAATATAATCAAGGCAATTAAGGAGGATAAAGACCCCAATTGGACCATATTGGAGCTTATCCTAGAAGCAAAGATTCATAAATCTCATTTGGTTAATGCCCGAATCCAACACACCTTCGAGAGAAGGGAACCGAGCGGCGGATCTAATGGCAAATATTGCGGTTTACGTTGGGGAGATGCAAATTTGGAAGGATAACTTCCCTCAAGAACTATTGGTGTTGGTTGCTAGAGAAGAGCTAAGATCAAACCTGTTAGAGCATCGGGGAGATCGGAGGGGCTGATGATGAGTAATCCGACGGATGGAATTAGGCGGAAAAGGCATCCCATTTCGTTGGGGCACGGGAGGTGACAAGTGTACAGATACGGCAACCTAGTGTTAGTAAGTGCTAGGTGTTGTTTGGTTTTTGTTTTATCCTGAATAGTCAAGCGACAAGTATAGGATTGTGGACTCTAAGTATGGCTTAATGTGAGTCTTAGAAAGATCCATTTTGTATTTTGATTATACGGGCTTGATGCTAGAACCAGCCCATTTTGACTTTGTAAAAGGTTTGTGGACCTTATAACCACCTCTACCTTATACCAAAAAAAATAATATTATATGATAATAAATTTTTATATATTAAATGTATAGTAATAAAAAAAACAAAAATAAAAAAATTTAAGTTATAAGCTTTATATTAATAAAGGTAAGCAATATAATATATATTAATATTAAAATAAGATATAATAAAACGAAAATAATATTTTTTTAAGCATTTTTCCCTGACGATTATCATAGGCCATAAGTTAGATATTACGCACCTTTAAAAAGAGATGCACCATGTATCAAGACATGTGGCAGACATGAAGATGCACGAGGAATGAGACAAATCACACGCATATGCACAGATCACAATTTCCACTGTCAATTTTAAAACTTTATCAACAGATGAAAACTGCTCATGTAGACATGTGACCAGGCAGAGGCTACCGAACACGTGACCTTCTCCAACCAATAAGAGGTGATGATGCAGATAACATGTCTCTACCATCGATTACATTTGAAATCAAGGGCTGAGAAATAAGAAAAACAAACACAAATAAAATAATGCTCAATCATTTACACGCGTTTGCAAAATCAAGCAAACAAAAACAAGGATAAAGTGAGAGTCGTCGATTAAAATGAATCAACGACCTGTGTAAATCTTAGGGTAAATACATTAAAAAGTCCACCGTCGATTACTACCGTAGATCTTAGGGTAATTAGGTGTAGATGAATTTTTTTTCCACCGTCGATGACATTAGGGTAAGATTTATCTATCGTAGAAAGAACATCCACCATCAGGAAAAACCTTATTTGTCGCCGACGCTGCATGCAGCCATGTAAAGAAAATTACCAGACCTCTAATCAAATTTCATCAAAATTTTTGTTAAGGGTTTGTAAAATTGTAGGCATTGTTTGAAGTGAGAGCAATTTTGTGTGATTTTCGTGTTGTATTCAAATGATCTTCAGAGGTCGTAAGTGAGGATGGTCGATGACGTAAAAAGGTGATAAAATTTCAGTGATCACGACAGGTAAAATACTTTTCTTTTTCTCTTTATTTACTATTTCTATGTATATTCGACAAAATAAAACATTTTAAAGTTTGAAATTAGGTAAAAATTAGGAATTAGGCAGAGATTAGGTAGAAATTTGATTATAATTATGAAATTTTATTTTAGGGTAATAGTGGGAAAATACATGAAATTTTGTTCTAAGCTAAATTTAGGGCAAACCTTGAAATTCTATCACGAAAAAGATATGAAATTTCGTTTTCACACTGTATCTTAGGGTAAAAATTAGGGAAAACAACAATTTTATGTTTTTAGGGTAAAATTACAGTAATTATTATTACCGAACTTGTTTTTCTTTTTAGAAAATCCTTCATTTGGTAAACTTTTCTGAAATTATTTGGTAAAATTATCTTGATTTAGGAGAATCTCTTATATTTCTTCGAGACATGGAAACTGTTTGATAAATTACACCAGAAGAATGTATAAACTAGGGATTTTCTGATGCTATCATCCGGAATGTGAATATTACATGTACAATTTGTAAAAATTAAGAATTTTTGCAAACAAAATAAAAAATACATATTAAGTAGGATTTAAAAAAATAAATAAAGTTTTTGATTTATAAATTTTTACGTTTTTCGATATGATAACAGTAGGATTATTATAAGTTTTAAACTTTTTTATCTGATATCAGAAGGGTTTTAGAAGTTTATATGTTATAATTTTTTACGTTTTTGTTTGTTTGAAGATATATTTTATTTTTTTGTTGTAAAATAAAGAAAACATTTTAAATAATAAAAAATATAATAATATAAAAAAATAATAAGACAATAGATTTTTAAGGGTTTTTGCCGACCTCTAAACAAAACTTTTGTTTATATATAACTTGTAGGGTTCTTGGTGAAAAAAAATCATCTCCTCTCAACCCTCAGCCATCACCATGCCTAAAACTATGTTCCAAAAGTATAGTGAGTCATCCTCCATCGATACACAAAACCCGAGCGACTCTGTAATTGAACTATTTGAAAATGCTCGATGGTGGGAGGCGCTAAAAAAATTTAAAGGTCATGACTTAGGGGTGTTGAGGCAATTTGCATTAAACTGTAACCCTGACACTATGCTCACCCATGTTGGAGGACTTCAGCTAGAACTAAACCCGAGTCTGATTTTTGAAGTATTGGGTTTACCTAAGGTTGGTTTACCTTTCTACAAAAATTTGAAGTGTAACCTAGTTGGTGACCAAATTTAGGGATAAATGTACAATCTTGAGAGATAAGGAAGGGTCAATAAAAGGAGTTTCAACCTCTACACTTCCCCTTATATGGCAAGAGGTCGTTGTCCTTATCATTAAATTCTTTACTCTTGAGGGATGAATGTCTGTTTTATCAACCTATCACGTTAGAATGTTAATAAATTTAAAATATCCAGATAAAATTGATTGTGTTATCAACCTCCCTTATTTTTTGTTCCAATATTTGAAGTCAATTATTTTAAGAGTAAAACCCAGAAGTTCTCGAGAAAAACCTAAGTCGCACCTGATTGCTCACCATGGCTTAATTAAATTAATTATTTTGAAAAAGGCTCATGAAATGAAAGTGTATTGGAATCGGATTATGGAATAATCCAACGTACCTAAGTGTTCAGAATACATTGAGTTTGAGGGAGAATAGTCAACAAAGGAAGAGCATGACTCTGATAGTCAGGATGAAGAGCCTAAAAGCCCACAAAGAAAATGTAAATCTGGGAAATATATATCTCGACCAGATAACAAAAGATAAAAGAAAAATGTATAAAATTTTGAATAAGAGGATGAACAAGGGCAGGAACTACTTGTAAAAAAGTCTACTATAGAGACCCTGTCCTATCTTCGTGCACAAAATACAGTGCTGCAAATGAAAATTGATAGGCTAAGAGAGGATTTTACAGAACAATCTAAAATTATCCTAAGAGCCCTTATTTTTCAGATTGAATTAATTAATTAGCTTTATGTAGATAAGAAACCAAAGCCTATGGACTCTATCAATCGGTCACCACATGTCGAAGTCTCCCCACATAAGAGCTCTACTTCTGGTAAGAATCTTAAAAAATTGGTAAACTCTAGCAAACAGGTGTACACTAATAAACCAATTGACTTTTTAAAGATCCTGGAGGAGGATAGTTCCCAAAAAATTCTTAGTATTACGCAACAAAATCAACCTACAAAATCAGATCTGCTCGCCAAGGAAGGAAATGCATTAAAAAGTCTTGTCTTGGATGCAGTGACACCTTTAGAGCCTGATTCAAAGATTAACAATGAGGAACTTCATCCTTCGCAGACAAAGGATATATATCAGAAAGGAAGTGCTCAAGAGGTTGAGCATATTAAGATAGTTATGGTGGAGACACTAGTTGTAGCAGTTGTAGCAACTTTAGATCAGCAGGCTAAGGAACATGTACAACGGGTAAAACGCGAGCGTAAATTACCACCAGTTGGTTGAACAATAAAAAAAAAATTGTTATTTTATTATTCAAACTTATATTTTTAATTATATTTGTAATATGTTAGTATCTGTACATTTTTATAAGTTGAATATTTGTATCTATAGTATGTTTATGTAATATGTACAATTAATATTGTAGTATGTTTTTATCTGTATTTATAAGATGGTTTACAGTTACTATGTGAAATATTTGTATTGAATTATAGTTGCTAATATAAATTGTTTATTTCTTAGTTTTATGACCTTTGTATTTTTTTTATAAATGAATTATTTTATATACTTTAGATTTGTGATTAAGTTTTATTTTTCCAGAAGAAACTTAGTATAGTTATGTTAAAATTTAAGTTGTTTTAAATTTTTTTTGGCAATGATTATGATAACTTATGTTATTGTTTTTCTATAAATTTTAATTCTGGATATTTGAAAATGCATAAGGCTATTATATTTTGTTCATCATTATCTTTTTTCATCCATGAGGACATTCATGGAATTCAGTTTGGGGGAATGATGAGTGGCTATTTGACATATATTTTTGTACCAGAATTATTTCATTATTACAATTATATGATGATTATGATATATTTTTTATGAATTATTATTAATAAAATGTAATTTATTAGTAAATATGATTAATTATAGTAATCTAACATAAGTTTTTGATTTATATCAAATTTTTCCGAGTTCTGAGAAAAATGCAGGAAAAAGCATGGATGATCGATAAAGAGATTTTTTTGGAATGCACCTCGAACGAGAAGAACCAACAAAATTTCAGTGAACAACAAGTAATTGATCTTGCTACAGATGCATATTACTGAAGTATATTACTAAAGGTAGTTATTGAAGGTAGTTACTGAAGGTAACTACTAAAGGTAATTACTGAAGGTAATTACTAGAGACAGTTACTAAAGAATGTTACCAGCAGTTATTGTTGGTCGTGGACGACACAATCAAGTGGACGACACATCAAAATGGATGACAACACATATTTTTACTTTTCAAAACATTTTGTTTCTTGCATACTATCTACGGGAATATATCAAGTTGACAAAGTTATTATTTTTTCATAAAGATTGTAATCAGTTAATTTTGGGAAGTTTGAGATGTAAATGCAAATATTGTTAGAATTTCCTGGAATAAAGGACTTAATAGTCATAATGTATATCTTACGAGTCAGTTAAATAAGTGTTGTCTTGTTAGGATGCCACTTGGACTAGTCAAAATAATTATAAGTCCAAGGAGTACGTATTATGTTAGGTTTTAGATTATTTTGATTAATGTACAGTCATCAGTCCATAAAATCTGCATGACAAATACGTGGAGAAATTTTTTTAGCATTGTATTATTTACAATATAAATTACATAGGAGACCTTGAAGGAGGTCTACACTCTAATGACATTGCTTGCTACCATTACATTACAGTTTGTTCTAAGTTACAATTCTGAGGAAGCATGTACAGTTGAAGCTCCAGTAATAAAACAACACTTTGTTCTTCAAATATGGTAATCTATATCAATTATGTGGATTGTTTGAATTATGTTTTGTAAGTTGTGTATTTATTACCTACATTCATGGAATATGCATAAATATTAGTATGAGATATAAAATTTAGTTACAGAGATAAGGTAAATTAGGGAAGAAAGTCTTACACTGCCCTTTAGGAGGTAGGGCCCACTCCTAATAGACAGTCCTTGAGATCTCACCCCTGCATTAGGTTAGGATTAGTTAGAATTGCATTTCAAATTATATAAAATAAGATAAATTGCACGAGGATCCTCACAAATAAATTAGAACATATCATAAATAAATTAGCTTGCAAATAATTAGTGCATCAGTAAATCAATTCATCAGTAATTAAGTGCATAAGTAAATGAATTCATCAATAAAAGTAAATCATCATTGCATTTATTTATCATATCGTGCATCATTCATTTCTGCACAAATTTAATTCTGTTCATTTACTTTTTTGTACACGTGAAGCCTAAAAAAGAAACTTGAGCTAAGCTTAGTATTAACTTCTACGATATAATCTATACAGGATTTTTTGTTAGGATCCTACTATAAAATAAACTCAAATAAACACACTCTCACACAATTTCTTGGAAATAAACTCACATAAACATCATAGTAATATTCAGAACAAAATACAGATTATAACTAAAATTTGCATAAAGGAACAATCTCACAATAAGATAGAATCACAGGCCTCTTCGAGGGGGCAACCTTCTTCAACACTTCATTAACTTGCAAAAATATGAATACATTGGTGCCTTCTCGGGTATTTAAAGAGTTCCCTTCCATGGTTGGCTTACATGCAAAATGCCACCTGGATTACATACATAATGCCACCCGAATTACATGCATAGTTCCACTCGAATTACATGCACAATGCCACTCGAATTACATGCACAAGGTAACCTTACATAACCTATCTACCATGTGTTACATAAAAAGGGTGCCATTTGTCATAGGTACTACATAAGGTAAAACTTAGAACATTACAAAATATTAATCATGGGTGCTACCCACATTCTTTAGGAATTATTACATCATGGAAGTTATTACATTAAGGGTTAGGATGGGATCCTAACATGTCCTTCCCATTGAAGAAGATTTTTCCTCAAATCTGAAATGAGGAAACTGTTGCTGGAGTTGGTGGAGAAACTCCCATGTAGCATCTTCAGGTTGAAGCCCAAACCACTGAACCAGGATCTCTGTAATTGTACGATTGTGAAGAGTGTGAGTCCGATGATCCAAAAACTGCTCAGGTTCAAGTAATATGGAGCCTTCTTCATCCAATTTAGGAAGTGTGGATTGAACTTGTACTTGTGTGCCCACAAATTTCTTGAGAGTGAAAACAAGAAAAATAGGATGAATCTTGGAAGTAGGTTGGAGCGCCAATTTGTAAGCTGTGGGGACAATCCTTTGTAGAACCTGGTAAGGACTATAGTATTTTATAGCAAACTTCTATAACCTTCTAAGTTGTAGGGATGATTGTTTGTACGACTGTAAGCGAAGGAAGACCATATCACCTACATCAAAACTATGCTCAGAACGATGCTGATCAGCTTGTTGGTGCATCTGATTCTAGGCCATGTTCAAATTTTGCTTAAGTTGGCGAAGGACCTCGGTGTGTTGACTCAGAGCGTTGTCGACGACATAGACCTTGGAGCTTCCAGGAATGTAAGAGGAAGGCGTAGGTGGAAGGCGCCCGTAGACTGCTTCAAATGGTGTGATTTTGATTACAGTATGATAGGAAGTGTTGTACCACCATTTGGCCAAGGATAGCCATTTTACCCATTGAGTGGGATGATCTGAGACAAAGCAGCGAAGGTATATTTCCAAGCATTTATTAACAATTTTTTTTTACCATCCATTTGCGGATGGTATACTAAACTCATTTTGAGCTGAGTCCCCTATAACTTAAACAACTCTTGCCAGAAATGACTAGTGAATGTGGGATCACGATCAAATACAATGGAGGTGGGTATGCCATGAAGGGGAAAGATGGAGTCAAGAAAAAATTGTGCAACAATGGATGTTGTATAAGGATGGCCAAGGGCACAAAAGTGAGCATACTTTGAAATGCGGTCCACTACCACGAAAATAAATGACTTGCCTCCAAATTTAGGGAGCCCTTCTATAAAGTCCATGGAAATGTCAGTCCAAACCTGATCCGGGATAGGCAATGGCTGAAAAGTACCCAGAGATCACACTATTTCACCTTTCATCCTTTGACATGTGTCACAAGCAACAACAAAAGAGCGGATGTCATGTTTCATAGCTTTCCAAAATAAGGTGTGCTTGAGTCGCTCATATGTTTTACGGAACCCTGAATGGCCTGCAGATGGAGTGGCATGTAATTCCTTCATGAGGAGCTCTCAAAGTGGGGACTTATGAGGTAGAACCAGGCATTGATGGTAGCGTAGATCATGGCCATTCCAACTATACCCTGGTGCAAAATTTGGATCATCCATTAGTGAGGCTATAAAAGCTTACAAATATGCATCCTGACGTGCTTCTTGATGCAAGGAATCAATCCATTGGGAAAGTGGTGCTGAGATGGCACACAACATACTTACGGTATCCATTTGGTGAGAAATAGCATCAACCACAATATTCTCATTTTCCTTTTTGTAGATGATATCATAATCATAGCCCATGAGTTTAGACACCCACTTTTGTTGGTCAGGCATGGCAACTATTTGTTCCAAAAAATATTTGAGACTTTGATGGTCGATTTTGATGGAGAAGTGACGCCCAATGAGGTAAGGTCGCCAATGTGTGACTGCATGCAATATGGCTAACATTTCCTTAGCATATGTCGATTTCCTTAGATTACGATCAGGGAGTGCCTTGCTAGTAAAAGCCATAGGTCATCCTTCTTGCATCAATACTACCCCAATACCATGACCAAAAGCATCACTTTCAATGACAAAAGGTTTATAAAAATCTGGCATGGCTAAAACGTGAGTGGTGGTCATAGCATGCTTGAGTTCAATGAAGGATTGGTCAACAGGCCCTGTCCAAGTGAGGGAATATTTTTTCAACATGGAGGTGAGGGGGGCAACTATCTTCCCATAATTGTAGACAAATTTGTGATAATAGCCCATAAGCCCTAAAAATCCTTGAATTCCCTTGAGGATGCGAGGTTTCGACCACTCTTGAACTGCTTGAATCTTCTTAGGGTCAACCTTGACACCATCCTGTGAGACATTGTGTCCCAGATACTCTACTTCAATCAGACCAAAGGAAAACTTGGAACTTTTGGAAAAATGGTGATGGGTTACCAACAGTTGTAAAGTTTGATCCACATGATTAAGGTGTTCTTCCCATGTGCGGTTGTAAATCAAGATGTCATCGAAGAACACAAGGATGAACTTTCACAAAAAGGGCCGAAAGATGTTGTTCATAAGACTTTGGAATGTAGGAGAATTTGTGAGACCAAATGGTATTACCAAGAATTCATAATGAACTTCATGAGTGTGAAAGGCAATTTTGAGGATGTCCTCATCCTTGAGTCAGATCTGATGGTACCCAGAGCGAAGATCAAGCTTGGTGAAATACATGGTCTCGTGTAGTTCATCGATTAATTCATCAACCACTGGAATAGGAAATTTATCCTTGATCGTAGTCTTGTTGAGTTCCCGGTAGTCAATACATAGGTGCCATGATCCATATTTCTTGGGAATAAGTAGGACAGACAAGGATTAGGGGCTAGTACTAGGTCGGATGACACCAGCCTTGAGTAATTCCTATACCAGTTTTTCTAATTTTGATTTCATGGCATAGGGTACCTATATGGCCTAATATTTGGTGGTGCACTACTCGGGAGCAATGGGATAGCATGGTCGTGAGAGCAACGCGATGGTAGTGTAGTTGGTTCTGCAAAGACAACATCATGTTTGTGTAGAACTAGTTTTAGGTCTGATGGAATTTCAGCCATTAGTGAAGTGGTTGGTTGGATGGAGAAGATTTGTGCAATGACCCCACGTTTTGATTTCTTTAGCACTTTCTCCATACGATTGGAACTAATGAGGTGAGGTGTTCCTACAGGGAGCCCTTGAGTAAGTGTGTTTGTCCATTTTGAGAGAATTGCATCTAGAGTTTTGCAAAGTTCCAACTAATAGTTCCCAATGTAATCAACCATTGAGATCCCAAAACCATATCACATCCTCCCAAATAGAGGGCAAACATGTCTTGCTTGAGTTCATAGTCCCCTATCCTGATCTTGACATTGTGAAATTTTCCTTTATAAGGTAATGTTCCCCCATTGGCTACCATGACCTCGAATGAATTACAAGTGTGGATATAGCAATTTGACTGCTTAGCAACTCGAGGATCAGTGAAGTTATGTGTGTTTCCTGAATCAATAAGGATGGTAAGACGTTGCCCCTTTAAAAATACCACAACTTTCATGGTTTGTGGAGTGGTAATGCCTACAAGAGCATGGACTGAAATCTCTGCCTCAGACCCCTGTGTATCTTCTTCCTATGGAGAAGGTATTTCAGGAGGGTCCTCATCCTCATCACTCTGATCAGTGTTAGCAAGTTTCTCAACATCTATCAAGAACAATAATTTGTTTGCACACTTATGTCCTTCAAAAAAAAATTCATCACAATTATAACATAATCCTTGGGAATGACGTGCATCCATCTCCTCTGTAGTTAGTCACCTGGGTGTAGTAGGTTTACTATCCACTAAATTTTGGGTTTGAGAAGAAAATGAAGGTTAGTTTTGAGGAAACCGTGATGGGCACCTTTGGTTTGAGAGTTTAGATTCAACCAGACGGGCCAAACTGATAGCTTCTATCATGTACTATGGTTTAAAAATCTTTACTTCAACTGGGAGATCCCCTTTTAACCCACTGATAAAAAAACTCGTGAATAACCCTTCCATCAACCCTCTTGTCTTATTGGCCAATTTTTCAAATTGAGTTTGGTAGTCATGGACTGAGGATGTTTGTTGCAGTTTGGTCAAGGCCCCTGTGAAGTCCTCATACTCACTAGGCCCAAATCGAATCAGTAGTTGGGACTCAAAGTCCTCCCAAGAGAGATTTGGGTTGGAATTACGTAACCACTGGAACCAATGTAGAGCCTCAAATTTCAAATTGAAGGAAGCCATATGAACTCGATTATATATAGGAACATTATGATGTCTAAAGAATTGATCAACCCTACATAACCACCTATCAACATCCTTCCCATTAAATTGAGGGAAGTCCAATTTTAGCATTTTAAAGGATGGGTCATGGTCATTCCTTGTAGAGTTTTCAACTTGGTGTTCTATTTTGAGTGGTCCCTTATGTAACTTGCTACCCACTTGTATCAGTGTTTCTTCTAAGCGAGCGCTAGTGGCCTCATGATCTAGACGAAGACCTTGGACCTCTTCCATTATGGATAAAATTGTCAAGTTCAAATTCTCAATGGCTTTTTCTAAGAAGTCCATCTGTTCTAGCTCTTTTTGATGTCCACGGGTACCCTGGGCCATTTTGGAACCTTTTGTGACCAGTTACTAAATATAGATAGAATTGGATTTTATGACTTACTATTTTTAGTAAGTGTCCAAAAAAGTGCTTGGGTGCTATATATCAAAATGATCAGCTCAAAGAGGTGGTCACAATGAGCTATATCCCACAACACTACTTTTTGGCACCCCAGACTTTTTTCCTCCTGTTTTGCCGAGTCTAACGGTGTTTACAGTTTTAGATTTTGAGCTACAGTGCAAAAGTTGGGTACTGGAGCACTATCTATAATTTGTATTTGGTCACTCGCTCAATGTTTTGCTAAGCCCTGATAGTCTCTCCGACACTGCTTACCTCACTATTCTAAAGATTCTCTATATTGTGTAGGTTACTATTATGATAGTTTTGTTCTGACATTGAAAACTGTAATTTCTGACCTGACTGTGCTGACTTGACTGACCTGACTATTACTGCCATTGCAAATCTGACTGTTATTCTCTATACTATCAACTTAACTGTCACCCTCATATTCTATCCTGAATTCATGTAATTTATGCTACTTTTTTGGTAGACGATTCATTTCTCATATGCTCACTTTTGGGAATTTGGCATGCAGGTTTATAAACAGGGATTTTTGGTTTGTGATTGTTTTGTAGGTTGAAATTTTAATAGAACCAGGGTATGCTAGGTAAAGGAGTATGTAACACTCATAGGCCCTTTGTTATACCATAGTGACTAACAATAGTGCTCGAACCAATATTTTAGGCCACTACCCAAGGAGGATTCCAAACATACCCTCGAGCACATTATCTGCCTCTCTGATAGTACGGGAGGGTAATCATCTGGGATGCTGTGTCCCATGGACTATGGATGATACAAGGCCGATAAGCTTCCTATTGGATAAAATTTTGTTAACCCTAGAATGGTCTCCCGATACACCCGAAGATGCATGGGAGCTCAAGTCCATGCATGAGTTCTGTCTGAGACCTGGGTATTGGAGCATGATCGCTCCTCACTTCACTAGACGTTGTATGGGCTATCTACATTAGCCAATAACGATAGATCCTTTGTGATATTTGAAAACCCCCGACATAGGGTTTCTACCTACTCAACTAAAAACACTATTTTTTTTTATAATAGTAAAAAAAATTTACACAAAAATAACAGGGGATTATACCTAACAGGCAAGAATCGTTACTATTGTAGTAGAACTTGGCCCTGGAAAGCACTTTGATACCACTTGTTAGGATCCTACTATAAAATAAACTCAAATAAACACACTCTCACACAATTGCTTGGAAATAAACTCACATAAACATCATATTAATATTCAGAACAAAATACACATTATAACAAAAATGTGCATAAAGGAACAATCTCACAATAAGATAGCATCGCAAGCCTCTTCAAGGGGGCAACCTCCTTCAACACTTAATTAACTTGCAAAAATATGAATACATTGGTGTCTTCTCAGATATTTAAAGAGTTCCCTTCTATGGTTGGCTTACATGCAAAATACCACCTAGATTACATGCATAATGCCACCTAAATTACATGCATAGTGCCACTCGAATTACATGCACAATGCCACTCGAATTACATGCACAAGGCCACCTTACATAACCTATATACCATGTGTTACATAAAAAGAGTGTCATTTGTCATAGGCACTACATAAGGTAAAACTTAGAACATTATAAAATATTAATCATGGGTACTACCCACATTCTTTAGGAATTATTACATCATGGAAGTTATTACATTAAGGGTTAGGATGGGATCCTAACATTGTTAATATAACCTTGATTTTCTTCGAATTGATAAAATTAAATGTAAGCTCTACAGCCGATAAACCCTCACGTCTACCAATCGTTGGACCCTATCTACCCGCACTTAGTCTCTCAGCTATGACAACTCTAAGCTACATCTAGAGTTTGGTCATGTCTTTCCTATAACTCTCTCACTCATCCATTAGTGTCCACTTGTAGCCTCTCACCCAGGCCTCTAAATGCTAACCTTTTATCAAAACATTTCCATTTGTCCCACTCGCTCCAAGAGCTCATTTATGCTCACTAGACCTACCCTATTGTAGTTATGCTCGACCCCACCTTGATCTCCATAGGAGCAACCTTTATATAATCCTCTCCCCTTAGGGGGAAGTCCATGGATATCTCATCCCTTGTTGATCTATATTACCTTGAAATCCTTTTTTGTTGCTCCTCCCACAATCATGTCCCTCAATGATAAGCCCATTGTAGCTCTACTCTCATGATACTTTGTTGTTGGATCAACATTGATGGTGAGATGCATGTTGACTGTACCTCTTGGTACCACCTCCAATTCCCATAGCTAACTCCTATATTCTCTACCCTTGGTTATATCATTGATGGGTCATCCTTGTCCTCCTATGTGAAACTATTGGGACCTGACCATCCTCCTCCAACCTCCTTGTTTGCTCATAAAAACTAGTAATCCCCTAGCTTTAGCTTCTTCTATACTAGCCCAAACTATCACAACACGTGATTGTACCTATGTAGCTTTTTCTCTCCCTAGTTTATGATCACCTAATGGATACAATAGACTTATGCTAGCTCAAAGTCATTATCTTACCACCTTAGGTGTTGCCACCATGGCCTCCATACAATGTAATTCATTGATCGCTCATCCACCATCCATCATGCTAATAGTTGAGACCCCTTGAAGACTCTCTACAACTACTCAAAGTGGCGCATCCATTTGTATGCTACATGTCTCTCACTATCTCACATAGTCCCTAGGAGACCTAGTGGTCACCTCATGGCTATGTGCTCCTACTTTTTCCTGAGAGGGGGTGTGAACAGTATAAGACCTCTTTTTACTTTTTCCTTTATACTTCAAAATAGTAAAGAAATATACCCAAAGCAATATCAAAACAATGCACAATATCATCCACAAAGTGACACCAATTTTAATGTGGTTCACCCAGAAAGCCTGGGCTATGTCCACAAAACTTTTCTCTAAAATTTATCTCAAAGTTCTTTGGGAAACCTTCCCAATTACAATGTTTATGAGCCTCAGCCCAAAGGATACACCTTCCCCCAATCTGAATTTATGAGCCTCTGCTCAAAGGAGATACCTTCCCATCTTCTTTGGAAATGATCCTTCAGAAGATCAACTTCCTCTACCTCTTGCCAGCACGTGGAACTCCTTTCCACTGAAGACCTCCTGTCCTTAATGCTTAGCCTAAGAGACCTCTGTCTTCTATGATCACGTCCATAGTAGCTCAACTACCTGTACCAAATACATTCAGTCGGTCTAGTACAAGTCTTCCTCTATCTGTCAGATCTGTCCAACTTTATGAACAAATCAATCCTCTACACACAATCCTTCTCAAAGACTTGCCAAATCTGTCCTTAGGTTCTTGATAGAACCAATGTACCTCTGTCCTCAAGTTCTCTGATAGAACTATCAATCTCAGGTCACAAGTCCTCTGCTAGGACCTGTCCAAATCTGCTCACAAGTCCCCACTGGAACCTATCCAAATATGCTCATAAGTCCCCACCTGAACCTATCCAAATCTACTCATAAGTCCCCACTGAAACCTGTCTAAGTATGCTCACAAGTCCCCACCGAAACCTGTCCAAATATGCTCACAAGTCCCCATCGGAACCTGTCCAAATCTGCTCACAAGTCCCCACCAAAACCTGTCCAAAACCTCAGCAAGCTCACCAAGAAAAACTTGCTTAGTATGAACTCAAAAAGAGAATTGTTAGAGACCCAATGTGATTCATAAACCTCATAGAAGCATAAAGAGAATTTTTAGAGACTTAATATGTTCTATACTTAACTCCCAATCTCAATCTCAAATCTCATAGAAACATAAAGAGAATTTTTAGAGACCCAATATGTTCTATACTTAACTCCAAATCTCAATCTCAACTCAATCTCAACTCAAACTCAATCTCAAAAGAATAAGATAGAAGTAGTATGTTTTTCTCAAGAATATGAAACACAACCCAACAATTGCCAACCATGCAATATCTCATAAAACAATGATGCTTATATTCTTTTTACCAACAACTAGGGTTTCATCATCTCAAAGCAAGTAGCAATTCTTACTAACATAAACCTTATTGTAAAAATGCTTCCTCTTACTCAACCAGAATTATGCATTCACCCAAAAATTCAACAATAACTTTAATGCATAAGCAATCTTAAATATCCAGAAATTAAGATTTACACCAAAAATACCTAGTAGACAACCTTTTCACTCCAAACTCAATTTCAAAAAATATACCATAAACAACATACATGAAAGAAGTTGCCCATACCTTTACTTTGATGAAGAAGAACTCAAAATCTGTCACAACACTAACTCTCAATTTGCCACCAATTAGAGTTAGCAATTATACAATAATACAAAATAATAAAGATCCAAATATAACACCTTATTTCTCCAACTTAGTAAAAACACCAAAGTACAATAACATACAAAGTAAAACCTCTTTACACCTTATTACTCCACATAAAAATTAACCATCAATAAACCAATGTCAAAATAAAAAATGATACCTTAACCTTATACCTCCTGCGCAATCACAACCACCATTATTTACACACCGCAACCAAAAGGAAATTCCCAACAAAGAGAATTGAACTCGGCACCTCTATCGTCTAGCGCTTTTTCTTAAACGCCACCACCTTTGGGTCACAAGTGCCCAACGAAATAAAACACCGCTGCCCTCTCTTTCATCTTCCTTTGACGCCAAGAACCTGGAAAACGTAAACGTCTTCCACAAATCGCATCCAACAATCCACTGCCGTCAATCCAAAAGGTAAGGATGCAGCCCAAGCTCAAATCTAAGTTTGCCAAGCATAGTCTCCAAGACACAGAACAAGCATGATATCAAAGACGTCAACGGAGATCGAAAACACATAGCAAGCTCAACTCGAATATACCAAGCGTTGTTCGAAGGAAATAGAGCAAATGCAAATCACAGATGCCAAGCATAAATCGAACGAAACAGTGCAAATGCAAATCATAGATTCCAAGCACAAATTGAATGAAACAGAACAAATGCAAGTTGCAGACGCCAAGCACAAATCAAATGAAACGGTGCAGATGCAAATCTTAGATGCCAAGCACAAATAAAAAAATATAGAGAACCATAAATCGTAGATATCAACATTAATCGGAGGTACTCACTGTTGAAAATCATGCCATCTTATATAGCAATTTTTCCTTCACTGTTTGATGTCGGCGCTTCTCCAACGATGGCAACAAATCGGTGAAAGAATGCTTGTTTCTTCCATCGCTTAAGGGTTGAAAGACCCTTTCATAATAATTAAAATAATAATAATTATTATTTTATTAATAATAAATTAAACTTGGACCTTTGACAAAGGTTTGAGTTAATTTAATTATTAATAATACACATGGACCTTTGCATTAAGTTAAGCTTGGTTTTAATAAAAACCCTTAATGAGTCCAAATGGTTTTAAGAAAAACCTTTAGCCTTGTCACCATGGTTTTAATAAAAACCCTTTATTCTTGACATCACACTCTTTTGAAATCAACACAAAAATGCCTTTTGACATCAATGACAACTTACAAATTTGAGGCAATGTACCCAAGGTACCCAAAATTGCCAACAATCTCCCCCTTTGTCATTGATGGCAAACCTTTACTGACAACACTTCTCAAGAGCCAAAACTGAAACCAATTGAAACCAAATGTGCTGACAACTGAGAATATTTCTTTAAATTTTTGCTCCCCCTGACTTGAAGCTTTCCTCTTCACTTGAAGTTCTCCCCCTTACTCATATCTCTCCCCCTTTTTCATCAATGGCAAAGGGCCACCTTTGGGGCTTGGGACTAAGAATTTACCTCTTAGCTTAGTCCCTCCCCCACCTCCTGATGAGGTGATTAATTTTGGGGTGGGAGTAAAACTCCCATTAGGCACTGATCATCATCAGCGTCTATAATTTCCTTGTCGGGCCTTCTCTTGAATTCTTTGTCCATATTCTTGTTCTTATCACTGTTCTTGTTCTTGTTCTCATCCCTATTTTTATCCATGCCTTGATCCTTGGACCTGATCATTACACTGTTCCTATTCCTGTATTCTAGAATTTTAGCTCTACACTGTCTGACTATGTGACCTTCATTGTTGCACTTATAACAAGTAACAATGTTGTTTATTTTAGGCATACCTGTTCTTTGAATCCACCAGTTCTGACCAAACCTGTTCTGACCAAACCTGTTTTGACCAAACCTGTTCTGACCAAACCTATTCCTGATATTTGAATTGCAATAAACTGCCTTATGCCCAAACTGTTGACAAGAGTAGCAATACCCTTGAAAGAAATTACCACCTCTGAAATTGTCATTTACATTATTCACTTGAGCCATGCAATGTGAAGCTATGTGACCAAACCTGTGACAAGCAAAACATTTGCCTTGAAACTTTACTTTATTTGAACTCTTAGGCTCTGAAAACTTCTTCTTCTCATTCTGAATTCTATTTTACTCGTTTCGTGCATCTATCATTTAAGGACTCATGATCTGAAATACTTTCCTCATCGGAACTCTCTTCCTTTTGGAGTATCTTACTAGTCTCTCCAACTTGTTCCTTGTGAGGTTTAACAAAACCAAGGCCTATTTTATCTTGTTGTCTTTCTTTGTCCTTTGATGAGAGACTTAACCTTTTTGGAGCTATCTTGAAACCTGTGAAGCTTATCCTTGTACCCTTTAGTTTCCTCTTTCAAAGAAGCCATTTTTTGTTCTAACTCACTATACTCAAGAACCTTAGACTCTAACTCATCCTTGAGTTTGTGTGTCTTAGCTATAGAGAAGTCAAGACTTTCTATAAGATCATCTCTCTCCATACAACATTCATCTAACTTATCCTTGAGTCTAGCATTCTTCTTTCTTTCCTTTTTCAAAGAACTAAGAGCATTAATAAGTTCACCTTTAAGATCTACTTCACCTTCCTCTATATGTTTGCTTTTAGAATCATCAAAGCCTTTTTCAGATTTCTTATCACTAGAGGTGCTACCCTTTTCAAAAACCATACAAGCATCTTCCTTATAGTTTTCTGAAGCATCCTCATACATACCAGAAACCAAATCATTATTTGTGCAATCATCCTCAAGGTGACCAAAATTTCCACATCTAAGACATTTCATGATAATGAATCTATGTTTTGGTTCTTCCTCTTTTTATGATATGAACATCTCATTTTCATTATCACTTGAAGAACTTTCACTATCACTACTAGAACACTTACTTGCTTTGTCTAGGTAGAAACTCTTCTTGTGTTTGTGAGAATACCTCTTTCCTTGATTGTTGTGCTCATCTTTGTTTTTCCTATGATGCTTGTGCTTTTCAGAATCCTTGCTCTTACAGTCCTATTTATCTTCATCACTTTCATCCTTGGTAACAATACAGTTAGTAGCATAATGACCAAACTTTCCATAATTGAAACATCTTACATTTTTTATATTTTTGTGCATTCTAGAGAACTTGCCTTTCTTTCTGTAATATGCCTCTTCATCACTAGAATACTCATCACTCTCTTGAAGCTATTTACCTTTGGATTTCTTGGTAGCCTTGAAAGTTGCCTCCTTCTTGACATCAACTTTCACTTGATTTCTCAACTCAAATGCTACAAGTATACTATGGAGCTCATCCTTTTTCAACTTATCCAAATCTTTAGCTTCCTCAATAGCAGAAATCTTTTCACTAAATCTATTAGGAAGAGATCTTAAAATCTTATCACAAACATCATTTTCAGCAATCTCAAGACCTAAGTCTTTCATGGAGTTAACAACCTCATCCATACGAAGCATGTAGTCACTAATATTTTCATCATCATTCATCTTGAGTTGTTCAAAAATACCTTTGAAGTGTCTCAAATTGGCCTTTCTAACATTTGTATCTCCTGTATGAACCACCTTCAACTGATTCCACATTTCACTAGTTGTCTTGTAGTGAATCACTTTGGTGAGATCTGCTTTTTGTAAGCCTTTTAGGATTGCATTCATTGCTTTTGAATTGCTGTGATGTAGGAGCCTTTCTTCTTTAGTATTAATACCATGTTCAGGAATAGTGTACTCATCTTCAATCACTTCCCAAACCTCATTCCCAAGTGCCATTAGATGAACCTTCATCCTTGCACTCCAAAGACCAAAATCCGACCCATCAAGAATAGGTGTTGCATTGCCACTTGAATGATCCATTGTGTTCTTTACTAGCTTTTCCTTCAAGTTGTTAAACTTTCCGAAGGCATCTGCTCTGATACCAATTGAAGAACACAAGCTTATACTGAGAGGGGGGGTGAACAGTATAAGACCTCTTTTTACTTTTTCCTTTAGGCAATATACCCAAAGCAATATCAAAACAATGCACAATATCATCCACAAAGTGACACCAATTTTAACGTTGTTCACCCAGAAAGCCTGGGCTACGTCCACAAAACTTTTCTCTAAAAGTTATCTCAAAGTTCTTTTGGAAACCTTCCCAATTACAATATTTATGAGCCTCGGCCCAAAGGAGAAACCTTCCCCCAATATAAATTTATGAGCCTCTGCTCAAAGGAGATACCCTCCCCTCTGCTCTGGAAATGATCCCTCAAAAGATCAACTGCCTCTACCTCTTTCCAGCACGTAGAACTCCTTTCCACCAAAGACCTCTTGTCCTCAATGCTTAGCCCAAGAGACCTCTGCCTTCTATGATCATGTTCACAGCAGCTCAGCTTACTATACCAAACACAGTCAGTCGGTCTAGTACAAGTCTTCCTCTGTCTGTCAGATCTGTCCAAATCTATGAACAAATCAATCCTCTACACATAAGCCTTCTCAAAGACTTGCCAAATCTGTCCTCAGGTTCTTGATAGAACCAATGTACCTCTGTCCTCAAGTTCTCTGATAGAACTATCAATCTCAGCTCACAAGTCCTCTACTAGGACCTGTCCAAATCTGCTCACAAGTCCCCACCGAAACCTGTCCAAAATCTGCTCACAAGTCCCCACCGGAACCTGTCCAAATCTGCTCACAAGTCCCCACCGGAACCTGTCCAAATATGCTCATAAGTCCCCACCAGAATCTATCCAAATCTTCTCACAAGTCCCCATCGAAACTTGTCCAAAATCTCAGCAAGCTCACCAAGAAAAACTTGCTTAGTATGAACTCACAAAGAGAATTGTTAGAGACCCAATGTGATTCATAAACCTCATAGAAGAATAAAGAGAATTGTTAGAGACTCAATATGTTCTATACTTAACTCCCAATCTCAATCTCAAATCTCATAGAAACATAAAGAGAATTGTTAGAGACCCAATATGTTCTATACTTAACTCCCAATCTCAATCTCAACTCAATATCAACTCAAACTCAATCTCAAAAGAATAAGATAGATGTAGTATGTTTTTCTCAAGAATATGAAACACAACCCAACAATTGCCAACCATGCAATATCTCATAAAACAATGATGCTTATATTCTTTTTACCAACAACTAGGGTTTCATCATCTCAAAGCAAGTAACAAGTCTTACTAACATAAAACTTAGTGCAAAAATGCTTCCTCTTACTCAACCAGAATTATGCATTCACCCAAAAATTCAACAATAACTTTAATGCATAAGCAATCTTCAATATCCAGAAAATAAGATTTACACCAAAAATACCTAGTAGACAACCTTTTCACTCCAAACTCAATTTCAAAAAATATACCATAAACAACATACATGAAAGAAGTTGCCCATACCTTTACTTTGATGAAGAAGGAGAACTCAAAATCTGTCACAACACTAACTCTCAATTTGCCACCAATTAGAGTTAGCAATTATACAATAATACACAATAATAAAGATCCAAATATAACACCTTATTTCTCCAACTTAGTAAAAACACCAAAGTACAATAACATACAAAGTAAAACATCTTTACACCTTATTACTCCACATAAACATTAACCATCAATAAACCAATGTCAAAATAAAAAATGATACCTTAACCTTATACCTCCCGCGCAATCACAACCACCATTCTTTACACACCGTGACCAAAATGAAATTCCCAATGAAGAGAATCGAACTCGGCACCTCTGTCGTCTAGCGCTTTCGCTTAATGCCATCGTCGTTGGGTCACAAGTTCCCAATGAAATAAAACACCGTTGCCCTCTCTTTTATCTTCCTTTGACGCCAAGAACCTGGAAAACGTAAACGTCTTCCACAAATCGCATGCAACAATCCATTGTCGTCAAGCCAAAAGGTAAGGATGCAACCCAAGCTCAAATATGAGTTTGCCTAGCACAGTCTCCAAGACACAGAACAAGCATGATATCAAAGACGTCAACGAAGATCAAAAACATAGAGCAAGCTCAACTCGAATATACCATGCGTTGTTCGAAGGAAATAGAGCAAATGCAAAGTGCGGACGCCAAGCATAAATCGAACGAAACAGTGCAAATGCAAATCACGGATGCCAAGCGCAAATCGAACGAAACAGAACAAATGCAAGTTGCAGACGCCAAGCGCAAATCGAACGAAACGATGCAGATGCAAATCTTAGATGCCAAGTGCAAATCAAAAAATACAGAGAACCATAAATCGCTGATATCAACATTAATCGGAGGTACTCACTTTTGAAAATCATGCCACCTTATATAGCAATTTTTCCTTCACTGTTTGACGTCGGCGCTCCTCCAACGATGGCAACAAATCGGCGAAAGAATGCTTGTTTCTTCCATTGCTTAAGGGTTGAAGGACCCTTTAATAATAATTAAAATAATAATTATTATTATTTTATTAATAATAAATTAAACTTGGACCTTTGACAAAGGTTTGAGTTAATTTAATTATTAATAATACACATGGACCTTTGCATTAAGTTAAGCTTGGTTTTAATAAAAACCCTTAATGAGTCCAAATGGTTTTAAGAAAAACCTTTAGCCTTGTCACCATGGTTTTAATAAAAACCCTTTATTCTTGACATCACACTCTTTTGAAATCAACACAAAAATGCCTTTTGACATCAATGACAACTTATACATTTGAGGCAATGTACCCAAGGTACCCAAAATTGCCAACAGTCCCTAGGAGCCCTAGTGGTCACCTCATGGCTATGTGCTCCTAGGATAATCCCTAAAGCAAAGTAAAACAACCAAAGTTGTGACCCTTCCTATACATAGCCTTTTGTAAGGTTTGGTACAATCATGTCAATATGATAGGTCCCCATGTGAACAACACCTATTGATTGTGTATGTTCATGATCACTCCCTTGAGTGCCTACTGTGGCTGTCACACAACGTACCCCAATGCTTGGGGACCCACCTTTTTAATTGTGTATTTGGGGGTTTTGGGTCTTCTTGAGTGATAATGTTGTAGGTCCCAAGGTTAGAGGGTTGGTTCATGTGTGCCTCTAGTTTCTTGTTGATGGCTTTGGCTTTGTGAGATGTTCGTAGTCTTGGTGGATTAAGGAGTTTAGGCTCTTGTTCCATTTTAATATTAGTTTTTCATGCTTTATTAGTTTTGAATTGCAACTTTGTTGAAATTGTAAAGGTGGTTTGATTTAAATTTAAACAAGTAAAGCTTATTTTATCTAAACCAAATTTAAATCATTAATTAAAGTGAAAATAAAAAAATAAAAGATACTCATTTTAAAGTTCATTATATTGAGTGCCTACGTTTTAAATGAGAAAGTGTTATATATATATATATATATATATATATATATATATATATATATATATATATATATATAAAGAGTCAATAATATTATTTAAATCATTTTAATTTTTATTTTTGAGGGTGTTTTTATTTAATTTAAGGTGTTCTTGTATCTTGCAGGTACGTGAGGGAGAAGTCGATCCACGTTTTTATGAGCGATAGGAGATATCAAGCACGGATGTCGTGGCGTCGGTGGAGTGGCCAATGACATGGAGCCAAACCCTGATAGGGTGCAGGACATCAACGTAGACCAACGGACAGGGATCAATCACAGAGACCTAGCCACACAATGGAATGAGCATGTAGTCCAATGACATGGGTTGTTGACACAACATCTAAGGGGATCAACGCAAACTCTTGAGGACCCTCGATAGTTGATGTGGCATCTTGGACCAGTGGCAGCGTTCGGGTGATGCATCTCAGCATAAGAACAATGCGATAGCAAGGATGGGAAAGCCATGGGTGATGCAGTTCATGGTCGTGTGGCGTGACCGGGGGGCAGTGAACGACTACGTAGCCCTGAACGAGGTGGATGCAGTCCATGAAAAAAAATACTCAATCACGTTTGAGGTGCTTGAAAACCAAAGCGGTGATTTTGTTACTCGGCAGATATTTTAAAGCCACTTTATTGGACAGTCTCTAATACCATGACGGATTTGAAATTATCCTCGACAAGTAGCATCTTTCCCCCATACGCACCTAGTCAGCATGGCTACAGTCCATTCAGAACACCTTGCCAGATGGAGATGATGATGTCTTAAAATGGGTCACTTTATTGGATAGTCTCTAATACCACGATGGATTTGAAATTTTCCTCGACAAGCAGCAACTTTCTCCCATATGCGCCTAGCCAGCATGGCTACAGCCCATTCAGAACACCTTACCAGACGGAGACGATGATGTCTTAAAATGGGAAGCAATGGTGACAAATGGGTGTGGATATCACAAATGGCGGGGCAATGTTGGATTAGCTCATGGGATGACAGTATTAGTCGTCGAGTACATTCTGCCTGGAGAGGTCTTAAAGTGGAATGAAATCCCAACAGAGGAGATACCCAAGGGGGTCTTGAATGTTTTGGTTTCACGGGATATGGTTCGGATGAACGACCAGATATGGACACGGATCTTTGTCGCGACAAACACAATGAAAAATCGTCGAGGGGTCATGTAGTGAGAGGAAGACAATGTTGTACGTGGTGACCGAGGACTTTGTGGATGACTCGTCACAGGTTTGGATGGACCGATTGGCAAACAATGCAAATGATTGGACCCGTAATGACGTTGAACATTGACTAGGCGGATGGGTTATCCACGGCTAAACTTGCGGTAGTCGATAAGATACATGGGCAGCAAACACGATGTGTCAAAGGAGTTTTTTGTTAGCCAGCATGTAGACAAGGCGGTTTGTCAAGCGAATAACACCTTGGATCATGGTGCTTGACGAGGTGGCAATGCCGGATAGTTCAGCGGACAGTATGGAGGATATCGTGAATTTTGCAGCCGTTCAGAAGGAAATATTCTTAGTGGGGATTCAAAACAAAAGTTGGATCGAAGATCTTGTTCACCAAATACACGATTCTGCCACCGAGGACGATGCCATGGATGCAGATGAGCCATAAACACCAGATTTGAACATGACAAAGATTATGGGGGGTATTTCGGTTTCAATGGCCGTCGATGATAATTCTCATAGCAGAACATTTAAATTTCATCTATTTTCATCTATGACAAGGTGGATAAAACAGATTTGATGATCGGTGAAAGCGTAGCTCCACGAAGACACAGGTTGAGGCGATTGGTCACGACCAAAGGTAGTCATCGAACGATTACTGCTAAGTAGATCACCACAGACCAGACATTGCAGAATTTTAGGACCAGTCGGGAGATAAACGGAGGAAACAAACAACAAACACCCAGCACAAGAAGGCGATGTGGTGACGCGACCAGAAGGGCCATCATGGAGCCATGCGTAACCAACGGACGGTGTGGTATATATGGATAACTTACAAGACATCACTTAGCATGGTGGACGACGAATCGTAAAACTTCAATACAGCATGTAGACATCCATTTGGCAGTGGATTTGGGAATGGACACGGCATCAGCGACAGCGTGGACGGCCGAATGGGTCATTCGGTGTGAACACTTAGACAACCTAGACAATGTGGATGTGAGTTTTTCGGATGATCGGTGTAGCGACGATAGCATGACTCAGTGATGACACGTCCGTAGGGTGCCATGGTGGACTGGCGGGCCTGTGAACGTCAGTAGGCATGCAGGATGGTGCAGCATAGAGCTTCATTTGGGTATGGATGACAGCGTGGATATCACGGACAGCTTGGAAGATTGGTGCGATGGTTTTACACAATAACTGTGGAGACGATACAAGGCAGTGAGAGTAGAGATGCTGGTGATTCATGGATGGATAGAACCTAAGGTCGACGTGGATGAGAATTGACATCGTAGGTTGAAATTACCATAGCAGGTGTGGGATATACGTTAACAAATATTGGGCCAATCTCTAAGAACTCCAGTTTGACGGAAGCACAAGCATCTATGACAACAAAGAAGAAGTATTAAAGTGAAATGAAATCCTGAAATTGTGGCAGGGTGACGGTGTTACACCGTATAGAGCCTGTTGGATGATGCGACAGTGGATGAGGCAGTGGAAAAGGAAGCGAAAGGAGTAAATTGAAGATTTTAAATATTCATGCATTTCAACAGCAAAGGGGCTGGATTCTCTGCAAACAGAATTTTTTTGGTTTGTTTTAATGCAAAGAGAAATTTTTTTGGTTTGTTTTAATGCAAATAGAAATTTTTTTGGTTTGTTTTAATGCAAATTTTTGTAAGATTTCTATACTTTGTGATAAAATAAGAGGAGAATCATTTCTGAATGTTTTGGGTTTAATGTTCATTTTTATTTTCTCAGTTTTTAGATTTATAGGCAATGTTTAATGCATTTCATTGTTGCATTGTTGAATATCTAGAAACAGAGAAGTCATTTTGTTCCTTAGAAGCTTACATCTAACTTATTTCGGGATGTGCAAATGCAGTTCTAGTTAGGTTGGGTTATGTTCAGAAACTCTCATATCTTGGGTTTTGCGTGATAGGGTAGCATGAAAATGCCATTAGTTTATTTTATGGATTTTCTGCATTTTATTTTCATTTCCAGATTTTATTTTATTTTTTTAACCCTTCTCTTTTGCAGATTTTTTTTAAACTTTGACGATTAAAATAAAAAATAAAAAAAATTAAAATGACAAAAATAAACACATGGGTGTGAAGAATGAGCTGCAATATTTCATCCAAAACAAATTTGAACTCATTTCGAAACCATTTCAAATTTAAAAAAATTGTTGAAAATCGTTGTTTTGGAGGTAAATTAGATTTTAAAACTTTGCATTTCCATTCATAAGCAATTGATGACTTTCCCTTTATGAAAATTTCAATTTAATCAAAGGGAGGTAATTTAAATGGCATTCCATACGTCAACTTTTTAAAGCAATAAATGCCTTTCTCTTTATGAAAATTATGATTTCATCAAAGAGATGTAATTTATCATTATATCAAAGGCTAGTGTTTTAAAGCATTAAATTATTTCTTCTTAATGAAAATTAATTTCATTAAAGAAGGATAATTTCTAATGACATTTTAAGGCCTTTACATTTCATGGTTATTCATGCATCTTTATTTATTTTTATGTTATTCATCAAAGCAAGCTAAACAAAATTCATTCACAGTCACTTGCTTTAAATTTCATGAACAATCAGTATCATAGCATAATAAAATAAACCAAAACGGGTCCCTTCTTAATAGTTGCTTGCAATCACTAAGGTACTCTTAGCACTTATTTGACAAGATTACAAATACACATGTGTAATCATTATATAGCGAAAACCTTGGAGAAGTTGTTTTGGTTCCTAACTTCTTTGCAAGAGGGTTTTCTGATCAAAATCCTAAGGGTGAGTGTAGTTTTACAATTGGGAAAAATTACCACTCAACAGTACCCATAGAATAACTTACCCATAGAATAACTTGCCTATTGGTGTGGATTTGCATCAACCCAATAGTCACTCCACATAGCACATATGTCAAGATGTCGATCCCATGTATCTTAGAGAGCTTATCCACATGGACTTTGTTGCTTATAACGTCAAACTTTGAATGCCTTGTAATTCTCTCTAGATCCTTTCTCCTATATTATGTCTTTGACATTGACCTATCCTATATGGGCACTCTTAAAGTCTACCACACATCCTCTAGTGTGATTATCATATCACCTATGGGTAGTATGAAGGTATAGGACTCTAAGTACCATCTCTATATCAATATAGTCATCATAGCTTGATCACATTTAATCCTCAACATCTCTACTATATATCAAAGATTGACTGCATCTAGTATCACCCTATCTCTTAGTGTTAGGATCTCTACTAGCTCTTCCAATGTGTGTGGTTGCCACTCTCACAACTCTATGATGTCCAACTACAATCATCATTTCAATTTATCTTTTTTAATTTCAATTTCATTAAAATATTTTATCATAAAAATAATAACACATCTGAACAGTACCATTAGGATATTTGTGAGGGTGTGCACTCAATGTTGTTGGGATATCTACTAGGGTTTGCATATAGTACCACCAAGATATTTGTTCGGACACAATATTTGCTAGGGTTTAACACTATACCATTCAGAGATCTACTAGTGTTTACACACAGTGCCATCAGGATATCTTCTAGGATTTACACATAGTGCTATTAAAATATCTACAAGGGTTTACACATAGTACCATCGAAAGATCTGTTAGGGTTTGTGCATAGTATCATTAGGAGATCTATTAGGATTTACACATAGTATCATTGCCATTGCATGCATAAACCTCAATAAGGATGAAGATGATGAGTGACTTGATAGGGTGTGGTACTGGATTTGAGTCCTCACCAAATCCTAGCATGGAGAATGGTGTTCATGGGTCAAGAGAATAGTTATAAGTAGGAAACGAGGATGGAATATACAAGACATTTGATCTTGGGATCTAGTCTAGAGTAAACATTATAAAAGGTAAGTAAAAGGTGAATAATTATTGTTTTAACTTACAACCACTTGCAGGAAGACTCTTGGTACTGGACTCTTTGATGAACATGATTGTTGCACAAGGGGAGTTTATGCTGGTTGGAAAATTTTTGGATGTCTAGCTCGAGTTAGACACTATTAGAAAGTGGGTGAGGTCCAAATGGAAACTATTATCATGGAGATTGTGGCCATGCCTAAGAGCTCGTTTCTTTTGAAGCTAAACTATGTGGAGGATTGGGATAGGATTCTTCAAGGGATATCTTGGTTTTATGGTCATAGAGGGCTCTTCTTGAGAAAATGAGCATCAAATTTTGATCCAAATACTCATAATATTGTTGAAGTGTAGATATGGGTTAGGATTTTGAGCCTTCCCTTCCATTTATGGCATGAAGAGATTCTTTATGGTATTGCTCAAGAAACTAGGTATTTGATTACGATAGATTTGGTAACCCTAGCTTAGTCTAGGTTGATTTTTGCTAGAATGTGTGTGAATGCAAATGTAGAAAGGGAATTTCTTAAGTTGATTGAGATTGAATTAAAGTATAGAATATGAACATAACCTTTAGAATATAAGAATGTTGTAGTCAAATGCTCTCTATGTAAGAAGGTCAAACACTCCAGCTTCAATTGTGCCATAAAAAAGAAAGGAAACTAGGGGGAAAATATGTGGCAATGTAAAAAAACCCAAACCCTCATTCTTCTAAAAATGAGGGAAAACCAAAGATAGGTATAAATTTTATGAACAATGGAGATGCTCTAGAAAAGACTCAATTCGAGGCTCCAACAAAAGGAGGGGTTCCTTTCAAAAAATGTGTATTTGAAGGAGAAAATATCAAGGTAAGCCTCCTGGTCTATGTACCTACTGTAAAGGATCATGTGATTGTTGGAACACATTCTTTTAACTTTCTACATGATTTATAAAATGAAACAACCCGAGTGGATGATTTTGGTGAACATAGAGAGGTAAATCCTAAACCCCCCTTTAAGGAACCACTTCGAATGGAAGGAAACAAGGTAGATCTAAGTATCACCCCCTGATATCTTGAGAAAGAAATATAAATTATAGTAAAATTAGGAGGGGAGAGTACTAATCCAAATGGGATTACAAGAAGCTAAAATAAAAGGAAAGTAGATGTTGGATCAAATTCTCAGAGGGGTAGACCACTGAAGGCAAAAGTTAGAGAGAAGAAAATGACTATTGAGGTGGTGAATGGCACTCAAGCAATCCTTAACTTTGGTAGGGAAGAAACACCCCTTGAAATATAAATAATAAAAATAATATCTTGGAATATTAGGGGGTTGAATGTACTCTCCAAACATCGAGTGGTTTTTGCTTTAAGACATGATTATGAACTAGATATGATTTTACCCAACTTAATAATATTTTCATCAATATTTTACAAGGGTTTAATCCATTCATTTTATCAAACATTTATTTGGAATCGACATCAAATCACCTGGTGGCAAGAAGACCTAGAGTTGTTGCTGTTGAATTGTCAATATTTTAGGTTTTAAGTGCAAGAGGCCTTTCTGTGTTTGTGATTCCTTGGATGATCTAGTTTTTGATATTTTGCTTAGAAGTTTGTCTTGTGCCTATTTTTATTTATAGTTGTTGTTTTTTTCAATTATTGTCCAGGATGGCAAGACTGAAATGTAAATTCTTTGGACATATTTTGTAAAAGGGACAAGGCCATTTCAATCCCCTTCTTAACCACCAATAAAAATAAGAAAAACAATAAGGCATCCAATTATTTTATCATTCAATTTTCAATCAATTCAAAGTCTTCCATCTTACCATTTCATTATTAATTTATCTATTTTCTGTTTGGTTAATTTTTCTAGTTTTTCACATCTCTTCTTATCATTTCTTATCTCTCTTCTTCTTTTTCCTTTTTTTTTCATTGCTATTATTTTCCCTTTCTACCCTAGTGCTCTATTGTGCCCTACTCATATTTTATGCGATACATGAAATTGCACCTATTGTGAAGCAACCATAAATTTGTGAGACTAAAATAGGTCGATATTGCGAGGTAGTTGCAAAAAAAAGGGATGCACTACTATGAATACCTCACAAAATTGTGCAATGATACATAACATGTTTTATTGCAAACTCTCATTTAAAAAAAAACTTAAAAGTTTTACAATTTAATCCTACCCTAGGATTGGGTTCGATGCTTACCTAAAATCCTGCACTTACTGGTCCTGCCTTACCTCCCATAATTGTAGAACAATGAGTAGGAAGTATCATGGTTCTCTAGAACTCTCCTCTCCTCGCATAAGGTAAAAATAAATTAAATGTTTACCCTCCCTACCCTTTTAACACCCTCTCTCTCTTCTCTCTTACCTCTCTTCTCTTTTTATTTTGTGCTAGTCCTTCGCTATTTCAAGTTTCCTTAGGAGCCTTTGACTCCTCTCCAAAACTCGAGGGGGTACCCTAGCTAGGGGTATTAGTGATAAGGGTTTACCTTAGGATTAGATTTATTATTCCTATATTCATATTTGATTAGCTTTTACTAATTAATTATGATATTTATCTCGCGTGAGCTTCTAGACAACTTATGTTTAGTTGCTAAGACTCAATTTAGCTTTTGTTATCTATTGGTTAATATTGCATCTCGCCAAATGAGCATATTGCTTGATTTGGAAGATTGTAAGATTTTGTATTTTGGGCATCCTAAATGCCTATTTAAACTTACAGTTTAATAAAATACACATTGAGGTTTTAATCCTTTGCATTTTCCTCCCCACTTAGGAAGCATTGGAATCCAATGCTTGTACAAGAAAAGTGAGAGAGATTCAATTGAAGTACCCAAAAAGATAATCCTCAGAGGTGAAGAAGAGGAGAGATCCCTATGAAAAGTTTTTCTCAAAAAGTAGGAGCATACAATCATCTCAAAGCATTTATTGTCCAGAGATTTTTCTCAAGAGCATTCAATCACCCCAATGGAATAAAGAAGGGATTACTACTCCTAAAAAGGTAGTAATTGTCTTCAAATATCTTCACAAAATATTACCCGTTGAAACAAAGAGGACAAAGACACAAATCCTTCAAGAGTCCTTATGGTAATCTGCTCATCTTACCGAAGTGAATGGATTACTAGTTATTACAACCACCAAGTGCGATAGAGGAAATTACTAGTTATGAGGTTCACTTGTATTGAAAGAAGGCATGAATCAAAAGGATGCCTTCAAAAATTCATAGTGGTGACTTCAAATCCTATGAAGGGAGTGTAATAATACCCATTTGGGATAAAGTAGACTTAATCATGAGGAGAGAGTATCGGGTACCACCAAATTGTACTCCATTACAAGTCTATGAATTTTATCAAAAATCCAAATGGAAGGATAAATTTAACTCCTCAAATATCTCATGGATATTATTACAACATCCACAGTTGTAATATTGCAAAGGGTCACAATGGTGACTTCAGCTCCTACTAAGAGAGTAAGAATAGCCAAATGAAAGATCGTGGATGTAAATAAGAGGATGGAGTGTTAAGTACCACTGAATTACACTCCATTACAATCCATAAAGTTGCAAAAGCCCTAATGGGAGGAGTACTTAAATCCTAAAATATCCACAAATGGATACAAATGGCTCTTATTAAGCACTTGAAAGTTTTTGGAAAATTAATTAATGTATTGGAATATAATTAATTAATCTAATAGGTGCATTATAATTGAAGTAATTAATTACATTGTAAATTTAATTAGTTAATTTCATTAATTTAGGAGTTTAAATTAATCAAATGTAAAGGGAAGTTGACACCCTTAGTAAAACCTTTTGAAAAGGTACCAATGGATGGTGATAATAGTCAATTGTTGATCATCGTGTGCAATTGTTGACCGTCGTGATACTACATGGTAGGTGGAATATTTATTAAAAGACATAGTATTCTCCAATGACATTCACAATGAGAGGAATATTTATTAAAAGATATAGTATTCCCCATCCAAAATATATGGGCTATGAAAGACCGTTTTCCATGATCCTTAGCGCCCAATCGACACCAAAGGTCCTGCGACACTAAAAATCAAATTGAAAATTATAATTGGTCGTACTGTACATTCATTGTGTGCCACATGGCACAATATTAGCCATCGACATAGCATGAAATGAAATCCAATGGTCACCTCACACAATTGATTAGTGTTTAATCCACCTCATCGATCATATCATGTAGCTCGACTTTCATGGGATTCTCAGAGGAATTATAGATCCTCGCTAGGTTGTGATTAGAGGCATATGCCAATGCATGATCACCCTTAACCAAATTTTATTGTTCTTTATGAATTCGATGCTCAACTTGATCATAACCCAAATGGAATGGAGGTGCCAACACTCCATGTCGAGGTATACTAGTGCTAGGTGACATGCGTTGTGGTAGAGGTTGAGGTCTGCACACTTTGCCAAAAGAAGCAAGGGCTACATTGTCATGGTAGCCTAGAGATATATGATCTCTTCTTTGTGCGCTGTCACTACAAAAATTGAAGGTATGCAAAGATTTAAAATCCAAATCACATTAGATGCAAGTGAATGAATTTTCCTTGCTAACGCGAATATGGATAAAAGGGTTACAATGTTATGGGTCTATGACGTCAAAAATATCAAGATGTAGAAAATGACATACTGGATGAAAGTTGAGGATCGAAGATCCAAAAATATGGATAAGTTGTAATTGTTCTCTCTCATCATATTCTTTAGATATGGTGGGGCATATTAATCGGGATCTGCCTCATCGATACACATATTATCCTCACCATAAATAAATGGGAAAATAGGCAAATGGGAGCCAACACTGGTAAGACATTGGCAAGGCAAGGGTGCAATTCTCCATTCTGGAATACCATCTAATATCTCTGAAGTAATTCCACATATCTCATATATGTGGTAGAATAAAAATGTAAACACATTAGCTCACAAGACTACGATCACGCAATTCACTCGTAAATTTAATTTTGTAGGTGTTGGTCATAAATGCCAAGCTCCATGGAAAGTCATCAAAGAAAAGATGAGTATAACAAATGTTTGATGCCATAGAAAGTCACAAAGAGGGAAATCCTCCATGGTGCAAGAGAAGAAATCATGTGGTGGTTTTGTTACATTAGCTACAATGGATAGGGTGGTTTGGACAAGCCTATAATGGTGTAGGCTAAAGAATTAATTCATGTATAATTGATGCAAATTTGTTGGTGGATTGGTTGTCTATCAGGCCCATCGATTGCTGACATGATCCAAAGTGTGCCAAAGCTCACAGTGGCTTCTAGTGAACTAGATGAAACATCACTTTGTAATTAATTATGAATTTGTAGAATGAAATTGTAGAGGAGAGGGGGAATTTCTATAAGGGAAATCCCCCCTCATAATGTAGGAACTTCCTGCTATGATACCAATGCAAAGGATTAAAATCTCACTGCGTATTTTATTAAAATGCAAGTTCAAATAGGCATTCAGGATGCCCAAAATATAATATCTTACAATCTTTCAAATCAACCAATATGATCATTTGGTGAGATGCAATATTAACCAATAGCTAAGAAAAGCTAAATTGAGCCTTAGCAGCTAAACATAAGTTGTCTAGAAGCTCATGCAAGATAAAGCTCATAATTAATTAGCAAAAGCTAATAAAATAAGAACCTAGGAATAATAAATCTAATCCTAAGGTAAACCCGTATCAATTAGTGCAATTAATGCCCCATAAAAGTACAAAATTTTCAAAGTGCTTGGAATTAAATGATTTTTGCACCACCCTTCCCTAATCCATTAATATTTTAGAAGTCATTCTCCTCAAATCTGGGGAAATATACACCTATTTTCTATGCACTTATTACACCATAAATGCATAAAAAAGAAGGAAATATAGACACCCAAAATTGACCCAACCAATTAAGTCAATTTATCTCTACTAACTCTCTAGTATCCATAAAGCTTGGTAGAAACCCAAATAAATTAATGGATTCTTAATTTATACCATGGTTTTACACTTTAGCCTTCCCCATGCAAATTTTGAAGCATTGCGTCATCCATACCCAAGTGACCTGCAATGGTCACATTTACAGAATTATAGTATAAAAAACCAACCTACAAATTCATACTTTGAGGCCAAGTACACAAAATATTGGATCCTCTATCCCGATTTGGGCTTTGGGCCATTTGTGGCACCATTCCCTTAGGACACCCTTCCCTACACCCTTTTTTCAAAGAATTTTTTTTAATTTGCACGATTTAAATTCAACCACCTTGCCTACATCTCTCATTAGCCATGAATACCTCAAACTCTCCCCTCCAAGGCTAGAAAACCTATAAATTGAGGTCTTGGGGTCTCATTTTGCAATAAGCACTTTTGGCTAAAGAAACTTTGGCTCTTCTAAGACTCAATTCTTATCTTACTCAATCTCTCATTTGGCGCTCTTGTTAGGAAGTTTGGAGGTCATATTAGTAGGCTAGGAGAGATTTCCACTCTCTCATTGGTTGGTATTCTACCTCCTTAACCTTTCTCTTATATTTTTTATTTTCTTTTTCATATCTACTAAAATATATTTTGCTTTTGTCTTTTATGCTTGTAAATTGGTCATTCTAACTTGCTAGTTTCCTTGTAGACATAGGATATTGTATTCTAGCTTCCCCATATTTGGTTGATCTTATTGGAGGAACTGGTTGAATCCTCACTTGCTTCGTGCAAATTTCCATGGGTAAAATAACACCCTATCCTACCTAGACATGATTTTGTGCCCAAGGGCTTAGGGGTAAAGCCATCACCTTTTTGCTCCTCTAACCTATGCCTATTTTTCTTCCCAGTTTCTTACCACCTTCTTAACACCTCTATTTTACCATAAGATTGATATTGTACCCTTCATTTTATCATCCTTTTCTCTGCTATGGAAACATACCTTGAGTTTACAAGACATGATTATGCCTATTGTATTGTTCTACAACTTTCCTTCTCTCTACTCCCTACATTTTGACTCTTAGGTTTCTCCACCTATTTTACTATTAGGTCATTTTTACCTCAGACACTAGGATAGATAACTTCCTTTGTTTGAGTTTGTTGTACTTCCTTTGTTTGACTTTGTTGTCTTTCTTATTATTGCTTATTGTCTACTATTTTGTTTATATATTTTATGTTTAGGACACTTAAAAGAAAATAAATTCAAAGAACCTTTAGTTTTTCCTTTTTGCCTTGTTGAAAATAATATTTAAAGGAAAATAAATAATCAAAGGGATTTTAGCTTTAGTGTTGTTTAAATTTCTTTATCGCCTCTATTAATCTAGGTAAGAAAAATAAAAGGGCATGTAGTTTGCATTAGGGTAAATCTTGTATGAGCATTCTCTTATGCCTTGCTTGAAAGGAAAATGAATACTTTTATTTCTTGTTATCATTCAAAGAAATGAATCATACTAGGATAGATTTTGTATGCTACATATATTGTTTGATGCATCTTAGTAAAATAACTTCTATAATTATTAGCTTATCTATTAGAAAAGTCAAAACTTAGGTGTTTTCAAACATAGGATTTAGAGTGAATCTATAAAACACTCTTGGTAAACCCTCAACATACAACATAGCCATCATGTTTGATGTGAGAACCATCGTGGGGATTTTTTAGCCTTGCAGATCCATTAAGGTTTTTGTACGCTCTCACACTCAGTGAAGAATGTCAAATCACTATTCAAATTAAAGCAACATTGCAGTCTAAAGTTTGTCGTCTTGACAAATTCAAGAGTTCCTCATCAAGTGGAAAAACCTTCCATAAGAAGATGTTACATGTAGGCTTGAGAGCATTTTCCAGTCTTTTCAAGCTTTAAGGGCAAATATTTCTAAGGAGGGGATCGATGTAACGGTTCCAATATAGCCATGTTGGCTATATTTATTTTTATTAGTTTGGACCATAGATTTAGCTAGTCGGCCTTTGAGAATTAAGGTTACGATTAATATTGATTTAATTTATAATTAAGAAGAATTATAAGATAGTTGAATTTATCTATCATATTTAAATATAAATCGCATCTTTTATGTATATGACACTTTTTCCTCTCCAAATAACTAAATATTTTCATTGTTTAAACTATAAAATTTATCTATTGCTTATTGATTTCTTAACCATTGAAATATTTATGCACCATTAAATTATTTTTTCTAATTACTACATTTTAGTGGTTGTTTCATAACATATACATTGTATTGCATATTCCAATATTAGATTGTTTTTTCTCATTACTAGATTTATAATATATTTTCTAATTACTACATTTTAGTGGTTGTTGCATAACATACACATTGTATTGCATATATCAATTTAATTATTATCATTATTTTAAGTTCAAACGCATGGATCTTATAAATACATCAATTTAATTATTATCATTATTTTAAGTTCAAACACATTGATTTACATTTATAAGATTCTCACATTTGAGGTTTGAATTTTAAATAATGAATCAAATCCCAATTATAATTGTTAGTGTTAGTGTCACATGGAGACAGAGACTTCCTTGGATTCACTTCTACCGAGTTCTAGGAAGCAACGTGCTTTTGAACATGATCTAAAGCTTCTTGCTTTTTGAAGATAAGATAAGCTAAACCCAACGAAGTCTTTGTCTCTATGTGAGACTCACAACAAAGCCTTTGTCTCCATGTGACACTAACAACAAAGTCCTGCCAAAGATTTCACAGGAATAATTTAACTTTCCACTAAAGATAATCTTTGGAGAAAATTTCACTGTAACAAACGTTAAGGTTTCTGACCGTTGGATATAAAAAAAAGTTTCTGACCCCACTCACGTGGAGTAATAATGATACGTGTAGACATCAGTAATTACGCTGAAATAGCAAAGAAATTAGGGTAATGACTGTGATACGGGTAGACATCAGTAATTACGCTGAAATAGCAAAGAAATTAGGGTAATGACTGTGATATAATATGAGTGTTAAGGGAAACCGTACGTCTGTCTTTTGGTCGAGCGTTCTCTTCCTGAGAATCCACTCTTTTAAATTGATTAGAAGTAATCTAAGCCTTTGTTTATCTGTAACGTTCTTTTAAATTGATTAGAAGTAATCTAAGCCTTTGTTTATCTATAACGGTGGTGGACCAAGTCATTCTCATGAGTCCGCATTTTGAGTTTTGAAAATGGGTGGTCTACATTATACCGTTATAGCGGTGACAATTAATTGATGGGTTCTGAAAACCCAAAAAAATAAATACTTAAAGGATATTCCCTATCTAGAAGCTTCCAATTTCCATACGTTGTAGGGTTATGATAGCATGAAAAATAAATATTAAAATTAAATGATAATTTTAATTTATTTTAAAAAATTTGAAAAAAGGTTTTGTTCAGGTTAAATGATAATTTTAATTTTGAAAAAAAGTTTTGCCAAGTTAAATGATAATTTTAATTTTGGGAAAAAGTTTTGTCCAGGTTAAAGCTATGGACCAGTCATCTAAAAAATTAGAGTTAATTTACATTAATTATTTTAACAAATGTTTTTATATAAATTAATATTTTATTTGTTTATTTACATATTTTTATTTATATATTTTTTATTATAAATTTAAAACATTTATTTATATTAATTTATTTGATTATTATAAATATTTTAGAAAATAAATCATAATAATTACTAACAAAAAAAATTATATATTTTAACTAAAAAAATATCATTTAAAACTAAAACTTTTACTTTAAATTTATTTATAATTAAATGACTCTATATCCTCTTTATTTGTCTTTATCTTAATGTATTACTCAACTACATTTTATTTATATATATTTATTTATCTTCATTTTAACTTTAATATATTAATAACCTACATTTCACAACTATATTATACAATTAATATAACTCATAATCAAAATAAAGCTCACATAATCTTAAATTCTTATTACTTGACTTGTATTCTTAAAGAATTTTCAACATTCAATCCGAGCGTCCCCACTTTGCAAGCAAATGTGGATCACTACGAAGGTAACAATTATGCGCATCCATATTCAGCGCTTCAATACCACGCGCTTTCCGTCACCGACACTGCCCGTTTCTCCACGCGTTTTCCGTCACATACATTGCTTTTTGGTACCCCACCGACACCTCACATCTCTCCACGCGCTTTCCTTCACCAGCAATGCTTTTCTCCTACACCCAGCATCGCCTTTACGACGAGCTCAAGTCTGTAATAACATATTCGCATAGCGGCAAGTTCGTTCACAACGCACCTGTCTTCAGTGCTCTTTACCTTTGCTACAGACATCTATTTCCTCAGAAATCTCTCTTTTCTCGCTGTGCCAAACACATCCCTCTCCTCACAACAATGGGTGCTTGCCTTTCTATCATAATAAACGCCTGTAAGGATAATTATTCGCTCTGCTTTCCCTTCAACGCAACAGGTTCCGGACTCTGAAGAAATTGCCCCCTCTATCGTCATATTTTCCTCTAACCCGACCACAATGGCCTCTCCTTCCTCTTCCATTGGAAACCCCTTTCAACCACTGCTTGGCTGTGGTAAGTATGACGTTTTTATCAATCATCGCGGGATTGATGTAAAGAACTCACTTGCAAGCACTATCTACCATACACTCGACATGATGGGAGTGCGAGCTTTTCTGGATAGAGAAGAGTTGGAGGCAGGGGAAGAGATCTCCCATGAAATAAAAGAAGCTATTTGGAGTGCTTCGGTTCACATTGCCATTTTTTCTCCAAATTACGCCCAATCTCGCTGGTGTCTGCATGAGCTGACGCTGATGCTCGAAACTGGCAAGAAAATTATTCCTATCTTCTATCATGTTGAACCCTCTCATCTACGATGGGTGGCTCACGGAAAGGGAGCTTACTCTGAAGCATTTTGCAATCATGAAAAGAAGCGTCGATACCCGCAAGAAAAGCTAGAGGAATGGAAAAAGGCACTTTCTTCCGTTTCCGAAATCTCTGGTCTCGAATTCAATGAGCGTGAGAAGTAAGCTTTCAAGACTCCTTTCTTCCTTTTCTAGATTTCATTAGATTTCATGTTTCTATATTTTCATATTTAGTTAATAATTCTATTGCCGTAATTGCTGATTCTTTATTGTTGTAAATATTTACTTCTAGTGATCAAGGGCTACTGCTAAAGAAAATTGTAAACATTGTACATAATGTTATGAAGGAGATGAAAAACAGGCCAGTATTAGATGTTGCTACACATCCAGTTGGGCTGAATGAAGCCATAGAAGAATTCCAAAACTTTGTGGAGACTCGATCTCAATGTGCACAAAGTAGACAGAGTGTCAAAATTCTTGGTATTGCAGGTCTCGGGGGGTGTGGAAAAACCACACTCGTAAAAGAGTATTTTAACCAGAAAATGTCCTCTTACACACAGTCCAGTTTTCTTTGTGACGTTAGAGATGCTGCAGCTAAAAATAGGCTACATGACTTACAAAAAAAACTTCTAGAAGACCTGGTGCATTTCAGAGGGTCGGAAATTCATCATACAAGTGATGGCAAGAGAATTTTGGAGCATCGCGTGCGATATGTGAAGGCGCTCATTGTATTGGATGATGTAGACCACATCGACCAAATAGAAGCCCTGTTGCCGTTGAAGGGCAATTTGCAACCAGATAGTTTGATTATAGTCACAACGCGTGACTCAGGTGTTATTGCATCCTCTGCCTCTCTCTCTCCGTCTGTGTCTGTCTCTGTATATAGAAAGAGAAGTCTGAACCCGGTTCATGCCAAGCAACTTTTTAGTTGGCATGCCTTTTTAAGAGACTCCCCCCTGAATGAATTTGAAGATTTGGTCAACAAGTTCTTAACTGTTTGTCAAGGATTGCCTTTATCCCTGAAAATTTTAGGGGCGCAACTTTGCGGCAATAATAGCAGGGAAGACTGGGAGTCTGTATTGCACAAACTCTCCAAAATTTTACCTGAGGACATTAAACAGAGACTAAAAGTAAGCTATGATGCTTTGGATGAAGAACAACAACAAATATTCCTGGATATAGCTTGTTTCTTCATTGGAGAAGAGAAAAATATGGCTATTTCAATATGGGATGGATCAGGTTGGGACGGATCTCTTTGGAGCGGTTTGAACGGTTTTCAAATTCTTGAAAAAAAGTGTCTTGTTGAGCTGGACAATAAGAATCGTATAAGCATGCATGATCACCTTCGTGATTTAGGGAGAGAAATTGCAATTGAAAAGAGGCCTTCTCGTTTTTGGTCACATTCGCAGTTTGTTGATAGTCAAAGAACCCTTGAGGTGAGCTTAAAATTTTATTTTATAAGCTACTGTCGATGTATGGATACATTTATATCTGCTCTATTTTCTGTCAGCTAGTTCAAATATTTTATCATTTTTCAATATAATGTTTGTCATTCAGGAGAGACTGCCCATGAGGGGGATAATGGCCGCAACAGGTTCCAGCCATGGTTATTGTAACTTGCATTATGAGCCGCCTTTCGAAGAGTGCATGCAGCTGTTAATGGGGCACTCAACCAGCCGGTCCAGGAGGCTTACGCCTTCCGCCCTTGGGTTACAACTTCTTGTTATAAGAGGCGACTATTTTAAGGAACAATTCGCGAAGTTAACAGAACAGCTGGCGTGGCTTCGCTGGTATGATTTTCCGCATGAAAAGCTTCCATCATGGCTTTCAACAGGAAAACTAAGAGTTTTGGAGCTTTTTGAGCCCCACAGATTGGCAGAATTGTGGGGGCCTAGTGACGCTGTAAGTATCTTCCTACACTGCTCTTTCTGAACTTTATTCAGACATCTGCTGCAGCAGCCTAAACCCAATGGTTTATTTCTAACTTGCTTGAAATTTGGCTGCAGCCTCCTTCGCAGTTGAGAGAGCTCATTATTAATATGTCAGACATCTGCAATTTGCAAATGATTCCGGAGACAATAGGAGTCCTGAAGCACTTGAAAAAGATAGTGTTGAATAAGATTAAGATTAGCAGTCTGCCAGAAGAGTTTTGTCTTCTGGAATCCTTGGAGCACCTGGAGCTAAGTTATTCACACCTATCATCCCTGCCTACCCATTTTGGGAATTTGAGAAAGCTGAAGTATATAAATTTGAGTCATTGCAGGAGTTTGACGGCCTTGCCAGTGTCTTTTAACCAGCTAACCGAGCTACAATATCTTGACTTATCATGGTGTGAGAATCTCCAGTTAGAAAAAGACATTCTAGAAAACATCACAAAACTTGAGAAACTAAATCTTGGTGGGTGTTCCAAATTGCAACAGTTTCCTAGTGAAATTACAAGGCAGATGTATTTGAAAGAGCTCTGTCTGTCAGATACAGGACTGAGGGAATTACCTGCAGACATCGATAGACTGGCCAAATTGGAAGTGCTGAAGATAGGAGGCAGAGACCGTTGCCTAACAAGCTTACCGAACTCTCTGGGAAATTTGTCCTCTTTAATAGAGTTGACAATTTGTGGTTGCAAAGGACTGAAACTTTTACCCCCTGTGAGGTGTCTTAGTTGCTTAAAACATCTGAATTTACATCTTTCAGATGTGGAGTATTTGCCAGAAGGATTTGGGCAACAGGTTAACCTTCAAAATCTACAGATTACTCATTGCCCAATCAGAGAATTGTCTCTTGCAAATCCAGAAGAGCGCTATTCCAAGAAGCCTAGATTATTGAATCATGTGGATTCTCCAATGTTCAAATTTCCGTGGCTCAAAAACATAGATCTGAGGGCTACTAAAGTATCCACCATCTCCATTTCCGAAGAATGCTGTCCCACTCTTGAATATCTGACTCTTTTAAATAATGAAGATCTAATGGAGATAGAAACACTGCCAACAAAACTCAAAATCGTGAGAATATCGAGTTGTGAGAAGCTGGAGAACATAAAGGGTGTTGCGGGTCTTGCGGAACTCCAAGACTTGGAGATAACAAAGTGTTCAGGGTTGGACGAGCTGCCCAGCTTTGCCGGTCTTGTGGAACTTCAAAGCTTACGGATACAAGAATGCCTACACTTACATAAGCTGCCCAGTTTTGCGGGTCTTGTGGAACTTCGGTACTTTTTGATATGCTGGTGCCCAGAGTTAAATGAACTGCCCAGTTTTGCGCGTTGCACTTTCTTGGAAGAGTTGAATATTACTGAGATCTCCAGCAGAGTCACGAAAGTCGAGGGCTTAGAAGGATTGAGATCATTGCAAAAGTTGTGCCTGCAAACTTGTTGGAAGGTACCAGGCCTAAAAGGTTTGAAGAACCTGGACAAATTGACTACACTGGTAATTAGAGCAGAGAGAAGATTAGCTATTGAAGCATGCATTCCTCCAAATATAGTGGTAATAAAACTTGTTCGATGTGTTGAATGATTATTATAATTATTATTGTGAATCAAATCTGACAACGTGTCTCACTAAGAATTTTGTCATGTGCAGAAAAGGGCATGCACGATGGATATACTGGGAAGGGCAGTGGAGGATGTGGAGTCAGTTTTAGGCTCTTTCAGTTTCTCGAACTGCACTGTAGTCAATAAGCTACATAAAGTAGATCATCCCTTCTATGAAAAATGGCAAATGAAGGCTCCTCTATCGACTGCAAGCTTTGTGATCGGGTGTTTTGTTATATCTTGCCGCTCTCAGAGAGGTTTCATTTCCTGGGATGTGGGTTCAGAAATCTCTTATGACCGGTGGTGTATGGACCAAAGCTTTTCAGCAGTCCCGTTAGAGGGGAAACAAGTCTACATAGTTGTGTGGCCCAAAGGTTTTCACTTGAATGATGACTTTGATGACTTCATGGAAGATAGCGAGAGGGTGTTTCTCACACTTTGGAGCAAACGCGTACAAATAGAGAAGGGAATGGCGGTGATAATGCGAAAAGGGGAAGAGGATAAGGCCTTAGAGACACTTCATAAGTTCTGGGAGCTTTTAGAGCGTTGATATTCATGGCAAGTTATCCAAATCACTTTTTGGAGTAAATGGAAGAATTTTCTTTCTTCTGACTACTTCGTTAGCATACATTAGCATATGATTTGGTGCTTCGTTAGCATACATTAGCATATGATTTGGGAGGGAGACGCACCTTTTTCACTTCTGAAAAACGGCTTACTCACCAGGCACAATGTATCTTACCTTCCTCAAAGTCAGTAGCATAATTTATTCATGGTATAGTATGAAGCATATTATAAATGGATTTGATTTATATTTTTTTATTGGTAATTTTTTACATATGGATAAGAGAGATTTGAACCTAGAGGATTTGAGTGATTGGCTGAGTTCTATTAAGTAATTATGTAGTTGTTATATTTCTACTGTCTTAATTATTTTTCATAGCTTCATTCTATTTTTATTTGTATTTTTTTTTATTGTTGGGTTGATTTGTTTATATTTTAGTAGGTCGAGTGTTGTAAGTTCAGACGTGATTTGTATTTTTTTTTATTGTTGGGTTGATTTGTTGATATTTTAGTAGGTCGAGTGTTGTAAGTTCAGACCTGGTTATGTTATTTTCTTGTGTTAGAAGTAACACTTTTTGAACTTGTACATTCATGAAGTGTGAGATAAATTTTAATAAAAAGGTATTGTTGAATGAGAGGTTGAAATATGATAGTATTATTTCTCAATTTATACTTTTTCTTTGTTAGAGATAGGTTCCAATCATCTGTCAAATCTTTAGATTTATCATTTTTCCATTATTTCTATTAGATATGTAATTCTTCCATTCTTTCTATTAGATATGTAATAGGATTTGGTGTATTTTATTAGATAATTTAACTTGATAATCTTGTTGCTTGCATATACAATGCTTCTCACCTTATCAAGCATATGCTTTTGGATTGACAATAGTCAGATGATACTATCAACAAATAGAGGGAGAAAATTTAAAAAATCTTATCCTCAAGCTTCATCCTTAAATCAAAGTGGGTGCGAACTAACTTATAAATTTTCATCTTAAATTGTCGTAAAGGTTCTTATGCATATTGAAACACAAAAAGAAAAATTATTAAATAGGATTAAACAATTTAAATTCTTAAAACTTACGAAGTTTACCTAAACCTATCATCTCAAATGAATCCTAAAGCTATAACTTTATATCTTGAATCATGAAATTCAAAATTATAGTGATAATTAGGTTGACCATAAAGTACAACAATAAGAATATTCATAATTCTTAATTTAAAAATTATGGTTACCCTCATAATTATCAATTTTATAGTTAAAAAATTATACGTGCATGCTTAAGGTGTTTGCTTAATCCCATATAGAGAATTACTAAGTTTAGAAATTAAGGGGTCTATCCTAAATAAAACCTATGGATGTTGCTTATAGATCTCCTCTTAAAGGTTCTCATGGAGAACAACACTTTTAACATCTATTTGTTTGACCTCCAAATAAGACAAAGTAGCAATGAGAAAGATATTCTATATATATTCCATGCAAGCAACAATGTTAAAAGTCTCATTGTAATCCACGTGATGTGGTATACCGGCAAGGATGCGTGATGTGACCCGGGTTCAATCCCCACGGTGGATATGTATATGTATAAGAAGTATTACTCGATACAAAAAAAAAAGTCTCATTGTAAACTCCTTCCTTCTAACAAAATATGTGTGTAATAAGGATAGTTTGTACTTATTAATCTAACAATCAACACCAAATTTATTCTTATGGACCTATTGTGTCTAATAATGTCCATCTCCTTAGGCAAAATATACATCTCCCAAGTATAATTTTAAATAAGGATTTCATACTCTATTCCAAAGTTGCTTCCCACTCAACACATCCTTAAGCCTAAATAGAAGGAGTACAATCTCCATGTGTATCCACCTTGTAGAGAAAAGCATAATATAGAGGATTCAAATGACTTTTTTTTTGTTGAAGAGACTTATTTGAGGCTTTGAGTGTGTAGTTAGCCATTTATGCACAATTTTCATTTTGGTGGAAGGCAAGTGCCTCAATTAAGAATAGTTTTTAAATCTTTTTTTTTTTGTTACAAGCTCACATACATAGCCACACACACCTCGCAATGATTTGAATTTGGGTCTCCTGAAAGAGATCCCAAAGCCCTAACCACTACACTATCCCGTAGGGACAAAAATAGAAGTATCCAAATCCTAAAATTGAAGTAGTATCCACAAATGAAGGATGGTGAAAGAAGGAGCAACCTCTCCCAAAGAAGTATCCATGTAATTGAAGGATGAAACAATATGAACATACTAGGGGTAAGTATCAACAAGAACCAAATAAGATGAATAAGAATATTAATATTTAAAATAAATCTAAATGATTATGAGTGAGAAACTTCTCAAAAAAATAACTCTATAAATAATCACATTGTAAGTAGTAGAACCAGATAGTCGATGTGTCATTGACTTCATCATTGTACCCAATAAAAATGCATTAATGACTCTTAGACTTGGGCTTATTTTTCTATTAAATGGGGATAGATTCCCATGCAATTGGAGTAATTTTTTTGAAGAGTAAAATTAAATGTCACTCTTCCTTCCATCTCCAATAAGCAATCATTACCTTAATAATATAAATGAGAGTCCTATTGATAATTCAAATGATACAATGCATCGATTCTTTTTAATCTTGAGATCCGTATTATTCATATGAAGCATACAACAAATTATTCTTATGATGACCTTATTTTTTAATTCAACAAGCCCATTTTGTTATAGAGTATAGTGAACAATCCTTTACCAAGTGATGCCATAAGAAATGAGATAAACTCACTATTAATAAAATCTCCTCCATAATTGGTCCTCATGCACTTCATCTTCTTCCTATTATTCTTCATCAATATTTTAGAATCCTTGAGCTTTGAAAAAAGTCTAATTTAGCTTTGATAGTGTGAATAAAAATAAATAAAATCAATCTGAATATAACAAATATTTGAAATTGACAAAGAATCAAATAGTTGTAGGACCATTAAAATTAATGATGGACTAAAACTAAAGGATAAGAAGCATAACATTTTTTTTCTTAAGAAAGGACCCTCTGGAATGTTTTTCCCAACACATAACCCTCAAACACTTCATTCGATGGATAAATTGATGAAAGACAACCAACCGTGTTAAGATGATTCATGTCACTCAAGGATACAAATTAGTGCACTCAAAACATTACAAGTGATTAGTATCATTTATTATAGCAACTATAACTAAAGCCCCAATACAAATATGATGGATTCTTTCCAATATTATAAATACAACTTATCCTAAAGCAACCACATCTTGACAAGCTATTGACTTGGCCAAAATTCTACGTTCTTGGTGTGCATGATGTGATAATGGAAAGAATACTAGGTCAAAATTCTATAACTAGAAAAAACTTTCAAATTTTGATAATGTCAAGAATGATATCAACATATCCTAAAACTTGTAAGGCTAATTCATCATTGTAACACCCCAAAAACTACCAACCCATTTTTTAAAATGAAAAAGGGTCACAAATAAGACCCAACATTTACCTCTTCAGCATTCAGGGTTTCACCACATTTGAGTTCCAAGTCGCTACATATGACACTCAATGGATAGGAGTGGCCAACTCCCATGTTTTTCTAGTTTTTACCTTACTAAACCTATTCATTTAGAAGGACACCAAAAATGGTCCCCCCACATTTTCCATAACCTCATCGACATAGGACAATGTGACCACAACGTAGGGATTATCCTTTAAGGCCCATAACACTTAAAGGGGAACACCTATTCCCTAACCTTAACCTAAGTCCATCTAGGTAAGTTAATTAGGTGTAAAGCCTTGGTTTTTAGTTACCTTATCTCCATGAGCTAACTAAGGTCATTACCTCTAAATTGATAATGACCATGGTCACCTAAACCTACGTGTTTGAGGTACCACCATTGTTATCTTGTGAATGAATCCTACAATCTCCTAAGCAAGGGAACACTCAATCCTCACCATTAAGGGTGTATCATTTCACAAGTATCTGACTATTATATTCTCACAACTCCTTCCATATTTGAGAGCACTTAGCTGTTGCATTCTTGCAACTTCTTCTATGACTCTCTTATACCTGGTTATTGCATTCTCACAACTCCTCCCAGGATTGGGTTGAATACTTTAAATTAGGTCCTAAAAGGAGATCTAGGTTCATCCCAACGAAGCAATACCAAAAACAAATGCTTTTAATTTCAATTATTTAAACTATAACATCAAATTGATTGAGAATGAAAATATATGCAACTCAAATAAACATAACTTCATATATAGCTAATAAATTTATCATAATCCACATGCTATATTTGGATTTGTAAGGAGATCTCATAAAGAAGCATTTTAATAGATTTCTCAAAACAAATAATCATAATTCTATCATATTATACTTAGAGAACTTTAACATCAATCATGAGATCATATGTTTATAGCAACAATATAGTCAATGAGGACCACATAATTTCTAAATAATATTTTGCTATAGCTGAAAAATAAACTATATATTTTTACCAAAATTACCATTTTCTAACAACTTTGGAAGTTTTCAATTAAACTATAGTAAGCAATTTCTTGCTCACATATCCAATTTCCATTCCAAAATACATCAAAGCCATTTAACCTAGATGGTCTTTGCACCATCTCCTTTCCACGATCCGCCTCATGAAGGAAGTTCCCACAATCTTGAGGAACACTTAGGGACCAGAACAACTCAACATGCAATGCAACTAATATGGTCTATGTATTTGCAAACATCCATGCACAATACAAGCAATAAAAGCACCTTGTGAGATAATCCCATACTTCTATTTATAATGGTTTCCCTACCTAATGAAGTCTCAAGATACCATTATAATCATTTTCCTTTCACAACCATTCTAAAAAAAGAAAAAGCTTCAAGCGTAATATTTCTCTCTACTTCTATTCATATAAGAAAATATTAACCATAGCTACCCACTTTGCTATTACAATATATAAATAAAAACATCAACTTTAAGCATCTTTAATTTTTCTAATTACACAAAAGAACATTCTCATTGTTCAAAAATAATTCTTCAAAGATAGGATTCTTTCCCTAAAACTTAATATATATTTTCTATGAAATATTTTGTAGCAATCTAGGATGCATACACCTAAGCTAATAATAATCGAAACATCACATAAAGCATGAAAGAATAAACGAATTTGCAAATAACCACAAAGAAAAACTTCTTTTATTATATTTTCATCAAAATGCGGTTACAAATCCATCTCTCTTAGGGATACCCAATGTGATACAATTATTACAATCATAGAAAGTCCCCATACAAGGGTAGGTTTAATCCACAAGCTTCCTAGGTTGACACGAACTGCTCCAAGGCAAATGTGGCCTTCTTCTCCATGATTAGAGGTATTTGTTGCTTTGAATGTCAAGACCCTGTTGAGCCTGCATTCAAGAAACAACAAGAAGCAATTAAAAGCAAAGGAGGCCTCTCTTAATGAGGTTTTTAAAGGAAATTATACAAAAGATTGTCATGAAAGCATGAAATCAAAAAAGTGCATAAAACATGGAAATCTATACTAAAAATGATAATTGACCATCAAGAAATGTAAAGGAAACATAGATAAATCCATCTAATATTCTAATTAAACAATTGAAAGCATGAAAACATAAAAAATAGCCACAATTAATCTAGCTACCAAATGACAAGAAAACAAAGGAAATAAGTCTTAAATCCCTATTTCTACCACACAATTATCTCTAATAAAGCAAATCTAGATTAAATACTTCTAATATACTGCAAATAAAATGTAAACTACTGCTAAAACCAAGGGAAATAGGAAATTGAACCTGACCGTGGGTCTATGGCGCAACTAGCATTGTTAACCGCGACTAAATTGAAAATAAAGTTACTCTCAAATGTCGGTCTCATATCTCCAATTCCCCTTGATGAATTGATGATCAAGGGTCACCATGATGTCCTCTGATAGATTTTGTGGTTGAATTTCTCATATTGTTGATGGATTGGGCTCAATTATGTTTCTTGATTTCTCCTAGCCCTCCATAGCCTTCTTGGTTCCAAATGCCATTTGATCTCCAATTGGGCAATAAAAGTGTTCCTCTCAATGTATGCAAGTGAGTATACAATTCGACAGGGCTTCGTTGTGTTTCAACTCAAGATTCTTCTAGGGTTTTCTCCAATTTGGAGGGGGGGTTTTATAGCACTTAGGAAAGCCATGTATTAGCTTCATGGAGAAGCCAAGATCAAGAAGGGACATTTGGGGCAGTTGAATGAAAACTTCTGAAACTTTTCGCCCTCTAACTGCTTGGATCTACAACCAATTGGCCGTTGTAACCAATTTTGGGTCGGTTGAGGTCCAACTGATTTTTGAGTCTAGTCATAGCTTTGAGGTGTAGTCAACTCTGTTAACCATGGGTGTCAACCACGACCAACACTGATTAGGTCAAAATGCCTAAATGAGTGGTTAGAACCAATGCTACACCTTGGAATTTGACCAAGATCTTTCATATGGTCTTCTAGCATGTCCCATATGAGTAGTCACCTCGACATGATGCATTTTAGGTGTCTAAAAATACCCCTTTTGAGATGTGTTATGAGATCAAACAATGTTTAGCAAAAATAGACCTCCTAAAATGATGTCGTAGGTTGGATGATGATCATTAGTTTGATCAACATTAGATGCCCAAGGTCCTACAAAATGTCACACATCCTAGAATCATTGCTTACAACTAGATGGAAGGCTTAAATTGAAATAGCTTGCACTCATCATCAGACATTCGGGTAGCTTTAGTGCTACTATAGGAGTTCGAGCCTATATATCCAAAAGGACGAGAGCTACAAACTAAACTGTCATATTTGTTTTTTGCCCTAGCAAAAGGGTAAGATTATGATAGTCTTTGGAAATGATTTGTAAGACAAACACAATTTTGACAAGATCGAGGGATCTACGAGCAAAGGATATTTTGTTGACTTTGATTATGATTATGATATTATGACTACCCCCTCAAGCGATGAGTCGTTGAGGATAATGAAAATTAAATGAAGCGATGAATCACTTGACCACTATGAATGACTTGAATAATTTAAGATTTAGCATTTGATACTTGATTAGGCTTAATTAGCTATATTTGCAATTGTATATTTCTATCCCATGGAGCGGTCCAGCCTCGAAGGCCTTCTTAGGGAATCAAAATGATAACAATTTCAATTAGGTATGTGTTAAATCATGTTGTTGATGATATGCTGAAAATGTCATAGAAGAGTTGATATGATTGCTTCATTCCCATGGAGCGGTCCAACCTCCAAGGCCTTCTTCGGTATTGAAATGAAACATATCAATTTGGTGATGACGAATTTACCCCAAATGTCATTATGGTAATTTACTCATCTTGTTGGATTGTATGGAATGCCAGTCGTTGCAACCGCAAAGTGTATAGGGTAAATAACTAGATACAAGGCGCATTTGGATTTTGAATTAAATGATTTTTTTATTATTTTTAATATTTTTGAGGGTTTTGGCCCATTAGATATTTTAAATTTTGCCTTTGGAAAATCCTCATGGTCATATTTTTGGAGCATTTATTGCAGGTTGCTAGCCGCACTTGGCAAACACAACCAATTTTGTAAATTTTCCTAGTCGCAGCTTCGACCCATGGTCAAAAAAACCTTAATCCTGCACCAGCGGGTGTCAACCGCAGTCAGGAGCAAAATGGAAAATCCATATGTGCAGTTTATTTGTAAATTCGAGTATTTTTGACATGTCGATGTACTTATTATTTTTTTTTATACACATATCTATATGATCTGACATGTGAGACTTATTATATGTGTAGTTTTTATTTATTTTATGTTTATGAGATGCATATGGATGCAATGCTGATGTGTTATGTTTATTTTATGCTATATGATGTGATGTATGTATGACATGCGCTAGATAGCTATGTGATGTATGATTAGATGTAATGATATACATGTGTAGATGGACTACTTATGATGAATGTATATGAATGTGATGTTTGATGTTAAATGCATGTTTAATTTACAGTACTTGTATGCATTTAATTTATGATGTTATGACATGCTTCATACTATGTATGTATTGCATATTTTTCATGATGATGATTTACTATAAATGGACATGTATGCTTTAATCACTTAAAACATAATGTATGAATGCAATATGAGTTTGACAATCTAATGAATGACACCACAGAATGTATAACAATCATGAATTGTAATTGATGTATCTTATCATAAAAATTTATCAATTAAACACCCATGTGTGCTATGAAATGATATATTGTTTCTGTTCATAAGCTTTTGTAAATTAAAATAATATGGATAACATAGTCAGTGGTCATTTAAATATCATCTCTAACATCCATCCGGTATATAACCTATATTATGAACAATTCTAATAAACAAATTCTCATAAAAGAAATTGATATTTGATGATTGTGATTTGATTGGTTGTTGTTATTTGGGATTTTTTTGAGGTTTTCCATGAGACTCAAACACCCTATTTGACTTATCAAAAGTTGTATATTGACCATACTAGACTTCTAAAAAATAAGGCTTTCGCTAGGATAGACCCAACTATTCATTACCCCTATGTGTGCAAATGAGTATATTTGATGAGACACAAGACTTACCTCATTTTTAGGCGGGATTCATTCAGCCCATTGCTATAATGAGGATCATCCCATGCTCACCCAATCCTAGGTTTGGATTTCAGTTGGATTATACCACTAGGCAATATAGGACACTTGAAGCTAGCTCTTCCACATTCAAACATTGGTCTGCATAAAAGCAAGATGCTAATGTATTAGATATATCATCATGTGTAAGGTGTGGTAGTGCTAACAATTCTAGGGATTCAAGTTCACTCCCTTATTTTATTCAATTTATCGGGATACTTTCTCATATAAAGTGATAAGAATCATTGTTTATTTTGTACTTTTTTTTTTGAGCAAGGGATTTGATACTGATTTGATTTCTGGTAAAACTTGATCTTGATTTGACTTGATTTTGGGATTTCATTATGGGATTTCATTCTAGGATTTCTTTCTGGTATTTTTCTTCTTTTGACGTAAGCAAGGGATTTATTTGGGTAGGGGAAACTTGTCCTTTTGCCAATTGTCAGCATTTATTGGACCATCTATACAAGGGGATAAGCAAGATAAAATTTTCACCTTAGGATACCTGGTATCGCTTCATAGCATTCATATTTTCCTTGTCCTAATTAAGATTGTTTAGTTTGTTGATTAGTGATAGGATTCTGAGATGCTAAGTGCTATCATAGCTAGACTTTATCTACAAAAGAAAAGCAATATTTCTACCAAATCTTGAAAATACCACTAGATATGGTTGAATGACTAGAAAACATTAGTATATTCTTCATAGCAATCGAAAGAGTTGTGTTGATAAACACAATTACTCACAAGGGTGATAAATGATAATGATAGTGCATAGATGCATGATTGAAATATAAACGTGGTGTCATTTGTAAGATTGTAAACACAACCTATTCTAATGCAAGTGCAATGGATGAAAATATCTAATGCAATGCAATATGAAATGCATGTGCAAAATGAAAATGCTTGATGCAAATGAAGTGCAATGATGCAAATGAAATGCAATGATGCAAATGAAAATGCAATATTTTTGTATGAAATGCAATGATGCAAATGTTTTTGAATTTTTGATACTTTTCAATGTTTTTTTTTAGATTTTATTGATTTTTAATTTTTATGGAATTTGAAATTTTGATTTGACCAAAGGGTTTACAGACGCCTTTGGAGAATTTTATGGGATTACCAAAGGGCTTAAAAATGCCTTTGGAGCCTTTTAATGGATGACCAAAGGGCTTACAGATACCTTTGGAGCATTTTAATGGTTTTTAGTCATAGAACACTTTAAGATGAAGGATGTTGAGAGGTTTAGTCTCTTCAATAACTTCAAGTGATGTTATGTGATATGTCCCAGGTCCAATCTTCTCAGATATGATATAATTACCTAACCAATTAGCCGTAAATTTGTCTCACAATTATGATGGCAAATTTGAGTTTTTTTTTGTTCTCTTTTAGCACAAGATCACCAACCTCAAAGTCTCTCAAATGGACTTTGTTATCATAAGCTCGTTTTAAGCACTCTTGGTAAACACAAAGATTCTCAAGAGCATTCATGCGAAGTTCATTAAGTAGCATCAATTGATCTAGGCGATTTTGTCACGCAGTGTCATCATCGATGAACTCTTTCAATGCGATGCGCAACATTGGAATCTCCAACTCTAGGGGCATAATGGCCTCGACATCATATACTAGTGAAAACAGAGTTGCCCTAGTGGGTGTCCAAATGCTAGTCCTATAATCCCATAATGCAAGGGGCAACTAGATGTACTAATCATGTGGTGCTCTTGTATCATATTTTTCAAGATGGATACCACTATCTTGTTTGAAGCCTCAACTTGCCTATTTTCCTATGGATAGTATGGAGTCGCAAAACTATGTTTGATCCTGTACTTAGATGTCAAAGCCCTCACATTTTTGTTCTTGAATGACGTTCTATTATTCAAAATTATTTGGTATGGTATCCCAAAATGACTTATGATATTGGTGAGTATGAACTCAGCAATACATGCTCTAGTTGTCATTGTTAACAAGATTGCTTCCACCCACTTAGTAAAATACTCAGTAGCTATGATAATGAATGTATGTCGACCTGATGATAGAGGAGAGATCTTACTGATTAGATTCAAACCCCACTGAGCAAATGACCAAGCCGCTTGAATGGGCTATAAGGCCTATGATGGCAAGTGTGCAAGATTAGTATAATATTGATATTTAATGCATTTCCTAACATACACATTGCAATACTTATCCATAGTAGCCCAATAATAGCCCATGTGAAGGATGCACTTTATTATAGTCATACCGCTGAAATGGCCACCACACGTACCATAGTGAGCTTGCAAAATTGCCCAAGATGATTCTTGGGGTTCAAGACAATGAAGGAGAACTCCATCGTAGCTTCAAAGATACAAAATGTTCCTAACAAGACATACTTTGTCACTTTCGGTTTAAATGTGTACTTCACAACATGTGATAATCCCTAAGAGATTACACCAAGATTGAAGAAGTCATGTATTTGTGGCATCCAACTCTAATAGGCCTCAGCCTCAATTGACAAGACAACATGTCCCCCTTGTGGTTTAACATTCATAAATGTAGACTGGAAAACAACCTTATGGTGAATGGTGGTACCATTCCTTGTAGGACCTTACGAGATCAATGACCCCTAAGGCACTCTCTTGAGAAAGTCTTTGGCTCTGTAGAACCACTCATGTTTTGGTTATATATGAATCATGTTTATTAAATTTTTGTTATCTAAAGCCTTGCACTGCACGAAAGAATACAACAATATTTTGACGTGAATGGTAGTAAAATCAACAGGCAAATTCTGAGGGATTAAGTATCCCAAAGATGCCATAGTGTCTACAAATTTGTTTGACAAATGAGGGATTACCTCGATGTCATACCAATCCAACTAAGCTAGATAAGTATCAACAAGATATTTTTAGGCCTTTAGGACATGACACCTACATTAAAAAAATCCCTTCACTTGGTTGATAATGAGAAGGGAATCACAAAGATATTTAACCTTTTGATCTTCATGGCAATAGCTATTTGGAGGCCCAAGATTAGGGCTTTGTATTTAGCATTATTGTTAGTTCAAGGAAAGTCCAACTTAAATGACAAGGGCATGGGAGCACCTTGCAGCATGAACAACACTATTCTTACACCACCCCCTTGCTCACACTTTGAATCATCAAAGAACAAGGTCATATCAACTTTATTATCTATCTCTTAGGGTTCATGTGCTTCTGATAATGAAAAAACCATATCATTAGGTAGCTCTATGGTGAGAGGTCTACTATTCTCTAGAGGCACCTCAGCTATTTGATTAGATATGACCTATCCCTTAATGTACTTTTGGCTAATGAATTATGAGTTGAACTCTGTCAATAGCATGATCCACTTTGCAGTACGTGTATTATGATACATCTTGCTCATTAATACTATAAAGGATTTTGTTTTTATATGACATACGTTGTATGACTTAACATGTAATGCCATAATTTGTTTTTAGTGAACAATACTGCTAAACACAACTTTTTCACATAGGCATATCCTAGCTCATAACTCACCAAGGTTCGGCTAATGTAATATATGACTTGCTCTTTGTTCTGCACATTCTTTTAGGCTAACATGGTCCCTAATGCAAAGTCAGTTGCCGATATATATAGCAAGAATGGTACATTTAGTCTTGGTGGTGCTAGCACTGGAGACATTGCCAAGTAGTGCTTAATCTCAAAAAAGGTTGTTTGACAGTCCTCATCCCAATTGAATGGGACCCCCTTGTGTAGAAGTCAATTCATGGGTTGACATTTATCCAATAATTGTGTGATAAATCGCTTTATGGATGCTACTTTACCATGAACGATTCTTAATTCTTTGATATTTGTGGGGGGATGCATTTCTAAAATAACATTGATATTTGTTGGATCAACTTTGATCCTTCATTTTGAAACAATGAATCCCAAGAGTTTACCTAAAGTTATGCCAAATACGCACTTCTTGGGATTCAACCTGACATTATGCTCTATCAGGCGATCGAAGACCTTCCTTAGGACCTCCACATGCTCTGAACGCAACAATGAATTTGCCAACAAGTCATCAATGTAATATTCCAAGATATTATGCATGTACTCATGAAATATATATGTCATAGCCCGTTGATATGTAGCACCAGCATTATTAAGGCCAAATGGGATAACCTTATAGTGAAATGTCCCCTATGGTGTTATGAATGTGGTCTTATGCTGGTCTTCGGGCTTAATCCAAATTTTATTGTAACAAAAAAATCCATCCATTAGGGAGAGCATTTCATGACCCATAGTTGCGTCTATGAGAGCATATATGTTCAGCAATGGAAATGAATATTTTGGTGTTGCCTTTTTGAGGTCTCTAAAATCCATATAGATATGGATCCTTCCATCAGGTTTTCCTACGGGCACCATGTTTGATACCCATTTCGGATAGTCGATGGAAATTATAAAATCTACATCCAATAGATTTTACAATTCATATTTAACCATTAAGGCTACTATTGGATGCATCTTCCTGAGTTTATGCTTGACTGGATTTTTTGAGAGATCTAGCGAAAGGTTATGCGTAACCAATTTTAGATCTAGACCCGAAATGCCTTATAAGTCCAAGCAAAGATATCAGGTCTCTCTTTCAGTAGAGAGATGAGGTTGGCATGCTCATTAGGAGATAAAGTTTCTCCAAATTTAACCTTCTTAAGATTCATGGGATCATTGTTGATATCCACTTCAAAGGTTTCCTCTATTGACATGTGGTATCCCTCCTCAAGTTGGTGAGGTGTAGGGATCAAGTGGATGTCATCTGCTAGGTTTATGGGTTTCATTTTGGAAGCATCCTCAACATGATAAACATTATGTGCATATATTGGCACAAAATGAAAAGGTTACAGCATTTCAAAATCTTCAGGCTCTAGTGGTGAGTCAATGTGATTCCAATCAATAGCATCTACATTAAGATACAATGGTTTGGATGAATTGGCTATATTGCAAAGTGGAGTGGTCAAATCAATGGAGATCATATTGATAGAATGGATTATGTCTCTAGGACCATGTGCATGTGACTCTATATTTGTGTAACTTCCATCTCCAAGATGTGGTTCTGGGGGTATGGGGATCTCTGGATCTGGTCTATGGGTAGACTCAAAAATAGGATCGCTAGGCGTAAGGAGCTCTCTGAACATTGGCAGATCAGGGAAGACCATATGATAAATATTATCCAAATTAGGAGCTCTTCCTCTGAGGCATGGGTGGAGATTGATATCCTTGTACATATCCTCTATAGTGTATGGCACATTACGATGACACAATTAGGGAGTCCCTAATTAAGCTATCTCTATTTCATCTTCATCATCACTGTCATAATGAAAACCCTCATCGCTACCTACTAGAACTGGGATATTAGGAATATGGAGCCCCATGTAAGCCCACTATCGATAACTGCTATCGTCATTGGAGGATTTCTCATCCTCAATGACTATCTCCAAGGGTAACTAATGACGTAAATTTAGAGGGCCTAGGTAGGCCAACTCAGTTTCATCCTCATATTGCTCATTTTTTGGGGACTCGTCATAATCATCACTCTCATACATGCAACTCAGTCCCCCTATCTCAAAGATGGACTCTGCTCTATCTTCATTAGAATGATCTTATGACTTGGACTCTTTCACTATGCTAACATTCTGAACCTGTAGGCCTGTGTCTTTAGTTGCCCCATATATTTTTTCATCCAAGTTGTCTCTTAGAATGTGCTATGGACTGGTTTCCACCAAGATGTCTTCGTGATATATCTCGAGCAGTTCTATAGTGACGTAAGACACTAACCGGTTATCCCTTCAAAAAGTGGAGGGATTGGGGTGATAAGGATTGAAGTCAAATTCACCCCCTAGATTGAGGTACAGGTGGTCTAAAGATGCCACGAGGAGTTCATCCTGTCCTCCAATATAATACCCTAACCAAAACCTGTCAATAGTAACTAATACTACGATTCATAAGGTCTCCTACACCCTTGCTCGAATAATCCATTACTATAACCATGCTAATGGTAGCGCTCAAAATATTGTAAGGCATATTTTGGGTTAGATAGATAATGAACATTCATAGCGAATGGTTCATCATCATCCTCATCCATGGGGGTGCAAGATGCAAGCTGGTCGAACCGTCCATAGATGAAATTGGTTTGGTTAGGAGGCACCTGTTGTAAATGTGAATAAGGATATCACAAAGGAGGCTTAGAAAAATCTAGTTCTCTAGCCTCCAGTGTGAAAACCCCTTAAAATATTTGTCGGCATATTTCTTTTCTAAGTCTATTCTTCCCCTAACTTCCTCCTATATTCCCTCTCCTTTTTCCTCCACATTTCCTAACTCCCTTATCCCTCCATATCATCTCCTTCCACTTATTCCTCCACACCTTCCTCCATATATCCCTCCATCTCCTTATCGCTCCAATCACTCTCCCAATATTCGTTAAAACCTTTCCTTACTTCCTCTAATATGTGCACTATATAATGTGCAAAGAATTCTGCATTGTGAGGTTGAGCATATGGTTAAATAAAATATATTGATTTCATTTCGCTGCACGCTGTGTGTTTTTTAAATTAATTTCTTCTTGCCGCATTGAATTCCGCAACGAACCTGCACTCAAACCACATCTAGTATCAGAGCCAACGCTGTGCCAATTTGGGCATAGATCTCGAGGCATGCGGCAATCGAGGTGACACCTGCAGGCACAAACCACATCTGGTATCAGAGCCAATGCTATGCCAGTTCGGGCATAGATCCCGAGGCACGTGGAAGTCAAGGTGACACCTGTAGGCACGGTTGTCGAGGTGATCGCTAATAGGTGGACATGATTTTTGAGGCAGGCACAGAGGACGAGGATCATGAGCAGGATCGGCTCGGATCCTAAGGTGATGAGGACAAGACACGTGGTGGCAGCAGAGCAGACGTGGCAGCGGCTAGGTGATGACTGGGTAGCACGTGGTTCGAGATGGCAAACGTGGCAGCTGAGCTGGCAGAGGCTGGCATGGACACGTGGCTGCAAGCGATTGGCTAAAATTTTGCCATGCGACGAAAGGCAATTGGCCCACGTGGCAGGATTGTACTGGTTGACGTGGCAAGCTATGATTTGTCGAAGTCGGCGGCAAAACAAAGCTGAGGATCGACCGCTCGAAGGCAGTTGACGTTTGTTGCGCGGGTTGAGGGTTAAAAACCCTATCGCGCCTGTTTCCTGGCGTATGTGGGATATATCCCACTTCATTTTATTTTTTTTTTTAAATTGCAGCGCTTTGGTAATAAAATTGCCCGCGCTCTCGTTGGTCCTCGTCCGAGGCGTTTGGCCTAGCGGACAAAGTAGTTTGCTCGTGCAGTGGAGGTCCGGGGGTCGAATCCCGCCGGAGGGATAAAACAAGTTTTTTTTTTTTTTCTTTCGATTTTGCACCGCCAGAGGATTAAAAGGAAGGTGTTGCGCTTTGGTTCGCAGCATAGCCGCATGGTCGAGCGGCTAAGGCGCCCGCTTAGCAAAGAGAAGGTCGCGGGTTCGAGTTTAAAAAAAGGTAAAATTTTTAAATTGTTTTTTAAAGGTTTTAAAATTTATTTAATAATTTTTATATTATTTTTTAAAATTATCTTTTTTAAATAAGTTTTTTTTTTAAAAAGGTGATTTAAAAATAATAAAAAGTTATTAAATTTATTTAAAAAAAACCTTTATAAAAATTTGCAAACCTTGAAGAGTTTTTTGTGGCCAATTAAAACTCGCCCAAGGGGGCTTGAAAATTTGCATATTGTGAACCTGGAAAAGTGACGGGAAGTCTTCCGGAGCGCCCGTTTAGCACCTCCAAAATTTCTTGTGGCACGACAGGGGCGCTGCCCCTTGGAACCCCGTTTAAGGGTTCAATATTGAAGTGGAGCCAAAGCCAGTAAATCCAGAGCTAGTAGAGCCAGAGCCAGCAGAGTCGGAGCCAGAGTGGAGCCAGAGCTAGAGCTAGAGCCAGTATTGGGAGTCTCACAATAAGCAATCAGTAAGAGAATTACTTTGCTTTGTAATTGCTTATTTCAGTGAAATCAAAGTTTGTTTTTTGAAATGGCTGCAAGTACTAGTCTACCAATCCCTGAATTTAATGGTAGCGACTATGATTACTGGTCTATAAAAATGAAGACCTTGTTGATAGGAAAAGGTCTCTGGGATGTTGTAGAAGAAGGTTATGATGAACCTACTGCTGCTGAATGGGCAGCTTTTACAACTGCTGATAGAAAGGCTAAAAAGGAAGCCCAGAAAAATAACTCATTTGCCCTTTATCATATACATGCTGCCTTAGATAGAAGTATCTTCCCTAGAATAGCCTCATATGTAAATGCACAAGATGCATGGAATGCCCTAAAAGAAAGCTATAGAGGTAGTGACCAAGTGAAGCAGGTAAAACTGCAAACTTTGAAACGAGATTTTGAGAATCTCAAGATGCAAGAGAATGAAAGAGTCGGAGATTACTGCGTGCGAGTGAAAGCAGTAGTCGACAAAATGGTCACACTAGGGGAGGATATTAAGCCAGAGATGATGGTGAAGAAAGTGTTGAGAACACTTCTTCCTAAATGGAATTTTGTTGCAATAATTATTGAAGAATCCAAAGACTTAACCACATTGTCTTTTGATGCATTAACTGGTTCACTTCTCTCACATGAAGAGAGGTTGCAGGAAACTCCTACCACTAGTTATGGAGGAGATGATAAAGCTTTTGCCACACATGAAGGAAGAGGTAGAGGCCGTGGCAGAGGTCAACAAAGAGGCAGAGGCAGGAATAATCAAAGAGGGGGAACTCCTAACAGAGGAGGATCATCCAACAGAGGTGGAAATCAGAATAGAGGAGGACAGCAGCAATATAGAGGGAAACAATCTGGCAAAGGAAAAGGAGGAGACAAATCAAAACAAGTTTGCTACAATTGTGGCAAACCTGGCCATTATGCTCGAGATTGTTGGTCAAAGACTTCGCAAGGAAGCAGCAGCAACCAGAGCAGTCAATTTGGGAATTTTGGAGAAGAGGAAGAGTCCTCAAATCTCTTTCTTTCTTATGGCCAGACAGAGAAAAATATGAATGATACATGGATTTTGGACACTGGGTGTTCAAATCACATGAGTGGCAAAGAAGAACTCTTTGCTAAGTTAGACTCCTCATACAAATCCAGTATCCGATTGGGAGATGACAAGTCATTGGCAGTTGAAGGCATTGGAGCCATGGAGGTTCCAACGAAAGAAGGCATAAAGCAAGTAAGTGATATCTATTACACTCCTCATCTTCAACACAATCTTCTAAGTGTTGGTCAAATGCTTGAAAAGAATTATAAGTTGATTTTTGATGAGGGTAAATGCACCATTTTTGACAAGAACAATAGTAATAGAATCATTACACAAGTGCCAATGTCGAAGAATAGATTATTCCCTTTGAAGTTTGGCCAGCCAGGAGGAAATAAGTTAGCAAATGTTGCAATTACCAATCCAAGTGTCCTATGGCACTTGAGATATGGTCACTTGAATTCAGCAAGTTTGAAGATGCTAACTTCACAAGCAATGGTGACTGGACTTCCCAAAATTCAAGATAGTAAGGAAGTCTGTGAAGGGTGTGCCTTGGGCAAGCATGCCAGATCAAAATTTCCTCATGGACAAGCATGGAGGGCCAGCTATCCTCTTCAGTTAGTACATTCAGACATCTGTGGTCCGATGCAGACCAAGAGTCTAGGTAATCACTCTTACTTCCTACTTTTCATTGATGATTGCACAAGAATGTGTTGGATATATTTTTTGAAGCATAAGGATGAAGCATTTGCATGCTTTGTTGATTTTAAAGCAAAAGTTGAAAGTGAGAGTGGATATTCTATAAAATGTCTTAGATCAGATAGAGGAGGAGAATACTCCTCTAATCAGTTTTTGAATTTTTGTAAACATCATGGCATCAAGAGGCAGTTCACAACTGCCTACACTCCATAGCAAAATGGTGTAGCAGAAAGAAAGAATCGCACCATTGTGGAGATGGCAAGATCAATGCTTCAGACAAAGCATTTGAGTAATGCATATTGGGGAGATGCAACAAGGACTAGTGTTCACATCTTGAACAGAAGTCCTACTTCAAGTTTGAAAGGGAAGACACCTTACCAAGCCTGGTATGGTAAGAAACCAAATGTGAAGTATTTCGGAGTATTTGGTTCATTGGCATATGCTCACATTCCTGATGAGCTGAGAAAGAAGCTGGATCCAAAGAGTCAGGCATGCATTTTTGTAGGATATTGTGAAAACACAAAGGGTTATAGACTCTACAATCCTACGACTCGAAAGATAGTGGTTTCAAGGGATGTGATTTTTGATGAAGGGGGAGAGTGGGGTAAGCCCCAAATATACAGTGATGTTGAAGCCACTGATGTAGTAGCTCAGCAGGTGCAACCGCAACTCCCATAGAAAGGAAAGCAGTCTCCGCCCTCACATCCTCCAAGTCCATCTTCTGATTCAACTTCTTCACCAAGTCCTTCTCCACAGCGATCAGTAAGTTCCTCACCAATGGACATTGATGTTCCATCCAAAGGTAAGAGAACTTTACAGTATCATCCATCATCTCAGATGTTGGATAAAAAAATTTCAAGAAGATATACTAGGAGTCAAGCTAGTGAAATGGAATCTGTTTTACACAGATTAGAAAGTATGCACTTGTATGGTGATGATGAATCCCAGCAGGAACCTAGGGGAGATCAAGTTAACTATGCTTTGTTAACTAGTGCACAACTTGAACCTTCTAGTTATGAGAAGGCATGTACTCAGAAGATTTGGCAAGATGCCATGAAAGAGGAGATAACCTCTATAAAAAACAACGACACTTGGGAGCTCGTGAAGCTTCCGAAAGGAAAGAAATGTGTTGGTCGTAAATGGATCTTCAAGACCAAGTTTAATGCTGATGGAAGCATTGAGAAGCATAAGGCAAGATTAGTGGCAAAGGGTTTTACTCAGAAATATGGAATAGATTATGAAGAGACTTTTGCTCCTGTAGCTAGACAGGAGACAATCAAAACAGTTCTTGCCTTAGCTGCACACAAAGGATGGAAAGTCCAACACATGGATGTCAAGAGTGCATTTCTCAATGGTTACTTGACAGAAGAAGTGTATGTTGAGCAACCACAGGGATTTGAAGTGCAAGGTAAGGAACACCTTGTTTACAGATTGAAGAAGGCACTCTATGGTCTAAAACAGGCACCAAGAGCTTGGTACTCACGCATTGATGGGTACTTCAAAGATTATGGGTTCACCAAGAGCAAAAATGAACCCACACTCTACTACCTAAAGCAAGGTAATGACATCCTCATAGTTTGTTTGTATGTGGATGATCTCATTTTTATGGGTAGTAATGAAAAAATGAATATGGAGTTCAAACACTCCATGATGACGTAGTTTGAGATGAAGGATCTTGGATTAATGCACTACTACCTTGGAATGGAGGTTCATCAGTCAGATACAGGGATCTTCATCTGTCAACATAAGTATGCTCAGGATATGATCAAGAAGTTTGCTATGGAGCATTGCAAACCAGTTTGCAACTCCGGTTGGACATGGGATCCAATTAAGCAAAGATGATGGAGCACCAAAAGTTGATGTGACCACTTTCGGAAGCATGGTTGGGAGTTTGATGTTTCTCGCCAACACCAGACCAGATATTCAGTATGTTGTATCTCTTGTTTCTAGATTTATGTCTAACCCCTCTGAGCTGCATTTGCAGGCAACTAAAAGAATTTTGAGATATGTGAAGGGTACATTGGATTTTGGAATCCAGTACCATAAATGTAACACTATCAAGCTTGTAGGCTTCAGTGATAGTGATTGGGGTAGCAATATTGATGACGGGAAGTCAACATCAGGGAACTGTTTTAGTCTTGGATCAGGACTAATAACTTGGAGTTCAAAAAAGCAGACAGTAGTAGCGCTATCTTCAACAAAAGCAGAGTATATAGCGGTTACTTATGCAAGTACTCAAGCCTTGTGGCTAAGGAAAGTACTAGAAGAGATTGGAGAACAACAAAGTGGTCCGACCAGAATCTACTACGACAACATCAGTGCCATTCAGTTGGCATATAATCCTGTCCACCATAGCGAAACAAAGCATTTTGATATGAAGTATCACTTCATCAGAGATATGGTGGAACATGAAATTGTTGAGCTTCAATACTGTCACACTTTGGAGAATGTTGCAGACATCTTCACCAAGGCGATGACTAAAGCTCAATTTGTAAAGCTGAGAGACTGTGTAGTCAGTCCTCTCAACTTTAAGGGGGAGAATGTTGTAAATGTGAATAAGGATATCACAAAGGAGGCTTAGAAAAATCTAGTTCTCTAGCCTCCAGTGTGAAAACCCCTTAAAATATTTGTCGGCATATTTCTTTTCTAAGTCTATTCTTCCCCTAACTCCCTCCTATATTCCCTCTCCTTTTTCCTCCATGTTTCCTAACTCCCTTATCCCTCCATCTCATCTCCTTCCACTTATTCCTCCACACCTTCCTCCATATATCCCTCCATCTCCTTATCGCTCCAATCACTCTCCCAATATTCGCTCAAACCTTTCCTTACTTCCTCTAATATGTGCACTATATAATGTGCAAAGAATTCTGCATTGTAGAGTGTGAGCATATGGTTAAATAAAATATATTGATTTCATTCCGCTGCACGCTGTGTGTTTTTTAAATTAATTTCTTCTTGCCGCATTGAATTCCGCAATGAACCTGCACTCAAACCACATCTGGTATCAGAGCCAACGCTGTGCCAGTTCAAGCATGGATCCCGAGGCACGCAATAGTCGAGGTGACACCTGTAGGCATGGTTCCCAAGGTGATTGTTGATAGGTGGACATGGTTTTTGAGGCAGGCACAGAGGACGAGGATCGCGAGCAGGATCGGCTCGGATCCCGAGGTGACGAGGATGCGACACGTGGCGGCAGTAGAGCAGACATTGCATGTGTCCCACGAAGTGTGTGAACACTTCATGATCCTAGGACTACACTTCTATGGACATTGGAATGCCCATAAGCATCTCCTTATGCTTGGGAGATTGTTGAATCAGCTCATAAATTGACAACTTCGCTGGAGTCATCCGTAGATTTTGAACTAACCTACTCCTGATTGTCACCACCAGTATAGTTGGTGGACCTAGCATATTTTGGGGTGGCCTTGGAGGAGGCACAAATTGGACCCTAATGGGCACTAGAGGTTGATTTGGTCTTTAATACCTTGTATGTATTGTGACGACGTTGACCATTCCAATGAACCTGTGGGTTGGTGGTTTGATGCGTACTTGATTGAATTGGTCAACATTGTTCCTTGGCGCCTCATGATTGGGCAAAGAATTTTTGTAAATCCCCATATTCTGATTATCTGGTGCCTGAGAGTTGTCTATAGTTAGCTCACATCTTTTAATCATGTTTTGTACTAAATGTTTAAAAATTCAACATACTTCGATGTTGTGTCCCTTTGCTCTATGGAAAATACAATACAGATCATCCATATACCCTTTTGGCTTGGGCTGATTAGGGCCCAATAATTTGATTTCTGGTAAGTGTATGGCCTTGGCCTTGCACATTTGATGGAATATCGAAGTCATTGATTCTAACAAATGTGTGAACTAGCGAGGTGGGTACCGTTCCTTATTCTTACCCTTTTGGTTGTCGTTGCACTGCTCATACTACACATGAGGAGGTTGGGCTTGATAGTTTCATTGCTGCTACCCCTTATACCTTTTCTGAAGGTTTAGAACCACTTGATTAACATGGTTCAGCTTGGCTTGTTGTTTCTTGGTGTTGTTCTTGTTCCTTCTTGCTTTTGAGTTTCAATTTACCCTCCTGTAACTTGATATCCTTTATCACTTTGGCTTGCGCCAAAGCCTCCTTAAAGTTTTGATATTGCTGCAACTATAATAATAATGAAATGTGCTTTGCACAACTTTTCATAAACATTTGAGTTAATTCAGAAGCAAGGATGGAGAATGGTAGCTTTCTCATCATCTTTCTCCATATTTTTCTATAATACATAATTTTCTTGTCATCATGTTGCATTAAAGCAGCTAAATCAGATAGGTTCACCTTCTTCTTAATGTCGAAGGAGAAGCATTCAAGAAATGCATCGACCAGTTGCTCAAAACTAGTGATGTTGTACCTCTTGAGTTTATTAAACCACTCCCAGGTTGGGATTGAGAGGGTTGTAATGAAGGTCCGCAGGAGCAAGGTATTGTTGCTATCAATTTGAAAGCACATGTCTAGAAAACTCATGACGTGCTCTTGAGCGTCCTCCTCTCCTTTAAAATTTTCCAGCATAGGCATCTCAAAATGCTCAAGATAGGCAGGAATAAACACTGACAGACATAAAGGTTCATTATGAATCTTATTCAATGTAGGATTTTGATAAATTATCCCTTGCTTCTCGATAGCTCTGACCTTTTCTTCCAAGGCCTTATAGGCCTATGAAGATAAGAACTCCTATTATCTAGATTACCTTTGAGACATTTTTAGAGGCACATTCCTCTTCGATCGAGGTGGAGGACTAGGCTCATCATCCACTTTTACTTGGGATATTTCAATATATTCTTGATCTAATTTGTCTCCCACTTCTTCTTCATACTTCCTATGCCCATGATGTTCAAACATGGGGTACCGATCTCTGTGTTGGACCGTATGACAAGTATGGATGTCTATATACTTCGGGTGCAACTCAGGATGTGAAGCAACTCATTTGTCAATGCATTCCATGTAATCACTATAGGGAGGTAAATCGAAACTAGCCAATTGGTCCTCCATCTCAACACACTTATTTTGATCAAGGATGTGTTTCTCGTGCATGTGTTGTTCGTATAAGTGTTGTATTATGAACCTTTGCCTCTGAGTGTTCTCATTTTTGAGGCATTCTCACTCTACATGAACATCTTCCAACTAGTCTTGGAGGATCTGACATCTCTGTTCTGACACCATCTTGTGAGATCTATCTATGTGATCGATCGTATGAGGCCTCTAATGTGTGCAGTCTATTCGAGTGACTTTGTGGGTGTGTCCCCCAATGGACTAATTTGCTACACTCTTGCCCTTGTCTATGAAGACGACATTCACGTCTAGCTATTGCCTATACTTTTTTCCTGCATGGGATGTAGGGGCATGCATATAATGAGAATATTTGGAGCATTCTCTAGGTTCTTTGATGGTCTTAATCGTACTACTTCTATGCACGCTCATTGAATGAGAGGGCACAAGAATAGGTTTATAACCAAGCTATCCTAAGACTTTATCTAGACCATCTATATGTCTACTATGCCATAGCTCATGAGGTGGCATATCATTTGCTCCCACTTTAGACATGTCTATGGTGATCCTATAAGGCTCACTTTTATTGGGAGTTTGCATGGGCCTATGCTCCAAAGTGGCCCTCTCTATTTACCGTTGAATGGGCTGATCTTGAGCTCATTTATACTCAAATGATGGGGGCTCAAGACTCCCCTAGACATAGGTTAAATGGGTACCAATCTGGATTCCTCTATGTCAAACTCTTCAGTAGATCCCATGGATGCACACGAAGTGTGATCGTGATGTTCGAGACCTCATGCTGGGAAGCCCCATGCTCTGATCTATGTCTCGAGGAGTGTCTAGTGGCTCCTCTAATCGGGGTATTCTCAATAGGATCCCTGTGTGTAGAATTATCCCCTCTAATACTCATCAAACGATATTCAAGAGGATTTCATGGTTGAGGGTTCTGCATGTCTTGCTATGTATTAGGTGGAGCTTCGACCTTGACCTCGGGTCTATGCCCAGATCGGTCTCTCCGTGTAACCACCATGATATTATATTATCTTGTATATAAGTTTTAATACAAACAAAGTAAACAAAGATGATTATCTCTTTTAAATTTTTATTTATGAGCCCTAAATTGTTTGATGTGTTTTGAGATTTTTTGTATTAGAAAGTAAATCTCATCATGTTTTCAAAATGTTGATGATATACTCAATTGTTTAATGGTTTTCACCTGTATACTCACAGATCGATAACCTAGAAATGAACTCCAAGCCACGTAATCCCACCTATAATGTGTGGGGATGAAGTCCACACATGGTCAGGGATCACAGGTCCTCCCGGTCCTCACCCTGTTCACCCGCAATCAGTGATATACCTCTCCGAAGAGATATACATGCAAATTTTCCATGGGCTATGATGACATCTTGGATCCGGTATTGGTCTAGTAACAAAAGGATCAAGGGAGTTGGGCCAACGTATAGAAATCACTACCATCATCGTTGAACCCTACTAGTGGTTGGATGTGACTTACAACTGACTAGTGTTTACAATGTGTCATGGTGTGTGTGGTTATTTTTACTTTGCATGAAAAAAAAATGCATAAAATAGCATTCACATGATTTTCCCTACATGCTTTTCAAAATAATGTTTGATTTAAGAGAATGCACGATTATGCTAGATGAATTTCAGATAATGCAACTATCTATGAAGAAAATTACCACTAATTGGGCCTCATGCATGCAAACTCGAAAAAACCAATGGCCCAAACCGCTGGAGACTAGGGTGGACTACAATCAAAGATTTGCTATTCCTAGTAGTGACTAGTAGAAAACTAAAAAAAGCATCTAGGATTTTTCCATTCTACTTTTTTCTATGTTTTCTAATTAATCTAACTTTTTTCTGCATTCTAGAAAATAAAAACATAGATAGATAGCAAAAACATAGAAAAATGAAGCCTACCTCAGATCCAAGTCTGATGGAGTTCTAGATGCCTGTTGTATGTTCTATTTTCTATTGATCACGTCTATCAAGTGCGACTACAATTGTTGCCCACGGCTATATGGCACGACGACAACTATTAACCGTGGCTAAGGTCTGTCATCATAAAACACGGTATGTTAGTGTTCTATGGCTTAAAATACGGGTTTCCCATTGTGATATCATTCTATAGAAATCTAGGATGCATACACCTAAGCTAATAATAATCGAAACATCACATAAAACATGAAAGAACAAACGAATTTGCAAATAACCACAAAGAAAGGCTTCATTTATTATATTTTTTTATCAAATTACGGTTACAAATCCATCCCTCTTATGGATATCCAATGTGATATAATTATTACAATCATAGAAAGTCCCCACGCAAGGGTAGGTGTAATCTGCAGGCTTCCTAGGTTGACACGAATTGCTCCAAGGAAAATGTGGCCTTCTTCTCCATGATTAGAGGCATCTGTTGCTTTGAATGTTAAGACCCTATTGACCCTACATTCAAGAAACAATAAGAAGCAATTCAAATCAAATGAGACCTCTCTTAATGAGGCTTTTAGAGGAAATGATACAAAAGATTTTCATGAAAGCTTGAAATCAAGAAAGTGCATAAAACATGGAAATCTATACTAAACATGATAATTGACCATCAATAAATGTAAAGTAAACATAGATCAATCCATATAATGTTCTAATTAAACAATTGAAAGCATGAAAACATAAGAAATAGCCAAAATTAATCTAGCTACCTAATGACAAGAAAATGAAGGAAATAAGTCTTAAATCCCTATTTTGACCGCACAATTATCTCTAATAAAGCAAATCTAGATTAAATGACTCTAATATACTACAAATAAAATGTAAACTACTTCTAAAACCAAGGGAAATAGGAAATTGAACCTGACCGTGGGTCTATGGCGCAGCTAGCACTATTAGCCACGGTTGAACTGAAAATAAAGTTGCTCTCAAATGTCAGTCTCAGATCTCCACACCTTTATGAATTGATGATCAAGGGTCGCCATGATGTCCTCTGATATATTTGGTGGTTGAATTGCTTAGATTGGTGATGTATTGGGCTCAATTACGTTTCTTGATTTCTCCTAGCCCTCTATAGCCTTCTTGGTTCCAAATTCCATTTGATCTCCAATTGGGCAGCAAAAGTGTTCCTCTCAATCTATGCAAGTGAGTATACAATTCGATAGGGCTTCCTTGTGTTTCAAATAAATATTCTTCCAACGTTTTCTCCAATTTGGAGGGGGATTTTATAGCACTTGGGAAGACCATGTCTTAGGTTCATGGAGAAGCCAAGATCAAGAAGCAACAATTGGGGCAGTTGGATGGAAAATTTTGGAACTTTTTGCCCTCTAACTTCTTGGATCTACAACCAATTGGCCGTTGTAACCAATTTTGGTTCGGCTGAGGTCCAACTAATTTTTGAGTCTAGCCATGACTTTGAGGCACGGTCAACTCTGTTAACCGCAGGTGTCAGCCATGGACAACACTGATTAGGCCAAAATTCCTAAATGAGTGGTTAGAACCACTACTACATCTTGGAATCTATCCAAGATCTTTCATATGGTATTATAGCATGTCCCATATGAGTAGTCACCTTGACATGACATGTTTTAAGTTTCTATAGCTTCATTCCCTATTAACAATCTATGTTTTCAAGAAAAGCATCATTCCCTATAAAAAAATATTTGTTTTCAATAAAATAATTCAAAATAACTCATCCAAATACTCCATCCATTCTTGCCTACATATTTTCCAAAAAATTAAACCAATCATTTACACATATTAAAGAAAAATACATACATGAATACTATTACTAGGCTCAATATGCTCATTCCTCATTAATCTATTTCTACAATAAGATTTTATCTTTGAAAACAAAGACTTAAATATTTCTACCTATGAACTAGTGACCAGATTAAAAAGAGTATTCATGGCTCGAGCAAATAGACCAAGGCAAGAACATGACCCTCCACAAATACCTCTCAAGCACCACACACAAAAGAACTTAACTTGATAGAACCATAAGCACAAGCTGACTCAGCTTAACCATATAGCAAAACAAAACCAACAACAACAAAAAAACCTCTTAGGTAATTGGGGATACAACATCTTCCATAACTCTTGCATGGTTAAAGATAACTGCAAGGTATAATCACACACACCTACATGCTCAAATGGAATACAACTCAATATAAGATTTTCAAATAGACCCGAGGGTGGTGCATGAGAACTTATACACAAACCTGGGCAACCTAACATATTTGAAGGAAATTTTGAGGCTTATGAAGATGATATTCTATTACGATAGTAAGTGAAACTAGGCATATTGAAGTAACAAGAGATTGCACCACTAACTATGAATCTGGTGCAAGCCAAGGCAAACCCAACCAAGAAAACTCACAAGCTCTAATAAAATAATTCAAATATATAAGTGAGAGAAGGCTAAGAAACATAGTCACCCAAAACCATAGAGCCAAAGAAAATGGTGCATATGACAATACCTTCAGGAAAGGAAAATCATCAACATTGAAGGAACTTACCTTGCTATGTTAGCTCTGGTTAGACCTCAAATGAGTTTGCATCCCTTCTGATCCCAATTTCTTTCTTTTCACCTTCGAAAGAGTCCTCGATACTCAACCGAGGCTCCCTATAAAACACCTAGGCAGGTTTCTCTAAGAACCTGATGCTCAATCTATATGCTTAATTGATATGACCACCCTAGCTCATAATGTTCTCTTTAGAACATTTTCATAAACATTAAGGAAGAACACTAATGCATGCATTATTCTCTTTAATGCCATATGCCCATAAAGCAATTTTCCTTAATGTTTTACCAATGGAAAACCGATGCAATAATTGAAGCATCCTTATGTAATATTTCACTTTATCCATTTTAATGGCTAATATTAATTATTAGCATTGATCCTAATATTCACAAGTATTAATGTTACCAGTAAATTAATATTGTAATAGTTCTCAACCATACATCTATCCACACATCATCACACAAGCATAAATGTTCATACCAATAATATTACACACCACTATTTTATCCTTAAGTAGACAGTCCCTTTTTAATATAGTCTAATGCTATCACCAACCTATTAAGGAGACTCATTTCTCAAGAAACTCCCCAACTCAATGATGTGAATATGAAGTAAGCACAATGCAATGCATCTACATGAAGGGTAATTTGTTACCCTGAGATGTCGATGAGCAAGTCATAACCATCATTTTCCAAAATATATCTCAATTTAGGTGGCTCACCCATATGATACCACCTATGATAGCACCTAGTCTTGCACCCACAAATACATTAGCAATATATTTTCCAAAAACAAAGTGCAATTGACCAATCATATTGACATCATAAAATGAAGCTATGCTATTAAAAATTCATACCAATACATAATTCATTGTCAATAATGAGTTATCTAAATGAGGGTTGTTACTTACTCCCCCTTGGGCTAAACACAATCCCTTGTGTTTCCTACAAATGAGTAAACAAATATTTCATTCAAATAAGTATGGAAATTTCTATCTCATTTCTTTAGCAATTTCCCATGTGGTGCAATTCTCATAATATTGATCCCATTGGACCTTACATTGATTCAGGGTTCATCTCCTCAACATATTGGAATGAAACCCTAGGATCATTACTGGTCTCACCTTAATGGTTGAGGGATTTGCCATCTACAATTTAGAAACATTCCACACGTGAGTAGGATCAACAACATATTTCCTAAGCAAGGATATGTGGAAAGTATCATGGATCTTTGACAAGTTGGGTGAAAAGATGAGCCTATAGGCTACTAGAGCTAATCTTATCAATGATCTCAAAGGGCTCAACATATAAGGATCCAACTTAGTTGACTTGATGGTACTTTTCATGGGTCTTACCCTCAAGAAAATTTTGTCCCCCATAGAGAATTCTCTTTGTGATATTTTCATATCAATATTGCTCTTTTGGCGATCAATTGCTTCCTTGAGCCTAATTTGGATTGCTCTAAGTTGTTCCTCCATCTCTCGGATAGTGTTCGACTTGATCATCACACTATCCTCCAAATTTTCCCATGATAGAGATGTTCTACATTTCTACCATACAAGGTTTCAAACGGGGTCATTCCCAAAGATGCATGGTGACCATTCTTATATGTAAATTCTACAAGATGTAGAAAGCCCTCCCATTTAGACTTTTGGTCCATGTAGTACATGCAAAGCATGTTATTTAAAACTTGGTTTACCCTCTCTATTTGACCATTTATTTTTGGATGATATGTAGAACCGATATTAAGCTTAGTGCCCACTACATGGTGTAAAGCCTGCTAGAATTATGATGTGAACTTAGAATTCTTGTTTGATATGATCACCTCAGGAAATTCATGCAGCTTGGATATTTCTTTGGTAAACTTGTTTGCCACCACAAATGCATCATCCATGATGTTCCCTAGTATGAAGTATGCAACCTTGGTCAACTTATCAACCACTACTAGGATTACATCATGTCGGTACCTAGTCTTAGGTAAACCCATAATAAAATCCATAGAAATTACCTACCATTTCTACATAGGTACATCATGTAGGTATAATTTCCCTGCTAGGTTTCAATGTTCTACCTTCACCTTCTAGCATTTTAAACATCTTGCAATCAAACTAGCGATATCTTGCTTCATATTTACCCAATAGAAGGTCTTTTTCATGTTTTCTCTCATTTTTACCCTCTTAGATGAGCAAAATAGAGATAATTATGTGCCTCTTGCATAATAAATCTCCTTAGATCACCAGTTTTGGGTATAAATACCCTATCCTTAAAACATAAAAGTCCATATTTTATGTTGAAACACTTATTCTCTTCAAGATTTCTCTCAGTTTGATCCTAGATTTCTATGCAATATGGGTCTTGTAGCTGCATATACTTGACCCTATCCATCAAGCCTATATGACTCTAGGTCAATGCGGCTATGTGTATTCTCCTAGTCAAAGCATCAACAATCTTATTTTCTTTCCCTTTGAACTCTATCTATATTCTTTGTCTTGCATTCAACATAGGTTGGGTAAAAATATATCTTAGAATTTGATGGCCTGTCCTCAGCTCAAATGATTTGGCCAACAAATAATATCTCCATACCTTTAGAGAATGCACAACTACTGCTAATTCTAGGTCATGGATAGCATAGTTTACCTTACGCTTCTTGATTTTTCTTGACTCATAGGCTATTGTGGCTTCTTCCTGAGACAATACCCCACATAAAACTTCTAGGGAAGTATCTGTACACACAATAAAATTTCCAAGAGGATATGGTATCTTGAGAATTGGTGTCATTGTTAACTTATTTTGTAGAGCCTCAAATGCGACCTCACACTTATCCATACATTTGAAATCTTTTATTTTTGAATATTGGTGATTGAATAGGTAACCTTAGAGTAATATTTCATAAAATGCCTATAATAGCCAATGAGTCCCATGAAAATCTTGGATTCTATCACATTTTTTAGTAGAGACCAATTTAATATAGCCTCAATTTTCTTTAGGTCCACAAAAATTCCTTCTACCAAGATGATATGTCCCAAATATTATACTTGTGAGGTATAAAACTCACACTTGGACAACTTCCCATATAGTTGATTTTTTCTTAGCACCTCTAAAACTAATATAAAAATATGGTCTTTTTCTTATTTAGTATAAAATTATATCAAAATATCATCTAAGAATACTAATACAAACCAATTTAAATACTTTCAAAACACATTGTTCATAAAATTCATGAAAATTGACAGTGCATTTGTCAATTCAAATGGCAACACTGTGAAATAATAGTGTCCATATTTGGTCTTAAATATTGTCTTATGGGTATCCTCTTCTTGAATCCTTAACTGATGATACCTTGATCTTAGATCTATTTTTGAAAATATAGTTGTATCCTTTAGCTGATCAAAGAGGTCATAAATCCTTGGTAAAGGATACTTATTCTTAATGGTTACCTTATTCAACATTCTATAATCTATGCATAACCTTAAGGAACCATCTTTCTTTTTCATAAATAATACTAGATAACCCCAAGGTGACACACTAGGTTTGATCAAACCCTTTTCTAACAAGTCTTGAAGTTGTACCTTTAGTTCTTGCAACTCAGCCCTTGGAATTAGCTCAGTGGTGAAGTTAAATTCCTATCATGGTGGAAGCCTTAGGAGATATTCTAGAAATACATCCCTTAATTCATGCAAGATTGAATGTTTCTTAAATATTTCCTCATATCGCTTTTCCCCTAACTTTCTATTAATCTTGACTACATATAGAATACCACCTCTTTTAACGACCTTCTTAAAATGCATAGCTAAAAATTAGTGAGATTGAAAAGAACCTTGTCTATTTTGAACTCTTACTCTCTTCTTATCCTTCTTGATGTAATCCATCTGCCTATTATAAAAGTTTATTAAGGCTCCATCAGCCTTCAACCAATCCATACCTAGGATAATATCAAAATTATGGAGAGTTACCACATATAAGTGCCATATAGTGGACCCATTGGGTAGAGTTATCTTAGTTGTAGGTAAATATTGATCCACCGAGTAGGTCTTCCTAGAACCATCCTTGACTTTCCACCCTTATGCCAAAAATCCAAGTTTTTTGACATATCCTCGATAATGCTAGTGACAATAAAACTATCTATAGCTCCACTATCTATTAAAACTTTTACATATTTATCAAATAGCTTACCATTTAGTAATTTTTAGTCTAAAAATACTACCCTGAAGATAGCAAAGGTTTTGAAGGCTCGAACAGGTTTTGAAGGTTTTGTTGAGTGGTAATTTCACCCAATTGTGAAATCACACTCTCCCTTAGGATTTTTTTCCAAAATCCCCTCTTGCAAAGAAGTTAAAAAACAACTTCTCCAAGGTATCTTCTATATTAGCATTTGCATATGTGTATTAGTAATCTCAATAAGATATATTGATTAAATTCTAGGAACACCTTAGTGATTGCAAGTAACTGTAAACAAGGGGCATGTGTTGGTTTATTTTACAATGCTACTTTAATGAATGTTCATTGAACCAAAATAAAGCAAATGTGATTTGGCCCTCATATTTTTTTTTTGGTAGATAAGATACTATAGCATTAATACCGGGTTTTAAAGGTTGACCCAAAACCTTTTACAAAAATAGCCCAGGGTTGTTGATGAACATGTCCTTACTAAGGATCCTATATATGTAAAATATACATGCCACCAAAGCCATTACATCCGGTAAGGCACATAGCCTGTTATAAAAAAGAAACTTCCCATACAACATTTTGGGTATACCTCGAGAAAACACACATGCATCATAATTACAAAAAAAGAAACAGACACGGATCCCTTCCTTGAAACAATGGAGAAACAAAAAGCTATAGACACACATAGCAAAGTACTAAAAAAATCTCCCAAAATCTTTGTATTGATAGTTACTCTTAATAATTATTTTGTAATTGCTTTCTTTCGTATATGACATGCTTTGGGACCACATATCGTCTTGGCCAATCAGCCTTGGAGAAGTGAACCTGCTGGCTAGATTTATGGTGGTGGCTATCTAGTGGTCCACGTGGCTCTGGTTTGAAGTCTTATATTGTCATTTCTTTCCTACCTGTGATTATCAACCAACCTCAAATTACTAAGATGACTAGGAGCCATGTTATCTGACATGTGACTATCCCCATTAGTCTTTGTGGTATTTCCAAGAAACATCCACAAAGAATGACCACTCAAATAATTTTTATTGTGAGTCCATTTCAAAAAAGAGACGAGAATACTCCTAGCCTTCGAACTTACAGTGTCTTCCATGTTGGTATATTCAACTATAATTCTTTGCATTCTTACTGAATAAGCTCCTCTACTTCGCTCAAGACACCATGTTTCCATTTGAAAAGTCCATCACCATCGACACCCAAATTGGCCAGCTTATCAACAATTTTGTTAGCTTCTCGAAAGACATGGGATTTTCTGTCTTTTCTTCCCTGGAAAAGGATCCAGCATCTTCAATAATTGTTTTAATAGTCCAAGGAGGTGTTTTCCAATTATTGAGGAGATTTATAACATGCATAGAGTCTCCTTCTATGATCAAATTTCCTTCTAAGTCTTGAGTCATTTGAAGGCCTCTCCACATAGCTCTAGCTTTAGCTTTGTTGTTCGTCCTTGTTCCCAAATATTCAAAAAATGCAAGCATCATATTCCCATTATGATCTCGCACAATATCACCAGTGCCTGCTCTGCCAGGATTATCCTTAGCCACTCCATCAAAATTAAGCTTAAACCAACCTGTAGGAGGTGGGGACCACTTAACATTGGCTCTGGGGTTGACTACCCTAGGCACATACTCATCTAACAAGGTTAAGCTTAAATATTGAGCAATCGTGGTCTCCTGCAAATGAGTTTTATGACTATCAAAAGGGATAAGGTTCACATTCTCGTTGGCAAAGGATAGGATCTTGACAATGATAGTTTTATGATCATGGATAGACTCATTAAAGACTCTATGGTTCCTTTATAACCACACCTGCCAAAGATAATGATTGAGACAAATTTTCCACACGTATCTAAGTCTTTGGCTTGAAAAGGGGCAAGGCCACTAGACGAACAAATCAAGTACGATGGCTGTTTTAACCCAAGAAATATTGAAGGCTTGAAAAACCCCACTTAGGACACTCAAGGAAAAAGGGCACTCAAGAATAATGTGATAAATGGTCTCCCAATTAGCCCTGCACAGATAACAATGATTAGTGATACAAATACCTTTACGCATCATATTATCAATGGTTAGAATTCTTCCTTAGATAACTAGCCATGAAAATACTGGAATTTTTGGAATTAAATTTTTTATCCAAACTAAGTCCTTTTGGAGGACAAAATCCTTGTCATCAGGTAGAGGCTTGTAAGCTGATTTAATAGTGAACTACCTATTTTTTTGTAGGAGCCCAAGTCACTTGATCTTCCTTGGGTCTCATGGGGATAAACTATTGCTCGAGAATGTTACAAAGATAATTTGATCCCGCTTGAAATCCTTGAATCCTTATTTGTTTCCACTTCATTATGCTTGTCCTCAACCATATAATCAAAGACTTTTTTGCCAATGAGTTTTTTTGTGATATCTCTTATTCGGGCTAAGTTAGGATATTGCGTCAATGGTTCGTCCTTAGCCCACTTGTCATTCCAGCAATTTATCCTCTCACCATTGCTTAAAATCCATCTTAAACCTTTTTTGATGATTTTCTTACAATTGAGAATTGCTTTCCAAAAAGTAGAACCTCTGATTGGAACTGAGTCACTTAGAAATTCCATATTTTGAAGATAATTTCATTTGATGATAGTTTTCCATTCATTTTCTTCACTAGAAATGAGGTGCCACTCCTGCTTAGCTAGTAAAGCTAAATTCATATGAGCAATTCTCCTCAGACCTAAGCCCCCATTTTCCCTGGGTCTACACACTTTGTTCCATCCTACAAGGTGTATCCTTTTTTTCTCCTCTGATCTAGTCCATAAAAATTATTTTTGGAGTTTCTCAATTTTTTGGAAAACCTTCATAGGGGCTTTGAAAATGGAGAGGAAATATACTGGAATGACGTGAGGAGAGGCCTTAGTGAGGGCTAGCTTTCTTGCTTGAGATAGAAGATGACCTTTCCATCCAGCAAGTTTTTTTTTGAATTCTTTCAATAACCTTGTTCATATGACCATGATGTCGTGCCTTAATTACTTTTATCTTGAGGGCTTTAAGGTAGATTTTATCTTCCCTTATTAAGTGGATTATAATCAAGTTCCATCTTGCATTAAATCCTACTTTTAAACATGTAAATGAAGATTAAATCTATCTATGAATGTGAATCCAAAATGATGAATAGGCTCCAAATGTAGCTACTTATCATGAAGATTAAGATAGCCTTTAGTATGAATAATAAATTATCTCTCTTTGGTGAAATTAATTTTCACAAAAAGACAATAATCTATGACCTTAAAATAAGGGTTTTAAAATGTCATTTAATTATCCCTCTTTTACACCCAGGTGTTGTAGGTAAGTTGGAGAGGAGAGGCCAATCCTCCAAGGGAGGTCCCAGGTTCAAATCTCCACCCTACCAAAAATTTGAATTGGGTATCCAAAATCCAATTGATAATGTTGGTGCAGGTAGGGTCGGGTGTGACTCTTGGGTGACTTTGACGGTGTAGAACCCCCTGTTCGTGGTCTCTCAAACCAAGGCGGCCCCGCAAGGGGTTTTTCGCTAAAAAAAAAAATTATCTCCCTTTTATGAAATAATTTTCATAAAGAAAGGTAATTTAATGCTTTGAAATAAAAACCTTTTAATATAACATGTAAAATTACCCCCTTCAATGAAATCAGAATTTTCATGAAGAAAAGGTACATTTATGCTCCAAAAATGGTAATTTGTGAAATGCCATAAAACATAACCCCTTCAATGAAATTGAAGTTTTCATGAAGGAAATGTCATCATAGGCTCATGAATGAAGTATGAAACTGAAAGAATCAAATTTGACCTCAAAATGGAAATTTTGCAATTTCGAAATTTAAAAATTTGCAATAAAAACAACTTCGGGTAATTTTTAAAAATATGAAATGACTCCGAAGTAAAAATGTCTAAGTGCAAAATGCAACTACGAAGTATATTCTACGCAACCATGCCATTATTTTTGGGTTTTGAAATTTTTTTAATTTTTATTTTAATGTCCGAAAATAAAAAAAAAATCTGCATTTTAAAAGTTGAAAACTGAAAAATAAAAATCTGCATCAAATCAAATGCTGAAAATGCAGAAATGCAAAGCCTCATCAGTTTGATAGCACCCCATCCTGCAAAACCGAATATGTGAGAAGTTCATACATGCAACCTAGCTTATTCGACCTACAAGTTTGCACAATCGAAATAAACTAAGTGCTAGCTCCTAGGGTTCAAAAATAATAAAGTTTCAGATTCAGACATTCACATGAAGTAACCAAAACATAATTGCATAAACTTCATCTACAAGTCCAAAATCTAAAAGGGGAAAGATAAACAATTAAATTTGAGCATGCAGAAATCATCTCATTCTTTCTTGCTAACAAGGCCTTAAATTTCTGAAAAAGGCATTTGCATTAAAAAAATCTCCTCTTACATTCTCACAACATTTGGCCTTCAAAAGGTCCTACCCCTCTTTCTCCATTTCATGGGATGTTTAAAACGCATAAAACCTTTTCGTTTCATATTCCAAATCTTGAATTTCCTCTCTTCATTTTCCAATGTTCTGTTTTTTCTTTTCATTCATAACTCTTCCTACAAGTTTTACTTCCCTCATTGTTAGGTCTTCAAAACATTTCCTCTTTCCCCAACTCATTATAACGCTTGCAAACTCGTACCTTTTGGGGAATCTTGACTTGTCAAGATTTGGACGTTATATCCTTTATTAAAGTCTCCAAACCCTTTTATAAACAACTCCTTTATACCCGCCATGGAAAGCCTACATTAAACCTAAAGTCATTTGCCATAACATTAATCCAATGTATGAAATTGCTCTTTTCATTCATAACTCTTCCTACAAGTTTTACTTCCCTCATTGTTAGGTCTTCAAAACATTTCCTCTTTCCCCAACTCATTATAACGCTTGCAAACTCGTACCTTTAGTTTTATTTGGGGAATCTTGACTTGTCAAGATTTGGACGTTATATCCTTTATTAAAGTCTTCAAACCCTTTTATAAACAACTCCTTTATACCCGCCATGGAAAGCCTACATTAAACCTAAAGTCATTTGCCATAACATTAATCCAATGTATGAAATTGCGGACATGCCTCCCCTTAGTCATATGTGGATTCTTTGGCATATATCCAACACGTGGGACTACATTGCACCTCTTTGTTCCCGAACACCCATTATCAAATGCCCTCGAACGTTAGGTATAACGCCAAACCGACTTCAGATTGCTCTACGCGCACTATGGCCACTTGGTGAACACTCCCTTGTATCTATGTAGCCACCTCATGGACGTTATGCTGCTGTGTTGCACATGCCACGCTGTCCACAATTCGCTCATCGTGGAACCACCTGCAATCCTTTCACTGTACGGGTAATGATTCATGGTGTTCGGTTGTGGAGTAAACACAAACCAAACTATCCTTGCCCTTTGTCGTGTTGTACGACTACGTCTATTCTGTGCTCGACATCACCGTGTGTCGTTCTGTTCGGCATACTGTTGGAGTAACCACATCACCATGTGTCTATTCTGTGCTCGACATCACCATGTAACTGCCCTATACATGTGCTGTGTTTAATATCTACCACGGTGCTGCCGCTTCTCCTCGACACATCACCCGTATAGCCCTATAGAAGGTAACCACGTTCGACCGTTCAACCCGGTCATAGCCACGTAAGCTTTACTCGCTGTGTTGCGCCTGAGTTGTCGTTGTTTAGTAGATGTATCTCCTCAGACACGTTGTAATCCGTGTGCATTGCCGAATGTCAAAACATTTACCATTCATAATCCCACATGAACATCCTTGATTGTGTACCATGTGACTATATTCCGTCCTTTGCTGGTCACCAGAAAACCTATGACCAGCCTACATAATCTGCCATTGGACGCTACTCCATTTTCGTGAAATCAGTCTCATCGGCGTCGCCCGACTTGTTTCTCGCTGTCGACATGGTCATCCCTATCGACAACCTTCTTCGCATCATACGACTTTTTTGTCTGGAACTGGCGTCCTCCTGTTATGCCCTCGATGGACTACCGTTTTTCGGGTATATGTCTACCTATCAAGGATGATGACCCGCTCGTCTCGCTATTGATTAACAAACCACACACCCCAAAATTCCCCAGTGCGTTCGTGTCCTTGATGTGCATTCCACATTCCATACTGTGTGTCTCACCTCATCACCATCCGTCCATATCAACATATTGCCCATCCGTGAGCCATCCATGTGTGCATTCTCCTCATTGTTCCATCCACTGGTGCTGCCTGTGACCACTCGATTTCTGATTCCCCATCGTGTAGACGTTGGTAAAAATCTACGCTCGACCCATTTTCTGTGTCTTCCTCGCTACGCATGTGGTTAGTTCATCTACGTGGCGTTTGAGGGTTGCCGCCATGACTACGCCGTCTCTACTGAGGAATGGGGTCCAAGTCATCTCTGACTGTCCCAGGCCACGCTATCCTTCCTGCACGTCGTAATCAAGAACCTCTGCGCCAGCGAACTCCACTGATTCGTTCTCCTGGAATCAACCGCTGCTATGAAATTCACCGATATCTTACATTCGCTCCTATTCCGGTAGACCTTCTACCGAGTATTCTTATCGCCATGTAGGTCCCGCGTACTTGCCTTGTTTCAACGACAATGTCTCGTATTGACCTGCGACACCATATCAAAACAAAATTAGAATCCACATGCTATAATAACCAAGCTCCTTTTATATAGCGTTAAAGCTTAATGAAAACTATTTGATTCTTTATTATTGTTTTTATTTAACTAATATATAGATGCCTATATATTAATTAAATTTTTATTCTCTTTTAAGATTTTTTTTTTTTATTATTTGATTTCAATTATAAATATATATATATATATATTTATTTATTATTTTTATGTTATTATCTATATATACATATGATGAAATATGTATATATATATATATATATATATATAATATATAAAATTCCTTTTTATATTTATTATTTATTTGTTTTATTTTATTTTATTTTTTATAAATCTATACATATAAAATATATGTATGAATTTATTTTATGCTTTATGAATCAAACTAATCCACTGCACATAAATGATAAAAACCACACCATGATCAACTTATAAACTCAAAACCCAATCGTAAACCCAACATACAAACATTATGAAATAGTGACTAAAAGGACACTTGACAGTCTCTTGAAAGAATAATGAAAGTAATCAGTAACCCATGCAATTCTATCAATCCTCCTAAGAGAGAGTGATGAGCCTCAGAAATGCTCATATTTTGTATAATTTTCATTCATTATTATGCAACTATATAATAGGAATTGTATACCTTTATGAATGATTATGTAATTATTTGATAAGATTATGTGCATTATCTAATTTGTATGTTTTAGTGTGTTTTTGTGAAATTGTAGTTGATTTAGTCAGATTTGGAACAGTTGAGGTCTTTTCATGGACCTAGCACTTTGTTTCCTTCGAAATTAATGCATGGTAAGTAGGCACCTTCCTCTTCAAGGAAGGCACCAACATAAGGTAGGCACCTTCCTCATCTAGGAAGGCGCCAAGAGAAGATAAGTGCCTTCCTCTTCCAGGAAGGCAACAACATAAGGTAGGTGCCTTCCTCTTCCAAGAAGGCACCAACAGAAGGCAAGTGCCTTCCTCTTCCAAGAAGGCACCAATAGAATGCAAGCATCTTCCTCTTCCAGGAAGGCACCAACAGAAGGTAGGCACCTTCTGTATAAATAAGGCACCCGATATACTTAGGCGCCTTCCGCATGGAGAAGGTGCTCGCTAAACCACATGGGGAAGGCACCTTCCTCATAGAGAAGGTGCCTATGTTCTTTTCTTGTTGACCAAATAACACGACATGGGCAACATTGACTGGTGCAGTTCCAACTCTACGTCATATAAGTTAATTTGGGAGTTGCACTAATGTATGAGAATGTCCTACCTATGCTAGGTGAAGCACGAACCAATCAGTGAACATGCCATCGTTAAGAAAGAATGCCAATTTTAGTAGGCATCGATTACATTTATCAGATTGTCTTAGTTTAGTTTGGAATGAATCGACTGTTATAACTTGCTTATAATAGAATATCTGCGGGGGTGCTATATAAACACACGTAGACCTCTCTGATGGATATAGGGAGAATACAAAATATCTAATAGTGAATATAGAGAGAAGTACAGAAGTTAAGAAGCATTGTAATTCTTTGGTAATTATAATAAAGTTCTAAGATTTCCTAAGCGCATGTTCAACTGGGAGGAAGCTGCTAGATCCTGGGCCCACTCCAATCCAGTATTTCTTCCCTTTCTTTGTGTTTTATAGATTAGCTTACTGATTTCATAGGTTTATTTTTGCATTGTTATTTTATGATTGCAATAGGTTTGTTATTGGAATGCACGTATGAATGTTTTTCTTTTTGAATATTTAATTATTCATACATAATTTATTGAGGAGTGGATTAATGATTGACAACCTTTGAAACACCCCCAAATAGTAGAGTTAGTGGACTCATCTCAAAGTGGTATTGTAAGTGATCATGTGTGAGACCCTTCGCAAGTTTACGAAGCTCCCTTGGTTGATAAATTAAATGCATGGGCAAGTGATAAAGTAGGAACAAAATTAACCTTGTTTGGCCTGTAACATTTTGGCATTGTTTTCGGGGAAGCGCCTCTACTAGATAAATTGCAATACCTAGAAACCTTCCATCTGACCTTGTATGAGTTCTTCGAGAAGAAGAGGACCTGACAATCGGTTTATAAAACAAATCTCTCCAAAACCTAAGTCGTTCGAACACTCTGAGCTTGAACTAGATTCACCCGACTCATAGCCAACACTCCACTGGAGTGAGGATCCACACTTTGTGCAAAGTGCTTCCTCATCCCATCAACTGAGGGAAGAATAGATCATTATAAACCCCTTGTTTAATAGGACACCCTTAGAGGAAGCCTTGTTGTGGAAATCCATAGAAGATCAGACGATAACACCAGATAACCTTAGAGCCTTGACTCATAAAGTCTTAAATGACTGTGAGGCCATAAAAACTACATTAAAGACCCTAGCTCCTGAAGAAATGGCCGACGTAGAATATTTTTCATCTGGATTTAGTTTCTTGATTGATGGAGTAGGAGATACCAAAATGAAAAACATATCCCCTACTCACCTTCCTACCTTCAAAGGATACCAAACTAAGGACCCTGACCTATTTTTATTTAAGTTCGATGTTTTATGCAGCTCTATGGACTACAAATATGATACGCAGAAGCTGAAACTCTTTCCTTCCATATTAGATGATGCAACTCTGTGATGGTTCATCAGTCTAGGGAAGAAACACATTGCCACATGGTATCAAATGAAGAAGCTCTTTCTAGAGCAATATTAAGACTTTGGGAGAGTAGGAGACTCTAGAGAGGAAGTCCTAAGCATGACGCAAAAAGAGGATGAGTCTCTCGAAGAGTATTGAGAGAGACACAATTTCAACCTTCAACGGTATCCTCATGCGAAGCTATCTGATAAATCTCTCAAAAGAATCTTTTTGAGAGGGCTTAATAATGAATCGTTGGAGGCTCTTAACATGATCTCTGGAGGAGATGTCTACCAGCATGCTATGGAAGACATCGGACAACTATGCCAAAATTACTCAAGAAGGAGAGGCAAGACCACTTCTAGAACCATGAAATCTACTGCTTCAGTCATGAAAATAGAAATAGGCAACATGTTGGAGGATTTGAAAAGCGAGATGCTTTCATCTCTAGCATTGCATATGGATACGCTACTATTAGAGAAAAAGAAGCAATAAGATGAAGTAGCATTGGATTATTTCTGCCCAAAATGTAGAGGAAAGCATGAAAATAATGCATGCTCAAAGACCAAAGTCAGAGTATGTGTAGTTTGTAGGCTAAACTACAAGATTCGATTATGTTCGAAATTGCCTAGAAATCAGGAGGATGATGAATCCGTGGAGGCCTATTTCATAGGCAATTAGAAGAGTTGGCCATAACTCCCTACAGGGAATATGCCAACCGGAAAGCCCAACTCAACCACCTAACATTGTATGGTGGGATTCATTGCCTTGGTCCAATGCACCCCCAGGAGCAGCATTCGTGAATCAATAGCCCTGGATGCCATATCAATATCCAGGGCAACAGTGGAGAGGCCACACTCCATGGAATCTAGCCACATAGAACGTAGCACTAGATCACCCCCATCAAAAATTGTCGGCCTTGCCAACATTGAGACCTATGCAGCTACCCGCACAATCAATGATAAATCCAAATAATAGAGTGAATCAACTAGCATACAACGTGGAAGGTGAGATGTATTTGATGTACCATATTCAACTTAGGTATGGTAGACATCTAGGAGTAGAAACACCTCCGTTGATAGAAGAGGAGGAAGATGTAGGAGAAACACCTCTTATAGAAGAGGTGGTAGAAGAAGTAGCTGAGAGAGCAAAGGCTCCATTTCCTAACCAGTTGCAAGAACAGAAAAAACTAACATAGCCAGAGTTTGATATCTTGTCCAGCGTGAATAACCTCACAGTGACAATTCCACTATTCCAAGCTATCCGAGATGTCTCGATATATACTAAGGTGATAAGGGAGATGTACTTAAGAAATCTAAGATGGAGAGCAACCCAGACTATCAATGTCATGGGTAAGTTGGTAGATTTAATGATGGGAAAGACGTGTCATCCCAAGTATGCAAACCCGGGCAGCCCAGTGTTGACTATAAAAATTGAGGGACATTCATTATCCAATACATTGGTCAATATCAAAGTAGCCATAAACGTAATTCCTCAGGAGACCATGCAGAGGCTATAGATCACAAACCTAAGACCCACCATGACAGTGCTGTAGCTATCCGATCGATCGACCATGGCACCGAAAGGAATGCTTGAGGATGTAACAGTGACAATTAGTGCATGGGAATACCCAACTGATTTCTTGGTTTTGCAGTCTAAACCAGCTTGGGTGGCTACCCGCTCATCTTGGGAAGGCCATGGCTGGCAATATCCGACGCTTACATCAACTGCCGTGATGGGCTGATGACCATCTCATATGGACAAAACATCAAAATATTGACCATTTCACCCACTACATAGTTCGTCGACTCATTGGGAGAACCTACGTTGACCAAGCATGAAGATCATGAGCTATCCATAATCCAATCGATGATGGCATTGGATGAGTTTGCAGAAGAAGATATGAGGATGGTGCTATTATAGAGTTCCTCCACAAAGAATCCTCCCTCATCGTGTCCGGTTTGCCATTGGCTAGCACCTAAGATCACCAAGTTTAGTAGATAAATGTTGGGCCAAGAAGTACATTAAACATCAGTAGTGGGTTGAATCCCACACAACTAACAAAAGTAGAAGAGCTCCTGGTAATACACCAACGGGAATTTGCATGGGATTACTCGGATATGAAGGGTATCAGCCTAGAAATATGTACCCATCGAATATACCTCGATGAACAAGCAACTCCGAGAAGGCAACCACAAAGACGAATGAATCCAGCAATGAAAGACATTGTCAAGGTAGAGCTACAAAAACTCTTATCTGTCAGATTCATCTATTCAATTTTTGACAGTGAGTGGGTGTCACCACTGGTGATCCCTAAGAAGAATGGGAAGTGGTGAATCTGTGTGGACTACATAGCGTTAAATAAAGCGACCAAGAAGGACCACTTCCCACTCCCATTCATTGATCAAGTCTTGGACACACTTTTGGGGTGAAATTATTTCTCCTTCCTAGATGGATTCAGTAGATATAACCAGATCCAGATAGGAGAAGAATATCAGGATAAAACAACGTTCACCTGCCCATGGGGAATGTTTGCTTATCGAGTATTGCCTTTCGGGTTATGCAACACACCAGCCATCTTTCAAAGAACGATGCTTAGCATATTCCTAGACATGATGGGATATGCGGTCAAAGTGTACATGGATGACTTCACCGCTTATGGAGAAACATTTGATGAAGCAATGACGAACTTGGAAAGAGTGATTGAAAGAAGTGAGGAAAATAATTTGTCCTTGAGTAATGAGAAATCATTTATGATGATGCAATAGGGCATTGTATTAGGACACCATATCTCCTCAGAAGTAATAAAGGTTGAAAAAAGAAATATTGAGGTCATCAGGGACCTACCCAACCCTAGAACATAGAGAGAGATAAGAAGTTTCCTCAGATCTATTGGGTATTATAAATGATTTATCATCGAATTCAGTAAGATTACAAAACCACTGCACACTCTATTGTCTATAGACATGGAGTTCAATTGGACGGAAGATTCTGCAGAAGGGTTTATGTTGCTTAAGGAGAAACTGATAGTTGCACCAATTTTGAGAGGGCAATATTGGGCCATACCATTTCATATCTATTATGATGCATCCAAAAATGTGATTAGAGCAGTCCTTAGATAGAAGAATGACGAGGAATTTTACACCATCTATTATGTCAGCAAAAACTTGGTAGGGGCCGAGATCAACTACACGATGACAGAGAAGGAGTTCCTTGTAGTTGTGCATGCCATAAAAAAATTCCATCATTATATCACTAGATATAAGGTGTTTGTCCATATAGACCATGCAACAAGCCATATATTGGTGGAAGAATTATCAGGTGGCTCCTACTATTGCAGTAATTCAACATAATGATAGTTGACAAACCAGGCAAGGACAATGTTGTAGCGAATTTTCTATCTAGATTGATACCAGTGAACCATACAACAGTGGAGGACAAGTTTTAGGACAAGCATTTGTTCACTATCAGTGAACAAATACCATGGTATGCAGGCATAGCCAATTACTTGGCCACCAGAAGAACCTCACCTGCTCTCTCCTATCGAGAAAAGGAGGCAGTAATAGAGAAAATCGCTTCTTTCCTATGGATTGGTGGCCTCCTGTTCAAAATAGGATGTGACCAGATTATGAGGGGATGCGTAGCAAAACAAGAGTTAACAAAAATACTCACAGCTTGTCATGATGAACCATGCAAATGACACTTTATAGAAAAATGGACTACCTATAAAATCCTACAGGCTGGGTACTTTTGGCCCACTCTATTTAAAGATGCATCCGCATACGCCAGCAAGTGCGATGAATGCCAAAGAATGGGTAGACCAACCCATCACGATGAAAATGCCCCTCCAGCCTTAGGTACACCTAGAACCCTTTGATAAGTGGGGTATGGATTTTGTGTGGCAAATTAACCCACCTTCAATAGGGAGGAGGTTTATTTTAGTTTGTACAGACTATGTCACCAAATGGGTTGAAGTTTAGGCATTGAGGGATTCAAAAGAAATAACGGTTATCAATTTCTTATTTGCTCATATTTTTACATGATTCAGGATCCCCAAAGAAATAACAATGAACCAAGGGCCTCATTTTACATCCAAGTTGATCGAGGAACTGATGAAGTAATACAAATTTTAGCACAACAAAACTACACCCTACCATTTGCAGGCAAACGGGCAAGTGGAGGTGACAAACAGGGAAATAGAGAACATCCTGACAAAAACTGTGTAGCAACATAGAAAATATTGGGCTACATGGCTATCGAAGGTAGTATGGGCATACAAAATCACATGGAAATCCACCACAAGCTTTACACCCTTCCAATTGGTCTATGGGAAGAGTGCAATGATGCCCATCGATTTTGAGATCAAAACATTGAGAACAGCTTTAGAACTCAATTTGAGCCTGGATGATGCTAAAAAAGAAATGATTCGAAAGATGAATCAGCTAGATGAAATCTAGATGGATTCTTTACAAAGAACGAAGATCATACAAAATCAAATGAAATGGTGGCATGATCACCACATTAAACTAAAGTTGTTCCAAGAAGGAGAATGAGTGCTATTGTATGATTATCGATCCCAAGAAAGGACAGGTAAATCAATGTAGATATGGATGGGACCGTATGAGGTGGTAGAGCTCATCAAGAATGGTGCTATGCATTTCATAACCATTGATGACAGCAATGTTGTATTAGCCATTAATGGCCACCGACTGCGACCCTATAGAACGTCCGAGAATTTACTGGTGGAATCTAGATTAGGCATGGGGGAGGCCCCATCCTTGTAAATTTGGACCAAAATCTTAGTAGGAAAAATGGTGGGCATGGAGGTGCTCACCAAAAGCAGTTAGTTTAGGTTTGATTATTTATTATGGTGTGTTTTACATGGACGACACCCACATGTAAGCTATAGGCATCCTGGGTTCAGGGCCTAATAGGTAAAAAATACATCTAACTACCTGTATTTTTCTTTCTTTTTTGTTTTCTTTTTGTAGGTGGAGGACTTGACAACATGAAGAATATGTATCTGGGAAACCAAGCATTATTCGGCTTAGAATGTCGATGCCGAAACTCATAGGGTAGAAGCAGCATCTATTAAAGAGGGGAGTTGGCAACAAACTCTTCCCCAAGAGGAAATTCAGACGCCAGCCCTTGTAGGAAGATGCTAAGGTAACATGAAGCAATTCTGAGGAGTCTTGATCACCCTTTCCTGATCAACCATGACATGACTGCCAAGTAAGGGCCTTGCAGAAAGCCTTCATCTTCAGATAAGACTATCCACTTAAGTTATGGTGCCTTCCTCCTAGAAGAAGACGCCTAACGAAGGTGGATGTTTTTTGTCACGAAGGAGGTTTCGAGCAAGAGATAAGGTGCCTTCCTTATAAATAAGGTGCCCCACTAAAATAAGGTGTCTTCCTTATAAATAAGGTGCCCCGCTAAAATGAAGCACCTTCCTTATAAAGAAGGCGACCCATTGAAATAAGGTGCCTTACTTATAAAGAAGGTGCACGTTGAAGAGATCCATTCAAATATATATATATATATATATATATATATTGAGGACCGAGGCACCTTCCACATCAGGAAGGCGCATCCATCCAAACTAAAAAAAAAATAGATAGCTGAGGTGCCTTCCTCTTCTAGGAAGGCGCATGTATTCAAAGGCACATTCCACTCCAAGAAGGCGCACCCATTCAAAGGCACCTTCCACTCTAGGAAGGCACACCCATTCGAAAGCACCTTCCGTAGCAAGAATGCACCATCATCAGAGGTGCCTTCCACCACCGGAAGGCACATCCATTTGAGAGCACCTATAGGATCAGGAAGGCACCATATCAAGCGCCTTTTGCATCGATAAGGCACCATATCAAGCACCTTCCACATCGAGAAGACACCATATCAAGTGCCTTTCACATTGGGAAGGCACCATATCAAGCGCCTTCCACATCGAGAAGGCACTATATAAGCACCTTCCACATCGGGAAGGCACCATATCAGTGCCTTCCACATCGAGAAGGCACTATATAAGTGCCTTCCACATCGGGAAGGTACCGAAGAGCGCCTTCTGTATACAGCCAACACTCAAAGTTTCACGTGCTTCTTGATTGGAACAAGATCATCACATGAGTAGGCAACATTAGATTACCACCATCGCTCGTGTGATAGGGAACTGCTTTAATAAAAAATCCCACATAATTATGGAGTGAGATCAGCATGCACGTTCCAAAAATGATAGACGGTTTCGACATCAGCCATTAAACAACTCAGTAGTAAAATTTGACGTAATCCATGCAAATGAAGTACCCATCCCCCATGTCACAAATTGGTGAATCAACACTCTCCACGATGCACGAGACATCCAATCAGGTACACACATACTCTACTCAAATTTTTATGTAATCATTTGTAAATTATGCAGTACTAAAAAATATCGTTGCCATAAAAATCATGCACCCCCCATGGCCAGAACATCATACCAACAATGTAGGTCATGAGGCGTACCTTGCCAAAACTGAAATCTAGGGTTCGGTGCCTTTTTGAGAAGGCAAGGAGGAAATCAGAAGATCCTAAGGGAAGGTGCCATGGGAGGGTGATCAAAGAATAACACGGTGAAGAAAAATGAATCGATTGACATAGAAGGAATCAGGGGGACGGTCAGGACGTAGTTCAAAGTCGAGGGATGGCTCGAGTACTATATCCTGGTCAATAAGAGCCAGGATATGGAGGAAGCTAGGGAATTTACTACCTCCTTGGGGGGTGACGTAGCTCAAGTACGAGGGATGGAGATTCTAGTCACCCCCAAATATATATCATAGGTGACTAGCTTATCTCTCACAAGCATGTACACATACAAGGTCAGAATGTTGAAGCCATACACCGAATTACTACTACCAGAGGAGAACATTCAGATATACAAGGAAGAGCTATCAAAAAGTAGCATTCTTATGAATCTATGAAAGATATTCGAGCAGTTTGCTTGGTTCCTTACATGCACTGGGAAAAATATCCATCTGCACACTAATTATATGCGATTCTTGAATCACCTAGTGCATGGGAGGAAAATTAGAGTGCCCTTCTACTTGGCAAATGCTCTGAAGGAGGAAGCAGCTAATTATGACCATGGCCACTTCTCTTATCCTCTCTTGAATTTAATTATGACAAATATGAAAACATCATATGACAAATTAGGGAACCTACAACATTAGAATATATCCAAATTCCATTAGATGTTTTTATCATTGATACCTATTCTTCACTTGATCCTTAGTATAGGGACATCTTAGTCTTCCTCAAGGAAGAAACTCTACCGAAAGGTCCAAATAGTTTTAAGTGTAAAAACTTAAGATAACATGCTTGTTGGTTCGTTGTCATCAATGATATCTTGTATTGTCAATCTTTTGAAGGTATCCTTCTTAGGTGTTTAATGTTGGCTTTTTAGCCAGATTATCTCAAGTCTCAATATTCTAGATCTTGAGTAGTCTCAAATATAAGAGCTATCAATATATTAAATGGCCAAAACTAATGAACACAACATTAATGAAAATAATGATAATATGAATAAAATGGCCAATACCATTCATGCAATAATATGAAGAAAACTTATAGTAGATTGATCAAAATATTCATACAAGCTTTATCAGTGATTAAATGTGATCTTTGATACATTACATAGAGCTTTGTCTCCATAATATAACCTTATAAAGGTTACTCTTGTATTCTTTTTCTATTACTCTCCTCTCAAAACTAGGAGATGCATCCTTTCCTATTTCATGCATAAGATAAACCTCTCGTGTCCTTTGGCTTCTCATCTTGCCACTTGTATACATGACTCTTGAATTTCTATTTATTTGCACACTTTACTCTATGAAACTTGCACAATCCTACATGCACACTTGTACACTTTACTGTATGAGACTTGCAGACTTTCCCACTCTATACACTTGCACACATAATTACATGACACACGTGCATATCCTGCATATAGACACATACATAAAGGGAAATATAATATACACTTCTAAACTATAGATTCTAACCCTATTATAATATTTATATTGTATCATAAGGTACCATGAGGGTACATTAGCATGTAGTAAATAATGTAATATTCTCCAAAATCTAATTGCATATGAAACCCAAGTAGTCATTAGAGAAGCCCATGAGAGATCATGTGAATGTGATGGCCATTTTAGTATAAATGCCATCGCCAAAAATATTTTCTGGTTAGGTTATTATTGGCCCTCTATGGAGAAAGACTCTTATGATTATGTCAAAAATGTGGTAAGTATAAAAAATGTCAATATTAATCATGCACCATCACAAGAGCTACAATGCCTAACCTCTTCTTGGCCCTTTTCTATTTGGAGCTTAGACATTATTAGCAAGATTGACCTGACATATTTTGATGATCATAAGTTCATCATAACCACCATTGAGTGCTTCACCAAATGGGTTGAACCAATTCCCTTGTCCTCTTGCACTGGATTTCAACTATCCAAATTCATACTTAAATTCTTTGTTGTTATGACATCCCTTCTATGATACTCTTTAATAACAAAAAACCTTTTAAGAATAAATATGTCCAAAAAATTATACCAAATGTGAAATCCAACACTAGTATTTCATACCTTACTATCCACAAGGTAATGATCAAACTGAGGCTTCCATTAAAACCCTGATCAAAATACGTAAGAAAAATATAAACAAAAAAGGATGAGATTAAAATTAGCCACTCTATTTGGCCTTGTGGGCCTATCACATCAACATTCAAACTCCTATAGGTATGACACCCTATACTTAAGTCTAGGGGACTGAGGTTGCCTTCCTTTTAATTTGGAAGCACCCTCCTTATGTGTCCTATTGAAAGACTCCTCCATAAACAATGAATATTGCCTCACTTACCTTATCTAAATGGAGCTACTTTATGAGAAGTAGATCCATGGCTTAGAACACCTACAAGTCTACTAGTAGAGGCTCAAGAGAGACAATGACAAAAAGGTACAATCACATTCATTTGAAGGGGGAAACTTGGTTCTTAAGGAAAACTAGAAGAATACCAATGCAAAAAGAGACCTCAAAGCAAAAATTTGAGCCCGATTGGTTAGGTCCATTTATAATAACCACCAAGTTTGGATTAAGAGCTTGCCATATAGACACACATGATAGAAAATAACTAAATAAACCTCTCAATATAATGCACTTAAAACATTACTACATCTAAATTTGCATTGTTTCACTCCATTTCTCACTTGCATGACTACTATGATGTTCATTAACTACTTGCATGGATGACTGCTTACACGATTGCTTATCTTTATATTTGCCTATATGCACATGCATGGATTGCCTAATTACACTAGGGGACCACGATGATGCAATTATGATCCTAGTCAGGAAGAGATCATTGTGTGTTACACTTGCGGTAGGAGACTGATGTTGGAAATATGACAATATTTGTTGTCATTGATGTCAAGATTCAGTTTTAGTGAGCAGTGCAAGAGGAAGGATGTCAAGAGTTAGTTTCAGTAATCAGTGCAAGAGAAAGATTGTTTCTAGACCTAAGGGAAATAATATTATAATATCTCCCATTATAATATTCAAGGTGGTCAAATAAGGTCTATAGGAGAAATGAGAAGGCCCAAGAAAAATTATATTATAATATTTTATTATAATATTAAAGGTCTAATAGTAAGATCTAGTTATTAAATTAATTATAATAATTTTATTATTAATTAAATTATAATTTAATTTAATAACCCTAAGGTTAGGGTTATAAGGGCAAAATTAATGCACCAATGTCATCTTTTTCTCCTCCGTCGACGTCAACGCATTTGGAGGCATGGGTATAAATACCAAATGCCTAAGTGGCTTCAAAAAATTCTCGATCGAATTGATTAATCTCCTAAGCTAAGGTGTGCGCAATATTTCAACGAGCGAAAGAAGGGAGAAGTCCTTTGTTGACTTCTTGGCATGTTGTGAAGGGTCAAAAGGAACAAGGCTTGGAAGCCTTGTCACAACCTAGCCAGGTGGGCTAGCAGTAGTTGGCAGTGCTTTCGGAATGCAAGGTGTTGCGTTTGATTCATAGCAGGGAAGGTCATGAAGTTTTGTGCATCGAAGATGCTAAAGCATTTTTGGCTTTTGGTGCTTAGCTCACGCGACTAGGTAGCCGCAGCTAAAGCACTGGAGGCGCTTCGACTTGGGATCGAATCCCATCGAGATCACTTTGAGAGGTACTAAAGTTTTATTAAAAATTTATTTTGGCTCCTAAGGTTGTGTGGTATAGTTTTGAGCTTAGGGAGATATAAGGATGATAAAATTATATAATTATTTTTATTTAATTGTTTGGTGGATTGAGTTATTTAGAGTGGAGTTATAAGGTGTAATAAAATATTTATTGTTATATGTTTTTGGTGAATGTTAATTTCAAGATGGAGTAATAAGGTCTATTTGAGTTTAATTATTTTTGTAATTGTGAAATATTTTAGGGGAGTGTTAGAGTGATATTTTTTCATCTAACCTTTGAAATTGGAAAAGAGAGTAATTGTGATTGAGATAGGTTTTGAGGTCAATTCTTCATCAAAAAAAAGGTATGGGCACATCTTCCTTGTGAGTGATTGTTGGATGTTGTTAATGCTAAGTTGGAGTGAAAAAGGTTGTTTGATAAGCATTTTTGAGTTTAATTGTTAAAGGTTTTTCTGAGTGAAAGTTGATGCTAAAAATCTTGTTTGAAAAGCATTGTTGGAAAAATTGAATGAGCCTTCATATGCATTATTAAGGTTTGTGCAAGATTGTATCATTGTTATTTGAAGTTGAGAACTATATTGAAACTAGGATTTGTGCAAGATCATGAGTATCATTGTTATGTGAGATTTTTTGATAAGCATTGTTGGAAATAATTGAGTGAGTGTTCATATGCTTGGACTAGGGTTTGTAAGCAAGGAGTGTTTCATTGAGTGATTGGTTGAGTGGAGTTGATTGATCCTAGTCAATTGGAATGTGTTGAAGTGATAGTTCAAGTTTTGTAAAACAAATTGTTCTATATTCTGAATTTATTTGAGAAATATATTGAAGGTGATTGAGTGTTTGTGAGTGAGAAATATATTGAGTCTTTAACCATTCTCTATATGTTTCTATGAGATTAAAACAATATTCTGTGTGAAAATTGTTTCTGTGATTGAAGAGGTTTTTTGTGATAGATTGAGTTGAGTTGTATAGAGTTTTTGTGAAAGCTAGTGGATAGATTTGAGTAAGTCCTAGAGTGGACTTAAATATTGAGTTGAGTAAGCTTTTGTGAAATCTTAAAAGTATATTGGACCAGTTCTAGTGAGGACTTATTGAGCAAAGTTGAGACAATTCTTGGTGAAGACTTGTTGAGTAGATTTTAGATAAGTCTTGGTGAAGACTTGTTGAGCATAATGGACAAGTTCTAGTGAGGAATTGTTGAGTAGATTTGAGGTAAGTCTTGGTGAAGACTTAAGAGAAGTGAGAGCAAGTTCAAGAGAGGACTTGTGGATAGATTAGTATGAGCTTTTGTGAAATCTTACAATGTAGAATTGGGATAAGTCTTTGAGAAGACTTGAGAGCAGAGTTGATTGATTGATTTGTTCAAACCTTGGGTTAAGGTTTGGGGCAGATCTAGCAAAGTTGATTTATGATTGGGTCAAGCTTTGTGTTAAGGATTGAGGATAGATTTGAGGATAGATGTTGGTGTAGATTTGAGGATAGGTTAGTGCCAGATTAGAGATAGAGATTGAGAATATTTTTGCTAGACCAAAAGACTATGTTTAGTGTAGATCAGAGATAGACATTAAGCAAATTTGTGCTATATCGAAGGACCGTGTTTAGTGCAAAATTGAGACAGAGCTGGGAGTAATCTTTGGAGGTGACAAAGTATATAGAATAATAATATCTAGTGGATAGAGGTCCATTAGCCAGGGTAGTGAAGATATATCTTCTATGTGAGGGCAAGAGTATGTTGGCCAGTTGTTGCCAGGGAAAAAAGGGAATTTGTTGGCTACTTTTGAAAGTTTGTCGAGTAGTCAGTAAGTCTTTTAGTGCCATGAAATTAAAGGATAATGTGTGAAAGGTACGTGAAAGATTCAGGAAGTAGGAATGTGGTTGTCATCGAAAGTTGGGTGGCGGCTAGGTTGAGAAAATCCACTCTTGGACCCGTCAAGGAGGTTGCAAGGGGGATGTAGGTAAAAAGTGTTTGTGGTCGGGCATAAGACATCGTGCCAATGGAAATCGTGCTATCGAATCCCTTGACCATTGGGTGCTAAAAGTTCAAAGAATAGGAAATATATCTTATCGACTTGTAGGGAACTTAGAAAATGGAAATGCCAAGTTGTTGGCACCATGGTTGAAGTAGGGAGATGGTGCGCATCGAAATTTGATGAAAGGTCCAAGTTTAGGAAGAGTCAGTCAGGAGGGAAGACACTCATGAGGTTGAACACTAATGCAAAGAGTGTTAGGTGCAATTTGGTGAGTTTGTATTTAAGGTTTGATTCTCTATGGGTTGTACTTTGGGAGGTATGTCAAGTGCAATGATAGTTATCCTAGGGAAGAGCAGAGGATTGGTTGCATAAGTATCGAAGATGACTCAATTTTCATCTATAGAGGGAAACCAAAGATGGAGGATGCCAAGTCAGTTGGTAGAGTTGAAAGGTGCCAATTCAATTGGCAAGGATGCCAAGTTAGTTGGCCAAGGTAAGAAATGTTAAGGAGTTCTTTATTAGCTAGAAAGGTTGTTGCTTTTGTCAGTTGGAAACATGACAAGTACCTTGTGGAAAAGGGGTTTTGAGCCTAAGTGGGGGAGCCTTTTCCATGAAATAAAGTGTTTAGGTAAGGATTGATAACCCTCACCCTGCATCGTATTTGTCGATAGGGCATTCTAAAAGTTATGCAAAGGAAGCTACTAGAGTGGGAGCAATAGTGTTGTAGGTTTTGATCAAAGAGTCCTGAAGTTTTCAAAGGGACCTATGGCACCAAGAGCACCTACCTATGGCACCAACAACATCACCATTTTAAGTGGGGAAGTTTATGATAGGATGGTTCTCTTTGCCTCCTATCCACATCCAAGGGCTCCTTGATTATCATCGTCATGCATGTTTTTGCCACCATTTGAGAGTATGGAATTGGTTGCCACTAAGTTTAGATGGGGCATGGTGAAGTTTGCCATGGAAAAATCAAGGGAGCAGGGTTTGCCATTAAGCAGGTAGTATGAGTGGGCACGTGCTTAGGTAACTTTCCAGACCTAAGGAGGGGCGTCTGTCTGTCGATAAGTCAATTTTTGTGCAATGGGTGAGCTAGTCAGCTAGTTGGTCAAAGGCATTGCTAGGAAGGCCCTAATTTCTACTTCACCATAGGTTCTATTATGCCTAGGTGTTACGTTAGGCTGAGCAATTTTGTTGGTTCATCATCACCAATTAGGCTAAAAGGCTAGAAACATTGCGAGAGATCTGTAAGTGCCATGTTCGGGTAGGTCGTGTGTTGTCAAGACGTTATTTATATCACCAAGAGTTAACCATTGGGTTAGTGTTGCCATGGGGGTGTATCTCAAGATGTGTCTACGAGGTGCTGTGATAAGCCAGGTGAACACCGATGTCAAACATCTGGTGATCAGCTAGCACAAGTTCATTGAGCCATCTTTAGGAGTGTTGAGCTGCTAGAAGGTGTCGTGCCATAAAGGGGTCTTACCATCACAGTTATCCATCCTAAGTTGAATGTCTGAAGAGCATCCAAAAAGGGGTTTTGGCTTGCGAAGGAGCCAAGTCTACTAGGGCTTGCCTTGGTAGGTTGGTTGGCATATTCATAGAGGAAAGGAAGGCGTGCCATTGTACCACCATTTTGTAAAAGGGCCATTAGTGCTAGGTCATTGGGCCAAGGATGTAATCGTGTGTGGATGTTATAAATATAAATGTCAATTGTACATTGTGTAAATATGCCTTGTGTTGGTCGACTTAGTGTATGGGTGCTTTGTATTATTTTGGCTAACCTTGTGTTGTGAGCTTCTCTTGTCATATAGGTATGCTCTAAGTTGTCTTTGCTATAGGGATATTGATGGGTAAGGCATAGTCCCCGCTATTGGACAGGTAGCCAGAAGCTAGGGTGTCATATGGGATATTGGTCGAAACATAGTGGTTAGTTATGGGCCACGAAGTGGAGACCCTGACCATATAACATATCACCAGTAGAGGCAATAATGGAGTGGGCCATGAAGGGGATCCATAAGCTAGTGCAGTGGAGGTAACCATTCTTCTAGAAGATCACCAACCAGAGCAGAGGAGAAGGAGTTCTCCTGTGGATAAAGATTCACAAATTAGCTTAGGGGATTGGTGTCTCCTATGGATAGATATCCATGAACTTGCTTAGGGTATTGGTGTCTCCTGTGGATAGAGATCCATGAAATTGATTAGGGGATTGGTGTCTCCTTTGGATAGAGGTCCATAAACATTGTAATAGGGAAAGGTTTCCCAAGATATTTATTGAGAAAATTTTAGTGAAATATTTTCTCCGTGGAGTAGCCCACATTGGGTAAACCATGTTAAATTGGTGTCTCTATTGTGTGTGGTGATTTATGCATTGATTTGATTACTGCTATTGATATTACCATTGATATATTGCATAATATTATTTATAAAAGAAAAGTAAAAAGTGGTCTTATACTTTTCAGACACCCTCTCAGTATAAGCTTGTGTTCTTCAATTGATGCTAGTGACACCCCCATATTACATCTAAAAGTTGCATTATCTCATTTTGTTATCACTACTTGATATATGTTTGTATGTCTACATGTGCTTTCTTGTACATAAATTACTTGTCACATATAAAATTATGAATCCATAATGAATGCAAATGATGATCCTAATGAGGCTAACTCATATATGCACTACACTTATACTTGGTAAGTTGATTCTAGTAGATCCTCCTAATCCCATCTCTATTGGTTGAATCTAGAGCTAAATCTTAATGTTCACCAATTCTGTAAACATTATGTTTATTTACATTTGGCTTACGTTCATATCTATTGGGATGCATGTGCATGTTTCTTCTTGGATTACCTATTGCATATCGAGTTAGGAAATTTAGGATAAGGAAAGTGATGTTCCTAGTTAGAAATAAATCATTTTGTATTGCACTTGCACTAGGTAAGTTGATGCTAACAGATCCTACCAGTCCTCCTTCATGATTCAAACCATAAATATCTATCAATTCTCATTTTCCTTCCATATTAATCTAAGGTGTCCCATGAGCACTAGGTAAGTGATTGTTTTTATCTTTTGGTTTTCCAATATACAAATACATTAATCAATGGATTAAAAATAACCCACACTTCTCACTAGTAGGTAAAGAAACCAAGACAACTCTCTCTATCATTAAAATAATGATAAAATATCCATATTGATGTAATGATAATTCTAGTTAGGAATATGTCATTTTACATTGCAATTGCACTAGTCAACTGAGACTAGTGGAGCCTCCTAATTTCCTTTTGCAAATGATAATCATCAACTTACACAACTGATTCTCTCTATCAATACTTACCTTCTCACTTGACTTTCATGTTTTCACAATACCTCATCTATCCTCGACTACTTATGGATCCTCAAGAAGATATGTCTATCTAATACTTGGTAAGTGTGTAAAGGATTATAGATCCATCATGTAATAAATAGTGTTCAATCCATATCTTTCTAGTGTATGAGCTAGCTAAGATGAACTATTTTCATCACACTTCAATTTATCTTTCCTCCATCGACTTCTCATTGCCTTTTTTATAGCCCTTTTGTACAAAATTAAGGACTAAATAGTCATACCCATTCCCTAAATTTGTAGAAAAGGGGTATAAGGAGTGCATTGTATATGTTAGATTAATTACATTACAATGTTATTTTAAAACTAAAATTGCCATATGATGTCTACTACATGAGTCATAGGAATAGATGCTACAATCACTTTGTCTCTATTTCACTACTCCAACCTTTACCATTATTGGTCACCTTATATATTTGATATACAATGGATTGGCATACCCCATTTTATCATGAGCTTATAAGGCACATAGAATGACTAATCATAAAAATTAACCTTTCTTCATCAATTTCCATATGACAAACTCTATGACATTTGAAAATGTTGATGGAAAATATCTCCAAAAATACTCCTTTCTTTTATTCCATCCATGGGCCACATGATGAATACTATGATAGTCTACAATTTTGATAGCCTAATTAATTCTTCTTCTTCTATTTCCTCATCATCTACATGATGAATATTGTGATCCTTCACAAGTTCTAATGGCCCAAATAAACTCTCATCATCTACCCCATCCAACATTTTCATGATTAGGGGAAACTCACCAAACTATAGCATTACCTCCTAATTGGGGGCATCAAAACCACTTCAAAAAGTAACTAAATAAAACAAACAAAGGTAATCAATTGGGTACTTATCTATATTCATAAAAGCTACTAAATAAGGTCCTTAAATAGACCACTTTATAAATAGATAGATCAAGCAATTTGTGCTTTTAGTTAAGATGATCACTTCTATGCCTTTAAATAGGCTAACATGTACATAAATCAAACACCTTATATCTTTATAAAGGTGGACTTGTACATAAATCAAACACTTTGTGACTTTAAATAGGCCAGTCATACATATTTAAAGTTGCCTAAGTGCTTTTCCATTAATCAGGCTAAGAGGCCACCACTTAGGTATGAATCAAAAATTTCCTTCAAGTTCATGCTTGAAGATCATCATTAATAGAAATCTCCTTTAAGTTTAACTTGAAGTTCATCATTCACAAAAAGTTCCTTCAAGTTTACTTTTGGAGGTCATCAATAACAAAAGTCTCCTTTAACATAAAGGTCAACAAAAGGCTCCTTTAAGTTTATACTTCAGAGTTATCAATCATAAAAAGGATATTTTAAGTTTATACTTAAACATCAATAAAAAATTCTCCCTCAAGCTTATGCTTGGAGGTCATCAATAACAAACAAGATCCTTTAGAGTTTACACTTAAAAGTCAATAGAAATATCAAGTAATCTAAAAACAACATACCCAACTTGATTGGTTAATCTCTTATCTACTTATCATTATCTAAATGTGTCATTAAAAGTTTTTAATCATCACTAATCAATAACCATCAAATAATCATTACACAAAATATATCACATGTACCTTCTAGCACTTGGAACTGGTGTTAAATGCACCTCTACCTAATTTTGCAAAACCACTGCACACTCTATTGTCTATAGACATGGATTTCAATTGGACGGAAGATTCCGAAGAAGGGTTTATGTTGCTTAAGGAGAAACTGATAGTTGCACCAATTTTGAGAGGGCCATATTGGGCCATACCCTTTCATATCTATTGTGATGCATCCAAAAATGTGATTAGAGTAGTCCTTAGATAGAAGAATGACGAGGAATTTTACACCATCTATTATGTCAGCAAAAACTTGGTAGGGGCCGAGATCAACTACACGATGACAGAGAAGGAGTTCCTTGTAGTTGTGCATGCCATAAAAAAATTCCATCATTATATCACTAGATATAAGGTGTTTGTCCATACAGACCATGCAACAAGCCATATATTGGTGGAAGAATTATCAGGTGGCTCCTACTATTGCAGTAATTCAACATAATGATAGTTGACAAACCAGGCAAGGACAATGTTGTAGCGAATTTTCTATCTAGATTGATACCAGTGAACCATACAACAGTGGAGGACAAGTTTTAGGACAAGAATTTGTTCACTATCAGTGAACAAATACCATGGTATGCAGGCATAGCCAATTACTTGGCCACCAGAAGAACCTCACCTGCTCTCTCCTATCAAGAAAAGTAGGCAGTAATAGAGAAAATCGCTTCTTTCCTATGGATTGGTGGCCTCCTATTCAAAATAGGATGTGACCAGATTATGAGGGGATGCGTAGCAAAACAAGAGTTAACAAAAATACTCACAACTTGTCATGATGAACCATGCAAAGGACACTTTATAGAAAAATGGACTACCTATAAAATCCTACAGGCTGGGTACTTTTGGCCCACTCTATTTAAAGATGCATCCGCATACGCCAGCAAGTGCGATGAATGCCAAAGAATGGGTAGACCAACCCATCACGACGAAAATGCCCCTCCAGCCTTAGGTACACCTAGAACCCTTCGATAAGTGGGGTATGGATTTTGTGGGGCAAATTAACCCACCTTCAATAGGGAGGAGGTTTATTTTAGTTTGTACAGACTATGTCACCAAATGGGTTGAAGTTCAGGCATTGAGGGATTCAAAAGAAATAACGGTTATCAATTTCTTATTTGCTCATATTTTTACATGATTCAGGATCCCCAAAGAAATAACAATGAACAAAGGGCCTCATTTTACATCCAAGTTGATCGAGGAACTGATGAAGCAATACAAATTTTAGCACAACAAAACTACACCCTACCATCCGCAGGAAAACGGGCAAGTGGAGGTGACAAACAGGGAAATAGAGAACATCCTGACAAAAACTATGTAGCAACATAGAAAATATTGGGCTACACGGCTATCGAAGGTAGTATGGGCATACAAAATCACATGGAAATCCACCACAAGCTTTACACCCTTCCAATTGGTCTATGGGAAGAGTGCAATGATGCCCATCGAGTTTGAGATCAAAAAATTGAGAACAGCTTTAGAACTCAATTTGAGCCTGGATGATGCTAAAAAAGAAATGATTCGGAAGATGAATCAGCTAGATGAAATCTATATGGATGCTTTACAAAGAACGAAGATCATACAAAATCAAAGGAAATGGTGGCATGATCACCACATTAAACTAAAGTTGTTCCAAGAAGGAGAATGAGTGCTATTGTATGATTATCGGTTCCAAGAAAGGACAGGTAAATCAATGCAGATATGGATGGGACCGTATGAGGTGGTAGAGCTCATCAAGAATGGTGCTATGCATTTCATAACCATTGATGACAACAATGTTGTATTAACCATTAATGGCCACCGACTGCGACCCTATAGAACGTCTGAGAATTTATTGGTGGAATCTAGATTAGGCATGGGGGAGGCCCCATCCTTGTAAATTTGGACTAAACTCTCAGCAAGAAAAATGGTGGGCATGGAGGTGCTCACAAAAATCAGTTAGTTTAGGTTTGATTATTTATTATGGTGTGTTTTAAATGGACGACACCCACATGTAAGTTGTAGGCATCCTCGGTTCAGGGCCTAATAGGTAAAAAATACATCTAAATACCTATATTTTTCTTTCTTTTTTGTTTTCTTTTTGCAGGTGGAGGACCTGACAGCATGAAGAATATGTATCTGGGAAACCAAGCATTATTCGACTTAGAATCTCGATGCCGAAACTCATAGGGTAGAAGCAACATCTATTAAAGAGGGGAGTTGGCAACAAACTCTTCCCCAAGAGGAAATTCAGACGCCAACCCTTGTAGGAAGATGCTGAGGTAACATGAAGCGATTCTGAGGAGGCTTGATCACCCTTTCCTGATCAACCATGACATGGCTGCCAAGTAAGAGCCTTGCAGAAAGCCTTCATCTTCAGATAAGACTATCCACTTAAGGTATGGTGCCTTCCTCCTAGAAGAAGATGCCTAACGAAGGTGGACGCTTTTTGTCACGAAGGAGGTTTCGAGCAAGAGATAAGGTGCCTTCCTTATAAAGAAGGTGCCCCACTAAAATAAGGTGTCTTCCTTATAAAGAAGGTGCCCTGCTAGAATAAAGCACCTTCCTTATAAAGAAGGCGACCCATTGAAATAAGGTGCCTTACTTATAAAGAAGGTGCATGTTGAAGAGATCCATTCAATATATATATATATATATATATATATATATATATATATATATATATATATATATATATATATATATATATATATATATATATATATATATATATATATATTGAGGACCGAGGCACCTTCCACATCGGGAAGGCGCATCCATCCAAACTAAAAAAAAAAAAAGATAGCCGAGGTGCTTTCCTCTTCTAGGAAGGCGCATGTATTCAAAGGCACATTCCACTCCAAGAAGGCGCACCCATTCAAAGGCACCTTCCACTCCAGGAAGGCGCACCCATTCGAAAGCGCCTTCCATAGTAGGAAGGCCCCATCATCAGAGATGCCTTCCACCACTGGAAGGTGCATCCATTCGAGAGCACCTACAAGATCGGGAAGGCACCATATCAAACGCCTTTCACATCGATAAGGCACCATATCAAGCACCTTCCACATCAATAAGACACCATATCAAGTGCCTTTCACATTGGGAAGGCACCATATCAAGCGCCTTCCACATCGAGAAGGCACTATATAAGAACCTTCCACATCGGGAAGGCACCATATCAGTGCCTTCCACATCGAGAAGGCACTATATAAGTGCCTTCCACATCAGGAAGGTACCGAAGAGCGCCTTTTGTATACAGCCAACACTTAAAGTTTCACGTGCTTCTTGATTGAAACAAGATCATCACATGAGTAGCCAACATTAGATTACCACCATCGCTCGTGTGATAGGGAACTGCTTTAATAAAAAATCCCACATAATTATGAGGTGAGATCAGCATGCACATTCCAAAAATGATAGACGGTTTCGACATCATCCATTAAACAACTCAGTAGTAAAATTTGACGTAATCCATGCAAATGAAGTACCCATCCCCCATGTCACAAATCGGTGAATCGACACTCTCCATGATGCACGAGACATCCAATCAGGTGCACACATACTCTACTCAAATTTTTATGTAATCATTTGTAAATTATGCAGTACTAAAAAATATCACTGCCATAAAAATCATGCACCCCCCATGGCCAGAACATCGTACCAATGATGTAGGTCATGAGGCATACCTTGCCAAAATTGAAATCTAGGGTTCGGTGCCTTCTTGAGAAGGCAAGGAGGAAATCAGAAGATCGTAAGGGAAGGTGCCATGGGAGGGTGATCAAAGAATCACACGGTGAAGAAAAATGAATCGAGTGACATAGAAGGAATCAGGGGGACGGTCAGGACGCAGTTCAAAGTCAAGGGATGGCTCGAGTACTGTATCCTGGTCAATAAGAGCTAGGATATGGAGGAAGCTAGGGAATTTACTACCTCCTTGGGGGGTGACGTAGCTCAAGTATGAGGGATGGAGATTCCAGTCACCCCCAAATATATCTCATACGTGACTGGCTTATCTCTCACAAGCGTGTACACATACAAGGGCAAAATGTTGAAGCCATACGTCGAATTACTACTACCAGAGGAGAAAATTCAGATATACAAGGAAGAGCTATCAAAAAGTAGCCTTCTTATGAATCTATGAAAAATATTCGAGCAGTTTGCTTGGTTCTTTACATGCACTAGGAAAAATATCCATCTGCACACTAATTATATGCAATTCTTGAATCACCTAGTGCATGGGAGGAAAATTAGAGTGCCCTTCTACTTGGCAAATGCTCTAAAGGAGGAAGCGGCTAGATACCAGAAGGGTGCACCTTCCACCTCGGACCACCATGGGCTGATATTAGCATTGTTCCGCCATGCAGAAGCACAGAGGTATAATTCCAACGTAGAGGGAGACGACGACCAGGAAATGCAAGAGGATTTTGTTGCCGAGGTAGGGTGAGAAAAGGAAAGCCCTACAAATGAGGTATAGGACATCGGGAAATTGGCACTGCCCAATTTTATATAAGAAAGAGGACATTCACTAGTGCTCGAGTTTGAAGAAGAAGGGGCATGACTCGCTAGTAGCGAGGCCAAATTTTAGCTACTAGAACCAGTTCCCGGGAGGAAACACCTATGGAGACTCCTCCTATCCTTGGAGGAGGAATAAGAGGACTCAGAGGTTAGTCTTGTAGCCTAGACCCTTCAAGAATTGATATTCTGGAGTTTGCAGGATGTAGGGACTTCCAAGGGAAATAATCAAATCTACGCAACCCTAGAGGAGGCCTTGGAGTGGCAAACCAACTGTTGGATGGCCCAACAAATTTTTGAGGATTTCCAAAACAAGCATGGAGAAGAGTTGAAAGAGCGAGCATAGAGGATCCCTCAACTCGAGAAATTGGTCCAGAAATTGCGGGAGGATAACTGAAAACTCCAAGCCATGGAAACGGAGAAAAGGGACGCGTCGACCCTGACTTAATCATGGAGCATGCACCTAGCTACTATATTGATCTATACCATTATGAAAGCACAAAGATTGACATAAGTACATAAATTGAACAAAAAAGTAAGGTTTCTTGTATTAATCTTGAATGAGCTTTAATTACAAAAATCCCCTCTTAGGGTCACTTGAAATATGATACTGATACTATAATTGTCAATGCCCTCAATAGGGTAGGCGCACTTATAGTGCTCTATTTATTAGTCATAAACTACCTTGGGTTGGAGTTGACCCCATTCTTCGTGATGTGGAAGGATTATGACGTAAGCTCCTCTTACACCTGTCTCCCTGTGAGCAAGAAACAATAGCACATGATTAAAAATATTGATAGCCTCTCGTGATGAGGCCCTTTAAGGAAATATGTATGCAAATGCCATTAAACTAGTAAAACAAGAAATCATAAAGAAAGACTTTAAACTATTCTAATTAGATCAATAATTATACTATAACATGACGGACATGAATAAGCAAATGATGTATGGATCAAATATCAAGTTAGGAGAAATAAAGTGCATAAAAGATCCAATATAATACTACTTAATACAATGCATGAAATAAATAATTCCTACGGTCAAAGTTAAAATAAATAATTAATACAAGTGCAATTAAACCTATAAAAAGACTAATATAACTAATCTATGTGGTCAAAAGCAAAGCAAGTAAGGTGATCAGTCACCTATTGCAAACTATAGCTATGGTGGGTGGTCTACACTATGAACCACAGCTGACAGCCATGGTTAGAACTTTGATAGGTTTACCCTCAAAATTAGGGGCAGTGGGATTGACCTCCTTATCCAAATTGATGTTCAAGGGTCGCCTTTGTTGTTTGCTAACATATTTTATGGTCAAATCACTATGATGGGCCTTCGTTTCCCCATATTTGTGCTTCTTGAATCTCCTAGGCACCTAGGGCATCCATGGCTAATTGGTCTTTAGGTGAATAGCAAAGGGGCTCTCAAATGCACAGATTCAATATGAAATTTGATAGGGCTTCGTTGCTCTCTTGATCCATTAATTCTATATCTTCACCCCATTTGGAGAGGGTATTTATAACATGTCCCTAAGGCTAGGGGTAGCTTCATGGAGAAGCCAATACTAAGAAGGTTTGTTAGAACAATTGGGATGGAAGCCTATGGAATCTTCCATCCTTCAACTGCTTGCTTCTAGATCTTTTGGTTGTTCCAACCAATTTTGCTCGGATGGAAGGCCTAATTGAACTTTAGTTAAGACCGCAGGTCATAGTTGCGGTCCAGAATGCAGACCACAGGTATCATCCATGATTTATAATGGAGATCATAGATCTTGGTTACGGTTCAACCTAATTAGGCTAAAATGACTAAATTGAGTGGTTAGAACCACTGCTCTATCTTGGAGTCTATCCAAGATCCTCCATAAGGTTTTGTAGCATATCCATATGAGTAGTCGCCTCGACATGATGCATTTTAGGTGTCTATAGATGCCCATTTTGAGATGCATTGTGAGATCAAACAACATTGAGCAAAAATATACATCCTAAAATTATGTCGAAGGTTCTATGATGATCATTAGTCTGATCAACATTAGATACCCTAGGTCTAGCAAAAGGACACGCATCCTGGAATCATTGCTTCCAACTTGGAAAGGCTTACATTTGAAAAGTCTACACTTGTCATCAGACGTTCGGGTAGCTTTGGTGCTACAATAGGAGTTAGGCCTATATAACCAAAGGATGAGAGTTACAAATAAAATTTCATATTTACTATTTGCTCCAAGCAAAGGAGGAAGCTTATGATAGCTGTTAGCAATGATTTGCAAGAACAAATGCAATTTTGACAAGATCAAGGGATCTACGATCTTCGAGATCTTCTGTTGACTTTAATTATGACATGAAATTATGACTACCCCCTCAAGTGACGAGTCGATGAGGGTAATGACAATGTATGAAGCAACGAAATCGCTTGACCATAATGAATGATCCTAAACAACTTTAGATTTGAGCCTTTTAATGCCTTGGCTATGCCTGGTTCAGCTTATGATTGCAACTCTTAGTAGTATTTGCACATTTCTATCCCATGGAGCAATCAAGATATGATAGCCATATTAGGGAATCAAAATAATACAAATGCAATTAGACTTGTGTTGAATCATATTGTCGATGATTTGATGAAATATTTCATAAAAGAAATGATAATTTTACCCCAAATGTCCTTATGGTGATTTACTCATCTTACTAGATTGCATGGATCGCAAGTCACTGCAACCACCAATTTTATAGGATAAATCATTGAATACGAGGCACATTTGGTTTTTCATTATTTGATTTTTTTGTTTAATTTTGCATTTATTTGATTGATCCTGGTGCTTTTAACATCACCAAATTTGCAATTTTGATCATTGATTTTGAATTTTTATCCAATGGGAGTCATTAATTTATCTTTTTAGACCTTTCCATGATGGGTTTTGAGTGCATTTATTGCTAGCTACGGATCTCAAGTACGACATGCAGTTTAATATTTCAAAAATTTTGAACCACGGGTCGGACCTACGGGTGGGAAACCCTAGTTTAGAAACCGCAGGTGTCAGCTACAGTCCTCGAAGACTAGGAGGACCTATAAAATATTTTCCCATTTGAAATTTTTCATTATTTTCTTGCAACTACTAGAAATTTGAGAGATCTGAGAGAGAGAGAACATTCCTTGATCTGGAATGCTGCCAAACTCTATCGTAATTACACTCATCTACCTCGATGGCGGATCCTGATCAACCATCTACTAGTCGAGGTCGGGGTGCGGGCAAGGTAACTCAAAACCGAGACCTCACACTCAATACCAGTAAAATGAACCACACTAAGAAATGCAGAAAATTAACCTCACTAAACCGTTGGTAATGAACCCCACTAGTTTAGGTTAGATTAGTTTTTAATTTTTTTTGCTTTTAGTGGATTAGGAGGGTACTTGAAATGGGTGCATCTCCTAAACTGTAGTTGGTAGCCACAGTTCCCAATTGGAAACTTGGGGACCGCATGTTTCATCTATGGTTTGGATTCAAAATCCTAACATTCATATTTTACCGCCTTCAAACCGTAGGGTTGACCCGCGGTTTGTAAACCTTAGAAATTTTTGCAAAATTTTTCAATCAATTTTTTTTCTTTTTTTTCCATTTAATTAGGCATTTAATGTTATCTCATTAAGCTCTAGGTTTTCTAATTAAATTTTTTTATTTTGTTTAGCTCTGCTTAGCCAGATTTAGCTTACATTACGCTTTTTGTTTTTAGAAGTTAATTTCTAGAGCGCAGGAGCTTGACCTTATGAAGACTCTCTACGAGGCTTTATATGATGATGACCAAGCTTGGTTCTGAGCTATCAGGTTTGATTACATCATGGATATACCCACCATTAGGGTAGATCAAGCCTATCTTACTACATTGGCCCGACGTTGGAATGTGCGGACCAACACATTCCACCTTCCTCTCGGTGAGATGACTATCACTCTAGAGGATGTCTACAGGATCTTCAGGATCCCTCGCTGGTGAGGCTATCGTCTCCTCTACCTCCATGACAAAGGATGTTGTCTTTGATGCTATCTTCGGTGACCAAAGTGTAGATGCATAGGATGATGCTGACCATGAAAGGGTGCACATCGATGACTGGTACCGTGATGATGTCTTTTCTACATGAGAGGCCCTCTTCATGCATCTCATTATGTAGATTGTCCTTCCAGACTCCTCGAGCATGAGGATTCTCTGGAACATGTTAGCCACTACTTAAAGGGTGCTTCAGAGCTCTACATAGGAGCCACTACGATTAGCTTGGGGGAGCATCCTATTATGCCAGCTCTATATGGAGCTATACCATATTATAGAGTGTAGTCATAAGGGCATCATCTATAGTCTTTTGTTACATATCTGGGGTGGCAGCATATTCAAATTGAGCATCCTACAGAGCTTCCACTGTGCATCACCACCATAGATGTCGACCATCAATGTTACACCACATGCTGGCCTTGTTCTAATAAGGGTACTTGTAATAGGGCTCAAGCTGGGAACACTGAGCACTATATCATTAGATTTGTATCACTTTGGTTGGGGGACATTAGCTGGCACCCCTACATGGATTGCCCTGCATGGACTGAGGTGGACGAGTGGCTATGATGGGCCCACCAAGATAGATGGCTTATCTGGAATAAGCTATATTTCAGAGAGTATCAGTTCTTTTCTTGTGTCCTACGATAGTTTGACATGGTGTAGGACATGCCAGAGATCCCATTCAAATACAGGCACTTGGATTTAGAGAGGGATCTCCCATTGATACATCCTCCACTACTAGGAGATGCACTAGATGAGATTCAAGGGTTGAGACAATCGGGACCAATCCAAACTATGACAGGTGGTGGTCCTTATTCAAATGGTATGGGATAGGGCCTCTAGACCGAGAGCTGGTTTAGGCAGAGGTAGAGGCAAATCCTAATGGGCATAGGGTGCACCAGCGTAGAGAGGGTAGTTGAGCTACAGAGGCTGCCACTGAGGATATACTTGAGATTGATCCTAAGGAGGATATTCTAGAGGAGGGTGAGGTCCCTCCTAATAGCGCAAAGGAATAGCTTTTGGCTCAGGTGGCTAACTTGAAGAGTCAGCTCAAATGGTTTCACACATAGCATCTCGAGAGAGACACTACCATTACCACTATAGAGGCAAAAGTGGTTGAGAGGGAGCGACGCCTAATTGAGGTGTAGTACCAGATACAGGAGCTTACAACTCAGGACACATATGTAGATGCCCAAGTTCAAAGAATATAGACTACCCTAGAGTTATCACAAGCATAGCAAACTATAGCAGAGGCAAAGCAAGATCTTGCTCGAGCATCGAGGAGGGCTATACCACCTCCTCAGGCTACTATGGGGCCTCCTATAGCACTAGCAGAAGGTACAAAAGTTGCTCAGGATCCTATGGTTGAGAGAGTGATTACACAGCATGATCATGGTGACCAAGGAAATGCATGCAACCTAGGTCTCTCGAGTTGATTAGCTAGTCATTTACATTGAGATGCATGGGCTACAGGTTCCAGAGGATCCTTTTGCACCAGAGTCTTAGAGGACCTAGACTAGGACTACTGGATAGTCTAAAACAAGCTCGAGTCATAGGACTCATAGGACTGAGAGGACGCATAGGTCCTCTAGCACACACACAACGAGATCATAGGACAGGACTAGAGATCCAAGGCAGACATTAGGGGCCACCAGTTAGAGGACGAGCCTGCTACAGTTATCAGTTTCCCATGTGTTGGGTTCTTTAGGCTTTGGAGACAGGCAATATCCACAACAGGATCTACCACAAGTGCCAGATCAGCTAGGAGAGTAGGATCTAGAGCATAGTTTTGAGGGATGCAGTGAGAGCTCCAGTACAGGGGGAGCATCCTAGATCTGAGTTATAATAGCTATAGACTACATTTTTTATATATCATTTTGTGTGTAAGGTCGAGGACCTACACAGTTGTAGCCTACGGGCATTTTGTACTCCCTATGTACTCTTTTGGACACATATATATATATATATATATGATATGATCTTTTATGGTTCATTATGTGTACATGTTTAATTATTTTTTTGATTTTATGTTTATTTGATGCATATGGATGCAAGGCTTATGTAAATACTATGTTTATATGATGCGATGTATGGATGACATGCACTAGATAGTTATTTTACTTTATGATGATGATATGCAATGATCTAGATGATTAGATATGTGATATATGATGTATGCATATGGATGTGATGTTTATTTTTAAACGCATATTTATTTTTGCTTTGTGGGCATGCATTTATTTTTATGTAGTTTATGGTATGCTATGCAATGTATGGTAATGCATTATGTACATAATCATAATCTAATGGAAATGAACTTGTATGCTTTAATCACTTAAAACATAAGGAATGAATGTAAAATGTGTATATCAATTTTTAAAATATGACACCACATAATGTATAACAATCATGCAAAATAATTGATCATTCTCATTACAAGATCTTAATCAATTAATCACCCATATATGAAATGAGATGAGATGGATTTGTATAATGTAAATGATTTGATATATCATTCGATATTCATTCCTTGCACTATATAGTCAGTGGCCATCTAAACATCATTTTTGATATTCATCTGGTATCTATCCTATATCTTTGATTGTGCTCAATATAATAATATATCATGGATAGATACTTTGCAGTTTGACTGATTAAATGACTTTAGTATTTTTGATGGCTTGAGGTTTCTGCCATCTTGTTGCTATTTTTGGAACTTTTGAGGTTTTCCATGAGACTCAAATAACCTAGTTGTCTAATCAGAAGTTGTATACTCACCATGTTAGACTTTTGAACTGTGAGGATTTTGTGAAGATAGGCCAAAATTTTTCATTACCTTTATGTGTGCAGGTGCATAAATTTGGTAAGACAAGCATACCCCGATGTCAGGCGGGATTATTTTAGCCCATTGCTAAGATATGGGATCTGCAAATGTCTTACCCAATCTTAGTTTTAGATTTTAGTTGGACTCATACTACTAAGTGATGCAAGACACCTGAAGCTTGCTCATCCACATTCAAACATTGGTCTGTACATAAGAAAAATGCTAATGCATCATACATATCATCGTGTGTAAGTTATAGTAGTGCGAGCAATTCCAGGGATTCAGGCCCACTCCTTCCTTCTCTGTGTATGATCAGGATACTTGCTTGTACAAACTGATAAGAATCACTAATGTTAGCTTTGTGCTATTCTATTTCTGATTCTTAAGCAAGGGGTTTGTCTTCATCTTCATTTTTGCACTATCTTGTGATCTTCATTTGACCTTGTCGTGCCTTTGATTTTGTGATCTTTATTGGATCTTTATATTTGATCTTCATTTGATCTCTGGAAATTTTTTCTTTTATTCTTGATCTTCATTTGATCTTTGTTTCTAGATTTATGAGCTTCAAAAACATCCTTTGTGGATTTAACTTTGATGGGAACTACTTTTGTAATATCGATTCTAGAGTATCGATATGTGACATCAATCTAGAGGACATCAATCTGCAGTGTCAATCTATGATACCGAACATATGATATCAATGTAGGATATCAATTTGGGATGTCGATTTATGATATCGATGAAGGGTATCAATCTTGAGGATTGATGTGGGATATCACTTAGGGGATATTGCTCATTTTATCATAAGTAAGGGATTTATGGGTAGGAAATGAACCTATCCTTTTTCCAATTACCCACATTTCTCGCACCGTCCACATAGAGGGATAAGCAAGAATAATTCTTTTCACTTCAGGATACTCGGTCCTGCTTTGCGGATTCATCTTCCCCTAATAATTATTAAGACTCTTTTTAATTTGTTCATTAGTGACAAGATTCTGATATGCTAAGGGCTATACTAACTCAACCTCAGCTGTCAAAAGAAAAATAGGATTTCTTACCAACTCTTGAGAAGACCACTAGGTATGTTTGAATGATTGGAAAACTCTAGCATATTCTTCATAGCAACAGGATGGGTTGTGTTAAAAAACACATTTAATCACTATGATAGATGATAGATGATATAATGCAAGGGTGCATGATTGAAACACAAACATGGTGTCATTTGTAAGATTTTGACACACACTATCCATTCTTGTATGGAATGCAACGGATGAAAAATGCCTATATGCAATGCGTGAATGCAAATGAAAATGCGAAATGCAAAAGCAAATGTTTTTGAATTTTAAGATTTTCTAGTTTTTTTTTGAAATTTTATATATTTTTATGGATTTTGAGCTTCCATATTTGACCAAACGATGAATACATGTCCTTGGAGATTTTAAGGATGACCAAATTACAAGGAACTGCCTTTGCAGCTTTTACTTGACCAAGCTACTCAATAGAGATCTTGGGGTATTTTGGGATGATCGAGCGGTTGAGACAAAAACCTCAGAGCTTTTGGGTTGACCAAAGGGCTTACAGATGCCTTTGGTGCATTTATTTGACCAAGATTCTCAATTCAAGAACTAAAAGCCTTTTGGGATGACCGAGCGGTTGTGGACAAACCCTTGGAGATTTTGGGTTGACCAAAGGGCTTACAGATGCCTTTGGTGCCTTTACTACACTCTCAAGCATAGAATACCTTAATATGGATGATATTGAGAGGCTCAAGCTCTTCCACACCCTCTAGCGACGTTAGGTGATAGGTACCTGGACCAATATTTTCAAATATGATGTAGGGCCCTAGCCAATTAGCTACGAATTTGTCTCACATATCAGGTGGCAAATTTGAGTTTTGTTAGTTCTCTTTCAGCACAAGATCCCCAACTTCAAAGTCTATCTAGTGGACTTTGACATTGTAAGCTCATTTTAATCGCTCCTGATAAACATGGAGATGCTCGAGGGAATTCATGCGACATTCATCGAGCAATGTCAATTGATTGATGTGAGCTTGCCACGCGGTATCATCATTGATGAACTCTTTCAATGCGACATGCAGCATTAGAATTTCCAACTCTAAGGGCATAATGGCCTCAATGTCATATACTAGTGAAAACGGTGTTGCCCTAATGGACATCCGAATGCTAGTCCTGTAAGTCCATAATGCAAGGGGTAGCTGTATATGCCAATCCTTGTGGTGTTCTTGCACTGTCTTTTTCAAGATGGCTACCACAATATTTTTTAAGGCCTCAACTTGCCCGTTTGCTTACGAATAGTATGAAGTTGCAAAACTATGTTTAATGCGGTATTTAGATGTTAAAGCCTGCACAATTTTGTTCTTAAAATAAGTTCCATTATCCAAAATTATTTTGGATGGTATCCCAAAATGACATTTGATATGCTCAAGAATAAATTCTGCGATGCGAGCTCTAGTGGTCATTGTAAGTGGAATGGCTTCTACCCACTTTGTAAAATACTCAGTATCCATGATAATGAATGTATGTCGGCTTGACGATGGAGGAGAAATCTTGCCAATAAGATCTTGTCCCCACTGAGCAAATGGCCAAGCTGCCTGAATGGGCTGTAAGGCCTATGATGGTAAGTGTGTAAGATTAGCATGATGTTGATATTTAACGCATTTTTTGACATACACATTGCAATACTTATCCATAGTGGGCCAATAATAACCCATGAGAAGGATGCATTTGACGATAGCCATACCGCTGAAATGGCCATCGCATGTACCATTGTGAGCTTCTAAAATTTCCCAAGATGACTCTTGGGGCTCAATACATCGAAGGAGAACTCCTTCATAGCTACATCGATACAAAATGTCTCCTATCAAGACATACTTAGTCGCTTTTTGTTTGAATGTGCATCTTGCAGCACACAACAATCCCTCTAGGATCATACCAAGTTTTAAGAAGTCTTGGATTTGCAACATCCAGCTTTGACAAGCCTCAGCTTTGACTGCTAAGATGACTTGCTCCCCCTGCGTATTTAACTTTGTAAATGCATACTAGGAAATAACCTTATGGTTAATGGTAGTACCACTCCCTGTAGGACTCTAAGAAGTCAATGACTCCCACGGTGCCTGCTTAAGAAAGTCTTCCACTCTATAGAACCAATCAGTTGTTGGTTCCAAAATAATCATGTTGATTGACTCTTTGTTATCAAAGGCTACACGCTCTGCTGCTGGGTGTGAGAGCATTCTGAAATGGATGGTAGTAAAATTGGTAGCCTAATTCTGAGGGATCAAGGACCCCAAAGATGCCATGGTGTCTACAAACATATTTGAAGAATGAGGGATTGCCTCGATGTCATACCATTCAAATTTAGCCAGATAAGTGGCAAAAAGATCTTTTTAGGCTTTAAGTATGGGATATTGACACTAAAAGATCCCCTTAACTTGGTTAACTATGAGCATAGAATCGCCAAAAATGTTTAATATTTTAATACCCATGGTGATGGCTGTGTGGAGGCCCAAAAGTAGGGCTTCGTACTCAGCATTATTTTTGGTGCACAGAAAGTCTAACTTGAATGAAAATGGCATTGGAGCTCCTTGTGGTGTGAAAAACACTATTCCTGCACCACCCCCTTGCTCACACTTCAAACCATCGAAGAACAATGTCATATCAACATTATTCTCTGGTTCTTTAGGTTCGAGATATTTAGATATTATGAAGACTGCATCATCTAGAAGCTCAATGGTTAGAGGCCTACTGTTGGACAGTGGTTCCTTAGCCAGTTGATCAGCTATGACTTGTCCCTTGATGGAATTTTGGCAGATAAATTCCAAATCGAATTATGTCAATAGCATGATCCACTTTGTAGTATGTATGTTATGATATGTCTTGCTCATCATATACTACAAAGGATTATGTTTTGATGTAACATATGTCGTATGAATTAGCATTTAATGCCACAATTTATTTGTAGCGAACACACTGCTAAACAAATATTCTCCACATGCATATCCTAACTCATAACTCACCAAGGTGCAACTGATGTAATATATGGCTTGCTCTTTTCCTTGCACATTATTTTGGTCTAACATGGTTCCTAATGCAAAGTTAGTTGCCGATATATAGCAAAAAAGGCACATTTGGCCTTGGTGAAGTTAGTACTGGCAGCGTTGCTAGGTATTGCTTAGTCTTAGAAAAGGCTGCTTGGCAGTCCTTGTCCCAATAAAATGGGAACCCCTTGTGTAGCATTTGATTCATGGATCAAAATTTATCTGATAATTGAGTGATGAATCACTTTATGGATGCTACTTTACCCTGAAGGCTTCTTAGTTCTTTGATATTAGTGGGAGGACGCATCTCTAGAATAGCCTTGACCTTTGTTGGATCTACTTTGATGCCTCATTTAGAAACAATGAATCCCAAGAGTTTACCTGAATTTACGCCAAATACGCACTTCTTAGGATTCAACCTGACATTATGTTCTATCAGGAGATCAAAGACCTTCCTTAAGACCTCCACATGCTCTGCTCGTAGCAACGACTTAGCTAGTAAGTCATTGATATAATCTTCTAAGATTTTATGCATGTAGTCATGAAAGATATATGTCATAGCCCACTGATATGTGGCACCAGCATTTTTAAGACCGAATGGCATAAATTTGTAGAAAAATGTCCCCCATGGCATTATAAATGCGGTTTTATGCTGATCTTCAAGTTTAATCCAAATATTATTGTATCGAGAAAAATCGTCCATAAGGGAGAGCATTTTGTGACCTGCAGTAGCATCTACCAGAGCATCGATATTTGGCAACGAAAATGAATCTTTGGGTGTTGCCTTATTGAGATCTCTAAAATCCATACAAATACGGATCCTTCCATCTGGTTTGCCTATGGGTACCATATTGGACACCCATTATGGATAGTCGATGGAGATGACAAAATCTATGTCCAACAGCTTTTGCAACTTGTCTTTCACCATTAAGGCTACTGTTGGATGCATTTTTATGAGTTTTTTCTTGACTGGCTTCTTCGACAGATCTACCGAAAGGTTATGAGTAACCAATTTTAGATCTAGACCTGGCATGTCTTTGTAAGTCCAATGAAAGAGATCAGATCTCTCTTTCAGTAGAGGGATGATGCTATCACACTCATCTAGAGTGAGACTCTCTCCAAATCTAACCTTATTTGGATTGGTGGGATCTTTATTGATAACCACATCAAAGGTTTTCTCTACTGACATATGTGATCCCTCATCAAGTTGGTGGTGTATAGGAATCAGATGGATGTCATCAGCTGGGTTCACATGTTCCTCGTGGGAAGCACCCTTAGTGTGATAAACATCATAAGCACAACCTGGTGCAAAATGAAATAGTTGTAGCATTTCTTCATTAGGGAAGAAATATTTAGGCTAGACCGACGAGTCAGCATGATCCCAATCGATAGCATCCATGTTCAGATACAACAGTTTGGATGGATCTGCTATATTGCAGAGTGGAGTGGTCAAATCAATGGAGACTATATTGATGGAATGGAATTGATATCCAGAACCACATGGATAGAACTCTATATTTGAAGTGTAGCTTTTGTACCCAAGATCTGGCTTGGATGGTACGGGAACAAACAGATCCTCTCTATGGGATTCCCGTATAATTGGATCCTCCCAATGCACTAGCTACAAAATGGGATCTCTCAGCTCAAGGAGCTTCGCATACATAGGTATATGGGGAAATATTTCATGATACCTCTCTTCGAGCTCTCTTCTTTCCCTCAAGCTGCGATGGATATTAATCTCCTGATGTAAACCTGTAGTTGTAATAGGTGGGGGACCTCGAGGTGGAGGCCTATTACGTAGGTGATGAGATCCCAAATAGGCCATCTCCAATGAATCCTCATCATAATTTTACAAATACAATTCATCACTTCCCCCTCTTCAAAGGAGTGATCTACCATATGTGGCACCATGTATCTAATTTTGCATTCACTATCATCACTATCTAGATAAATCTGATAGAACAATCATATATATGATATTGTCATGTAAACTGGTGCTACTTCTTCATTAGAGCGCTCAGTGTTGGGAGGGACTTCCTCCATAACATGCTTCAATTCCCTAGGTAATAGATATTATGGATACACAAGCCTGGAATCGGTCCTCTCATCTATATCACTGTGGTCACTACCAAGGATGGACCACTCTATTGTGTCTATGAACAATGGGAGATTAGTTGGTTGAGGCCTTAAGTAGGCTTTCTATGTCTCATCTTCATAATAACTATCGAATAATAAGTTCTCATTCGTCTCTTCCACTTTTTCCATAGGCAGAAGATGGCGTATAAATGCCAGACCTAGAAAGGTTGGATCGGTTTCCTCCTTAGATTGATCATTATTTGAGGATTCATCATCTGCATCATAACTAGGTCCAATTATTTTGGAGGTGGAATCCTCTCCATCATCATCATAAATATCTCCTAACTCGATATTGCCTACAGTAGTGGGGTTATACCCCTGCATACCAGTGTCATCGATAGCATTACATATTTGGTTACCCAGGTTGCCTCTGGGGTTGTCCTCTATGGGACCATTATGATATGAATCAGGTGGCTCTATGGTAAAAAATGATACCGTCTGATGAGTCCTCCAAAAGCTAAGAGGATTAGGGTGATATGGATTAAAATCCATATCATCCCCCAGAATTAGGTACATGCGATCTAAGGATGCAGCAAACAAATCATCATGATCCTTTACCTATAACCCTAACCCAAACCTATATGTAGCTAACTGATAATGAGGTTCAAGTAGAGTCCTACATCCTTGTTTGAAAAGACCAAGGTCGTATCCATGCTAATGATATGACTCAAAAATGCACATGGTGTATTATGGGTTGGATAGATATTGCACATTCACAGTGAATGGCTCGTCATCATCCTCATCTACAAAAATTTTGGTGGGCGCTTGATCTATCCCTGCATAGACAAAGTTTTTTGGTTGGGTGGCTCACCCAACGGCACTACAGATCCAATCATAAATCGATGAGCATGTGGTTGGCCCATATCTTGTGCAGTCTTTAGGATAGGTCCAAAAGTAATATTTTGCACAAGATACTCATATAACCCTATGTTAGCTAGATGAACGTTCACCTGCGATGCATATGACCCTGCTAAAGATGTAGGCAAAGCAGGCTGAGATGCCTCCTCGACTTTGTCTTGATGTTATTCCACATACATGGGAGTGGGAGTCTCGTCGATGACTGGTCTGGGCATATGATCTACTTTCTTTCCCAATTTTACCTTTATATTCTCTTCTTTTTGATGCATTGCCGATGCAATCAATTTTAGAGAAGTTGCAATTGTATGCTCAGATATGTGTGACACAGATGTCGATGGTTGAGCATGGGCTACTGGTTTACCTCTTAGAATCTTAACCGGTGAAGCAGGCTGGATATCCAAGTGTGTCGATGGGAGTACAAAACCCCTAGGCAAATCTGCTAGGTTCACAAACTTGAATGGTTCTTCGTTCGAGGACACTACGTGAACCTGTCCCTCATGAATGTACTTCATGCATTGATGCAAGATCGAGGGGACACAATGCATTTCATGAATCCAAGGCCTTTCAAGCAAAATGTTGTACTACATGGAACCCTCTATCACATGACACATCACAAATATGGTCTTGAGTCCCACCTGAATAGGTAGAACAATTCTACCAACCATCAGCATAATGCATCGTTAAATGCTCTCAACGTAAAGGTGGTAGGCACAATGTGTAATTTAGGCAACTTGAGATATCTTAGTGCCTTGGTCATAATTATATTGATCGAGGACCAATTTTCGATCAAGACCCTTTTGAAAGGCATGTGGTTAACACACACGATAATATGTAGCGGTGGATCAGCCGTAATAGTAGGAACCATTTTCACTTCATGGTCATAAAATTGTATCATGGGTTCCTAAAACTATTGTACATGTCCTAAAAAATTTGTAAATGTATACCCATCTTGGGATTGTACCACAATGGGCCTCAAAATTTCCATAAGAGTCTCCTTGTGTCTAGGGGACTGCTGAATAAGCTCATATATTGACAACTTCATAGGAGTTGTTTGTAGGTTCTAAACTAACCTACTCCTTATGGTCACCACCAGTCTATTTGGTGGGCCTGGAATGTTCTGAGCTGGTCATTGATCTAGCGTAGCTTGTATTCTAATGGGAGTACAAGGTTGATTCGTTTGGTCATACCTCCCGTGTCTAGTAACAACATTTACCATGCCTACGAACCCCTGGGTAGGTGGTTTGACTCTCACTTGATTGACATGGTCGGCGTTGTTACAAGGCACCTCATGATTAGGTAGTGGATTAGGTAGTGGATTCTTGAAAACCCCCATGTTTCTGTTGTCGGGTGTCTATGGATTGCCTGGTACTACAAGCTCTCATTTTTATATCATGTTCTACATAATGTGTTTGAAGGACCAACATGTCTCGATTTCATGGCCCTTCGCTCTATGGAATATGCAGAATAGATCGTCTTGATGCCACTTCAACTTTGGAACATTCAGATCTACTAATTTGACCTTGGGCAATCGTATGGCCTTGGCCTCGCACAGTTGATGGAAAATCAAAGTCATCGATTCCATCAGAGGTGTGAACTTGTGATGTGGGCGCTCTCCTCTATTTTTTCCCTTATAATTGTTTTTGCACATCTCATAATGTGCAAGAGGAGTTTAGGCCTGATAATTAGGCTTTTGTTGTCCCTTGTCCTCTCCTCCAAGATTTAGTACTACTTGATTCACGTGGGCCTACTTGCCCTATTGCTTTGTAGTACTCTTTTTAAACCCCTATTTCCTGGTCTTGAGATTCAAGTTGACTTATTGCAACTTGATGTCCTCGATCACCTTGGCTTGCGCTAAAGCTTCCTCGAATGTAGCATACTACTATAGCTGCAATAGTAGCGAGATGTGCTTGGCATAAATCTTTGTAAACATTCAGGTAAGTTCTACTGTAGGAATAGGGAATGGCAACTTTGCCATTATTTTATGCCATCTCTTTCCATATTGCTCGATGGGCTCATCGTCACGTTGAGCTAGCGCAGCCAAAACTAAAAGGTTGGCCTATTTCTTGATGTCAAATGAATAGCGTTCAAGAAATGCATCATCTAACTACTCAAAACCAGTAATATTGTGTTTCTTCAGCTGGTTGAACCACTCTCGAGCTAGGCCAGAGAGTGTCGTAATGAAGGTGCGCAACAATAAGGCATCATGACTCTCTATCTGGAAACAAGCATCCAGAAAACTTGTAACATGCTCTTGGGCATCCTCATCACCCTTGAATTTTTCTAAACCTAGGCATATCAAAATTCTCAGGATATGGAGGCATAGGCATTGAGGGGTCTAGAGGTTCATTGTGTATCTTCCTCAGTGTCGGCTTTTGAATAGCCGCACCTTGCCTCTCTATTGCTTTGACCTTATCGACCAAAACCTTCTACGCCTCAGAAGACAAAAAGTCCTCCCTAAGTTGACATGAAGGTAGTCTAGGAGGTACTGTATTCTTCGGGGGAGGTGGACGAAGTGGCTCTTCCTCCTCCTCAACTTGGTAACTCTAAAGATACTCCTGATCATATCTGTCTACATATACATGATCATGTTGCCTCTGTCTAAGATCATTGAGCGATGATAGTCACTCCCTATATTGGGCACTGACATGAGTATGATTGTCTCTGATATCCTCATGCATATCAGCTAGGGACATAACCCTCCTATACACACGCTCTATATGCTCCTCGGGAGGGTATAGGTCAGCCCTAGCTAGTCGATCCTCCTGCTCTATGTGCTCCTTCTGAGCTAGAATGCGCTCCTCCCACATGCACTGCTCATATAACCTCTGTCGTAGAGGCCTTTGTGCTTGAATATTTTCATATTCAATATGTTACCTCTCTAGGTGAGCATCCTCCAATTGATCTTGGAGGAGTTGATGTCTTTTCTCAAACACCAGTCTATGTGATCTATTGATTTGGTCGACCATGGGAGGCCTCTAGTGTGTATGCTCTATGCGAGCTACCTTATGGGTTTTGTACCCATCAAAAAAATGTGTTGCATGTTTACCTTTATCTATGAAGATGGCATCGGCATACTACTATGCTCTAAACTATGAACCACCATGTGTGGATGGCATACATGTGACATGAGGATGCTTAGAAGCCTCTCCATGCTCTCTAGTGATCTTGATATAACTTTCGCTATGCTCACTTGGAGCACAAGTGGACGGAGCTGTAGGCTTGCAGCCTAGCAACTCAAAAACACTACCTAGACCATCTAAGTGTCTAGACCTCCATCGCTCATGTGGTGGTGTTCCATTAGCTCCCACATTTGATATATCAATGGTGATATTACATGGTGGGCCATGTGCAGGAGTATGGGTGGACCTATGCTTGGAAGTGAGCCTATCCTCTTACCCATGAATGGGCAGATATTTGGTCTATCTATACTCTGACTATGGAGGGTTAGAACCTCCTATGGACCTAGTATGTATGGGAACCAACTTGGTCCCCTACACAACATATTCCTCGTTCGATCCCATGGAAATGCATGTAGTGCGATCTCGGTAATGGATTTGGAGTAGAGCATCATCATGCTGAGAAGCTCCACACTGAGTCCTGTGCCTAGAGGGGTGTACTAAAGCTCCTCTATCGGGGGTCCACTCAATGGGATCTCCCTACGTCGAGTTTTCACCTCTAATGCTCGTCAAACATTTTTTGGTTCACTCATGTGTGTGAGGACTCGATACATGCTGCTATGAATCAGTTGGGGGTTGATCATGGGCATCGGTCCTAGACCTTTGTCGATCACCCCATGTGTTCACCATTTGTGTACCTAATGTCTAGATGTGTTTTATTATGCAAAAAAGGTATACAAATTATGATTATCTTCTTTTAAATTTTAATTGTGAGCCCTAAACTGTTTGAAGTTGTTTTTAGATGTGTTGTATTAGTGTTAGAAACTCTCGCGTGTTTTGAAAGATTGTTGGATTTTATACTCAGTTGAAATGGCTTTCACCTGTATACCCATAGCTCGATAACTTGGAGATGAAACCCAAGTCATGTAAACCAACCTATAATGTGTGGAAGTGAAGCCCACACATGGTCAGGAGGTACAAGTCCTCCCAGTTCCTCACCCATTTTCTCCCGATCAGCGTCATACCCTTTGAAGAGAAGTATATGCAATTTTTTTAGGGTACGAAAGGATCTTGGACCCGATATGGTCTCGTAATACAAGGTACGTGGGATTTGGGCCAATGGATGGAAATTACACCCACCATCATTGAACCCACTAGTGGTTGGAGATGAATCCCAACTCACTAGCGTTTAAGTGCTAAGTGGTGTGTGTGGTTCCTTTTACTTTGCAAAAATGACAAATGCATAAAAGAGCATAATGGTTATTCCTACATGATATGCATGAAAAGAAAGGAACGTTTCAAATTCAGAAAGAATGCATGCTAATGTCCTATATGATATTTTGATGATGCAATTACAATGACATGGCCACTAATTGGGTCTCAAGCATACAAATGACATGCAATCTCTATCAAGGGCATTGTATTTAGGGTCAGACTGCACTAAGAGGTCCGTTGTTCCCAATAATGCCTTTATAATGAAAGGAAAATTGAAATAAACTAAGACTTGTTCGTTGACATTTTTATTTATGTTCCTAGTTTGCAACAGTTCAATGCTTTCTGGAAAAACACAGCAGAAAATTTAAAATAGATAGTGAAATTGGGGCCTACCTTAGCTCCTGCTCTACTGCCCAATAAGTTTCCTACTGTTTTCTTTTTCCTCTATTAACCGTAGGTCCGAGATTCAGGATGCAGTAGTGAACACAAGTTACAACTACGGGCCAAAAATAACCGTAGTTGAAAGCTATGATTAGTGCCTAAGATAAGAAAAAGCCAAGAAAAGTTAGAACTCAGGGCTAAAATTGTGGCATCCCACCATGATCGCCTTTTGACTTAATCATGGAGCATGCACCTAGCTACTATATTGATCTATACCATCATGAAAACACAAATATTGACACAATTACATAAATTGAACAAAAAAGTGAGGTTTCTTTGAATGAGCTTTGATTACAAAAATGCCCTCTTAGGGTCACTTGAAAGATGTTACTGATATTACAATTGCCAATGCCCTCAATAGGGTAGGCATGCTTATAGTGCTCTATTGATTAGTCACAAACTTCCTTGGGGTGGAGTTGACCCCCTTCTTCGCAATGTGGAAGGATTATGACGTAAGCTCCTCTTGCACCTGTCTCCCTACGAACAAGAAAAAACAACACATGATTAAAAATATTGATAGCCTCTCGTGATGAGGCCCTTTAAGGAAATATGTATGCAAATGCAATTAAACTAGTAAAACAAGAAATCATAAAGAAAGACTTTAAACTATTCTAATTAGATCAAGAATTATACTATAACATGACAGACATGAATAAGCAAATGATGCATGGATAAAATATCAAGTTAGGAGCAATAAAGTGCATAAAAGATCCAATATAATCCTACTTAATACAATGCATGAAATAACTAATTCCTACGGTTAGATTTTCTCTATAGTGCAATTAAACCTATAAAAATACTAATATAACTAATCTATGCAATCAAAAGCAAAGCAAGTAATGTGATCAGTCACCTGTTGCAAATCGTAGCTATGGTGGGCGGTCTGCACTATGAACCGTGGATGACAACCATGGTTATACCTCTGATAGGTTTACCCTCAGAATTAGGGGTAGTGGGATTGACATCCTTATCCAAATTGATGTTCAAGGGTCACCTTTTTTGTCCTCTAACAGATTTGGTAGTCAAATTGCTATGACGGGCCTTCGTTTGCCTAGATTTGTGCTTCTTGAATCTCCTAGGCACCTAGGGCATCCATGGCTAATTGGTATTTAGGTGAATAGCAAAGGGGCTCTCAAATGCATAGATTCAATATGAAATTTTATAGGGCTTTGCTACACTCTTGATCCATTAACTCTCTATCTTCATCCCATTTGGAGGGGGTATTTATAACATGTCCCTAGGGCTAGGGGTAGCTTCATGGAGAAGCCAAGACCAAGAAGGTTTGTTAGGATAGTTGGGATGGAAGCCTCTAGAATATTATGTCCTTCAACTGCCTGCTTCTAGATATTTTGGCCATTCCAACTAATTTGGATTGGATGGAAAGCCTAACTGAACTTCAGTTAAGACCGTAGGTCATAGTTGCAGTCCAGAATATAGACCATAGGTATCTACCATGGTTTAGAATGGAGACCATAGATCTTGGCTACGGTTCAACCTGATTAGGTCAAAATGCCTAAATTGAGTGGTTAGAACCACTGCTCTATCTTGGAGTCTGTCCAAGATCCTCCATATGGTTTTGTAGCATGTCCATATGAGTAGTCACCCTCGACATGATGCATTTTAGGTGTCTACAAACCCAAACTGACTGGGAAATTGAGGTCCTGATGAATTCTCCCACATCAGTAGAATGAGTATTCTCTTCAGGAAAATTTTGGTCGGACGTCCGATAAAACAACCCGGAGGTAGGGGAAAATTCCTCTATTTTAGGGAATGAAGAGAGAAGAAGCCCCATAGAGCCCCCTGTCATAGACCTAAGAAATGCATAACTGGGTGAAAATCAAGAGGAATTCACCGAGCCTATAGAAGAAGAGATTGAAGCTTCAAAAATTTCAACACGCGACAGACAGGAGGAAAAGGGGACAACTTTAGGGATGACAGAACAAGTCCCTCACGATGAGGAAACAACCATCAGGAAGGAAGAGAAACCTTTCGTTCAGGTCACTACTATTTCTATACAGGCCAAAGGAAAAGGGCCCAAGATGGCTTGAAAAAAGGTGAAGGTAAATTTCATCGAATTAGAATAAGACGAATGGGACATGCAACCATTTGCAAAAAGATAAAAGCAATTCGAACGATTTCTCAAAGAAATGATAGCAACCAAGGAGGCCAGGGATTCATCCTTGAGGGTCCGGGGAGATCTTGGTATCTATGTTAATTCGATGTTGGACAACTAGTTTTGGGATATTTACGGGTCATCCCGAGGGTGACCCTCTAAGATCCAAAGGTATTTTAAAATATGGGGGTTATATGACCCCAAACTGGAAGCTGTTGCCATTTCAAAGGAAAATGCAGGGCTTACTCCTGAAGTAGCTCGATTACACAAGGTCTAGGTGGTTCATCTCAAAAGGGATAACTCAGATATCCCTCTTATAGTTGTTAGGCCTTTGGAAGTTGACTTGTGGTAGGCTACAGAAGCGGTATTTCAAGCAGCAACAACTACATTGGAAATACCACCCCCAATAGCGACCAGGATGAGAAAATTAAATAGGTGGAGCCAACAACTCAAGTAGAAGCTGACAATAACACCCGAATATTCATGTGGAAAAAGAGGAACCACACCTCCAGATGCCAGTCCATAGAAGAAGCAAACACGGTCCGTAGGTACAGCCAGATCCACTAGAAAATAGTAACGATGAGGAATTAATAGGGCTACCTACAGTTTTGATGCCACGAGGGCATGTCATATGTTAGGCATGGGGGGATGATGAGCCTCGAAAATGCTCATATTTTGTATAAGTTTCATTGATTATTATATAGCTATATAATATGAATTGTATACCTTTATGAATGATTATGTAATTATTTGATAAGATTATGTGCATTATCTAATTTATATGTTTTAGTGTGTTTTTATGGAATTTTAGTTGATTTAGTCAGATTCAGAATAGTCGAGGTATTTTCATGGACCTAGAACTTTGTTTTCTTCAGAATTAATGCATGGTAAGTAGGTGCCTTCCTTTTCAAGGAAGGCACCAACAAAAGTTAGGTGCCTTCCTCTTCTAGGAAGACAACAATAGAAGGCAAGCGCCTTCCTCTTCTAGGAAGGCACCAACAAAAGGTAAGAGCCTTCCTCTTCTAGAAAGGCATCAACAGAAGGTAGGTGCCTTCTGTATAAATAAGGCACTCAATATACTAAGGCACCTTCTGCATGGAGAAGGCGCCTACCATAACACATGGGGAAGGTGCCTTCCTCATAGAGAATGCATCTCTATTCTTCACTCGTTGACCAGATAACGTGACATGGGTAACATTAACTAGTGCAATTCCAAATCTACATCATGTGAGTTAATTTGGGAGTTGCACTAACGTATGAGAACATCCTACCTATGCCAGGCAAAGCACGAACCAATCAGTGAACATGCCACTATTAGGAACGAATGTTATTTTTAGCAGACATCGATTACATTTACCAAACTATCTTAGTTTAGTCTATAATGAATCGACTGTTATAACTTCCTTGTAACATGAGATCTACGGGGGTGCTATACAAACACACGCAAACCTCTCTAATGGATATAGGGAGAATACAAAATATCTAATAGTGAATATAGAGAGGAGTACATAAGTTGAGAAGCATTGTAATTATTTGGTGATTATAATAAAATTCTAAGAGTTCCTAAGCATGTGTTCAGCTAGGAAGAAGCTGCTAGAGCCTGGGCCCACCCCAAGCCAGTATTTCTTCCCTTTATTTGTGTTTTCTAGATTATATTACTACTTTCATAGGTTTATTTTTACACTGTTATTTTATGATTGCAATAGGTTTGTTATTGGAATGCACGTATGAATGTTTTTCTTTCTGAAGATTTAATTATTCATACGTAATTTATTGAGGATTGAATTAATGACTGACAACCTTTGAAACACCCCCCAATAGTAGAGTTAGCAGACTCATCTCAAAGTGGTATTGTAAGTGATCCTATGTGAGACCCTTCATAAGTTTGTGAAGCTTCCTGGGTTGATAAATTAAATGCAATGGGAAGTGACAAAGTAGGAACAAAATTAACCTTGTTTGGCCCACAACAGAGTGATAGAACACAAAAGGTGCTATTTCGACAAGACCCCTTGAAACTTGAAACATAAATACCGAAGCTAGAATCTATTAAAATCATCTCTCAAGAACAAACCAAAATCCCTCAAAACCAAAATAAAATGTGGGTCCCCAATTCTTGGGGCTAGTTGTGGAGCAGGCACAATAGGTTCAAACACCAATTTCCCATTTTTGTGAAGTGAAGAAGTGGAAAAAACTAAAGCATGCAACATGTCATTATTTCATGACATGTCGATGTTTCACGAGCACATGGCGAGGAAAATACTAAGGTAGGTGAAATTTCATGATTTCATAACATGTCGATGTTTTGTGAGCTCAAAGTGAGAGAAATACCAAGGCTGGTGGGATGTCATGATTTCATGACATGTCGATGTTTTGCGAGCCCAAAGTGAGAGAGACCAAGGTCGGTGGGATGTTACGATTTTGTGATATGTCAACGTTTTGTGAGCCCAAGGCGAGAAAAGGGACCAAGGTGGATAAGATGTCATGATGTTGCGACATGTTGAAATTTTGCATGCTCATAGTAGAAGAGGAGATCAAGACTTTAGAATGTCATAATTTTGTGACATAACTGAATCGCATGAAACAAAGATATAAATAGAATCTACCTTCAAAGGAACATGTCAGCAACTGATGGTAGATCATGATTGAGCATCAAATCTTAAAATTTTACCATTGATGATTTGATTACCGGACTGAACCAATGATAAGCCATGTAAAATATGCTGGTGCATTTGGTAGCACTTTTATTGTAATTGATTTTGTGTCAGAATTTGGTAGTTGTCAAAGCATGCTTGTTTTAGAGTATATATAGTAGGGAGCAAACCCTGAATAAGGGTCGGCTCTTAGATGTTTACAAGACTAGATGTATGTAATCTATATTTAAGCAATAAGATAGGCTTCTATTGGATTCTGGTTCACTATGTGCAAGTTTATGTATTAACATTTTATGCTTCTATTTACATTACGAAGTTATACATTGTATTTTTTATATTATTTGGACTCGTGCACGATATAAATAGTATTGTTGGAGCTGAAGATTTGATATATGTATGTGTTAGATTAATATCTAAATCACATTAAAGAACTATGATTTTTGCATGAATAAATATCAAATGCTTAGATTTTGAAGTTATATGTATTCATATTTGTTGTTGTTTAAACTGCACCAAGAGAAAAGCTCTAGCTACGACTATATTTCTATTTCTTTCAGTAAATACTTCTCTCCCATTTCTCACAAAAAACCACCAAGGAACCAGCTTTATCTAGAGATTATATGGAACCGTTCAACACCAATTTTATCTCCTCAATGTTGGCAAGGTCATGGGTACAATCATAACCATAGGCTGATTTTGCACCAATAGTTTTTGGCATGCCCGGTGGGACCCTAAATCCCACAGTATTTTATAAGGTTCGAAGTTTATCTTTTTTGTGTATAAGATCTAAATCAATCACCTGGTGACTTCGTCCGAAGGTATAGAACTAAGAGATACCTTATCTATTTATCTGGTTAAAAATTATAATCTTTTACATATATGATAATCATATCTAAAGTAAGAAACTCCGAAGAGCCCATTGAGTTCTTCGAGTTACACCTTGGTAGCCTTAGGGTTCATCCAATTTTATCTGCTAGATCAAACCCACATGCTACCAGTATCACCACAATTTTACCTGCTATTTTACCCAGCCCCATTATTAATATATCTTCAAATATAACTATCAGCAGTTCTACAGTACAAGCAATCACAGTAGCTACAATGGATGCTCCTCAACCAACTTATCTTACATGGAACCACACTGGTCCGTTGAACCTAGTGGATCAGAATCCAATTCCTGCTACAAATTTAAAAACATTACCTTCATACAACAGAACAGGAAAAATGGCTTATGAGCATTACTTGGATGTTGCTTCTTTGGTAGCTATATACGAAATTACTCAAGAAAATGTAATGATTATATTGTTGGTCATTTCCTTGAAAGGAAAAATGCTCTATTGGTATAGAGCACTTCCTATTCAATCCATCACAAGTTGGGCTAAACTTGCTTGGAACTTGGTAGATGTATTTTATCCACATGCAAATCCCTTCTCCCTAATCATCCAGTTCAACATCATCCGAAAACATCCCCAAGAGGAAATTATTGATTTTAACATCCGATTCAGTTGCACTTGGGAAAGGGTGCCCGATGGATTGAAACCAATAAGTGAACAAGCTATGTATTATTATTTGAGAGATTTTGATTCCAATATCAGTATGATTATACGATAATCTTGAGTATTCACCTTCCCTATTATTTTCCAAGAATCATCTAAAGTAGAAAAATATCTCATTGCCATTGGAAGGTATCCACCAAAAGTAGTCATGCTAATTTTTACAAATATTCCCCAAGATACCGATGCTAGTTCTTCAAGTTCTTCCCAACTTCCAAGCATAGACCTTCCAAAATGGAATGGGAAACTATCCATTCCTGCAATAAAAATACCTCGAATTTCTTGGAATTACCTCATATTCTTGTTGTTCTCGCATTACTTGCACCACCTATTCAGTCAACCCAATAAACTCAGCTTTTTGTATTGCTAAACATGCAATCAACGATAATAAATTTGTCAAATGAGATGACGTCAATGAAAAGAAGGGAGGCCAAAAGAATTTTTCAACTGAGAAGGTTTCCCTAAGTAACAAGGGACACAACTTCATCAAGAAATAGAGGTCAAGAAAGGTCAAACATCATTTATATGAATGACGATGAAGAATATACAGCTCCTCCCACAAATTCTGATTACTGGTACACTACATGTAATGACCCACATGGGGAAAGTTCATGTATGATCCATCAACACTATGTACAAAATGTAGCTATTGAAAAGGTGGAGAAAAATATGAAAGGACACGTAAGCATGATTAGAGAAATGAATCACAATTTCATGATGCCTTGATTGAACAAGTTGCAGTCCTAACCAGATCAGGTAAAAAACCCCTGCAAGTAGATCCTCAGGAGCTCTAGTCTCTAATTTTTCCCCTAGACCCTAAAGCATTACCTAAAAGAGATAAATCCTATGAAAAAAGTCTTAGGTTCTTACCCAGAGCTCTAGAGCAGAAGTACATAAAGAATTTATCCCACAAAAGTAAGTCAAGACTCAAGATCAGGCTAAGGAGAGGTTAATATTTCCTTCTCTAATGAAAATATAGAGAATATAAGCAACTCAGGGATACATAAATAGATATTACACCTTTTCTAAGGGAAGAGATAGGAATATCAAGCCATCTTCTTTAACATAGTAGAAGAAATGAAGAAGATCAAGCATGTACAATACCTTGCAGTTTCCCTATCAAATTGATCTCTTACAATAATATTTAAGGTCAATGAAAAATAAAGGTAGGAACCCATCCTACTCAAATACAATCCAAGTGGACCTAACATCTACCACTAGGAAAAGTAGACCACCTCCCTTTTACTTATCTCTTCAAATGGAAAGGTGGGTCATACACAACTGCATGATAGAATTAGGTTTTGCTACTACAATAATACCAAAAGCAGTGTGAAACATTATGGGAATGGAGTACACTAGAATCAACCCAGGAGTTCTACAATTGGATGGCACTCCAGTAAAGACTATAGGAGTAATTAAATACATCCCTATAAAGCTTCATAGGATACCTCAAATGGTGGTCATACAAGAAGTAGTAGTTGTGGATTTAGCACCATACTTCGACATGTGTTTATCCAAATATTTCACAACCAAGATAGGAGGTGAAGAACACAAGCTTATATTGAGAGGGGGGGTGAACAGTATAAGACCTCTTTTTACTTTTTCTTTTAAACTTCAAAAAAGTAAAGCAATATACCCAAAGCAATATCAAAACAATGCACAAGATCATCCACAAAGTGAAACCAATTTTAACGTGGTTCACCCAGAATGGCTGGGCTACATCCACAAAAATTTTCTCTAAAAGTTATCTCAAAGTTCTTTGGGAAACCTTCCCAATTACAATTTTTATGAGCCTCGACACAAAGGAGATACCTTCCCCCAATCTAAATTTATGAGCCTCTTCTCAAAGGAGATACCTTCCCCTCTATCTGAATTTATGAGCCTCTGCTCAAAGGAGATACCTTCCCCTCTGCTCTGGAAATGATCCCTCAGAAGATCAACTGCCTCTACCTCTTGCCAGCACGTGGAACTCCTTTCCACCGAAGACCTCCTGTCCTCAATGGTTAGCCTAAGAGACCTCTACCTTCTATGATCACGTCCACAACAACTCAGTAACTTATACCAAACACAGTCAGTTGGTCTAGTACAAGTCTTCCTCTGTCTGTCAGATCTGTCCAACACTTGAACAAATCAATCCTATGCATACAAGCCTTCTCAAAGACTTGCCAAATATGTCCTTAGGTTATTCTCAAAGAACCACTGCACCTCTGTCCTCAAGTTCTCTGATAGAACTATCAAACTTAGCTCACAAGTCCTTTGCTAGGACCTATCCAAATCTGCTCACAAGTCCCCACAAAACCCTGTCCAAAACTCAGCAAGCTCACCAAGAAAAACTTTCTTAGTAGGAAATCACAAAGTGAAATGCTAGAGACCCAATGTGATTTGTCAAACTCATAAAAGCATAAAGATAATTGTTATAGACTCAATATGTTCTGTACTCAAATCCCAATCTCAAAATTCAACTCAAATCAACTTAGCTCAATCTCAATCTCAAATCTGAAAACTCAACTCAATATCTAAAATGGATAGGATAGAATGTTTTCTTTCAAGAACATGAAACCCCAACAATTGCTAACTATGCAAAGAATCACATAACAATGATACTCATGTTCTTTTCACCATCAATTAGGGTTTCAACAACAATGCTCATCAAACAAGGTTTAGTCAACCAACACCATTCAACTCAACATCAACCTTGAAGCATTCAACCAATCATCACAAGAAAAGGAAACAAGTAGAAATCCTTTTCCCTCTAAAGATATTTGAACAAAACAACCACCAACACAATATCACCAAATGCAAATAATAACTTGCTCAAATCAACTCAATGGAGTAAGCCCAATATCATGAATCAAGTAAAGCAATAACTTGATCAAACAACCTCTATGGAAGCAACTCAACCATCAAACTCAAAACAGCCAACCAAGGGTTCCACCAATTCAATGCAAGTAGCTAGACTCACAAATATAAACCCTAGTGCACAAAGCTTCCACTATCTCAAACCAAAAATTATGCATTCACCAAAAAACTCTCCTTAAGGATAACAATGCATAAGTAGTCTTCAACAAACCAGAAAATAGGATTTACACCTAGCCAAAGGATACCTAGTAGAATACCTTTTCACTCCAACCTTATTTTAGAAAACACACCATCAACAATATACATGGAAGAAGTTGCCCATACATTTACTTTGATGAAGAAGGAGGACTCAAAACCTATCACAACACTTGGCCAACCTTAGTTCTCCAACCTTTGGAGAAAATGAATAACACCACCACACATGCTAAAGCGCTTTCATTGCTGCTATCCTCGTGCATCACGACCAAAATGAAATTTCCCACAACATGGATCAAACTTGGCACCTCTGCCCAATGCTTCTTCACTCAACACACCACCACCATTGGAGCACAAGTGTCCAATGAAAAATATAATGTAATCCTATGTGTTGTCTTCCTTCAATCGATCTGAAAACATAAACATTTTCCTCAAGCCACCACAAACATCATGAGCACTGTCCAAAAACATAACTCCCAGAAAACATAGTTCACAGTCTTATCAAATGTAAGAGAAATGCAATCTTTCGGACGTCAAGCGCAAGAAAAACTTGAGAAATTCTATATGGATGGACAACAAAATATAGCAAAAAACATCACTTTTACGGAGGACACAGAGCTACGAAATTACATCGATCAAAGTTACCATTACTTTAGAGAATCATCCCCACTTATATAGTCATTTCTCCTTAAATGTTTGACGTCGGTGCTCCTCCAACGATGGCAACACGTCGGCGAATGAATTCTTTATCTGCATTGCTTATGGGTTAAAAGACCCTTTAATAATAATTAAAATAATAATAATTATTATTTTATTAATAATAAATTAAAATTAGACCTTTGTCAAAGGTTTGAGTTAATTTAATTATTAAAAATAAACATGGACCTTCAAGGTTTTTCAAGAAAAAACCTTTGCATTAAGTTAAGCTTGGTTTTAATAAAAATCCTTAATGAGTCCAACTGGTTTTAAGAAAAACCGTCACCATGGTTTTAATAAAAACCCTTTAACATTATGAAGCTTCTCAAGATATATTTGACATCACACTCTTTTTGATATCAACACAAAAATACCTTTTGACATCAATGACAACTTATACACTTGAGCAAAGGCAATGTACCCAAAGTACCTATTGAGTGGTATTTTCACCCGATTGTGAAAACACACTCTCCGATAGGATTTGGGTTCTAAATCCTCTCTTGCAAAGAAATTTAATAAACAATTTCTCCAAGGTTCCGCTATGTTAGCATTTTACATCTGTGTATTAATAATCTCAAATAAAGATATTCAATAAAAATGCTTGGAACACCTTAGTGGTTGCAAGTAACTGAAAACAAGGGGCAATGTTGGTTTATTTTACTGTGAAACTTTAATGATTGTTCATTGAACCCGAATAAAGCAAATGTGATTTGGTCCCTATATGACCATGTCTGTAACTTCAAAGTGGAAATTGATGAAATGCCATAAAATATAACTCCTTCAATGAAATTGGAATTTTCATGAAGGGAATGTCATCATCGGCTCATGAATGAAAAATAAAACTAAAAATGAAATTCTGGCCCTGAAATGGAAATTTTCTATTTTTAGATTTTGGAATTTTTAGTTTTTTTTTTATTTTTTTATTTTTTTATGCCTGTAAATGAAAATAAAGTGCAGAAAAAAAATGAAAATAAAATGTGAAAGAAAAATAAAAAGTGCATTCAGTATGATGCTATCCTATTTTGACAAAACCGAAGCTAATGAGGTTTTCTGCATACAACCTAACCTATTGAACCTACAAACTCGCACAATCCAGGTAAGTTAGGTGTCTGGTCTCTCGGGGTTTAAACTCGTAATTTTCAGATTTAGACATTCGCATGAAGCAACCAAGAGAACTTGCATTAAACTTCACCTATAAGCCTAGAAATCTGAAAAGGGGAAAGATAAACATTCAATCCTGCATGCAGAAAATAACTCCTTCTTTCTTGCCAATGAGGTGCAACTCTCTGAATTTTTTGTATTAAAAATTGGTCATTATACAACAACAGAATCTCTGGTTTCCCAAACCCAGTCTATGGAAGAAAATAGCCTCAAAGCAGGCCCAGAATGGCCCTCTAGCCTTCAGCACTGCAACTCTGCTTACAGCAATTTCCTACCCAGTCCAATGTAAAGGAAATATCCAGACAAAGTGGAAGAAAAACACCACAAAAGCAGGCCCAGAATGGCTTATTGCCTTTGGCTCTGCAACTCTGCCCGTAGTGGTTTTTTGACCCTTGTACCAATCTGTGCTTCTACTTTTATACTTTCTGGCAATGCTCTCTGCTTTGCCCTGTGACGCTTCGCTTCATCTCCCAGATCACTTCGTTTCACCTTCCCCACCTTTTCGTTGTCTTTGACTTTATGTTCGACATCGAGACGCTTGATCTTCTCTGTGACCTGTAACGCTTCTGTAGCCCTTACACCTTTATGCCACGTGTTTTGCACTTTTTTGCATGTTCCGTAATGGCCCCCTGTAAATCGTGACCAAAAATAGCATGTCATGATATCACGACATTTTTATGTATGCAGCTTAGCTTTTCTTCTTTCACCGCGAAAATGAGACATGTCGCGATATCGTGACATTTTCCTGTCAACAGCCTTGTCCGCCTTCATGCGTCATGAAAATGAGACATGTCACGAAATCATGACATTTTTATGTCAACAACCGAGCAAATGCAACCTGTCGCGAAATCATGACGTTTTTCTCTTTCGGGTTGTGTAGATGCAACCTGTCAAAACGACATGTCACGAAATCGTGACACTTTTTCATTCTGTTCACTTTGGCAGCTTTCTGTCATGAAATCATGATGCCTTTTCATTCCTTTCACTTTGGCTACTTTCTATCGTGAAATCATGATGCTTTTCATCTTCGTACCCCTTGGCTGCTTTCTGTCACGAAATCACGATGCTTTTCATCTTCGTACCCCTTGGCTGCTTTCTATCGTGAAATCATGACGCTTTTCATCTTTGTACCACTTGGCTGCTTTCTATCACAAAATCGTGACATCTTTTCATTTGGCATGTCTTGCTGCTTCAGGTCGCGAAAACGCGACATGTCGCGATATCGCGACAACTTTAGTGCCTTGCCCTATTTGACTGGTTTGACCGCGATTTTGTGACAATTTTCCATTCTATCTTTCTCTCTCTTCTATGACCCGCGATTTCACAACACGTCGCGATATCGCGACATTTTCTCTTCATGATGCATTCTACTGCTCTTAGCCGTGAAAACGTGACATGTCGCGAAATCGTGACAACTTTCCATTTCTAGCCGCGACAGAGCAACATGTCGCGAAATCGTGACAACTTTTCATTTTTAGCCGTGACGGAGCAACATGTCGCGAAATCGTGACAACTTTTCATTTTCAGCCACGACGGAGCAACATGTCGCGATATCGCGACAACTTTTCATTTTCGGTCGTGATGGAGCAACATGTCGCGATATCGTGACAACTTTTCATTTTCGGTCGCGATGGAGCAACATGTCGCGATATCGCGACAACTTTTCATTTTTGGTCGCGACGGAGCAACATGTCGCGATATCGCGACACTTTCTTTTTCTTGCTATATTTTGCTCTTCCTTTGATTTTTTTAGCATCTAGGCCACTGCGGTCTTCTTTGAAAGCATGCAAAAAAGGTGGGTCCCCAATTTTGGGGTGTGTTGTGGATCAGCCACAACAAATGGTGACTCTACTGTCAAATGCTCCCGAGCATTTTGGTGAGAACCCAACCTGAAATATACAAGCTTAGATACAAGCGTCAAGCACATAAAGGATAAACTAATACCGATAGATCAGAAATACATGAAACATCAGAATCATTAAGTATCAGCTCGGTGTGTGCAATGTGTTTTCATTCCCTATCGCTTGAACTTGATCAACATTCCATTGTCAGTTTCACTTATGATTTGTATGCAAGGCTATGAATGATTTGTGCAGGATTTGATGTATGATGAAGATGCTAAAGATATAACAACCTGCTTTGCAAAGGCTCAAACCTTCTAATATCATGAACAAACATATTAAAACTATCAAACCCTCTTAGGATCAAATATATGTATATCTGAATTAATTTACTAGATCCCAAAGTTGGTTATGTGTCACTACCATCTTGAACCCATGTGCAAGTGTAAGTGAAATCAGAACTTTGGGGAATAGGATTCCCAACCTAAGCGAGATGGGAATTTAACCCTATCCTTACTATTCTGATTTGGAGTTCATTACCTCATCTTGAACAAAATGATTTAACCGATTATGGATGAAATGGTCAGACTAGTCTATCCATATGAGCAATCAGTGGTCTTGCTTTTAGACAAGACATGTTGCCACGCATGAGCATACTTAACCCCATAATCCATGACTTGGCTTCATTCATTCTCTTTTCTTTTTTTATTTCTTGGACCTTTGGGATGACTACCCATCCTTGCTAGGGACATGTAGTACGATCCCTCCAATCCAATATTGAGATGAAATGGGAAATATTAATTTTTTTTATTTCTTGGACCTTTGGGATGACTACCCATCCTTTGCTAGGGACATGTAGTACGATCCTTCCAATCCAATATTAAGATGAAATGGGAAATATTAGTTTTAATTTTATTACTTGGACCTTTGGGATGACTACCCATCCTTTGCAGAGGACATGTAGTACGATCCTTCCAATCCAAGCTTTATGATGAAATGGGAAAAATGGAAGCTTTGGGGAATCGGATTCTCAACCTAGGTAAGATGAGAATTATGCCCTATCCTTACTACTCCATGTAGGTCAAATCAGAGCTTTGGGGAATTGGATCCTCAACCTAAGTTCGATGAGGATTTAATCCTATCCTTACTACTCTGGTTTTAGACTTTAAGCTTGATGGAAGTGGTAAAAACCACTGTTTTAAGGATTATGTTGCATGATAGGATAGACATGAAATATTCTTTTCACCTCACCTTTTCATCCAAGTATGGTTTTGACCATTTTGCTCAAGATCTTCTTTAATGTGCATAGAACGTGCTTGGTTCAAGATAGTTCGGGCATCAGTTCCCAACCTTAGGATTTTTTTATATGTTTCATGTTATAGAATAACCCTAAGAGGATTCGACACCTTCTCAATGATTGCTCATGAAATGAAAATGTAACTTGAGATGACATGTATATGCAATGTGGAATGTGACATGAGATATGAATGCACTGCTTCTTTTGGAATATATCATCTACTTTACCATAATGTGCAAAACTGACAACTTCATGCATCACAAGATTCAAACGATATTATTTAAAATGTTTGTGTTACTTGTGGAGCTTTCTACAATACAATTCCAATGTTTCATATTCTCCTGATTTTAGGCATAAGTTGACATCTCAAAAAACAATTTTTTTTTTTTTTTATAAACAAACCAAAAATGTCCAAAGGACCAACACACAACTTAAATCCAAATCCAAATAGCAATCCCTAAAAGGAAACTTGAAAACACAAACCAAAACCAAAAATCAAAACCTATATACAAATGTACAATATAATACAAGATGATGCAAAGCTTGGATTATCACTTTCCTGGATCCCAAACATGATTAGAACATTTCAACAAAAATATAACATGATATGCATGCCAAATGTTGTAGGAATCCAAAAAAAACAATATTAGACCAAACCATGCAACCCACTTCAACTTTCCTCTCTCACCCCACCAATTAAATTTAGTTCCATTAGTATTCTCATAGGTGAGCTTCAAATTTTCAAATTGATTAGACAATAAATGATATTCAATTTTATCTTGTCTATTCTTGAAAGTATCCATTTCACAATTCAATCCATGATTTAGAACTAGGCTCTCTTTTTCAAACATGAGATTTTTCAAGTAAGAGCCTATTTCTAAAAATTTCAAAGCCAAATCATTTTCCAAATTTGTAGGCCAATCAAATTTGTGCAACAATTTGCAAGCATCTAGGATATTTACTAAATTAGGATCATTAAAAGTTTTTACCCTAGATTCAATTAGTAATTGTTGATGAATTTGATTTAACAATTCAAGTGCATCAACTTCCTTTTCATTCATTAAAACAATGTTATCAAAGGTGTGATTAGAAATCATACCCTGTTTTTCATTCACCTTTAATGACATTTCATCATAAACATCAATCAAATTCAAAACATGGTCATGCAAATTTTCAACCCTCAAACATTCTTGGTCAAAGTGTATGTCCCATGACTCATCTTGATGATCCTTCATTTGAGTTGCTTCCAATTGATCAATCTCTTTGTCATTTGGTTCCAATTCTTTGTTCACTATCCATGGTATCTCTTCATTTGAATCCTCAAAATCATCATGCAAACTTGTATCCGCATCTTCAATGAATTTATATTCAACATGATCGAATTTTGTAACCTTCTCAAATCTTGTGAATATGAGATCTTCGTATGATGTAGAAGGTTCAACATCCTGCATATCAAGTGAAATATGAGTTTCATCTATAGGGATGTGAGAAAAGAATGCATTATCATATCTCCCCCAACCATTGTGAAAATTGTCATCCAAATCCATGGCATGAAATTCCATGATGTTTGTGGCATGATCTTTTGATTCATTCATAAATTCTTTTTCTTCTTTGTCCTTGGCAATAGGATCATTATAATCTTCCAAAATTTGATGAGATTTGAAACCCTCTTCCAAAACATCCTCAAATTGTACAGGAGTTGTAATATCTTCCTTTGAGTAGGCAATTATGTTGTCCTCTATATCAATTGGCACACAAGTTTCATTAGTAGTTTTGGAAAGAGTGAAGTCTTCCCACTTCTTCCAAGCATCATAATAATCATCTTCCAAAATCAAGTGGTGACGTTCAACTACTTCTTCAACATCTTCCAATTCATCAATGTGTTTCTCATCAAATTCATCTTCACCTTCCTTAGATGGTTCAATTATTTCCAAAAGTGGGTCATTTCTTGAATCTCAAATTTGTAAGGCTATCATCGTCCAAATTAGTAACCCATGATTCAATTTTATCATAATTTGGAGGGTGAAGAAATTTTTTGATTGTTAATTTTATTCATCTCATCAATAGGTTTTTCCAAGAACAAGTGGGTGAAATTCTATCATATCTTCAAATTAATTTATTGGTTTTTCTCCAATTTCACTTTCAACCACTTCATTCAATTCTATGGTGGGTTCCGTCCTATCACATATATCAAACATTGTTGAATTTAGAACCCCTTCATCCGGATAATCATGTATCTCTATGAATGAGATCATTTCTGCATAATCCTCACTAGCGGATGTTGGCTTAGCAATTTGCACCTCCTCGTGGACTACATCTAAGGTGGTTGTAAAATTTGGATATTCAAATTCATCCCCTTGATCATTCACCTTAGATATCATTGGAGTGGAGGGTGCTATATTTGATGGTTGGTGTAGGTTGGCATCAATTTAGAAGGACAATCTCTCATGTGAACATGTTGTGCCTTTTCTTCTTCAAGACCTTGTCGTTCTATCTCTTCTAAGATCTCATGGATTTTCTCTAGAGACAAACCACTCAGTTTTTCCTCAATGAGTGAAGCAAGTGTGGGGTGTATGGCTCCTAGGTATACTTCCATGGCTTCCTCTTCTAATGTGTTAAAATTTTCCCACATTTGGGAGTGCAACTCACGAAATCTTCCATTGAATTGACTCAAGGATTCATTAGGCTCCTTACATATGGAGGTAAACTGATTTTTCAAGATTTCTAAGTCAACCTCATTACCAAAATGATAAAGATAGGCTGCTTCTAGTTGTATCCAAGAAGTCCTAACCTCCATGGGTAGTTGGCTATACCAAAAGAATGGTTTATCATCCAAAATGTATGCAAATAACTTACAAGCCACCTCCTCATAGAAAACCTGGAATTGACATAATGTATTCTTGTAGACATGTAGTTTTTGCAAGTATCCTAGTGGCACCTCTTGATTAAAACACCGTAAAAAATCCAATAACATTTTAGGAATTTGATAGGGTATCACATGTATAGACAAACCCTTATAATGATCCTCCATTGTAGATACCATTCTTTCTCTTAGAGATGCTATTTCAGCTCTTAGGGATACAATTTGCTCCTCAAATGTTGCCATTAGTGAACTCAGAATGTAACTTTAGAACCAAATCTGTTGAATATTCAACCTGCAATGTATAAAAAAATCAAGTTAGCATCAACTAAGAGATGTATTCATTAAAATCAAATGAAAAGTAATTGCATGAAACAACACTTTGTTAGTCAAAACCAAAATTTTCAAAATTAAATCAAATCACATTGTTTCTGTATGAACAATCAAAAATATACAACATACCTGAATTGTTTAACATAAATAGAATAAAGTAAACCAATTCAGGCCCTCCTTTTAACAGTCTGCCAAGTGTTAGAGGAGTAAAGATAACAATTAACAGGGCATGAAATATTCAAAATTTAAATCCCTGTAGCACTTAAATCACCGTGAAATAAACCAGTTCAGGCCCTCCTTCTAGCGCCAATCTGTTGAGTGGTGTTAGAGGAGGCCGAAGATGCTAATCAAATGGACTTGAAATATTTAGCAATGTAAAGCTCTCAAACAATTATAAACCTGTAGCATCTAAAATCATGATAAAATAAACCTTTTCATGCCCTCCTTCTAGCGCCAATCTGTTGAGTGGTGTTAGAAGACTAAAGATAACAATCAGTAGGGCATGAAATATACAAAAAATTTAAATCTCACTAAAATAAACCCATCCAGCCCTCCTTCTAGCGCCAATCTATTGAGTGGTGTTAGAAGACTAAAGATAACAATCAGTAGGGCATGAAATATACAAAAATTTAAATCTCACTAAAATAAACCCATCCGGCCCTCCTTCTAGCGCCAATCTGTTGAGTGGTATTTTCACCCGATTGTGAAAACACACTCTCCGATAGGATTTGGGTTCTAAATCCTCTCTTGCAAAGAAATTTAATAAACAATTTCTCCAAGGTTCCGCTATGTTAGCATTTTACATCCGTGTATTAATAATCTCAAATAAAGATATTCAATAAAAATGCTTGGAACACCTTAGTGGTTGCAAGTAACTAAAAACAAGGGGCAATGTTGGTTTATTTTACTGTGAAACTTTAATGATTGTTCGTTGAACCCGAATAAAGCAAATGTGATTTGGTCCCTATATGACCATGCTGTAACTTCAAAGTGGAAATTGATGAAATGCCATAAAACATAACTCCTTCAATGAAATTGGAATTTTCATGAAGGGAATGTCATCATCGGCTCATGAATGAAAAATAAAACTAAAAATGAAATTCTGGCCTTGAAATGGAAATTTTCTATTTTCGGATTTTGGAATTTTTAGTTTTTTATTTTTATTTTTTATTTTTAATGCCTGTAAAAATAAAGTGCAGAAAAAAAAATGAAAATAAAATGTGAAAGAAAAATAAAAAGTGCATTCAGTATGATGCTATCCTATTTTGACAAAACCGAAGCTAATGAGGTTTTCTGCATACAACCTAACCTATTGAACCTGCAAACTCGCACAATCCAGGTAAGTTAGGTGCTGGTTTCTGGGGTTTAAACTGTAATTTTCAGATTTAGACATTCGCATGAAGCAACCAAGAGAACTTGCATTAAACTTCACCTATAAGCCTAGAAATGTGAAAAGGGGAAAGATAAACATTCAATCCTGCATGCAGAAAATAACTCCTTCTTTCTTGCCAATGAGGTGCAACTCTCTGAATTTTTTGTATTAAAAATTGGTCATTATACAACAACAGAATCTCTGGTTTCCCAAACCCAGTCTATGGAAGAAAATAGCCTCAAAGCAGGCCCAGAATGGCCCTCTAGCCTTCAGCACTGCAACTTTGCTTACAACAATTTCCTACCTAGTCCAATGTAAAGGAAATATCCAGACAAAGTGGAAGAAAAACACCACAAAAGCAGGCCCAGAATGGCTTATTGCCTTTGGCTCTGCAACTCTGCCCGTAGTGGTTTTTTGACCCTTGTACCAATCTGTGCTTCTGCTTTTATACTTTCTGGCAATGCTCTCTGTTTTGCCCTGTGACGCTTCGCTTCATCTCCTAGATCGCTTCGTTTCACCTTCCTCGCCTTTTCATTGTCTTTGACTTTATGTTCGACATCGAGACGCTTGATCTTCTCTGTGAACTGTAACGCTTCTATAGCCCTTACACCTTTATGCCACGTGTTCCATGCTTTTCTGCATGTTCCGTAATGGCCCCCTGTAAATCGTGACCAAAAATAGCATGTCGCGATATCGCGACGTTTTTATGTATGCAGCTTAGCTTTTCTTCTTTCACCGCAAAAATGAGACATGTCGCGATATCGCGACATTTTCCTGTCAACAGCCTTGTCCGCCTTCATGCATCGTGAAAATGAGACATGTCGCGAAATCATGACATTTTTATGTCAACAACCGAGCAAATGCAACCTATCGCGAAAACGTGACATGTCACGAAATCGTGACACTTTTTCATTCTGTTCACTTTGGCAGCTTTCTGTCGTGAAATCGTGACACCTTTTCATTCCTTTCACTTTGGTAGCTTTCTATCATGAAATCATGATGCTTTTCATCTTTTCGTACCACTTGGCTGCTTCTTATCATGAAATCGTGACGCTTTTCATCTTCGTACCCCTTGGCTGCTTTCTGTCATGAAATCGTGACGCTTTTCATCTTTGTACCACTTGGCTGCTTTCTGTCGTGAAATCGTGACATCTTTTCATTTGGCATGTCTTGCTGCTTCAGGTCACGAAAACGTGACATGTCGCGATATCGTGACAACTTTAGTGCCTTGCCCTGTTTGACTAGTTTGACCACGATTTTGTGACATGTCATGATTTCGTGACAATTTTCCATTCTGTCTTTCTCTCTCTTCTATGACCCGCGATTTCACAACACGTCGCGATATCATGACATTTTCTCTTCATGATGCATTCTGCTGCTCTTAGCCGCGAAAACGTGACATGTCGCAAAATCGTGACAACTTTCCATTTCTAGCCGCGACGGAGCAACATGTCGCGAAATCGTGACAACTTTTCATTTTCGGTCGCGACGGAGCAACATGTCGCGAAATCGCGACAACTTTTCATTTTTGGCCGCGACGGAGCAACATGTCGCGATATCGTGACAACTTTTCATTTTCGGCCGCGACGGAGCAACATGTCGCGATATCGTGACAACTTTTCATTTTCGGCCGCGACGGAGCAACATGTCGCGATATCGTGACAACTTTTCATTTTTGGTCGCGACGGAGCAACATGTCGCGATATCGCGACACTTTCTTTTTCTTGCTATATTTTGCTCTTCCTTTGATTTTTTTAGCATCTGGGCCACTGCGGTCTTCTTTGAAAGCATGCAAAAAAGGTGGGTCCCCAATTTTGGGGTGTGTTGTGGATCAGCCACAAAAGTACCCAAAATTGGCAACAATATCCCCCTTTGTCATTGATGGCAAACCTTTACTGAAAACACTTCTCAAAAGCCAAAACTAAAACCAACTATGCTAACAACTGAGAAACTGTGCCCATAACTGAGAATCTTCCTTTGAAGTTTTGCTCCCCCTGACTTGAAGCTTTCTTCTTCACTTTGAATCTCTCCCCCTTACTCATATCTTTCCCCCTTTGTCATCAATGGCAAAGGTCCACCTTTGGGGCTTGGGACTAAGAATGAGCCTCTTAGCTTAGTCCCTCCCCCACCTCCTGATGAGGTGATTAATTCTGGGGTGGGAGTAAAACTCCCATTAGGCACTGATCATCATCAGCGTCTATAACTTCCTTGCCAGGACTTCTCTTGAACTCTTTGTCCATATTCCTATTCTTTTCACTGTTCTTGTTCTTGTTTTCATCCATGTTCTTGTCCATGCATTGATCCTTAGACCTGATCATGCCACTGTTCTTGTTCCTGTATTTTGGAATTTTAGCTCTACACTGTCTGATTATGTGACCTTCATTGTTGCACTTGAAACACTTGACGATGTTGTTTCTCTGAGGTAAACCTGATCTTTGAATCCACCTATTCTGACCAAACCTATTTTGACCAAACTTGTTCTAACCAAACCTGTTATGGAAAAACCTGTTCTGACCAAACCTGTTTTGATCAAACCTGTTCCTGTTATTTACCTTACAATAGACTACTTTGTGCCCAAACTGTTTACAAGAGTAGAAATACCCTTGAAAGTAACTAGCACTTCTGAAACTGTCATTTACCTTCTTCACTTGAGTCATGCAATGTGAAGCCATGTGACCAAACCTGTGACAAGAAAAATATCTGCCTTGAAAATTTCCTTTATTTGACCTCTTGGGTCCTAAAAAATTCTTCTCATTCTGAATTTTGTTTTATGTTTCTGTGCATCTATCATTCAAGGACTCATGATCTGAAATACTTTCCTCATCAAAACTCTCTTCCTTTTGGAGTCTCTTACTAGACTCTCCAACTTGTTCCTTGTGTGGCTTAACAAAACCAAGGCCTATTTTATCTGTTGTCTTTCTTTGACCTTTGATGAGTGACTTAACATTTTTGGAGCTATCTTGAAATCTGTAAAGCTTATCCTTGTACTCTTTAGTTTCCTCTTTCAAAGAAGCCATTTTCAGTTCTAACTCACTATAATCAAGAACCTTAGACTCTAACTCATCCTTGAGTTCTTGTATCTTAGCTATAGAGAAATCAAGACTTTCTATAAGATCAGCTCTCTCCATACAACATTCATCTAACTTATCCTTGAGTCTAGCATTCTTCTTTCTTTCATTTTTCAAAGCACTAAGAGCACTACTAAGTTCACTTTCAAGATCCTTTATTTTATTGCTTTTTGAATCATCAAAGCCTTTTTTATATTTCTTATCACTAGAGGTGCTACCCTTTTCAAAAACCATACATGCATCTTCCTTATAGTTTTCTAAAGCATCCTCATACATACTAGAAACCAAATCATTATTTGTGCAATCATCCTCAAGGTGACCAAAATTTCCACATCTAAGACATTTCATGATAATGAATCTATGTTTCGGTTCTTCCTCTTTTTTTGATATGAACAACATCTCATTTTCATTATCACTTGAAGAACTTTCACTATCACTACTAGAACACTTACTTGCTTTGTATAGGTAGAAACTCTTCTTGTGCTTGTGAGAATACCTATTTCCTTGATCTCTATGCTCATCTTTGATTTTCCTATGATGCTTGTGCTTTTTAGAATCCTTGCTCTTATAATCTTGTTTATCTTCATCACTTTCATTCTTGGAAACAGTACAGTCAGTAGCATAATGACCAAACTTTTCACAATTGAAACATCTTATATTTTTCATAATTTTGTGTTTTCTAGAGAACTTGCCTTTCTTGCTGTAATATGCCTCTTCATCACTAGAAGACTCATCACTATCTTGAAGTTTTTTACCCTTGGATTCCTTGGTAGCCTTGAAAGCTGCCTCTTTCTTGACATCAACCTTCACTTGAGTTCTCATCTCAAATGTTGCAAGTATACTATGGAGCTCATCCTTTTTCAACTTATCCAAATCTTTAGCTTCCTCAATAGTAAAAATCTTTTCACTAAATATATTAGGAAGAGATCTTAAAATATTATCACAAACATCATTTTCAGCAAGCTCAAGACCTAAGTCTTTCATGGAGTTAACAACCTCATCCATATGAAGCATGTAGTCACTAATATTTTCATCATAATTCATCTTGAGTTGTTCAAACATACCTTTGAAGTGTCTCAACTTGGCCTTTCTGACATTTGTATCACCTGTATGAACCACCTGTAACTGTTTCCACATTTCACTAGTTGTCTTGCAGTGAATCACTTTGGTGAGATCTGCTTTCTGTAAGCCTTTTAGGATTGCATTCATTGCTTTTGAATTGCTGTGATGTAGGAGCCTTTCTTCTTTAGTATATGGACCATGTATAGGAATAGTGTACTCATCTTCAATTACTTCCCATACCTCATTACCAAGTGCCATTAGATGAACCTTCATCCTTGCACTCCAAAGACCAAAATTTGACCCATCAAGAATAGGTGCTGCATTGCCACTTGAATAATCCATTGTTTTCTTTACTAGCTTCTTCTTCAAGCTGTTAAACTTTCCAAAGGCACCTTCTTTGATACCAATTGAAGAACACAAGCTTATACTGAGAGGGGGGGTGAACAGTATAAGACCTCTTTTTACTTTTTCCTTTAAACTTCAAAACAGTAAAGCAATATACCCAAAGCAATATCAAAACAATGCACAAGATCATCCACAAAGTGAAACCAATTTTAACGTGGTTCACCCAGAATGGTTGGGCTACGTCCACAAAACTTTTCTCTAAAAGTTATCTCAAAGTTCTTTGGGAAACCTTCCCAATTACAATGTTTATGAGCCTCGGCCCAAAGGAGATACCTTCCCCCAATCTGAATTTATGAGCCTTCGCTCAAAGGAGATACCTTCCCCTCTATCTAAATTTATGAGCCTCTGCTCAAAGGAGATACCTTCCCCTCTACTCTGGAAATGATCCCTCAAAAGATCAACCGCCTCTACCTCTTGCCAGAACGTGGAACTCCTTTCCATCGAAGACCTCCTGTCCTCAATGCTTAGCCTAAGAGACCTCTCGCCTTCTATGATCACGTCCACAGCAGCTCAACAACTCTGTACCAAACACAGTCAGTCGGTCTAGTACAAGTCTTCCTCTGTCTATCAGATCTGTCCAACACTTGAACAAATCAATCCTCTACACACAAGCCTTCTCAAAGACTTGCCAAATCTGTCCTTAGGTTCTTCTCAAAGAACCACTGCACCTCTGTCCTCAAGTTCTCTGATAGAACTATCAAACTCAGCTCACAAGTCCTCTGCTAGGACCTGTCCAAATCTGCTCACAAGTCCCCACCGAAACCTGTCCAAAACTCAACAAGCTCACCAAGAAAAACTTTCTTAGTAGGAAATCACAAAGTGAATTGTTAGAGACCCAATGTGATTTGTCAAACTCATAGAAGCATAAAGAGAATTTTTAGAGACTCAATATGTTCTATACTCAAATCCCAATCTCAAAATTCAACTCAAATCAAAAAAAATTAAAATAGAGATTTTCGGACCCCCGCAGTAAAATCAACTCAAATCAACTCAGCTCAATCTAAATCTCAAATCTAAAAACTCAACTCAATATCTAAAATGGATAGGATAGAATGTTTTCTTTCAAGAACATGAAACCCCAACAATTTCCAACTATGCAAAGAATCACATAACAATGATACTCATGTTCTTTTCACCATCAATTAGGGTTTCAACAACAATGCTCATCAAACAAGGTTTAGTCAACCAACACCATTCAACTCAACATCAACCTTGAAGCATTCAACCAATCATCACAAGAAAAGGAAACAAGTAGAAATCCTTTTCCCTCCAAAGATATTTGAACAAAACAGCCACCAACACAATATCACCAAATGCAAAGAATAACTTGCTCAAATCAACTCAATGGAGTAAGCCCAATATCATGAATCAAGTAAAGCAATAACTTGATCAAACAACCTCTATGGAAGCAACTCAACCATCAAACTCAAAACAACCAACCAAGGGTTCCACCAACTCAATGCAAGTAGCTAGACTCACAAATATAAACCCTAGTGCACAAAGCTTCCACTATCTCAAACCAAAAATTATGCATTCACAAAAAACTCTCCTTAAGAATAACAATGCATAAGTAGTCTTCAACAAACCAGAAAATAGGATTTACACCTAGCCAAAGGATACCTAGTAGAATACCTTTTCACTCCAACCTTATTTCAGAAAACACACCATCAACAATATACATGGAAGAAGTTGCCCATACCTTTACTTTGATGAAGAAGGAGGACTCAAAACCTATCACAACACTTGGCCAACCTTAGTTCTCCAACCTTTGGAGAAAATGAATAACACCACCACACATGCTAAAGCGCTTTCATTGCTGCTATCCTCGTGCATCACGACCAAAACGAAATTGCCCACAACATGGGTCAAACTTGGCACCTCTGCCCAACGCTTCTTCACTCAACACACCACCACCATTGGAGCACAAGTGCCCAATGAAAAATATAATGTAATCCTATGTGTTGTCTTCCTTCAATCGCCAAGGATCTGAAAACGTAAACATTTTCCTCAAGCCACCACAATCATCATGAGCGCTGTCCAAAAACATAACTCCCAGAAAACATAGTTCACAGTCTTATCAAATGTCAGAGAAACGCAATCTGTCGGACGTCAAGCGCAAGAAAAACTTGAGCAATTCTATATGGATGGACAACGAAATACAGCAAAAAACATCACTTTTACGGAGGACACAGAGCTACGAAATTACATCGATCGAAGGTACCATTACTTTAGAAAATCATCCCCACTTATATAGCCATTTCTCCTTAATTGTTTGACGTCGGCGCTCCTCCAATGATGGCAACACGTCGGTGAATGAATTCTTTATCTGCGTCGCTTAAGGGTTAAAAGACCCTTTAATAATAATTAAAATAATAATTATTATTATTATTTTATTAATAATAAATTAAACTTAGACCTTTGTCAAAGGTTTGAGTTAATTTAATTATTAATAATAAACATGGACCTTCAAGGTTTTTCAAGAAAAAACCTTTGCATTAAGTTAAGCTTGGTTTTAATAAAAACCCTTAATGAGTCCAACTGGTTTTAAGAAAAACCGTCACCATGGTTTTAATAAAAACCCTTTAACATTATGAAGCTTCTCAAGATATTTTTGACATCACACTCTTTTTGATATCAACACAAAAATGCCTTTTGACATCAATGACAACTTATACACTTGAGCAAAGGCAATGTACCCAAAGTACCCAAAATTGCCAACAATCTCCCCCTTTGTCATTGATGGCAAACCTTTATCGAAAACACTTCTCAAAAGCCAAAACCGAAACCAACTGTGCTAACAATCGAGAAACCGTGCCCATAACTGAGAATATTCCTTTGAAGTTTTGCTCCCCCGAACTTGAAGCTTTCCTCTTCACTTTGAAGCTCTCCCCCTTACTCATATCTCTCCCCCTTTGTCATCAATGGCAAAGGGCCACCTTTGGGGCTCGGGACTAAGAATGAGCCTCTTAGCTTAGTCCCTCCCCCACCTCCTGATGAGGTGATTAATTTTGGGGTGGGAGTAAAACTCCCATTAGGCATTGATCATCATCAACGTCTATAACTTCCTTGTCGGGCCTTCTCTTGAACTCTTTGTCCATATTCCTATTCTTGTCACTATTCTTGTTCTTGTTTTCATCCCTGTTCTTGTCCATGCCTTGATCCTTGGACCTGATCATGCCACTGTTCCTGTTCCTATGTGACCTTCATTGTTACACTTAAACACTTGACGATGTTGTTTCTCTGAGGTAAACCTGATCTTTGAATCCACCTGTTCTGACCAAACCTATTCTGACCAAACCTGTTTTGACCAAACTTGTTCTAGCCAAACCTGTTCTAACCAAACCTGTTTTGATCAAACCTGTTCCTGTTATTTACCTTGCAATAGACTGCCTTGTGCCCAAACTGTTTACAAGAGTAGCAATACCCTTGAAAGTAACTAGCACTTCTGAAACTGTCATTTACCTTCTTCACTTGAGCCATGCAATGTGAAGCCATGTGACCAAACCTGTGACAAGCAAAACATCTGCCTTGAAACTTTCCTTTATTTGACCTCTTGGGTCCTGAAAAATTCTTCTTCTCATTCTGAATTTTGTTTTATGTTTCTATGCATCTATCATTCAAGGACTCATGATCTGAAATACTTTCCTCATCATAACTCTCTTCCTTTTGGAGTCTCTTACTAGACTCTCCAACTTGTTCCTTGTGTGGCTTAACAAAACCAAGGCCTATTTTATCTGTTGTCTTTCTTTGACCTTTGATGAGTGACTTAACCTTTTTGGAGCTATCTTGAAATCTGTAAAGCTTATCCTTGTACTCTTTAGTTTCCTCTTTCAAAGAAGCCATTTTTAGTTCTAACTCACTATACTCAAGAACCTTAGACTCTAACTCATCCTTGAGTTCTTGTGTCTTAGCTATAGAGAAATCAAGACTTTCTATAAGATCATCTCTCTCCATACAACATTCATCTAACTTATCCTTGAGTCTAGCATTCTTATTTCTTTCCTTTTTCAAAGCACTAAGAGCACTACTAAGTTCACTTTCAAGATCCTTTATTTGATTGCTTTTTGAATCATCAAAGCCTTTTTAGATTTCTTATCACTAGAGGTGCTACCCTTTTCAAAAACCATACATGCATCTTCCTTATAGTTTTTTGAAGCATCCTCATACATACTAGAAACCAAATCATTATTTGTGCAATCATCCTCAAGGTGACCAAAATTTCCACATCTAAGACATTTCATGATAATGAATCTATGTTTCGGTTCTTCCTCTTTTTTTGATATGAACAACATCTCATTTTCATTATCACTTGAAGAACTTTCACTATCACTACTAGAACACTTACTTGCTTTTTCTAGGTAGAAACTCTTCTTGTGCTTGTGAGAATACCTCTTTCCTTGATTGTTGTGCTCATCTTTGATTTTCCTGTGATGCTTGTGCTTTTAGAATCCTTGCTCTTAGAATCCTGTTTATCTTCATCACTTTCATTCTTGGAAACAGTACAGTCAATAGCATAATGACCAAACTTTCCACAATTGAAACATCTTATATTTTTCATACTTTTGTGTTTTCTAGAGAACTTGCCTTTCTTGTCGTAATATGCCTCTTCATCACTAGAAGACTCATCACTATCTTGAAGTTGTTTACCCTTGGATTCCTTGGTAGCCTTGAAAGCTGCCTCTTTCTTGACATCAACCTTCACTTGAGTTCTCAACTCAAATGCTGCAAGTATACTATGGAGCTCATCCTTTTTCAACTTATCCAAATCTTTAGCTTCCTCAATAGCAAAAATATTTTCACTAAATCTATTAGGAAGAGATCTTAAAATCTTATCACAAACATCATTTTCAGCAAGCTCAAGACCTAAGTCTTTCATGGAGTTAACAACCTCATCCATATGAAGCATGTAGTCACTAATCTTTTCATCATCATTCATCTTGAGTTGTTCAAACATACCTTTGAAGTGTCTCAACTTGGCCTTTCTGACATTTGTATCACCTGTATGAACCACCTTCAACTGTTTCCACATTTCACTAGTTGTCTTGCAGTGAATCACTTTGGTGAGATCTGCTTTTTGTAAGCCTTTCAGGATTGCATTCATTGCTTTTGAATTGCTGTGATGTAGGAGCCTTTCTTCTTTAGTATTTGGACCATGTACAGGAATAGTGTACTCATCTTCAATTACTTCCCATACCTCATTACCAAGTGCCATTAGATGAACCTTCATCCTTGCACTCCAAAGACCAAAATTTGACCCATCAAGAATAGGTGTTGCATTGCCACTTGAATAATCCATTGTGTTCTTTACTAGCTTTTCCTTCAAGTCGTTAAAATTTTTGAAGGCACCTACTCTGATACCAATTGAAGAACACAAGCTTATACTGAGAGGGGGGGTGAGCAGTATAAGACCTCTTTTTACTTTTTCCTTTAAACTTCAAAACAGTAAAGCAATATACCCAAAGCAATATCAAAACAATGCACAAGATCATCCACAAAGTGAAACCAATTTTAACGTGGTTCACCTAGAATGGTTGGGCTACGTCCACAAAACTTTTCTCTAAAATTTATCTCAAAGTTCTTTGGGAAACCTTCCCAATTACAATGTTTATGAGCCTCGACCCAAAGGAGATACCTTCCCCCAATCAGAATTTATGAGCCTCTGCTCAAAGGAGATACCTTCCCCTCTATCTAAATTTATGAGCCTCTGCTCAAAGGAGATACCTTCCCCTTTGCTCTAGAAATGATCCCTCAGAAGATCAACTACCTCTACCTCTTGCCAGCACGTGGAACTCCTTTCCACCGAAGACCTCCTGTCCTCAATGCTTAGCCTAAGAGACCTCTGCCTTCTATGATCACGTCCACAGTAGCTCAGCAACCTGTACCAAACATAGTCAGTCGATCTAGTACAAGTCTTCCTATGTCTATCAGATCTATCCAACACTTGAACAAATCAATCCTCTGCACACAAGCCTTCTCAAAGACTTGCCAAATCTGTCCTCAGGTTCTTCTCAAAGAACCACTGCACCTCTGTCCTCAAGTTCTCTGATAGAACTATCAAACTCAGCTCACAAGTCCTCTGCTAGGACCTGTCCAAATCTGCTCACAAGTCCCCATCGAAACTTGTCCAAAACTCAGCAAGCTCACCAAGAAAATCTTTCTTAGTAGGAAATCACAAAGTGAATTGTTAGAGACCCAATGTGATTTGTCAAACTCATAGAAGCATAAAGAGAATTGTTAGAGACTCAATATGTTCTATACTCAAATCCCAATCTCAAAACTCAACTCAAATCAACTCAGCTCAATCTAAATCTCAAATCTGAAAACTCAACTCAATATCTGAAATGGATAGGATAGAATGTTTTCTTTCAAGAACATGAAACCCCAACAATTGCCAACTATGCAAAGAATCACATAACAATGATACTCATGTTCTTTTCACCATCAATTAGGGTTTCAACAACAATGCTCATCAAACAAGGTTTAGTCAACCAACACCATTCAACTCAACATCAACCTTGAAGCATTCAACCAATCATCACAAGAAAAGGAAACAAGTAGAAATCCTTTTCCCTCCAAAGATATTTGAACAAAATAGCCACCAACACAATATCACCAAATGCAAAGAATAACTTGCTCAAATCAACTCAATGGAGTAAGCCCAATATCATGAATCAAGTAAAGCAATAACTTGATCAAACAACCTCTATGGAAGCAACTCAACCATCAAACTCAAAACAGCCAACCAAGGGTTCCACCAACTCAATGCAAGTAGCTAGACTCACAAATATAAACCCTAGTGCACAAAGCTTCCACTATCTCAAACCAGAAATTATGCATTCACCAAAAACTCTCCTTAAGAATAACAATGCATAAGTAGTCTTCAAAAAACCAGAAAATAGGATTTACACCTAGCCAAAGGATACCTAGTAGAATACCTTTTCACTCCAACCTTATTTCAAAAAACACACCATCAACAATATACATGGAAGAAGTTGCCCATACCTTTACTTTGATGAAGAAGGAGGACTCAAAACCTATCACAACACTTGGCCAACCTTAGTTCTCCAACCTTTGGAGAAAATGAATAACACCACCACACATGCTAAAGCACTTTCATTGCTGCTATCCTCGTGCATCACGACCAAAACGAAATTGCCCACAACATGGGTCAAACTTGGCACCTCTGCCCAATGCTTCTTCACTCAACACACCACCACCATTGGAGCACAAGTGCCCAATGAAAAATATAATGTAATCCTATGTGTTGTCTTCCTTCAATCGCCAAGGATCTAAAAACGTAAACGTTTTCCTCAAGCCACCACAATCATCATGAGCGCTGTCCAAAAATGTAACTCCCAAAAAACATAGTTCGTAGTCTTATCAAATGTCAGAGAAACGCAATCTTCCGGACGTCAAGTGCAAGAAAAATTTGAGCAATTCTATATGGATGGACAACGAAATACAACAAAAAACATCACTTTTACGGAGGACACAGAGCTAAGAAATTACATCGATCGAAGGTACCATTACTTTAGAAAATCATCCCCACTTATATAGCCATTTCTCCTTAATTGTTTGACGTCGATGCTCCTCCAATGATGGCAACACGTCGGCGAATGAATTATTTATCTACGTCGCTTAAGGGTTAAAAGACCCTTTAATAATAATTATTATTTTATTAATAATAAATTAAACTTAGACCTTTGTCAAAGGTTTGAGTTAATTTAATTATTAATAATAAACATGGACCTTCAAGGTTTTTCAAGAAAAAACCTTTGCATTAAGTTAAGCTTGGTTTTAATAAAAACCCTTAATGAGTCCAACTGGTTTTAAGAAAAACTATCACCATGGTTTTAATAAAACCCCTTTAACATTATGAAGCTTCTCAAGATATTTTTGACATCACACTCTTTTTGATATCAACACAAAAATGCCTTTTGACATCAATGACAACTTATACACTTGAGCAAAGGCAATGTACCCAAAGTACCCAAAATTGCCAACAAGAGGATATCTATCTCTGGACTACTCACATTTAGAAATACCTTTTAAGGATAGTAGGATCAATATCTTTAATGAAAACCATCTACTTTTCACATAGAAAAGATAGAAGAGATCTACACTATAAGTATGATGACCGAAGAAATGGAGGATCTAGATATAATGGAAGAGACTTTAGAAGAGATCCAAAAAAATAATAGTTCTTTCTGAAGGATTTCAATGCCATGATAGAAATTGAGATGGGAAGTTATTCCATTGTAAAGCAAAAAAAACAATTGGCACCTGCTCTCAAAGAAGATGAGTCTACTAGTAAGCTTTGGAAGCTTTTCTTTGATGGAGCTAGATGCAAGAATGGAGTTGGTGCTGGAATAGTTTTAATCTCCCCCACAGGAAAAGAAAGAATTTTCTCTTATAGGCTGATGTGGAGTTGCACTAATAATGCAACAGAGTATGAAGCACTTTTTCTAGGCCTGAGAAAGACCGGAAAAATGGGATTTAAGTAGTTAAAAATTTATGGATATTCGGAACTCATCTTGAATAAAATCACGAAAAAATGTATAATTAAACAAAATTAATTAAAAGGCATACAAAAATAAGGTCTATGATATTTTAGAATCCTTTGAGTCTCCAAATATCAAGTCTATTCCTAGAGAACAAAACACTCACACTGATTTTTTGGCATCTGTAGGAGTAAAATTTTGTCCCATCAGCAACATAATTTAGAAATATAATATAGACTCATATATTAACCCTCTGTGCCAGATAAAAATATATTCTGGCAAGTTTTTGAAATGATGAGTAAATATTAGATTTTTTAATCTATGAAATGAATTGCTTGAGCGGTAAAATTCTGCAAGATGAAGAAGAATGATTGATTCAATTTAAGAATAATAATATTCCCAAGGGACTGATAACCCTTGAGATCATTTTTGATAACAATTATAGGGTATTAGGCCATAAAATAAAATTTGATAAACGCCGGTATAAAGAAGTCCAACTAGAACCAAGAAAAATGATTAAGGTAGGAGTTAATTGTATAGTAGAAGAGTTAAACCAAATCAGGAAATTGTGCAAGAAATTTCTAGGTATTATTGCTTGGGTGTAAAATGATCTTAAAGTGTACATAAAAGAGGTTATACACATACCATTGAGTTTGAGGAAGGTGCTAAAAATTTCAAGAAAAATCAAAGGCATGTGAATCCAAAGATAGAGGCATTGACGAAGCAAGAATTGTTAAAAATCCTTCAAGCTAAGATAGTGTACCTTATTAAAAATTCTACCTGGGTAGATAATCTAGTCCTAGTTAGGAAGAAAAATGGGGACATCATGTTGTGCATAGATTTTAGGAACGTGTACAAGGCTTCACTCAAGGATCATTACCCACTTTCGTAGATAGACTATTTTACGAACAGTTGTAGGAGCAAATAGATTTTTCTTGTTGGATGGTTTCTCTAGGTACAATCAAGTATGGGTTAGAGATGAAGATCAATATAAAACTACCTTTACCACCAAATGGAGAATATTTTCCTATCAAAGTATGCCTTTCGGGTTGTCTAATGCACAACCTTCTAAAGGGTAATGGATGTAGCCTTCAGGGAACTTGCTAACAAGATCTTAGTCATCTATTTAGATGATATGATAGTTTTTTCTCACGAAAAATAGCATCATATAAAACACATCGAAAAGGTATTTGAAAAGTTCAGGGAGTTCAGGATATCTTTGAATCCAAAGAAATCCATATTCATTTTAGAAGAAGGTATTCTACTTGGTTATGTCATCTCAAAATCTATATTGGCCATAGATCCTAATAGAGTGAAAGCACTCTTAGAACTACCCTTACAAATAAACAAGAGATGCTTGCAATATTTATTTAGATAAATAAATTTTATGTGTAAGTTCATCACAGATTTTGCACATATTGTTAAACCAATGATAGAACTACTAAAGAAAGATGCACTGTTCAAATGGATAGATCTAAGGAAATATGCTTTCAAAATAATTTTAGAGGAAATAATTCAAGCACAAATGCTTGTTAACCCTAACTATTCCTGATATTTTATCTTATATGTTGTCAGGGAGAAATAAAGCTATGCTTCGGTTCTCACCCAAAAGGGACCTAGCAATAAAGAATGACCTATAGCTTTTTAAAGTGCTACCATGCATGATCATGAAGAAAGATACAAATTTATTGAGAAAAAAGTGTATGCTATCATGAAGTATCTAAATAAGTTCAAACACTTCCTATCGTAGAGCAGAATCATCATTTATGTGATCCATCCCAATGTTAGGAGTTTCGTAATACAAGGAGAACTTGGCGAGAAGAGAGCTGGTTAGGTGACAAAAATACAAGAATATGATGTAGAGATACACCCAACCAAAATAGTAAGAGGTAGAGCCCTATCATAAGAGTTGGCTAAGAAGGCCTTGAATGATCATGTGGCTCACCAAAGCATAATGTTGAATGCATAATTAGATCAAAATCTGGAGAATGTTGACTAGATTGATGCTCTCATGGAGTACTTTTAGGCTGGAAGATGTCCTGATAATATGAATGCTTCATGGAGGAGAAGATATAGGACCCAACCATTGAGATACACCCTTTTATCAAAAGGGTTATATAGAAAAAATATAGATGGCGTACTGCTAAAATGCATACGAGAGGATAAAAAAAAAGGTGTTGAAATAGTTTCATGGAGGTCTCTCTAGAGGTCACTATTCAGGAAGAACTACTGCTTTGAAGATACTCATAGTAGGTTTCTATTGGCCTTCTATTTTTTTGATACTTTAAAAATAACCAAAAGTTATGAGCAGTTCCACAAATATGTAGGGAGGAACAAAAATGCCCCTATGCCTCTAAAATCTATCCAAGTTGAAGAACCTTTTCAACATTGGGGGTTATATTTTATTGGGATAATAAAGCCTAATTCATCAGCTGGACACAAGTATATACTTACTACCATAGACTATTTTACTAAGTGGGTTGAAGCAATTCCCACTAAGAAGGTTGATCAAGAAGTCATGATTGAGTTTATGGAAATCTTGATTACAAGGTTTGGAATACTGGATTCACTGGTTATAGATAATGGTTCAACTTTCATTGGTGTTAAAATGATTGAATTTGCTAGCAGATACAGTATATATTTGAAGATTACCTCCAACTACTATCCACAAGGGAATAGCCTAGCTGAGTCTACAAATAAAAACCTTCTCAGAATCTTGAAAAGAACTTTAAAAGATAACAAGAGGAGTTGGCACTCTTTGATAAACCAAGCACTATGGGCCAATAGGATTTCAATTAAGAAATCTATTAATACATTGACCTTTTCCTTGGTATATGGAAAAGAGGCTATTCTACCTATACACATGGAAATACCAGATTTAAAGTTACTCAATCATATGGATGCTGAAGGAAACTGATGGATGCTAGGTTAATGCAACATTTACAATTGGAAGAATAGAGGGAGCAGGCTTATAATAACCACAAAAAACATGTGATCGAAACAGAAGTGTGGTTCAATAAAAAGACTACCTTAAAAAATTTAAGGTTGGAGACTCGATTTTGAAATGAAATGAGATAAAGGCCAAGCCGAGGCAACACCAGAAATTAGATGCCTTTTGGGAGGGTCCCTTTGAGATAATTACTGAAAAACAATTTAATTCATTTCAACTAAAATATCAACAGGGTAGAATTCTACCAATAACAGTGAATGCTTTTCACTTAAAACTCTACTTCAAGTAAAACAAAGAGAATTTAATGTATATTATATGATATTTTGTAAATATTTCAAAGCTTTTCTGGTTTAAAATAGTTTTTGTTGCAATTTCATGACTATCCAAGGTCAACCAAAAAAAGGTCAAAATAAAGATAAAAAGGGGATAAAAGTGCCATTTTGTCAAATATGTAACAGTTTAAATTCAAAATCTGCCATGATAAGGATAGCTATAAATTCATTTGTTATGAGTTGTACCTAAACCTGACAATAGTAGGACTATTTTGAATTTGTAATAAAAATAAAAACAAAAAACAAAATAGAAACCAATTAGAACAAAAAATAAATAAAAAAATAAAGAAAAGAGAGAGAGAGAGAGAGAAGAAATAGGTAAAAAAAATATTGCTAGATGGTGGAAAATAGTTTGCAATAGTCTGCACTTATAGACCTTAGAAAATTACTAATAAAACAAGAAGTTACACTTATTTTTGAACAAGGAAAAAGCACATATAGTAAAGAGTTGGAGTTTTTGTGTGAACATTTGGACATTATTAAGGAGATATCATATGAGTTGGAGAAGATCAAAATAATTGATATAGAAAAAAATATAGGACTAGACTACTATTCACCTTATCTAGATCTTGGAAAGAGTTATGAGCGTTAGCTTTAGGATAGGAGATCATAGGTAAATCCAACAATTTATCCTTGGAATCAATATTTTGAGGATTTCCTCATCATTCACAACTTCCTTGTAGACATAGAAAAAAGGGAAGTAACCCTATAATATAACAAGAAATATCACAAGATACCTAGAGTTGTGTGCTTTAGATAACTATATCAAGATTTACGCTACGAGCTATAATTTGGAATCCCAACCCTATTCCAACACAATATTTCCTTGTTCAATTGATCCAATTAGTAACATAAAATTTAAATTTAAACAGGAGCATTATACGACTCCTGAAAAACTCAGACCTATCAACTATATTCATAGACTATTCAAGAAATATTAGAAAGGTTAAAAACTAAAAAATTTAGAAAATTCATGAGCAAACTTAGAGACTCTAAGGGAAGGTTTATCAAAATCAATAATCTAGAAGAAGATTTCAAAATATACTTTAGTGAGAAGCCTAAAAATTCTAAACCAAAACTTCATCTTTAGATTCTACATCCACCAAGAAAATTGAAATTCTAGAACAAGATCCTGAATCATATTTATTACCTAAACTAGAGTTAGATGATCATATTGATCTCTCGTCTATCTTTACTAAACCTATACCTGAACCAATTCTTGAAATATTATATTAAATCATGGCTGATAAAGGTAGTGAACAAGGAGAAGTAAATACAAACCAAAGGCAAAGGAAAGATGATCAAGGAAATATTATATTAAATCATGGCTGATAAAGGTTTTTACTAAGCGAAAATTGCACTAAGATGTTATATTTAGTGTTTAAGGTGGTTGGCAAGGAAATTAAGAGGGAGATATAAGGTTTAATCAAATTAGATATTATTTTGTGATTTTAGAAGGAGTAATAATGTTTTAAAGGGAAAAATAATTATTATTTTTTAAATAAAGGTTTATTATGTTAAATTTTTGAGAGGAGTAATAAGGTGGTTAATGAAAAATTATTGTTGAAGTGAATTGTTTGGTTTTTGCTAATCATTTTGAAGTGTGGATATTATAAGGTGTAATTGAGATTTAATGCTTTGTATGGTGAAATATTTTAAGGGAATATTTGAATGAATTTTTAAGAAGGTTTTTGCTACCTAACCTTTGAGATTGGCAAAGAGGTTGATTGTGTTTGAGATAGGTGTTGAGGTCAAATTCTCTTCAAACAAAAGGTATGGGCATATCTTCCTTGTGAAGTAAAATATTGTTGAATGTTGTGAAGTGCAAGTTGGAGTGAAAATGTTTTTGTTTGGTAAGCATTGTTGGAAATGATCGAGTGATCTTTCACATGCATGATTGGTGAAAGTGTGTGCAATATCATGAGTATAATTGTTATGTGAATATGATAACTATATTGAACTAGGGTTTGTGCAAGAACATGAGTATCATTGTTATGCGAACATGGAATCATCTTGACTATAGTGAAAATTGTTGAAATCTTTGGATGAAACATTTGGTTAGGGTTTGCAAGCAAGTTTTGTTTCATTGGTTGAGTTGATTGAGCATAGTTGATTGGAAAGTGTTGGAGTGATAGTTTTAGTTTTGTAAAACAAATTATTCTATATTATGAATTGATTTGATAAAGAGATTTAAAGTAATTGAGTGTGAAAAATATTGAGTCTCTAACCATTCTCTATATGTTTATGTGTTTAAACAAGAGAACTTGAAAGTTATTGAGTACTGTTGTGAGTGTGAAGCATATTGAGTCTCTAACCATTCTCTATATGTTTCTGTGGTTAAAAAAGAGAACTTGAAAGTGATTGAGTATTGTTGTGAGTGTGAAGCATATTGAGTCTCTAACCATTCTCTATATATTTCTATGGTTAAACAAGATATCTTGGAAGTGATTGAGTATTATTGTGATTGAGTAACATATGAAGTCTCTAACCATCCTCTATATGTTTCTATGATTAAAACAAGATTTTGAGTGAAACTTTTTTGTGTGATTGAAAGAGGTTTTTTGTGATAGATTGAGTTGATTTGAATAAGATTTTTTGAAATCTTGTGGGAAATTTGAGTAAGTTCTAGGGTGGAATTAAGGATAGTATTGAGAAATATTTTATGAAATCTTAAGGATAGATTTGTGTAAGATTTTGTGGAAGTTTACAATCATATTTAGACAAGTTATAGAAGAGGACTTGTTGAGAAGTTTTGAGATAAGTCTTAGTGAAAACTTGTGAATAGATTTGTGTGAGATTTTTGTGGAAGCTTACAATCAGATTGAGCAAGTTATAGTGAGGACTTTTTGGAAGTATTTGAGGTAAGTCTTAAATAAGACTTGAGAGTATATTGGACAAGTTCTTGAAAAAAAAAATTGGACATATTTGAGGCAAGTCTTTGAGAAGACTTGAGAGTAAAGTTGATTGATTGATTTGTTCAAGCTTTATGTTAAGTCTTGAGGCGGATCTAGAGGATTTGATTTATGATTGGATCAAGCTTTGTGGTAAAGCTTGAAGACATATTGAGATAGATTTTGGTGCAAAATTGAGGATAGCTTTGTACCAAATCCGATATAGATATTGAGAAAATTTGTGCTAGACCGAAGAACTATGTTTAGTACAGATCAAATATAGATATTGAGAAAATTTGTGCTAGACCAAAGGACTATGTTTAGTGCAAATAAGAGATAGATATTGAGCAAATTTGTGCTAGAATGAAGGATTGTGTTTAGTGCAGATCAAAGATAGAGATTGAGCAGATTTGTGCTATATTGAAGGACTGTGTTTAGTGCAGATCAAAGATAGAGATTGAGCAAATTTATGCTAGACCGAAGGATTATGTTTAGTGTAGATTTGAGATAGATATTGAGTAGATCTAAGAGTAATATTTTGAGGTGATAGATCATAGGATAATTATCTTTAGTGGATAGATATCCATTATCCAGGGCAGTGAGGATAGAGGTATTTTGAGTGAGGATAGGAGTCTTCAGTGGAGAGATATCCACAAGCTAAAACAATGGAGGAGTTCTCTTGTGGATAGAGATCCATGAATCAACCAAGGGAATTGGTGTCTCCTATGGATAGATATCCATGAAATTTATTAGAGAATTGGTGTATCATTTGGATAGAGGTCCATAAACATTGTAATAGGGAAATATTTTCCAAGAGATTTATTGAGAAAATTTTAGTGAAATATTTTCTCCGTGGAGTAGCCCACATTGGGTGAACCACGTTAAATTGTTGTCTCTATTGTGTATGGTGATTTGTGCATTGATTTGATTACTGTTGTTGTTATTGCATTGATATATTGGATAACATTATTCAAGTAAAGAAAATTAAAATGTGGTCTTATACTATTCACCCTCCTCTCAATATAAGCTTGCATTCTTTAATTGGTATCAGAGTGGGTTCCTTCAAAATATTTTAATAGCTTGAAGAAAAAGCTTACAAGAAAAAAAATAGATTCTAAGAGTGGATCCTCATAAATTTTAGTACCATTGTTTGATGGGAGAAATTATGTACTTTGGAGTATGAGAATGAAGATTCACCTAATGGCACTTGAAAATGAATAATGGGAAGTAGTTGAGAATGAATGCATACCACAAGTAACTCCACCTACAGATAAATATGGTAAGCTCCTACATATGTATAATTCAAAGGAAATAAATGGAATTTTAAGAGGTTTGTGTGAAATAGATTTTATAAAGGTTATGCACTACAAATTTGCAAATGAAATTTGGGATAAGTTGAAAGGTATATATGAAGGAGATAAGAATTTCAAAAGTGTAAAGTTGTAAAATTACAAGAGAACAGTTGAAGACCTAAATATGAAGGATGAATAAAACATTGTTGCATACCTACTTCATGTGGATGAGGTTGTTAACTTTATGCAAGGACTTGGACTTGAAGTTAAAGAATCTAATGTTTGTGATAAGATTTTAAGGTCACTCCCAAAGAGGTATAGTGAAAATATTTTAGCTATAGAAGAGTCAAAATATATTGAAATTTTGACAAGGGATGAATTACATAGAATTCTCACAGCTTTTGAGATGAGAATAAAAGAGGAACCTAATCCCTATAAAGAAGAATCCTTCAAATCTACTAAAAAGACAAAGGGTAAGAAGCCAGATTCAAGCAATGAGTTATCCAGTGATGAAGAAGAAAATTAATGCAGAAGGAAAAAAGAGCCAAGAAAGTATAAAGGTACAAAATAAGTTAGATGTTTCAATTGTGGAAAGTATGGTCATTATGCATCTGATTGTCCAGAGGCTGAAAATAGCAATGATGAAGAAAAATAGGATCATAAGAACAAAGAAACAGAAAAATACAGGTACCAAAATAAAAGTAGGGATGGACAAGGCAAGCAAGGAAAGAAGTTTTTCCAAAGTCATAAAAAGAGTTTTTATGGAGATAAGGTAGGTAAGAGTTCAAGTGATAGTGATGAAAGTTCCATAGGTAATGATTAAGATGAAATTGTATTTTTGGTAGAAGAAAAATAAGTGGTTAGGAAAAGGTTACCGATAATTATCAAGTGTTTTATATGTGGTAACTTTGATCATCTTGAAGATAGTTTTACAAGGAATGGATTTAGTTTCAATGATGATGAATATGAAGATACATTTGAAGGACTAAAAGAAAGTCAACTTATGGCAATAGAAGAAGAAGGATGTTTTCCTATAGAATAAAAATAAAAAAGGAATGAAGATGATCCCAAAGGCAAAGAGATAGAGGAAGAATAAAAAAAAGGATAATTTTATCTTGAAGGTGAAATTATTTCTACCCTTGATGCATTAAGGAAGGTAAGAAAGAAAAACTCAAAAATCAAGCTTTAATTTCAATAATATGATGAAGAGAAAGGAAAGATTATAGAGGATCTAAACAACTCAATAGCTAAGATAAGAATATTTAAAAAGAAGTTAGAAGCTAAGATTTTAGAATGTCAGAAACTAGATCATGAAGTAGCTTCACTAAGGAAGGAAGTAAAAGAGTCTAGATATAAGCTACACAAGTTTGGGAAGAGGTCAAAAACCATAGACAATATTATCAAGGTACAAAGACGTTCATCAAACAAAAAAGGACTTGGATTTGAACAGGAACAAAGAGAACAAGGAGAGGAGTCAATATCAAGCTCCAAAGAAGAAGAAGCTTTAGAAGAAGAGAGTTTAATAAAAAATGAGACTTTTGAGGATGAGTTGGATAATAGAAAGTTCAATAGGAAAAGGAACAATGCACAAATAAGGAACAAATGGAACAAGAAGCACCACAAGGTAAAAGATACTAAAATAAAAATGGGTTCAAGAAAAGGTAGTTTCAATGGACGATACTTCTCATGTCACAATTTTGGGCACATGGCTTCACAATATAGGACACATGGAAGAAATGAATATGGTAACATCAAAAAAGGTATCATTTTCAAGGGTATTGCTACTCTTGTAATCAATTTGGTCACAAGATAGTAAATTGCAGGGTTCATGATAGGAATGAACATGGCTTCACCAAAAGAAACCCCAAGATATTTGTACCTCCAAGAAAATAACACATTAGGTGTTATAAGTACAATAATTATGGGCATACATGAAGGTGGTATAGAGCATAAATTTTAGAGATAATAAGGAACATAAAAAATTAAAGGAATCAGAAATATTAGTTGAGGAAGAAAGTGGACAAAGATAAAAATTAGTGTATGTTGGGAGTAGAGATAATCCCAATCTAGAATTAACCACCTCAAGAGGAGGTAGGGGAGGGGATAAGCTAAGAGTCTCATTCTTAGCCCCAAGATCCATTGGTGACACTTTGCCATTGATGTCAAAGGGGGAGATATTTGAGTTAGGGGGAGAGCCCCTAACCTTTGAGATTGGAAAAGAGGTTGATTGAGTTTGAGATAGATGTTGAGGTTAAATCTTCTTCAAACAAAAGGTATGGGCATATCTTCCTTGTGAAGTAAAATATTGTTGAATATTGTGAATGCAAGTTGGAGTGAAAAGATTTTTGTTTGGTGAGCATTGTTGGAAATAATTGAATATGTTTTCACATGCATGATTGGTGAATGTTTGTGCAATATCATGAGTATCATTGTTATGTGAAGATGAGAACTATATTGAACTAGGGTTTGTGAAAGAATATGAGTATCATTGTTATGTGAATTTGGAATCATATTGAGTAAATTTTGAGTTCCATAGTGAGAGTTGTTGAAATATTTGGGTGAAATATTTGCTTAGGGTTTGCAAGCAAGTTTTGTTTCATTGGTTGAGTTGATTGAACATAGTTGATTGGAAAGTGTTGGAGTGATAGTTCAAGTTCTGTGAAACAAATTGTTCTATATTCTGAATTGAATTGAGAAAGAGATTGAAAGTAATTGAGTGTGAAACATATCGAGTCTCTAACCATTACATATATGTTTCTATGGTTTAACAAGTGAACTTGAAAGTGATTGAGTATTTTTGTGAGTGTGAAGCATATTGAGTCTCTAACCATTCTCTATATATTTTTGTAGTTAAAAAATATAACTTGAAAGTGATTAAGTATTTTTATGAGTGTGAAGCATATTGAGTCTCTAACCATTCTCTATATGTTTCTATGGTTAAACAAGAGAGTTTGAAAGTGATTGAGCATTGTTGTGAGTGAGTAACATATTGAGTCTCTAACCATTATCTATATTTTTCTATGAGTAAAACAATATTATGAGTGACTTGTTTGTGTGGTTGAAAGAGGTTTTCTATGATAGATTGAGTTGAGTTGAATAAGCTTTTGTGAAAGCTTGTGGGTAGTTTGAGCAAGTTCTAGGGTGGAATTAAGGACAATATTAAGAAATGTTTTGTGAAAGCTTAATGACATATTTGTGTAAGATTTTGTGGAAGTTTACAATCATATTTGGAAAATTTCTAGAAGAGGACTTGTTGAGAAGTTTTTATACAAGTCTTAGTGAAAAATTATGAAGATATTTGTGTGAGATTTTTATGGAAGCTTACAATAATATCGAACAAGTTCTATTGAGGACTTGTTGGACATATTTGAGGTAAGTCTTAGAGAAGACTTGAGAGTAGATTGGACAAGTTCTTGAAAATAAAATTTGGACATATTTGAGGCAAGTCTTTGAGAAGACTTGAGAGCAGAGTTGATTGAATGATTTTTTCAAGATTTGTGTTAAGGCTTGATGTAGATATAGAAGATTTGACTTATTATTGGATCAAAATTTGTGGTAAAGCTTGAAGATAGATTGAGATAGAGTTTGGTGTAGACCTGAGAATAAATTTGTACCATATTAAAGAAAGAGATTGAGAAAATTTGTGCTAGAACAAAGGACTGTGTTTAGTGCAGATCAGAGATAGATATTGAGAAAATTTGTGCTAGATCAAAGGACTGTGTTTAGTTTAGATCAGAGATAGAGATTGAGCATATTTGTGCTAGAACGAAGGATTATTTTTAGTGTATATCAAATATAAATATTGAGCAAATTTGTTCTAGATCTAAGTACTGTGTTTAGTGCATATTTGAGATAGATATTGAGTAGATTTGTGTTAGACTAAAGAACTATTTTTAGTGTAGATTTGAGATAGAGATTGAGCAGAGTTGATAGTAATATTTGGAGGTGACAGAGTAGAGGATAATAGTCTCCAATGGATAGATATCCATTAGATAGGGTAGTGAGGATAAAGGTATTTAGAGTGAGGATAGGAGTCTTTAGTGGAGAGAGATCCACAAGCCAAATTAGTGGAGGTAGTAGTCATCTAGAGGATCACCAACCAGATCAGAGGAGAAAGAGTTCTCCTATGGATAGATATCCATGAACTAGCCAAGGGGATTGGTGTCTCCTATGTATATATATCAATGAAATTGATTAGGGTATTGGTTTCTCCTTTGGACAAAGGTCCATAAACATTGTAATAGGAAATTTTTTTCAAAGAGATTTGTTGAGAAAATTTTAGTGAAATATTTTTTCTGTGGAGTAGCCCACATTGGGTGAACCACATTAAATTGGTGTCTCTATTGTGTATGGTGATTTGTGCATTGATTTCATTGCTATTGTTGATATTGCATTGATATATTGAATAATATTGTTCAAGTAAAGAAAATTAAAAAGTGCTCTTATAATTTTCACCCCTCTCTCAGTATAAGCTTGTGCTCTTAAAATTCCCTTTGAATGTTATAAATATTTCCAATATTTCTTCTTGTTGCAAAATCTATGACAAAAACCATAATACTAAAAGTTGAAAATATATCTCAACTGTCAAAACCGCTATCAAATAGCCTAAGGTCGAAGAGGTATAAAATGTCAACTTTATATCTCAAAGAAGGAATGGTCCATTTAATGGTCCACCCAATTGGTTAAACTCTAATTATTTCAACCAATAGATACCTAATTATTGGTCAAATCCTCCAAATTGGTCAAATTGGAATCAGTATAATCAAGATTGGAATGTGCCTCCTTGGACACAATTCATGCCCAATTAATATGGAAATTCACCTCCATGGATGGTAGGCCAAAACAAAAACACATCTAGTTGGAATATGAATGTCCAATACAATCAGATAGGACCTACCTGGTCTTAAGAGCAGCCCCAATAACAAAAATTCCAAAATCAATTTAGGGGGTAGATACCTCAAAAATAGCCTCAAAATAGACTCCTTTCATCATCAAAAAACAATCCTCCTAAATAGTCACCTTTTCCACCTCAACCAGTCCTTTGCAAGACATGTTATATATCTATGGCACCTTGTCAACAGATTCAATTAAGATCTAGAAAAGTGTTGAAAAACAATGTATCTCTCACAGAACTTGATAATCCCATTTTAGACTTGTTTGAAAAGAAAGATAACAATGGGAAAGAAACAAAAAATTCACCAAAAAACATTATAGCAATACGACAAGAGATCTAAGTTACTCAAAGGAAAGATGTGGAGATACCATTTCCTCAAATACTGGTGATACCAAAAGAACCATCTAAGCCAGATTTTAATTTCCATCAGGAATTATAAAATGTCACTATTAAAATCTTTTTATTACAAGCTATCAAGGACATCCCTATCTATTCTAAACTTATCAAGAATATATGTACAAACTCAGTAAGGGGAAAGAAGAATGAAGATAAAACTATTCAAGTCATTGTATAATTTTTTGAGATAATGATGGGAGGTAGGATATTACCAAAATACATAGCTCCTAAAATACTTATACTCGCAGTACACATTGGTGATATAGCCTTGCAAAATATTTTGGTCAATTTAGGAGTCTCTATTAATATCATGACTAAATAATCAATAGAATCTTTAGGAGTACATAAATTACAATCAAATTCTATAGTACTCCAACTCGCAGATAGGTCCACTGTTAAGCTAGAAGGAAAATTGGAAGATGTTATAGTATCTGTAAGTTCATGGGAATATCCCATAGAATTTATAGTCTTACAACCCAAGAAAAAACTAGGGGGACATCCCTTAATTCTAGGGTACCCATGGCTTTCAATCATTGATGCTTACATTAGCTACAAATCTAGAAACATGACTATTTATGATGGCAATAATACTAAAGACCTTAGCCAATTTCCAAAATCAAAAATAGAAAAATATTTTTGAAAGTAACTATGGTATGATTTCCCTCATGATTTGGATGATATCCAAACCATATCAATCAATGTTCTGAGTAAGTATCTTCAACATGAAATTGAGGGACCATTAACATTATTGTTAGGAAACCAAAAGGAAGATCAAGATCAAGACAATGGTTTTTCACCTGAATCTACTATGGCCATTAACGAAGAAAGTACAAGTTAGTCTCAATAAATGATACAATATGATATCACTTATATATTATTGAACATGAGATGATGGGGATAGATGCAAACATTAAAAATTTAAACAGGTAGATATCACACTAGGAAGAACTTTGAATATTAGTAATGAGATCACAAGCATAGAAGAATCACACTTGCAGACGTGCTTGAAAAGCATCAATCAACATTTGCATTGAACTACAAGGATATGAAAGGAATAAATCCAAATGTTTGCACCCATCACATATTTATTCAATAATATTATCACCTAGTAAGACAACCTCAAAGAATATTGAATCCAACAATGAAAGGTGTGGTCTAAGAATAAATTATTAGACTCTTACATGCCGAATTTATATATCCAATTTTTTATAGCCAATGGGTGTCACCACTTGTAATAGCCCCTAAAAAGAGTGGTAAATGGAGGATTTATGTGGATTATATGGAGTTAAATAAAGTGACAAAGAAATAATATTTTACCTTATCGTTCATCAATCAAGTTATTGATACCTTGGTTGGAAAGAAGTATTTCTGCTTTTTGGATGGTTTTAGTGGGTATAATCATGCTTCGATAACTGAAGAAGATCATGAAAATATAACTTTCACATGTCCTATAGGCACCTATGCTTATATAGTTTTACCTTTTAGATTATGCAATGCAACTACCACTTTTCAAAGAGGTGTTTTAGCTACCTTTTCTGACTTAATCAATGAATGTGTAGAAGTCTATATGGATGACTTCACAGTCTATCGTAATACCTTTGAAGAAACTTTATAAAGCTTACAAAAATTTACGGCCAGATGCCAAGAGAAAAACCTCTCTTTGATTCATGAAAAGTGTTTTATGATGATGAAAGGAGACATTGTTCTAGGACATTACATATCAAAATAAAGTGTTAAAGTAGATCCTACAAAAATCCAAGATATTCAATCCCTTCAACCTCCAAAAACATAAATAGAGGTAAGAATTTTCTTAGGACATGCAGGATACTACCTTATCTTCATTAAAGACTTTAGTAAACTTACTTCTCCTATGCTTAAACTATTAATTAAAGATATAAAATTTGAATGGACTGAAGCATGTCAAGAATATTTTTAGATCTAAAAGAAAAATTAATTACTACTCCAATATTAAGGGGGCCAAACTAGAATTTAACCTTTCATATACATTATGATGCTTTGGGATATGCAATAGGGGTAATATTACAATAAATAGAGAACAAAATACCTTATGCTATCTATTATATGAGTAAAAAAGTGCATGGAGCTGAGCTGAATTACACCATCACTAAAAAATAATTCTTAGTTGTAGTCCATGATATCAATAAATTCAAACATTACAGAATAGGGTATGAAGTATTTATTCACACTGATCACTTTGAAATTAAGTACTTAATGAACAAAACTACAGTAGGAGGTAGAGTGGAGTTGTGATTGCTCTACAATGTACCCCAAAATTGAGGACCCACCTTGGAATTTTGGTTTTGGAAGTGCAGTTTGTCTTTGAGTGATCACTCCGATGTTTGCATCCTTGTAGGTTTACCTTGTGGACTCTGGGGTCCATGATTGGGTAGTATTATCCTAGTTGTTCTATAGTGTTTGTTATGTTTCCTTATGGCTTTGTTTTAGGTTTAAAAGGTGATTTTCATGTTTTCCATTTGTTTCATTAAATTAGTGCAAACATGTCAAAGTATGGCTAAACTAAAATAAAAAAATAAAAAATAAAAATAAAATGCATTTATATCAATATATGTTTAATATATATATATATATATATATATATTAAAAAATATATAATTCATATATATATATTGAAATAAATAGAAATGAATTCAAATATGATATATTAAATTCATAAAAGAAAATAAAAAATAACAGTTTCTTGAGATTTTGCTTTTGAAGCGGAGGAAGCAGAGAAGGAGCAAAAACAACAGGCAGAAGATGAGGAGCGGTGGAGGAAGTGGAGGAAGCAGAGGAGAAGCAAAAATGGTAGGTAGGAATTTTGAACCAACGAAAGGAGAAGATCCAGAGGCAGGGCAAAATGCTATAGCTGGAAAGGAAAAGGATTCCCTGTTAGCTCAGTTCGAAAAGGCTAAAGGTATAGATCCTCCAAATAAACCCTCAGACAAAGGGTCCCACTGGGGGTTTGGGAGCTGGCAACAAGGGCCCAACCTTTTTGGAAATGCTGAAAGGGAAAAAGAAGGATCCAGTTAGTGAACTACCACCCCTAATACCAAACAATAATAGGTTAACTATGCCAGTGGAGATTATGGAAATATTCTTGGATATGGAGGCATCATCCTTAGTTGGCAAGTTTTTGGGAGGAAGGCCGGACATTGAGACTATTCACTCATGGGCCATGACAAAGTGGAAAAATTTAGGAAGCTTAGAAATTGTAGCCATGTCAAGAGGTTTTTTTATGATAAGACTCAACAACAAAGATGATGCAGAGTGCATCTTGACAGGAGGACCCTGGTTTCTAGGAAGGCGTAGCCTCTTTCTGAGGAAGTGGGGGGAGGATTTCAACCTTGAGAAGAAGAAAATTAATATAGCACCCATTTGGGTCCGCTTACCAAACCTCCTAGCCCAGTTTTTTAATGATTAATGGCTTAGTGGCATAGCAAAGATGATAGGAGAGCTCGTGGCAATAGACCATTCAACCCGGGCAAGGACTAGACTGATGCATGTCAAGATATGTGTAAATGCAAACTTGGATTCTGATCTACCTTCTCAGGTGGAACTAGCATATGGAGAGTTTCTAAGGATTTAGCCTATGGAGTATGAGAACAAGATAATAGTTTGTAGCATGTGCAAAACCCAGGGCCACCTTCAAGCCCAATGTCTGACAAGAACTACAAAAAAGGAAGCCACGAGCGAAGTTTTTTTGGGGAAATCTAATGGGAGAGGGATCCCAAAGTTTCAAGGACCACGTATTAACTTGGGAGGATACAGAAAAGTTAAGAATAACCAGACTGACCAAGCCAACACAAAATTGGCAAAAATCTAGGAGAAAGGAAAGCAACATAATGAGGGAGGCAAAAATTATAAGGTATGTAATAAAGATCCCAGCTTAAACATGTTTGATATCCTAGCAAATCTAGAAGTTGAAAAAGAAAATAGTAAGGATGATACCATCAGTGTCAAGTTTCTTGAAACCTTAGACTCCCCATACAAATCGGGACCATCTACATCTATGACAAAAAGCCCCAAAAGCTATGCTCAAAATGAAGAAAAATTTCCAGTCAGTTTAAACATGGAAAAAATAGAGTCAAGAGTCAAAGTTGTGGAAAAAAGAGTGAGGAATGTAGCTCCTAATCCGGTAGTGGAGCAAATTATCCCTTATCAGACGAGCCCAATGGTAAAAGGTTCCTTGAAGGAAAGCCCCCTGTTTAGGAATCAGATAGGAGAGGTGAACCAAAACAAGGCTGAGGATGAAGAGGGAATTAAAAACCCCCAAAATGAGGAAGAAGATTCAAGCCTTAGACTATCACAGTATATGCCCCATCATTTTAGTCCAAAACATACTAGAAGCACTACCAAGCCTCCGATAGATTATGGAAGTGAAAGAAATAAAGGGAGAATATCTACAACAGAGCACTATAGAATGAGAATCAATGAAGAAATTTCAAAAATAAAGCAAATAACATTGTTACAGCAAGCTATTCCTGGCCAGGATAATAGTAAAATTAACAAAACCCCTTTGGATCAGGGAAGGGGGCGGGGAAAAAATATCAAACAGTCTAAATGAATTTTATCTCATGGAATGTGAGAGGCCTAAATGGCCCACCAAAACAAAGGATGGCAAAGTCTATAAGGAAGGATTGGAATCCTACTATCATTTTTCTTCAAGAAACTAAAACAAATGCGGCACAATCAGCACTTATAGATAGAAGGATTTGGAAGCAAGGGGAAGTGGCCTTTCAATAGGTGATAGGAGCATCTGGGGGCCTCATGATCTTATGGGATCCTATTAAAATAGAAGGAAGTATTATTTAGGCAAATGAAAGAGTCTTAAGCGTATTATTTCATGATTTTGATACTAATAAGAATTATATTATGTCAAATGTTTATGCCCCCACCTCTGTCCAAGGGCAGTCTGAACTATGGGAGTTTTTGGGGCATTTGAGCCAAGCTTTTAAAGACATTCCTTGGGTGATTTTGGGAGATTTCAATACCCCCATTTACCCATCTGATAAGAAGGGAGGATTTGGGTTATCCTCAAGGAGCATGGAGGACTTCAATGAATTCATTAACACAAATGAATTGATGGATGTAAGACTAAAAGGAGCCAAATTTACATGGAGTAACAAGAGGATAGGAAGTCAACTGATTCAAGAAAGGTTGGATAGGTTTTTTTATCCAAGGAAGCTACAACAATGTTTGGTGATTCAATGTTACAAGCCCTTCCTAAATGCGCTTCAGACCATAATCTTATTCTATGGGAGGCATTTCAGGCTAACTCCTTTAAAAATCCATTCAAATTTTTTTCAATGTGGGTTAAACATCCGGACTTCAAGAAATGAATAGAGGAATGGTGGCAGCAGCCTATCCAGGGAAGTGCTTCCTTCAAACTATCTCAAAAACTTAATATGGTGAAAAACAACCTTAGAATATGGAATAAAGAAGTCTTTGGAAATATTTTTGAGAATAAGAGAGCAGTGGGGGAAAAAATAAGAATAATAGAAAGAAAAATCCAAAATGGAACCTATGATGAGGCGACAAGGACTGAAGAGAAGGAAACCCTTTGTGAGTTTTATAATATTTTAGCTTGTGAAGAGATGTATTGGAGGCAAAAATAAAGGGCATTATGGCTAAAGGAAGGGGAATCTAATTCAAAAAATTTCCATGTTACCACATTGAGCAATATAAGCAACAATAATATTAGAAATTTAACTAAGGTGGATGGATCCTCAACTCAAAACATTCAGGAGATCAGGGACGAGGCTGTTAATTTTTTTAGTTCATTATTGGGTGAAGAACGGGCCTGTAATGCCCAAGCAAATGACTCTCTCCTTCAATTCATTCCACAACTCATTGATGAAATTATTAAAGAGTCTCTTACAGTAGGTTTTTCAAACGAAGATATCAAGGAGGCTTTGTTTAACATGGATCCTGACAAATCTCCTAGGTCGGATGGGTTTTCACCACGGTTTTTCCAATTTTGTTGGGATATTGTTGGAGCAGAAGTTATTGCTGAAATCAAGGAGTTCCAAAGTTCAAATCATATTCCAAGGGGTTTCAACTCAACTTTCATTGCTTTGATCCCTAAAGGCCCCAACCCCAAGACTATGTCTGACTTTAGGTCGGTTAGCCTATGTAATATATCCTATAAAATTTTGTCCAAAGTTTTAGCCAACCGTTTGAAGAAATTTCTACCGATTATCATTGATCCAAGTCAAGGAAGTTATGTACAAGGAAGATAAATCTTAGATGGAGTTATTACTATTCATGAGGCTCTTCATACAACCGCTCAGACCAAAAAAGTAGTCATGGCTTTAAATTTAGACATGAAAAAAGCTTATGATAGGATAAATTGGGAATTCCTAGAGGCAGTTTTATTAAAATTTGGCTTCAACATGAAATGGGTCAAGTTAATAAGAGAGTGTATTTCTAAGCCTTGTTTTTCAGTTTTGGTTAATCGGTCTACTGTAGGTTTTTTTCAAAGAAAATGTGGTCTAAGACAAGGAGATCCCATAAGTCCTATGTTGTTCATCATTGTAGCTGAGGCCTTGGGAAGAACCATTAATGCAGTAGTGGTAGCTGGACTCATTTCAGGTATCAAGTCCATGTCGCTAACTACGCCGGTGACACATCAACAATTTTTTGACGATACATTGCTACTGACTTTGGCTTCTGTGGTTGAGGTAAGAAGGATTAAAAATATTCTCATAATGTATGAAAAAACGACTGGACAGAAAGTGAATTTTTATAATAACAAGCTTTATTTCATCAATACCCCCATTCCTAGGAAAAACAACATAGCAAGGATCATGGAATGTTAGATTGCATCCCTTACCACCTCCTATTTAGGTCTTCCCCTATTTACGAGAAAACCTGAAGGATCAATGTGGAACATAGTTTTGGAGAGGGTTCAAAAAAAGCTAACAGGTTGGAAAGGACATATGTTATCTCAAGTAGGAAAAGCAATTTTAACTATGGATTCACTTCAAAGTATACCCGTTTACTTCCTATCAGTCTTCAGAGCTCCCAGCAAGGTGTATCACAAAATTGAGCAGCTTCAAAAAAAATTTCTTTGGTCAGGGACTGAGGATAAGAAAAGGATCCATTTAGTAGGTTAGAACAAGGTTTGAAAACCTAAAGCTAATGTGGGGTTAGGATTGAGGAGAGTTGCTCATATCAATACAACTCTGTTAGCCAAACAAGCATGGCGGTTATTGACTAAGGTCGATAATGAATGGATCGCCATAGTTAGGAGGAAATACCTCCAAGGTGTGAACTTCCTTAATGACAACTTAGCAAGTAGGGGGTCTGATTTTTGGAAGGCAATCCTCATGAGCAGGGATCTTGTTAAGAAAGGTCTTAGATGGATTCTAGGAAATGGGAAAACAATAGAATTTTGGAAGGATCGATGGGTGAAAGCTGAGGAGTTATCCCAAAATCCTTGTTTGGCTAGGATTCAAGAGCATATGGAGAAACATATTGGGAATAAGGTTGAAAATTATATGTGGCAGGATATAAATATCAACAGGTGGAAACACATCAGAGTACAGGGTTTTGAAGCAGAGTCTGAAGAGCTTTATAACATTTTAACTCAACAAACTATTCCCTCTATAGAGGATGAAGATCACATTGTTTGGGCTGAGACCGAAAGTGGTGACTTCACAGCTTAAGTCTCGCCTATAATTTGCTTCTCAATGTGGAAGGTCAACAATTTCAACCGAGTTTGGTTTGGATCAAAGGCTTAATTCCTAAAATATCCTTTTTTCATGGTCGGTGATTCAAGGAAAAATCCTCACTATGGACAATATGTTATCCAAAGGTATGGTTATTGCTAACCATTGCTACATGTGCAGGGTAGGATGGGAGAGTACCCAAAACTTGTTTCTGGAGTGTCCTGTAGCGGAGTCCATCCTGGATGAACATTTCCAAGCCTTTAGGATCTCGTCGGTTAAGCCTGCTCTTATATCCGAAGTGTTCCATCAATGGCCTCAACCCTTTGTTAGCCTAAAACTTAAGTACCTATGGAAAATCTGTTGGCATCATTTTCTCTAGAATATTTGGCTAGAAAGGAACCATAGAGCCTTTAAGGATACCATTCACAACCCAAAAACCATCCTCAATAGGATTATTATCTTTGCGAAAGAAAATCTTAGCACCTTAGTGGATGAGAACCACTCAATTCTTCCCAAAGAAAAACAATTAGCTCGGGCCTTAGGTATTGAGGACAAACCTTCTATTCCTTTGCCCAATACCAAAAATGAGATTTTTTGGGAGCCACCCCCCAAGGTTGGTTTAAACTAAATTTTTATGGTGCAGCCAAGGAGAACTCGAGAAGAGTTGGAGCTGGAGGAATAATCAGGGATCATCAAGGAAATTTGGTCAAGGCCTTCACTGAACCATTGGGAATCAGAACTAATAATGAAGCAAAAGCTAGAGCCCTTTGGAGAGGGTTGCAAGTAGCCCAAGAAACTCAAGGTAACTTGATGATTGAAGGTGATTCTATGAACATCATCAACCTATTAACCAATGGAAAAAAACCTCCATGGAGAATCGAGGGAGTCATCCATGAAGTGAGGATCCTTTTTACGAAAAGACAGAATAGGAGGGCTCGTCACATGTACTGTGAGGCCAACAAGTCAGCTGACAAATTAGCCAACATAGGTGTTAATGTTGGTAGTTTGGTGACATGGAAATAAGGTGTGCCACGTGAAGTGGAAAATATTATTAGTCATGAAAAGTAGCCTATCCATTAAGGAGAAAGATGAATGGGTGTTCTTTCCCCATGGATCTGGTAATAACTATGGGGTTTCCCTCTAAATCATACCAAATTGGAAATGAAGGTAATAGGGTGTAAGCCTTGGAAGATTATGAAAGAGAATAGAAAATGGGCAAGCAACAGGTTTCACAAGTGCAAAGTTCCAACTTCAATTCCTGTCAATGTAAGTAATGTTTACAGTTATGTTTAGGTATGGGTGTGCTTTGTTAGTAAGGTGTTGTAGGGGATTCAACACAATTTCCCGTAAGAAAGTTTCAAGGATGACTAGGATCTACAACCTTAGTAGAAGGCTGGATATTGTAATAGGTTTTGGGTTAACCTGCAAAACCCGATAATTAATGAAGACTTTTATTTACAAAAAAAAGAAATAACAAAAATAAAATAAATATTTGAATTTAGTAAATTTAAAATTCACATATTTAAATTAATAAAATTTAAATTTAAATAAATAAAAAGTAAAATAAAAAATAATAATAAAAATTTATATTTATATATATTATTATATATTTCATATATACAATGATAATACATATTAAAAATAAACAAACTCATAATAAAGGATGCATGTCTATACATATAAATAACAAGCATGGTGACTAGTTTAATCTTTTATTAGGCCTATATGAAATAAAGTTATTTTATATACTTTAATTTTTAATAGATATTTGATATTGTTTTCTTATGCGTGCAGGGTCAGCAAAAGTGGAGACTCCATGGATGCGTTCGAAGCCATATCGCGGTTGGTTATCCAATGGAAGGCAAGTTACCTATGTGGATGGCATCACTATGAAGCAGTCACAGATTAAGCAAATATGGTGTGGCTACATTGGGCCACATGGAAAACAATGTAGACCAAGGCTATAGTTTCAATATGGTGAATGTGGAAAACACGAAGAAGGTTTTCAAGCGGTTTTAAAAAATTTAGGTGGGGTCCTCTAAACACATGATGACATGGCAGTGGTCAGCTATGTGGTTCGAAGCTCAAAAAAGCAACATAGATGATGATCCAAGAATATATTCGACAACATAGTAGTTGAAGACTAGTGTGACAGAGAGAGAAATGGGTCCCTATAGCGATGCAGTAAAGTCGACATATCTTGGACATTGATTTTAATTCAATCCCCATGAAAGGTCAAAGATGGACATTTGTAAGGTGAACTCTGGCCAATAATAGTTGTTGATGTGGGCAGAGCAGCTAGCACACATCCATGATGCAGCAAGAACCAATGATGGTCTAATAAAGTCTGACAGGGCAACATAGATATGGGCGTCATAAATCATGAGAGTCTAGGCGATCAACGCAACTTTGATAATACAATGATCATTGCTATTTTCTCTAGCATAGACATGATAAAATGCAACACCTGGTATCCATGAATAGTAGCAATGGTAAAATAGCACGTTGAAGGATAAAAGATTTAGTAGGAAATGATTCAACAATGGAGTAGCATTTTTATGTTAACGGAGGCATGTGCACATGATCTTCAGGACAAAATACAATATGGTAACTATAGGGGTCACCAAAATTACGTCTTACACAAGATTATGGCTACTAAAAATAGAGCTTTTATAGGACATGTGGAGCAACATTTGATAGCAAAAAACTTTGGGATAGATAGGGAAGATATCTGACCTAAACTCAAACTCGAGCGAGGACCTCAACAAGATGATGATGCAGATGAAGTGTATTCAAAATATAGTCGTAGCATGTGAATAATGGAGGATGAGAATACGTAAATGATGCCAACAAGATATGGGTTCAAGCAACTGCTAGGCTTATGTCGAATGTCCAATAGGAGGATGTCCACTTGATGTTGGAAATTTTGGGTCCCTAAGCTAAAATGTTGTCATTGATGTCAAAAGAGCATTTAATATCAAAAGGATCTTGTAGCACCCTAAAATTGTCACAGTTAAACCCTTAGTAAAAAGATAAAAATTTGAATTTTAACCCCAAAAACGCTCGTTACCTGCCATTTTTAGAATTTGTTTGTCGTGCCAGTTAAACCCTTAGTAAAAAGATCTAACGAATTCGTCTGGAATAGAACGTCCAAATGATTTCATCCCAAAACTGATTTTTATAATTAGATTTTGTTTCAACAGCTTCTCTAACTTGGGTAGAAAGCGTGTCTGCACGGTTAGAGTCTCCCCTGTTGGAGATCTCCCAAATTGGGGTGATCTCCAACCTCCTAACCTCTCCCTAAATCCTATATAAACTTAGGATTTTTCTTGACTTCCCCCTAGCTGATTTTCCCTGCAAATTTAGCTTTTCGTGCATTAGAACACCTTCACACCATCGTTTGCATTGTGTATTTCAAGTTTTTCTTGCAAAAATTTTACTATTTTTTAGCTGGAGCAAGCTCGGATCGTCGTAGGCGATTCTAGATGATTATGGATGATCCTATCGTAGATCAACGATGATCTCGTATTATTGGATGTGATCTCGACTGTAGTCCAGATTGGGGGCAATAAGAGCCTAGAGTTTGTATTTCTTTATCTTCTCTCTTCATTTCTTTATGCATTAACTTATTTTATTCTATTTCTGCATTTTGGAGTTCACCTCATTTAGCATAAATGCATGATAAAGTTAAAATAAATTATTAAATTAATGCATTTCCTTTAATTATTATCTAGATTTATCATTTAGGCAAGTTTATTGTTATTTTTATCATTTCCCCTTGCTTTTGCAGTTGTATTTTTGGTTTTTGGTATCTGTTTCTATGATTGCAGGTTTATGACGAATTCATAATTCTTCAGGTCAACAACGATCTCGTCTGATATCAAATGATCGACTGTGATATGAGATGATTCTATGCAATTACAGATGATTATGTAAGATTTGAGACGATCTAGACTTCTACAAACCTCAAAATTTTCATCAGACATCCAGAATCATGTACAATATATTTTATTTAGCACACTTTCTGTGTTTAGCACTTATTCATGTTTTCTATATCCATATAAATCAGCATTGGAATATAGAATAGCTTAGATTCATTTTGTCCAAACCTAGGAATTGAATGATTGAAAACAAAAATGAACACATCAAACCCATTCTCAACCTAGGTGTGGAAACTGCCACTCAAGGTTTCTTGGTGAACCCCACCATCCGTCAAAAATTCACCCTGATACCCCTCCCCGAGAGGCGCAACCTTCAAAGGGCCTCTCAGTCCGAGGTATTGTCCCATCCTTCTTGCATCCCCCTTCCGGGTGTGGATCCTATAGCCTGAAGGTAAGGATGTGAAAAATTTAGAGCGATACATTTTTGTGAACCCGACGTGAAAACTAAAAAACTTTTGAAAACAAGAAAAGAAAAGGGAGAAGATTGTTAAGATTGCATATCATGTTTAGATGGTAGATTATAATAAAAGATGAATTGTCACCATAAATGTTGAAAATCAATTAGCAGCCATAGAGATTACCTCTTTGCTTAGAGTATCTCAAACATATAGAGTCCCGCATTTATGGGACAAACTTAATAGGAGATTGGATATTATTTCATATAGGTCGACAGAACTTAGGCAAATCAAGAGGTTTATCCTAGATAGAATCCTAGATCCTGATCAGGTGACTTTGTACCATGAGCTTCAGAGAGCTTGCCATAGGTGGTTAGCAGATAAAAGAGCACTTGTGTCTTCCGAATTGTACACCTTTGAGGAATACCTCAACAACGCAGTTGTAGTACATAAATTTCTATCTCGTATAGAGGATCAAGAGGTCGTTCTTACGGATAGAAAGAAATGGAATAGATTTCCTAGAGCTGTGTTATATCGAGAGTATTGTCATGAACTTTATTTCTATAGGTCAGAGTCTAAAATAGATAATATCACCATAGCACACTTTGTCAAATTCTTGAAAAACCATTTCCAATTTGAATAGGAGCATTTCATGACTCCTGATAAACTTGATCCTATTAATGATATCCATAAACTATTTATAGAAAACTAAGCCATTCTTTTATTATTATTATTTCTTGCATTTAGTATGTTGTTTGTTGTCTTTATAATATTATTATAAAAAAAAAAAACAAAAAAACAAAAATATAACAAAAATTAATACGTTTTCTTTTAAGTATTATAGTAGGTATATAATTAAAATATATACCTCCCAAACTTGTCACATATATATATATATTCTAAAATCTAAGTTTAAGCATAATGACTTGACTTAGGAATGGAAAACAGACTGAAGTAGAAGAATATTGGTTAGGAAAACCATTAAATAAATCAGATGTCCTTCCTAAAGACCCAATTCAGGAAGAAGGAACCCTACACAAACAAGAAGAAGAGTTTGCTAAAGGAAATAAACAAAGAGAAACTGTTAGAGAGGAAGGATCCTCATCCCATAAAATGTCTTCGGGAGGAGCTATTACTTTTGAGAACATGGAACATTTCTGGAAGTTCCTCAATACTAATATTGGCACTCTTAATAGAGTAGTCCATATGGACAAGGATCAAATTAGTGACACTCAAGAAACCCTAGAAGAAATATATCACACACGCACTAATCCCTTATCCTTTGTTGATCAAGAAAGTGATCAAACTAGACCATACAATTTGGATATGGTCGCTATAATCCAGAACATGCAACAACAATAGGTTACCCAACCACCTAGAGTGCCTGTTACCAAGCCTAGAGTTATTCCCACAAAAAAGAAACCTTCATTCACTGCTCTATTTTGCCAAGCTATTGATCAACATACCTCAAACCAACAAAATCCCAAAACAAAACCAAACACCAATTTCCAACAATCTGGGATACAACATAATGCTACTACAAATCTTCTTCATAATACTCTCCCTACCAACCATTTGCATAATAGAAATATAGCATCTAATACTTACATCACGCCATCATACGCTCAAAAATCCCATACTCAGGTACCACCTAACCAATATGGTGGAAAAACTAGTAATCTGGAAGCCATGGTGAAACAGTTAGTCTCTCGCATGGACCAGATAGATCCCTACTATCCCTCGTACAATTATTGAGAGATGTGTAGTCAGCATTTAGATCCTATAGTCGTAGCACAACCATATCCTAAACACTTTCCTATGCCTTTCCTACCTATATACAAAGGAACCAAAGATCCCATAGATCATCTTCGTATGTTTAGGATAGCATGTCATGATATATCACATGATGACTTGTTGTTACTAAAAATATTCCCAAAAATTTTAGGAGGAATGGCATTAGAGTGGTATTATCAATTACCCACTCATTCTTTGAGGAATTTCGAAGAAACAACCAAGTCTTTTGTTCATCAATTTAGTGACTACATCAAAAGGCACATAACCATTAAATATTTGTACAACTTAAAACAAGACAAAGATGAATGTTTTGCTGATTTCCTATCTCGGTGGAGACAGTTGATAGGAAAATTGCACTTTGTGTTACCTTATCGGGAAATGCTGGATATCTTTATCAATAATTTACAAGAAATATCCTATGAGTTATCAACCGCTACCTTGACCACCTTCGATCAGGCTATAGAATTAGCCCGAAGAGTGGAAGATGCTCTCATTAGGAGAGGTCATCTTAAAAAGAAAGATGATGAGAAAACATCCAAAAATAAATATAAAAATAAACAAGTTGTGGGTGATGGAGTCACTGATAGCAGAAACATTGCTAATGTTAATGTTGTGAAAACAACGAAGAAGTTTATACTGAAACCTCTTGATAAACCACCTCGATAATTTAGTAGGTTAAATCAACCTCTATCAACCATTTTATCACAATTATTAGAATGAGGTTTGATTCAATTATCAATTATCCAGGAACCTGATCCAACTATACCCGAATACATAGTTGATTTACACTATGATTTCCATAGAGGACCTAGACACACTACCAACTCTTGTAAAAGATTAAAACACAAAATATAAGACCTTATTGATAACAATGAGATGGAGGTACAAGCATTTCAACCTAAACAAAATCCTCCTAATAATGCTCAAAAGAACATCCCCCAAAATCAGAATTAGAATGCCAATCAATTATTGGACATATTTCAACATCCTTTACCAAAGCATGGTAAAGAGGTGGCTAATCAAATTGAGCATCATAATGTTCCCCCTCATACCCGATATGTAGGGACTATTAGTGGACATTTACCTGCTCATGATCTGCAAATATTTGACACAAATTTATCCATGGTTATGACCAGACCTCTATATAATATTCGGACACCTGATCTTAGTGATACATAATACGAGACTGAAAGTGACATGGAAATCACATCAAATCAATTGAACAGTTTTGAAGATGAATCGGATGCTATTCAGCCTATCACAAATTCTATGGTTTCGAAAGAACCATTTCCAAGAAGAGTCACTACTATACCATCTTCTCACCAATCACTTTCTAATGAACAAGCCATAAACGCTAGACCAAGACCCATTCATCATTCACAAAATAATATTGTAGGTACCATCGAAGCTGTTACTAGACAATAGGCTCAAAATTCTCAACAAGATCAAACTAAGAACGATGGATTAGCTCCATTTGTTTTGAAATTTCCTAATAAAGGGAATCATGCACCTAATGTTCAACATAAACCTCCTTATAATATTAATGAAAAATTATCAAATACTACAGCTAGAATTTCCCTTTTGGACCTTTTAAGATCTTCTCCTATAGATAGGGATGAATTAATGCTCACATTAAGCCAAATGATGGTACCACAAAATATTCAACCTGAAGCCATGGCCAATACTATCATAACTCGAGAAGTTGATTGTATTGACTTCCAGGATAGAGATATACCACAACATAGTTTACATAAGGATAACCCCTTATATATTACTGCCCTAATTGGATATGTAGTAGTTAAACGAGTCTTGATTGATAATGGTTCATCTTTAAAAATTTAAACTTTTGACTTCTACCAAAGATTTGGATTTAGAAGTGACGAAATGAAAAGAACTGATATGATCATAAAAGCCTTCAATGACGAAACACAAGAAACGTGTGGAGTTATTACTATCCCATTGCAAGTTTGTCCAAGAACCTTAGACATGATCGTGTTTATTGTACATTGCCCTGCATCGTACAATATACTCTTAGGTCGCCCTTGGATCAACGGGATGCGAGATGTTCCCTAAAATTTACATAAATGTGTTAAATTCGAATTTAAAAATTAGTTGGTTACCATTCATGGTGATCCAGACCCTTTGATATGTGTGCTTTGGCAGAACCTATTGGAGTTCAATTTTACCCTGCTCTGTCATCCACACATCCTAATTCTCATCATCCATCTAAACGTGTGAAACACACACCCATAACATCATCTAATTTTTCTCCATCAACTCCACCTCTACATATAGTTCAACCATCTACCGAACAAACCACATTAGGACCTCAACAAGATCCTAAACCCACAACCAATGCTTCTTTTTTTACTCCTATAACTTCCATACCTATAGACCCATACATCGACATCCCTACAACATCTACACCTACCAAAGGCATATTTTCCACATTCGAAGATGTAGGAAATGTTCCTTCTACCTCTTATGCTCTTATTGATGAGCTCTTACCTGATTTATCTAAAATTCTTATATCAGAAAAAACAAATGTTGCTATGCAATATTCCCTTATTTTAAATAATTTGCCACTCTCTCCTCGTACCTTGGGCCTCCCAAATCCTATGGGAAGTATTTACCAGGTCGGTAGCTGTGCTTTGATTTATAAGGGATATGATTGGGGAAGAATACCTAGAAATATCAAGACACATTATGATGGATATGCTCGATGTTATTTTACTAATGAGTATATTAAAGCTAAGCCTATAATGCTTAAATTGGGATATAAAGGGAAAGGTTTGGGACCTTTCCAGAATGGTATGAAATAACCTTTTGAGGTAGAATCATGGCCCGCCCGTTGTGGTGTGGGCCTATTTCCTAGTAAGGGTCAGCCCTTCCCATTTGAGGATGATGACCATCTTATGTTACCAAGATTATTTGGATAAACATGATGCCTTGCATTTAATGAATAAGTCATTTACATGTAATATGCTATCTATAGCTTACCTTGAGATGATCACTGAATCCGATGATGAGTTAGAGGGAGATATCTTCCATGATGTCTCCGTTGAGGAGTTATTACATAACGAATTTTATTTCAATGGATCTATACCTAGTATAGCCCAGCTTGAGGCCACGACTCCTCAAGACGAATTATCCAAGCTAACATCAGAAGAATTACAAGAATTGGGTGTTTCACCCGCCCCACATAATTTTGAGAGAGATCTACACATGGAAGTAGAAAACGTCATAAAAATTAACATTGGAACCAAAGATAATCCTCACATAATCAACATTGGATCAGAATTGAGTCAAGACAAACAAGATAAATACATTGCATTTCTTAACGAATATGAAGATGTCTTTGCTTGGACATATGAAGATATGCCAGGATTAGACCCTTCTGTAGTTATGCATCACCTAGTAGTCCATCCGGATGCTAAACCTGTTAAACAAAAACTTAGAAAAATGCATCCTAAAGTGGCCTTACTAGTCAAAGGGGAATTAGAAAAACTCTTGAATGTTATTTTTATACAAGCCATTGATTATGCTAAATGGATCTTGAATGTAGTTCTAGTAACTAAGAAAGAAGCTACCAAAGTTAGGATTTGCACAGACTTTAGAGATATTAATGTTGCATGCCCTAAAGATGATTTTCCTCTTCCCAACATGGATCAGATCATTGATTTTACTGTTGGGAGTGGAATGATATCCTTAATGGATGGATTTTTTGGTTATAATCAGATCAAGATAGCTCCTGAAGATCAGGCTAAAACAACATTTATTACCCCTTGGGGGACCTTTTGTTGGAAAGTGATGCCATTCGGTTTGAAGAATGCAGGTGCAACATATCAACGAGCCATAAATTATATCTTTCATGATATGATGCATGATATTCTACATGATTATGTAGATGATATTATAGCTCGTTCCATCAAAGAATATGATCATTTAGATGACTTGAGAAAAGTATTTGATCGGTTAAGGGAATATCTTATCCGATTGAATCCAACCAAATGTATATTTGGAGTTAAGTCCGATAAATTATTGGGGGTTATAGTTTCTTTACGTGGCATTGAAATTGACCCTCTTAAGATTATGGCTATCACTGATATGCCCACACCCACAAATATATATGAATTACGGAGTCTACAAGGTAAGCTTCAAGCTATTCATCGCTTCATCGATAAGTTGGCAGACAAAATAGAACCCTTTCTTAAGCTTCTTAAGAAAGATGTCTCCTTTCATTAGGATGATGAATTTCAAGAATCATTTAAACTCCTCAAACAATATCTCCTTAACCCACTTGTGCTTTCACCACCTAGATCTGATCACTCAGTTGTCTTGTATATTTCTGCTTTAGATATTACCTTAGGAGCGATGTTAGGTCAACTTGACGATGAGAAGAAATAACATGCTAATTATTATATTAGTAGAATCTTAATCAGTTATGAAACCCACTACACAAAATTAGAGAAACTATGTCTAGCAGTCATATTTTCTACACATAAACTATGCCATTATATGCTCAGTTAGAAAACGTATGTTATTTCTAAATCCGATCCTTTGAGGTATCTCATGAGTCGATCGTACTTATATGGTCGCACAACAAAGTGGGTTCTTGTGTTAAGCGAGTTTGAACTCACGTTTATAGGACAAAAGTCTATTAAAGGTCAAATCATAGCAGATCAGTTAGTTGTTGCACCCTTAGAGTCTACCCATCCCCTCATCATTGAGTTTCCTAATGAATGCCTTAAATTAGAGGCAGACCATCCAGAGCAATGGTCCCTATACTTTGATGGAGCCCAATGCATGAGTGGGGCTGGTGCAGGTAGTATTTTAATATCTCCATAGAAACATCTTATACCTCTGTCCTTTAAATTAATGTTTGCTTGTACTAATAAAACTGTTGAATATGAGGCTCTAATCCTTGGCTTATGAGCTGCCTTAGCACTAAAAATAAAAATTTATTAGTTTTTGGTGATTATCAACTTGTCATAAATCAAATCAATGATTTTTATCAAACCAGAGATGATAAATTACGTCCATATAAAGCATATGTCTTACAATTATTATCTTTTTTTGATCAAGTTACCTTGGAAGCTATTCCTCGAACTAGCAATCGTGCGGCTGATGCTATGGTTACAGCTGCATCTCTTTTTACCTTGGAGTTAGATGACGAATATGCTACCATCATTATCCATCAACTCCAGGAACCCGCTTTAAATAAATCATGCTTAGAACCTTTGGATGTGTTTCTAATCACCGAAACTACTCCTGAACCTTGGTACACTGATATATTTAATTTTCTTCAAAATGGGACCTTCTCTGAAGGTTGTAATAGCAACCAGCGTCGGTTATTATGTAGACGAGCAAGTCGATTCGTAATTATTGGCAACACACTGTATAGGAGATCTTTTGAAGGCATCCTATTGAGATGTTTGAATTTAGACGAATCTAGATCAGCTTTGAGTGAAGCCCATGATGGATATTGTGGGGGACACTTCAGTGGTAGCACCATTTCTAAGAAGCTCCTTAGGATAGGATATTTTTGGCCTACCATGGACAATGATTCACATGATTACATGTGCCATTGCGATAAGTGCCAGAAACATGCTGACCTTTTCCATTTGCCTGCACAAGAGCTATAGGCTATTTCATCTCCTTGGCCCTTTTAAAAATGGGGCTTAGACATCATTGGAAAAATCAACCCTGTGTCATCTGATGGACACAAATTCATCATAACCACCACCGAGTATTTCACGAAGTGGGTTGAAGCTATACCCTTAGCTTCTTGCACTGGAACCCAAGTTTCCAAGTTTATTTTTAATCAAATTATTTGTAGGTTCAAAATTCTTGTAAATATCATCCAGATAATGGAACTTGTTTCAAAAATAAAGATGTCAAGAAATTATGTCAAAAATATAAAATTCAACATCGTTGGTCCACTCCCTATTATCCTCAGGGTAATGGCCAAGTAGAAGCATCTAATAAAACATTAATTAAAATCCTCAAAATACTAGTCAATAAATCTGGCCGAGATTGGCACATTCAACTATATCCTACTTTGTGGGCTTATCGAACTAGCGTTCGCACTCCCACGGGCACTTCACCTTTTGTTTTGGTTTATGGTGCTAAAGCTATTTTTCCATTTGAATTAGAAGTTCCTTCTTTGGATCTACTACTTCAAGATACTAAAGTAGGAGATGAATATCATGTTGGAAGATTTAGTCAACTGGAACTCTTAGATGAGAAGTGCATCAATGCTTTGGAGCATCTTCGTGCCTACCAAAACAAGCTTAAACGAGCATACCTCAAGAAATTTCATCATCGATCCTTTGAGATCGATGACCTTGTCTTAAAAGAAAATAAAAAAAATACTAATGCAACTAAAGATCTTAAAGGTAAATTTGAGTCCAACTGGCATGGACCGTATATCATCACTGCTAAATTTGGCTCAGGAGCATACAAATTATCTACCTTAGATGGTAAAGATCTTAAAGAACCTATGAACATTATGCATCTTAAACGCTATTATGCATAAATCTAGTCATGTCATCATTGTATATATTGTTATTTTGCATATTGTTTCATTTTTAGTCATTCATATAAAAAAATTTCAAAAAAAATCACATTGTGTTTCTTTCAATTCATAAATTAAAATCAAAACATAAAAAAATCAAAATCATCAAAATATTCAAAAAAAAAAAACATCTTTTATTTTCGTACCTGTCAATTCTTAAAGTATTGCAGTTATATTTTCAATTATTTTGGATAAATTAGCATTTATTTGGAATCCCTCACTTTCAAAGTCACATGAATAAATATCTTGAATTTATTTGGTATGATTATTAATCTCTCTTATATCAAAGTCCACATTGAATTAAATAAAGTTTTGAGCATAGAGAACTGATCTTGTTATTTACTTGAGCCAAGCATATCTTTTCACATTAAAATGATTTCATTGCAAATTCGATATGATGCTACATAGTAGAAATGGTTTCTTGAGCGAAAAGTTTCCCCTACTATCCTATCATGCACATGGTCTAGAATATTTGAGAATTGACAAAAGGACAAGCTCACCCCTACCCAGAATAAAAATCCCTTTCTCTAAAACCAATTCGAGCAAGTATCCCTAGTATAGGAAGAAAAATAAAAGTCAAAGAAAATGAGAAAAAGAAAAATATCATTTTGTACCATCATCGCAATATTTCAGCATTATCTCAGTATCAAGCAAAAATACAAAAAAAAAAAAAGAGAAAGAAAAAGCAAAAGCAAAAAGCAATAAAATCCTTTTCCCTACCCCTTGAAAAGAAAAGAAGGGCGAATGAGCTTGAATCCTTGGAATTCTCAATTATTCAAAAATTGTGAGGTAAGCCCCATAACAGGCGGTTTGTGCCCAACCCGCTTGGCCTTGGGTAATCCCTAGTGTGGTGATATGTCTGTCACATTAGCAACCTTCTTTTGTATAGACCTATGTCAGCTTATGGATTAGCTAGCTTTGGATGACCCGACTTACATAGTAGTCTAGTACGGTTACATGCATATAAATCATGGTCAAAGAACACTTATTTGGTTAATTCAAATTACTTGTATCAAATTATCTTGCTCAAAATTGGTGAATGAACAATACAATTGCACACACATTTGTATTTGAGAGATTTGGTATCACTATGATAAATCAAGATCGGTAATAAACTCACATATGCACATGAGGGTTCCTTATAAATCTACATGTTGTCTTTGAGATAATTTAAAATATTTTTGCAACTCTTTTTGGAAGAATTTCATCTTCTTATTTAAGAAAATTTGTTTAGTATAAAAACAATTACATACATTTTTTTTTCAAAAATCCAAAATTTCTTTCAACAACATATTCAAAAAAAAAAAAAAATCTAGCAATAAAGTCACGCTTATATATTATTATTTTCTGTTTATCTCAAAATAAAAAATCAAGTCTGCAATAAAACTAAAATATCAATTTCCTCTTTGGATTTCGCGATGATGGTATAAGTCTATACCTATAATTCTATGCCTAGCACAAACCATTGTTCTAATTTTATTTTCCCATTCATTTTAATTCATAAAAACATATGGCTTACATCATTATGTTACACAATTATGCTTTAAAAAAGCACAATCTTTCTATTTCATTTCATTATGTCAACATTCAATTTTGCAATGATGGTATAGTTCCTAGGAAATTATACAAAATTTTATCACACTTATGAATTTATGCCTAGCAAAAAAATCATATTTTTTTTTTTATATATTTAATGCATAATATTTTTATGAAAATCTGAAAACAAATCATCACCATCATCATTTTTTATCATCACAACACAAAGTCTTAAGACAGTCTCTTAAGCACTCTTTTACTTTTAGCAATATTTCTATACTGGGATTAGCTTGACGACCTAACGAGCGGCGACTCCATGAAATGGTCTATAACAACGACAATGTCCTTTGAAATTATTATTAGAAGTCCCTTTTTATTTTTCATCAAATTACACCATACACAACCAATTCGTTTACATCAGATTATTTCATTTAAATTTTACAACATGACAAAATTATAATATTTCCAAATGACATAATTACATGAATCATCAATCAATAAACAAAAAATTCAAACATTGAAACATCATAAAACATATGGACAAGTTATATCACAAAAAAATCATATATATATCAAAAATATCTATACATCATATCACAACTGGATTGGTATGCCACAATCTATACCCTGGCATACTCAATCCTCTCAAAAATATATATACAATATGCATTCTATAGCAGCTAGTCTCGAGAAGCCCTCGAGCTATCAACCTCATCTCCTCTCCCACCCTGGCATGGAGGAGGTGGTCCCATAGAGGTTCGTACTGTGTCTCGGGTCCTCACCGTCGATCATGAGGATGTCCTCAACGACCCCACCCTGATCAGTTCTGTAATACCAAATGGTAGTTGTAACCTCTGGCCCTTTGGAACCAATTGAAAGTATGCTCCCTGATAAAATGTGATCTAAGCCATAGACCATGCCAACTCTTACATGCTCACCCCTCTGCTCCGAGCCCTGAGCCGTGTAGCCTCATCCTACAATGTCTACACCTGAGCCTGAAGGTGGGCATTCTCAGCCCGAAGAGCTACCATCTTTCTACTCTCCCCCACCTCGACATCCTTGCCCTTATCGGGCGATGGTGGCGTCTCCCCCTGTTGAGAATGGAATCCCTCCTCCCTATCTGTTGTAGTCTCTACGGAGCCTGTGGCATCCTTTGGCGTCTCTCCTACAGAGATCATTGCTACTCTCTCCCTCCATGACCCTACGTTGCCTTAATGGCAACCTGGCTCTGCCTCCCCATCCGTCACACAACCGCATGCATCAAACCCTATGCCATCGTCATCCGAGGAGGGTGGATGCCTGCATACTAGGCATCGTATCCATCAGTGACCCCAGTGTCATCCCCATCCAATGGTTGGATGAGGGTATCATCTGTGTCCTGGCTCTAAAATCACTGCATATTCAAAGCCTCGCTCAGTGTGGTATTATCCCGAATAGTTTGGGAGTACTCATAGTCCCTGCGAGATGGGATCCCATATTGTAGATCAAACTATCACAAAACTTGATCATAGTAGTGGAGCTCTATCTCTCCTCGCTCCACCCTCAACCAGCAGACTTTCCTGATGCAATCCAACTCCTATCCATCCTCTCCCCACTCTGGATGCTCTCTCCATGGCCTCCAGGTGATCTGGTCTAGGATGAGGTCATCTAGTAACCTCCGTGACATCGGCAGATCTATTCGTCACTGTGACCCTCTCTAGAGCCACCAATAGAAAAATTAGGGCCTCTCCCAGTCAACCCCTATCAATGGGAGTCCTACCGGCCTCCGCACCACGATGTGCTCCCAACACCATACCTACAATAGCGATGTCAAAACCAGAAATCGACCTCCCTTGTATATGACCCCATGCAGGATCCTATACAAGCAATACAGTACAAAGTTGCCCCATGCAAATCTGTACCCGTTGTCTCTCATGTCATAGACCACATCTGAAAGGAGCCATGGTAGTCTACACCCACTCTGGTGGCACATCAATAGGCCACCCACTATCCCTACCAAAACCTGAGTCAACATAGATACCCCAGGCATCTGCCTTAGAGACTCGATGTTCACTCTGCCCTTCTCTAGGGTGAAGCTTGGGTCTCCGCATAGCCTCATCATAGCCTGGTCCTGATTTGCCATAAGAGTCATAAATAGTCCTTGTATGGGGATCCTCAAGATCCTCCATATGTCCTCTAGAGTGGGAGCCATCTCCCTTGTCGGTAACCAAAAGCAGGACGACCCTAGATACCATCTCTCTGCTAGGGCTATCAGTAGCCCCATGTCTGTTGGTATTTGCGGCATCTCTGCCACATGCTGTAGTCTGACCTGTGCTAGTCAGTATCGCTCTACCTAATTGAGCACGGCCATGTCATCCCTCAGCCCCCCGTATTTCCATTCTTGACTCTTTAGTAATCCCCTCTGCAAAATAAACAATCAAACAATAAAATTCATTAATAAAATAATTATTAAAGTCAATTAAATGTAATTTAAACAAGCTTAATTTCATAAAAATGATGATATCGTCCACCATTGGATGACATTTTCCTAAATTAAATCAAATTGTCCTTGGTAGGACGCAATCGTCTCTGATTTTGCAACTTGGGGTATCTCGCCTATTTTGCCCTTAGATGAAATAGATGATCTGGGGATGATTTCATCCCGACGTCATCGATGGCCTAAAAACGGCCACGATGCCCCAAAACAATCAAAATTTAAATAAAAAATTACACAAATAAAATTAAAAACATAATTCACTAGGTTTAGATTCTTACCCGTATCCCATGTCGAACCTCTGTCGATCTGTGCACTGTTTTGACCATTTTGTCTGTAGAGCTCTCAAAACAGTGAAAATGAACAGTAAAAAAGAATTAGGGTTTTACCCTATTTTTCTTAATTTTATTTTAAAAACAAGAACATTTTAATTTTTATTTTTTGCGCTTTTACCTCAAATGTTTGATTTGGGTAAAAACACGAAGGGGGCACCATAGTAAGCAGTCATATGATTTGACCTAGAATCATCGTCTAAAAAATTGAGTAAATTTTTGCTTTCTCGTAAAACAGGAAGAACTCGTCTTTAACGCATTTTCTTCAGAAAATTTTCTAAAGAGAGGAAAAAATGTAGCACCCTAAAATTGGTATAGTTAAACCCTAAGTAAAAAGATAAAAATTTGAATTTTAACCCCAAAACCACCCATTACCCGCTCCCCTCATTTTTTGCACCATTTTTAGGATTTGTTTTGACCGTTGGACGATATCGTCAATGATCAGATGAAATCATCCTAGATCTGACGAATTCAATTGGAACAGAATGTCCAGATGATTTTGTCCCAAAACTAATTTTCATAATTAGCTTATGTTTCAACAGCTTCTCTAACTTGGGCAGAAAGCGTGTTTGCGTGGTTAGAGTCTCCCCCATTGGAGATCTCCCAAATTGGGGTGATCTCCAACCTCATAACCTCTCCCTAAATCCTATATAAACTTAGGATTTTTCTTGACTTCCCCTTGGCTGATTTTCCCTGCAACTTTAGCTTTTCGTGCATTAGAACACCTTCGCACCATCGTTTGCATTGTATTTCAAGTTTTTCTTACAGGAATTTTACTGTTTTTCAGTTGGAACAAGCTTGGATCATCGCAGGTGATTCCAGATGATTCTAGATGATCCTATCGTAGATCGGCGATGATCTCATATGATTAGAGGTGATCTCGACTACAGTTAATATTGGGGGCAATCAGAGCCTAGAGTTTGCATTTCTTTATCTTCTCTCTTCATTTATTTATGCATTAACTTATTTTACTCTATTTTTGCATTCTGGAGTTCACCTCATTTAGCATAAATGCATGATAAAGTTAAAATAAATTATTGAATTAATGCATTTCCTTTAATTGTTATCTGGATTTATCATTTAGGTAAGTTTATTGTTATTTCTATCATTTCACCTTGCTTTTGCAGTTGTATTTTTGGTTTTTGGTATTTGTTTCTGTGATTACAGGTTTCTGATGAATTCATCAGGTCAACGACGATCTCGTCTGATCTCAGATGATCGACTATGATTTGAGAATATTTTGTGCAATTGCAGATGATTATGTAAGATTTGAGATGATCTGGACTTCTACAAACCTTAGAATTTTCATCAGACATTTGAAATCAGGTACATTCTATCTTATTTATCATATTTTCTATGTTTAGCACTTATTCATGTTTTTTGTATCCATATAAATCATCATTGGCATATAGAATAGCTTAGATTCATTTTGGCCAAACCTAGGAATTGAATGATTGAATACAAAAATGAACACATCAAACCCATTCTCAACCTAGGTGTGGAAACTGCCACTCAAAGTTTCTTGGTGAACCCCACCATCCATCAAAAATTCACCCTGATACCCCTCCCCTGAGAGGCACAACCTTCAAAGTGCCTATCAGTCCGAGGTATTGTCCCATCCTTCTCGCATCCCACTTTCGGGCGCGGATCCTATACCTTGAAGGTAAGGATGCAAAAAATTTGGAGCGATATAGATCTATGAAGGGTTTTTATGAAAACCAAAGTAGGAAAAATAAAAGGTTTTTTTTAAAACCATGGATAATAGATTTGATATGGTTTTTCTTAAAACCCAAGTTGGGCTTTCATTTCATCGAAAACGGTGCCCCGGTGATGGAGATATTGAGGTTTGAATATTTGGCAGAAACATAAAAGGTTTTTGTTTAAAAACATGGATAACAAATTTGATCTGGGTTTTTTTCTAAAACCCAAGATGGGCTTTCGTTTCATCGAAAAATGTGCCCTAATGATAAAGTTATGAGAGACTTAATATTTGATTTAAATTTTAATTATATAAAATTTAAATTCAAATTTATTGTAACATTGAGTTTTTCTCCGACATCATCATGCAAATAATAATTTCATATTATTTTCATTGACATTTTCAAAGTGTTGAAAAACATATATAAAGGGTTGAAAATTAAAATTAACATTTCACCCTTGCTCTCGTGTATGTGTTAATTATTGTGAAATTCGAAAAGTGATAGAGAGCTCGTGCAAACTTTGGGAGAGGAAGCATTGAGTATAAAGGCACAACGCTTTGGGAGATTAAATGTGTATGTGAGGCATGGCGCATTGGCATATTCATTTTGGCTAAGTCTTTGGGCAAGCAAAACCAGGGATCGAATCCCTTGGACGTCATAGTGGTGGAAGCGCTTTAGCACTTTGTACTTTGCAGAAGAAAAAGGAAAATTAAAGGCCTTTTGGGCCTTTGGTTTTCCAATGAGCGCTTTGGATCGATTGGAATCTTAGCTGTGGCTAAGATGCACGCGGTGTGATGAAAGGGGGTGTTAGTCTCACAATGACATTGAGAGGGGGGAGTGAATCAATGTAGCTCTTTAAAACTTAAATCTTAAACTATTAAAGTCGAAACAATGAGAACTTAAAACCAAATAAAGCAAATATAACAAGAGAGCATCACACAACACAAGATGTACTGAGGTTCATTGATTTGGCTACTCCTCAAAAATTGATTGTTTGTAATCCCATCCAAATCCAGCATTTGCAAAGCAACAACTTTACAATCAATTTACCAGCACCCACTGGAAGGAGCACCAACCCCTAATTTATCTACACCAACAGAAAGGAGCACCAACCCACGATTTATTTGCACCAACAGAAAGGAGCACCAACCCCTGATTTATCTGCACCAACAGAAAGGAGCACCAACCCCTGATTTACTAGCACCAATTGGAAGGAGAACCAACCCCTGATTTATTTGCATCAATAGAAAGGAGCACCAACCCTTGATTTACCAGCACCAACTAGAAGGAGCACCAACCCCTGATTTATCTGCACCAACCGAAAGGAGCACCAACCCCTGATTTACTAATACCAACTGGAAGGAGCACCAACCCCTGATGCAAAGCATCAACTTGGACTTTAATTATAAAAATAGAATATTGACATATAAATGCCTTCACTTTTACAAGACCCTGACTGGTCTATTGCTTACTCAACATCGCCCACAATTCACAAAACACACACCCTTCTCGCTCACCTCTCGCTCGCCTCTCGCGCTCCTCTCGTGCACTTCTTGCTCTCTTCACAAGATTAAATCCGTGACACTTTAATCCCTAGTGCTGCATAAATTCTCCAAGAAACACTCCTTTTATAACCATCCTTTCTCTTTGTAACTCCAGTTGTATCTCTAGTTGTAACTCCTTTTGTATATTTTGAGAAGGCATTTTGTCAAACACATCACATGCAAATAATTGACACCATGTTCTCCTACCATGACTATTCGTCTTCTCGGTCATGACTGTTCATTTTCTCTTTACATGTCTGTATGTTTTCTCTTTGCATGACTATTCGTTTTCTCTTTGCATGTCTGACTATTCATTTTCTTTTCCCTTGTGCATGCATTTGTTTTCTCCTTCGATGACTGTTCATTTTCTCCTTCATTACTGTTCATTTCTATTTTGAGGCTTTTCTTGAGTCGCAAAAATGTGACATGTCACGATATCATGACACTTTTGTTACTCTGCCTGCCTGCCCTTTTCGAGTCGCAAAAATATGACATTTCATGATATCGTGACACTTTTGTTTCTCTGCCTGCATGCCCTTTTTGATTCGCAAAAATGCGACATGTTGTGATATCGCGACACTTTTGTTACTTTGCCTGCCTGGCATTTTTGAGTCACAAAAATGTGACATGTTGTGATATCACGACACCTTTTCCTTCTTGCTCTTTCTCTTCACTTTGGACCGCGAAAATGCTACATGTCACGATATCGTGACACTTTTTCTTTCTCTGTCTTTCTCTTCGCTTTGGACCGCGAAAATGCTACATGTCGCGATATCATGACACTTTTTCCTCCTTGCATTTTCTCTTCGCTTTGGACCGTGAAAATGCAACATGTCATGATATCGCGACACTTTTTACTCTTTGTATTTTCTCTTCTCTTTTGGCCACAAAAATGCAACATGTCGCGATATCGCGACACTTTTTCTCCTTCCAATTTCTCTTCTCTCTTGGTCACGAAAATACATGTCATGATATCATGACACTTTTTTTCTTTTGCTTTTTTTCGCTTCTCTTTTAGCTTTTGCATATGGGCCACTTCTGTCTTCTTGGACAACCTGTAACAACTTCACCCAAACATCAAAAACATCCTCATAAGCATTTAACTTCACTCGTACATACTCTGAGTAACCTTTGAACTCTTGTCCACTGCATCAACCGATCTATCTGACTGTGTTGACAACAATGACAATATCGCCACTGCACCTTGCTCAACAATCTCCCTCTTTGGAATTGTTGGCAACACACGTGCAATTTCTTGTAATTCTTCTCCCCCTTTGACAATAATACCAAAGGGCTGCTGCAAACTCCTCCTGAGTCCATGCACAACATTCTCAAGCAAAAATTATTACACTTAACAAAAATCACAAACATGAGCAAAAAGATAAACAAATACACAAATTCTCCCCTTGAGAATGTGGTCTCGATAGCTAGTCAATTCTTGGGAAGCGTGACCACTCCTAATTTATTGCAAAGGTACTCAAAGACTTCCTTGGGCAACGATTTTATGAAGATATCCGCTACTTGCTTTTTTGTTGGAACAAAATCCAACTTAACCTCACCTTTCACAACTTTCTCCTACGTACAGCACGTTGTCGCTGTAATATATTCTACCTCTACTGTGGATAAGGAGACTAACTCTTGTTTCTTACTATTTCATGCGACCAACCTGTCTCCAAGATAGAGTGCACCTCCACATGTACTCTTTCTATCATCTACACATCCTTGCTCAACTGACAACCTGTTGTCATGGGAGTGCTAACTGGATTACAATCCTCCATTGTGAACTTTTTAGCATCTCTTTCACTAAACCAAATTATCAGAACTGTTATAATCCATAACTTTAAACAATGGTAGTAAGAACCATCAAAAGTATAACATTGACATATAGCAATACTACCAATGGTGACAACTCTCAATTTAATCACCACCCTTCAAGGTACCTCCACAAACAACTACATGAACTGAAACACACTTTGACAACTATACGATAACTCCCCTTGCCTACTTGCCTTTCATCCTCAGATAACCAAACAAACACATAGGATCAAAAATAAATTTTACGATTGCTTCCCCTGAGGATGTGCTACCTGGAGTTGCTTAGTGCAATAAAGGAGTAATCTCCTTCAGTCCAAGGACACACGATTTCCTCTCTTCTTTCTTTCTCCAATATTTTTTGAACTTGGGCTGAAATTTTTCAACTGCATCCCTATTTTGAACCTTTTCGTGAACTTGAACATTTCTCTTGGGTGGTTGTCTCTTGGGTATCCTTGATGGATGATTATTTTTCTTTCTTTGATGCACATGATTTCTTCCTTGTTTGTGTTGCATTCTTTGTGTCTGATGAAATCTACTGTCTTGCCTTAGATTAGATACAAAAGTTCTTGGACAAAACCTTGCTATGTGCCCATGACCATTACATTTAAAAAATTGCACATGGTGTTCAACCGAAATAATAGATGTATTTCTATCAACATAAATCTTTGATCTATTATTCAATCCACAATAAATTGCCTTGTGACCATAATGGTTGCATCTAAAACAATAGCCATTAAAAGCATTATTATGAATAAAGTGAGAGTGATAGAACCTCTTTTGTTATGGTTGATTTGCTGTAGATCTCCTTTGAGATTTTTTTCCTTTTGAGGATTCAGCTTTAAGCTTTTATTGCTTTGATCCTTCAGCAGTGGACTTCTTCTTCTCTATAGATTTAGAAGATGAAGGTTGTTCATCTTCACATCCAAGACCAAGCTTACACATGGGGCTTCTTTGTTGCCTTATCATTTTATCTAGCAACTCTGTGCTCTTCTCAAATTTGAGATTTGTATTGGCCTCTTCTAGTTGTTTCCTCAATAAAACAATCTCCTCTTCTTGTTTGCAACATACATCACCTTTATCATCCAGGTGTGACTTCAAGGCTTCTTCTATTTTCTTGGATTTTTGAATTTGTAAGAAGATATCTTCAATATTATCCCCATATTCTTCCAACTTCTTAGACAGTCTTTTGTTCTTTTTCCTTTCTAAACCCAAATCTTCAAGTGCAATGATCAACTCACCTTCTAGATCTACTTCAGCCTCTAGGTTTTCATCACATACTTGTTATTTTTCTATTTTTTCTTCTTTGAGTGCCATAAAAAGAGCTTCACCTGTTTCCTTTTTAGAATCCTCACTACAGCTGTCTTCTGATGAACTGAAATTCTTGGAGATGAAACTTTTCTTCTTGAAGTTGCATTTTCTGAAATTCATTTTTTCTTCTAGTCACTTCTTTCTTGGTGCGATCCTTCATCACTTTTGTTTTTTTCATTAAGTGGACATTTAGCTACAAGATGCCCAATGCCTCCACAATTGAAACATTTAAACAGTAACTTTCCTTTGTATTTTTCTTTTCCCATTTTTAGTTTCGAACAAAGTTTGCTTCCATTTCATCTGATGTCTCTTCTTTCTCGAATTCTTGTTTTTCTTTCATATTTTTATGGGCTTTAAAAGCAGCTTCTCTGTCTGTGGGTTTACATTTTCCTATTCTCATCTCATATGCAGTCAAAGAACCATGCATCTCATCCATACTAAAAGAATTTAGATTTTTAGCTTCTTCTATAGCTGAAACTTTAGAATCAAATCTTTGGGGAAGAGATCTTAATACCTTTTTCACGATGATAGAATCTTTGATTTCCTCTTCGAGTCCTCTAATCGCATTAATGATTTCATTAACTCTCAGCATATATGCCTCTATGTTCTCATCGTCATTCATATTTAATACTTCGAACTGAGATCAATGTGTTTATAACTTGGCCTCCTTGATCTTATTGTCTCCTTCATGAATACTCCTTAGTTTGTCCCATATTTCTTTTTTCATTTTACAACTCATAATTTTTACTAGTTCACTGTCCACTAATCCGCACATGATAGCATTCTTTGCTTTTGAGTTATTCTCAAACAATTTCTTACCGACAGCATCGGTTGGAGAAGTGGTGGGTATTGTGTATCCACTATCTACCGAATCCCAAATGTCGTATCCCAAAGCACAAAGATATGTTTGCATCATGAGTATCCAAAATGTGTAATTAGTTCCATCCAACAATGGTGCTTTGTTTGATGAGAAGCCTTCACCACCTACCATTGTGTCACTTCCAAGATCACCCTAGTCGGTTAAGCTTTTTCAATAACTTGGCTCTAATATCAATTGTTAGTCTCACAATGAAACTAAGAGGGGGGGTGAATCAGTGTAGCTCTTTAAAACTTAAATCTTAAACTCTTAAAGCCGAAACAATGAGAACTTAAAACCAAATAAAAAATATATAACAAGAGAGCATCACACAACACAAGATGTATCGAGGTTCACCGATTTGGCTACTCCTCAAAAATGGACTGTTTGGATTCTCATCCAAATCTAGCCTTTGCAAAGCAACAACTTTACAATCAATTTACCAACACCCATTGGAAGGAGCACCAACCCTTGATTTATCTGCACCAATAGAAAGGAGCACCAACCCACGATTTATCTACACCAACAGAAAGGAGCACAAACCCCTGATTTATCTGCACCAACAAAAAGGAGCACCAAACCTTGATTTACCAGCACCAACCCCTAATTTATCTAAAACAATAGAAAGGAGCACCAACCCCTGATTTATCGGTACCAATTGGAAGGAGCACCAACACCTGATTTATCTGCACCAACAGAAAAGAGAACCAACCCTTGATTTACCAATACCAATTGGAAGGAGCACCAACCCTTGTTGCCAAGCACCAACTTGGACTTCAATTTTGAAACTAAAAGATTGACATATAAATGCCTTCACTTTTACAAGACCTTGACTGGTCTATTACTTACTCAACATCACCCACAATTCACAAAACACACACCCTTCTCACTCACCTCTCGCTCACCTCTCACGCATTTCTCGCTCTCTTTGCAAGATTAAATCCATGACACTTTAATCCCCAGCACTACATAAATTCTCCAAGCAACACTCCTTTTATAACCATCCTTTCTCTTTGTAACTCTAGTTGTAACTCTAGTTGTATCTCCAGTTGTAACTCCTTTTGTATATTTTGAGAAGGCATTTCGTCAAACACGTCACATGCAAATAATTGACACCATGTTCTCCTACCATGACTGTTCGTCTTCTCGGTCATGACTATTCATTTTCTCTTTGCATGTTTGTACGTTTTCTCTTTGCATGACTATTCATTTTCTCTTTGCATGTCTGACTGTTCATTTTCTTTTCCCTTGTGCATGCATTTGTTTTCTCCTTCGATGATTGTTCATTTTCTCCTTCATTACTATTCGTTTCTATTTTGAGGCTTTTCTTGAGTCGCAAAAATGCAACATGTCACGATATCGTAAAACTTTTGTTACTCTGCCTGGCTACCCTTTTCGAGTCGTAAAAATGCGACATGTCACGATATCATGACACTTTTGCTTCTCTGCCTGCTTGCCCTTTTCGAGTCACAAAAAAGTGACATGTCGCGATATCGCGACACTTTTGTTATTCTGCCTACCTGGCCTTTTTGAGTCACAAAAATGCGACATGTCGCGATATCGCGACACCTTTTCCTTCTTGCTCTTTCTCTTCACTTTGGACCACGAAAATGCTACATGTCGCGATATCACGATAATTTTTCTTTCTTTGTCTTTCTCTTCGCTTTGGATCGTGAAAATGCTACATGTCGCGATATCGCGACACTTTTTCCTCCTTGCATTTTCTCTTCGCTTTGGACCACAAAAATGCAACATGTCGCTATATCGCGACACTTTTTCCTCCTTGTATTTTCTCTTCTCTTTTGGCCGTGAAAATGCAACATGTCGCGATATCGCGACACTTTTTCTCCTTGCATTTTCTCTTCTCTCTTGGCCGTGAAAATGCAACATGTCACGATATCACGACACTTTTTTTCTTTTTCTTTTTTTTCTTCTCTTTTATATTTTGCATATGGGCCACTTTGGTCTTCTTGGACAACCTGTAACAACTTCACCCAAACATCAAAAACATCCTCATAAGAATTTAACTTCATTGTACATACTCTGAGTAACATCTGAACTCCTGTCCACTGCATCAACCGATCTATCTGACTGTGTTGACAACAATGACAATACTATCACTGCACCTTGCTCAACAGGGGGTTTGAATCCCCTTGAGGAGGTATTTTCTATTTTTGCGTTTAATAATTATTTTTTGCCCTAAAATTTGAACATATAAGGTAGTTTGTGGATATTATAGTTTTAATTAGTGTTGTGATTACTATTGCAAAGCATATTTATTTATGATTTATTTTATGGGTATGGAAAATAAATTGTAGGAGAAATAAGGAGTTGTTTTTAAAGTAATTTTGAGAGGTTTATTATTTCTAATAAGGGTTTTGATAAAAGGGACTTTAGTGGATGTGATTATTGACATTGGAGTAAAAAGGTGTAATTTAAGTATTGTTTTATTTTTATGTTGAATTAAAGTCCATTAAACCTTGTTGGAATTGTAAAGGAAAGTTGTGTTTAAGTGTTGGCAGATTTTATGGACGACTTGTTGGCATAAGAAAGGTATGGGCATATTCTCCATTTGATTGTTTATGGTGGTTGATTTCTAAAATATCATTGGAGAGAAAATGATTGTTTAAGGTTTCCTTTGTGAATTTGGTTGGTTGAATGCTTCAAGGTTTTATGGTTTGTGAGTTGTATTTAAACCTTGTTTTATTAGCATTGTTGTTGAAGCCCATTGATGATGAAATGAACTTGAACTTGAATTAGAAAAGAACATGAGTATCATTGTTATGTGAGAGTTGTTGTTAAGCATTGTTGGAAACATTTTGAGTTGGATGATACATGCTTGGACTAGGGTTTGTGAGAAATAGTTGTTCCTTGAGGTGATTGGTTGATTTGAGTTGGTTAAGCCTAGTCAAGTGGATGCATGTGGTTGTTCAATTTCCTAGAAATAAACTATTCTATAATTTGATTTGAGTTGAGATTGAGATTTAATAATATGATATATTGAGTCTCTAACAATTCTCTTTATGCTTCTATTGAGTTGAGATTGGGATTTAAGTATAGAACATATAGAGTCTCTAACAATTCTCTTTATGCTTCTATTGAGTTGAGATTAGGATTTGAGTATAGAACATATAGAGTCTCTAACAATTCTCTTTATGCTTTTATATGATTGATTTGAGTTGAAATTGGGATTTGAGTATAGAACATATAAGAGTCTCTAACAATTCTCTTTATGATTCTATGAGGTTGATTTGATATATTGATTGTACATTGAGCTTAGAACATATTGAGTCTCTAACAATTCTCTTTATGATTCTATGTGATTGAGACAAGTCTTTGAGAAAGGCTTGTGGACTATTTTGAGTTAAGCTTTTGTGAAAGCTTATTGAGCAGATTTTAGCAAGTCCTAGAGAGGACTTGTTGAGAAGTTTTGACAAGTTCTTGTGAGCTTGTTAAGTATATTTGGACAGGTTTAATGTGAACCTATTGAGCAGATTTGAGCAAGTCCTAGAGAGGACTTTTTGAGTAGTTTTGAAAAGTAATTTGTGAGCTTGTTGTGTATATTTGGATAGGTTTAGTGTGAACCTATTGAGCAGATTTGAGCAAGTCCTAGAGAGGACTTGTTGAACAGATTGGATAAGTTCTTTATGAGCTTGTTAAGCAGATTTGGACAGGTTTTGTGTGAACCTGTTGAGAATATTTGAGCAGGTTCTAAGTAAACCTATTGAGAAAAAATGTATTAGATCGATTGTACTATGTTTAGTGCAAGATATTGAGCAAAACTATGCTATACTGACTAAAATGTGTTTGGTATAGTATAGATAGAGATTTGGAGGTGACAAAGTATAAAATTCAGAGTCTCATTGGATAGAGATCCAACAACCAGGATAATTGAATACATATCTGAGTGAGGAGTCTTCAAGTGGAGAGAGATCCACAAGTCAGTTTAGTAGAGGAACAAAGTCTTCTAGAAGATCACTAACCAGAGCAAAGGGGATTGGTGTCTGCTGTGGAAGAGATCCACGAAATTGAGATTTAGGGGATCAACATCTCCTTTAGACAAAGGTCCATAAACATTGTATTTGGGAATGATTCCCAAGAGATTATTTGAGAAAATATTTAGAAGAAATATTTTCTATGGATATAACCCACATTGGGTGAACCATGTTAAAATTGTGTCTCTTATATGTGTGATGCTTTGTGTGATGTTCATGATTTCATTTAATTTGATGCTTCTATTTGGGAAAAAAATTATGTTTTACTGTTCACCCCCCTTCTTAGTATAAGCACATGTTCTTCAATTTGTATCAGAGCAGGACTCTCCATGAAGAGTTTAAAAGTTTGGAGAAAGATCCTTCAATAACTCATATGTGCTTAGGGAGTGAAGTAAGTATAGACCTTGAAAGGATTCAAGAAGATAATGCACAACTAAAGGAACAAATTCGATACTTTGAATCAACAAGAATTGAGCTTTTACAAAAGCTAATAGAACTCGAAATGGAAGTGAAATAAAGAAGAGAAATTGAACATCAATTGAGAGGTATGTTGGAAGCCAAAGAAGAAGGACTTGAGAGAGTGGCAACATAAATTATTATGCTAAATTGCAGAACTAAAATAAAAAAGATATTAAGTCTACAGGAGGTAGAAACATCAAGCAAAAAGAAGGTACCTTACCGTATCTCCAAAAAATGACCACAAAGGAAATAATACTAGATTGAGTCCTCATCAAAATATGTTACAAAATTTCTTCCATTGACAATATTTCTCTTGCAATAAATATGGTCATAAATCTGTACATTGTATTACTAGAGACGATGATCATAGTAGTATGGATTCTCTTATATCATATATGGATGATGATGTTGTGTGTTACAAATGCAATAACTTTGGACATATAGCTAGAAGATGCAATCTAGAAAATTCCAAGTCTAGTAGAAAGACTACAACTCAAACTACTAGGAAAGAAGAAAAAAGGAAAGGAAAACTAAAATCCTTGCTAGTTCAAGTAGCATTACATGCTCAGGATACAAAAGAGAAATGGTTTTTGGATAGCGGATGCTCTAGACATATGACAGGAGAAAAAGACAAATTTATAACTTTGAAAGAAGGAAATATAGGATCAGTAAAATTTGGAGATAATGGTTCATCAAAAATAAGTGGAAAAGGAACTTTTTGAGTGTTAATTTTACCCAATTGTGAAATCACACTCTCCCTTAGGATTTGTTTCCAAAATCCCCTCTTGCAAAGAAGTTAAACAAACAACTTCTCCAAGGTCTCCGCTATATTAGCATTTGCATATGTGTATTAGTAATCTCAAATAAAGATGTATCAATTTAATGCTTAGAACACCTTAGTGATTGCAAGTAACTGTAAACAAGGGGCATGCATTGGTTTATTTTACCATGCTACTTTAATGATTGTTCATAAAACCAAACAAAAAGTAAATGTGAATTGGCCCTCATATGACCATGATGTAGTGCCTCAATTCCTTTTATCTTGAGGGTTTTAAGATAGATTTTATCTTCCTCATTAAGTGGATTTTAATCAAGATTTATCTTGCATTAAATCCTACTTTTAAAACATTTAAATGAAGATTAAATCTATCTATGAATGTAAATATGAAATGATGAATAGGCTCCTTGAATATGGCTTCTTATCATGAAGATAAAGATAGCTTTCAATGTGATCAATAAACTATCCCTCTTTAGTGAAATTGATTTTCACAAAGAGGCAATAATTTATGGCCTTAAAATAAGGGCTTTAAAATGTCACTTCAACTTATCCCTCTTAAATGAAATCAAATTTTTATAAAGATGAATAATTTAGTGCTTTGAAATAATGACCTTCAATGTAACATGTAAAATTACCCCCTTCAATGAAATCATAATTTTCATGAAGAAAGGTGCTTTTATTGCTCCAAAAATGGTAATTTGTGAAATGCCATAAAACATAATTCCTTCCATGAAATTGAAATTTTCATGAAGGCAATGTCATCATAGGCTCATGAATGAAATATGAAACTGAAAAAATGAAATTTGGCCCAAAAATGCAAATTCTGAAATTTTGAATTTTTTTAAATCTGCATTAAAACAACTTTGACGAATTTTTAAAAAATATGAAATGACTCCGAAGCAAAAACGTCTAAGTGCGTAATGGAATTTTGAATAACATTCTATGCAGCCATGCAATTATTTTTGGATTTTGAAAATTTTTACTGTTTATTTTAATGTCCGAAAATAGAAAAAAAATCTGAAAATAAAATTTTGAAAACTAAAAAAAAATAAAATTCTGCATAAAATCAAATGCTGAAAATACAGAAATGCAAAGCCACATCAGTTTGATAGCACCCCGTCCTGCAAAACCGAATATGTGAGAGTTTTATACATGCAACCTAGCCTATTAGACCTGCAAAACAAGCACAATCAAAATAAGTTAGGTGCTAGCTCCTAGGGTACAGAAATCAGTTTCAGATTCCAAATATTCGCATGAAGTAACCAAAAAACAATTGCATAAACTTCATCTATAAATCCAGAATCTGAAATGGGAAAGATAAAACAATCAAATTCATGCATGCAAAATTTTTTCTCAACTAACAAGGCCTGAAATTTCTGAAAAAAGAGCATTTGCATTAAAAATATTCCATTTGATGGAATATTTAACCTTCGCAAATTTCCCTTTTCGTTTACATTTTGCACTCTCATTTGGATTCACAGTCCTCTCGTTTCACATTTCTTGACTTTTCATTCTCTAGTCGTTTGGCTTCCTCCCATGCAAATTTGTTTACCTAGTAACGGCTATTCTTGCATTACAAGTCTCCTTCGAACATGTGTTATTTGGACCCTTATTCCAAGTGCTTCATTACCTTATACCATAACATGGTACGCAGCCGTTTCATTTTTTTACTTTGTGACCATTGGACATGGGCTCCCTCCTTTATGAAAAAATAATATTTACACAAAGGTCCTTCGATTAACATACTCTCGTCCTTTACTCTCGCTGGCGGCCGCGATTGGTGATATTTCCATGCGCACATTAAATTTGACGTTATCCTTTTGCTCGATGGTCGTCTATCGATCTTGGTTGCGCACAATGCCACTGCACCTGGCCGTCTCGTCTTGAGCATTGTGACCGTCAAACCTCCTTTAAAGGTTTCTTAAGTATCTAAGGTTTCATTTTATTTTTTTCATGCATCACTAAGAAAACCCGACAAGCTTCACTCATAATGAATTTGTATAACGCCTATTTAGGGCATATTAATTTGGCAATATATTGATTTGCTTTATTAATATTGAAAATGAAGGCCATCTATATTAAACATCGTCATTCCACCAACCATAGTGCCGCGTGTGAACATAATTCATAGCCTTGCTCCACTGCCATTGTTTGATGATGCTTGCGTTATGGCCTTCTATAATAACTGCCACCCGTTAGGCTCTTGAATTGAACACCTCTTATCTCTACATAAGACAGACTAGGGGATATAGTTCTGAAATATTCGGTTCCTTTCAATAGCATACGGACACCTGCAACATTCCTGGCTATTATTAGCATTTGCAGAACTGAATCACATCAGTTCTACCATTGAAACGACACCATCTACCGCGGCAGGCGACGCTGCCTTCACTGTGAACCTGACGCATTCTCAATATTCTTCGATGCCTTCACTCCGTATCTTCACACCTGTTAGCCTATGTATGAATGGTCGTGAATTTTTTTTTAACCGCTTTGTCATCGTTGAGCACTGCTCTTTGGTCCCTTCATCCTCTGAAATCATCTGATTCCACTGTGAGGTCCATTTGCTCGGTTCGATGCCCACCTGCCCATATGTTACTATCCATAAATGTCGCTGTAGGGCCTGTGAAAAACAATCCCGTTCTCAGATGTGCATCCAATAGAAGGGATTCTGCATGTGTTTATAATTGGGAAGTGTTGCTAGGCCAATGATGTCCATGGCACACAATGCCTATTGTTACCGGCTCAAACCTTTACCCATGTCTGGTGCTGTCTGTCATCTGCATTCATTTCTGCTCCAACTGTCCATTGTGGCATTCAAGTCTATTTTAACATTTACTTGCTGCTGTTCGTCACCAATATTGGCCCGGTTCGTTCGCTGTGATGACATGGCAATGGAATACCTAAATGAAATATATTTTTACTTTAATTTTCTTCACTTTATCAGTATACCCATTAACAGCCTTCAATGCAGCGACGAATTTTGGGATTAAATAAAGGTGAGAGTATTTTTGACCCAGGCATTTCGATGCTGTAGCAGTGGCTACCTGATGGCAAGTATTCTTTGTCGCAAACAACCCACTACGTATTAAATCCATCGCTTGAAACACCCGATACTGCCGCATACCATCTATGATGTCGATTCTGGTTACATAGCCGCTGTAGCATTCCTGAAATTTGGCCCACACTATGTTCGGTAACGGTAATAGCATGCTGTTCTCCCTCCTCGGTTATTTACTTTGATGCTCCTGCTTTCTTTTGTGCAGTGAATAGGTATTAAAGTGGATCACATAAATCGGTGAGAAAGTAAGAGGGCCAATTACCCCCACACATGGCGCGGTATTTTCAACTCACGTCGTAATCGGTAATCAGCGTGATCGGTAATCAGTAATGATTGGGTTTGAATCTGCTGTTCGGTAGCCACAACTGACAATCTGGAGCTACAGTTGTATCTTTCGAAACTCCTCCGTGAACACTGTCAACACCTCACTGTGTACATTGTCACAAGATGTCCGTGGACATTGCTGGGTTTGTTCTTCGATGCCGAATCAGACCATATGAAACCTATACAATGTCATGTTCTTGCTGTCATATTCTCTACTGCGTTCGTCAGCTCACCTTCAATGACGATTGCATCTTTCACTACCGGTTGCGTAGGTGTGATGAGACCATTAGCATTTTTGAAATAATTGTCCAATACCATGAAGCCGCCTTCGATGCCGTCGATTCCTACTGCTTCAGTCCATATCAACCTTGCACAATGTTCCCATTTGCGTGTGGTGCTTCGATGCTTCAAACACAGCAATCCCCACACTGTCCGGCATCTGATGCCCCATCATAGCTTGTTCTCACCGTGATTTTTTTTTTGGCCCCATCGTGCCTCTCATCAATCGCTGCCGTGGTAAACGTGCACATATTCGCCATTCTTCTCTGCTCCCTGCGTCGGTGTTGTCCGATCCATACCATCGTCCTGTGTCCACTGTAATGAGCTTTCGAGAGCCCATTCGCAAGGTTGCCGAGATGGTATATCGGCTCCGTGGTTCCTTCCTTTCACTGCGAGACCTGCACTTTAGACAAACAACGAAGTTAAGAAAAATTACTTTTTAAAAATAAACTTCCTTATAACATGTCTTTGCCTAAAACGTGCATCACCTTTATTAAAAACAAAGCAAAATCCTTTTCTATACTTTCATTAAAACCAAAAGCAAAGGCTTTATATATATAAAATTTTACAAATCTTTTTATTATTTTTTTATTCATTTATATTATATATATATATATATATATATATATATATATAATTTTTTTTTTTTTTACTTAAATCAAAATTTTGTTATGAAAACATAAATGCATATGTACTTATATTTTCTTTTTATTTTTTTTTTACTTTTCATTTTAAACTTTCACATAAAAGCGAACACAAAATTAACCATAAAAAATCAGCAACAAAAATGACGATAAAAATTGTCAACAAAAAAAAAAACGTCGACCAACAAAATCGTCGATAAGAAAAAAACGTTGATATAAAATGTCGACAAGAAATTGACGACAAAAATTGTTGATAACAAATTGACAACAAAATTTGTTGACAAGAAACTGACGACAAAAAAGTCACCGACAAGAAAAAGTCATCGACAATAAAATACTGTCGACAAGAAATTGATGAAAAAAAAAACGTAGAGAATAAATGGACGATAAAAAAATTTTGTCAACAACAAATTGGCGATAAAAATATCGTCAACAATAAAATGACGATAAAAAACTGTCATCGACAACAAATTGACGATAAAAATATCATCAACAATAAAATGACGATAAAAAATCGTCGACAACAAAATGACGATAAAAATATCACCAGCAACAAATTGACGATAAAAATCGTTGACAATAAAATACCGTCGAAAAGAAATTGACGACAAAAAAGTTGTCGACGATAAATTGACGATAAAAAAACTATCGACAATAATCTTCATGAAAACTGCAAACCCCAAACCAAGCAAAGCATAAGACACCTACAACAAAATGCAAACACCCTAATATCAAAACAAAAGGTGGGTCACCAATTTTGGGGCTAGTTGTGGAGCAGCCACAACAAAACCCTAAGTATAGGCGATGAGAAAGAAAATGCTGAAAATGTTCTATATGTGGAAGGTTTGAAACACAATCTCTTAAGCATTAGTCAACTCTATGATCAAGGTCATATGGTAACCTTTCATCAAGATCGATGTGAAGTAAGAAGATCTAAAACTGGTAAATTGGCAGCAAGTGATATAAGAGAAATAAATCTTTATGTCCTCCATAAGATCAAGAAGGAAAAATGTCATTTATCCAAAGAGAATGAGGATCAATCTCAACACATAAGATTGGGTCCAAAAGAGAATCTTCTAATGGCTTTATAAGATGAAGAATTGAGTGATCCTATAGAGAGCAAGTCAAAAGAAAGAAATAATATGGACAAAGGAAAACAAATAGAGGACTACTCAATAGAGAAAGGTTATGATCTCAAAGGTGAACTTATCTATGCTCCTGACATAGTGAAGAAGGTAAGAAAGCAACACTCTAAGATTGAAAGTCAGTTTCAATAATATAATGAAGAAATATTATTGCTCATAGAGGACTTATAAAAGTCAAAGGCTAAGGCAAGTAAGTTCAATGATAAGTTAGAAGCTAAGATTTTGGAATGTAAGAAGTTAGCACAAGAAGTGGCTACTCTAAAGTAAGATATACAAGACTCCAAGATCAAGATTAAGGGTTTCACAAATAGTTCTAAGAACTTGGATAAGTTCATTTGTGGACAATAGAGAATATCATGTTCAATAGGTCTAGGCTTTGGGAAGAAATAGGAAAAATGATCTACTTCAAGTCTTGAAGAAGAAACAACATCAGAATATGAGTTGGACAACAAAGAGTTCAACAAAGATAGGAACAATGCACAAAGGAAATACAGATGGAACAACAATCAGAATAGGAGACCAATGAGGTCAAGGCAAGGAAGCTTCAATAGGAGATGCTTCTCATGTCAGAGTTTTGGGCACATGGCTTCATAGTGTAGATCACATGAAAGATAGGTATATGGAAGAGAAAAAAATTTCCAAGGATATTCCTATTCATGTAATGAGTTTGGTCACAAGGCAATGAATTGCAAAATTCATGACAGAAGAGGATATGATTTGACTAGGAGAAATCCTAAGACTGTTGCACATCCAAGGAATAATAACATTAAGTTTTATAAGTGCAATAATGATGGTCACATAGTAAGATGGTGTAGAGCAAATATTCCAAAAATACGCATGAGTAGGAAGAAGAACATGAACATGAACATAAACACAAATATGAATAGGAACATGAATATGAACAAGAATAGGAATATGGACAGGAATAGGAACAGGAATAGGAACTTGAATAGAAACAAGAAGATAAACAGGAACAGAGACTCAGAAAAGAAAAGAGACTTAGAGAAGGATGAGAATAAGAATAGGAACAAGAACAGGGATGATGAATTGGAAAGTAACAATGAGAGGATTCAACAAAAAGGAAGATAAAAAGACAAAGGCAGAGAACAGTGCTTTCATGGAGTAGAAATACTCCCACCCCAAAATTAACCACCTCATTTGGAGGTGGGGGAGGGGCTAAGTTAAGAGGCTTAATTCTTAGCCCCGAGCCCCAAAGGTGACCCTTTGCCATTGATGTCAAAGGGGGAGATATTTGTGTATTATAGGGAGATTTTTTGGAAGTAAAGAGAGATTTGATATCTGAGAGAGCATTGAGCCAAGGGGAGTAAAGCCCCAGGGGGAGCAGAAAAGAAGATCAGAATTCAGTAAAAGGATTTGGGTTGCCATCAATGAAAAAGGGGGAGATTGTTGGACATTTTGAGTCCCTAAGCTAAAATGTTGTCATTGATGTCAAAAGAGCATTTAATGTCAAAAGGATCAATGAAGGATTTTTGTGAAAACCAAGGTAGGAAAAATAAAAGGTTTTGTTTAAAACCATGGACAACAGATTTGATCTGGATTTTTCTTAAAATCCAAGTTGGGATTTCGTTTCATCGAAAAAGGTGCCACGGTGATGGAGATATTGAGGTTCGAATATTTGGCAAAAAAATAAAATGTATTTGTTTAAAACCATGGACAATAGATTTGATATGATTTTTTCCTAAAACCCAAGATGGGCTTTTGTTTCATTGAAAAATGTGCCTCAGTGATAAAGTTATGAGAGATTTAATATTTGATTTAAATTTTAATTATTTAAAATTTAAATTCAAATTTATTGTAACGTTGAGTTTTCTGTCGATGTCATCATGCAAATAATAATTTCATATTATTTCTGCCAACGTTTTCAAAGTGTTGAAAAACATATATAATGGGATGAAAATTAAAATTAACATTTCACCCTTGCTCTCGTGTATGTGTTAATTGCTGCAAAATTCGAAAAGTGATAGAGAGCTCGTGCAAACTTTGGGAGAGGAAGCAATGAGTATAAAGGAGCAGCGCTTTAGGAGATTAAACGTGTATTTGAGGTGTGGCGCATTGGCGTATTCATTTTGGCTAAGTCTTTGGGCAAGCAAAACCAGGGATCGAATCCCTTAGACAACATAGGGTGGAAGCGCTTTAGCGATTTGTCCTTTGCGGCACACAAAGGAAAATTAAAGGCCTTTTGGGACTTTGGTTTTCCAACGAGTGCTTTGGCTTGGTTGGAATCTTAGCCACGGCTAAGACACATGCGGTGTGACGGACTGGGGTTCAAATCCCCTTGAGGAGGCATTTTCCATTTTTGCGTTTAATAATTATTTTTTTCCCTAAAGTTTAGAGGTATAAGGTAGTTTGTGGATATTAAGGTTTTAATTACGGCTGTGATTATTATTACAAAGCATATTTATTTATGATTTATTTTATGGATATGGAAAATAATTTGTAGGAGAAATAAGGAGTTGTTTTTAAAGTAATTTTGAGAGGTTTATTATTTTTGATAAGGGTTTTTGATAAAAGGGACTTTGGTGGATGTGTTTATTGACATTGGAGTAAAAAGGTGTAATTTAAGTATTGCTTTATTTTTGTGTTGAATTAAAGTCCATTAACCCTTGTTGGAATTGGAAAGGAAAGTTGTGTTTAAGTGTTGGCAGATTTTGTGGACAACTTGTTGGCATCAAAAAGGTATGGGCACATTCTCCATTTGTTTGTTTATGGTTGTTGATTTCTGAAATATCATTGGAGAGAAAATTATTGTTTAAGGTTTCCTTTGTGAATTTGGTTGGTTGAATGCTTCAATGTTTTATGGTTTGTGAGTTGTATTTAAACCTTCTTTTATTAGCATTGTTGTTGAAGCCCATTGATGATGAAATGAACTTGAACTTGAACTAGAAAAGAACACGAGTATGATTGTTATGTGAGAGTTTTTGTTAAGCATTGTTGGAAATATTTTGAGTTGGATGTTACATGCTTGGACTAGGGTTTGTGAGAAAGAGTTGTTCCTTGAGGTGACTGGTTGAGTTGAGTTGGTTAAGCCTAGTCAAGTGGATGCATGTGGTTGTTCAAGTTCCTAGAAACAAACTATTCTATATTATGATTTGAGTTGAGATTGAGATTTAAGAATATAACATATTGAGTCTCTAAAAATTCTCTTTATGCTTCTATTAAGTTGATATTGGGATTTGAGTATAGAACATATAGAGTCTCTAACAATTCTCTTTATGCTTATATTGAGTTGAGATTGAGATTTGATTATAGAACATATAGAGTCTCTAATAATTCTCTTTATGCTTCTATGATATTGATTTGAGTTGAGATTGGGATTTGAGTATAGCACATATAAGAGTCTCTAACAATTCTCTTTATGATTCTATGTGATTTAGACAAGTCTTTGAGAAAGGCTTATGGACTGTTTTGAGTTAAGCTTTTGTGAAAGCTTATTGAGCATATTTGAGAAAGTCCTAGAGAGGAATTGTTGAGTAGTTTGGAAAAGTTCTTTGTGAGCTTGTTGAGAATATTTGGACAGGTTTAGTGTGAACCTGTTGAGTAGATTTGAGCAAGTCCTAGAGAGGACTTGTTGAGAAGATTGGATAAGTTCTTTGTGAGCTTGTTGAGCAGATTTGGACAGGTTTAGTGTGAACCTGTTGTGCAAATTTGAGCAAGTCCTAGAGAGGACTTGTTGACTAGATTGGATAAGTTCTTTGTGAGCTTGTTGAGCAGATTTGAACAGGTTTTGTGTGAACCTGTTGAGAAGAATTGAGCAGGTTCTAAGTGAACCTGTTGAGAAAAATTGTATTAGACCGATTATACTGTGTTTAGTGCAAGATATTGAGAAGAACTGTGCTAGACCGACTGAACTATGTTTGGTACAATATTGAGATAGAGCTTTAGAGGTGACAGAGTATAGAAGTTAGAGTCTTAGTGGATAGAGATCCAGAATCCAGGATAATTGAAGAAAGATTTGAGTGAGGAGTCTTCAAGTGGAGAGAGATCCACAAGTCAGTGCAGCAGAGGGACAGAGTCTTCTAGAAGATCACTATCCAGAGCAAAGGAGATTGATGTCTCCTGTGGAATAGATCCATGAACTTGAGATTTAGGGGATCAACATCTCCTTTGGACAGAGGTCCATAAACATTGTATTTGGAAAGGATTCCCAAGATATTATTTGAGAAAATATTTAGAAGAAATATTTTCTATGGATGTAACCGACATTGGGTGAACCATGTTAAAATTGTGTCTCTTATATGTGTGATGCTTTATGTGATGTTCATGATTTCATTTATGCTGATGCTTCTATTTGGGAAAACATTTTATGTTATACTGTTCACCCCCTCTCAATATAAGCACATGTTCTTCAATTGAGGTTAGACAAATGGTCGATGGTGAAGCAAGAGTGGATTCGATGATGGATGGACAAAGATGTTGAATCACATGAGGGGCAGTAAGCAATGTGAAGAAGCCCAGATAGCAGCATGAGATACACGATGACCCAAGCAGTGTGAATGGCATAGATGTCTTATAAGGGCTTTGAAACTTCATCATCATAGGGATACCTCGAGGAATCACACCAGTTATGAAAGGAAACATTCGATGATGATAGAAAATGTAGGTGGAGAATGCTTTTGCAGTGGATGTATTTCCCATAAATAGAAATTATAATGGAATTATTAAACTAATAAAAATACCAAAAAAGAGAACCATGGAAATGATACAAATGATGAGGAAACCCTTATTAGGTAGCGCAGGTTGATGTGGATCGAGAGACCTACATGGCAATTTCATGGATAGCCTATGAGTGGCAACAAGTAGATGGAGCATTGAGATGTGGAAGCTAGTAGTGACATGAGATAGATGGGATTTTATGAGTGCAGAGTAGGTTACTCACACGAAAAAAATAAGGAGTGATTCCAGCACATATCCGATGATTTGCAGGTTTAGCCGCGTCTCTTATGCTCAATGAATATGCGGAATGAAAGGGTCAAATTTGTGCATAGACGTAGATGGTGATAGTGAAGTGAGACCACAGATTATTGAAGTCAATGGTGCAATATAACACTTGGGGGTTTTATTTATTTTGTATTATGATTATAGGATGTTTAGTATGGGGTACATGCAATGTATCATCGATGCTTTCCCCATGTAGAAAGGCTCATGTGCTAAAGATAAATAGGTTGAAAGAATTAATGTTGGCTTTGTAACATTTTTGAGATTAAAGACCCAAAAGGATGTGCTAATTACGTAATGGCGAGACCGTTACCAAGGCGAAGCATGTAAAAAGGGAAAATCATGTAGGTCACTCTGAAGTAAAACAAAATGAAAAGAAGTGTTACATGAAGATTAGTAGGTTGGTCCACGGTGTCACATGGGTAAAGGCAGGTGTGCTAATACAAAGGACAACTACAGTAATGGAGAGAAACTTCACATATGCACGATGATTACTGTGGCATAAATGCGGGTGATGCTATAACACAAGGGTTTTTGATGTCATATTGAAGATATCCAAAAATGAATTAATGCTATAGACAGTATTCAAATAATTTCAAACACAACATCACTGAAAGGATAGAATATGGGGGCAATGCTTGTTTACCAAGTCTACATTTATATTCTCAGTGAAGGTAGATGTTTTCATGGCTTCAACGGTTGGTTTCATGAATGGAAATGATATTGTGCATAAGAAGATAGCGATGAGTAGTGAAGGGCGTAACCTTATCAACAATATCAACTTTGACAGGTTTCATTTGAAAACATTGAGTTGGGAAAATTTATTATTATCGGATATCTTTGTGGATAGAAAAACTACAACAAATGACTATGCTCTCCAAGGTGTAATGTCCACATTATAAAGTATTATGAAAATTTTGTCACGCATGGGTATGTGGGTATAGTAGGCGCACGAATGTCATCACTTAGTATGAAGTAAAACCATATTTAATTGAAGTTGTAAAGACATTACATAGTGAAGGCATTCAACATGGTGATAACGGAAAATGTCAATTTTAAACGGATAAACTTGATAACATTGGCAGAGTTTGTCTACGGTTATGCCAAGAGTTTAGGGAATAATGGATAAATTGAACAAATTTTATCCACTACCTGGAGACATGTGGAATGTGTTGAATAATTGATGTCCAGGTCGGCATGTTTCATAAGAAGTCAAGAAGCGTTACACAAGGTGGTTTACAGGTGTATGTGGAGCATGGTCTAGGTAATGTTATTGAGACAAATGTGTTCGTCAAGGCCATAGAGTGAACCCGGGTATTTCATTGAAGGAATTTGTTTATTTAATGGGTTTTCATTGAATTAAACAACTTAAGAGGAGCTTGTTTTAAGGTATAGCCATTACACGTGTTAAAAGGGCTACAAGACCAAATGAACAACGTAATGTTTCAAAACCAAAGGAAGACCAAAGAAGTGAAACAAAGAGACAACAAACAAACGGAAAATGAAAAGAAATGAAGAAACATGAGGATGGAGGAGGAAGACTGAAAAACTTTAATATCCATTCGAATGAAGAATATGAGACTAGATCTTCTTGGAGAGGCCAAATACCGCTGGATTGTTTTTCATCACATGATGCCTATTTTGGGGCTGATATTTTCTGCACATATGTTGAACATTGAATACCTTTTTGTTTGCAATATAATGGAGATATGTCAGATTTTAATGCATTTTTATGGTTAATTTGTATTATTTTTGGCATATTGCACCATTTCCTTAAAAGTTTACACCGCATTAGTAGTTTGACTATGTGAATTCGAGTAACATTAATGCCGATTCTTGTGTAGAATATTCATGTTTGCAGGGTTTGTGGAGAAATTTGGAGTTGCAGCATTTTTGTTATTTCATTTATTTTTTAATTTTTATTTTTTAACTTTTCTTTTTTGCAGATTTTTTATAAATTTCGAGGATAAAAATAAAAATTGAAAATAATTAAAATGATAAAAATAAATACACGGCTGTAAACAATGAGTTAAAATATTTCATATGAAACAAATTCAAACTCATTCCGAAACCATTTCAATTTTATAAAAAATATTTAAACTTATTGTTTTATGCAGATTTTTATAATTTCAAAATTTTATTTTTTTCACATTTTAAAGGTAAATCAATTTTTTTTTTTAGTTTCACATTTTTATTTGCAAGCATAAATGAACTTCCCTTTATGAAAATTTCAATTTCATTAAAGGGGGTTTATTTTAATGCCATTCCATTAGCTATTATTTGTAGAGAAATAAATTCACCTTTCTTTATGAAAATTCTGATTTCATCAAAGAGAGGTGATTTATATACTACATCAAAGGTATTGTTTTAAGCATTAAATTATTTCTTCTTTATGAAAATCAATTTCATTAAAGAGGGATAATTAATAATGACATTTTAAGGCCCTTATTTTAAGGCAATAAATTGTTGTCTCTTTGTGAAAATTAATTTCATCAAAGAGGGATAATTTATTTATTACATCAAAGGCTAATATAGCTACAAAGTTGGTCATCCAAAGTATTCCATCTTGAGGGTTAAAAAGAATTCTTTCATCATTTGAAATTCATGCTTAGAGATAGGTTTTAGTCTTCTATTTCATGCTTAAAGTAGGATTTAATGCAAGATAAAAACTTGTTTAAAATCTACTTAATCTAAAGAAGATAAAAGCTATCTAAAATCATTCAAGATAAAATGAATTAAGGCTTTACATCGTGGTCATATGAGGGCCAATTCACATTTATATTTCTTTAAGTTTTATGAATAATCATTGATATAGCATGGTAAAATAGACAAACAGATGCCCCTTGTTAACAGTTACTTACAATCACTAAGGTGTTCCTAACACTTATTTGATATATTTTCATTGAGATTACTAATACACATGTGCAATGCTTATATAGCGGAACCTTGGAGAAGTTATTTTTGTTTTAACTTCTTTGCAAGAGAGGGTTTTGTGATCAAAATACTAAGGTGAGTGTGGTTTTGCAATTGGGCAAAATTACCACTCAAAATTTTGGTGCTAGAAGGAGGACCTGAATTGGTGTTATTTTATTTATGCTAAATTATTCATTGTTCAAATGCTTTGACTCATTCATGCAATTGTTGGAAATTTTGAGTCATTAAGTCAAAGTTGCCATTGATGTCAAGAAGAAGCAAGAGCAGTGTAAAAGGAAGGTTGCATCAAGGCCCAAAGGAAAATATATTATAATATTTTATTATAATATTCTAGCTAAATATTGGTTTGAAGAAAATCGAAGGTCATAGAGTGATCATATTTTCAAGTACCCAGTTGGTAGTTTTGAAAGGATATGGTTTATATTATTTAAATTTAAATATTTTAACTTAGGTTAAAATTTAAATAATCATTTTCGATGCCAAAGTATAACAAGGAGGTTGAAAAATCTAATTAAATTTGAGAGCAACTTATGCCCATAAAACTTAAGTCTTTCGAGCGCCGACTTCCACATCAAAACCCCTCCCTATGTCTATAATTGAAGATATTTGATCATGTATCAAGGGGAAGTTTCAAAATTTATAATAGTAACATTCCAAAAATAAAAATATATATATATTTCGTGATTTGGTTGCCAACATTGTTATCAATCGTGGAAACATTTTCCTTTCGCCAACATTTTAAATTCAAGGATGAAATCTTATATAAAAGGGGATAACCATAATTCAAAAAGGATGATGATTGGTCTGAATACAATGATGTACTTCACATTTTAACTTCTCAGCACGCTCGATATAAAATACAAAAGAAATCAAGTGATATAGGGTGAAAGGATAAAAGAGCAATATATACAAGCTAAGGTTGATTGGCGGTAGAAAGAGGGAAGGAGCCTTGGTTTTTAATCTCGGTGTACTCATTCATAATAGCAAATAGAAGAATAAAAAAAGGATGCATGAAGATTGATATATCGAGCATATGATTCGAGTAATGAACAACAAAATCTGAGGGAAAAAAAATATTGTGGAGTAGCATAGTTGGTTGATGAAATGCTTTGTGCAGCATTTGCAAGACCGAGATTAAAGGATCAAATTCCATCATGTTCTTTAAAATAAGGAAGCGAAGAAGAATAAAAAAGATGTTTTGTGCCCATATACTCCATGTGGTGTAACATCATAGCTGGTTGAGAGACATGTCTTGGAATGTAGGAGGTAACTAGATCGAATTGCATCGAAGGTAATATTTTTCATTTTAGGGAGCTATAAGGTTTTATTTATAAAAATTAATTCTTTATTAATGTTCTCTTCGAAGGAGTCATACGCAAGAGTGAAGTAGAGGGTCATTACATATTTTAAGACATTGGAGGTATAGGGTTGAGTAGGCTATGGTGTTCAAGGAAAGAGGGAAGCTTGTATTTAAATAAGAAGTTAATTTTTATCTTTAGATATTATTTTTAAATTGGGAGTTATAAGGGCTGTTATAAAGACATCTATTATTATTGTACTGGAAGAATATTGTGAAGTTATGGAGATGCAAGGGATAGCAATTTGATTAAACATTTATTTTTAAAATACAAGTAATATTTTTAGATGAAAATTATTTTTGAAATATGGAGTGATAAGGTGGAATTGAGTATTTACATTATATTAAGAGAAAGGTTTATCTTCTAACCTCTTTGAGTTTGGCATATAAGTGTGTGGTTGTGGAAGATTTATGAGATCCTCAAATCAAGAAAAAAGGCATGAGCATATTCTTCCATATTTGAATTGATTGATGGGTTTTCTGGAAAATAAGTTTGGAGTAAAAAGGACTTGATTAAGGTTTCCTATTGAGTGTGTTGAGTGAATGCTTCAAGATTTTCTAGAATAAAGAAGTGTTGTTAAAACCTTGATTTATAAGCATTGTTGTTGAGGCCATTTATTGAGTTAAGAACTTGAACTAGGATTTGAAGAAAACATGAGCATCATTGTTATAAAAGAGTTGTTTTATAAGCATTGTTGTTGAAGTGAGTTGTTGAGCAAAGAAATTGAACTAGGGTTTGAAAAGAACATGAGTATCATTGTTATGTGAGAGTTGTTTTATAAGCATTGTTATTGAAGTGAGTTGTTGAGCAAAGAACTTGAACTAGGGTTTGAAAATAACATGAGTATCATTGTTGTGTGAGATTTGTTGTTCAGCATTGTTGGAAACATTTTGAGTGAGTGATCATATACTTGGACTAGGATTTGTGAGCAAGGATTATTTCATTGGGTGATTGGCTGAGTAGAGTTGGTTGAGCCTAGTCAAGTGGATGTGTGAAGTGATTGTTCAAGTTCCATAAAATAAATCATTTTATATTTAAATTTAGTTGAGTAAGTAATTGAGCATTGATTCGAATTTGAAGCATATTGAGTCTTTAACAATTCTCCTTATGTTTCTAAGAGAGTGATTGAAAGTAATTGAGTAGATTTGAGTAAGTTCTATGTGGATTTATTGAGCATATTGAGCAAGTTTTGTGTGGAATTGTTGAGTAGATTGAGCAAGTTCTATGTGGACTTGTTAAGTAGATTGAGAAAGTTCTATTTGGACTTGTTGAGCAGATTTGAAAAGTTGTGTGGACTTGTTGATCAGATTTGAGCAAGTTTTGTGTGGACTTATTAAGTAGATTGAGCAAGTTCTGTGTGGACTTGTTGAGCATATTGAACAAGTTTTGTATGGAATTTTTGAGCATATTTGAGCAAGTTCTCTATGGAATTGTTGAGAATATTTGAGCAATTTCTGTGTGGACTTGTTGAGCAGATTTGAGCAAGTCCTGTGTGGACTTGTTGAGCATATTTGAGCAATTTTTTTTTGGACTCATTGAGTAGATTTGAGTAAGTTCTGTGTGGACTTGTTGAGCAAATTTGAACAAGTTCTATAGAGGACTCATGGACAGATTAGTGTGAGCTTTTATGGAAGCTTACAAGGCATATTTGAGATAATTATTTGAGAAGACATGAGAGCAGATTTGATTGATTTATTCAAAACTTGAGTTAAGGTTTAGGGTAAATCCAGTAGAGTTGATTAAAGCCTTGAGTTAAGGGTTGAGTATAGAAATCAAGGATAGATTTGTGCTAGAATTAAGGATAGTGTTTAGTGCAAATTTGAGAGTAGATTTTGGTGCAGATTTGAGGATAGGTTTGTGCCAGACCAGAGATAGATATTGAGTAGATTTGTGCTAGACTGAAGGATAGTGATTAGTACAAATTTGAGACAAATATTTGGATGTGATAGAGTAGAGAGGACAATAGTCTCTAGTGGATAGAGATCCATCAACCATGACAGTGAGGACAAGTCTTCTGAGTGGGTACAAGAGTCTTTGATGGAGAGATAACCACAAGCCAATGCATTGGAGGCAGTAGTCTTCTAGAGGATCACCATCCAGATCAGAGGAGGATTTCTCATGTGGATAGAGATCCACAAACTTGATTTAGGGGATTAGTGTCTCCTTTGGATAGAGGTCCATAAACATTATAATAGGGAAAGGATTCCCAATAGATTGATTGAGAAAATTTTAGTGAAATATTTTCTCTGTGGAGTAGCCCACATTGGGTGAACCACGTAACTTGTGGTGTCTCTATTGTGTGTGATGATTTATGCATTGCTTTGGTTATTACTATTGATATTTCTATTGATTATATTGATTAATACTATTTGGGAAAGAGAAGTAAAAAGTGATATTATACTATTCACCCCCCCTCTCAGTATAACCTTGTGTTCTTCAGCAATGAATAATGTGATGTTGGTGTAACCTTAAGAACTCTATATTGCTAAATATTTCAAGTCCATTTGATTAGAATCTTTGGATTATTTTAAAAATCAACACTTTGGGAGCTAAGAGGACCTAAATTGATTTATTTTATTTCTATTTAGATGCTATTTTGTTCATTTTACTTGAAATATCTATTTAAATACATTGGTATTGACTAATGAGTTTTTGTTGATCACTTCCATTGATTCTAACATTCTCTATTTTCATGATGCATTTGTGCTAATCCATTGAAAATTTGAGAATATTCTTCCATGTCATGGTTTAATTGATGTATATCTTTTGGTTAATGCTAACAGGATGATTCATATGTTAAAAATTTGATATTCACTAGCCATTTCATACTTCTTTGTAAGAAATATTTATTTGACTAACAAATTGGTTCTGATGTTATCCTTTGAGTTTCACTAATGGCATCAATTTTTACATCTAGGGAAAAAATTTCATTATGAATAGTTGGCTATTATAGTCACTTAGACATTTCTACTCATAAAATTCCTCAAGGTGTAGAAAATCATTTATCTATGTTTAAGCAAGATGTGACCTTGGCTGAGGAACATAATCAAAGATACAAGGCCATCTTAAGGAATTTGCAAATATGGAATGGAGATATTCCTTGTAGATTATTTTCATACACATTAGATGAGTTGCAAATGAGTGGTACCTACATATACTTGTAGATTCCATCACTTATTGGGCTTAATTAGAAGTAACATTTACTAGCCATTTTGAAAAATAATTTGACCCAGTTTTGACGTTAAATCAATTTATCTCTATAAGTAAGGAACCTAATGAATCCATGATTCAATTCAATAATAGGTTTCATAAGTTGCATACCAAAGTGGGGCTCCATTTCATCATTTCATAAGAGATAATTATCAAAATATACATGGAAGCCATACACCCCATAGTTGCTACATTTTTAAGGGAAAATATTGACAACCCATCTTTGTATGAAGTCTATGAGACCAAGATAACATTAGAAAAATGGGCTATTTCAGAAAGAGAAAAGGTGGATCAACCACCATTTCTTAACCCTAGGGTGAACAATCAATGGGACAAAGTTGAATATCTAAATATTACAACCACCTTAGATTTCATCTAAGAGGATGTGCAAGGCTCAAATCCAAGTTCCATTAATGAGGATTGGGATGAACAAATCCATCAATATATGGATATTGGTTCATGTTTACTCACAAAGGAATATTGAGACAACCATTGGGAGAAAAATACAAGAGTCGATCTTATTTAATAAGCCCTTGAATCACCAAATATGGTTGAGAGTGAATTTGAGGAGTCAAGAGATGAATTTGGGACATTATGGAATATCATAAATTGCTTTTAGAAGATGACCATTGTAAATATCAATAAAGCAAACATGATTCTAGTTGTGATGAGTTTGAGATGAATGGCTTAAAGTTTTGGTTTACAAGTGACGATGGAAATGATCATAGAAAGGAGAAGATAAAAAATTGATCCCATTATAGAAATCCCTAAGCCATTAAAAGCAGTTGAAAATGAGGTTGAAATAAAATCAATAAATAAATTTGAAGACATAATACAATTTCACCACTTATTCTTGAAAGATACGTTGGATGATATAGTTGCAACTGATGACCAAGGAAACCCACACCTTCCAAATTGTGATAAAATTGAATTTTGGGTTATAAATATAGATTGTGATCTCGAAATATTGAATACAAAGAGTAGCCCACTTTTAGAAATAATTGAATCATCTAAGGAATGTGAAAGTGAGTTCGAGGATCAATTCATTTATGAATTTAAATAATGTAAAGGTATGGTTGAACATCACACCCCAATTTTAAAAGATGATAATTGTTGGTGGAATAAATGGGCGAAATTTTCCTCTCTTTCTAATGAAGCACTCACATCACTTGATATGTAGGTTAAGTTGAAAAGGTTAGTTCTACAACTTAAAGGAAACATATCTCAATTACAAGAACAAATGCCTCAAGATGCATATCTCAATGATGCTCCAAATCATCCTCATGAGACAAAGGTTGAAGATACGAAAAGTAATATTCTTTTGGACAATGGAGGGATCCTAGAGTGGAATAATTTTGAAACATGTGATGAATTAGGACCTTCCATAAATTTGGATGAGGTAATTAAGTTTGATGATCAAAGCCTTCAATATCCTCGAGATGATGATAAGGAAAAATTTGAAGAAGAATTTCTTGAAGATTTTGAGGAAGAAATAGTATGGTTGGTTAACAAGAAATGGGAAGAATATGCTCACTCCAAACCTTCTAATGAACTTTTTGTGTCAATCAATATGCAGGATAATACAATTGCTTCCTCACATGAGGATATTACAAGTCCTATACAATTTGAAAAAGTTTTGGAAGAAGGCTTGGAATCTCATCAAGTATTGTAAAGTTAGAATGATTCTACAACCATGGATAAATAAGAAGAACCATTTGCTTTAGTCCCCTTTGAGGGATAGGAAATTAAAAATCTTGATCCACCTATTGGCTTTATAATATCTATGCGAACTCAAAATAAGTAAATTACATAACCTGAATGGTTTGGGTTTTATATCACTGATGATCCAATTTAAAATGTCATGTTATCTAAAACAACCCAAGTGATTGATCATGAAGATGTGTAATTTGACCCATCCTTAGATAGACAAGACTCATGGTTTGAAAATGATGGACATGTTTTTAATTAGGTGTCTAATTTTTGTGTCTTTGATAAATAGGTCATGGACAAAAAAGAAGTGCTACAAGAAGATGATGATAAGAATCATGATAGAAAAGAGGAAGTTACAAATCCTCTTCAAGTAATGGTAAATGGAAATGTGCCAAAGGTAAAATCTCACCTTTTGTGTTCCAACATTCAAACTCCAAGTGAAGGTTTGCCTAATTGGTTGTTGGATTCAAATGCTATCAATAATGAAATGTCATTTGTGGTTGATAAAGAATTTGAGTTAATTTCTCATCACACCACTAATGATATTGTTTTTTTGAATGAAAAAGAATTTGATGTGCTTGAAGTGTTAAATCAAGTTCATAATCAATTAATTATTGAATCTAGGATACAAACTTATGATGATCCTCATTTAAAAAATATCTTAGATGCTTGCAAGTGGTTGCATAAATTTGATTGGCCTACAAATTTAGAAAATGATTTGGTTTTAAAGTTTTTAGAAATAGGCTCTTATTTACAAGATCTCATATTTTAACAATAAATCCTAATTTTAAATCATGAACCGAATTGTGAAAATGACATTCTAAGGAATAGACAAAAAAAAATTGAAAACCAATTATTGTCTAATCAATTTAATAACTTGAAACTCCGCTATTGGATTACTAATGGAACTATGCTAAAATGGTGGGGTGAGAGAGGCAAGTTGAATATTGTTGTATTGTTTAGGTCCAATATCATGCATATCATGTTATTTATCTTTTAAAGTGTGCTAATAATATTTGGGACCTAGGGAAGTGATAGCTCAAACTTTGCACCATCTTGTACCATATTGTACATTTGTATATAGTTTTAGTTTTCATTTTTCTTTTTTGGTTTTGTTGTGTTTGTGTTTTGTTCTTAAGTTGGATTTGCATGTTTTGCATTTTGGGTTGTTTTCTTATTTTGAGGTGCTATTTCGTGGTCACTAACTTATGGTCTCTAGCCTATTTTTTGTGTTCCTTTATTAAGTAGGTTGGAATATCTAATCTAAAAGCAGGTGAACCTAAGAAAAGGGGGATGAATTATTTTGTGATCATGCTCAGATTTTAGGATTAAAATGGTGGAGAGTAGAATAATAAAATATCTCACGAAAGCTCCACATGTAACTCACACATTAAAGGGTATTTCTAGAAGTCCTGAAGGATGAAGTTATCTTGGTTTGAAAATAAAGGCAAAAATTCAACATGATCTATATTTATGCTTCCTAACCTTAGTGATACATAAATGTTTGTAAAGATATAAAAAATAAAATAAAAAGATAAAAAAAGAAGAAGAAAAAAAACATTGAAAATCTTGATAAAATCAATCACAAAATATGGATAAAACCTATCGGGGCTATAGATGCCTGACTGAAAGTAGGACCCTATCTAGACATAGTTTGATTATAAGAAAGGCTTTGCAAAATGTTCTAGCAAAAAAGAAACACAAGGGTGAGTTAGATAACCCTACTAGGGCTATGGACACCTGACTGGCAGTAGGGCTCTATCTGTAAAAGTTTTTTTATGAGTCATGCTTCATAGCCTAAATGCAAAACAATGATGGAATCTAGAAGGTTTTTAAAGGTGCAAAAATGAATCACTTTTTACACATTGAGAAAATATTGATGGATTAGTTATTTTTATTCAAAGTTGTTAACCCCCACCTTCTTGAGATATTGCTAAATAATTATTATTTTGCTAATATTTTTGTGTTCTTATTTCAGATTGTGTTCTTCATCCAAAATGCTCAGGAGCATTTCCCAACATAGTTTCCATTTGTTGTGGTTGTTCCACAATGTACCCCAAAATTGGGGACCCACCTTGGAAATTTTGGTTTTGGAAGTGTAGTTTGTCTTTGAGTGATCATTGAGATGTGTTCATCCTTGTAGGTTTTCCTTGTGGACTCTAGGGTCCATTATTGGGTAGTATTATCCTCGTTGTTTCCGTAGTGTTTGTTATGTTTCCTTATGGCTTTGTTTTGGGTTTAAAAGGTGATTTTAATGTTTTCCTTTTTTTTCATTAAATTAGTGCAAACATGTCAAAGTGTGGCTAAACTAAAATAAAAATTAAAAAATAAAAAGAAAATGAATTTATATCAATATATATGTTTAATATATATATATATATATTTCATATATATATTGAAATAAATAAAAATGAATTCAAATATGATATATTAAAATCATAAAAGAAAATAAAAAATGAAAAAATATTATTATTATTATATATATTCTATATGTAATAAAAATAATAAAAAAATAAAATAAATATTTGAATTTAGTTAATTTAATATTCACATATTTAAATTAATTAAATTTAAATTTAAATAAAAAAAATGTAAAATAAACAAAATAATAAAAATTTCTATTTATATATTATTATATATTTCATATATATAATGATAATATATATTAAAAATAAACAAAATAATAATAAAGCATGCATGTCTATACATATAAATAACAAGCATGGTGACTAGTTTAATCTTATATTAGGCCTATATGAAATAAAGTTTTTTATATACTTTAATTTTTATTAGATCTTTGATATTTTTTTCTCATGTGTGCAGGGTCGACAAAAGCAAAGACTCCATGGATGCATTCGAAGCCATATCATGATCGATTATCCAATAGAAGGTAGGTTGCCTACGTGGATGACATCACTATGAAGCAGTCGTAAATTAAGCAAAGATGACGTGGCTACATCAGGCCACATGGTAAACAATGTAGACCAAAGCTATGGTTTGCATACGGTGAATGTGGAAAACACAACGAAGGTTTTTAGGTGATTTCAAAAAACGTAGGTGGGGTCCTCTCAATGCATGATGATGTGGCAGTGGTCGGATAGGTGGTTCGAAGCTCGATGAAGCAACATAGATGATGACCTAGGCTACGATGATACATTCAATAACATAGCAGTTTAATATTGGTGCGATGGAGAGAGAAATGGATCCCTACAATGATGTAGTGAAGTCGACATATCCTGGACATTGATTTTTATCTGATCCCTATGAAAGGTCAAATAAGGATGTTTGTAAGGTGAATGCTGGCTAATAATAGCACACATCCACGATGTATTAAGGATCAATGACAGGCAAATAAATTATGACAAGACAACATGGATATGGACATCGTAAATCATGATAGATTTTGGGCGATCAATGTAGCTTTGACAAGACAATGATCATTGCTATTTTATCCAACATACACATGATGAAATGCAACACCTAGTATCCATGAATAGTATCAATAGTCAAATACCATATTGAAGGATAAAATCCCTGGTAGACAACGACCCAACAACGGAGTAGTGTTTTGATGTTAACGTAGGCATGTGCACACGATATTCGGGATAACACTACAATATGGTAACTATAGGGGGTCATCGGAATCGCATCTTACGTAGGATCATGGCCACTAAAATTAGACCTTTTATGGGACACATGGAGCAACATTTGACAGTAGGAAACTTTGAGATAGATAGGTAAGATATCTGACCTAAACTCAAACCCGAGCGGGGACGTCAACAAGATGATGATGCAAATGAAGTGGATTCAAAATATAGTCATACCATGTGAATAATTAAGGATGAGAAGACATAGATGACGTCAGTGAGATATGGGCGCATGTAGCTACTAGGTTTATGTCAATGCCCAACAGGAGGATGTCCACTTGAGGCTGGATAAATGGTCGACGGTGAAGCAATAATGGAGTCGACGATGGATGGATAGGTATATTGAATCGCGTGAGGGGCAATAAGCAATGTGAAGGTGCCTAGATAGCAACATGAGATATATGATGACCCAAGTGGTGTGAGTAGCATTAATATCTTAGAAGGGATTTGAAACTTCATCATCGTCGGGATACCTCGAGGAATCACATCGGTTACAAACGGAAGCATCCAGTGACGATAGACAATGTAGGTGAAGAATGCTTTTGCAGTGGATATATTTTCCACAAATAGGAATTACAGCGGAATTATTAAAATAATTAAAATTCCAAAAGAGAGAACCATGGCGATGATACATGTGGATGAGGAAACCCCGATTAGGCAATACAGGTTGACATAGATCGAGAGACCCACAAGGCAATTTCATGGATAGCCTATGAGTGGCAACAAGTAGATGGAGTGTCAAGATGTGGAAGCTAGCAGTGGTTTGAGATATATGGGGTTCGATGGACATAGATTAGGTTACTTGCATGGCAAAAATAAGGAGCGATTCTAACGCTTATTCGATGACATGTAGGTTTAGCAACGTTTGTTATGCTCAATAAGTATGTGGAATGAATGGGGCCAAAATTATGAATAGATGTGGATGGCGACAGTGAAGTGAGCCCACAAATTATTTAAGTCAATCATGCATTATAACACTTGGGGGATTTTATTTATTTTGTATTATGATTGTTGGATATTTAGTGTGAGGTACATGCAATGTATCATCGATGATTTCCCCATGTAGAAAGGATCATGTGGTAAAGATAAATAGGTTGAAAGAATTAATGTTGGCTTTGCAATATTTGTGATATTGAAGACCCAAAAGGATATGCTAATTACGCAACAACGAGACTGTTACCAAGGTGAAGCATGTAAAAAGGGTAAATTGTGTAGGTTGCTCTAAAGTAAAACAAAATGAAAATAAGCGTTACAAAAATTTTTGGTAGGTTGGTCCACATTGTCACATGGATAAAGATAGGTGTGCTGATACAAAGGGCAACTACAATAATGGAGAGAAACTTCACATATGCACAACGATTACTGTGGTATAAATTTGGGTGATGCTATGACACAAGGGTTTTCAATGTCATATTAAAGATATCCATAAATGAATTGATGTCATAGGAAGTCTTCAAATGGAGTAAATTTGAACACATCACTGAAAGGATAGAAGATAGGGGGCAATGCTTGTTTACCAAGTATGCATTTATATTCCCAACGAAGATAGATGTTTTCAGTGCTTCGATGGTTGGTTTTATGAATGGAAATGACACTGTGCATAAGCAGATAGTGATGAGAAGTCAAGGGTGTAACCTTGTAGCACCCTAAAATTGGCACAGTTAAACCCTTAGTAAAAAGATAAAAATTTGAATTTTAACCCCGAAACCGCCCGTTAACCGCTCACCCCATTTTTCATGCCATTTTTAGGAGTTGTTTTGACCGTTGGACGATATCGTCGTCGATCAGATGAAATCATCCCAGATCGGATGAATTCATCTGGAACAGAACGTCCAGACGATTTCATCCCAAAACCAAATTTTCATAATTAGCTTCTATTTCAACAACCTCTCCAACTTGGGCAGAAGCGTGTCTATGCAGTTGGAGATTCCTCCATTGAGGATCTCCCAGATTGGGATGATCCCCAACCTCCTAACCTCCCCCTAATCCTATATAAACTAGGATTTTCTCAGTTTATCCCCCTGGTTGGCTGATCCCATGATTCCCTGGTTGATTTTCCCTACCATTTAGTTTTGTTATGTTAAGACGTCCTATCCACCATTGTTTGCACTCGTAGTTTTAAGTTTTCATTACAAGTTTTCACTGTGCTTCAGTTGGAGGAAGCTCGGATCGTCGCAGGTGATTCCAGATGATTTCGGATGATCCTGTCATAGATCGATGATGATCTCGTACGATTGGAGGTGATCTCGACTATAGTTCAGATTGGGGGCAACCAGAGCCTTGAGTTTGCATTTCTCATTTGTCTTCTTTATTTTACTATGCATTAGTTTGATTTATTTTCATTCTGCATCCTGGAGTTCACCTCATTCAGTGTAAATGCATGATAAAGTTAAAATAAGTTATTAAAACAATGCATTTCCTTTAATTTGCTATCTAGATTTATCAGTTAGGCATTTATACTATCATTTCTATCATTTTGCATTATTCTCGCAGTAGCATTTTTGGTTTTTGGTGTCTGTTTCTGTGATTGCAGGTTTCTGACGAATTCGTCTAACAAATTCATCAGATCGACGATGATCTTGTCTGATCTCAGATGATCGCCTATGATCTGAGATGATTCTATACAATTGCAGATGATCCTATCATATTCGAGATGATCTAGACTCCTACAAGCTTCAGAATCTTCATCAGACATCCGAAATCAGGTGCATTCTTTCTCATTTAGTATATTCTTTACATTTAGAATTCATTCATGCTTTATGTATTCATACAAATCGGCATTTTCATATAGGATAGCTTAGATTCATTCTGGCCAACCTAGGATTATGAATGATCAAGTATAAAATGAACACATCAAAACCATTCTCAACCTAGGCATGGAAACTGCCACTCAAAGTTTCCTGGTGAACCCACCATCCGTCAAAAATTCACCCTTATACCCCTCCCCCGAGAGGCATGACCTTCAAAGGGCCTCTCAGTCCGAGGTATTGTCCCATCCTTCTCGCATCCCCCTTTCGGGTGTGGATCCTATAGCCTGAAGGTAAGGATGCAAAAAATTTGGAGCAGTACATTTTGGTGAACCCGACGTGAAACTAAAAACCTTTTGAAAACAATCCAAAAAAAAAAATTATTATTAAAAACATCTAGAATCATTAGACAAACAATTAAAAGTTGCATATCATATTTAGATGGTAGATTATAATAAAAGACGAGCTGTCACCATAAATGTTGAAAATCAATTAACGGCCATAGAGATTACTTCTGTACTTAGAGTACCTCAAACAAATAGGGTCCAACCTTTGTGGGACGAACTTGATAGGAGATTGGATATTATTTCATCTAGATCAACTGAACTTAGGCAAATTAAGAGGTTTGTCCTAGATAGAATCCTAGATCCTGATCAGGTAACTTTGTACCATGAACTTCAGAGAGCTTGCCATAGGTGGTTAGCCGATAAAAGAGCACTTGTGTCTTCAGAATTGTACACCTTTGAGGAATACCTTGAGAATGCAGTTGTAGTGCATAAGTTTCTATCTCGTATAGAGGATCAAGAAGTCATTCTTACGGATAGGAAAATATGGAATAGAGTTCCTAGAGCTGTGTTATATCGAGAGTATTGCCATGAACTTTATTTCTACAAGTCAGAATCCGAGACAGATCATATTACTATAGCACACTTTGTCAAATTTTTGAAAAACCATTTCCAATTTGAAGAGGAGCATTTCATGACTCCTGATGAACTTGATCCTATCAATGATATCCATAAATTATTTATAGAAAACTAAGTTATTCTTTTTATTATTGTTATTCCTTTTGCAACTAGAATGCTATTTGTTATCTTTATAATAATATTATAAAACACAAAAACAAAAAAAAAAAAATAAAAACAAAACAAAAAATCAAAACATTTCCTTTTTATAGTAGGTATATAATTAAAATATATACCTCTCAAACCTATCATATATATATATATATATATATATATATATATATATATTATGTTGAAATCTAAGTTTAAGCACAATGCCTAGACTTAGGAATGGAAAACAAACTGAAGAAGAAGAAGATTGGCTAGGAAAACCATTAAAAAACCCAGATGTCCTTCCTGAAGATCAAGTTCAGGAAGAAGAAATCTTAGACCAGCAAGACGAAGAGCTTGTTGTAAGAAATGAACAAGAAGAAAATGTTAGAGAGGAAGGATCCTCATCCCCTAAAATGTCTCCGGGAGGAGCTATTACTTTTGAAAACATGGAACAATTTTGGAAGTTCATTAATACTAATATTGGTGTTCTTAATAGAGCAGTCCATATGGACAAGGATCGAATTAGTGACACTCAAGCAACTCTAGAAGACGTATTTCACACATGCACTAATCCCTTGTCCTTTATCGATCAAGAGAGTGATCAAGCTGGACCATCCAATTTGGATATGGCCGCTATAATCCAGAACATGCAACAACAACAGGTTACCCAACCATCTAAAGTGCCTGTTAGCAAGCCTAGGGTTATTCCCGCACAAAAGAAACCATCATTTACTGCTCTATTTTGCCAAGCTATTGAGCAATATACCTCAAATCAGCAAAAACCCAAAACAAAATCAAACACCAATTACCAACAATCTGGGATACAACATAATATTATTACAAATCCTCTTCATAATACTCTTCCTACCAATGCTTTACATAATAGCAATATAGCATCTAATCCTTATGTCACACCGTCATACACTCATAAATCCCATACTTATGTCCCACCGAACCAATATGGTGGACAAACTAGTAATCTTGAAACTGTGGTGAAACAATTAGTTTCCCGCATGGACCAGATAGATCCCTACCGTCCCTCGTACAATTATCGAGAGATGTGTAGTCAGCCTTTAGATCCTATAGTTGTAGCACAACCATATCCTAAACATTTTCCTATGCCTGTCTTGCCCATATATAAAGGAACCGAAGATCCCATAGAGCATCTTCGTATGTTTAGGATAGCATGTCATGATATATCACATGATGACTTATTATTGCTAAAAATGTTCCCAAAAAGTTTAGGAGGAATGGCATTAGAGTGGTATTATCAATTACCCACTAATTCTTTGAGGAATTTCGAAGAAACAGCCGAGTCTTTTGTTCATCAATTTAGTGCCTACATCGAAAGGCATGTGACCATTAAAGACTTGTACAACTTAAAACAAGACAAAGATGAATGTTTTGCCGATTTCCTAGCTAGGTGGAGACAGTTGATAGGAAAATTGCACTTTGTATTACCTTATAGGGAGATGTTGGACATCTTTATTAATAATTTACAAGATCAACTATCCTACGAGTTATCAACTGCTACCTTGACCACCTTCGATCAGGCTATAGACTTAGCCAGACGAGTGGAAGATGCTCTCATTAGAAGAGGTCAGCTTAAAAAGAAAGACGATGAGAAAACATCCAGAAATCAATATAAAAATAAACAAGTTGTGGGTGATGGAGTCACTGATAATAGAAATGTTGCTACTATTAATGTTGTGAAGACAACGGAGAAGTTTATACTGAAACCTCCTGATAAACCTCCTAGAGAATTTACTAGGTTAAATCAACCTTTATCAACCATTCTACCACAATTATTAGAATGAGGTTTGATTCAATTACCAACTATCCGGGAACCTGATCCAACTATACCCGGATATAGAGCCGATTTACACTGTGACTTCCATAGAGGACCTGGACACACTACCAACTCTTGTAAAATATTAAAACATAAAATACAGGACCTGATTGATAACAATGAGATGGAGGTGCAAACCTTTCAACCTAAGCAAAATCCTCCTAATAATGCTCAAAAGAACATCCCCCAAAACCAGAATCAGAATGCCAATCAGTCATTGGACATATTTCAACATCCTTTACCAAAACATGGCAAGGAAGTGGCCAATCAAATTGAACATCATAATGTTCCCCCTCCTACCCGATATGTAGGAACTATTAGTGGGCATTTACCTGCTCATGAGCCAAAAATATTTGACACAACCTTATCCGTGGTTACAACTAGGCCTCTATACAATATCCAGACACCTAATCTCAGTGATACAGAATACGAGACTGAGAGTGATATGGAAATCACATCAAATCAATCGAATAGCTCTGAAGATGAATCAGAACCTATTCTCCCCATCACAAGTTCTATGGTTCCAGAAGAACCATTTCCAAGAAGAGTCACTACTAGACCATCGTCTCACCAATTACTTTCTAATGAGCAAGCCATAAATGCTAGACCAAGACCCATTCATCATCCACAGAATAATATTGTGGGTACCATTGGAGCTGTTACTAGACAACAGGCTCAAAACTCTCAACAAGATCAAATGCAGAATGATGGATCAACTCCATTTGTTTTAAAAGTTCCTAATAAAGGGAATCAGGCACCTAATGTTCAACCTAAACCTCCTTATAATATTAATGAGCAACTATCAAATATTACGGCTAGAATTTCTCTTTTGGACCTTTTAAGATCTTCTCCTACCCATAGAGATGAATTAATGCTCACATTAAGCCAGATGATGGTACCACAAGACATTCAACCTAAAGCCATGGCTAATACTATAATAACTCGTGAAGTTGATTGTATTGACTTTCGGGATAGAGACATACCTCAACATAGTTTACATAAGGATAACCCCTTATATATTACTGCCTTAATTGGAGATGTAGCGAGTTAAACGAGTCTTGATTGATAATGGTTCATCTTTAAACATCTGCACTTTTGACTTCTACCAAATATTTGGGTTTAGAAGTGATGAAATGAAAAGAACTGATATGATCATAAAAGCCTTCAATGACGAAACACAAGAAACGTGTGGAGTTATTACCATTCCATTGCAGGTTGGTCCGAGAACCTTGGATACGACCGTGTTTATTGTACATTGCCCTGCATCATACAATATACTCTTGGGTCACCCTTGGATCAACGCAATGCGAGCCGTTCCCTCAACTTTACATCAATGTGTTAAATTCGAATTTAAGAATCAGTTGGTTACCATTCATGGTGATCCTAGACCCTTTGATATGTGTGCTTTGGCAGAACCTGTTGGAGTTCAATTTTGCCCTGCTCTGTCATCCACACATCCTAATTCTCATTACCCATCTAAACGTGTGAAACACACACCCACAATGCCATCTACTCCTTCTCCATCAGTTCCACCTCTACATACAGCTCAAACATCCTCTAAACAAACTACATTAGGACCTCAAAAAAATCCTAATCCCACAACCAAGGCTTCTTGTTTTACTCCTATCACTTTTATACCTATAAAAGACCCATCTATTGACACCTCTACACCATCTACATCCACCAAAGGCATAGTTTCCACATCAGAAGATGTAGGAAATGTTCCTTCTACCTCTTATGCTCTTACTGACGAGCTCTTACCCGATTTATCTAAAATTCTTATATCAGAGAAAACAAATGCTTCTATGCAAGATTCCCTTATTTTAAATAATTTACCACCATCTCCTCGTACCTTGGGTCTCCCACAGCCTATGGGAAGTACTTACCAAGTCGGGAGCTGTGCTTTTATTTATAAGGGATATGACTGGGGTAGAATACCCAGAAACATCAAGACTCATTATGATGGATATGCTCGATGTTATTTTACTAATGAATATGTTAAAGCCAAATCTATAATGCTTAAATTGGGATATAAAGGGAAAGGTTTAGGGCCTTTCCAAAATGGCATGAAAGAACCCTTTGAGGTAGAACCATGGCCTGCTCGATGTGGTGTGGGCCTATTTCCTAGTAAAGGTCAGCCCTTCCCATTTGAGGATGATGACCATCTCATATGTTACCAAGATTATTTGGATGAACGTGATGCTTTGCATTTAATGGATAAGTCATTTACATGTAATATGCTATCTATAGCTTACCCTGAGATGATCGCTGAATCCGACGATGAGTTGGAAGGAGATATCTTCCATGATGTCTCCGTGGAGGAATTATTACATAATGAATTTTATTTTGATGGCTCTATACCTACTATAGCCCAGCTTGAGGCCACCACTCCTCAAGATGAATTATCCAAACTAACCTTGGAAGAATTACAAGAATTGGGCGTTTCACCCGCCCCACCTAATTTTGAGAAAAATTTACACATGGAAGTAGAAAATGTCATAAAAATTAACATTGGAACTGAGGATAATCCTCACATAATCAACATTGGATCAGAATTGAGTCAAGAAAAATAGGATAAATATATTGCATTTCTTAAAGAATATGAAGATGTCTTTGCTTGGGCATATGAAGATATGCCAGGATTAGACCCTTCTGTAGTTATGCATCACCTAGTAGTCCATCCGGATGCTAAACCTGTTAAACAGAAACTTAGAAAAATGCATCCTAAAGTGGCCTTACTAGTCAAAGGGGAGCTAGAAAAACTCCTGAATGTTATTTTTATACAAGCCATTGATTATGCTGAATGGATCTCGAATGTAGTTCCAAGTAACTAAGAAAGAAGCTACCAAAGTTAGGGTTTGCACAGACTTTAGAGATATTAATGTTGCATGCCCTAAAGATGATTTTCCCCTTCCCAATATGGATCAGATCATTGATTTTACTATTGGGAGTGGAATGATATCCTTAATGGATGGATTTTTTGGCTATAATCAGATCAAGATAGCTCCTGAAGATCAAGCTAAAACAACCTTTATTACCCCTTGGGGAACCTTTTGTTGGAAAGTGATGCCATTTGGTTTAAAGAATGCAGGTGCAACCTATCAACGAGCCATGACTTATATCTTTCATGATATGATGCATGATATACTACATGATTATGTAGATGACATTATAGCTCATTCTATTAATGAAGATGACCATTTAGATGACTTGAGAAAAGTATTTGATCGGTTAAGGGAATATCTTATCCGATTGAATCCAGCTAAATGTATATTCGGAGTTAAGTCCGGTAAATTATTGGGGGTTATAGTTTCTTTACGTGGCATCAAAATTGACCCTCTCAAGATTGCGGCTATCACTGATATGCCCGCACCCACAAACATATCTGAATTACGGAGTTTACAAGGTAAACTTCAAGCTATCCGTCGCTTCATCGATAAGCTGGCGGATAAAACCGGACCCTTTCTTAAGCTTCTTAAGAAGGATGTCTCTTTCCATTGGGACAATGAATGTCAGGAAGCATTTGAACTCCTCAAACAATATCTTCTTAACCCACCTATGCTTTCGCCACCTAGACCTGATCGCCCATTTATCTTGTATATTTTGGCTTCTGATTTTGCCTTAGGAGCTATGTTAGCTCAACTTGATGATGAGAAAAGAGAACGTGCTAATTATTATATCAGCCGAACCTTAATTAGTTATGAAACCCGCTACACAACATTAGAGAAGTTATGTCTAGCAGTCGTATTTTCTACACAAAAATTATGCCATTATATGCTCAGTCAGAAAACCTATGTTATTGCTAAATCCGATCCTTTGCGGTATCTCATGAGTCGACCTTATTTATCTGGTCGCACAACAAAGTGGGTTCTTGCGCTAAGCGAGTTTGAACTCACGTTTATAGGACAAAAGTTTGTTAAGGGTCAAATCATAGCAGATCAATTAGTTGTTGCACCCTTAGAGTCTACCCATCCCCTCATCATTGAGTTTCCTGATGAATGCCTTAAACTAGAGGCAGACCATCCAGAGCAATGGTCCTTATACTTTGACGGAGCCCGATGCATGAGTGGGGCTGGTGCAGGTATTATTTTAATATCTCCATAGAAACATCTTATCCCTCTGTCCTTTAAATTAATGTTTGCTTGTACTAATAATACTGTTGAGTATGAAGCTCTAATCCTTGGCTTACGAGCTGCCTTGGCATTGAAAATTAAAAATCTATTAGTTTTTGGTGATTCTCAACTTGTTATAAATCAAATTAATGATGTTTATCAGACCAGAGATGATAAATTGCATCCATATAAAGCATATGTATTACAATTAATATCTTTATTTGATCAAGTTACCTTGGAAGCTATTCCTCGAACTAGCAATCATGCGGTTGATGCTATGGCTGCAGTTGCATCTCTTTTACCCTTGGAGTTAGATGACGAATATGCTACCATCATTATTCATCGACTCCAGGAACCCGCTTCAAATAAATCATGCTTAGAACCTTTGGATGTGTTTCTAATCAATGAAACTACTCCTAAACTTTGGTACATCGATATATTCAATTTTCTTCAAAATGGGACCTTCCCTGAAGGTTTTAATAGAAACCAGTGTCGGTTATTACGTAGACGAGCAAGTCACTTCGTAATAATTGGCAATACGTTATATAGGAGATCTTTTGAAGGTATCCTACTGAGATGTTTGAATCTAGAAGAATCTAGATCAGCTTTGAGTGAAGCCCACGATGGATCTTGTGGGGGACATTTTAGTGGTAGCGCCATTGCTAAGAAGCTCCTTAGGATAGGATATTTTTGGCCTACCATGGAGAATGATGCACATGATTATGTGTGCCATTGCGACAAGTGCCAGAAACATGCTGACCTTGTCCATGCACCTGCACAAGAACTGTAGGCTATTTCATCTCCTTGGCCCTTTTCAAAATGGGGCTTAGACATTATCAGAAAAATTAATCCTGTGTCATCTGATGGACACAAATTCATCATAACCGCCACCGAGTATTTCACGAAGTGGGTTGAAGCTATGCCCTTAGCTTCTTGCACTGGAACCCAAGTTTCCAAATTTATTTTTAATCAAATTATTTGTAGGTTCGAAATTCCTGCAAATCTCATCTCGGGTAATGGAACTTGTTTCAAAAATAAAGATGTCAAGAAATTATGTCAAAAATATAAAATTCAACATCGTTGGTCCACTCCCTATTATCCTCAGGGTAATGGCCAAGCAAAAGCATCTAATAAAACATTAATTAAAATCCTCAAAATACTAGTCAATAAATCTAGGCGAGATTGGCACATTCAATTATATCCTGCTTTGTGGGCTTATCGTACTAGCGTTCGTACTCCCACGGGCACTTCACCTTTTGTTTTGGTTTATGGCATTGAAGCAGTTTTTCCCTTTGAATTAGAAGTTCCTTCTTTGGCTCTACTACTTCAAGATACTGAAGTAGGAGATGAATATCGTGCTGGCAGATTTAGTCAATTGGAACTCCTAGATGAGAAGCGCATCAATGCTTTGGAACATCTTCGAGCCTACCAGAACAAGCTTAAACGAGCATACCTCAAGAAAGTTCATCATCGATCCTTTGAGATCGGTGACCTTGTCTTAAAAGAAAATCAAAAAAATACTAATGCAACTAAAGACCTTAAAGGTAAATTTGAACCTAACTGGCTTGGACCATATATTATCACTGCCAAATTCGGATCGGGAGCATACAGATTAGCTACCTTAGATGGTAAAGATCTTAAAGAACCTATGAACATTATGCATCTTAAACGCTATTATGCATAAATCTGGTCATTTCATCATTGTATATATTGTTATTTTGCATATTGATTCATTTTAGTCATCCATATAAAAATTTCAAAAACAATAATATTATTTATTCTTTCAATTCATAAATTAAAATCAAAATATAAAAAAATCAAAATCATCAAAATCTTCAAAAAACATTTTTTTATTGCACCCGTCAATTCTTGAAGTATTGCAGTCATATTTTCAATTATTTTGGATAAATTAGCATTTATTTGGAATCCCGCACTTTCACACTCACATGAATAAATATCTTGATTTTATTTGGTATGATTATTAATCTCTCTTATATCAAAGTCCACAGTTGAATTAAATAAATTTTTGAGCATAGAGAATTGATCTTGTTATTTACTTGAACCAAGTATATCTCTTCACATTAAAATGATTTCATTGCAAATTCAATATGATGCTACATAGTAGAAGTGGTTTCTTGAGCGAAAAGTTTCCCCTGCTATCCTATCATGCACATGGTCTAGAATCTTTGAGAATTGACAAAAGGACAAGCTCACCCCTGCCCAGAATAAAATTCCCTTGCTCTACAGCCAATCCGAGCAAGTACCCCTAGTATAGGAAGAAAAGTCAAAGAAAATGAGAAAAAGAAAAAAATATCATTTTGTACCATCGCAGCAATATTTCAGCATTATCTCAAGTTCCAAGCAAAAATACAAAAAAAAAGAGAAAAGAAGAGAAAAAGAAAAAGCAAAAGCAAAAGCAATAAAATCCCTTTCCCTACCCCTTGAAAAGAAAAGAAGGGTGAATGAGCTTGAATCCCTGGAATTCTCAATTATTCGAAAACCGTGAGGTAAGCCCCATAACAGGTGGTTTGTGCCCAACCCGCTTGGCCTTGGGTAACTCCTAGCGTGGTGATATGTCTGTCACATTAGCGACCTTCTTTTGTACGGACCTATGTCTGCTTATGGATCAGCTAGCTCTTGATGACCCGACTTACATAGTAGTCCGATACGGTTACATGCATATAAATCATGGTCAATGAACACTCATTTGGTTAATTCAAATTACTTGTATCAAATTATCTTGCTCAAAATTGGTAAATGAACAATACAATTGCACACACATTTGTATTTGAGAGATTTTGTATCATTATGATAAATCAAGATCGGCAAATGAACTCACATATGCACATGAGGGTTCCTTATAAATCTACATTTTGTCTTTGAGATAATTTAAAATATTTTTGCAACTCTTTTTGGAATAATTTCATCTTCTTATTTAAAAGAACATTTGTTTCGTATAAAAACAATTACATACATTGTTTTCAAAAATCCAAAATTTCTTTCAACAACATATTCAAAAATCTAGCAATAAAGTCACGTTTATATATTTTTTCTGTTTATCTCAAAATCAAAAATCAATTATGCAATAAAATTATTTTTTTGGATTTCGCGATGATGGTATAAGTCTATACCTATAATTCTATGCCTAGCGCAAACCATTGTTCTAATTTTATTTCCCATTCATTATTATTTATAAAAACATATGGCTTACATCATTATGTCACACAATTGTGCTTTAAAAAGAACGGACACCTTTTCTATTTCATTTCATTATGTCAACATTCAGCTTTGCAACGATGGTATAATTTCTAAGGAATTGTTCAAAATATTATCACACTTAGGAATTTTATGCCTAGCAAAAATCATATTTTTTATGCATAATATTTTCATGGAAATCTGAAAACAAATCATCACCATCATCATTTTTCATCATCACAACACAAAGTCTTAAGACAGTCTCTTAAGCACTCTTTTACTTTTAGCAATATTTCTATACTGGGATTAGCTTGACGACCTAGCGAGCGGCGACTCCATGAAATGGTCTATAACAACGACAATGTCCTTTGAAATTATTGTTAGAAGTCCCTTTATTTTTCATCAAATCACACCACAAAACAACCAATTTGTTTACATCAGATTATTTCATTTAAATTTTATGAGCATGACATAAAATTATACTATTTCCAAACGACATAATTACATGAATAATCAATCAACAATTCAAAATTTAAAGCATCATAAAACATATGGACAAGTCATATCACAAAAATATCATATATATATATCAAAAATATATGTACATCATATCAAAACTGGATTGGTATGCCACAATCTATACCCTGGCATACTCAATCCTCTCAAAAATATACAGTCTATAGTCTATAGCAGCTAGTCTCGAGAAGCCCTCGAGCTCTCAGCCTCATCTCCTCTCCCACCCTGGCATGGAGGAGGTGGTCCCATAGAAGTCCGTGCTGTGTCGCGGGTCCTCGACGTCGATCGTAAGGATGACCTCGATGACCCCATCATGATCGGCTCTGTAATGGGAGCTGGCAGCGGTATCCTCTGGTTCTCTGGAACCATGTGATAGTACAATCCCTGGTAGAATGTGGTCTGAGCAATAGACCATGCTAGATCTTGAGTGCTCGCCCCTCCGCTTTGAGCCCTGAGTCATGTAGCCTCATCCTGCAGTGTCTGCACCTGAGCCCGAAGGTGGGCAACCTCAGCCCGGAGAGCCGCCATCTCACTGCTCTCCCCCACCTCGACACCCTTGCCCTTATCGGGTGATGGTGGCCTATCCCTCTGCTGAGAAGGGAGTCCCTCCTCCCTCCTCTCAGGCTGTTATGGTCTCTCCAGAGCCTGTGGCACTCTCCGATGTCTCTCCTGAGGAGACCGTCACTACTCCCTCCCTCCGTGACTCCTCGCTGCATCGATAGCAGCTTGGCACCGCCTCCCCATCCATCGCACAATAGCATGCATCGGACCCTGTGCCCTCATCATTCAAGGAGGGTGGATGCCTACGTACCAGGCATCATACCCGTCTATGACCCCAGCATCATCCCCATCCATCGGCTGAATGGGGGCATCATCAACATCCTGACTCTAGAATCGTTGCATATCTGGAGCCCCGCTCAATGTAGTGCTATCCCGGATAGTTCGAGAATACTCGTAATCTCTGAGAGAAGGGATCCCCTGTTGTAGACCGAACTACCTCAAAACTTGGTCATAGCGATGGAGCTCTACCTCTCCCCGCTCCATCCTCAGCCAGAAGACTCGCTTGATGTGAGCCAACTCCTGTCCATCCTCTCCCCACCCTGGGTGCTCTCTCCATGGCCTCCAGGTGATCTGGTCAGGGATGAGGTCATCTAGCAACCTCCGGGACATCGACAGATCTATCCGCCACTGTGACCCTCTCTGGAGCCACCAATAGAAAACCTAGGGTCTCTCCCGGTCAACCCCTATCAGTGGAAGCCCTATCGGCCTCCACACCGCAATGTGCTCCCAACACCAAACTTGTAGTAGCGATGTCAAAACCAGACATCGACCTCCCTTGTATACGACCCCGTACAAGATCCTATACAAGCGGCATAGTACAAAGCTGCCCCAAGCGAATCTATAGCCATGGTCTCTCATATCGTAGACCACATCTGAGAGTAGCCATGGTAACTTGCATCCACTCTGGTGGCATAGCAGTAAGCCACCCACTACCCCTGCCAAAACCTGAGTCAATCGAGACGCCCCAGGCATCTGCCATAATGTCTCGATGTTCACTCCGCCCTTCTCCAGGGTGAAGCTAGGGTCTCCACACAGTCGCATCATGGCATGGCCCTGATTGGCCGTAGGAGTCATAAACCGCCCTTGTATGGGGATCCTCAAAATCCTCCATACGTCCTCTAGAGTGGGAGCCATCTCCCCTATCGGTAGCCGAAAGCAGGATGACCCCGGATACCACCTCTCTGCTAGGGTTGTCAGTAGCCCCATGTCTGTAGGTATTTGTGGCATCTCCGCCACATGCTGTAGCCCAACCTCTGCTAGTCGGTCTCGCTTCGCCTGGTCGAGTGTGGCTACATCATCTCTTAGACCCCCGTATTTCCACTCCCAAATTTTTAGTAATCCCCTCTGCAAGATAAACAATCAAACAACAAAAATCATTAATAGATAATCATTAAAATCAGTTAAATCAATTTCATCTTATAAATAAATGATATCATCCACTATTGGATGATATCGTACTAAATTGAGTCAAATCATCCTTTGTAGGATGAAATCATCTCCGATTTCACAACTTGGGGATCACCCCTTGTTGGACGGGATCGCCCCTATTTCGTCGATTTTGCCCTTAGATGAAATCGGCGATCTAGGGACGATTTCGATGAAATTGGGATGATTTCATCCCGACGTCGTCGACGGCCTAAAAATGGCCACGATGCCCCAAAAATAGTCAAAATTTAAATTAAAAATCACACAAATCAAATTAAAAACATAATTCACCAAGTTTAGATCCTTACCCGTAACCCGCGTCGGACCTCTGTCGATCTGTGTGTAGTTTCCACCATTTCTCCCGTAGAGCTCTAAAACAGTAAAAGTGAACAGTAACAATGAATTAGGGTTTTACCCTATTTTTTTAATTTTATTTAAAAACAACACTTTTTTTAAAATTTTGCTTTTTCGCACTTTTACCTCAAACGTTCGATTTGGGTAAAAACACGGAGGGGGCACCATAGTAAGCAGTCGTACGATTCGACCTAGAATCGTCGTCTAGAAAATTGAGTAAATTTTTGCTTTCTCGTAAAGCGGGAAGAACTCGTCTTTAACGCATTTTCTTTGGAAAATTTGCTAAAGAGGGGGCAAAATGTAGCACCCTAAAATTGGCACAGTTAAACCCTTAGTAAAAAGATAAAATTTGAATTTTAACCCCGAAACCGCCCGTTAACCGCTCACCCCATTTTTTGTGCCATTTTTAGGAGTTGTTTTGACCGTTGGACGATATCATCGTCGATCAGACGAAATCATCCCAGATCGGACGAATTCATCTGGAACAGAACGTCCAGACGATTTCATCCCAAAACCAAATTTTCATAATTAGCTTCTGTTTCAACAACCTCTCCAACTTGGGCAGAAGCGTGTCTGCACAGTTGGAGATTCCTCCATTGAGGATCTCCCAGATTGGGATGATCCCCAACCTCCTAACCTCCCCCTAATCCTATATAAACTAGGATTTTCTTAGTTTATCCCCCTAGTTGGTTGATCCCATGATTCCCTGGTTGATTTTCCCTACCAATTTAGTTTTATTGTGTTAAGACGTCCTATCCACCATTGTTTGCACTCGTAGTTTTAAGTTTTCATTGCAGGTTTTCACTGTGCTTCGATTGGAGGAAGCTCGGATCGTCGCAGGCGATTCCAGATGATTTCGGATGATCCTGTCATAGATCGGTGATGATCTCATACGATTGGAGGTGATCTCGAATGTAGTTCAGATTGGGGGCAACTAGAGCCCTGAGTTTGCATTTCTCATTTGTCTTCTTTATTTTACTATGCATTAGTTTGATTTATTTTCATTCTACATCCTGGAGTTCACCTCATTCAGCATAAATGCATGATAAAGTTAAAATAAGTTATTAAAACAATGCATTTCCTTTAATTTGCTATCTAGATTTATCAGTTAGGCATTTATACTATCATTTCTATCATTTTGCATTATTCTCGCAGTAGCATTTTTGGTTTTTGGTGTCTGTTTCTGTGATTGCAGGTTTTTGATGAATTTCTAACGAATTCGTCAGATCGACGATGATCTTGTCTGATCTCAGATGATCGCCTATGATCTGAGATGATTTTGTACAATTGCAGATGATCCTGTCATATTCGGGATGATCTGGACTCCTACAAGCTTCAGAATCTTCATCAGACATCCGAAATCAGGTGCATTCTTTCTCATTTAGTATATTCTTTACATTTAGGATTCATTCATGCTTTCTGTATTCATATAAATCGGCATTTTCATATAGGATAGCTTAGATTCATTCTGGCCAACCTAGGATTATGAATGATCGAGTATAAAATGAACACATCAAAACCATTCTCAACCTAGGCGTGGAAACTGCCACTCAAAGTTTCCTGGTGAACCCACCATCCGTCAAAAATTCACCCTTATACCCCTCCCCCGAGAGGCGCGACCTTCAAAGGGCCTCTCAGTCCGAGGTATTGTCCCATCCTTCTCGCATCCCCCTTTCGGGCGTGGATCCTATAGCCTGAAGGTAAGGGTGCAAAAAATTTGGAGCAGTACAAACCTTATCAACAACTTTGATAGGTTTCATTTGAAAACATTGAGTTGGGAAATTCATTATTACTATATATATTTGTAAACAACAAAACTATAGAATGTGGCTATGCTCTCCAAGGTGTAACGTCCACATTATTAAGTATTATGAAAAAAAATTCATGCATGGGTATGTGGGTATAATAGGTGCATGAACGTCATCGCTTAGTAAAAAGTAAAAACAAATTTAATTGCAGTTATAAATATGTTACATAGTGAAGGCATTCAACATGGTGACAAAGGATAATGTCGATTTTAGCAGGATAAACCTGATAACATTGGTAGAGTTTGTCTATGATTATACCAATATTTTAGGGAATAATGAACAAATCAGATGGATTTTATCCACTACTAGGAGTTGTGTGGAATGTGTTGAATAATTGACATCCATGTCAGCATGTTTCATAAGAAGTAAAAGAGCATTACACAAGGTGGTGTATAGGTGTATGTGGAGCATGGTCTAGGTAATGTTATGGAGACAAATGTGTGCGTCAAGGCCATAGAGTGCACCCGAGTATTGCATTGAAGTGATTTGTTTCTTTAATGGGTTTTCATTAAATTAAATAACTTAATAGGAGCTTGTTTTAAGGTATAGCCATTACACATGTTAAAAGGGTTGCACGACCAAATAAACAACGTAACATTTCAAAACAAAATGAATACCAAAGAAGCAAAACGAAGAGACAACAAATGAAAGAAAAATAAAAATAAATGAAGAAACATCAGGATGGAGGAGGAAGATTGAAAAACTTTAAATATCCATTCGAATGAAGAATAGGGATGCATCTTCTTGGAGAGGCCAAATATTGCTGGACTATTTTTCATCACATGATGCCTATTTTGGGTTTGATATTTTCTGCACACATGTTAAACATTGAATGCATTTTTGTTTGTGATATAATGGAGATATGTTAGATTTTAATGCATATTTTATGGTTAGTTTATCTTTTTTTGACATATTGCACCCTTTCCTTAGAAGGTTGCACCGCATTAGTTGTTTAACTGCGTGAATTTGGGTAACACTAATGCTGGTTTTTATGAATAATATTCATACTTGTAGGGTTTTTGGAGAAATTCAGGGTTGTAACATTTCTGTTATTTCATTTTTTTTGTTTTTGTTTTTTTTCTAACTTTTCCTTTTGCAGATATTTTTTTAACTTTGAGGATAAAAATAAAAATAAAAATAAATACATGGGTGTGAATAATGAGTTACAATATTTCATATGAAACAAATTCAAACTCATTTTGAAGCCATTTCGATTTTATAAAAATTATTTAAACTTGATCTTTTATGGAGATTTTTATAATTTCGAAATTTTAAATTTTTCACATTTTAAAGGCAAATTAGATTTTTTTTTTTTTTCAGTTTCACATTTTTATTTGCAAGCATAAATGAACTTCCCTTTATGAAAAATTCAATTTCATTAAAATTAAAATTAACTATCATTTGTGGAGAAATAAATTTGCCTTTCTTTACGAAAATTCTGATTTCATCAAAGAGAGGTAATTTATACACTACATAAAAGGCTATTGTTTTAAAGCATTAAATTGTTTCTCCTTTATGAAAATCAATTTCATTAAAGAGGTATAATTAATAATGACATTTTAAGGCCCTTATTTTAAGGTAATAAATTGTTGTCTCTTTGTGAAAATTAATTTCATCAAAGAGAGATAATTTATTTATTACATCAAAAGCTAATATAGCTACAAAGTTGATCATTCAAAGTATTCCATATTGAGGATTAACAATAATTCTTTTGTCATTTTAAATTCATGCTTAGAGATAGGTTTTAGTCTTCTATTTCATGTTTAAAGTAGGATTTAATGCAAGATAAAAACTTGTTTAAAATCTACTTAATCTAAAGAAGATAAAAACTATCTAAAATCATTCAAGATAAAAGGAATTAAGGCTTTACATCATGGTCATATGAGGGCCAATTCACATTTATATTTATTTAATTTTTATGAACAATCATTAATATAGCATGGTAAAATAAACCAACACATGCCCCTTGTTAACAGTTACTTGCAATCACTAAGGTGTTCCTAGCACTTATTTGATATATCTTCATTGAGATTAATAATACACATGTGCAATGCTTATATAGTGAAACCTTGGAGAAGTTTTTGTTTTAACTTCTTTGCAAGAGAGGGTTTTGTGATCAAAATACTAAGGTGAGTGTGGTTTTGTGATTGGGAAAATTTACCACTAAACAAGTGGTTATATGGATTTTTTTGCTACAGGATTTTAATATTACAATTATAGATAAGGTAGGAAAGGATAATGTCATTGTAGATCACCCATATCGTATGCAAATATTGCATTATGATGAGTTAATTTCTGATAACTTTCTAGACAAATATTTGTTTGCACTTTCTATTTTCACTCCTTCGTATGATGATATTAGAAATTACTTAGTCAGGGATAAAATTCCTCAAAACTATACACCACATGAGCATACAAAACTAATACGTCAAAGTGTTCCTTATATGGGAAATCATGGAGTCTTGTTTAAAACATGTCCTGACCAAGTAATTAGAAGATGTGTGTAAGAATAAGATGTATATGACATCATTCGAGCAACACATGAAGAACCCTATGGAGGTCATTATGCTAGTGAAAGGACAATTAGTAAAATACTTTGAACTAGTTACTTTTGGCCTACCATGAATAAATATGTCCATAATTTTTTTGATAGATGTGATGCTTGTCAAAGAGCTAGTAAGTCTACACCTTCTATGGATATGCCTTTGGTTCTGCAAGTAATTTTTGAACCATTTGAGAAATGGGGGATTGAATTTTTTGGATCTATAGACCCTCCAGGTAATAAACACATACTTGTGTGTAAAAACTATGTTACTAAGTGGGTTGAAGTTAAAGCTTTACCATGAGAACAAGCTGAGCCAGTAGCTGATTTTCTTTATGAAAATATTATGCAATGCTTTGGATCACCTAGAGAGTTAGTTTTAGATAATGGATCCTAATTTCTCTCCAAAGTAATTGCACATTTTTTTGACATCTACAAAATAAAACATAGAAAAATCTCACCATATCATCCTCAAGCTAATGGTCAAGTAGAAGTTACGAATAGAGAAATTGAAAAGATCATTACAAAAACCATAGCTATTAATAGGGTTGATTGGGATGAGATATTAAAAGATGTTGTATGGGCATATAACATAACTTGGAAAACTACCATAGTATTTCCATCTTATGAAATGGTCGATGGCAAACAAGCTAACATGTCTATCAAATTTAAGATAGAAAATTTTCACACAACTGTACAACTTGACATGAATTTAGATCGAGCATAAAAAGCTAGATTGGAAAAGTTAAATATTCTAAATAAAATGATACTAGAGGCATTGCATAGTACTAAATTAACCCAACAACAAATAATGAAATGGCATGATAAACATATTATACCACAAAAATTTCAATCAGGAGACTGGGACTTGTTGTTTGAATCCCACTACTAAGATTTTCAAGGTAAATTGAGGACAATATGGCTAGGACCCTATGAAATTGAAGAGATATTTGAGAAAGGTACATTTAAACTTAAGCCTATAGATGATTCAACAGGAAGACTGCTAGTAAACAGGCATAGGCTTAAACTTTATAAAAAGCCATTATCTAAGGATGAATTCATACACCATCTTAAGCAACAGGTTGATCTATAGTGTATATCTAAACTGGAGTTAGAAACTATTTAATAGTAACTTATATCTCATAAAAAAAATGTTATGCTTCCTTTGTTTCATAATGGAGTTTCTATATTTGCAATATTTGTATCTTATTATCATCAATCTTCGGTCTCAATATTTCAAAAAAAATACTAAAAGGATATTTCTTTAATAAATTGTAGTAAAATGACTACCACATGTTGTATAACACCTTGTTTACTAAATAAAATCTAAGTGTTTTCAATTACTCAACCACCACTAGTGTTTTGAGAAAATTTTCATTGAAATTTATGGTGTTGTAAGATATTCCTATTCAATCATGTTGTCTCTTGGACTACGTACATTAGAACACATAAAAACATTATGATATTTGGAAAGATTAACTCATAAGTTACTATTTCCATAAATTAAATGGTTTTCCCTACTTATCCATCTATGTGCATGGTCTAGAGAACTAATGAATTGGAAAAAGGACAATCTCACTCTTTAACTTTAAAAAAAAATCCATTTCTCCTCATCTAATCGAGCAAGTATCCCAAAAATATCTTCTTGCTTCCCATAAAAATAAGAAAGAATCCCAAAAAGAAATAAAAATCCCTTGCTTCCTTTAAAAATGAACAAGTATCCCAGAAAAAAAATCAAATAAGGGTAAAGAGCTTGAATCCTTAGAATTCTTAGTGTCTCAAAAACCATGGGGTGATCCTCATTACAACAATGGGTTGAACGAAACCCTCCTAGAAATAAGGTATATTTACATAGTCGAACTAAGTCTAGACAAGACCTATGGACGTTCATAGATAAGCTATATTTTTGGCATAAGTGACCATTGTTTAACTCAATCCTTACTCATAATGGGAATGAACATTCACTGCACACACAACTGGTCCTTGAGAGGCTTGAAAATATTATGACAACTTTAAAATCATATTGATTTGAGAAATGAGTTGATGAATTTATTTAAAAGACACTAGGATGCTTGAGTCCTTGTGAAGCAACTCTAGAATACCATAAGCAAGCAAAATTCAGAAGTAATTTCCTATGAAGGTACTATAGTTCATCTTATCCTAAAAAAATATGACTTGTATTTCCCAAAATTTTACACCCTTAAGCAAAATCCATCACAATGATATCAGAATATCTACCCCATTTTTATTGAAATTATCCAAACCTTTGATAGAAATCTATTTTTGCATATATTGATGACTGATATCAAGTTTTATAATCATCATTTTTCTCTCACTTGGAAACTCCTTAATGAAATTTAGGAAGCACAATAACAAAAATGATATATATATATATATATATATATATATATATATATATATACTATAATTGGAATAACCCCCATAAATAAAAATTATATATCATTCACCATAATATAAGTAAAATCCTCTTCATTTTGTTTTGGCTATATAGCCAAAATTATATTTTGGGAAGGAAGTAAATAAAAGACATACAAAATTCATAGTATAGTTGGGAGAAGAATCAGGTAAAGTACTTTTTCAACTCTACAATTACAATTTTTGTAGGTAGTTCCTGTAGACATCTTCTGTAGACAATTTCTGTAGATAGCTTTTGTAGATGTTTTTTGTAGATAGCTTCTATAGAAAAATTTGGTAGTTGCTTTCTATAGACAACTTATGTAGATGTCTTTTGTAGATAGTTTCTATAGAAATATTCTATAAAAAACTTTTGTAAGCACCATCCATAGACGATATATGTAGCACATCATCTAAATTTTTTCTAAGTGTCAATATTTAGAATGGACCCAAGTGAAATATGACATGTGTCAACACGAGAATAAAAAAGAAACTTATTAATATTATTTATTAAGGCTTCAAGGGAATGAGGAAGGGTAAAATTCATGAATATGTATAAAATTTCCTTTGACCACCTTTTGAAACTCATGAAATTTGGCATACTAACTTAGGTATGGGATTAAAATTAAAATTAATATATACAATGCACAATTCAAAATTTATATCGGAAGGTGTGCCAAGAGTCTTTCCATGAGTGCCTAAGATGAAATCAAAAATAATATTATGGTAAACGTTTTATGTATGCACGTATGACTAGTCACCATGCATTAAAAAGACATCGACCATAAGGGAAGTGTGGACATTGACCAAGGAGAGACAAATGGGACCAACATGGATGTCGAAACGACAAAAGAAAAAATAAATAATATGGATATTTTAATTTGTGATACGGTGAAGGTGAGCGATTGCACACATTGTAAAAACAAAGCATACACATTTAGGGGTCAAAAATTAAAAATAAATTATTATTTTATGCACCTTGGTAATTGAAGTTGTAAGGTGAAAGAAACACATTGTAATTCAATTGTACCAAAACTTAACCCTCACCCCATGCAAGGTGGTGGGATGTCTAGCACTAGAAACACAAGCAAATAGGGAAACATCGACCATCCCAAAACCATCAACGATGAGTAACATGTGGATGCATGAGCTAATAACAAGAGATATTATAGATAGAGAGCGTTGGTCGTCGATTAAAACCTAAAAAAAGGTCTATGATGAAGGGAAGGTTAAATCACATGCTATCATCGAAAACTTCCCCTGCAAGCTAGCATCAATTGCCATTCATGAAAAATACCGATTACCAACACATGGACTCTCAAAGAAAATTAGAAGAAAGTGATGCAAATCTATGTTTAGGGCCTTCGATTAAGATAAAATCGAGGGCTACAATTTGTTGCATGGCACAATTGCATACAAATGACAAAAACCTAAAATTTTATTTTTCTTTTGTAGAAGCCTTGCAAATTTGAAGGAGAAAACCCTTTGTGCAGTCTAAAATGGAAATCCAAACACCAAAGAAATAATTATCGCAATAGAATGAAATCATGGGTAGAAGATTAAAAATGTCAGGCAAATATCGATAAAAATTATCAATAAAATATCATCAAAGGATGATACAAAGTTGACGGTGATAGAAAGTGACAAGTTAAATTGTTAAACCATTTCAAAAATAGAATATTTCTTTTACAGTAAAAAATATTCCTAATGGGGAGTAGCAAAATATAAAACAATACTTTATTTCCTAATCATTGTGCTAAAAAAAATGAATGATTATGTTATGCAAAAGCATAAAATCATTCTAATTTGCTACCTTTTTGCATATCATTCTTATTTGCTACATTTTTTTGCATATAAATTTCTTTTGAAAAAAATAAATGAAATTATTAATTTTTATTTGAAATATAAAGAAGTTTTTTTTTTTTTTAAAAAGGAACAACTGTTGTAGGGTTTCAATCAACCAAATTAGAATTCCTAAACTAGCCATCCATTTTTAAACCTTGACCTAGCCTATTCTTGTTTATCAAAATGCCTAGATCTATGTTTTAGAAGAGGAGTGAACCACCTTCCATACAAACACATAATCCTAGTGACTCTATGAAGAAATTATTTTAAGATGCTCGATGGTGGGATGCCCTTAAGAAATTTCAAGGGCACGACTAAGGTGTGATGAAACAGTTCATTATGAACTGTAACCCCATGACTATGGTCACCTACATTGGATCCCAATTGCCATCAATCCCAGATTAATTTTTGAAACCTTGAGTCTACCTGAAATGGGATAACCTTATTACAAATCCTACTCGAAAGCAGTTAAACAACTAGTTGAGAAATTTGGAGAGCATTGCACTATAATCCATGATGAGGAAAGTTGGCCAAAATAAATAGCCACCTCCTCACTTCCCCTTAAATGGCAATAATTTATTGCACTTATAATAAAATTCTTCACACTAGAAGGGAGGTTATCTAGTTGTGGGGGATATCATCTTAAAATGCTGCTAAATATTAAGTATCGAGGATAGAAGAATTGTATCATAAATTTACCATACTTCCTATACCAGTATATCAAGGCTACAATTCTCTATATGCAACCCAAAAATCCTAATGATAGCCCTAAAATTCATTTGATTACCCATCATGGATTAATTAAACTTCTAGTTCTACAAAAAGTACATGAAGCCAAGATAACATGGGAGACTATTGTAGAGGAGTCCAACTTGTTAGTTCATTATGGGTCTAGTGATAGTGAATCCCTTGAAAATAGTACATCTAGTGAAGAATTAGAGCTAAAGTGTTAGGAGTAACTCGAATCTCCAAAACGTAAACTCCATACCAGGTCAGCAAAAGCCTCTCAACCTGCATAGAAAACTTGATATGAGGAACTTGTCTCTAGAAATAAATAAGTGGGAGAAATATCTGGATATGAGTCTAATCTACCTACACCTAAGCTAGGCACTAAGTATTTATTACATCTTCAGGTGCAGTAGACTATGTTGTAAATCAAAATCGATAAACTTTGAGAATATTTTGCAAAACACTCAAAGTTAGTTCAGCGTGCCTTCACTATCTAGATAAACCTGCTCAAGCAAATTACTTCGGATAGGGTGACAAAACCTATTGATACTATAAACCAACTGTTATATGTTGATGTATATCCAAATAAGAGCTCTACAATCAATAGGAAACAACAAAAATAAGTCAATTTTAGCAATACCATTGACTTCACCAAGATTCTCGAAGAACAAGTTCATTGTCATTCACCAATCTACTTCAACATAATCATCCTTAGGAATCAAACCCCTCCACTAAATCTAGAGCCTCATAAAGTAACTTGATATTAAATTTTGGGATACCCTAGATATTGATGCAATCATTAATAATGTGGTTGTATTAGTAGAAAAACCTTTGCCTTCCAAGATGCAGGACACAATGTAGGAAGAGGGATTTTTTGAGGTAGAACATGTCAAAACTATCATGGTTGAAACCATAGCTGCTGATTAGAAGGCCAAAGAACAGGTGTAGAAGGTGAAGCATGAATGAAAATTACCAATAAAATTATCGTCATCCTCACACATTTCTACCTTACAATTACAAGTTGAATAAAACCTAAAAATTTGATAAAATTATTTTCATGATTTTATGGGAAAACTTTGTTTTTAATGTTTATATTATTTCATTTTTATAGAATGTTTGGAATAGTTTGTTTTATATGCTTGAAGATATATTTTATTTTTTGCAATATGTGTTCAAAAATAATATTGTAGATGATGTTTATTCTTACGTTTGTTTACACAATGTTTGATGTTTCGTGAATGCAGCTTTGATGAATTATCTCAACCTTGAGGACTTAATTTTTCTATCAGAAAACTATCATGATATTTCATTCCTTGCAATAAATAGTTTAATAAAAATCTGCAATAGTTTAGTTTACTTGTAGATGTTTATTTGATAATTTTGCTAATATATTACTATATAATGGTTGCTTTATGTTTATTTTTGAGAATGTTCATTTCTTATGATTGTTGTTATAAGTGCTTTTCAGTCAAACAATTGCAAGAAATTATAACTCTTAGATCTGTTTGATTAGCCTTGTAACAACTGTACTATCATAAATATGTAGGGAAATTTTTGAAGAAAGTGTAATATTTCATTTATTTATTGCTATTTCATTTACTTCCAAAAGTATGGATCATAATATCTGATATATGTGCAGTATTTGTGATATTCTTAAAATATCATTTTCTCCATAGGCATGAGGACATGCATATATTTAATTTTGGGGGAAAATAATAAGTGTTTATTTAGCATATATTATTTGTAATATATTGTTTTATTTTTGTTTTTAAATCATGAATGTAATGGATTTTAATGATTATTTTAGTTATTTATGTGAATTATCAGTTAAAATGATGAATGCAGATTAAATTGATTAATGTATAGATTTTACAAAAAATACGTGCAAGATGTGTATGATTGGATAGGAAAATATTGAAAAACGTTTCATAGGCATATGATGCAAAAACACAAGATTCAAACCAGACCTTGAACATGATAATATATAGATGTAAGGATGATAAATCAAGAAGGTTGTAGACATGGGTTACATAATACAGTGACTAAATACTATTACAAAACATAGTTGTTGAAGTATGTTACCGAAGATAACTACCAAACACTATTACTAAAGATGTCTACCACCAAGAGTTACAAAAATATTTGACCAAGTCAATTTACCAATGCACTGTGTGCCACATAAGTGACAACATCGCACCCTTACATAGTAGCATGTGTTATGAAATAATTCTAGCCAACATAGTTGGTTGACTTGTCAAATATTATGCATGAGAAACTTATGATTGTAAAAGTTGTTGTAAAGTTGTTTTATAAAATCGTATGATTAGTATGTTGTTAGGTTGTCTATATTCCAACACAATATTATTATGTCCTCATGAATAAAGGGACATAAAGTGACATATAGTTATGTTTTTATATCTTAAAAAATGTTCAAATTAGATGTATTTTGTTATGTTTGTTTATGAATTGTCATTTGGACCGCTTAGGTTATGATTAAGTACAAGTAGGATTAGGAAACTATGTCAATTTCGATTATTTATGTTAGATAGATAGTTGTCGTATTATTGAGCCAACAAAAACACATGGAAAATACATGGAAAATTTTTATTTAGAATTGTCCAAGTCATATTATCTATTACAAAGGGAGGCCTTTGAAAATGTCTAATCATCTAATGGTCAATTGCCTAGCTAATAGATAAATGTATGATGCTAAAATAATGTTGGAATAATTCTGTACAATTTTTGAAGAAATGCACAATTATATACACTTGAATTTCTAGTAATAAAGCAACACTTTTTATGGTAATTGTATCATTTATTATGTCAATTACTGCATAATTTCCTTTATGTAATCGTTATTATATTTTCCATGCATTCATAGAATAGAATAATGTTAGTGGTAATTATGCATATTAGTTACTGAGATAAAATAGTTTAGGGGAGAAAGACTTACACTATCCTCTAGGAGGCAGGGCCCACTCCTACAATCAGTCCCTATTCTCTTGCCCCTGTAAGAGGTTATAAATAGTTAGTACATAAAATTAACTTTAGAATTGTAAAATAAATTAAATTACATTTTCATAGAGCATAAAGTAAAAATAGATAATCAAAACTAGCTATTTGTACTAACTATTTGCACGAGGATCCTCACCATTAGATAAACTCACCAATAGGTAAAATCATAACCATTAGGTAAATTCACCAATAGGTAAAGTCACTGTTAGGTAAATTTCATATTTAATTTATTGCATATTATTTCAATTTTTGTATAATTTTCAATTACTGCAATTATTATTTCTCTTCAAAACCTGAGATTGAAAAGAGATATAAATCAAGCTTAAGAATTAATTATCATGGTACAATCTATAATAGATTTATACTCTTTAAATCTAACCTTGATTGCCCTGGATTGATAGAATTAAATGTAAGCTATTACAGCCAAACACATTAGCATGTACCAAATAAAGTAATATATTCCAACACCCCTTTGTATTACATTATTTGATTATTGAAGACTATAGTATTCAATATGGGTCTTTACTCTTTCAAATGTTATTTGAATTGAACATGTTCTTATTATTTTGGTTTAGTATTCATATTATATTTTCTTGTCTTCTTTATTCCAATGCTTTTCTATATTTCAAAGTGATTGGTAAAATATTTGTCCTTGAATTTTTCCAAGTATCTTTGATGAACAAGATATCTCATAATATTGCAAGTCATAAGTGGATCAAAATTGATCCATTTTATTTTATTTGGTTCTCTGAATGACCTATCTTCTTGTTCTTCAAAAATTTCAAACTTGAATTCATTGTTAGTAGATGCTTTTGAAATAAGAACTTGAAAGAGACAATCTAATATGAATATCAATTTCTCTTCAAATATTTTATAGTACTTGTATTTATAGTAATAGAAGAAATATGAATGAGATTTTCCTCCACAATATTTACATGGATGAAAATTCCAACAGTTTACTTTCTCATGACCAAATTTGTTGCAATAAGTACATCGTGAAGATATCCCAACTTCTTTGTTATTTGTCTTAGAAGAATCAAGTTCATCCATTTCCTTGATAAAATAGTAAAACCATTTGTGTACAACTAAAGCTATTCTATCTTTACTTATTTCATAAATATATAGGACATATTTATGATCAATATTCTTTTCTACCTTTTGTGTATGGTTTTTTATTTTATTCTCAATATCTTCATTAATATAGTTGTCATCAATTTCTTTCATCATGTCATTGGAAGATATCTCTATAGAATCTACTTTTTACAAACTATTAGTCTGTGAATTCTCAAAAATCTAAGACATATTGGTTCTTCTCTTCCAATTACATTTTCCTTATTATAATTCTAGAATGAAGAATGTCTCTTAACCATTTCGATTCCTTGAATATTGTATACTTAATAAGATTTTTAGTAGTTCCTTTTGAAGTAAACTTTCTTATTAAAAGAAAAAATTTGGTAGAATTTTTAAAATCTCTAAACCTTTGAGGTTAACTTCCTTATGACTCCTTGGTTTTAAGTATGTGATCAATCTTGATTAGACCTTTATATTCTCAAGTTTTGTACAATACTTTATACCTACCAAATGTTTCGAGTATGGCTTTGATAAAATGTTTTCTATGTTTTTCCTTTGAGTTGAATCCCTTTTATCTCCCTAATGTTCAAATTCTATTCGTCACCTTGTTTCTCCCTATTAATGAATAAAAAGTTAAAGATAGATTTAATGTAATTTCAATTCGTAATATTTTCTATCTTTAATACTTTAAATTTGGATTCCTTATGTCTCAATAATTAGAGTAAGAGACTAATTCCAAATATAAAATACCAAAATTTTAATAGATTCTATGCTTTGCTTCTTTCAATTCGCAAAAGTATAATTTCTGAATTCAATCATTTATGTTGGTTTTGAACTCCTTATATCTCCCTAATTAAAAATCTAGAAATTATGGTTATTTGCAAATCTAATATTTCAATTTCTATATAGAATTCCTTTTTCCTCCAAAATAAGGAATTTGCAAATATATTTTGTGCTTGAATAAAGTAATTTCAAATGTTTTTTAATTAAATATATCTTGCTTCAAAAAAGCTTTCAAATATTTCAATAATGTATCTAAGGTATTAATATATCAATGCAATTATTTATACCTCCATTTATCTAATTAATATCAAGTATGAAATATTAACTAGTTTTTACCTTAGCATTAATGTTCCTTATTCCTCCTTTAACTTTATAAAAATACAATTTGATTTAAATAAATATTAATATCCTCTTGAATTTGGCGTGCACTGAGTATGAAGTCTATTTTTCCTTGACTTCTCTTCTACTTGTACTTGTATTAAAGCATTTTTTACTCCTCCTTATTCAATGCTTATGATACCTTCCTTACAACATTAATTGCTCTCTTTTTGTGCCTTCTACATTGTTGACTAACTTCAACATGTTGTTGGTTATGATCTCCTTCACCATGCTATTGGTTTTTCTCCATTGCAATACATGTTTCACTTTCCTTCCATTGTACTATGCTATGTTCTCTTGGATTACCTTCTTATTACATGAATAAGTGCGAGACTTGTCACTCATGGAAGGAAAATGTTTCTTCTTCCCTTGGAGTTATCTTTTGCACTATGACACTTGTCATCAAGCCTCTTCACATCCTTGTCGTTCCAAGTGATGGCACTTATTCTCTGTAACATTCTTTCACTCCTAATGCATTATCTCTCTTCCACATGATGTTAACTTACTTCACTTTTTGCTACTTGGTAGGGTTCTCACTTTTCACTACGTGGTGTTGTTCTTTACTCTACAAATGTTTAACTTCTACATTGTAATTCTCCTTCAACATGATTCTTACCTTTGTAATGATGTTGTACCTTATCTATGTGGTGCTATTCTTTGTAACACTTCTTCCACGTGTCATTGGCCTTTGTAACATTCCTTCATGCATTGTATATTTTCAACATGGCTCCTTCTTCACTTCATAATACTCGATGTTGCAACTAAACTTATTTTTTATGAATGATACCTCTCCTTTACGTTGGTTAATGTTGTTGGTTATCATTTTTAAGAAATTTTTGTGATTTCAAACCTTCAACGAGTGAAATAATCTTGTATCTTATATTGTTTTACTTCTCAATGGAACTTTGATGACTAGACCTTGTTATTTCATGGCTCTTTTATGCTTGCAATATATTTTACATATATTAAATAAACACAAGCTCGTGCCCTTCAAATGCTTACCCCCTATATTTTTAATTATCACCCTTTCTTTCATGAAATGGTCTTCTCTTGAACATGGTGGTGGTGCCTCTACTTTTTGTTATTCCTCTAGTAACTCCTTTTTACCAAGATGTGGTAATGGTGATTTCTTTTCTATGTTGCCTCCTCCTCTTTGGCAACTCTTCTACCATGCCCACTTCTTGGTTCAATGCTTGGTGATCTCTTCTATGGTGATTCCAAGATTCTAATTAATGCCAAAAACTATTACCCTTTGGATAGTTTATTGTATCCTATATTTGTAAAATAGTATTGACTTATTTGCTTTCCAATAGATAGTCATAAGTTGATATTTATCCCTTGTATTATATATAAATTTTATTTTCTTTTGTGCAAGTTTTAATCCCCTATAAATGCAGTCTATTCAAATATTAAAGACATAAACTTGAGACCTTTCCTCTTGCAACTTTAAAAACCTCAAATTTGGTGCTTTTAAAGACTTAATAATAAGCTAAATAATAAAATTTCATTGCACCAATATTTCATACCTTTTGGTCTCCTTCTATGGCTTGATTTCTTGGTGATTTGAATCACCTATTTTCTACCCTAGGTTTGTTAAATTTGTAGATTCATTTAATTATGCTTGGCTGCCCTAAACCTATCTATCTTGAAACTCTATCATGTTGTCTAAATCCTCTCATAAACTCTTTTAATTTACACATTTATAACTCCTTTAACTTGTTACCCAAGAATGTATAATTTTACAATAATACTATCCAATTTTCTCTATATTTTAGCCTTTTTTTTGTTGTACAAAAATGATTTAATTCTCCTCCAATTTTGCTCTCTTGAACTTTGAAATATGTAAATATAATTTTTTCTCAAATGCATCCCTCTTGCTATCCTAAACTATATAATTTTATATATTCTAATGCAACCAATTCCTATTTTTGTTTGTTATCCTAGAATATCTCAAATCTACTTGGAAAATTCTCCAAATTTTAACTCAATCTTACTTTCTAAAAATCCTTCAATTTCTACTGTAAATCAGCAATCTCATTTTTGCAAATCAGCCTTCAAATCCTTTGTGGCTATAGTTAAAACTCTCAAATATGGTGGTATCTTCTAGCTCCTTTCTCCTTCAATCTCCTTTCTCCTTCAAATTTGACCTCCTTCTCAAGAATCTAAATGTCTTAAGGTATTCAATAATCACTTCCAAAATTTGGCAAACTTCTTTCCAAAACCTTATTCCTTTTGGGCTTGTTTTTGTATGGTGACAATTTTCCCAAATTCTTCTTTATAGGGTGCTTATCCTTGCTAGAAATATTCTCCTTTGAGCTCTCTTCAAATCTACTTCAATGACCACTTATTCAATTTCATTAATGAGGATTTTTATCCTCCTTCTTCCTCCTTTCAAGTTTTATTGAGGCCTTCTTCTCTTAGGCCTTCAAATTCTATAGATCCTCAAATATTATTTTCAAAAATTGAATGAGACATTTCCTTAATCTCTCCAATATTTAAACTATGGAAGTTTTGCAATTGGATATCTTTCTTGGATCTCCAAAATCTGTTACTTCTCAAATTTGCAATAGGACCTTTTCTAGTACTTCACTTTATTCAATCTTCCAAATCTAGAAGTTCTTCAATGGGAATTCCTTTGTATCTTCTTATAAATATTCAATATTCAATTTGAAAACCCTACAATGAGACCTTTTCCTTTAGGCCTCCAAATTCTTCAAACTTCAATATATTGCTTCAAGTACTGGAGTGACTCCAAAGAATATATTCTTCCTATATTACTATAGGAAGATTCTCAACTTTCTTTGAATCAAATATTCTCTACAACAAAGTATTAGAAAATGATAATGGAAATTTCTTTAAATATTAAAGAAAATAAATTTCAGTAGTTGATTTGTCAATCTAGTGGAATCAATATTGAATCTTAGTCTTCACAAGTTTTTTTGCAACTCTATGGAAAGACTAGAAAAAATGCAATTTTAGAAATTTTGAAAATGAAATTTTCTATCTCCTCTCAATCTCTCTTGTGGCTCTCTCTATATCTAATCAATCCACCTTGTGCTATGATACCACTATTATTTTTTGATGCTACATATTAAAGAAAATGCAACCACAAGATATAAAATGAGCATTCAATGTTATATCTATAAAAATGATAATATTATAAGTAAATACTATGAGAAACTTCTAAAATAACTCATAAAATAGCCATTAATGAAAGCTCACAAAAATATGAATCTTCATATTAAATTTGAAAATCTCTAATGCTCCATGCTTTATACAAGATCTGCATTATATCTACTTTAGTATATCTCATGCTTCTTGTTAGAGTATACTACATTATTTGGCACATTCTAATGTACCATGTTGGGTAATTATTAGTTTAGACACATAAAACACATCATTTTGAGGAGACTACCTATATAGATATATTTTTAGGTCATATGACCCACCTTGGAAATCTTTAGGGATTAACAGTGGTTCTCACCACTCAAATAGGGGTAAATTACCTTTTTGTAGCCTGGACCATCCTACCCAAGGATGGCCTCTAGAGACTGTCCCACCTTGAGATGTGGGAAGGTTCTATAATGGGTAGTTTCCCTTCCTAAATCTAACTACTTATTTATTATTGTATTCCATCACAAGCTAAGATTCCCATTTGGGAAATCTATAAAAGGACATATAATTTTCATTGAAAGATATAGCAAATTGACATAACAAAACACTACCGAATTGAAAGCTAGAGAGATATCACTCTTATAAGCAATGAAGTACTACTGGATTTCAATCATGGAGCTTCCAAGTGTAACAATACAACATCTCAAATCTTGAAGACCAAATTCACATCTCTTACATCATTAAAATCTCTTGTTGTGTGTCAAATACCACCATTAAGTTGTTCTTCATGAGCACCCCCTTGAACATCAATTACCCAAGCCAATCCTAGCATTGCTTAGCATTGATTATAAGGATTTCATTTATAGCTCAGTGGTGATGTCACCCTGATATTTCTCCTAGGAACAGTCATCCTACTGATGGAAGGCCAGCATGCCATATCAATTTGCATAAGTATGTCTCCTCAATATGGCCTATTTTATTTATTTTCTTACATTCAATAGACTTATTAGCATTCAATTAATATTTTAGCATAGTTTAATTTCATTTTCATGCATACATCTTGTCAAAATTTAGTTTCTTTAATGCTTTTTTATTTTCATCATTATGGGTATTATCATGAAAGGCTCTTCATATATTACTAATATATTTTGAGTTTTCTTGTGTGCAAATTTCAGGTCTTAGTAGGATCCATAAACATAAAATATTCATCACATCTACACCATACCTTGCATAGGTTACAAGAAAATCCTTTCAAATAAGTTTGTGGGATTGGAAAGATTTTGTCGGATACACCTACCATTCTTTCTTGATTGTAAAATTGTATCGAATTGTTATTAAATCCTTTAGATGGATATCATTGTAACCTTATTTTAAGGACATGATTCAATATTAATGAGAAGGGCACCATTTATTTACTTCTTATATTTATCTTGATGGTTACATGATTATGTTTTCAATTTTTTTTGTTATAATAATTGCATAGGTGTACAATTTTTGCATATCTACAATGGTGATCACGATTGAAACTTGTCCATTTTTTGCAAATATTTTGCTAATTACTACTTTTTTTGGTATTTTTGAATTATAGGTACCATTTTCCTAGACTGAAATGGTCAAAAGTCGTGATGATCTCATCACCAAACCTTGGTGGGTTTCACATATTGGACTTCATCACCAAGTTAGTGTGTGAGAGCATACAGGTGAAAACCCTTAAACTAAGACAATATCATCAACAAAAGCAAAATAATCGAGCAAAAGAGCAATAGCAACAACACATCAAAACACACAAGATAGTGTAGGAAATCACAAATAAAAACTTAAATGAGATAATCATTTTGTATGATTTGTTTTTTCATTACTATTTGATTAATGAAACATAATGGTATTAACACATAGTCGTGCTCAGTAACAAGTTGATGCGATAAAAAGTGTACAAGGAGATAGCACATATTTGATATAGTCATACAGATCTACTCATGCCTGAATTATATCCTAATAGCCATCATGATGATAATTCCACCCATGTAGGATCTGATAATCAGGGCACTCCTACTAGGAGAACGTCTATGGGTCATCCCCATAATTATGAATATGATTTGGTTAGCCAACATCCATACCATGCAAAAATTAGATAAAATCCACCCGTTGAGGTGCCTAGTAGGGGGCTAGCATAAATTTGTATCCCCATTCGATCCACATACCCATCAGAGCATATGCCAGAGTACATGCCTCTATCTAGCTTGGATGGGTGAACCACTCCCCTTGACCATCCTTAGATGAGTAATATGTTTAACCACCTAAACATATATGGTTATCGTGCTACTAATAGAGTGACCTCTACAATCCATATCCATTATGAGGATGAGCAAGATGAGGAATTAGCTTTACCTATCCTCACTCATGAAAAATATTCCATGTGAATGACATTCTCCACCTTCATTTCTACATGAAGGCAACACTCATAAGGTTGAACATAGGGTTAATGTGGCTTCCATCGATCATGGGAAATAGATAGCTATTCCTACCATGCTTATATAATGAGCCAAATACACTTGCATTGATACAAGAGCTCATTAGCTCCACATAATTGACCAAATAGATCATATTACTAGGCCCAATACAAGTGAAAGAGAGCAACTGCACTAGCTATAACTGGATAGGTTGTGAATAAATAGAGAGTGCCTAGAACAAAAGTTTGTATAACAACAATGAGTGCATCATAAAAAGTTTCACGAACAAAAACCATGTGAAGAAAGGATATATGAACAAATATTTCATGAAGAGCAATCGCATAGGGCAACATATGAATAAATTATTATGCCTAGTACCTATAGACACTTAATCAAAGGTGCATTATGCCATCCCATGAGTTACCTCCTAGGCCAATGGAAAATCACCCTCCTCACATGTCCACACATCATCATAGGTCACAACAACATCAACTACTAGATCCTCAAGCAGACTATGAAACCTATGAAGATCTAGAACCCGAGTATCAGGATCCAAGATATCCTGAGTTACTCAATGAAGATGTGGTTGATGAGTATGTTCAACCACCTTGGTCTTACAGGAATCTTCCACCTCCTCCTCCATGAAGGCCAATTCAAGAAGATGAGATCATATCATCTCAGGCTTATAAGGTCCTTACGGAGTGTATCAAATCACTAGAGAAGCAAGGGGTGGGCTATCAAAAGCCTACATTGTGTCAGCTATGCAATCAACCCCTCCACCCATCAGTTCCATGTCCTTTATATCCTAAGCATTTTGAAATGCCAAAACTAGACAAGTTTAAAGGAGACAAGGATGCACAAGAGCATGTGACAAGTTTCATGAACATTTTTCTTCCAGTTGTAAGATGATGATGCCTTTTTGCTAAGAACCTTCTTGATTACACTCTCTAGCCTAGCCTTAGAGTGGTATAATCATCTACCTAGGCATAGCATCTACAACTTTGAAATGTGAATGCCATTTTAGAATGCTTCTCATTTGGCATCAAGAAGAAGGCCAATTTGAGTGATTTGGCTAACCTTAAACAATTCGATGATGAGCCAGTCACTGATTATGGAAATAGGTGGAGGAGAGTAATGTCAAAATTACCTTTTACTCTACCTATAATGGAACTGACTCGAATGTTTACAAAAATTTTTTCAAAGCAAATTTCGCTTCTCCTACAATTACAATAATATCAAACATTCGAAGAGGCTTTGGCACAAGCCAAAGTCATAGAGGACATAAAGGTCCAAGAGGGGGATATCAAACTCTGAAAGGAGTGGACTAAAAACCCTAGAGGCAACCAAACACAACAGAAATTAGCTTTGGTTAATTAGGTTGTCCTTAGTGTCCCTCAACCTAAAAAGTAGGTAGCACCATAACACGCTAACTATCAGGCACAACCCCCTCCTACACAATACAATACTCAAAACCAGTGCAATCAAGCACAAAATCAGAAACATTGCATGCCTCGCACTTATACACCATTACCTGAGCCTATGGCAACCCTCTTCAATCGACTATGCGAGGCAAAGGCCATTACCTTACCAAAGATTTGCAACCCAGACCCTAATAAACCAAAACCTAAAGGGTATAGAGAGGATCAATATTATGCATATCATCGACAAAAGGGTCATGATATCCAAGTGTGCTATGCATTCAAAAATCTAGTACAAGATATGTTGGATAAAAATAAATTACAAATTGATAATCCTCTCACCCCTGATAATCAATAGATGGGTATTTTCAAGGATCCCTTGCCCACCCATGAGGTCAAGGATGATCAAATCAGGCAAGTGAATGAAGTCCATATGGCCCCACCCGATGAGGGTTTCATCAGAATGGTTAACATTGTGATGAGAAATCATAGATATGAGCAAGTTGCACCACCTGCAATTCTCATTAACACTCCCTCTACGTCACAACCCTTGCCATCCCAAAACTTGGTTCAAGGTCCACCACCTCAGCTAGTGGTGACAATTAGAAGTAGGCTTACTCAAAGCCTACGCATGACATCTACCAAAATATCCATTTACGAGCTCATACAACAATCACCGAGACATCGCAAAGCTCTAATGGAAATTTTAAAATCAATTGAGCTACAACCCCAAGACCCAAATGCTTTCACCAACTTTGTGGGGCATATCCAAACATCCAACGATCCTATTATAACCTTTCAGGATCATGAGATCAAACCTATGCCCACCAATATACCGGATCCTCCCTTGCACATCATTGCGTGCATTAATAGGATTCCCTACAAGTGGGTATTGATCGACATGGGCTCATCAATAAATATCATTACCATAATCACCCTTAATCATATCCATCTCCTAGAGTCACACATCATCATATCCACCTTTACCTTGAGAGCATTCAACGATGCTCTTTGCTCCACAGTTGGCACCATAGTCCTCCCGATCCAGGTTGGACTAAAAATAATCTCAGTCTTGTGCCATGTCATACAAGGTGTGATGCAATATAATATATTGCTAGGGTGACCCTGGATCTAGGATATGAGATGTGTTCCATCAATACTACATCGATGTATTAAGTATATCCATGAGGGATAGGTTCATGTAGTCCCTTCAGATTCAGAACCATTTAAATATGTCAACCTGGTCAGTAATCTACAAGACTTAGTCTTGCCTTCCACACACCTGGATATTCAACCTAATGGCCCTATCAAAAATCTAGGAACTTTATCAAAATCATCACCTTCATCCCTTGATCCATCCACATCATCATCACCGCCATCTCAACCCTCACCACTAGCTTCATCTGACGTCCCTTCTTCATCATCGGGTCCACTGAGTGAGAAGGAATTGGAAGTGCCAAGTGAGGAAACTCAACCATCCATCCCCACTATCTCCGCAATGGAGATTCCAACCCCCATGGAGGAGGATGGATTATCTATTGTGATAGATGAACCACTTCATGTTGCACCTCTTTCACCTCCATCTTCTCCATTGCCTTCACCACAAGTCACAATCCACTTGGCCAACCCTAGTCTCGGTGAGTACTTGGTGCAAAATGTTACATTTATGCCACTCATCGAGACCACCTAGGACATGGGTCGACCTCGTATCCCATATTTACCCATTGGTACTATTGTACCCTTGGGGGTCCCCCCAAATCAAACGAATTTCATTTATGGGGGCTTTGATGATCCTACAGAGCAATTTCCCATGATAAGTCATGAAGATGAACCATTCTCAAGAAATATAGGATATATGTCCAATCCAGAGTTTGCCTTGAGGTGCTTCTATCATTGCCATTGGCATGGCAATGGTTTAGGCCTATATGAACAAGGTCTTCACACACCCTTCCTACCATAGTACCAACTCCCAATGGATAAATTTGGTTTAGGGTACTCCATACGCATGCTAGATGAGCTCCTAGAAGATTCCCTCAAATACCTAACCTTAGGCTTTGGTGAGGACATTGATGAGAATGAGTATGTTGATCCAAGCTATCCTCATATACTGAGCGATCATCTATCTATCACAATAATCTTTGTTGAACTCCTTAACTATCACAATAATACAATAGAAGAGTGCGAGGATGAGACAAAACCATCATACCTCAATCCTCACATAGACTTCATCAATGAAGCATCAGGTGAGTATGAGGATGAAATAGAGAGTACATACCTCAGTCCTTGTTATATGTGATAACCTCATAACCCAATTAGTGAGATGCTAGATGAATATAATAATGCCATTGAGCTTGCTTATCCAGGTCCTCGCCATCTTTAACAACTATAATGAGGAAATGAATTCAATCTTATAAACCTAGATGTATTGTATCATAGGGATTTTTCACCACACCAACCTACTTGGGAGGATCTTACACCTCCAGAAGACCCCATCATCCTGGCTCCCCATAGGCCCGATCCAATTATCCCATTTCCACCTAAGCCACACCCGACATATTCAAGGCCACACATCATTGACACATCCCTCCCATCCATGAATGGAGATTATCCATCCATCCACATGGTCTCCATTGATTTGACCATGCCACTTCACAATCCTAGCGACCCTTCAAAACCTTTGCACCTCAACCTTGAGGCCATCAATTTTGATCGCATGTCGTATTGCCCCCATCACCAGAGGAGTTCTTCCCTTGTGAGGAAATGCTACAACCATTTCATTTCTTGCAAGGGTCATCCGAATATGTCTATCAGGTTGAGGTTGATCCTGATATGATCAACTATCCAAACCTAGCTGACGACATCCATTTGATCCCTACGCCTCATCAACTTGAGGAGGGATCTCATATGTCAATAGAAGAGACCTTTGATGTTAATATTGGTGATGATCCTGAGGCTCCCAAAAATATGAAATTAGGAGAAAGCTTATCCCTAGAAGAGTGAGCCATTATTACATCTCTATTGATAGAGAAGAAAGAAATTTTTTCTTGGTCATACAAGGACATGCCGAGTCTTGACCCTAAAGTTGGTTACGCACAATCTTACACTAGACCCTAACATAAAGTTGGTCAAGAAAAAACTTTGTAAGATGCACCCAACAATCGCCTTGATGGTTAAGGATGAATTGCAAAAATTATTGGATGTAGAATTCATCCAACCCATAGATTATCCCCCATGGGTATCCAATATGGTACCCATGAGCAAACTAGATGGGAGAATTTGCATATGTACAGACTTTAGAGATCTCAACAAAGTGACTCCCAAGGATGAATTTCCCCTTCCTAGCATCGACACGCTAGTTGATGCCACCATAAGTCATGAGATGTTGTCCCTCATGGATGGTTTTTTAGGCTATAATCAAATTTGGGTCAAACCCGAGGATCAACCAAAGATAACCTTTACCACTCCTTGGGGAACATTCTGCTACAAGGTAATGCCATTTGGCCTTAAAAATGCTGGTGCAACCTATCAACGGGCCATGACTTACATATTTCATGACTATATGCATAAAATCCTAGAGGATTACATAGATGATTTGCTAGCCAAATATCTATTGCATCACGAGCATGTTGACGTGCTTAGAAAAGTCTTTGATCGCCTCATCGAACACAATGTCAGACTAAACCCCAAAAAGTGTGTCTTCGAAGTCACATCCAAAAAACTTTTGGGCTTCATAGTCTCCAAGTGAGGGATCGAGGTTGATCCCACAAAGGTCAAAGCTATACTCGAAATGCTTCCTCCTACCAACCTTAAGGGATTTGTTGCTTCATAGCGCAATTATCGGATAAATGTCGACCCATGAATCGACTTCTACAAAAGGGGGTCCCATTTCATTGGGATGAGGAGTGCCAAAAGGCCTTTGATGAGATAAAGCAATACCTGGCATCACTGACAATCCTAGCCCCACCTAGACTAGGTGTGTCATTTCTGTTATATATTTTAGCCACCAACTTTGCCTTAGGGACCATGTTGGCCCAAAAGAATGAGGTAAACAAGGAACAAGCTATATACTACATTAGTCACACCTTGGTGAGCTACGAGCTCAAATATGCATACGTCGAGAAGCTTTGCCTAGCAGTGGTATTCACCACTAAGAAGCTTTGACATTATATGTTAAATCATATGATGTATGTCATTTCTAAAGAAAATCCTTTACGGTACATGATGAGTCACACTTATCATAACACTCGTACCACAAAATGGATTATGTTGCTGATTGAATTTGACCTTGAGTTTATAAGTCAAAAATCTATCAAAGGTCAAGTGATCGTAGATCAGCTAGCAAAGGCTCCTCTTTAGGATGACAAGCCTCTCACCATCGAGTTGCTTGATGATGTAGTCTTTGCATTATTCAACTCACCAAAACTTGAAGAGCCTAAAAATAAAGCTAACATGACTTTGTTCTTCGATGGTTCTAAATGCGAGCAAGGGGGTGGTGTCGAAGTCATGTTTTTCACACTGTAGGGAGCTCCTATACCCCTATCATTCAAACTTGACTTCCCATGCACCAATAACAATGCTGAATATGAGGCTCTCCTTTTGGATCTCCAAACAACCATCATCATGAAGATCAAAAGACTCAATATCTTTGGTGACTCCTTGCTCATAGTCAACCAAGTAAAGGAAATATATCAATGTCGATGTCCAATCTTGAAATCATACAAGGATCTTGTGGATAAGCTATTGACCAAATTAGAATGGTACAACATCAAGGTAATCCCTTACTCATCAAATCATTTCATGGACACAATGGCCTCTTTGGGATCTTTAATCCTGCAAAACCCGTTTGACGACATTACAACCATCCAAGTCAAAATGCTTTTGCAATCAACAATTTTGCGTGAAGCTTCAACTAACGAAGAAGTTGTCCACATGATCCAGATTGAACCAAATCAAGAATGGTTCTATCAAGTACACGACTTTCTAAAGCAAGCATCCTAGGGGTCCTTAATCCCGTAGGATCCTTCTGATAATGGCACGACCATTCATCTTAAGGTTATCTCCCAATATGCATTCATGCATGATGAATCACAATGAGAGCAAGTTGTTCATTCAATCAAAACTCAAGCTTATCAAGATTGGCTTACCCAACTAAAAGATTTCCTAAAGCTTGGAAGTATCCCCTCAAGATTATCGCAAGCCGTAAAACGAATATTTAAGCAAAAAGTGACCAAATATGTCTTGTTAGGAGATATTCTTTATCATTAGAGCTACGATGGTCTTCTCCTTCATTGTCTAGAGCCCCAAGAATCTACTTGGGCAATCTCGCAAGCTCATGATGGTACCTATGGTGGCCATTTCAATGGTATGGCTATCATCAAGTGCATCCTTTGAATGGGTTATTATTGGCCCACAATGGAGAAGGATTATTGTGCATATGTCAAGAAGTGCGTAAAATATCAACATCATGCTAATCTCTCGCACTTGCCATCTCAAGCCTTACAATCGATTCAATCGACATGGCCTTTTTCTCAATGGGGGTTTGATTTAATAGGGAAAATCTCACCCCCATCTTCAAGCCATCACACGTTCATCCTAATGACTATAGAATACTTTACCAAATGGGTGGAAGCAATCCCTCTAACCACTACGACTAGAGCTCGAATTGTATAGTTCATACTCCATAACATCATATGTCATTTTGGTATTCCATCCAAAATCATCTTGGATAATGGGCCTCCATTCAAAAATAAATATGTGCATGCTTTAACTTCAAAGTACAACATTCAACACAACTTTTCTACGCCCTATTATCCATAAGCAAATGGACAAGCAGAGGCATCCAATAAAATTGTAGTTGCCATCCTTAAGAAAATCATCAAGGAAAACCACAAATATTGGCATCTTCAACTACCTCTAGCATTATGGGCTTATCGCACTAGCATTCGGACACCCACTGGGGCAACCCCATTTTTGCTAGTCTATGGCGTTGAGGCCATTATACCCCTAGAGTTGGAAATCCCTTCGTTGTGCATTGCATTGCAAGAGTTCATCGATGATGACACCGTGCGACAAGCTCACCTTGACCAATTGACCCTTCTGGATGAACGATGAGTTAATGCTCTTGAGCACCTTCACATTTATCAGGATCACCTTAAATGAGCTTACAATATGAAGGTCCACCTAAGGGAGTTCAAAGTTGGAGACCTTGTGCTAAAGGAAAATCAACAAAACTCCAATTTACCACCGCACTTGCGAGACAAATTCATAGTAAACTAGTTAGGCCCATTTATCATCACACAGAAGATAGGGCCAAGGACTTACCATCTCACCTCTCTTGAAGGTGTTGAGGAACCTGAACCCCTTAACATTCTTCATTTATAGGTATTTCATGCATGACACAAAATGCATCAAAAAAAAATCAAAAATAATCAAAATTACAAAAACAACAAAAATCATCAAAAATATCAAACAAATCAGAAAGCATAAAAACACAAAAATAATACAAAACATAAAAATACAAAAAAAATATTTGCATTATGTTATCATACCTCTCATTGCACTCTTTAATTAGTTGCATTAGGCATCTTCATCCATTGCACTTGCATTAGGACAAGTCGTGTTTACATTCTTATGAATGACACCATGTTTGTATGCCAGTCATGAATCTCAAATCAACCTTATATGAATGACACTAGGTTAGATACCGGATAAATATCAACAATGATATTTATATGACCACTAGCTATTTTATGCACACCTTTTAGTTTACAAAAGCTTGTAGGGAAAACCCTTACATCCCACATATCATTATCATCCACATTCCCCTTTGTGAGTAACTATGTTTTTCAACACAATTAATAAGTTGCTATAGGGTGTTCACTAGGGTTTTCGGTCATTCAGCCATCCCTAGTTATCTTTTCAGATTTTGTAGAAAGCTATCTTGGATTTTAGAAGGTAAGGTCTTGCTTTGATAGCACCTTGCATATCTCAAAATCCCAACATAATTTTACACATTAAAATCCAAGTTTGAACAAGGAAGGATGACACTACAAAGTGGTCCTTGTCACCTTAAGTAAAAGGTTTCCCTTGCTCATCCTATCATGCACATGGTCTAGGATGTTGAGAATTGAAAAAAGGACAAGCTCCCCCCTACCCAAGCAATCCCTTTGCTCTCACAAAAATGAGCAAGTTTCCAAAATAAAACAAAAGAAATAGTGATTTTCATCACTAAGAAAATCCCTTGCTCCAAAAAAAAAGTGGTTTTCACCACTAAGAATGAGCAAGTATCCCAAGCAATCAAAAGAAAATAAGGGGGTAAAGAGCTTGAATCCCTGGAATCCTTAGTTATTCACAAGCCATGGGGCAATCTCCATTACAACAATGGGTTGAATGAAACCCGCATGGCAATGGAGTAGCCTTACGCATGGTGATATGTCTATCACATTAGCAACCTTATTTTGTACATACCAATGTCAGCTTATGGTTGAGCTAGCTTTTGGTGGCTTGTATTGCCTAGTAGTCTAGTCTAACTACGTCCAAACTCAGGATTAAGATGACCATAGGGTGATCCTCATTATAGCAATGGGTTGCATGAAACCCGTCTAGCAATGAGGTAGTCTTATGCATCATCTAAATACATTCACTGTGCACACACAGGGATATTGAATATCTGGGTCTTCTTAATAGACTTATATCTTTCAGAAGTCTTGTGTAGTCAGTATACAACTTTTGATCAATCAACTAGGGTGTTTGAGTCTCACGAAAAACCTCAAAATCCCCTCATAGCACCTAATTATCTCATCATCATTCACAGTTTTCCTTATGAGATTTTGCTTATTAAGGGGTCCTCATAAGATAGGGTAGATACCGTATGAATATCAACAATGATATTTAGACGACCATTGACTATTTTATGCACACCTTTTAGTTTGCAAAAGCTTATGGGGAAAACCCCTACATCTCACATACAAATGTATAACTTTTGTGATAAGGTTAACATTTTAATTCATGATTTTTATACATTCTATGGTGTCTGCCATTAGTTTTTTAAACATAAATTAGATTCATTTATTATGTTTTAAGCAATTAAAACATACATCCATAATTTGCATTAGAACATCCATATAAAAATTAATGCATCTCATACACATTAGATTTGTCATATCAATAACATGAATTAAATTCATAATCAAATAAACAAATCTAAATCATCCATCTAACATTATATATAGCATCCATACATACATATCTAGGCATACATACATCTATGCACCCATACATCTATCATCTAGGCATTACATTCATCATTGCATCCATAACCCATAAAATCAAACCATAACATAATATGAAACCACATGATGAGTCATAAGAGAGATATCATATATATTATATATATATATATATATATATATATATATATATATATATATATATATATATATATATATATATATATATATATATATATATATATATATATATATATATATATATATATATATACATATACATATATATCCGTATATATATACATATACATATATATCTGTATATATATACATATACATATATATCTATATATATATACATATTATACATATATATATATATATATATATATATATATATCTAATACATCAGGGTACAAAAATACTTGCAGGCTACAATAGTGTAGGTCTTCAAAACTTACACCAAAAAATAATCAATACATAATATAAGTCACACAAGGCCTACACCTCCAGAGTCATCTCCACCCTCAGCCTCATCCCTGTAAAGCTATCCGATGCCACTAGCCCTTGATCACACTATCTTGGATGTTGGTCTATGGCTAGGCTACTTCGATGACTACCTAGACTCACTACGTTGACTCCTCTGATATTACCCTATGATAGACCTCTTAGGTAGAATACCACCAAGTAATGCCACCTGACCCTCCAACTATAGAATGTAATAATCATCAAACTAGCATTGAGCATCATACTAGTTAAAAATGGCCCATAGTCTAGCTACCTCTACTTGTAATCCTATCAAATCCATTGTAGCATGAGGAGCCTGAATAGTTGTTGCATCCTGCCCCTATCCTATAGTCGTAGCTGCCAACTAAACCTATAAAGCATCCCACTCTATTCTCCTAGCATCTCTTTCTATTGTGTCTACAGAGTGTCCCACTCTAATATCACTCTATTCCACTCTATGGTCACCTTTTCAATCTTAGTCTAGGTTGTGTCTATTTGGGCCTTGAGGAGATTCCTCTCCTTAGAGAATCTCCTCAACTACTGAGCTAACTTTGTACTATGGTGAGGGTAGTATCTCGTTCCATTAATTATCCTTACAAGGTCTGCACTTGTACCCTCAATCAACCCACCTCATCCTGAGGATCCTCCTTATCCTCACCCTCCTCATGTGGCTCCTATACCTCCTCTATGGATTGGCTCCACTCCCCCTCTATTTGAAAATGCATTCATCTCCCAACGTCATCCACACCCTCCTCTGTTGCCAACTCAGTAAGCCTACCCATTGACCAACCTATCTGCCACAATCAAGTCACCCACTAGGTATCATACTCTACACTGGTACCTGGGTCATCTAATATTGTATTGGCTACTACTAGATTCTCCTCATCTTCTAGTGTATCAAATAGAGATGACTCCAAGTGTATCTTATCCTCTCAATGGTGATATATCATGAGCTCCTTTAGAACATCTTGGTAGATCCTAAACTATCATCTGATGTGAGAATATTGGAAGTACTCTTGCTCAATGCCATACCACCCAATAAGCCACCATATGTGCCTCATGCACCCTAGATATACCACTACCTATCTCTAATGAGAATAATCTAGGTATGACCTCCAACTAATATGATTTGACCTCAATCCCTTTAGATATCCCACATAATGAGATAGTCTACCTGGATGTGGTTAGCTCTAACCTCTCTCTCAATATTATCTCCATCAAGTCGTGTATCTGATCTCAGTGTCATCCAACTCCGCTTTTGGTACAAGTAGTCCCACTATTCAATCTACTTGAATGTGCTTCCACCCCTAAATCTAAAGGAGTAGAATACAACCCAATCTGCATCAACCTTGATTTTGTATCACATAAATTTTTTTATCTAGTTGAGCTAATAGGGTGCTCCCCCATACCATGATGATAGGCTACTAAGTGTCACACTAAATCAAATCCTGAACCATATCGAGGAGATTCCATGCAAACCTTGCTCCTAAATAATTAGGTAGTAATATGTTTAATATAATGTACATAAGTACTATGTACCTCCTACTGAATACCTATGCATCATACGAAGCTTAGATAAGCACCCTACCATGATCCATGAGTTGTTGTGTAACATTTTATTGAGCTCCAAATATCCTTTGCAGTACTCTAGAGTAGAGATGATTAAACGCCCATCAATGGGTATGCAAAATATTTGATAGACATCCTCAAGTTTCACTAGCATCCCACCAGTAGGGATATAGAAGGTGTTCATCCTGCTATCCCAATGATCAAACAACACTATCAGATAGGCCTGATATGACCTAATAGTGGGTATACGAATAACCTATCTGAGATCATTCACCCCAAACCATACTCACTCCTTATAATTGATATCTAATCACAATTACTCAAACTCAGTGGGCACTCTATAGTGAGCCTTCAATATCTGAATCTCGATAGGAAAAATAATCAACAAAAATCCCCCCCCAAAAAAGAAAAAAGTTTCACAAACGTCAAATTTTTAATAACATTTACATTCAAAATCTAGCCATCTTAGCCTAAGACAGTCTATAGGTGAGACTACCCTACCCTGGGAGGACTACACCAATGGTAAAAAATTTTACCATGTATTTTTGAACGTAATCGTCCCACCATAGGATGGCCCTACAGTGATAGCCAAAAAAGGTCAAAAAGAAATTAAAAATTTCAAATATATATAATTAAGCCTAATCTAGCCTAATCTAGATTATCTAATCTAATGTGAGGTTCATTGCTAATAGTTTAATATGGTCCATTTACCAAATTACTTAGTGAGATTCATTTTAAATTGAAACACAACAAGATAGAACTTGAGTGCATACTTTCCTCTCTTTAGATCCTCCAATAGTTGAAGCCTTGATTTTGTCCATGATAGGTTTGAGTTTGGTTTCCAACAGTGTTTCATGTTAGAAAAATATCTCCTCCACCTCATATCTCCTTTTATCTAACTTCCAACTATGCAATTGACGTAAAAAATTTACAAAATTTATTTTTATATTTTCCAAAATTTTGAGACCATCCCTCTGTGGGGCAGTCACATTTTGGTGTGACTGTCCTACCCCAAGACGGCCTCAGGATTTACAAAATGCAACCATCCTACCTTGGGATGACCTCAAAATAAAAAATTTGTAAGCATTCTATAAGAACCTTTAACACCTAGTGAGGCATTTAACAACACTTAATGGTCCATTTTACTCAAAAACTCCAAAATATCTAAAATCATCAAATAATATTTTTTTTAGTGATCCTAGTACCTAGTAATTTAACTGATACACTGGGTGGTTGTAATGACTAATTATCCATGCAATCCAGTTGAATGGGTAAATTAACATAAGGCCACTTGAAAAAAAAAATAGTTCAACTAGAATCAAAATAGTATTATCTCAATTCCCTAAGAAAGCCATGGGGTTGGACTGCTCCATGAGATAGAGATATAAAATTCCTTCACCCACTCAATTTTTGAGATCATCAAATCATGGTGATTTATTTCATGCAATAATTGAATTATTATCATCTCAATTCCCTATGAAATTCATGTGGATGGACTGCTCTAAGGGATAGAGATACACAATTACCAATAATGGTTAAAATCATAGTTGTAATAGGATTTTCCCTTTCACATTTATAAAGGTCCTAACAAAAAAAAAAAAAAAACACCTTGGTCAAACGACTCATTGCTTTCATCACTTTCCATCTCATCATCGACTCATCGTTTGAGAGGGTAGTCATAATCATAGAATTCATAATCAAAATCAATAATAAAAAACTCAATCGTGCAAGTTGAATTCATCCAAGAATCATTGCCAAAGATAATCATGCTCTTGCTTGGGGTAAATAACAAGCAAAAATATCAAACCAAAACCTTAGTCAGTCTGAATAATGGGCATGTAGTGAAACAAAACTACCCGAATACCTTCAAATTGCCAAATTTTACCCAAAATTAAGTCCACCAAAGTGTTGGAGGTAATGATTCAAAGATGCATTATCTTTCTATTATTGGGGCATCTAACATTGATCAGACCAATGAACATCAATCCTCATCTTGAATTTAGGTCATCTATTTTTTCTCCATGTTATGTTGTCACATAACACATAGCAAAAAGGGGCATCTGTAGACACCTAAAACACATCATTTTGAGGAGACTACCTATATGGAAACCTTTTTAGGCCATATGATCCACCTTGGGTAGATTTAGGGCTTAAAATGATTTTCACCACTCAAATAGGGGGAAATTACCTTTTTGCAGCTTGGACCATCCTACCCAGGGATGGCCTCTAGAGACCATCCTACCCTAAGATGACCAATAGTCACAACCGCCCTAACCTAGTATGGCTATGCTTGTAACAATTTCTAACTCCTGATCCAAATAAAAATTAGTTACATGAGACAACTAAGCACCAACTTTCAATTGCAATTAGGTTCTAGAATGGGTGGTTGCCCTTCCTAAATCCAACTACTTCTTGATTATTGGTTTCCATCAAAAGATAAGATTCCCATTTGTAAAATCTATAAAAGGGCATATAGACTTCATTGAAAGATATAGAAAATTGACATAACATAGTTTTGCTATATTGAATACCAGAGAGATATCACTCTCATAAGCAATGAAGTGCTATTGGATTTCAATCATGGAGCTTCCAAGTGCAAAAATGGAGCATATCAAATGTTGAAGACCAAATTTACATCTCTTGCATTATTAAAAGCTCTTGTTGCATGAAAAATCCCATAATTAAGTAATTATTCATGAGTGCACCCTTGAACATAAATTACCCACACCAAACCCCAGCATTGCTTAGCATCAGTTACAAGGATTTCATTCGTAGTTTAGTGTCCATATCACCCCGAGATGACTCGTAGGCATAGCCATCCTACCCAAGGATGGCCAGCAGGCTAGACCGCTCTGCATAAGGATGGTCCCTTAGAAAGACCTATTTTCTTTGTTTTCTTATGTTCAATATATTTATAAGCATTCGATTACTATTTTAGCATAGTTTAATTTTATTTTCATGCATATATCTTGTCAAAATTTAGTTTCTTTAATTATTTTCCTTATCATCATTATGGACCTTATCATGAAAGGCTCTTGATATGTTACTAATATTTTTTGAGTGTTCTTGTGTGCAAATTTTAGGTCTTAATAGGAGCCATAAACATAAAATATTCATCACGTCAACATCATATCTTTCGGAGGTCACAAGAAACTCCCATCAAATAAGTTTGTGGGATTGCAAACATTCTATGGGATACACCTACAATTCTTTATTAATTGTAAAATTATATCAAATTGTTATTAAATCCCTCAGAGGGATATAATTGTAACCTTCTTTGAAGGACATGATTCAATATTAATGAGAAGGGCACAATTTATTTACTTATATTTATCTTTATGGTTACATTATTATGCTTTTAATTTGGTTTATTATAATAATTGCATAGGTATACAATTTTTGCATATCTACAATTATATTAGGACTTTATCTTAGGTTAAGTAGTTACTTGAGGAAGAAGTAATAAATGCACGAGTGTTAGAATGTGCAATGATATATATATATGCATGTAGTCCACATGTACATGAGTCATAGAATAGGTAGTTGGAGATTCATGGGTAGAGTAAAGGACAAGGAACTTATCTTCCTATATATGCATGCCTTTACATAGATATAAGAGAGAGAAGAGTGAAAGTGAGATTACTATATAGTAGTAAGTAGGTACAATGTAGCTTTCCACTAAAATTATAGAGTGTTCATGTCCTCCATTATATTGCATTCTATTATTTTTATGAGTTGCCATTAACACATATTTCAAAGCTATTGTAGAAGTCTATTATCTTATTTTGCTACATATTTTACATCTTGTGATTGCTTTTGCCATATCATATATTATCAAAAGCTAATAGTAGGATTAGAGCACATGGTAGATTGATAGGAATAGGGATGGCCACAAGAGAGAGTGAGAGGATTTTAGAAATCTCATTTCCAAAATTTCTAAAAATTGCATTAGCTAGAGTCTTTTTACAGAGTTGTAAAAAACTCGTGAAGACTGGAACTCAGTGTTTATTCCACTAGATTGACAAATCAACTAGTGAAGATTGATCATATCTAGATTTATATTTTCTTTTATTATAGTCATAAAATTTTGTTGCAAAAAAATATATTAAAAAAAAGTTGGAAAGCTTCCTATAGAACTAGGAAGAATATCTTCTTTAGAATAATCAAGTGCTTGAGAAAACAAATGGAATAAGAGGAGAATTTAGGAACCTAAGGGAAGTCTTGTTGTAGACTTGTGCATTACATAATTAAATACCATAGGATCCTTGTTGTAGATATGAGGGATAAGATACTCCGATGAAGAGTCTTGGTGAATATAGGAGATTGGTGATCTTATTTTAAGATTGAATACTTCACCTGAAGAAGCTAAAGAGACCCATAAAAGGTCCCATTGAGGAAATTCTAGTTTTGAAATATTGAAGGAATAGCAAAGGTCCCATTCCAAATTCCAATAGTAGTAGATTTTAGAGATATAAGAGGGATATCTCATTTTCAAAATTCCATACTAGAAGGTTGAAGGAAAGGTCTCATTTGGAAGACCAGAGAAGCTATGAGATTAAATAACCTAGAGAAGAGGTCTCAATAAGAAGGCTTCGAGAGCCTCATTGAAGGAGATTCAAATAATGCCATTAAAGGAGTTCCTAGAAGAACTCATTAGAGAAATTCAATACTAATAATAAGCTCTTTATAGTGAAGGACTTGGGACAATTGTCACCATCCGACAACAAGACCAAGAAAGAAGGATTTTGACAAGTATCTTACCAAATTTTGGAGAAGATTGGTGAAGACCTCAATAATTTCATATTTTTGATATTAAAATCATAATTCAACTAGGATATAGGAGCCTATAAAATCCAAGATATTTGAACATTGCCTTTGATAGATAGAATGCACATTTCAAAGATAGGGGTTTGATGAATCTACAACAAAATACTAAAGAATTCTTGAAGGAAATCTCAACTGTGATTTGGAGGGGTTCCCTACCAAATTTTTTAGATTCAAGGATAAAATTTCAGTGGAAATATTGACTACCATAGGGCAAAACTTAGGGAAAAATTACTAGTTGTAAAACTTCAAATTTCTAGGATACATCCTAAAGGAGAAGTTAAAGTCACCTATTACATAATCAAGCAACAAGTTAGAAGAAATTAGAAAGTTGTAAATTGGTGAGTTAGAGAATTGTTTTAGATAGTAAATAAGAGCTATAATTTCATAAAATTAAAGGTAGAAAATTGGTGAATCTAATCATCAAGAACTTCATCATCTAAAGAGGTTAGTAAGGTAAGCAAAGTTGGTGCAAAAGGTTCATTAGTTGAGCTTTAATTATTTGGTTCATTATCAAGTTCCATTAAGCACCACATTAGAGTTTAAAATTTGCAAAGAGAAGGTTGCATTTTAGAATATTTAAGGGATTGCATAAGATAGTGTCTTATAGTGTTAATACTTGCATATTAAATAGGATTTGGATATATTTTTATAGAAAGAAAAATATCATCTTCCTATTATCTTGTTATAGCAAAGAAGACATTATCATTAAGTGAAGGTTGCAAATATTATAGTACATATTTTAGGTGACTTTAATAGTCCATTTATATGATTAATAAGGAGAGATTACAATTACAATATATTAGTTTCTCTTAAAGCTTATTAAAGGTGCACTAAGGATTTCAGTGAAGGTGAAAATTAGTGCAATATTAAGCATATTAGTTGCATGATTAAGATCTTGGATTCATTATTAAGCTAACCAAGGAAATGAGAGAGTTTTCTAGTAAGAATACAACATCAAATCATCCCTTACCTAAAAGTTTTAGTACAAAGTAGTCACCTCATTAAAAGTAGAACGAAAGCTTGAAAACGAAGATTTGAAGATCTAAGATATAGGTGCAAATTTAGGGTATTCTATTCTAACTATTGTAAAATTACTTACATTAGTTTCTTGCACCATAATATCTTGTCATACATAGCAAAATAGGATAGAGCTTGAGTGTCTCAAGGATACTTCAACAACCATAAAGACACGTTACAAATTGACTGGTAAAAGAGCACTATTTTTACAAGGTAGAGATCCAATGAAGGGCTCATATTAAGGTGTCTAAAGACACCCTATCAGCCATAAAATTGAGTTCCCACATTATCATATGCCTATAGCATTAAATACAACATAAGAATCTTATTATCCAACTCATATTCATGTAAGAATGATATAATAACAAAGTCTACTTAAAGTGGCTATCATCTATTGTATATAAATAGAGAAGATAATGCTAAGAATAGCTCATTACAGTGAAAATAAGGAAGATACAACAAAAACAAAAGGTGCATTACCAAGCCATATAATGTATGAACTACCAGCTAATATTAGCACATATAGTCACCATCGAAGCACCATAAAACCACCATCAAAGCATCCTAGAATCACCATTGAACTAGAGCTTGCTAAAGAGTAGCATCATCGTTCATCTAAAGGAAGCATTGAAGATAAGATGCAATAGTGCATCCATTGGAAAGAAGTATATAAGGTTTAATAGATGTTGAAGGAAGCCTTATAGACAAATGAAAGGGTTTCCACTTGATACAATAGATAAAGCCTCCATATGTTCCATAACATCTACGTAGAAATAAAGTGTTCATGAAATAGTAACATTTATTCCTTGAGTGTTGGAAAACATCATTCAAATATTAAAAAACATATCCATCATAGCTCATCATTCGAGGAAGGTAGGAGTGTTGAAAATATCTTAACAAATTCCATTCAAGAACATAACACCATATGGGTATAATCTCAAGAAGCATCGAATCTACTTAAGTGCCCAAACCTGTAAGTGAACATAGCGAATTGAAATTACATAGTGAAGCATCACGGTCAGATTCATAGTGCAACAAGAGACTACCATATACTAATGCCTTAGAATTAGATCATTGGATGCTTGAGTTGTAATATGAAGACCAGTATCATTCAAAATAAAGTAGGGCATTGAATACTCAGGTTATGAGGTGAAGACCAACAACATTCAAAAAAGAGCATTAAATGCTTATATTCAATAGTTAAGATCAGTGCCTAGAGTTAGAATTCTTACCGTAGGCCAATTAGCTCGCTTGCTATTTGTTGAAGGGGGTAAAAGACATATATCATTTAATATTTACTTTCCTTTAATTTAGGAGTTATAAGGTGTTTAGTATAAGGTTGAAATTTTATTATTATTATATTGAAATATCAACCTTAGAAAGTAAGAAAGCAATTTTAGCAAAGGTAGAAGATATTATAAAATTGCTTGATATTCAAACATTGAGATATTTGTAAATAATTAAGTAGGAGGTATAAGGTTTTCAACCTTGGTTATTTGGAATATTAATTTACAAATATTAATATTATTTTTTTAAATTCCAAATTAGGGAGTTATAATGTATACTACATCAAGCCTTAATTTATTGGAATTTAGAAAATTGAACTATTGAAGGTAGAAAAAGGAAGTTCATTAAGTATCTAAAAGAGTTGGAATTAATTGGTTACACTTATCTCATACTCACATTAAAGGAAAAAAAGAAATCCAACCATAGAGAATTTCATCACATTGAGAAGTATATATTTCAAAAGGGATAAATAAGGTGAATTAGGAGTTGAATATTACATCAAACTTGTCATCATACTCTAATTAGGGAGACATAAGGAATTATACAAAATCTAAGTTTGAAAGCTTTTATCAAATTAGGTCACATGCTCTAAACTAGGGAGTTATAAGGTACCCTACAAGGATCATCATGACATCAAACAAATTCTTCCGTGCATAATCTCAACTGCTTAAAGGGCCAAATTACTTCTTGTGGAAAAACAAAATGAGGGAAATTTTTATATTTTAAAAGCTTTGGTAAATTTTCAAAGGAATAGCAACTAAACGTAATACAGGTGATGCAGATATTCAAAAGTTTGATTAAAGTGATGCAAAAGCATTAATGATAATAACTTTTGCCATTATAGATGAAATAAAACCATACATTAGTACTACATCAACATCTACAGAAGCTTGGAAAATCCTAAGCAAGATATTTGAAGGGAAGAATAAAGCCACTATATTAAATCTTCAAACTCAATTCCATTTCATTATAAATGAATAGTGGTTAAAGTATAGAACTATTCCTAAAGAAGATAGTAGAAATAAATGGAAAATTATTAACCTTAGGAGAAAAAGTTGAAGATAAATTTCTTATTCAAGTAACCATGAGAGAATTTCCAGATAGCTACAAACATCTAGTTATATATTTACAAATCCTAAGTAAAGATACATATTTGGATGAGTTAGTCAATACTCTTCAATAATATGAGGTGGAAAATATAGTTAAAGGTGAAATGACTAACAATGCATTGGTATAAAAATATAATCCATAGGACAACATTGCTTCATCATAAAAAGGACAAAGATCATGGAATAACAGATATTGTCAGATATGTAGGAGAAAAGTTCATAACACTAATTACTGTAGATTCAATACTAGAAACCAAAATTAAGGAAATAAAATAAACTATGGAAGCCAACCAAATAAGGTATTCCAACCAAGGCAATATTAAAATAATCCTCATGAACAATAGTTTTAGCTTCCAAACAATTATCTCCAACTGGAATATCAAAAAAGGAAATAAAAAAGATACCTAGCTCAAAGGATTCATGAAATTAAGAACTAGAAGAACATATAGATGATCATGAAGTCAAATCTCTCTCAATGAAGATAGAATTCTATGAAGATACTAACTACTTGCTTGAACAAGATACAAAAAGAAAATAAGAAGAATACAATTTTCAATATCAGATGAAGATCCATATTGAAGACTAAAGTCTTCAATACCCAAATAATATAATATGAGGGGTTTTAGAGTATATTATATTATTTGGTACATACCAATGTACCACCTTGGGTACATTATTATATTAGGAGTTTATCTTAGGTTAAGTAGTTACTTGAGGAATAAGTAATAAATGCACAAGTGTTAGAATGTGCAATGATGTAAATGTGCATGTAGTCCACATGTACATGAGTCATAGGATATGTAGTTGAAGAGTCATCAGTAGAGTAAAGTCCAAGGAACTTATCTTCCTATATATACATACATTTACATAGATATAGGAGAGAGAAGAATGAATGTGAGATTACTATAGAGTAGTGAGTAGGTACAATGTAGCTTTCCATTAAAATTATGGAGTGTTCATGTCCTCCATTATATTGCATTGTACTATGTTTGTGATTTTATATTAATAGCATATTTTAGAGTTATTGCAAAAGTATATTATCTTATTTTCCTACATATTTTACATCTTGTGATTGCTTTTCCTATATCATACATTATCAAAAGGTAACACTTATCTCTCTATGCTTCAACCTCAACTGTTATCTATCAAAGGCCTATATATAATGAGACATGCCTCTTGGCCTTCCATATTCCTATGACTCTTCATCTTCCTATCCTATGGAATCATGTACATGTGGACAACATGCAAATTTAAATTATTGCACATTCTAAAAATACTTGTGTATTTATTACATTACATAAAGTAAATAATAAAGCCATAATCTAAGACACTTTCCTAATCTAATGATGTACCCAAGCCGGTACATTATCATGTACCAAATAATGTAATATATTTCAACAAGAAGACCTCCCCTCCTTCAAGAAGATAAACTATCATCAAGGCTTTCTCCAATAGTAGACCACAAGGCAAACCAATAGTAGAACACAAAAATACTAAGAAGAAGATTGTACAAGAAGTCACTTAATATTGCATGAGGATTTCAATTGCCCACTTGTTGCTTCTCTCTCTAGTTGCAAAAATGGGGAATCCAATCCTGTATTTATAGAGGAATTGAAGGGTTAAAATATGGAAAAAAATGAAACTTAACCTTGATTAGGCCGATGCCCAAAAAGGGTCAGCTTAAAATTTAGGGTTTTTTTGAAGAAAACCCAAAATTTACCGAATACGCACCCCATAAATTATCAGGTGTAGATTCAGTCAAGATCAATATAAACAAGACAAAACCAAAGAAAAAGGGGCCAAAATTTTCTTAGAAATTTTGATAATATCTAAAAAAAAAACAGAGGAAAATGACTCGTCTAGGTGGGTCAATTTTCCATGTCTACAAACAATTTCTTTAATTTTTATTTAACAATATCCTTAATAGCTAGATTCATTTTATATTGAGGTTTTCAAATTGATTTAGCATTTTATTCCATGTATATATGATTTATGTAAATGCCAGGATCAATCCCTTTCATATCTTTTTAGTCCCAAGAAAAGGTTGAACTATGTTCAAAAAGTATCTTACTTAACTATTTTTCTTATTCTAAAATAAGGGAATTATTGATATTCAAGGTTTTACCTGGTGCAGTCTCTATGAATTTAGCAAGAGACTCATTTTCTATCCCATATTGATGAGGATATCCTATTGAAGTTGTAAAATATCTAAGTTGTAAATGGGGTAAATTTAAAAAAAAAAATGTCAATAAAAGAATCCTCATTATCACCTTTGATTTTTAAAGCATGATCAATGGTTAGAAGTGCTTGAATTAATAATTCAACATTGTCATCTTGCTCTACTCACATGGGATATTCAACTTTAAGAGCAAGAGTTATATGTGGATATAGGATAAGATTTTTAATCTTAGACCCATTAGATATAGTCATTTTTTTTATTGATAATTGATATAAGTATTTATTGTGGCAAACCAAGATCTTCAAAGGATTAAGGAGTATCCTCCCAAGTTGGATTTTGGTTTTAACACTATAAAATCTGCTAGGCAATCCCATGAAACTACATAAATGACTAAGTCTTCTAAAATTTCCTCTAGAGTTACTAGTGACCTATCAACCATTTGTAACACTATGAGTCATACTAAGTTCTAATAAAAGAAGTGTGTTCATTGTCGCTTTAGTAATTATATTTATCATTGTTATTAAGTCTTTTGGGACAATTTTAACGAATATATTTCCAAACAAAACATATACAATAAGACTTCAAAGATCTAAGTACTTATGAGTGATGACCCAAGTATTAGATCCACAATCCATACAACTACCTATAGTATCTTGGATATTCTTTCTACATCTAAGTTTCTCAAGATATAACTCTCTAAAACCTTACTATAGATTATAACATCTTTAATGGCTTCAAATAGGGGTATACAAATGTAAATATTTTTATAGTTCTCTAAGAAAGTAAAACATAGGTTGTGGGTATTGCCTAGATTAATATAATTGTTTAAGAAAAGGTGGACTATCCTTGTCTCTTTCTTCTTCTATAGGTTCAACTGCTTTAGTTTCGTATAAATATTTATTTCTAGTTAATAGTTCTTCAATTTAAAATTAATAAAAGGTTTGAGATATTTAATAGTCCTTCCCAAATACAATTGTAAACCATTACAATTAATATTACTAATATAATAGGTAGGATATCTTACCATGTCTTGATTGTATACAATTCATCCTACCTTATTATTTGGGTTTGGTGCTAGTTGGGAAGGAAATTGTGGTTTTTGGTTGCTTGGATGTCTAAGTGTTAGGGGTAGGCAAGTAAGGCAGTTGTGGTGTTTATGTATTAGGGGTAGGAAAACAATGTAGTTGGTTTTGTGTTAGTTGAATTAAGGGTGGTGATTACCAATTAGGAAATGACCTCCACTATTGCCAAGGCTGATTTTAAAATTATTAGGGCCTAGGTTTCTATTAATTATACCATACAATTTTTTTTTAAGAAGGCCATTGTTAACCTAATGAAGACCAAGAATTCTAATTAAAATCATAAATATGAAATGGTTAGGCTCCTATATTCTTTTCTTGGATTCTAAATATGGAAGATTCCTTTGACTAATAAAAAACATATAGTCCAAATACTACTCAATTGGTTGATTCAATTATTTGTAACAATTATTTTTGTTGTTTTTGTTGTTGCTCTAACTATTGGTTCTCCTCATTTCTTCTACTACCTACCTTCCCTACACCAACCCTTGTGTTTGGTAGAAATATGCATTTATAATCCCTATGTCGAGACATACATGTCTAAATGAACTATGCAACTACTCAAAGAGAAGAGAAATGCCATGCAAGAAGGGAACCTATTGAATGTCAACTTTCAAGCAACTTCTCTTACTAGTGTACAAACTATTTTCTTTTGACTTTAGTACCTCCTTGGCAATGAAGTAAAAATGATATGCTCATGCATTGTACTTTCAATCTACACATATTTAGATTGCTTGAGAAGCCACTTAATTATCAATCTAGAATTAATAGACTTATGAGGTGCTAGGAACTTCTTGTGCATCACAAGTTTGCATGTCCTACTACTATCCTATCATTGTGCTTTACTTCGAAGGGAGTTATGGAAAATTATCTTTATTAAAATTCACTACAATTTTTTTGTAATAAATAACTATGGAAAACATATCACTAGGGGAAGTGTTTTGTTTACTAAATAAACATATAGAATGTAACTACTATGGATTCAAAAAATTATAAAACATCAAAAAAATGTCAATGAAAACAATATTTACATGTTAGGTTACTTATAGAAACATAACTCAAAAAATAAATGATAACTACAAATAAATTTGCTATAAATACTTATAGTTAAAGGCTATGAGAATTTTAGCTAACCCTTCACTTACAATGGGAACTTTCTGCAACGCATGGACATGGATCTCCCATAGTGGGGGAATTCAAAATAAAGTACTTATAACAAAATTATAAATGCAACTACAAATATAATGTTAAATGTTGAAATGTAGATTAAAAGTCCATTTACAACACACAACACAGATTCATGCCAATCTTTGATTATATTTTTTAATTGATATCCTTGAAAACTGATCTATAGAAAATGATAATCTAAGACTACCCATATCTTAGGAATTTCTAGCTAGCTTATCTTAAAACATCTAGATTTTTTAGTTACAACAACAAACAATCTACTAGTATAGGAAATAGAGTGAGAGATAATTTTGGTAAATTGAATCCATTCTAGTACGTGACAAAAGTATCCTCCTTATTTGTGAAAGCACGAGATTATGGTCAAAGGAAACACCAAGTGCAATTGCATTCAAAATTAATCACGCTTAAGTCCTAGGAATGTACATTGCATGAAACGAAAAGAGACATGTTGTAAGAGACACAATAAGATAAAGAAAAACAGCCCTTTCATTAATTTATTTCGATCTCTGTTACAATAATGCCTCCTCCCTTTTCAGGGGGTAGGAGCGCAAATAGGGTTTGATTACAATCGCTGAATGGTTCCTCCTTCCGCGTGCCCACGATTGCACTGGGCGGGATAAGATGATGTCGCCGCTGATGTTGATGGGTTCTTCGCCTCCGCTTGCTTCTCCCGCAAACAAAGAAATGATCAAGACGTTAGTAGCACCCGCTGCAAATGAAAAACATTCTCTCTCTAAAACTAACAAAATATGCATACGAATATTTGCCCGAAACCATGAAAACAAGTGAATCCAAATTGTTTCAAAATCCGACGGAAGGTAAGAATAGTCACCGTAAGGCCATCGCCACCGAGGCACCTGGCCAATCCACCTTAAACTCGGAATTCGTCCCCGGGCGGGACGACTTCGACCGTAATTCGTCCCTGGGTGGGATGAATTCTTCCGAATAGGAGAAATTGACTCGCTCGTTGCTCCAATGTCGGATCTCGGGACCTGCAAAACTCCTGCAAACAGGGGGGTTAGGTAATTGGGGCCATTTTGGGATGACCCATATGGTCGGATTTTCCCAATTTGGCCTCCACCTTCGGGAATTTGACCTTGACACCTACAAGTTAGCGAAACAACAAAGCAATACAAAACACTCTTAACTCTGACCAAAAGCTACAAAATTGCAATTATAGACTAATCAGACCTAGTAACACAGAATGCAATCTAAAAAATAATCTAAAGTGCTCAAAAACTAGAATTAGAACTTGGGGGTGCGGGGGTGCCCAAGTGGGCCTCCCACCGTTGGCCCTCGATTTTGGAGCCAATCCACCAAGGATGGGCCCAAAACATTTTAGGATTGGGGGGTCAGATAATTGGTATGTTCAGATGTCCATGCATCGGATTTGAGTAAGATTCGAGCTTCCAAAGGCCACCCAACAACCTCCCTTGCAAAAGAGATTGATGGATGTAGGAAGGTGAACAAAGGGGGATGCAAGTGAGTCTTCAGTTCGGCAAGACTTCGTTGCTTGAACACTCCTTCCACCTGCATGTTTTGGGTGAGAAAAGTCCCACCTTTTATAGACCTAAGGGGTCTCTTTTGGGAGGGAAGCACAAAAGCCAAGTGTTTGCCATGGGTGCCATGTGGCGGTCTTGTCTTCCCATGAGGGAGGGGAGTCCTTCACTGACTTGAACTTTGATAAATGCTTCTTGTAACAGTCCTCTAACGGCCCCTCTATCCACTTACACATGCGTGCAAGGTAGGAGCCCTTAACTGACTGTTCTGGGCTGCCACTTGGCACCATTTGCCCTTTTGCCCGTTAAGCTTAGAATTCGTCCCACCCAGGGACGGATTCAGAATTCGTCCTGGGGTGGGACGAATTCTATTTTGAATTCGTCCCTGGGTGAGATGAATACTGGGCAAAGTTTCCAAGTGTGCCAAATTGCTCCTTGACCTTACAAAATTGCTAGGAAAGTGGTTAAAGCCACTGTTTAACCTCTGAGGGCTGCCCTGGGGGCTGTGTTTGTCAAAGCGATCAGTGTTTGCAGTCACATAATCGGATTGGTGCTATTTTGGTGTCTACAATTTAGACTCCTATGTAGTTCTATGACCAAAGGCTGATCGTCTTCAAGAGGAGCCTCTGCTAGTTGATCGGCTATGACTTGTCCTTTTATAGATTTTTGTCCAATAAACTCAATGTCAAATTCTATCAACAACATGATCCATTTCGCCGTGCGGCTACTATGATAAGTACGACTCATCATGTATCGCAATGGATTCTCCTTAGACACAACATACGTCGTGTTGCTCAGCATGTAGTGGCGTAGCCTTTTGGTGGCAAACACCACTGCTAGCTGAATTTCTCAACATATGCATAGTTAAGTTCGTAACTGACCAGGGTGCGGCTAAGATAGTAAGTAGCCTATTCTTTGTGAAGTTCATTCTTCTGGGCTAGCATTGCGTCCAGTGCCACCTCAGTAGCTGAGATGTATAAGTAGAACGACACACCTGGTCTAGGCGGTGCCAATACTGGCGGCGAAGCCAAGTATTGTTTGATTTCATCAAAGGCTGACTGGCACTCGTCATCCCAATGAAATGTGACCCCTTTGTGCAATAATTTGTTCATTGGTCGGCATTTGTCAGATAATTGCGCTATGAAGCGTTTAATCGACGCGACCTTTCCTTGCGAACTTCCGAGTCGCTTGATAGTGGTTGGGGGAGCCATTTCAAGGATTGCCTTGACTTTGTTTGGGTCCACTTCGATGCCTCTTTTGGAGACTATAAAACCAAAGAGTTTTCCAGATGTGACGCCGAACACGCACTTCTTGGGATTCAGTCTGACCTTATGCTCTATGAGGCGATCGAGGATCTTTCTTAAGTCACCGAGATGATCTGAGCGCAATTTAGACTTGGCTAACAAATCATCCATGTAATCTTCCAAAGTTTTGTGCATGTAATCGTGGAAGATATACGTCATAGCACGTTGGTATGTAGCGCCAGCGTTTTTAAGGCCAAAAGGCATGACCTTATAACAAAATGTCCCCCAAGGCGTTGTGAATGCCGTTTTGAGTTGGTCTTCAGGATTGATACGAATTTGATTGTATCCCGAGAAACCGTCCATTAGGGAGAGCATTTCGTGACCCGTTGTAGCGTCTACCAATGCGTCGATGCTTGGCAAGGGGAAATCATCCTTAGGACTCGCTTTGTTTAGGTCTCGAAAGTCGGTGCATATGCGAATCCTCCCATCGGGCTTCTTGACGGGAACCATGTTGGACAACCATGGCGGATAATCCACACAGATGACAAATTATGCATCCAACAGCTTTTGTAATTTGTCTTTGACCATCAAGGCCATTGTTGGGTGCATCTTTCTCAGTTTTTGCTTTACCGGCTTGATTTTCGGATCAAGCGTTAAATTGTGCATGACTAGTCGCGGGTCTAGTCCTGGCATATCTTTGTATGACCATGCAAAAACCTCCTTCTTTTCTTTAAGAAGGGCAATGTAATCAGCTTGCTCTTCGGGGGAAATGCTTACCCCCAGCTTGAGAATCCGTGGATTCATTGGATCTGTGCCAATGTCTACATCAGTCGTCTCTTCGACTGACATGTGAGATCCGTCCTCCAACTGATGTGGAGTTGGGATTAAATGGATATCATCAGCTGAGTTAAGATCTGTGTTGGGGACCTCGGGTCCCTCTTCAGCTTGAAAAATATCTTGAGTTGTCCTTGGGATAAAATGAAGCATTTCACCGAAAGGCCAGTACTCTGATGGTGACAATGGTGAGTTGACGCGATCCCAGTCAATGGCATCCATGTTTAGATGTAATGACTGTGATGGATCGATCGGATTGCGGATGGGTGTGGTCAAATCAATGGAGATCTTGTGGATGGAATGAATTTGGTCTCCAGAACCACGGGTGTGACGACTTGATTCTTTCAGATGTTCCCTATATTCTGGATCTGGCTCTACGGGAACAGGCACGAATGGATCCTCTCTAGGTGCAAATTCGTCTCTATGTGCGGAAAGGAAGGCGGGGTCTTCCCTTGGTATTTTTGTCCTGATGGGATCTTGAGGTGGACGATGCTCAACTTGAATTTGGAGCCATAGGCCTAGCACTTGGTCCCACCTCGTTGGGTCTAAGTGCCATTCATGTCCCAACCGTATACCCATTTTTCCCATTAGATCTTCATGGGTTAGAGCGCGGTGATGTCGTCGCGCATGTCTGAGATAGTCCATCTCAGTCTCGTCTTCTGAATCGCTTTCATAGATCCAAAATTGCTCATCCTCTTCAGCATCTGTTGCTTTCGACATTGAGGATTCTTCTTGTTCCAATGAATTAATCTGATCCCATTGCGGTTGTTCCACTCTTAGTGGAGGGACCTGATTCTTTTGAGACTACGTTATTTCGTCTGGAACCTCTAAGGGGAACAGTTTCAGAAAAATATCTGGAAGTCGTTGTTGTTCTTTTCGAGGACTGCTCTCTGAACTTTCACCTCTCTCTAGCAAAGGAGAGGGATTATTGTTGTTACCAGGGGTGTTTGTAGACCATGGGAGATAATCCCCTAATGTGTATTCTGTGTTTGGATTGGCGTACGGGTCTTGTGCCAATCCCCCCCTGTTGCCTATTTCTAGGCCTTGCATGTTTTCAACCAAGATGTCTAATGGCAGGGGATGGATGAACCCTACCCCCGACTTGTCGTATGGCATATGATATCTTGGTTGACAAAGGATTCGCATCCCTTGCTCGTATCTGCCTAGCCCATACCCATGCCAATTGCATTGTTTGAGATATTTTAGGGCAAATTCTGGGTTCGACAGATAATTGATGTTTTCGACAAAAGGTTCTTCATTTGTTTCCTTTTGTTCGCATGGTTCGGAACCATGATCAAGGCCCCCATACACAAAATTCGTTTGGTTCGGTGGGTAGCCTAAAGGGACGATTGTTCCAATGGGAAGGCGAGGTCTTCCCATGTCTTGTACTGACTCCAGTGTGGGGGTTGCCACAAAATTTTGCACTATGTACTCTCCCAGGCCTGTACTGGCCATCTCAACAGTGATTTTTGATGATTGGGTAGGAGGAAACGATAGTCCTTCCTGAGTCCATTCCATGTTTGGTTGTTCAGGAATCTTGGTTTTCGTTGCGTTGGGCGCTTCCTCTCGTTGATATTGCTTGAGATTGTGGGCAACCCCTCTTCTAGAGGCTTAACCTCCTCCATGATTTGCTTTCCCTTGTCCTTCCGTTGGGCCACGATAGGTGGCGCTGATGATGAAGGAGCCAATGATGACGTCTCACCCGGTCGGGATTTTTCCTTATTGGCCACCAGTGGTGCTTGCGGTATCGGACCTCGTTTAGATGGATTTAATTGAAAATCCAAATGCGTTGATGGTAGGGTCGATTGAGGTATGAATTGTACCGCATTGCAATACTTGAAGGGCTCTAAGTCCATTGGGACTACATGTATTTGCCCTTCATAGGCATACTTCAAGCACTGGTGTGCGATCGAGGGGACACACTTCATGTCCCTGATCCAAGGCCACCCTAGCAGTATGTTATAAGCCATTTCACCTTCCAACACATGGCACAAGTGTGGGTATTGACTTTTGTCCTACCTGTATAGGCATAACAACCGTGCCGACTGTCGAGCAAATTGCATCGTTAAAATCTCGCAGCTGTGTACGTGGAAGTCGTGATGTGAGAGGTCGGCAGTTTTAAATGCTTTAACGCAGCAGTGGTTATAATGTTACTGGACGAGCCAGTATCTATCAGCACTCTCTTGTACGGGATCCCGTTGACCCGCGCGATAACGTGCAGGGGTGGATCCGACATGTCATTCGATATTGTTTTGACCTCATTTTCTTTGAATGTGATGACAAGCTCCGTACATTGTTTCACATGTCCCACGAAAGCGTTGAAAGAATTAGCTTCATGGGGTTGTACTTCAATGGCTTTTAAGATGTCCATAAGAGCTTCTCTATGTGGAGCTGATTTTTGAATAAGCTCGTAGATGGACAGCCTAGCTGACGTGGTCCGCAAACTCTGCGTGAGTTTGGTTCGTATCGTGACCTCAGGTCTAGGCGGAGGTAACTGCATCGGGCGTTGTTGAGGCTGCGATGTCGATGAAACTTCCCTCGCAGGTACCTCGGGGGCAACTGCTGGGTATTTTTTGTTCCTTGTTACAATGCTAATCATTCCCACAAATCCTTGTGCGGGAAGATCTTGTCGCACCTCGTTTATTTGGAGCGGTTTTGTCTGCGCCTCGTGGGCATGCAAGGGGTCCTTGAATACCCCCATTTGTTGGTTGTTAAGTGCGATGGGGTTGTCCACGACCAATGTTCGATTGTCGATCAAATCCTGGACTAGTTATTTGAATTTCCAGCACCCATTTAGGTCATGTCCTCTGCGTCTATGAAATCTGCAATACAATTCCTCCCTATACCCCCTAGGCTTAGGAACGTTAGGGTCAAAAATTTGGATTTCTGGTAGAGTAACTAGATTCGCCGCTGACAAGCGGTCAAATAAGGAGTCCCTAGACTCCGCATACGGGGTGAATTATCGCCTAGGGTGACGCTGCTGATACTGTTCTTGTCTCCTGTTATCTCTTTCGTAAGCAGGAGGCACTGCCTGGTAGTTAGCCTTTTGAGGCTGCGTTTCTTGCACAGGCGCTGGGACATTTATCGCAACTTGGTTGATTGCGATGTGTTGTGGTTGCGTTGTCCCAGCTTTTAGTGGTTTTATTCCACTCTTTCTTCTTAGGCTTGGCAATTGCACCTTCGCCTATCTTAATCTCTTCTATGACTCTGGCTTGCGCCAAAGCTTCTTCTAAGTTGTCGTATTGTCGCAGCAACAATAGACCAGAGATTGATTTTAAACAACTTTTCGTGAACATTTGCGTGAGGTCCGACATGGGAGGATGGTAGGGTAACTTAGAAAGCAAAGCTCTCCATCGGTTCCCGTACGCTGCCATTGTTTCCTCCTCAAATTGTTTAAGGCTAGCAAGATCACTAAGTGATGCCTTCTTCCTTGTGTTGAAGGCGAAGCGTTCAAGAAACGCATCTCGCTAGCCGATCTAAGCCGCTTATGTTGTGTTTGGGCAGTCATGTGAACCAATCCGAGGCGGGGCCTCGCGAATGTGGTTATGAATGTTCTAAGCAATAACGCGTCATTATCTTGAATACCGAAGCATTGGCTTAGAAACCGTGTAACATGTTCCTCGTGCGTCCTCTTCACCTTTAAAACCGCCAATTGAGGCAACTTATAGTGTTCGGGGTAAAGAGGTGTAGGCACTGAGGGATGCACCAGATTATTGCGGAGTAGACGTAATGTGGGTTTTTGATTCCCAAGCAGCTTTTGTCTCCACCGACTCTAAACGCTCCAATAGCGCTTGGTATGCATCGAAAGATTTTATTTCTTCCTCTCTTGTTCGCTCTTGTTGCAAGTTACGGTAAACTGGAGGCCTATGGAGGGGTGGCCGAATGGCATCCTTCCTGCCTTGATGGGGAGTTTCGATATACTCCTCTTCTGGTTCATACTCCTCGTAAAATTCTTGAGGAGTCTCAGGGCGAAACCTATGACCCTGGTCAAGTTCTTGCTGAAGGTACCCATCATTGTTTCGGGGAGTTGCCTCCCTTTCAAATCTATGGGGTCTTGGAGGCAGAGCTTGACGATGTCATGGAGACCTGTCTTGCACCAACGGATTATGCCTCTCATACTGTTCAGCTCTTTGGATGCGAGGGGTTGGCCCCCTCTCAGGTATTTCATAGCGTAACTCATCCGCTTCGCGTTGCATGCGTTCTTTATCCAAGCGGTATTGATACTCTATCTCTTGTTGAATTTGTTTAAGCCGCATGATTTGGGCTTGACGGGTGGTATATCTGGCGACAGTCGGATCAATTTGTTCTACCCTATTTTGTTCGGGAGGTTCAAATGTTCCTCCTATGGGTCTACCTTGATTTTTATGCTCTAAGGTTTCAATGGGTCGCTTCCTCCGTCGAGGTAAGTGGTATGTGCTCGAGGTTCTGGCCTCAAGGGGTGATCATGATATCCTGCTGGTGCGGAAATGCAAGGTTCTCGCATTGTTTGTTGCTCTCGAGGAATGTGATGGTTTTCCTCATACTCCCTTTCATGAGTGTAAATGGTATGGGCGAAGTTAGGTAGCCCTATGTAAGGAGCCCTGCGCTCCGGATGTGGTCTCTCTGTTCTGATGATAGGTAAAGAAGGGACGCCATATCCATGTTGCCCCTCTAAATGGACAATGTGCCTGTTTAGTGCTTCATTGCGCAGTGGCCACTCATGCCTACCTTCAAGAGGTGATTCTCTATTTATGTCAAGGTCTACATGTAAGGCATCTTCCCGAAAGGGGCTGCTTTGAATAGGCATACCCCACCAAGGATTCTGAATTGGATTCTTTTGTAGGTTAGACCGATAAGGCGGTATAACCAAATCCTCAGGACTGAAGTGAAGGCAACTTGCACCTACTTTTTGTGTACCTCTCGGAGCTTCTGCCCTTGATTGGGCTTGACTATGGGTGTACACCATTGCGGTGCTTCTATGCTATCTAAATAAGTTTTTATCTCGTTTTATGATTTTCTCTCTTTTTTTGTCTACACTAAGCAGAATTAAACACACACATTCATAAGACCGTGATTATCTCTTTTAAGGATTCTTGGTGTGCCCTAGACTGGTTTAGTGCATTTTGATGTTTTGTTTTGTTTTTGTAGATTTTGTAGAACGTTTAAATGCATCATGTAGGCTCTTATAACTCCAAAAAGGTCGCCCCTTCAATATACCAACCAGGCCGATATACCAACCTCTCTATATACCCGCCCTTACGAGAGGGAGACTATAGGTACGTGAGAGCAGAAGGTACGTGGTACATAGGTGGTATGGAAGGGGGATTGTCCTGTTAATGACACCTACCATAGAAAACTTATCCTCGCACGCATGGGAATCACCCCAGCTACGCTCGGTCTATCTTCGTCAGGATTTACGCCTAACAACAGTTGACAATCGGGAAATGGATGCAAATCAAGCCAAGGCGGTGATTAAATCCACCAATGGTCTTGATCAAGGGCTGGGGTCTTAAGACCAGCTCCTTGGTTTAAAGTTGTCTCGTGATGTGTGTGGGATTCATTTTATCCAACAAAATGAAACTAGCATACATGACTTTCCCTAATGCAATGCAGGATTAAATGAAAACAATTAATGAAACAGAAACAGAAATAGAAAAATTTAACAGAGATAGTAAAAATCCCTACCTCTTCTCTGCCTGCTCCTGTTATCTCTGAATTTCTGCTCTGAAAATCCACAGACAGGAATTCGTCCCACTGGGAGACGAATTGCAAAACATAATTCGTCCCTCCCAGAGACGAATTTGAATTCGTCTCAGGGTCAGACGAATTGCAGAAAAGGATTTGTCCCTGTCAGAGACGAATAGCAGTCTGCAACAAAAAAAAGTGTACCTGTCAAGAACAAACACAAAAATTTAATTAGTTTCTGTGATTTCAAAACCAGGGAACAGAGTCCCACCGTGATCGCCACTGAAAGCATGAGATTCCGGTCAAAGGAAACACCAAGTGCAATTGCATTCAAAATTAATCACGCTTAAGTCCTAGGAATGTACATTGCATGAAACGAAAAGAGACATGTTGTAAGAGACGCAATAAGATAAAGAAAAACAGCCCTTTCATTAATTTCTTTCGATCTCTGTTACAATAATGCCTCCTCCCTTTTCAGGGGGTAGGAGCGCAAATAGGGTTTGATTACAATCGTTGAATGGTTCCTCCTTCCGCGTGCCCACGATTGCACTGGGCGGGCTAAGATGATGCCGTCGCTGATGTTGATGGGTTCTTCGCCTCTGCTACTTCTCCTGCAAACAAATAAATGATCAAGACGTTAGTAGCACCTGCTGCGAATGAAAAGCATTCTCTCTCTAAAACTAACAAAATATGCATACGAATATTTTCCTGAAACCATGAAAACAGTGAATCCAAATTGTTTCAAAATCTGACAGAAGGTAAGAATAGTCACCAGAAGGCCACTGCCACTGAGGCAGCTGGAAAATCCACCTTAAACTAGAATTCGTCCCTGGGCAGGACAAATTCTGACTGTAATTCATCCCTGGGTGGGACGAATTCTTCTGAATAGGAGAAATCGACCTGCTGCTGCTCCAATGTCGGATCTCGGGACCTAAAAAACTCTTGCAAATAGGGGGGTTAGGTAATTGGGGCCATTTTGGGATGACCCAGATGGTCGGATTTTCCCAATTTGGCCTCCACCTTCGGGAATTTGACCTTGACACCTGCAAGTTAGCGAAACGACAAAGCAATACAAAACACTCTTAAATCTGACCAAAAGCTACAAAATTGCAATTATAGACTAATCAGACCTAGTAACATAGAATGCAATCTAAAAATAATCTAAAGTGCTCAAAAACTAGAATTAGAACTTGGGGGTGCCCAAGTGGGCCTCCCAACGTTGGCCCTCGATTTTGGAGCCAATCCACCAAGGATGGGCCCAAAACCTTTTAGGATTGGGGGGTCGGCGAATTGGTATGTTCAGATGTCCATGCGTCAGATTTGAGTAAGATTCGAGCTTCCAAAGGCCACCCAACAACCTCCCTTGCAAAAGAGATTGATGGATGTAGGAAGGTGAACAAAGGGGGATGCAAGTGAGTCTTCAGTTCGGCAAGACTTCGTTGCTTGAACACTCCTTCCACCTGCATGTTTTGGGTGAGAAAATTCCCACCTTTTATAGACCCAAGGGGTCTCTTTTGGGAGGGAAGCACAAAAGCCAAGTGTTTGCCATGGGCGCCATGTGGCGGTCTTGTCTTCCCATGAGGGAGGGGAGTCCTTCACTGACTTGAAATTTGATAAATGCTTCTTGTAATGACTCCTCTAACGGCCCCTCCGTCCACTTACACATGCGTGCAAGGTAGGAGCCCTTAACCGATCGTTCTGGGCTGCCACTTGGCACCATTTTCCCTTTTGCCTGTTAAGCTTAGAATTCGTCCCACCCGGGGAAGGATTCGGAATCCGTCCGGGGTGGGACGGATTCTATTTTGAATTCGTCCCCGGGTGAGACGAATACTGGGCAAAGTGTCCAAGTGTGCCAAATTGCTCCTTGACCTTACAAAATTGCTAGGAAAGTGGTTAAAGCCACTGTTTAACCTCTGAGGGCTGCCCTGGGGGCTGTGTTTGTCAAAGCGATCAGTGTTTGCATTCACATAATTGGATTGGTGCTGTTTTGGTGTCTACAATTTAGACTCCTATGTAGTTAGAATGACTATTTTTTTGGGTCTCATAAATCATGGTCTTATTGTTAGATTTGGATGCACAAATACCATTTTAACTATATACGAGCACACTTTCCATAGAAAATAATAATTTCATAGGTGGTTGAATTAAATAGTGAAAATATCATAAGGGTAAGATCTTTAGTTGTCAATTTATATTGTTTCCTCACCATCCATGTCATTAGTATTATAGTGTTCATTAGGTCACCATAAAGTGGTCTTTGTTTCCAACACTATATGAAAACAAGTCCCCTTTTCTATAGAAAGAATCAAAACATTAGATATCAAGTCCAAAATAGTGTTAGCTTTTGATGGGTAGGTAATGAAGGAAATGCAGTCACAAGTAATGAAATAAGTAAAGAATATTATATCAATGATAATGGATAACTAATAAGCTAGAAATAATATGAGAAACTTTTTAAATAGCTCATGCAACAACCATTAATGAATTCTCATGAAAATAGAAGTTGGATACAATATCTCTCTACAACATGCTAGTGCATGTTATATCTTACTTTCCTTACAATGAGCCCTATATATAAGAAGATAAGTTTCTTGGCCCTTACTCTTCCTAACTACCTAAAGGACACATGTCCTTTTACATCATTGCACATTCTAACACTTGTGCATTTATTACTTCTACACTAAAAAATAGAGGTAATTATACCAAAAATCATTATATTAATATTATAATTACAATATACATCCATTAAAAAAATATTTTCATGAATATTGAATGCATACACATAACAAATAATAGCAAAAATAGGTATAACATAGTTAAAACATATAGAAAATGCTAATCTAAGCCTAGCCATAGCTTGGAAATTTCTAGCAAGCCTATCTTAAAGCATCTAGATTTTCTAGTTACAAAAACTAGCAATCTATTGGTACAATAAATAGAGTGAGCAATAATTTTGGTAAATTGTATTTGTTCTAGTACGTGATGAAAATATCCTCCTTATTTGGACTCTTATGTAGTTAGAATGACTATTTTTTGGGGTCTCGTGAATCATGGTCTTATTGCTAGATTTGGATGCACAAGTACCATTTTAACTATTTATAAGCACACTTCCCATAGAAGACACCCAATTCATAGGTGGTTGAGTTAAATAGTGAACATATTTACCAATTTTTATTGTGTTTCCTTAGCATTCACAACACTAGTGTTACAGTGTCTGTCAAATCACCATAAAGTTGTTTTCCTTTCCTACAATAAATGAAAACAAGTTCCACTTTCTATAAGAAGAATCAAAATATTAGATATCAAGTCCGAATAGATTCAATTGTACCCAAAATAATTATATTAATATTATAATTACAATATACATTCATTCAAAAATATTTTCATGAATATTGAATGCATACACATAACAAAGAATAGAAAAATTGGGTATAACATAGTTAAAACAAGGCATAAGATGAGGCCTATTAGGGATCCACCATTTCTCTTTTCCTTTATGTTTCTTAACTGATATGAAACAATGTCCATTGTATAATGTTCTTTATTATTTTTTTAAGACTTCATTCATGTATTTATAAACTTACATGGATAGAGTTCCAAGGTCAAGAAATGTAAAAACTTCAAAAAATTGCCTATGGAACAATTCACTTGCAAAATTAAAGTGATTCACTCATAATTTTAGGGTGATTCACTAGTAGTAGGTGATTTGAATTACATTTTATATGGATCATTTCACTCAAAAATGCAAGCGATTTGTTTGCAATTTTTGGGTGATTTGCTTGCTTATTCTAGACTTAAAAATATTCTAGTAAAAAGGGTTTCAAGTGAATCGCTCAGAACAAGTAGTACTTGAAGCTAGAATTAGTTGTGTTTCCCATTAGGAAAGGAGGAAGAAACTTGTGTTTCCTAGAAGATCGCTTCTTATATTTAGAGCAAACTGCTCATCAGATTTAACTTGGAGAGATTTTACTATCTCAAAATGAATCACTAGCTAATTTTGAGTAAATTGCTTGTTAATTTAATCTTTGACAAAACAACTCAAAAACTATTGTAAGTGTTTTTTTTCAGTGATAGATGCACATATGAGGTCAAATTTTAGTTTTGATGATGCTCAAATGCTATTAAAATAGTCATTTTTACCAAATAACAAAATTATTAATTTCATGTAAAAGTTGCCATTCATAAAGTACATATAAAATTTGATTACAAATAACAAAAAAAATTAATTTCAAAGTCAATTTGAGGCTACAATTGAAAAATCAAGTCCCTAGACTCAACAAATCACTCTAGATTATAAAAGTGTATAATAATTGAGCGATTCATTCAATATAACAAAGTGAATTGAATCACTTGCTAAATAGACTTAGCAAAAAAGTTGGTGCTTCATTCAAAATGGAGCGAATAACTTTGCATTTTGGAGTGAATTGTTTCTAAAACTTGAATTAGTATATTTTTTCTTAATTTTGAGCCAATCGATCCATCAATGATGGATGCAATTTTGGCACAAAAATAAAGCTATTACATGTAAATTTGAGAAAAAATGGGGGCTAGTCCTGCTAAGCATACCATAAACTATGTTAAATTAGGGATTTGTCTTTACTTCTAATTGAGATTTGCATCCTAATTCAAGTTTCAAAAAATTTGGAAGAGATGAGATACGAGGTGTAGACCAATTGGTTCAACCAAACCCCATAAGGGGGGTCGAGGTCCAAGATTCAAATATCAGGCCTCATCGAACTGAATGATTGTCCCCTTCCTAGTGCTTTAAATGGCGTAAAATATTTACAAATATGGAATGGTGGTTATAGGAGCAAACTACATGGAGTACTATGTGTCAGATTTTAGGAAGATAACATAGAATACTATGGCAGCCATAAAATACAAACAACATACCCAAAACATCATGGCAGTTACTTATTCCACCATGTAAAATAATAAAAATAAAAGAAAAAAAGTTGGAAGAGATTTTCAATAGCTTCACCCAACCTCTAAATTTAGGCTAACTCTCCACTATCCTCAAAGAAAACTCCTATGCTAACCTACACTAACTTAAATTGAAAGGAAAATATAGAAGAGGAAAGTACAAAAATAAATATGAATGAAATTTTAAGGGTGTAAGTAATTCAAACAAATATGGATTTAAATTATAGTGAGAAAAGTGTGTGATTAGTACAAAAGAAATCAAATATCAATGTCCACCTATTCATTAGATTGTGAAATTGATAAGCAAATGACAACATGGGCTAGAAGGGCCATACCACAACTATTGCACACTTAGAAAAGAGTGATGGGATACCTAAGGACTTACAATCTCTTGAGGTCAAAGCACAATGTGGTTTTCACATAGTGTAGCTTTGAATTCTTATGACCGACGTACAAAGTTATAGTTGCGACAAAGAATGAGATTCAAACCCACAAAGAGGCGTAAAAATTTGTAATGAGTTAATAATTCCTTTAAAAAATTACAAATATAAAATTAAAATTATAGAGATGATGTCATGCACCCTTATTTTCCATGTTAAACTTTAACAACTATTAACACATGATAAAGGACTTAAAAAAAAATTATTCAAATTATTTTCTTATACATAATTTATTACAAAAATGATATGAGATAAATTTATTTATTTTTATATTAAATTTTTAATAAAATATTAAGTATAAAAAAACAAAAAAACTCATTTTCCTTGTAATTTTTTTGAGTGATAATAGATGGGGTTTTAAAAGGATCTCAAACCTATACAAGTAAGGTTTTGAAAGGCACCCCAAAACCTTAGATCCAGCAATAAGACATCAAGAAATACTGAGCTGAATTCTACGAATCAAACCTGAAAATCCAATGAAACAACCTCCTAGCACATAAACCACATATTTTTATCAAGTAAATAGAAGATATTATCCCATGGTCAAACCACCATATTCTCATGAATCTAAAGCATCAAAAACAATAGCTAAATAATAAAAATATTACTGATTAAAAATAAATTTACAAATAAAACCATCCAAACCAAAGCAATTTTCACCTAACAGGAAGAACATGGGAATTCTATCATCATGATCAAAAAATCCATCTAAGGAAGCACATAATAGGATAACCCTTCATAAGAATAGTCGGTTTAAGAAAACAACACTAGAAATACTGGTGAACAAAATCTACAGCATAAAAACCATCTAGAAGATTTGCACAAGAAATTCCATGAAACCCAAAAATTCTGCTAGATCCAACCAAAAAATCCTCAATCATTGAAAAACTAGGTCTTAAATGAAATGCAAGGTTTAAAGGCAGAAACCCTCATCTTTAAAATCTCTAAGGACACTGGAAATTTAAGACTTTACCATCTCGCTCTAAGAAGAGTTGATGCCCAGTAAAACCCTCAGCACAAACATCAACCAGAAAAACTAAACAATAAAATAGTATACAAAAACTCCTCCGTATCCCAAATAGGTTCCAGAATCTTGGAACCCTTCACTACGAGGTACCCAGAATCAACAACCACTTAAATAATCGATGCCCAAAGCCTCCAACCACAAAGCCAGTCTAGCCTTCCACCCACTAAAAAAACTAACCGCTAAAGCTCTTTCAGCTGACCTAGCCTACCAACATGTTGTTGAAGTTCCTTCAACCAAACCAGCAAACCTTACCACCCAAGACAAACACAAAATTTCCAAAACATTTTAAACCCTCCTTGGAAATCCTTAAAAACCATGCACTACAAAACTCTTAAAATTTGCCCTCATAGCTACACTTTCCTTATAATTTTAATGCTATATAAAATTATTTATTCAACCATGTTCTAATATACAACTACAACCTAATATATTCAAGTCTTCCCCCTTTTAGATTACTTGAAACATTTTATTTCTTATTTTAAATTTCTACATCTGTCGCTTCAACTGCTAGTTTTGCTTAAAAAACTTAAGTGATTAGTCCAACACAGAGTGGGGATACAGGCATTGTAGATGATGGCTGAGGTAATCTCTTATAAGAAAGACGGACGGGGAGTCAACATTATTCAAATGCAATGAATATGCACGCATCAAGAAATTCGATTTTGATAATAAGTTTTACCCGCCGAAAACGTCGCTTCAGAAATAAACTTCAGAGGAATGTTGAATACAATCCAATGGGATTGAATAGTAGACATTTTTAAGCTCCGGTGGCAGTTCTACTGGTGTCCTAGGAATCTCCATTTCTTCTGTTGACAACATAACCAACACTTGCGATGCCCGCGGCCGCAAAACTGGATCAGTTTGAAGGCACAGCAGCGCTATTATAATTGCTCTTGATATATCCCGTGAACAAAATACTGGACCCCCTAATTTGGGATCTATTACCTCAATAAGCCTATTCTCCTTCGGAAGCATCAGTGCCTGCAGAAGCACAAAAATGTGACATGATTTTCTGAATCCATATCAAAATCCAATATTCTGGCTGCTGCATAGGAAAAGGTACAAGTTAAAAGTTTTATCGTTTATAAATTTTTTATTATAATATATAATTTTTAGGTCTAAGGTGTAGACCAATTGGTTCACCCAAACCTTATAAAGGTAGAGGTCCAAGGTTCAAATCTCGGGTCTCACGGGACTAAACGCTTGTCCCTTTCTGCATGGTGGTTATAGGGGCGAAATGTGCGTCTCACTAGACAAACCACTTGTCCCTTTCTACATGGTGGTTATAGGGGCAAACTGTGCGAAGACCTGTGTAACGGCTTCCGAAACGGCAGCCATAAAAGCTAGACAACTTGCCCGAGGTGGCTACCAATTCCATTATATATATAATTTTTTTTTTTTGAATTTACATGGTGGAATCGATAACCGCCACGAATCTGGGTAGGCTGTCCAGTTTTTATGGCCATCACAGTATTCTGCGCTAGCCACCCCAGAAGCCGCCACACAGATCTTCGCGCAGTCCGCCCCTATAATCACTATGCCACAATCATTTTAGAAAGCACTAGGAAAGGGACAAGCGTTCAGTCCGGCAAGGCCTGAGATTTGAACTTTGGACCTCCACCCCCCTCACTATATATATATATAATTTTATTTTATTAAATTCAACGCCTTAAATCTTTTATTTTAAATTTTAAAATCTCATGCTCATGTGAAATTCTAAAGTTTCATTTTTAAACCAGTATCGAGAATATCAATCGTACCGGCTCTACAAAGTCATAAAAAATTTTAAAATGATTGTAGCATGATGGTGGTTACCTGTGTAGCTGCTTCCGAGACTGCGGCCATAAAAACTAAACAACTTGCCCCGGCGTGGCTACCAATTCTATTATATATAATTTTATTTTATTAAATTCAACGCCTTAAAATCTTTTATTTTAAATTTTAAAATCCCATGCTCATGTGAAATTCTAAAGTTTCACTTTTAGACCAGTATCGAGAATATGAATCATACCGGCTCCACAAGGTCACGCAGTCTGTCATTTACAGAAGCGAATTCTAAACATCTCTTGCCGGAAACGACGTTCAACACAAGAATTCCAAAACTGTAAATGTCGGCTTTGTCGGTCACGTGACCTCCATCTATGCACTCAGGAGCTATGTATCCTCTGCAAGACAAGAAAAAGAATCCATCTAACTCTACCAAATGGAATCATCATACTTATTCAAAATAAAAATTGATCTTACACTGTTCCTGCCACCGGGGTCGACTCATCCATATTGTCCTCCAGTGTTATTGCAAACGTAAAATCTGAAATCCTGGCGCTAAAATTCTCGTCGAGAAAAATGTTTGCCGGTTTAATGTCTCTGTGCACGATGGGCATATCTGCATACTCGTGAAGAAATGCAAGCGCGCTTACTACTTCCAGTATAACGTTAAATCTCCTTCGCCAGTCGAGAACTTGCCTTTTTATCGGATCTGTCATTCGCAATCGTCAGATTCCCATTTTTTAAATTTCCAGTGAATGCTTCGAATGATGGGGCATGATCTTACCGAAAAGAATGTCAGATAGATTGCCATTTGGCATATAATCATAGACGAGCATCACCTCTTTTCTTTCAATGCAAAATCCCACAAGCTCCAGTATGTTTCGATGGTGTAGTTTTGTTATGGACATCAGCTCGTACATAAGTCCAGTAGTTTCCTTCTGCCCTCTCTTTACGACCACTTGCCGTCCATTAGCCAAAATTCCCTTTCAAAAAAAGAAAGCTTTAAATAAGATCCTGTTATCAATCTTATTATAATTAATATTTCCAAATACATTTGAAAGTAATTATCATTTGAAAGAAAATAATTACTTTGTAAACATAGACAAATCTCCCTTGTCCAAGCTTGCACTGAAACCCGTTTGTTGCTATTTTCAATTCTTCGATTGAAAAGGAAATTGGTAACCATCGAAAGCCTAGCTCAATGGCTAATGATGACAGTCGGATCTCGAATTCTGAATTAAACCATTCTCGTCCTTTGAATGTATTGCCAGTGATTTTTTGTAGACGATGTGTAATAGTCTTTAACATTCTAGCAGGCCTGGGAATGCGGGTTTGATTTCGATTTTTACTTTTGGAATTATCTGTGAAAGGACGCTGCCCGATAGATGCTGAGGAAGAGGATTCGGTGTCTGACTGCGCTTCCATCCTATGGGTCTCTGTCTCACATGTCTCTTCGATTTCACCTGCTAGTGCACAATTGACATCTTATATTTGGGGGCTAGAGTTTAATATTGAGTTGAATTACAAAGTTTTAATATTGCAGGTATCTTACAATGGATATTTGCACCGCCTTCGTTGCATTGCTGCAAAGTAAATTCTTCTGTAGGATAGCAAGTCTCCTCAGTTCCACCTGTTTACGCCAATTCAACAGCTCATATTATATACAAATTTTTATTAATGACCTAACGTGCCTCTTATAAGCAATGTTTCACCTTCATTATCATTATGCTGCTGTTGCCTTGGCATGTAGAAGGGAACTAAAGAGCAGGTCTTAAGTTCCATTTGAAGGCGCAGATCCTGTTTTATTCTATCCACTTTTTCCAGTACATCAACAAGTGCTCCGCAAATCGTTGTAGTCAAGAGAAACCTTTCATTCATTCACTTTTAACTTAGATCATACTCAATACAGCTATACTATAGATTCAGTTTAGTTTTATTCTTTTTACCTAACATTTAAACATCTTCTATGAGTATGTTAAAATAAAAATTTCAATAGAAAGAGAAAGACGGAAAATAAACTTTGTGTGTGTTAGTTACTTGGAGTTCTGCTTGCATGTAATGAACGAATGACACAAAATTGCACCACCAACTATCAAATGCACGGCCTCTTTCATTTTTTCCAAGATTTCTCTGTGCAAGTCAGCATTAATATATTTGAGCTGCTTAATGAATTTAGCCAGATCAAGCATTCCTCTTAAAAGATCAGTGCATTCTGTGTCATTTGAAGAGATCTTGTCGAATCTTTCTAAAACGTTAGCTATTACCAAAAGTCCGACTGCAACCCAATGAGCCTTCCTGACTCCTTTCAGTACAGCGGAGGCCACCGAATGCGCTTCGCTAGATAGCTTCAAAGTTGACGATTTCTAATCCACAAGCACACGAAAAGCAAAAGTGTCAGCATAGCTAGGTTAAATTCTCAGTTTCACTCAAAACTTTGGCCAGAATTGGTCTTGAAAAGAAAAAGAAAAATAAAAATAAAAAACTGTAGGACAAATTGCAAGAAGATAAGAAAACTGTAGGAAATTGAGAAAACTGCATGAAATTGAAAATAAAAAAACATAGACAGAAAAAAGCTCTAAAATTACATAGTGAATTATCATAAAAAGAAGATTTTTTTTTACAAAGATCAGACTTGAAAAAGTAGGAATTGAATGTTTTGATATTAATTATAGGAATAGAATATTTTGATACCAAATGCAAGTTTATAAAGAAGGGAGATATATGTGCAAAATAGGAGAAATAAGACTCAAATTTCTTATCTAATACATATAAATTTATTTATTGATTTACTGTTTCACAATACAATATTCATCAATACATCTTGATATTTTCAATCGTGTTTTTTAATATTGTTTCACCAATCTTAAAACAATAATCATTGTTTTGTACAATTTAATCCAACTATATATAAATTGGATGATCCACTTAAGTATGGATGAATGATCCATCCATGGATGGATAAACAGTTGGTGGGAATACACCAATAAATAGAACTATTACAATAAAAATGATAACTTCTTTCCTATTTATAGAATTTCAATTTTTACTTTTGCATATACTTTTTTATTTTTGAGTTGCTTTTTTATTTTTAGACTTTGTTTTCTTATTTTTCCAAAATTGCTTTTCTTATTTTTTAAGCATATTTTTTTTTACATTAAGCGTTACTTTTCGAACATTCTCCCCCATCATAATGCTTAATGTTATTTTTTCAATTTCTTGAATAAAAATTTCTCTTCAACTTGCTATTGCACATAAACCTATATTGTTATGCATTCATATTCACATATTTTCAAACATCCTATTGGACTTTATTTTCTTCTTCAATGTGGGCTTGATCCCATGACTGAACCAAAAATATTCTTATGGTATCCTTCTCATCCTATTGGATTGCTTGGATAACCAATTGCTACAACCGCTAGGTGTAATAGAGTATATCACTGCTTACAAGGTTCACTCTATTGTTTCTATATCAAACCTTCATATTTCTTCTCTCATGTATGGGACTTTTATTTTACCACACATAATCTTCACTCCCTCTTTCTTATCCCTCTTTCTTATTTGAGAATATTCTTGCTACTACTATTTCTCTTTAAATAAAGCTTTAGCTTCTTCTTTTACTTATCTTGTTTAATTTGATTACTTCAATGCTCATACCTTGTTGAAAGTATGAACCAACTAGGACTTGAATCTATGACCTCCATTTATTGAGGTTGCTCAACCTGTGAGCTTCTAGCTCCTCCTTTAACCAACCTATATTTCAAATGTAGTAGTCTTACTCATTACTCCAACATTCTCCCTAAGCCACTTTACAAGTGCTTAGGACTCCTAGCTTCCACACCAACTCTAAGCTTTAACATTGGCTTTGATACCAATTGTAGGAATTGAATGCTCTAATACCAATTATAGAAATTGAGTACTCTAATACCATTGCAAGTTTATAGAGAAGGAAAATATATGCATAAAATAAAAAAGATAAGACTCAAATTGCTTATACAAAAGATATAAATTGTTACTACAATACATGTAATTTTATTTATTGATTTACTGTCTCATAATACAATATTCTTCAATACAGATTCATATTCGTAATTCTTATTTTTTAATATTGATACACCACTCTCAAAACAATAATCACTGCTTCATACAATTTAATCCAACTATGCATAGGTTGTATGATCAACCTAAGTATGGATGGATAGATGGGAGGATGATCCAACCAAGTAAATATGGATGGGTAAATCAATTGGTGGAGATATAAAGAATTATTACAATGCTAATAATAACTTCTTCTTTTCTATTTATATAATTTGTATTTTCACTTTTGCATACATTTCTCTATTTTCTAGTTACCTTTATATTTTTAGACTTTGTTTTTCTTATTTTTCCAAACTCTATCTTAGAATTATTTTTCTTATTTTTCAAACATATGCTTTTCTACATTAAGATATTTTCTCCCTTAATGCTTAATGTTTAATGTTTTAATTTCTTGAAGAAAAATCTCTTCAACTTGTTATTGCACATAAACCTACACGGTTGTGCATTCATGTTCACATATTTTCAAACATCATGCTAATGATTCATTTCTTAATTGTGTATTTTCTCCCTTGACTCAAACAAAAGTATCCTTACGATAATATTCTCATCTCACTAGACTGCATGGATAACTAATCACTACAATTGCTTGGTGTAATAGAGTTTGTCACTACTTACAAAGTTTACTTTGTTGTTTCTACATCAAAAATTCATATTTATCCTCTCATGTGTGGGACCTTGATTTTACCGCACATAAGCTTCACTCTCCCTTTATTATTTGGTAATATTCTTGTTGCTACTCTCTTTAAATGAAGCTTCTACTTTTACTTGTTTTCTTTAATTTGATTACTTTGACTCTCATACCTTATTAACGGTATGAACCAACTAGGACTCAAACCTAGGATCTCAATTTATTGAGGTTTCTCAGTCTATGAGAACTTAGCTCCTTCTTGAGCTAGCATATGATTCGAATATAAGATTTTTGCTCATTGCTCCAACTTTTTTGCTAAGCCACTTTGTGAGTACTTAGGACTCCTAGCTTCATCAACAACTCTAAGCTTTAACATTGGCTCTGATACCAATTATATAAATTGAAATCTTTGATACCAATTATAGCAATCAAGTATTTTGATACCAAATATAAGTTTATAAAGAAGAGAAATATTAGTTTAGAATAGAAAAGATAAGACTCAAATTGTTTATGCAGAAGATATAATTTTTTGTTGTAATAGATGCAACTTTATTCATTGACTCATTACCTCACAATACAATATTCTTAAATGCATCTTGATATTTTGAATCTTCTTTCTTATTGTTGTCTCACAATACAATATTCTTCGATACATGATATTTTGAATCTTATTTTTTAATGTTGTTGCACCACTCTAAAAACAATAATCATTGCTCCATATAATTTAATCAAACTATGCATAAGTTGGATGATCCACCTAAGTATGGATAGATGGATGGATGATCCACCCAATTAAGGATGGATTAATAAATTAATTCATGGAGATACATCAATATATATAATTATTATAGTGCTAATAATAACTTATTCTTTTCTATTTATAGAATTTCTATTTTCACTTTTACAAACACTTTTTTATTTTCTAGTGGCCTTTTCATATTTAGACTTTTTTTTTATTATTTTCCAATAATATACTTTTTTACATTAAGCATTACTTTTCCAACATTCTCCTCTTAATGCTTAATGTTCTATTTTTCAATTTCTTGAAGAAAACTTTCTTTTCAACTTGCTATTGCACATAAACCTACACTATTTTCAAACATCCTGTTGATGACTTTATTTTTTCTTCAGTGTCAGTTTGATCTTATGACTCAACCAAAAGTACCCTTATAGTAACCTTCTATTCCTACTGCACTACATGGATAACCAATCGCTGCAACCGCTAGGTGTAATAGATTATGTCACTACTTACAAGGTTCACTTTGTTGTTTCTACATCAAACTTTCATCTTTCTTCTCTCATGTATGGGATATTGATTTTACCACACATAATCTTCATTCTCTTTTTCTTCTTTAGGGTTATTCTTACTGCTACTCACTCTTTAATTGAAGCTTTAGCTTCTTTTTTGCTTATCTTCTTTAATTTGATTACTTCAACTCTCATACCTTATTAAAGGTATGAACCAACTAGGACTCGAATCTAGGACCTCCATTAGTTGAGGTTGCTCTACCTATGAGCTTTTGGCTCCTCCTTAAACCAACCTCCAATTCAAATACATGAATCTTACTCATTGCTCCAACATTCTCCCTAAGCCGCTTTGTGAATGCTTGAGACTCCTAACTTCATCACCACCTATGAACTTTAACATTGGCTTTGATACCAATTGTAAAAATTGAATGCTCCAATACCAATTATAGGAATCGAGTATTCTGACACCAAATGCAAATTTATAAAAAAGAGAAATATATGTGCAAAATAGAAAATATAAGACTCAAATTCCTTATGCAAAAGACATAAATTATTTCTACAATATATATAACTTTATTTATTGATTTACTGCCTCACAACACAATATTCTTCAATACATATTGATATTCTTAATCTTATTTCTTAATGATGTTGCACCACTCTAAAAACAATAATCACTACTCCATACAAGGCTAGATGATCCACCTAAGTATTGGATGGATGGATAAATCAATTGGTTGGCATACACCAATATATAGATTTATCACATTGCTAATAATAATTTGTTTTCTATTTATAAAATTTCTATTTTCACTTTTGCATATACTTTTCTATTTTCTAGTTGTCTTTCTATTTTTAGACTTTGTTTTTTAATTTTTCAACCTATATCTTTAGAATTGTTTTTCTTATTTTTCAAGCATATTATTTTCTACATTAAGCATTAAGACTTATTTTCGCAAAAGTATAAGTATTATAACTCTGTTTTCTTTATTTTCCTAAATTCTATCTTTAAAATTGTTTTTCTTATTTTTCAAATATATACTTTTTACATTAAACATCACTTTTACAAGAGATAAAAAGATTAAAAAAAAAACCAGTTTACTGAAAATAGCAGCACGATGATAGCTTTAACAGAATTCTAGTGTAAAAAAAAAAATAAAAAGAAATGAAAAGTATATTACTTTCAATCTTACTCTATGATTTACTTCTATAACATTGATTTTACTTCACTTAAATAAGAGATTAAACACTATTTTCACATTAGAGTTTTTACCTCGATAAGGGTTTTCATTTTCATAGAATTGTATTTTAATTTTTTATTTCTATATAATTCTTAATTAACATATAAAATTTGTATTTAAAAATTATAAACACCATAGTTGACGGTAGGGGAGATTACAGATATTATTATGAATTACCTGGTCAGAAAATATATTTGCACCCTCTGATATACCTTCCAGCAATTTTGAAAATTCCGAGGCAAAGGGCTCCACCATGTCCTTCAATTTTATTCCACTGTCATTCCTTTCAGAGTGAGGACGCTGCAGACATTCATCTTGATCATGAATCTCCACTCATCTTGATTATAATTGTAATTATAGCATTCCAGGTTAGCGGTAGGGAGAAGACATACTTTACCTTGTCAATAATAGCCGAAAGAACATCTTCGACATAGTTTATAAGCAGATTATTAACATTCGAAGAGGTGCGATCTGATTTTTCTATGGCTTCATCCAACGCAATCGGATGTCTATCAAAGTTTAATAATGGCATTTTTTTCATCTCCTTCTTAACACTGTTTACAATTTCCTCTAGCAGGAGCCTCTCATCACTAGAAGTAAATATTTACAACAATAAAGAATGAGCAATTATCGCAATAGAATTGTTAACTAAATACGAAAAATAGAAACCTGCACTCTAAATAATTTCGACGAAGAGAAAGGCTTACTTCTTACGCTCATTGAGTTCGAGACCAGAGATTTCGGAAACCGTGGAAAGTGCCTCTTTCCATTCCTCTAGTTTTTCTGACGTGTATCTACGATTCTTTTCATGATTGGAAAATGCTTCAGAGTAAACTCCCCTTCCGTGACGTACCCATCGAAGATGAGAAGGCTCAACATGATAGAAGATTGGAATAATTTTCATACCAGTTTGGAGCATCAGCGTCAGCTCATCCAGACACCAGCGGGATTCGGCGTACCTTGGAGAAAAAATGGCAATGTGAACCAAGGCTTCCGAAATAGCTTTTTCTATGGAATCGGAGATCCGTTCTCCCGCCTCTAACTCTTCTTTATCCAGAAAAGCTCGTACTCTTATGCGTTTGAGATTATGGTAGATACTGCTGGCAAGTGTGTCTTTAACATCAATCCCGCGATGATTGATAAAAACGTCATACTCACCACAGCCAACCAGTGGTTGAGAGGAAGTAGAGGCCATAGAGGTCAGGGTAGATGGATGGCTGTAGCAAAGCCAAAGGACACCGAAAACAGGTGCGCTGTGAACGAGCTTCCCGATATGCGAATGTGTTATTACAGACTTGAGTGCGTCGAGAAACGGGCGGTGTGGTCTGGGTAGATGGATGGCTGCAGCAAAGCGAAAGAGGACTGAAACAGGTGAGCCGTGAGCGAACTTCCGATATGTGAATATGTTATTGCAGACTTAGCGCGTGGAGAAACGAGCGGTGTCGGCAGTCATGGAAAGCGCGTGAAGAAACGCGCCGACAGTGTCGGCGGTCATGGAAAGCGCGTGGAGAAACGGGCCGACAGTAGCGTGTAATTGTTGCTGTTGTTATAAGAAGGAACAACCTTATCAAAGATATTAAAGATCATATGATATGATTTGAGTAATTGTACTTCCATATTTGAGGTCCCATAAACCATATTTGGGTCTCGTCAGACGTAATTAAAATCTTTCATTCATTCATAATGCCGCTAGTACGATCAGTGCCTACTACAGTTATATGGGGTGCAATAGGAGATTCCTAGTCTTTTACGCGTGCTATACCAGTGGCATATTCCTATGTTGGAATTAGTTCTCCACAGAAAACCCGATGGTGACAGCAGAAAAAAAAATTGCAAGGTCGGTTCTAGGGCAGGAAAAAAATTGCAAGGTCGCTTCTAGGGATGGTGACAGCAGAAAAAAAAATTGCAAGGTCGCTTCTAGGGAAGGGGTTTTTTCACCCACCGTCAACATATGGTGGTTTTGTTGGGCGGTGTTTCGCGTCCGTGGGTGAGTTTTGTTTACATAGACGTTTTTTTATGAACAAATATTTATTTAGGTTATTGTTTGAAATTTAAACTTTTTAAAAAAAATTATTTTGATTTTGATTTTAACCGCCCCCTGAGTAAATTGATTCAAGGATGATGGATTGCTGCGGTCACTTTTTGCGGCCTCGGCGAGCCTTTCTCTCCGGCGCCTCCGGATTGCCATGTGACCGCCACTTGTGCTTGTTGGTGTTCGGGCACATCGGGGACCAATCTCTTCGGGGGCTATTGTCACCGGACTTACGTCGAAAGCACGAATGAATAAAATAATTTTAATCAGGTGAAGAGTCGGCAAAACTTAATATGATATAATGGTCTCCTACCAACTCAGGTTTGCTTGCTTACCTGCCCTTCATTCTTTGACCCTCTGAAATATATAAGGCGCACGACATCGGCGATCTGTCTTTTCAATGGCTATTATCACTGGGCTTATGTGGAACGCAGTTGAAAGTCAGCCAAAGTACTATGATAATATAATGGTCTCCTAATAACTCACGCTTGCTTACCCTTCATCCTTTAAAGGCGTACGCGGCTTTAATTCTTCTTGTTACGTGCCACCCACTTTTAGTGAGGACCACCAACTTTTTCGAAAGAATCTAGCAAATTTAATATTAAAATGGAGTCACAACTAATCATTTGACTCATAAACAACGTTATATTTGTATAAAATAAGTTAATTTTAAGAAAAAATATATCTGTTATTAAAGTTTATGATGTGTATTATTTATTTATAATTTTATTGTATAATATTTATATTAATATAAAATTTAATTTATTTATGTATTTTAATTTATTTTTAATTAGTTATGTGGAATTAAAATTATTTTATTTGTATTATATCATGATTATATATAGTAGTATTATAATAATATGATAATTATGTATGTGTCATTTAATAGAATTTAAACTTGACACTCTTTCATTTGAAAACTCTCGATTTTGACTATTTTGAAAATCAAAATTTTTAGCTAAGGATATCGAGGAAGAATACAATTTAAAAATAATAAAGTATAACAAACCAAAACGCAAAGTAAAAGAGCATAATGATTTTATTCTTCAAACAACATAGTATAATGTAAACAATCTCTCTAAAAAGGGATATGAGGCTATAACATTGAATCCATTACTCGTGTCTTTATAATCAAAGGTGCATCTTTCTTTATATAATATCTTTGGTCTATTGGAAAACCATAGTATTGAATATGGAAGGTCATCCACATTGAAATATTATGGTTCATCTTCAATGAGTTAGAAGGTCACCTATATGAAAATGTGGTGATTTACCTTCCACGAGTTATAAAATGCTTATAATTGAAAATTACATACATATGACTTGTTATTTTGTTTTACTAATGCGTAAACATGACTAAACATACATATTGGCTGTCAAAATCTAAAAATAAAAAAAAATACTATTTTTAGTAACTATTTTGTTTTACATTTTTAGGGCCTTTAGATCATTTTTTCCACAAAGTTGATGATAGATTTACTCGTTGAAATAGTTGTTTTCTCAAATATTTCCAACACTTATTGAATAGATCAAAATGAAGTCTCAAGCACAAAGTTATGTCCCTAGTGGTGTTGTTAGATTAAGAAAATAAATTTTCAAGCATAAAGCCATGCTCCAAAAAGTCCACATGCTTAGATCATTCATCCCCCTTGAAAAGCAATGGTCCCATTTACATTAACTTTTGACATTAGGTACAAAATTTGTTTCTTTATCATATTTTTGTGAGTCATTCCCCTTGGTGACCAAGTTGTCCTCCCTTGACCACTTTATATATTTGAAAGGTCTATCTTTTGGTGGTATAGTCCATGTGACAATAGTATAATCCTCTACTAGTGCTAAACTTTTTGGATTGAGTTATTTAATGTTGAACTATTTTGGTACTATGGAAGTGTCCAATAAAGGTGCATGATAAGGCTTGAGAAATTCAACTTTAAATATTGAATAAAAACCAAGATAATATGGGAGATTCAACTCAAAGGGATTTTCTCTAGCCTTCTTGGTTATGGTGTATGATCCATATTGAAGAGTTTTAATCTTCCTATAGGGTCTTACAAGTCACTCTTTTTGAATATGTAGCCACACCTTATCTCCAATTTTGAGTTGATTTGGGACACAATGTTGGTCATGGTATTGATTATATTTTGTATTTATCATTTCTAAGAGGTCGTGGATCTATTATTGAATGTGATGAATGTTTTCCATAAACTATGCTATCTTTTTTTGCTTCTTTTTGTTCATGAACTGAGTGTTGCATGGTTTGTGTTAGGAACCTTGTAGTAAATTAAAGCACACCCACACAATAATGTAATAATAAAAGGAAATTAATGTAAATAATTAACAATTGTGTAACATAAAATGAAATTGTAGCATATCATATCACAAAAACAAAAAGCACATAATAGAATTGCAAGTCACTTAGAGGGGCACCCTCCTTAAAAGCAAAGCTTTGTTATATTAAAATATAATATGATCCGTTCTGTTTCCTCTTTGGGTCTTTAAATATTCTAGCTAACCCTAACCGTAACACTCAAGGGTTCCCATCCACATGCAAGTGGGGGCCCAAGCTAGTAAATCTTAAAAAACAACCATTAAATATTTTATATAATGTCTCTTTATAAGAAATAGCAGTTACATCATATGGACATGTAAGCCTAGGTACCCAATGTACCACATGACTATGCAACTATTAATTATTTTTAGATAGTGTCCTAACATGCTCTTCCACTTAAAAAATGATTTATCCTCAAATCTTGAGATGAGGAAAATATTGTTGGAGCTACGAAAGAGAATGCCATGTGACATTGTCTGGTTGCCTACCCTACCACTAGACTAAGACTTTAGTGATGGTACGAATGTAGAGAGTGTAGGTTCTTTGATCCAAATATTTTTAGGCTCTAAGATGATTGAACCTTCATCATCCAACTCAAGAAGTGTTGACTAGACCTAAATGTGATTGCCAAGTACCTTTTTCAAACAAGAGACATAGAAGTGTGTATGGATATTGGAAGAAGGAGGTAAAGTAAGATTATAGGACATTTTCCCAATTCACTACAACACCTGATAGGATCCATAGAATATTTTTGCAATATTCTAGTGAGCATAGAGTTGCATTGAAGTTTGTGTGTATGCTTATATCCAAAGGAAGACCATACCCTACATCGAATCTATGCTATGAACAATGTTGCTATTTTTGTTGTTAAATCTGGTTTTGAGCCATAGTCAATTTTTTCTTAAGTTGAAGTATTTTGGTATGGCCTTGAAGTGTTGAATATACTACTTATATATTGAATTTTCCTAGAACATATGAAGAAGGTGATAGGAGTGGTTACCCATAAATCGCCTCAAAAGGAGTCAATCTGGTGGATGTGGAACAAAGTGTTGTACCATCACTCTACCAAAGGAATCCACTTTGCCTACTAGGTTGGATGCTTGGAGGTAAAACAATAGAGGTAAGTTTCCAAGCATTTTTTGATAATTTTTGTTTGCTCATATTTTTGGGGATGGTAGGCTAAGATCATTCCTAGTTGTTTACCCTATAGTTTAAATAGTTACTACAAAAAATGACTAGTGAAAATAGGATGATGAAAATATGGTATTGCAAATAATTTGGTACTTGAAACTTTTGCCTTGGTGCAAGTCGATAATAAGGGTCCACATGATATAATTAAAAAAAAAGTCCATGTAAAAGTGATTATGACTGAGAAGAGTATACAATGCAAGTTGGAAAATCAATATTTTCTATTATTATCCACATGTCAAACATTAAAAGCAATGGTTTTTATTTAAGGAACCTTGCAATATGCAAGTCATGAAAATATCAATGTTTTCCATTATCATCTATAAGCCAAGCACTAAAAGTAGTGGTTCTCATTTAAGAAACTTTGTCGCCTTGGATTATATATTTCTTGAATAATTTTGGATTTTTCATATATATATATATATATATATATATATATATATATATATATATATATATATATATAGTTTTTATTTTCTTTTTATAGGAAATATTCCATTGTAGAAAATAGATTAAATATAGTAGATATTAGTATGACATTTTCTTGAAATTGTTTTTTATTTATAATATTTTTTAATACAAATAAGAAAAATATCTATCTCAAATAGAGGATATTGCTATGGAATTTTCCTGGATTTACCATCTTTCATTTATAATAATTTACATTTTTTTTAATTTACATGGTGGAATCGGTAGCCACCACGAATCCGGGTATGTTGTCCGACTTTTATGGTCGCCACAGTATTCTGTGCTATCCATCCTAGAAGCCGCCACACAGTTCTTCTTGCAGTCCACCCCTATAACCACCATGTCACAATCATTTTAAACCTTTTACGTCATTGAAAGCACCAGGAAAGGGACAAGTGTTGAGTCCGGTGAGGCCCGATATTTGAACCTTGGACCTTCGCCCCTTATGGGTTCTATAATAATTTACATTAAAAGTAGGTAAAATATCTATTTCAAGTAGAGGATATCATTATGAAATTTTTGAATGGTTCTCTCTTTTTTAATTGGTTATATGGTACCCTATAAGATATCATGTTAGACTATGTGACAAAGCTGAGATAGGCCATTTAACACATTCGCTTCGACAATATATAAATCCTTAAGTTCATTGATCACCATAAAGCCATGCTTCTCATCAATGGTATGGTTCACTAATTTGTCTACCGTTCTATTCACTATATGCAACAAAGGTAGAAGATAAGTGCTTTGAAATTACTATTTAACCCTAAATACCTTTTTAATACTTTCTTTGAGCCTCTAATAGTTTTCTCCACATTTGCTCTAATGTTGAATGAAAATTTAGGATTCTCCCTTTAGAAACTTGATACCACACAATAATTTTAGTTGCAAACTCTAGAAACTAGCTTGTGCCTCCATTACATTAGTAATACCACCTAGAATTTTTATCATTAGGGAATGAATAAGGGATTTAGAACAATCCTAAATAACGATACCATATTTAAGGCTCCTATATTGCCCTTGGCAATCCCATAAAAGTTCACCTTGAAAAAATCTCTCAACAAGGTGCACTGAGGCAATGACCACATAGGTGTATCTCCAAATTAGGAGTTGTGACTCTTGAGAAGTGAAGGGACATTTGGAGGAAGTGACAACCATTGACACCATCTATAGAATACAAACCTATGATTTGCAAATGGTGTTTGATAGGGAGGTGACTTTACAGGTGAAGCAAAAGGGTCTCATGTCACCTCAACATATGATATATTTAGTGTCTATGTATCTATAGCTTAATGCACCATTATAAGAATCATCTCAACATCTAAATTTTGATACTAAACCAATATAGTACACCATTATCTATTATATGAAAGTTGGAAATCTATAAATTTATGTTCAACAAGTCTCATCTCTTTGACCATAAAACAATATACTAATATTCTCTGTAATAATGGACAGTAGGTATCAAACACATAACCTACCAAATTTCAAAGATTTTTCCCAAAAAATGTAACTTTTATTTCATCTATGCAGTGTAAGCACTAACTTATCATATACAAATGTTTGCCCTAGACATGAATTATGTTAGGGCATTTCATGCCAAGAAGCTTTCTCTTACCAAAATATTGTTAATAAATTGTGATCATTCCTAATAAATGGATGCATTTCTTCATTAGTAGTCTAATATTTCTAAAGAAAAAATGGAAATCCTTTTCACTAATCTATCACACAATCAAGTTTAGTTTTGATTCCTCCCAACATTCCTCTCTATTATTTCTTAGTTTTAATAATATAAAATGCTATATTAGGGGATAATTAACCAAATAAATATTTGTGTAGATTCATGATGCAATGTTATCTAACACAATCATACCAATCAATGAACACCTCTAAAAACAAAAAATATCACAAATGGTCCAATCAATGTTGGTCAACTATTTACAAAAGTGATTTTATTCCTTGTATTGGTTGTATATGGTGAATGAATCCCTATGTTGATTGTATATGATATATGAGTCCCTATCAATTGTATATGATGAATGATGAAAAAGAAAAATTAATGATGATAAGCAACCCAATGACGACAAACAACTCCCTTTCTTTATGTCGGTAGCTAGTTGTGATGATTGAGTTATGATAGTGATGATAAGGTTTTAAAGAAGATAACTCTATGGTTGTGATGGCTCAGTAATGATAAATTACTCAATTTGTGATGATAGATGATAAATTTCTCTTGATAATAATGCCAATGATGGTGATAACAAGGTATAAGATGACAATCTTCTTATATTGGCAAAGGGAACTATGATGACAAAGTTTTTCCCAGTAAAGATAGCATAGTGCATGTCGACAATGGCTCTTTTGTCGACAAGTCAAGAAGGTTCTTGATGATTGTAATTCATAGATGGTGGATGCTTTAGATGCCAATTTCTCCTAATTACAACAAGAAAAACCTAAAAATAATTTCCTAATCACACACACATTATTAGATTATGCAATAACAACATATGGGTTTTAATAGGTCAATGGAAAATTGATATTTTATTAATATTTCCAAAATGATAGTGCTATTACAAATAATGATTGCAAAGCACATAAATCTTACACAAAGATTCTATTCTCACTCTCTATCTTCTCATTATCTTACCCTGGCTGGAAAACTTCCCCTCTCGTTTACCTCTCCTCTTATTTATAAATGCAAGAACTATGACTTGTCATTATTCTTGATGCTTTATCTTCCAATACAACTAATCAAGGTGGTTGATCTTTCAATTTCTAGCATCACTTATCTAGTCTTTTGTATGGAATATCTAGCTAGAATCACTTAGCTAGCTACCACATAGATGCTCATGCATCATACTTGTTGAGTAACAAAAATATTTCATGAGATCCAACTCATTAAGCGGTTGTCCAAGAGATTATCACTCTAGCTTATATGTCTACATAAGGCCATCATCATTGTCTTGTCTTGGCCTGCCCCTAAGGATCAATCATCCTCATATAGAATGCATTAAGCATCGTCTTCACCTTCTCCAATTGTATCACATCCATACAACCATAATCAATACACACTTTGTTGGTGATACACTCTTATTGCCAACAACTTCTTTTGGAGTGATCATATCCTCCACAACTTGCATAAGGTTGTAAGTTCCAACACCTAGTTGCAATATGTCCAGCTCTTATACATTGATTGTAAAAATCTATTATTGAATATTCATTTCTTGTATTGCTCTCTCATCTCACAAATTTAGTCCCTCTACTACCTACCAAACCCTACATACCCAAGGCCTTGATTCTTTGGTCTTCTATTTGGCATTATGAGTATTTTCACACCTTATCCACATCTTCTCAATCCTTCACCATTATACCCCATTCTTCTCATAAACATGGAGCCAATACCTCTTGTATATTTTTTAAAGCACCCAAAATCTTAATCCCCACTCTGACCTTGGTCATATTCACAATGTCTTTCACAACACTTTGAAGTACCATTTTTTTTTTTGAATAATTTGAAAAAACTTGTATTAAAACAAAGATCAATTACAAGATGGGATGAGACTTTTCCCAGCCTTAGTCAGAGAGAACACATGTTTACAACAGTAAAAGAAGATTTGCATTGGAGCCAAATCTCTTAAACCATTACCTAGAAAATAGGGGAGTCGACGAATCTGACATTCAAGTATGGAGAGACTCCTTCCCCATTGGCCTAAGGCACGATCCTACAAGTTTCAATGTTTGCACAATGTGAGATGTTGCCAAGGGGATCGGTTTGGTCTGTTGATGCAACTTGTCGCGATATCGTGACACTTTTTCCTTCTTCTCCTTTGGCCGCGAAAATGCAACATGTCGCGATATCGCGACACTTTTCTCTTTTGGCCGTGAAAATGCAACATGTCGCAATATCGCGACACTTTTTCCTCTTTTGGCCGTGACGTTGCAACATGTCGCGATATCATGACACTTTTTCCTCGTTTGGCCGTGACGATGCAACATGTCGCGATATCGTGACACTTTTTCTCTTTTGGCCGTGATGATACAACATGTCACGATATCGTGACACTTTTTCTCTTTGGCCGTGATGATGCAACATGTAGCGATATCGTGACACTTTTACCTCCATAGGCCATGGCAAAGCAACATGTCGCGATATCACGACACTTTTTCTCCTTTGACCGCGACGTTGCAACATGACGCGATATCGCGACACCTTTTTCTCCTTTGGCCACGACGATGGAACATGTCGCGATATCGTGACACTTTTTCTCTTTTGGTCGTGACGATGCAACATGTCGCGATATCGTGACACTTTTTCTCTTTTTTCCATGACGCTGCAACATGTCGCGATATCACGACACTTTTTCTCCTTTGGCTGCAATGATGCAACATTATCGCGATATCGCGATATTTTTCTCCTTTGGTCGTGACGATGCAACATGTCACGATATTGCGATACTTTTTCTCTCTTGGCCATGACGATGCAACATGTCGCGATATCATGACACTTTTTCTCTTTTGGTCGTGACGATGCAACATGTCACGATATCGTGACACTTTTTTTCGCGACGATGCAACATGTTGCGATATCGCGACACTTTTTCTCCTTTGGCCATGACAATGCAACATGTCGTGATATCGCGACACTTTTTCTCCTTTTGCCGTGACAATGCAACATGTCGCAATATCATGATACTTTTTCTCTCTTTGCCGTGATGATGCAACATGTCGTGATATCGCGACACTTTTTCTCTTTTAGCCATGATGATGCAACATGTTGCGATATCGCGACACTTTTTCTCCTTTGGCCGCGACGATGCAACATGTCACGATATCATGACACTTTTTCTCCTTTGGCCGTGACGATGCAACATGTCGCGATATCGCGACACCTTTTCTCCTTTGGCCTCGACGATGCAACATGTTGCGATATCATGACACCTTTCCCCCTTTGGCCATGACGATGCAACATGTCATGATATCGTGACACTTCTTCTCTTCTGGCAGCGACGTTGCAACATGTCATGATTTCATGACACTTTCTCTCCTTCGGCCACGACGATGCATCTTGTCGTGATATCACGACACCTTTTCCTCTTTTGGCTGCGATGTTGTAACATGTCATGTCTTCGCGACACTTTTTCCTCTTTGCTTTCTCCCTTTGCTTTGGACCGTAAAAATGCAACATGTCGGGATATCACGACACCTTTATCCTTGTGGTGCTTTGCTTTTTCTTTGATCTTTAGCTCATGGGCCTCTTCGATCTTCTTGGAAAACATGCAAAAAAAGTTAGTTCTTCTAGTTGGTTCCTTTGGGAACCTTTACCTTAGGTGGCCCCTGCTATTTTTAGGTTGTCTCGGTCTGCTGCCATCATTCTTCCCCTTTACCTCCCTCTTTGGAGGCCCACGATTTCTTTGTACAAGGTTCAGGGACCTTTCAACACACTGCCTAATCAACTCATCCTTAATAGCCATGTCACTTTGCCACTGAACCCTTACCTCCTTCTCAGCGCCCATCTTAGCTAGGAAGTTTGCCACTTTATTTAGATCTCTAATCACATAAACTGGAATGACATCATCTAATTCCATCCATAATTCCTTAATTTGAGTGACAAGAATCCTCAACCTCCAAGTTTTCAAAGCAAATTTCCTCATGCAATCAAGAGCTCCAACCATTATTTGAGAATCTGATTCTAGTATTATCCTCCTGTGGCCTTGTTTTACTGCCCAAATAGAAGTAGATTTGATAGCTAAGGCTTATGCTTCATTGTTTGTGGCTCTTACCAAGCCTTGCAGTTCCCAATAGAGCACTGTTCCAACATGATTTTGGCAAACCACTCCAATTCTAGCTCTACCCGGATTGCCTTTTGCAGCTCCATCAGTATTAATTTTAATCCAACCTTCTGGGGGTGGTTTCCAACTAGCTCTGTCCTGTCCCTCTTGCACTTCAACTTCCTTTTCCATTGCCCCAATAACAACCTGAGTTTAGCATAGATTGCCAGAGTTTCTGTGACTTTGCTCCAAATGACCTGCCAAACTCCATCTAAAGAAGAAAATGTTTCTCTAAAAATTCTAACATTTCTCTCCAACCACACTTGCCACCAAATAAAGTTTAATCCAAGCTCCCAACCAATACAAAGAGCTTTAGATTTAAATCTACCCCTCTTCCATATTTCCCAAATATTAATCCAATTCAAATCACTATTAACTTGAATTTTATAATATAAAAACCATCTCTCCCAAATCTGGTGCATGAATGGGCACTCAAACATCAAGTGATCAGATTTTTCCTCACTCTTGTAGCATAAAACACATTGATATGGACCAATGATTCCCTTACATCTGAGATTATCAAAAGTAAGAATTCCATTATGCATGAACTGCCAGGTGATGCGTATTTGTTATATACATCATTAATTCTCAATGAATTTTTCAATCCAGGGTAGTGTACAAGGCTATCTACGGAAGAAGGGGTGAACAGAGTTATAACTTAGGTCAATTTATAGAAATAGGTCTTATTGGTGAAACTGATTGTGTGGGAGATTTTGGATATTCCTATCTCTAAATTACATGAATTAAACCTTAATCTAAGTTGCAGAATTGGAAACTAATCATTAGCTGTAGAAATGAAGTCCTAATTACAATTGCAGAATGAGACCTAATTATGTTGCAGAAATAACAGTTGCAAAATTAAAAGTCTAATTATAATTGCAGAAAGGAAATCTATTTAATTTTGCATCAATGAAAACCTACTTCTAACATGGAAATGAAACCCTGTCAAGGCTCTGTAACATAAGGTTGTCAATATTCTATGTAGGGGTTGACAACAAAACATAAAATGTAGGAAATTACAGAAAATAGTAAATTTTGGAAATGACAGTCTGCAATAAATTGAAAGCTTTGCTGAAAGTGAGGATTACAACCAAACCATTAATCACAAAACATAAAAAAAGCTAAGATTGTAAATATCATTAGTTGTTTACAAAGGAATGAAATGACAAGTTCTACAACTCATTCTACTGTAGCAAAATCAGAATAAAAACTTGTTGTTAGTCCTCCTCTTAGGTCTGGAAGTGGCCAACCTCCTTGTATAGAAGAAGGTATGAGTCTCTCTCTCTCTTAGATCTTACTCACACTCATTTACAAGCAACGTGAAATAGAAATAGTATACTTTATTGATTCAAGAACATGATTACAATAATTCTGCTGAAAACTTGTTACAGAACTGTAACAGTCACTTTATGATTATTACCTATTTTCTCTATTCTCTGATTTCTCTATTTTCTACTTCTCTTACTACCTTTACACCTGAACAAGAGCCATATTTATATATGTCCTAAGATCTACTAACAAGATGAGAATATCTCAAAATATTTAATCCTATTACGCTGCAACAATTCCTATTTTTATCCTAGACGAAGATCAAACTTGATCTTTCCATAAATGGTGGCTTTGGTCGACAAGGACGGCAAAGTCAGATCTAAGATATTTTCCCTTACCATTTTCAATCTTTATTTCCCTTTTTCCAGCATCAAAATTTGGTCAACAAGTCAAAAAGCACATTCTATTTTCATTCCGAAGATAAGTGGTTCATTCTGAAGATACTGCAATTCTCATTTCGAAGATCCGCTCATTCTGAAGATACTGCAATTCTCATTCCAAAGATACTGCAATTCTCATTTTGAAGATTTGCTCATTCCGAAGATACTACAATTCTCATTCGAAGATACTGCAATTCTCATTCCAAAGATCCGCTCATTTTGAAGACACTGTGTTTTCTCATTTCGAAGATATTTGTTCATTTCGAAGAGACTTCGAAATGAACAAATGTGGGCTCCTTAAATGATTTATTTTGTATTTCTCATGTGGGTTACTTCTCAGGATCAGATTCAAATGGTCTCCATCTCTTTCCACATGTGAATTCTATGCCTTGACATTCATTGGTAGCTGGCTGGAATTTACATGGGAAAACCCAGTTTTTGTTGCACAGTAACAGTTTTCTTGAAATGTTGCCAGATTTAGGTTAAATGAATGCTTAATACATATCAAAACATGATTAGTGAAATGCTGCTATTAATCTAAGCATATCTAATTTAGCAAGTCATAACAAAACAACATAAAGCTTATGCAAAAAGTTGTAAAAATTAGAATATAGTATTTCAGATACATTCATCATGTAAATAGTTAATACACAGTATATTGAATTAACTTAACTAGCATATTAGATTAAACATAAGAGTTTATAGGCAATTTCAATGTTCAAAACATGTTATGATTGAGGCATTTCTAGGCCTCATCATTTTCCCCCCAACTTATATTGATGCATGTCCTCATGCATTCTGTTGGGCTATGGAATCACATATGTCCATGGTCAAATTCCATGACCTGTAGAACAAATTCTTGCCTATATAAAATCCCCTATTCTTATGAAGGTCTCTGAGCCATTCTTCTAACTGTTCATCAGGTTGGGCATATTCTTCAAAGTAGAATGGAACTGGAGTGATAATGGTTGGAGGCCTAAATTTGAGACCTATCCAATTATGTTGCATGATTTCAATAAACTGTATTACTTCTTCTACCCTTATTCTGGACCATTCTAAGTTGATGGGGGAAATGGGTTCTCTTTTCTACAAAGACATGGAAAGTTCAGCCCATCTATTTCTACAGACTGATAAGGCTGGCATAAAATTGTCATTACAAAAATTGTGGAATCTGTTCACACAGTCCCTCAAGTTTGTCAAGTACATTCTCTTCACATCATCCCTATTCATCATAGTGAAGTGTTGTCTTGTGATAATGGGGTGATTTGGCTAAATTGCTCTGACTAACAATTCAACTCTTGTTTCAATCTCTTTTTTCAGCCTTTTCTCTTGGTCCTAATAAAACTGATTCTGCAAGGTGGACATGAATGCCCTCAATTGAACATCTCCAATGTAGATTTGTGGATGAAATTCTACTTCTTTTGGAATAAAGAAACTGTGTAAAAATAGTTCACACAGGAGATTTTTCTGCTCAAAAGGGCTATCAAAATATACTTCCAAGAAATCTGCAGTGGTGTCTAATTTATATGGAAGACCTGAAATAATCCTCATGACCTGCCATCTGAGGTACTTCTCCTTCAAAATAAGACTGTAAAATCTGGCTGGTCGTCTGAATTGGACTAAAAATTCAATAATTTGACATAAATCAAACACCTTTTATTTCAATGCCTGAATCTCTGTTTCCTTGGCCTCTAGCTATTTCCCTTCTAATTTGAAATTTTTAGTCTTAGTGGCAAGCTTCTCATATCTAATCACCCAACTAGCTATGTCTGCATTGTATTGTTCTAGGGACACAGTATTAGGTGGTCTAACTATAGGTGGAACTCTAGGTAGCAGATCTACCTGAACCCCTTTTTCTGCCACTTCTATTGGTTGATCAGCTGACAGTAATTCTACCTGTACCCCCTTATCTGCTATTTCTATTGGGTTGTCATCAGATAGTAATTCTACCTGTACCCCTTATCTACTATTTCTATTGGGTTGTCATCAGACAGTAATTCTACCTGTACCCCCTTATCTGCTACTTCTACTAATGGTGTAACAATCTGAAATATAGGGACATCAATAGAAGTACTTACTTGATCTATTTCATGCTACTGCTTGGACTGTTCCTGTGCTGGTGACTCATCTCCAATATTTTTTGCTATGTTTTTTTCCAAGTCTAAAACATCTTTAGAATGAAAGGGTGCTTTTGAATGAGAAGGCACATCTTCAAAATGAAAGGGTGCTTCTTCAGACTGAGCACCTATGTCTACCTCAACAGATTCATCTGCCCTAGATAAATCTACAAGAAATTGAGCCAAATCATCCTCATCAATGGATACGATTGGTTATTTTTTAGACTGTGATAGCCTTTCTCTCAACTTTGCCACTTCCTGCTGTAAATCTACAATTTTTCTTTCATGCATCTCAATGATGTTTTCTCTCTCTACAATCCATATGGTTTGTGTCTTGACAACATACCTTGCTGCTCTTAGTTGCTCTGTGATGTCTTCCTCCTCTGTTTCTGCTTTAGAATCAGATGCAGACAAGTCAGCTATAGCAGGCTGCTCAACAGCTGGCTCTTTCTCTGCAACATCTGTTTGCTCCTATTCAGGAGGTTCTATGAAACTGTCTATAATTACATATACCATTTATGTGGCTTGTTGAACTGTAGCCACCTCCAAATTATCCTGCATAGCCTCTTCCTCAATTATCTATTTAGGGAGTTATGGGAAGTTTTCAGGGGCTGGTTGTATTTCTGTGACATTTGGACTGCTTTGTCCATCTTCTTTTTCTATGACCTAGTCCGCCATTTCCCTCAAGTGGAGTCTTGTAGACCTCCTAGTTCCAGATGCAAATTTTTTCTTTTTGCTCTATTTTTGGGTGACAATAAGGGTTATGGGTTCAGTTTTAGATGCTTTTGTTTCCCTTGTTTTTTCTTCCCCTGTTGGGCTAGGTGCTTCATTTCCCTGTTCTAAAAAATTAGTTGAAACTTCAAAAAAATGGACCTTCTTCTATTTTTTTGTTCTGCTACCAGTTCCAGACCCCCTTTTCTTTTGCTTCTTGACTCACGAAGTTGAAGGTTCTGGAGCAAGGTCTTCTGCTGCTACTGTTGGGTGTGTTTTTTTTTTTGCAACAGCTTCTGTAGCAGTTTCTATTTCATCTTTTGCAACATCTTCTACAACATCTTCTTTTGTAACAACATCAGCAGTATTTGTTTCTTCCTCCTCATACTCATCTCCAAAAATTACATCATTTAAGGTAGATTAAAACCTCTCAAAGCTCCTAGGGTTTCCTCTAAAATGGTGCTGGCAAACTAGTTTGATGAGACCATGGTGGCGAAGACTCCCTTTTCCTTCCTGATATCTTTTTGCCATGTTTTTCAATTCTTGGTGTAGGTATAGGGGAATATTTACCCTAACATCTGGTTGTTGCCTACCATGTCTAAGATGATTTAAAATTTTATATGATGCCCTGACAATAGTACATACTGCCCTTCATAGGTTAGAAATTTAATTACCCATGTGGCCACTTCATCCCAGGTTTCCTATAGGCTGGCCCTTTTTACCCCCTTGCATGTGTTATTATGTGTTAAATATTTTGGTGCCCTATCATTTTCTTCCAAAAATTGATTAACTGTATTTACCAATGTATTTTTGCCAGACCTAGGAATTGGAAGACCTTCTAATGGCAGTTCAGTAATTTGACTCAAAACTTTAGGGGTTACCTCAATAGTCATGTCGTTAATGTGTGCCCGGTTGTTTCTAAATGTGTGGGCGAACATGTCGACCAAATATTTAGAGGACCCATTAAACTTATCCAAAAATGGCATAAGCCCTCCATCTTCAAAAATTTGCAGCACTTCTAGATTTTCTCGGAGGTGGGTGGTATCCGCTGGTTCCATTCTCATTTTTCACTCCATTTTCTTGTCTTGGTATGTTACAAACTGCTCACTTCTACTGCTATTCCTTTGCTAAATCTCTGATTTCTGGTGTTTGCAACTTTGCAGGGTTTGGTTCCAAGTTTTCAATTGCCCTATTTTTGTGCTTCGAAATGAATCGTAATCTAAACACTGTACCTTGTAGTCATTTTGCGTTAGCAAATATGTCTTCTTAAAGAAGAGTGGCACATGGTTCTATTTTTTTGCTTCAAACACATGGCTATCAATAGTTGCACATATTTTCTTACCGTCAAATCCACCTTACTCATTTTTAGTTTTTCTATTTTTCCTACAGACTCTCACGTACATGTTTATTAGCATCAAAAATTGGTGGCATACTGTTGGTCACGTCCTCCATGATTCTGGTATTTTCTAAATGGGTGCAAGAACAAGACATATCCTTACTGACACATGTTTATTTCTTGTATGCAGCCAAAAGAATTTTATTTGATCATGTTTCTTTTCTTCTTTGGATGCCACATGGAGATATTATATTGAATGCTCTTTCAGAAGATTATGATCTATTGCAAAAACTTCATTTTGAAGATTATGACTTTATTCCGAAGACAAGTCTTCATTCCGAAGATTATGATTTCATTCTAAAGACAAGTCTTCATTTCGAAGATTATGATTTCATTCCGAAGATTATGATTTCATTCTAAAGACAAGTCTTCATTCCAAAGATCATGCTTCTTTGCGATGTCAAATCCTCATTCCGAAGACAAATCCTCTTTTCGAAGACAAAATCCTCTTTCCAAATATTAGGCTGTATTGCGAAGGCAAATCATTTCGAAGACAGAACTTCATTCCAAAGACAATTCCTGTTGCATTCTGAAAACAAATCTTGCTTCATTCTGAAGATGAAGCTTCATTCCGAAGATGATGCTTCATTCCAAAGACAAATCGTCATTTTGAAGACAAAGCTTCATTTCGAAGACAAATCATCATTTCGAAGACAAAGATTCATTTCAAAGACAAAGTGCAACATTCATTCTTCTATCATTTCGAAGATAATTTCAATCCGAAGACAATACAACAATTAGTCTGAAGAAGATAGCAGGCACTATTTTTGGCATTCTTGTTTCGAAGATTAGGCAAAAATCAATATATCCATTCTCAAAACATGTTTTAAGTATGCCAACTCTTATGGATACCTTTTATGCTAATGATTAATTGTTATATACTATATACCAATCATTTACAATGAAAAAATGTAAGAAATATATACCTGATTAAAACAAGTTAATGCAAGTTTTTGAAAGATGACTGCTTCTTTTGATGTTTTGCTGAGATTTTCTACAATATTTCAAAACAAGTGCAGTTGGTGAATTTTTACAATGATGGTTCAAAATTTTTCAAGGTTATGCATGCCAAAAAATTGGTTTTCATGCATACCAACCCAGTAGTGCCTTAGAAAAGGTTTTCACTGCCGAGTTATTCATTTTTTTCTTTTTTTTTTTACCTCTCCTTTTCTCTCTTTTTTTTCTTTTCTTTTTCTTGATTCTGACTATGCCCATGAAGGAATTCATGATTTCTCTAAAATCATGCCCATGAAGGAATTCATAATCAAAATTTATTCATCTTTTTGTTTTCTGCTTTTTTTGATTTTTTTTTTTTGGTATTTTTTTTTTTTTTTTTTCTTGAAATCCACGATCATGCTGATTGTTTTGAAGTGGAAGAAGAAATTTCTTCCACCTGTTGTGTATCCAAACTATCAAGTTGTTGCAAGAATTCCTCTTTAGTCAGAGGTGTATGGTACACCCTGAGGCGATGTCCATTCACTACCAACTTTCTCTGTGACTCATCAATAGGAGATAAACGAACTGCTCCATTTTCAAATACCTCCTCAATTAGGTAAGGTCCAAGCCATCTAGTTCTTATTTTTCTAGGGAAGTCCTCATAGCGAGAATCAATTAGTAAAGCCCAATCTCCTTGTTGAAGTTTCCTCTACTGAATGTGACTGTCATGCCACATTTTCCTCTGCTCCTGAATTACTTTAGTTTGGTGTAGAGCATCCATCCTAAGTTCATCCAATGCATTCAGCTACAAAATCCTATCTGTCTGTGCCTGTGATAATTCAATTCCAATTTCTAATGTTGTGCGCAGTGTTAGTAGCTCAAATTCAATAGGTAAGAGGGGCTTTTTTTCAAAGACTAGTTCATAAGGTGTGAATCTAGTAGTGGATTTCCAAGTAGTATTGTAAGCCCATATTGCTTTAGGTAATTTATCTAGCCAGTTTCTCCTATGAAAAGCTACTATTTTTTTTAAGATTCGTTCTAGTTCCCTATTTTTTACCTCAACCTGGCCATTTGCTTGTGCGTGATAAGGTGATGATTTTCTATGTTTGATTTCGTATAATTTTGTAAATGCCTCAATGAATTTAGATGCAAATTGGGGTCATTTGTCTATGGTGATAGACCGGGGAGCTCCAAATCTCTAAAAAATCTGAGAATACAAGAAATCAGTGACCTTCTCTTCATGAGCATGTTTGAAAGCACGCACCTCTACCCACTTTGTCAAGTAATCAATGCATACTAGAATATGCACCTTTCCTTGAGAAGGTGGATCAATAGGTCCTACAAAATCAAGCCCCCACCTCTCAAATGGCTCTAAAACCAATTTAGGCTGTAGTGGCATTTCATTTGTATGAGTGGGTTTCCCCATTCTTTGGCATGCATCACAATGCCTAATGTACTTTTTCACATCCTTGTGAAGAGATGGCCAATAATATCCTATCCCTAAGATTTTCTTAATTGTGCTTTTTACAGAGTAGTGTCCACCTGAGGGTTCATCATGACAAGCCCTAAGGATATCATACACCTCATCCTTTCGAATGCACCTACGTAATACATGGTTAGGACTGCACTTAAAAAGTATACCCTTGATCCATTCAAAAGAAGAACTCTATTTGATCAATTATTTTTTCTATTTTGAAGTGAAATGTGGAGGAACTTTCTCTGTGACCAAGTAATTGGCTATATCTGCAAACCAAGGTGATTGGACTGATATAGCAAATAATTTTTCATCAGGAAAGGTGTCTTCAACTAATTCCCCTTCATCTGTGTTCTGTAATCTAGACAAGAAATCTGCTACAACATTAGCTTTTCCTGGTTTGTTGATTATAGTGATATCAAATTCTTGTAGCAACAGTAACCAACGAATAATTCTTGCACTTACCATAGGATTATTCATCAAATATTTAATGGTTGTGTGATTTGTGTGAATAAATATTTGATAACTTGTGATGTAATGCCTGAATTTATTGATGGCATAAATTACTACCAAGAATTCTTTCTCAGTTGTGGTATAATTTTTCTTAGCTCCTATCAAATTCTTGCTAATGTAGTAGATGGCATACTGTTCACCATTGTCAATTTGTCCTAATGCTGCTCCAATTGTAGTATTGGAAGCATCAACCTGCATTTGAAATGGTAATGTCCAATTAGGTCCTCTTAACATAGGTGGAGTTACTAATTTCTCTTTCAAAGCTTCAAATGATTCTTGACACCTTACAATCTAGGAAAATTTAGAATCTTTAGTCAATAGGGCAAACATAGGATTGGCTATTGTGCTAAATCTGGGAATAAACCTGTGGTTAAAACCAATGTGTCCTAGGAAGCTTTTGATATCAGTCTGAGTTTGAGGAAGGAGGTTCTTGATAATTTCCACCTTCTTTGGATCAACCTAGATCCCTTGAAGAGAGATGTGATGACCAAGAACTATTCCTTCCTTCATCATCATAAAAAAAAATTCTAGATTCAAGGATAACTGGTATGCTTCACAACGAGTTAAAACTTTGTCAAGGTTTTCTAATGTAAAGTCAAAATTTTGTCCACATATTGTGAAATCATCCATGTATATCTCAACACTGTTGGTAGTCAGATAAAAAAAAATTGCTAAAACTGCTCGTTGAAATGTTGTTGGGGCATTACACAAACCAAAATGTAAAACCCTATAGGCAAATGTTCCCCATGGATAGGTAAAGGTTGTTTTCTCTTGATCTTCAGGTGCAATCTGAATTTGATTATATCCACTAAATCCATCAAGAAAACAAAAGTATCTCTTTCCAGCAAGGGTATCTAACACCTGATCTATTAAAGGTAATGGAAAATGGTCTTTGTATGTCACTTTATTCAGCTCTCTATAGTCTACACATACTCTCATTTTTCCATTTTTCTTAGGAACTGTAACCAATGGAGAGACCCATTGGCTATCAAAAATTGGGTAAATGAATCCTACCTGTAGAAGTTTTTCAATTTCTTATTTTACAATATCCCTTAGTGCAGGATTCAGTCTTCTATGGGGTTGTCTTACTGGATTGACTTCTTCAGTATAAATTCTGTGGGTGCATATATCAGGGTGAAATCCTGACATATCTTTATAGTCCCAAGAAAAAGCATGAACATGCTTACGCAAGACAGCTATCAATTTGTCTTCCTCTTCCCTAGTAAGCCAACTGTAAATGTTCAAAAATTTGCCTGGCTAGACTTCTGTTTGTTTTGTATTTGGAAGGACTGAATTCACTTCTTCATACCTAGTGATTAGGGAATTAAGAGGACACTACTGAGATGGAAGGAAATAAGAAGTTTTTGTTTCATTATTTTTTGATGGAAGCATATTCTGTATGGAATAGTGAGAAGGAAAAATCAGGTGATGGTGCCATCCATGTGGTAGTGAAAAAGAGTTTTCCTGTAATAGTACAGATGGTTCACTTTCAGATTTTTGGTTCTCCTCATTCCTTAACAATTGATGGATATTTACTGCTTCCTCTTCTAACCCTTGTTCTTGCAGAACATTCATTAGGATAATTTAATTTTTTGATTTTTTTATGTCTTGGAGGTCTTTTGTGTGTTCTCTTACTACCAAAGTGGCTAGTGTGGAAATAACCTCCTCTGATTCTTCATCTGAATCAGGAAACCATAACTGACCTAAAAAAATTCTAGAGGGTCTTGCAGGAGGATACAAAGAGATCTATTTTAGATCAATACCATTTGAAATAGTCATTTTTCTAGATATGTAGTCTATGAAGGTTGCTGCAGTTGCAAGCCAAGGTCTTCCCAAAATGATGGGATATCCATGTGTTGAATTTCTTGGTTGTAAAACCAAAAAATCTGCAGGGAATTCCTAAGAAGAAAATTCTATAGGAACATCTTCAATGATACCTTCATGTTTTGCAACTGACCTATCAACCATTTTAAAATTGTAAATGTGGGGATGAGATGTTTGAGATGTAATTGTTTCATTATATCCTTGGTCATGACATTTATTGCGGCTCCTAGATCTACTAAGACATTTGATATTGGTACTGAACCTATAGTAACTATGATAACTGGACTTCCTAGGTCACTATACTTCGGAGGTACTAGTTTTCCAGATAAGATATCAGTTATCTTTCCTTCAACCTGAACAGTCTTTGGAAATGCTTTTTTTTTTCTTCCTACTCTTTTAATGCACAAATCTCGGATAGTACTTTTAATTATTAGTATATCCTTAATGGCTTGCAATAAGGGCAATGATATAGTTAACTTTTTAAGTTCCTTGACCAGGTCTGATTCAAAATTTTCTCATTGTGGTATTGAATCTTTCGGGATATGGAATTATCCTTGATGAAGGTAATTGTTCTGCCTGTGGTTCTATTTTTTCTTCTTATTTCTCTATTGGTGGTTCAACTATAACTGGTTCCAAAGGTTCTTGCTCTTCATTTTCTTCGCTTGTATTTAAAACAGGTTCAGGTACAACTTTTCCTAAATAAAGTTGGATGTTACAACAATCAATAACATTTTCTTCAACTTCAGCCACATAGAAAGGAGATGCCTGTCTCATGCTTTTTGGATTAGTGACTGATTGAGCTGAAAGTTGAGGTTGTTTCACCTATTGTGTTTGTTGTGGTTGGTTTTGTTTTTCTTGAAATTTTTGATTAGGTGCAGGCAACAAATGTTGATTTTGACCTTGTTTTCTTTTTTGCCTTGGATAGGACTGGTATTGTTGATTCCACTATGGTTGACTTTGCATCCAATGTGGATTAGTCTGATTCTGATTCTAGAATGGGTTGTTTTTATTCCATGATGGGTTGTTTTGACTCCATGATGGGTTGTTTTGATTCTGATTCTAGGCTGAATTACTCTAATTTGTTTATGGCCATTCTTGGGAATTTGTCCATTGAGGATAATTCCAAGGACGTTGGGGTGGTTATGATTGTCCCCAAGGCATAGTCCTAGGATTATACCCCTAATTTGTAGAAAAACGAGGGGGATTTTGGTATTGAGAGAAATTTCCCCCTTATTTTGGTCCAACATAGTTGAGTTTCTCAGTCTAACTTTCTAACATAGTTTTGAGTTGTGGTAGCAGGTGGCATTGATCAGTTGAATGCTTCTTTGAACAAATACTACAAATGATTGAGATAGATGTTTTATTCAAAGGAAATTCTTTCAAAGCATATTTATTTCTACATATTGGGTAATAAATTGCCAAAGGTTCTATGTTTTTTACTTTTGCAGACATTTCCCCCAAAGTTGTGTTTAATTGCACTAGAATATCAGTTTTAAAATTTGCAAGTTCTTCTATTAGGTCCTTCACATTAGTGCTATTTGTACTATTTTTTCTTCTTCCCTACTTATTGTGAGAGTAATTTCTACAGAGACCCACAATTTCCTCATTACTGAGAGTATTTACATCCCCTTTTCCCATCAAATCCAATACTTCTCTGGATTCATCTTGTAATCCTCTCAAAAAAATGGTTTTACATAATTCTGGTTCTACAAGTCCACATCTCCTTTGAAAAAAGGAGAACCTAACAAGACAGTCTTCTAATGTTTCATCATATTCCTATTTAATCCTGAATAACTCATCTTTCCTATTCCTTACACGACAATACTCCTGATATTTGTCTAAAAACACAGTTTCCATTTGATCCCAGGTTCAGATGGAATTTGGATCTAAGCTCATGAATCAGTGTAATGTTGAGTCCTTTAGTGTTGAGGGAAAGACCTTAAGTTTTTTATTGTCATTTACATAATCATAGGTTTGACACACTACCTTGAATTCAAACAAAAATTGATCAGGATCTTCAGATACAACACCTCGAAAGGTTGGAAGTACTGAAGGTGAAATGTTTTTCATGGGAGAGTTTTGTTTTGGATTCAAACGAATAGGATATTCAAATGTTCTGGAAGGTTGAGGAATATCTTGATCATCTCCTTCATCATGGACATAGCCATGTTGGCCATATCTATCTAGATTGCCTCCCTCTGCCATAGTTTCTAGTTTCTTGGTTAAACTTATCCAGATCTCTCTCTCAAGAGGTCCAAGATCCTCTGTTGATAATGAGTCTGACGATTTTTCTTTCTCAGGATGTTCTAATGATGGTGAAACTGGTGATTTTCCTTTCTCAGAATGTTCTAATGATGGTGAGACTAGTGATTTTTCTTTAAATATTTTTGGTAATTCAAACACGGGTGATTCACCCCTTAGGTGTGAAGATCTTCTTAATGGAACAAGCCAGGGATCCTTTTGGGTAGTTCTACATTTTTCATCCCTAGACGTACTCATTTATGTTTACTCTTAAATGACATAAATTATAGGTCAATAATTGTTACTTTAACCAGTTGTTCTATTTAGATTTTATATTGAATCTTCACAACTCAGTCTAATTAATAGTTATTGGACTGTTATTACCTTCTAACAACACAATTCCCCAGCAACGACACCAAAATGATGTGTAGTCATTATACACATCATTAATTCTCAATGAATTTGTCAATCCAGGGCAATGTACAAGGCTATCTACGAAAGAAGGGGTGAACAGAGTTATAACTTAGGTCAATTTAGAGCAACAGGTCTTATTGGTGAAAATGATTATGTGGGGGATTTTGGACATTCCTATCTCTAAATTGCATGAATTAAAACTTAATCTAAGTTGCAGAATTGGAAACTAGTCATTAACTACATAAATGAAGTCCTAATTACAATTGCAGAATGAGACCTAATTATGTTGTAGAATTAAAAGTCTAATTATAATTGTAGAAAGGAAATTTATTTAATTTTGTAGCAATGAAAACCTACTTTTAACATGGAAATGAAACCCTGTCAAGGCTCTGTAATAGAAGGTTGTCAATCTTCTGTGCAGGGGTTGATAGCAAAACATAAAATGCAGGAAATTACAAAAAATAGTAAATTCTGAAATGACAGTCTGCAATAAATTGAAATCTTTGCTAAAAGTGGAGATTACAACCAAACCATTAATCACAAAACATAAAATAAGCTAAGATTGCAAATATCATTAGTTGTTTACAAAGGAATGAAATGACAAGTTCTACAACTCATTATGTTGTAGCAAAATCAGAATAAAATCTTGCTGTTAGTCCTCCTCCTAGGTCTGGAAGTGGCCAGCCTCCTTGTCCAAAAGAAGGTATGAGTCTCTCTCTCTCTTAGATCTTACTCACACTCATTTACAAGCAACGTGAAATAGAAATAGTATACTTTATTGATTCAAGAACATGATTACAATAATTCTGCTGAAAACCTGTTACAAGACTGTAACAATCACTTTCTAATTATTACCTATTTTCTCTATTCTTTTATTTCTCTATCTTATACTCCTCTTACTACCTTTACACCTGAATGGGAGCCATATTTATAGATGTCCTAAGATCTACTAACAAGCTGAGAATATCTCAAAAGATCAAATTCTATTATGCTGCAACAATTCCTATTTTTATCCTAGAAGAAGATCAAACTTGATCTTTCCATAAATGGTGGCTTTTGTCAGTAAGGACGACAAAGTTAGATCTGATATATTTTCCCTTACCCTTTTTAATCTTTATTTCTCTTTTTCCAGCGTCAGAATTTGGTCAACAAGTCAAAAAGCACATTCTGTTTTCATTCCGAAGATAAGTGGTTCGTTCTGAAGATACTGCAATTCTCATTCGAAATATCTACTCATTCCGAAGATACTACAATTCTCATTCCTAAGATACTGCAATTCTCATTCCGAAGATCCACTCATTTCAAAGACACTATGTTTTCTCATTTTGAAGATATCTATTCATTTCGAAGAGACTTCGAAATGAACAAATGTGGGCTCCTTAAATGATTTCTTCTGTATTTCTCATGTGGGTTACTTCTTAGGATCAGATTCAAATGGTCATCATCTCTTTCCACATGTGAATTCTATGCCTTGCCATTCATTGGCAGCTGGCTAGAATTTACATTGGGAAAACCTAGTTTTTGCTGCATAGTAACAATTTTCTTGAACTATTGCCAGATTTATGTAAAATGAATGCTTGAGACATATCAAAACATGATTAGTGAAATGCTGCTATTAATCTAAGCATATCGCATTTAGCAATTCATAACAAAAAAACATAAAACTTATGCAAAAAGCTATAAAAATCACAATATAGTATTTCAGATACAATCATCATGCAAATAGTTAATACACAACATATTGAATTAACTTAACTAGCATATTAGATTAAACATAATATTTTTTAGGCAATTTCAATGTTCAAAACATGTTATGATTGAGGCATTTCCAGGCCTCATCACTAGGCAAAAAAGTTTACTTTCGGCAAACCCTTGGGCTACCAAATCCTCAATCTGATATGTATGAGGAGGAGGCTCTGGAAGGATATTATCATATCCATCCTTCATTGTGTAGACACCAAGGCTCCCATAGCCCCAAGCTAATTAATCCTCCTCGTCTCTACCTGTGAGAAATGTTTCTTCCAAGATTTTAGTCATGATGGGTGTCAAATCCGGAGGGATTGAAATTGGTCACTCATCCAACTTCTTAAACTACTTAAACTTATAATCCCCCAACTGACTAGTGTTGAAATAACTTTCAATTTGGACCCATCCCTTGGTTTCAATGGCTATTTTTATTGGTTACAATTCAGTAAATTCAATAATGATAGGTGGGTATTGATCCCATGAATCAGTCCAAAATCATGCCTTCTCCCCTCTCCCCACTTTCCAAAATAATCTATCTTTTACTACCTGATATCCTAACTTGAGAGCTTGCCACACTAAGGATCCATTACCATCCAAAGGGAAATGACCCACCTCATTTGGGTTTACATGTCCCAAATATTTACTAGTTAAGATTCTACTGAATAAAGAAGTTGGTTGGGAAATCCACCTCCAATAAAGCTTTCCAGCCAAAGCTTTATTATTTAACTTTGATCTTCTTAGTCCCAAACCTCCTTTTACCTTGGGTTGGCTTACTTTATCCCAAACTACTAAGGCCCATTTCATCTCTCCTTTTACTCCTTCCCATAAAATTTTTCTAGCCATCTTGTCCAACTCTTTCCATATAGTATGTGGGGCAGCAAGGATAGAAAATTTATAAATTGGCATGGCCTGAATGACTGACTATAAAAAAGTTAATCTACCCCCATAGCTTAACCATTTGTGAGACCAATGATTAATTCTATCCTTGATACAATCCAAAAGATTCCTCCAGATATCTATTTTTAGTTTTTAAAAATGCAAAAGGACCCCCAAGTATACCACTGGGAGATAAGTCCTTGTGAATCCCAAGATCTCTAAAACTCTATCCTGAAGCCTTTGATCAAGATTGAAAAAGACCACTTTGGATTTTTTATCATTGATGACTTGGTTTGTAGCCCTAAGGTAGACATTAAGTGTATCTCTAATCATTCTTGCTTCCCTAAAGCTGGCCACTCCCACCAATCCTATGTCATCCACAAACTTTAGGTGATTCAAAACTTCCTCACCCACCTTGATACCTGTTAGCAAACCTTGTTGTATTCTCCTCAAGATAAGTCTACCCAATCCTTCAGCCAATAAGAGAAAAATATAGGGAGGGCAATGATCTCCTTGACGAAGGCCTCGAGTAGCTCCAAACGATTGCAAGGGAAGACCCTTGATTAACACTGAGTATGTTGGAGTAGAAACACAACTCATGACCCATTCTATCCAATATTGAGAGAAACCAAAGGCTGCCATCATATTTGACAAGAAGCTCCACTCCACCCTATCATAAGCCTTTGACATATCTAATTTTATGAACATTCCTCTATTACCAGATGTTTGCATTGAATGGATTGCCTCCTGGGCTAGAACCACACCATCTAAGATCTGCCTACCCTCTACAAAACCCCCTTGCTCAGAGGAGATAATGTTATGTAGAAGAGGTTTTAGCCGCTCAACCATTACCTTTATGATTATTTTATATATGACATTGCATAAGGCAATAGGTCTATAATCTGAAATATGTATCCCCTCCTCCCCTTTTGAAATTAAGGTAATGAAAGTATGATTTAATGCTTTAAGCATTCTTTTGCTACCTTTGGACTCCTCTATAACAACCATTACATCCTCCTCCAAGTTATCCCAAAAGGCCTAAAAAAACTTAATTGGAAAGCCATCTAGACCTGGAGTTTTTTCGGTGCTCATTCCAAATACTACATTCTTTAATTTCTCTTTATCAATGGTTTTAAGAAGGGTCTAATTTTCTTCTTTAGAGATAACAGAGGGTATGGCAGCAATAACGTCTTTTTGATCCTCTTCATCTTGCACCATAATTTCCTTAAATAGTTTAGAAAAATAATCCATTGAATGGAAATGCATACCTGGAAGTGTATCAAAGGAGTGTTCGTTCTCATCCTAAAGAGCTTCCATGTTATTCATCTGTCTCCTAGCACAAGCAGTCCAATGGAAAAATTTGGTATTTTTATCACCTTCTAATAACCAAGTGGTTCTTGCTCTCTGTTTCCAGTAGGTCTCCTCTTGGTTGTCAATGTCCTCAACCACTTTACGCAATGCATCATTCTCTTATTTGATCTGCTCTATAATTGTTCCTTCCCTAAAGTGTTTTTGAATCTCATCCCATCTGGCCACCAATGGAGCTCTTTGGACCTGGAAGTCTGTCTTGTTAGCTCGCCTCCATTATTTCAGTTGAACTTTGACATAATGAAGTTGTTTGTGGAATCTAAACATTGTTGTCCCATATATTGGGCGACCTTCTTCCCACCACTGTGGAATTTTTTTTTGAAGTTCCTCTTTTTGTAACCAATTTTTTTCAAATTTAAATGGTTTGTGATGGTACACTGTCTTGATCCCTCCTTCCAAAAAAATGGGAAAGTGATTTGAAACTGGACCCTCCAAAATATAAAATTTTATATTCCATTTTACAAATGCCTCTTCTGAAACCAAAAAATGGTCTAACTTCACCTTCCTTCTATGTGGCTCCCTCCTCTTATTAGTCCAAGTATAGTTGGTTCCAAGGCATTTAATATCCACCAAGTGTAATGCCTGGACTTGGGCAATCATAAGATGATCCCCTGGGTCAAAAATTGGGGTTCCCCCTTTCTGATCTCTAGAGGATAATTTAGCATTAAAATCCCTAGCAATTATCCATTCTAAATATTCCCTTGAGACTCTCATGTTATGCACAACTTTCCATTGATTCATCTAACCATCTAGGTTTTGAGCCCCATAAAAATTTGTGATTAAAACATGTTCAGTAGTGACATTATTTCTAAAATGTGATGTGAGAACACCCCTCCAAGCTATATGTTCTATTATAGTCAATTCAAGAGAGTTACAAAGAGTAAATATCCCCCCTGAGGCACCTTGGACAGCCACTTCCATATGACCAGCACCCCTCCAAATTCTGTTAACTGTTTTACACAAGATCTAACGACATTTTTGTCTCCTGGATAAGCAAAAAAATTGTTTTACATTTTTCTAAGAGTCTGCAAACAACATATTGATGGCTTCTACTGTTTAAACCCCTAACATTCCATGATTGTATAATCATTGGTTACCTTGAGAGCAGTAAAAATCTATTGGCCTCACCGATCCTTCAATGATCAGTTTGTCTCCTTGAACTGCTATCAATTCCTTATTTGATTTTCTACCCACTCCTTGAGAGTTGCTATTTTTTTATCTCTTTTCCACCTGATTTATCCCTAAAGTTGGCCTTTCTCTATTCTTTTCTGCTATTCCCATGCTGAAATCCTTAATTATTGGTTGCTCTTGGTTATGCACTATCAATGCCCCTGCACTCTCGATCTGCGGTAACTCACTCGTACTCATTTACTTGCTCTATGACGGGGGGAGATGAGAGAGGAGCTTGAACATGGATGTTATTATTTTCATTATTCCCATCCACTCCTTCCATGAATTGTTCTTCTTGGTCCATTAGTGTCTTAAATATCTCATACCTATTGGAGGGCTTGAGTTGGGTTTGCTCTTTACCATATTTTTTTCTTTTGCCTTATCCTTCTTTTGGGCTGTTCAAAACCATCTCTCTATGCTTATTTACCCTGAGAAATATTTGTTGGTTCTCTGTTTATTGTTGACTTACCCTCCTTAGGAGGATTTGACATTCCTAGAGGAGCCTCCATTTTTATGTTCATATTATTTGGGCAAGATCGGGCCAAATGACCATGTTTGTGGAAGACTCTGCATCTGAAGGGCAATGCCTCATAATCCAGCTATTGAATCCAATATAGTCCTGCAATTTCAAGTTCCACCTCTATCGGTAGAGGCTGGCTAAGATCCATTTCCACACATAATCTTGCATAGACAGCCGTTTTTCCTTCTATTGTGTCTTTGGAAACACCCAAATGTCTTCCAAGGGAATTACCGATAATTTCCAATACTTGCTCACTCCAAAACTCCATTGGAAGTGCATACAAACGGATCCAAACCGGGACAGCAATGGGTTCAATTCGAGGATCAAATCCCACTCTCCAGGGTTGAACAAATAATCCTGTCGGACCATGATTCCTCTTTTCTGATTTGAAAGCCCTATTTCTATTGGCAAGTGAAGAAAAACTAACAATAAAATATCCATTGCTAATAAACCATAAAGAAAACTCACCAAGAGGCTCCCAGTTTTGCCGGACCCAGGAATGTAAAAAAATTAGGGTAGGGCGAATACCCATGAATTTACATATCAAATCATGATTGGCTCTATATAAAACTATTTCTTCAACCATCCTTTGCTCAATGACAATATTTGGCCTTGATTCTTACTGTGGCAAGCATCCATTAACTCGTTGAGATGTTGATCTATTTCCAACAACCGTAAAGAGCATTTTTAATGTAGTTTTTTGTGCTTCTTCAGTATTTGATGGATATTTATCCTTTAAAAAATCTGCAAAAGAACTGTCTCTCTAGAAGAGGATCCGGAGGTGTCCCCATTGGACCCTCCTGGGGCAGCAATCTTGTCTTCAAATCCATAGTAACCAGAAATATCTTCGGCTACCCAACTGATGCCCTAGTTTTTCCCTAGCTTCAAAAACCCTAGTTCATCCATAGATGGTTATCGTTATCAGGAAGGATGCAACTAATTAAATTAGTATTTCATGAGTCCTTCGAAGTACCATTGTTACTATCAACTCTGAGAAGATGATATTTGTCATGCCCAAACATACCCTAATGAGGTTCATATTCTACTATCCCCTAACCACTTCTTCTCTCTCCCTCTTTATCATTTTTGACAAAAATTATGGCTACATCATCATCTTCATCATGACTACTACTAGTGACCAAGGTCAACTAATTTTTCCTATATATTTTCTCTTACTTTTCTCTACCCTTTCTGCCTTATTTGTCATTGTTGTCAGCTTATCATTTAAGTTTGATCCAATACTAGAATTTGTGTGGTGACCAATGCTCTTTATTGGTGGTAACCCATCAATGGAAATAATATCAACATATTCTTGCAACAAATCCTTCACACCATGTGGGATTGCATTAATATTTTCCACTATCCCTTCTTTTATGGGTTTAGCAATGAAAGCAAAACATGCTTGCTTCTTCTTTCCCTTCAAGGATTATTTTTCTATGCCTTAGCACACGGTAGGACTATTGTCCTCTTCTTTCTCTTTGTCATTCAATGGACTTAACATGTACCTCTTGCCATCATTATCAATAGTGTAGGTTTTCTCCCTATATACTTCCTTTTTATCAAACTACCATGGTCTTCCCAATAAGACATAACACACATCCATCAACATAAAATAACATAGTATATCATCCTTATAAGAATCAATTTAGAGGTGTACCATACATCGTCCATTCACAAAAATTAGATGTCCATTTGCAATAATGATACCTTGTATGGGTTCGAATGCTCCATCCTCTTCAATCCAAGTTTCTCTACCATATTTGTTGCCACTAGATTGTCAGTGCTTCTGCTATCCACAAAAATATTACAACATTTACCTCTTGATTTGCAAATCATCCTAAATAGGTTCCTCATTTTCTTAGGTTCATGCACCTCCTTAGTGGGTTTTAACAACACTCTCACCATCATGATATATTCTCCTTATTCTGGTTCTTCCATGTGTTTTGGTAAAGCACTACTCTCCTAATTTGCTTGTACAACTTGGTTATGGGATTTTATTCCACACCCACTGGTCTGTTGTGCTTGAGGATATTCACAGGCCCTATGTCCTTCTTCAAAACATCTATAGCACTTACCAACAAAACCACATCCTCTTCCTCTACCAAATCCACATCATATTTTTTATGATTCACCTTTTTTCCAGGTGCTTTTATTAGATTCACTCTGAGAAGTACCAACTTATCCTTCTTGCAAATCATGCTCACCAACATTATTTGATTGTTCTCTTCCTTGATAGGATTTTCCCCTTCCTCTTGCATTATTTTATTTCTTGCACAACTTTTCCTCTACCTTGAGTTCATATTGGTATGCTTCTTCAATAGTTTTGATTTTAATCATGCCAATATTATCTTGTATGGATAATCTTAGTCCATTTATATATCTTACCACTTTTTCTTCATCATATTCAATGTGACTTACACTTATGGTCAATTTATAAAACTCCTTTGTATACCATTTTACATCTAATTTATTTTGCTTGAGATTTTGGTCTTCTAAACAATTGAATTTGATATTCAACAAGTAAAAACTTAGCCTTCAATTTTGTTATAAACTTATCCAACATTCAAATTCTATCATTGCCCTTTTTATACCTCTCTATTTGGATATTATCCCACCAGATCAAAGCATGTACCTTAAACATATTATAAGTAAACTTCACCTTATTGGGGTCTTCTACTAATTCAAAATCAAAATACTTTTTCATTTCTACTATCTAGTATATGAGCTCCTTTGAATTTAGTCTTCCATTGTATAATGGGGTTTCTATCTTCAAATTATGATCCATATTAGAAATTTCTCAGATAAATATTTCTTCTATGTCTCCTTGTTCTTTATCTTAAGACTTTTTCTTACTATTCTCCTCTTCTTCACTATCACCGACGTCTTCTATTTTAATGCCCATCCTTTAAGCATTTTTAATTGCATCAAGTCAAGCAGTAATTCCTCTTAGCATTTTGACTATATCTACATATCAAAGATATTGATATATTATTCATACCCATTGTGCCATAATTCAATCCTCATAGATATTCTAGCTCTTATAAAAAATGATGTAATGTTATCTAACACAATTGTAATGGTCAACAAATACATCTAAAAATAGAGTAATATTGAAGATGATCCAGTCAATATTGGCTAACTATTTATGAAAGCGATTTCATTCCCTATCCCTATGTTGGTTGTATATGATGAATGACTCCTTGTGTCAGTTGTATATTATGGATGACTCCTTTTCAACTATATATGATGAATGATGCCAAATCCCTGTTATGAAAAAGAAAAATAATGATGATAAGTAATTAGTTATTATAAGCAACCCAATGATGACAAACAACTCCATTTATCTATTTTGATAACTAGTTGTGATAGTTGAGTTGTGATGGTGACTAGGATTTTTAAGACGACAATTCAATGGTTATGATGACTCAATCTAAGAAAATATGATTTACTCAATTTATAAAGATATATGATAAATTATTCCTTTTGATGATAGCACCAATGATGGTGACAATAAGATGTAAGATAAAAACCTCCTTATGTAAAAAAATAACTATGAAAAAAAAAATTTCCTCGATCAAGATGATATAGTGCATGTCGATAATGGCTCTTTAGTCAGTAAGTCAAGCAGGTTCTTGATGATTGTGATTCATGAATGGCAAATGCTTAAATTACAAATTTCTATTGATTACAACAACCTACACCTACAAATAATTTCCTAATAACACATACATTATCGGATCATGCAATAACAACATATGGATTTTAATAGGTCAATGGAAAATAAATATTTTATTAATATTGTCAAAATAACGATGTTGTTACAAATAATATTTGTGGAGCACATAGATCTCACATAGAGATTCTATTCTCAATGTCTCTATTCTCCCCCTTTCTCTTCCTCTCGTTTACCTCTCCTCTTATTTATATATTCAAGAACTATGACTTGTTATTCTTGATGATTTATCTTCTAGTCCAACTAATCAAGGCATTTTATCTTCCAATTTCCAATCGACATCACTTATATAGTCCTATTTATGGAATTTCTAGCTAGTGTCACTTAGCTAGCTACTGCATGGATGCTCTCGCATTAATTCATCTCCATGTCATATTCTAATTTTTCTCACACTAAGAGGTAATGATTCTTAGTATATATGTAAATGCATCTTTATATTGCATCAGTGATATTCTAGACTAAATATAGAAAATATGGTACTTCACTAAGATAGATCTCAACTCAAAATTATAATCTTATCAACCCTTTAGATATCTAGTAAAGAACAAGGGTGGGTTTTTTGAGTTATTGGCTATGCTTTTTGGTTGGAGCAATACACTTGATACATTCATGTACCTAATGAATGATGTTCTTAGACAATTCATAGGTTTCTTCATGATAGTATACTTCAATGTTATTCTCATCTTCACAATATTTGAGAGAACTGAACATGTGCACCAAGGTTGGAACATATAGTACCAACACAAATTATAAATCAATATACCCTTGTGCCTACAAGGTTATATATAAGTTTTATGTGGGAAACATCATATATCATGATGATATTTATCTAGATATCACTATGATGAATGTCATATAAAATAAGTTATTATAATATACCTAGTTGAATTAAAAAACTATCTAGATCTGGCTAATTTAAAGAATTAAAAAAGAAGTTATATTTAGCATAATTTTTATACATGATAGACATAAATTAAAATTTTGAGGTTAAGTTTGATATGTCTCACTATGCTCTTAGTTTCACACCAAGTCAATATAGGAACCTAATCACCTATCATTCATAAAAATTTAATACTATAGTTTTATTTTAAATTGGTTATATGGGATTGAAAAGGGCCCTACCCATATTATATCATCACCACAGAGTAGTATTACTAAAATTTGGATATTTTCCATGTATTGCTTGGTAAGATTTGAACCTAAGTCTCCTCCTTGAATATTAAGGAATCTAACCAGTTAAGCTATTGCCACATTATATAAAAATTCAATGCAACAATTTATATTACTCATAAAATAAATTATATTCCATTGTATAAGTTATTTATCAATAGTTACAAAACATCATATATAAAGAAACTCCCATTCATTCTGATCATAAACCTATGCAATTGTTGTATATTAAAAAGAAATAAAAAATGCATGTCGCATACAAAGGGTGACTTGCTTGCAACATATCCACCTTACGATCAAACATCATAAAGCCAAAGAGAGTCAAATGAATAGCTATTTTAGACATACTCTAATTTATAATCTAAACATTACAAAGACAGTTGGTCAAAACTTCTCTAAAGTAAGAAAAATTTATTGCAATGACACTACCTTTACTTAGGAATGTTACCAATGGTTATTGGATAAGTTAGTATTGGATCATATCTCAGTAATAAACTTCTTTATTTTGTAAGGTGACTACTTTTTCCATCCAAGTACATTTATAAGTACCTAATCTAGGATATGCACTATTTCAAGATTGTCAAACTCTTTGAAATTAATAAGACTCTTGTGATGTTATAAGACTACTTTAATTTCCCTCACATGTACTATAATATATATCCATATTAGATATTGCATTCCATATAACAATGGTAAATCATAAAATAGAGAATAAAAAATCAAGTCATTATTACTATTTTCTAGACTTTAGAATCCATTAGCATAGATTAGTTATTAGCTTGAATTCACCAAGAAACAAAATGATTGAATTTTTTAATGGTTGTTTAGTTTTTAAATATGAAAATCATGGTTTTGTGTAACAATGACATTTGTACAACTTAAAATACCTTTATTTATTTTCAAGTTTACATGTCTAAATACACTTCTATATAATGATTCTAGAGTATAATTAGAGACTTAGTTTCATCATCCTGTTTTAGTAACATTTATGGTATTTAATCAACACACACATATACTATTTAATTTATTTCCATCCTAGACATATGGAAAATAAAAATGTTTACTAAGCATTCATAAACGTTATTTGTATGTATAACAATGATCATCCTCATACAAATGGAATTATAATATTTTATACATCCACCATTCTTACAATTAGGTCTTGCACAATTTCATTGATCATAATATTTTATAATCTTGCATTGGGTTCTAGTAAAAAGCACCCTTAGATATTTCTCTATATCATTTGTTTATGTATAGATGTTAGCTCAAGCAAAGGAAGTGGACAAACCTATGAAAAATATAGCATGTGTATAACTAGGTCTATTATAGGAGTATCATGATTGTTGTGACACCTCTCATAGGTTTCATGTTGAAGATTATATTTGGCTTCATATTCATAAGAAATATTTCTTCTTCCCACACTTAAATATCAAATATTTGTTCTATCGTCCTTACACCATAATTTTTAATATTGTAAAGAGTGTCTTCATTCTTGACTTGGCATTATACTTAGGAATATTTTTATTATAAATGCAAAGGTCCTCAAGCCATACATTCCACTTATGCTTGAACCTACATGTGTATAACATCCCTTAGACATGGATCTAAATTAGTGGATATAGAGTTTAGCAAATAAACTCATCTATGCATTTAGTAGATACACCCATAATGGAACTCATAACCTATTTAAGTTTATGATAATTATATATTTTTTCATTTAAATATGTGGTACACAATTGATTAAATCAAACATCAATTTTGCTATTTAAAATTAGACATGTTAGAAACCATCACTATTGAAGTAAGATTATTATTTTGAGTGGAGCATTGGTTTATCAACTCTTTATCAATAGTGATAACAATATATAATGAATGCTACTATAAATACAAATATTTGCATCTTAATACTAACTTATATCTTCACTCAATAGTTTGGTTCCATACTCTAATTTGACATCAACATAGTACTTGATATAAGCATCCATTTCAATGTTGTTATCAAAATTGGATATTGCACTATATATTAAGTCCTAGTGTTAGATCTATTATAATATTAGTAATCTAATATTATTAGCCAAAGTTGATAGTGCTGATGTAAGCATATAGAAAATATTGATGTAAGCCTATGGGCATGTGCAATGTAAGCCTATGGACATTCTCTATGTAAGCCAATGGGTAATCTTGATGTATTCACCTCATGATACTAGCAAAACTGCTTGTATGGTTGACCTTAATTAAGTGTATATTGTAAAATAGTTCGTTTACTCCATTTTTTATAGGCTAGAGATTTTGTATAGTTGGGCATTAGGTATTTTTTATAAATAACCCTATCCATTCATTCATTATTAATTGAATTTTTAGTAGATTGTATTCTTACGAACTGATAATTAGGTGTATTTTTTTCATTATATATATACCATTTTAACCAGCCCAAGTAAGGGGGTTGTTACATAAAAACTCTAGAGAAAAAGGGGCATCATCTCTATTACATACGTTATTATGTTACCTTAAAAGTCCTAATTTACCATGGGTGTCCTCCATATTATTTCCTTTACTATGATTCCCTTAAAACTCTAAATTGCACATGACAAAACCTATAATACTTTCATTTTTATTACAAGGAGATTATTTTATAGTATTTGAGGAGAATGGATATGATTTACCTAGATGACACTTGTCATTCAATCTTTTCCATTTTAAAATTGCCTTGACATATTCCTTCATACATTTAATACCGTTAATATTTGAACTTATGCATTATAATTCATCATCCTTGCATATCCCCTTGGGTAACCCTCAACTACTCTTGGAAGGATCTACCCCAATTTTGGGAGGTTTTGGGCCACATAGGCATGACTGTTCCACCTTGGGATGAGGGCAGATCACCACCATCCCACCCAAGGATGGTGGCAAAGTGATCGTCCTTAAGTGGGATAGTCACAAGGTTTGACTCCCAAAAAGTCAAATTGGGATAAATGGTACCCAAAAACTACCATTATCCTACCTATTTGAGCATGCAAGATCAGAGGGCACAAAATCCTTATGACATGTTGTATAATGGAGGCCAAAATGGGAGATTCTCTTCCCCTTCCAATGCATGCTTAATTTTAGACAAGTGGCACCTCCTGCCATGCATGCCCTCGCATGGCCATTTGTCCAAAGGCCTCATTTAGCTATAAATAGGATCTATTTTCCACACAAATATAGAGAGGAATTTTGAGACATAGCAACGAAGTGCTGCCAAGATTTCCCCTCACCTCTTGTGCCCCTTTTCCTCGAAATATCTACCTAGCGAAGGAGGTTTGTGAGTGATCTAGGAGGCACAATATGATCACAAAATTGAATCATCTAAGTGAATTTCACCACAAAATTTGATGACAACACCAGTAGGAGGTTTTTTGACCAATTCATAGAGGAATTGGTGATAAATTAGGGGTAGAACTGGTGGTCGTCCCACCCTAGGATGGTCCCCATTTTGTGATAGTCCCCACCGTCCCTGCAAGGTATAAGGACATATGTGTGCATTATTTATTTACTATTCTTTTTTAGTCATATTCTATATTAGTATATGAACATGCTATCCAAATTTCATGTATTTTGGAGCTATATTGAGCGAGATATCACATTTTTAAGTTTTTGTAGGCTTGTAAGGTCCATTGGAAGGTGCACATGGATTTGTACTTTATTTTACAAATCTAACCATATGGGTCTTCTTAAAATATTATTTTTTGTATTATGTCCAATGTTCATATGTTTTAGGCCGAAAATTGCTTATTTTGGGTTTTGTAGGTTTGAAAAGCATACTGTGAATCTGACACATCATTGGATGTAATTTTTGTTCCATTTTTGGTGATATCTTTCCAAAACCATCTATTTTACATACCTCTACAATTTTAAGTCATTTGGAGTTGTTTTAGATAGGCGTATTGCATATTCATATTTTCTAGCCTTTTAGTGCCTGTGGGGTTTGCATGTTTTCAATATACGCACTTGCTATTTAATGATTCTAGTTTCATTGTGTGCATGTGCAAGTCCTACAGTGTACAAGGAAGTATCAGAAGATCATGAAATCAAATAACAAAGTGATGGCATCATAGGCCCACCCACTTCGATTGTGGTTACGAGGAAGAACATTGGAAGTGCACATGAGTTACTTTGAGGATTCAATCCTTGGGCACCATTTTTTAATAATTGTATTGATATAGAGCCCTCAAGGGGAAATTTATATAACCATGGTCTTTAACCCATCAAGATAATAGAAATAAACTTTACTTTGCTTCATTTCTTGCATTTTGGTCACCTTTCCATGTTTACTTGAATGCTTCCATTTTGGCGCTTGTCCATTACTTGAGATAGATGCATGTTTTAGCTTCATTCGGTGCATCATTTTTCCCCTACTTCATATTCATTAGTAGGGTGTGCTTGAATTACCTTCTATTATTTTATATTTTATTCATCCTTAGTTTTTATAGGATTAGGGGTTTCAACATCAAAACATACAAAATAGTATAGGGATTCACAAAGAAATTTTAAAAAATATAATTACCTTCTATAATTTTTTTATTTTCTTATTTTTTACGTAATAAATATCATGGTAACTACACACAGTAGATATTATTCATGAGCTTATGTTGTGGAAAATATACAAGGGGGTGTAGAAAACCTCCAATTTAGCCTTGGGGACATGGTTATTCTACCATGGCATCTTGGCCTACATCGTAATGCTAATACAATATACAAGAAATATGATCTCTAGGAATTCCCTATCCAGGATGCATTCATGGGTTCTCAAAATGATCAAGAATATGAACTTCTTAGTCGAGGTTGATATTCTATTTCCACTATACGTAATTCGCCCAACGATGGGTCTAGTAGGGGATTGTTGTAGATTTATATCCTGAATTGATCTAACAACCCATATGAGCATGAGTGATATTTTATGCCATAACACACCCTATATGAGCAAGCCACTCTACTTTATCACCCATGTATGAGCTGAATATATCCTCATTTAGATAGGTACGTCCTCCACTATCTCAATAGAGAAGCCTCATATGCTCACATATGTTTTGAAGACGAAGAAGAAGAAGACCTAAGTCCTATTAATTTTCAATGCAGAGAAACTTCCATGCAAGCATGTTGTGCCTTTGTACCATACCAATATGTAGACATCCCATTTAAACCTTAGCATCAAGTCAACATGACTTCCCTCAATCATGGGAATCGGGTAGCCAACCTTGGTGAGCCTGTAAAGCAAAATAAGTCCCTCCAAATAAATATGAGGGCTTTTTGACCTTATACGGTTGATCAAATCAATAAATTATCTAGACCAAACATAAAAAAAGAGCGACTACACCAACTACAGTTGGATCAATTGCAAATGGATCAAGAGCACCTAGAATATGATCAATTGGAACAACAAAGGGTGTGCCAAAAATGGTTATATCAACAATGATTCCACCAAGAACACCTAAAAAAGGTAGCACATGAGGACGTCATCATGCCTAAAACTTATAAGAAATGAACTCCCCAAAGGTGCATTGTGCAACATTATGAGTTGCCTCCTAGGTTGAACCAAATTCATCCTCCTTGCGTGTTCATCAGTCATCATAGGTATCAACAATAACTAATGCAAAATCATAAACCAGAGCAGGAAACCTATGAAGACTTATGATAAGAATATCAAGATCAGGGGAATCATAAATTTTTTTATGAGGATATATTTGATGACTATTATCAGACTCCTAGCCCCATTAGGCATCTTCCACATCCCCTTGCTTGAGGTAAAATGTGGAGAGATGAGATTATTTCTATTGAGTCTTACAAGGTTTTAACTAAGTGCATTCAATCACTGGAAAAATCACAAGCTTCATGAATGGGTCACAAGAAATCTAATCTAATTCAACTTTGCAATCAACCACTCCACTCTTCCATATTGTATCCCACATATCCTGAGCATTTTGAAATGCCCAAGCTAGATAATTTAAAATAGGATGAGGATGCATAGGAGCATGACACTAGTTTTATGAACCTAAATTCAAAGTGATGATGTATTGCTACTCAAAAATTTCTTAATAATGCTCTCGGGCCTAGCCCTAGAGTGGTTCAATCATCTTTTGAGGCACAACATTCATAGCTTTGAGAAACTCGTAAATGCCTTCCTAGAATATTTTTCATTCAATTTGAAGAATAAATCTAACCTAACTAACTTGTCTAACCTTAGATAATTTGATGATGAGCCAGTCAGAGATTATGGTAATAGGTTGAGGAAAGTTATGTCAAACCTACCATTCATCCTACCTATTATGAAACTCACTCGAATGTTTACGAAAATTCATTTTAAGCAAATCTTTCTTCTTTTACAATTACAATAGTATCAGGCATTCGAGGAGGCCTTCACACAAGCCAAAGTTATAGAGGACATTAAATTTCAAGAGGGGAACATTAAACTATGAAGGAAAGAGTGGAAAAAAAATCCTAGAGGTAACCAAACACAACAAAGACCAGCTTCGGTCAACCAAGTTGTCTTAAGTCTTCATAATCCTGAAAAGCAAGCAGTGCCTTAATAGTCTAATTATTAGGCTCAACCTCCCTATGCAATACAAAAATCAACAACATTGATTTTTGGCACAAAATCAACCATGCCATCCACCTCGTACTTATATACCATTGCCTAAGTCTTTGGCATATTTCTTTAATCGATTGTGCAAGAAAAAGGCTATTAACTTGTTTGAGATTTTTCCCCTAAATTAAAACCATCTAAAACCTAAGGAGCATATAGAGGATATATACTATGTATATCATTGATAGAAGGGTCATGATATCTGGGCCTGTTATGCATTCAAAAATATAGTACAAGACATGCTAGATAAAAATCAATTACAGATTAAAAATCCTCTTGCCCTCAATAATCAACAAATGATCATCTTCAAAGATCCCTTACCTACTCATGAGGTGAAGGATTATCATATAAGGCATGTAAATGAAATCCATATGGCTCCACATTATCATGGGTTTGTTGGAATGATCAACATTATGATGATAAATTGAAGGTATGATCAAGTTGCACTGCCTACATATCTGGTTAACATTCCTTCTATGTCACAACACTTACCATATCAAAACCCTATCCAAGGTCCACAACCTCAACTAGTTGTGAAAATTAGTAGGCTGACTCAAATCCTATGTACAACATCAGCTAAAATGACCATCTATGAGTTAATACAACAATGTCCAAGATATCAAGAAGCATTGATGGATATTTTGAGGTCAATTGAGTTACAACCCCAAAATCCAAATGCTTTTTCCAACTTCATGGGGCATATTCAAACATGTAAGGATCCTATTATAACCTTCCAAGATCATGAGATCAAACCAGTACCTACCAACATAATTGATCCTCCATTGCACATTATTATGTGCATAAATAGGATTCCTTACAAGTAGGTATTGATTGACATAGGTCCCTCCATAAACATCATCATCATTTCCACACTAAACCATCTCAATCTTTCATAATTGTACATTGTGGCATCCACCTTCACTTTACAAGAATTCAATGATACTCATTGCTCTATGGTTGGCACCATATTCCTTCCTATATAGGTTGGACTAAAAACAATTCTAGTATTATGCCACATTAACGAAGGTGCGATGAAATACAACATATTGCTTGGATGACCCTAGATTAGAAAACTGAAGTGCATCCCATCTATACTACACCAATGTATCAAATATGTCCATGAAGGATAATTTTATGTAGTGCCTTTGGATTTTGAATCTTTTAAATACGTTAACCTAGTCAATAATATGCAAGAATCCATCTTGCCTTCCATGCATATAGACATTCAGTATGATAGCCTTATTAAGCATCCAAAACCCTCATAAAAACCATCACCCCCACACATCAATTTATCCACATCATCACCTCCATATTAGCGCTCATCATTGGCCTCATTTGACATCTCTTCTTCATCATCGGGTCCTCCTACCGAGAAGGAGTTGAAAACTCTAATAGAGAAAACCCAATCGTTCATCCCCACTATCTCCATAATAGAGATTCCAGTTCCCATGGAGGAAGAAAAATTATTTGCTATAGTAGATGAACCACCTCATACTACACCTCCTTCACCTCCATCCTCCTCATTATCTTCATCACAAGTCACTATCCAGTTGGCTAATCCTAGTCTTGCTAAGTACCTAGTATAGAATGTAAAATTCACACCATTCATCAAGTTCTTTCATGATACAGGTAGACCTCATGTACCATATTTACCCATTGGTACTATTTTACCCTTGGGGACCCCCCCAAATTAAACAAACTTCATTTATGTGGGCTTCAATGACTCTATAGATAATTTTACCATGATAAGTCATGATGATGAACCTTTCTCGAAAAACATTGGGTATATTTCAAACCCAAAGTTTACCTTGTGATACCTTTATCATTGCCATTGGTACAAAAATGATTTAGGTATATATGATCAGGATCTTCAAACACCCTATCAACCATAATACTAGATTTTGATAGATAATTTTGTATTAGGGTATTCCATACATATGCCAAATGAGCTCCTTGTAGACTCCCTCCAATGCCTAACCATAGGCTTTGGGGAGTAGATCGATGATAACTATTATGCCACCCAAGGCTATCTTCATCTATTAAGAGACCATATCCCCATTACAATAGTTTCTATCGAGCCTTATGACTCCCTCAATGATATGTTAGAAGAGTACAAGGATGAGATGAAACTTTCTTACCTTGGTCTTTGCCACACATGAAAACATCCTGATCTAGTCAATGAGACACCTAAATAATATGAAGATGAAATAGAACTGGCATATTTAGGTCCTCACCACCTCCAATGAACTAACAATTAAATAATATAATTCACCCCGATAAACCTAGATGAGCTATATCATAGGTTTTTTCTTCACAAAAACCCACTTGGAGGGACCGTATACCCCCAAAATATCCAATCATTCTAGCTCCTCCTAGGCCTCACCCATTCATCCCTCTACTACTGCAACCACCACCAACATATCTAGGACTTTCCATATTCAATAGTCCCCCTCCACTTACAAATATAAACTATCCATCCATAAATATGGTTTCCATCAACCTATTTTCACCACTCCATAATCCTAGTGACCCCTTAAAACCTTTGCATCTCAAACATGAGGTCCTTGATTTTGATCGTGTTGCATCACCACCATTTTCGAAAGATTTCTTCCCTTATGAAGAAATGTTATAGTCATTTCATTTCTCTCAAGGGCCACCTAAGGATATTTTTCAATTTGATTTTGAACTAGATATGATTGATTCTCTAAACCCAACTTATGACATCCACCTCATCCCTACACCTCATCATCTTGAGGAGGGATCTCACATGTTAGTAGTAGAAACAATTGAAGTAGACATAAGCACTAATATTGAGACTCCCAAAAATATAAATTGGGATAAAGCTTATACCTCAAAGAACATGCCATTTACACATCTCTATTGACAAAGAAGACATAAATTTTTTCTTGGTCATACAAGGACATGCCAGGTCTTGATCCAAAATTGTTAATGCACAACCCTACAATCAACCCAAATATTAAATTGATCAAGCAAAAAATTCTCAAGATGCATCAAACAATCACCTTGATGGTAAAAAATGAATTACAAAAATTGTTGGATGCAAAATTCATCTAATCTATTGACTATCCTCTATGGGTGCCCAACATGGTACCTATAGGAAAATCATATAGGAAGATTCACATATCTATAGAATTTTGATATATTAACAAATCAACTTACAAGGATGAATTCCCCCTTTTGATCATCGATGCACTAGTTGACACTATCACACATCATGATATGTTGTCCCTCATTGATGTTTTTTCGGGCAATAATCAAATTTGGGTCAAACCCAAGGATCAACCAAAGAAAATCTTTACCATTCCATAGGGAATTTTCTGCTACAAGGTAATGCCATTTTGACCTCAAAAACTTTTGTGCAACATATCAGCAGGCCATGACATACATATTTTATGACTATATGCATAAAATCCTTGAGGATTACATAGATGATTTGCTAGCCAAATCACTATTGCATCAGAAGCATATTGATGTTCTAAGTAATGTCTTCGATTGCCTCATTGAGCACAATGTAAGAATCCCAAAAAGTGTATCTTTAGAGTCACATCTAGAAAAAATTTAGGTTTCATAGTCTCTAAGCGAGGGATCAAAGTTGATCCTACAAAAGTAAAAGCAATACTTGAAATGATCCCTCATATCAACCTTAAGTAGATTTACAGCTTACAAGGAAAAGTAGATTTAAATAAATTTTGATCCATGAATCAACTTCTACAAAAGGGGGTCCCATTCCATTGGGACAAGGAGTGCCAAAATTCCTGTGATGAGATAAAGTAATACTTGGCATTGCTATCAGTTCTAGCTCCACCCTAACCAGGTGTGTTATTCCTGTTATACATTTCAATCGCTGACTTTGCCTTAGGGACCATGTTGGACCAAAATAACGAGGTAAATAAGGAATAGGCTATATATTACATTAGTCACACCTTGGTGAGCTACAAGCTCAAATATACATATGTTGAGAAGCTTTTCCTGGCATTCATATTTGCCACCAAGAAGCTTCAACATTACATGTTGAATCATACAACATATATTATTTCGAAATAGAATCCTTTGCAGTACATGATGAGGCATACATATTATAATACTCATATCACAAAATGGATTATGCTACTAACTAAATTTTATCTTGAGTTTATAAGTCAAAAATCCGTTAAAGGTCAAGTTATTGTAGATCAGCTAGCAGAGGCTCCTCTCGAGGATGTAGTCTTTGCATTATCAAACTCGCCAAAACTTGAAGAACCTAAAAGTAAACCTGATGTGACATTGTTCCTTGATGGTTTTAAATGTGAGCAAGGGGTTGGTGCAGGAGTTGTGTTTTTCATACTGCAAGGAGATCCTATGCCCTTTTCATTTAAACTCAAATTCCCATTCACCAAAAATAATGTTGAATACGAGGCTCTCCTTTTGGATCTCCAAATAACTATCATCATGAATATCAAAAATATTAATATATTTGGCAACTCATTGCTCATAGTCAACCAATTCAAGGAATTCTATCAATGTGAATGTTCGATCTTGAAATAATACAAATATCTTATGGATAAGCTACTGGCCAAACTGGAATGGTATAACATCGAGGCATTCCCTTGCTCATCTAATAATTTTACAAATACAATGGCTTATTTGGTGTCTTTAATCTCACAAAACCCTTTAGATAATATCACAACCATCCAAGTCAAAATTCTTTCACAATAAAGGATTTTGCATGAAGCTTTAAATGATGAAGAAGCTATCCATATGATCCAAATTGAACCAAACCAAGACCAGTTATCTCAGGGACATGTATTTTTAAAACAAGCATCTTGGGGGTCCTTGATCCTATAGGGTCCTGATAATGGCATGACCATTCATCTTAAGGTTGTATCTCAATCTATATTTGTGCATGATAAATCACAATAGGAGCAAGTTGTTCATTCATTCGAGACCCAATATTACCAGGATTGGCTCACTTAGCTAAAATATTTCTTGAAACTCGGTAGTATCTCTTTGGGGTTTTTGCAGGCCATAAAATAAACATTCAAACAAAAAGTGACCAAATATGTCTTTCTAGGAGACATCCTTTATCATCAGAACTACGATGGTATTCTCCTTTGTTGTCTAGAACCCTAAGTATCTGCTTGAGTGATCTCACAAGCTCACAATGGTACTTGCGATGGCCATTTTAGTGGCATATCCATCACTAAGTACATTCTTTGTATTGGTTATTATTGGTCTACTCTAAATAAATAGTGTTGTGCCTACATGAGAAAGTGCATGAAAAGGCAACATCATACTAGTCTTTCATACTTATCTTCTTATGCTTTACAACCAATTCAATCGATATGGATTTTTTCATAGTGGAGTTTTGATTTAATTGGGAAAATATCCCCCTCCTATTTGGGTCATCACACATTTATATTAAAAACCATATAAAACTTCACCAAATGGGTGGAAGTTGTCCCTCTTACCACTACGATTGGATATCGTATTGTAGATTTCATACTCCATAATATCATATGTTGTTTTGGTATTTAATCCAAAATTATTTTGGATAATGGGACACCATTCAAAAACAAATATGTGCATGCTTTAAATTCTAAGTACAATATTTAGCACAGGTTTTCCACACCCTATTATCCATCGGCAAATAGATAAGCATAAGCATCCAATAAGACTATAGTTGTCATCCTTAAGAAAACCATAAAGATTGACATCTTCAATTACCTCTAGCATTATGGGCTTATAAAAATAACATTTAGACACCCACAAGGGCAACCTAATTTTTTCTAGTATATGGAACTGAGGCCATTATTCCCTTAGAGTTGTAAATCCCTTCATTGTGCATATCATTGCAAGAGTTCATTGATGATGACATTATGCGATAATCTCACCTTGACCAATTGATCCTTCTTGATGAATGTCGAGTTAATGCCCTTGAGCACCTTTGTGTTTATTAGGATTGTATTAACATGATTACAATATAAAATTCCATTTAAGGGACTTCAAATTTGGAGACCTTATGCTCAAATAAAATCAACAAGACTCCAACTTATTTTCGCACTTGCAAGATCAATTCACGGTAAAATGGCTAGGCATTTTTATCATCACACATAAGATAGGACTAGAGACTTACCGTCTTGCTTCTCTTGAGGGTGTGGAGAAACTTGAACTGCTTAACATTCTCCATCTACATGATTTTCATGCATAACACATAATGCATCAAAAGCAACAAAAAAAATTAGAAAACATAAAAAACCAAAAAAATAATACAAAACGTCAAAAATACAAAAACAGTTGCATTACGTCATCATGTATTTTGTTGCATGCATTGATTAGTTGAATTAGGTATATTCATCCATTGCACTTGCACTAGGACAAGTTATGTTTACATTTTTATGAATCACACCATGTTTGTATACCATTCATGAGTCTTCAATAAACCTTATCCATCATCATCACTCATAGTTTTCCTTATGAGTTTTTGCTTATTAAGAGGTCCTCATAAGATAGGTTAGATACCAAATGAATATCATAAATGATATTTAGATGGCCACTGACTATTTTATGCATATATTTTAGTTTGTAAAAACACATAAGGAAAACCCCCATACACCACATATCACTGTAATCCATATTTCTCTTTGTGAGTAATTATGTTTTTCAACACAACCAATAAGTTCTTATAGGGTTTTTATTAGTGTTTTCGGTTATTCAAACATCCCTAGTTATCTCTTCAGATTTTTTAGAAATCTACCTTAGCTTTTTAGAAAGTAAGGTCTTGTTTTGATAGTACCTTGCATATGTCAAACTCTCATAATAATTTTACAAATTAAAATCCATGTTTGGACAAGGAAGGATGATGCTACGATGTAGTCCTTGCCACCTTAAGTGAAATTTTTACCTCAATCATCCTATTATGTGCATGGTCTAGGATGATGCGAATTGACAAAAGGACAAGCTCCTCCCTACATAAGTAATCCCCTTGGCCCTTACTCTTACACAAAATAAGCAAGCTCCCAAAACAAAACAAAAATAGAAATAGCAGTTTTCACCACTAATCAAATACCTTGCTCCAAAAAAAGTGGTTTTCACCACTAAGAATGAGCAAGTATCCCAAATAAATCAAAATAAAATAATGGGGTAATGAGCATGAATCCCTCGAATCCTTATTTATTCAAAATTCATGGGGTAATCTCAATTATAGTAATGGGTTGAATTAAGCCCGCTTGACAATGGACTAGCCTTATGCATGGTGATATGTCTATCACATTAGCAACCTTCTTTTGTACAAAAAAATATCGACTTGTAGATAAGCTAGATTTTGGTGGCTTGTATTGCTTAGTAGTCAAGTCCAACTACATCCAAACTTAGGATAATATGATCATAGGGTGATCCTTGTTACAGCAAGGGGTTGCATGAAACCTGTCTCACAATGAGGTAGTCTTATGCATCATCTAATACATTCACTTTGCACACACAAGGATATTGAATATATAGGTATTCATAATATACTTATAGCTTTTAGAGTATTGTGTAGCCAGTACACAATTTTTGATTAATCAACTAAGGTGTTTGAGTTCCATGGAAAACCTCAAAATTACCTCATAACACTTAATTATATCATCATTATTTGTAGTTTTCCTTATGACCTTTTTCTTATTAAGGGGTCATTGTAAGATAGGCTAGATACAAGATGAATTTCAGAAATTATATTTAGATTGCCACTAACTATTCTGTGCACACATTTTAGTTTTCAAAAGCTTATAGGGAAAACCCCCACATCTCACATATCTCATTTCACACATTCACATATAAATGTATAACTTTCGTGATAAGGTTACCATTTTAATTTACAAATTTTTAAATATATTTAGATTCATTTATTATGTTTTAAATAATTTAAACATACATCCAAAATTTGTATTAGAACATCTATATAAAATTTATTGCATCTCATACACACTAGATTTGTTATAACAACAACATGAATTCACATTCATAATCAAATAAAAAAATCTAAAACATGCATCTAACATTATATATCGCATCCATACATACATAAATCTAGGCATACATCTATGCACACATCCATCATCCATAATTGCATCCATTATTACATCCATAACATACAATACAAAACATAATATAAACACATGATGGGCCATAATAAAATATGTGTCATATATATATATCTAAATGTATAAGTACATCATGGTACAAAATTTCCCATAGGATACAATCATGTAGGTCCTTAGACCTTATACCCAAAAATAAATCAATGCATAAATACAAGTGATGTAGGGCCTAATCCCCCTAAATCATCTCCACCCTCTGCCTCATCTCTATGAGCCTACCTTGATTTTTTGGCCACTAATCTCTCTAGCCTAGCTATTGATCATGATTGTACCTCATTTATGACTACCCTGAATCATTACGTTGGCTTCGATGGGATCCTCCTATTGAATATATTTTAGGTAGATGACCTCTAAGTATCCCTATATGACCCTCCAAATCCATGATGTAAACTCTATCATATTGACATCAAGCATCATAGTCGCTCAATAGGGTATATAGTCTAGACACCTTGGATTGTAACCCTACCACATCCCCTATGGCCTCACTACCTGCTCCCACCTATCCCCTGTATTCAAGGCTACCAACTGAACCTATAGAGCATCCTACTCTATTTTCCTAGTTGATATCTAAGCCTGTAGAGCATCACGCTCTACTACCTAGCTGCTACCTATGTCTACAAAGCATCACACTCTACTATCCTTGCAATCATCTATGTCTATAGAGTATCCCACTCTGTTGTCACCCTATCTATTTACACCTGTGAGTTTTCCATATTGGCTTTGAGAAGGTCCCTCTCCTCTGAGAATTTCCTCCACTACTGTCTCCCCCTGCCTAGCTGTCTCTATAGTACTACAATAATGGTATCTGGCTTTACCAACTATACCTATAGGGATTGCACTTGTACCCTAAATTTAGCAACCTCATCCTCAGAATCCTTCTCATCTCCACCCTTGTCTTCTATCTCATAAAATCCCTTAGTGGCTTGGTCCCACTCCCCCTTCATCTAGAAATGAACTCATCATCCTCCATTTCCAGCCTCATATCCTAAGACCTCACCTGCCTCAGCCTCAGCCAGCTTGCCCATAGGCCCACCTCCCTGCCATAGCCATGTATTCTCCAAATCTAGAAAGGCCAGTGGCTCATCCTCCTCATCCACTAGTGGCTCCATTTGAGGCTACTCCTATTATGTCTCTACCATTTAATGGTGGTAAATAATAGGCTACTTAGTAACACCCTAGAATATCCCAAAATTATGAGTAACATGAGAGTATTATAAGTGCTCCCACTCTGTACCATGTCACCCACTCAACCACCATTCACCCTACACGTGTCCCAAATGTACCTCCACCTCTATCCAAGGTGGTCAGTCCATATAAGACCTCTAAATCACCCACCCTAGTCTTAGTCCCTCTAGAGATCCTGCATAATGAGACAACCTACTTGCCTAGATATAACTATAACCTATCTCTCGATATCACCTCTATCGAGCTACATATCCTATGTTAATGCCATCCATATCTACTTGTGGTGACCATGGAATCCCCTCTGGTCACTCTATTTGAATATGCTCCCATATCGAAACCTAAAGAAGGAAGTTGCAACCTAATCCATATTTACCTTGCTATTAGATCTCATATAACTCATCGTACAAATGAGCAAGTAAAGTGCTCCCTCATTCCATGATCATTGGCTCTTGAATATTGCACTCTATTAGATCTTATACCAAATTGAGGAGGTTCCATGGGAACCTCACCCTTGAGGAGTCAAACAGTAAGATGTTTGATATAATGCCATAAATACTATATGCCTCTAAGTAAAAACCCATGTAGTATAGCATGCATCAACTATCACTCTGCCACTATTCATGCACTACCTTGCAACCTCCACCTCTATGATGAATACCCTCTATAGTACTCTACCCTACTAAAGAAGAGGAGTGGAGATGATCGAGCATCCCTTAATCAAAAAATGAAGAATATGGCACACATCATCCAAGGTGATTGTCATATCGCTAGTTGGGAGGTGAAAAGTATTAGTCCAACTATCCCATCAATCAACTAAGGTAGTTAGATAGGCCTGATTTACCATCACTGCCTATAGTCAAGTCACTTGCTTGAGGCCAATCACCTCTAGCCATTTCCACTTGTCATCAGTGAGGAGTTCTCACACCGTCTTGAAAAGTGTGGGAACTCTATAATGGACCTTCAAAATTTGAATATAAGCAATCATCCAATCAGGTAATCAAAATTCAAAACAATAAAATAAATTAAATCACATCATGCCACCATCTAATGCTGAGGTAGTTTGTAGGTGAGACCGTCTCACCCCGAGACGATCACTACAATGGTCCAAATTTGACCATTTTTCTTCAAAATGTAGCCACCCCACCTTGGAACGACCCCAAAAATCCAAAAGGGGAACCACCTATCCCTAATACAACCTCAAAATAGGGGCAAAAATATCTTTAAAACATAAAAATAAAAACAAAATAAGCAATTTACACTACATGCTACAACTAAAATGAGGTTCGTAGCATTAAATTTTAGTGTGGTTCATTTTCAACATTACCTAGTGAGGTTAAATTATGAATTAACAACAAAGAGAACTCAAGCGCATACCTTTATTGCTCTAGATTATTTTCTCATTGATGCCTCAGGTTGTTCCATGGTAGAAATGGATAGACAATCTAGTAGCACTTTACATCAAAAAATGCTCTCCTCCTCCTCACCTCTCCTTTTCTCCAACTGCCAGCAGTGAAAATGATGTTAGAAATTTGGAAATTTTACTTTTATTTTTTTCAAATTTTTGAAACCATACTTTTGTAAGTCACATTCGATGTGACTGTCTTATCGTGAGATGACCTTGCTATTAGCAGAATGCAACCGTTCTACCTCAGGATGACCTCAAAATCAAAAAATTTGCAAGCATCTTGCAAACATATTCAACACCAACTAGGGCACTCAATAGCACCTAATGGTCCATCTAAATAAAAAAATCCAAAAAGACACAAAATATTTTGATCAAAATTCTCATGTGATACTCATACTTAGTGATTTACCCTATACACATGGTGGTTGTAACAACTATTTATTTATACAATAAAGTCACATGGGTAGGTTACCATCAAGCCACTTGAACCAAAAATAGCTCCAACCATAATTGAAATGGTATTATCTCAATTCCCTAAGAAAGCCATGTGGTTGGACTACTCCATGGGATAGAGATATACATTTCCTTCATCCACTCAACCTCAAGCAATACTCGCATACAGTGATTTAATTCCTACATAAATCAAATTGTTATCACCTCAATTCCCTAAGAAAGTCATGCGGCTAGACTACTCCAAGGAATAGCAGTGTACAATTACCAATAATGGTTGAAATCATAGTTGTAATGGGATATTTTCCCTTCCACGTTTGCAAAGATCCTACAAAATCCAAAATAAGTCATATTGGTCAAGCGACTCATCACTTTCATCAATTTCCATCTCCTCATCAACTTGTCGCTTGAGGGGGTAGTCAATAATCACAACATTTATAATAAAACACTCAATCATGCAAGTTGCATTCATATAAGAATAATTACCGAAGATAGTCATACCTTATTTTGCTTGGGACAGACAACAAGCAAAAATTTTGACAAAAAAAGTACTTGGTATTCTTGAATTAGGAAGGCCTATAGACACCTATGTCTTCCCATGGCTGAAAAGTTTGCCAAGATCAAGTATGCTTCAAGCCTTGTAGATCGCTTGTGTGTCTCACTTCAAAGGTTTACTTAAATTAAGTTTTTCAAATTTTTAGAAGCAATGATTCAAATATGTATGCTCTTTTGACATCTAACATTGATCAAATTAATGAACACCATCAATCCTTAACTTGACTTTAGGTCAACTATTTTTGCTCTGCATTGTGCTCTCACACAACACATCCCAAAAAGAGGTATCTATAGACACATAAAACACATCATATTGAGAAGACTACCTATATGGACTCCTTTTCAGGCTATATGATCCACCTTGGGCACACCCAAGGCCTAACAATGGATTTTACCATACAAATAAGGAGGAATTTCCCTTTTTAGCTTGGGCCACCCCCCAAACGATGGTCTACAGAGGCTATCCTACCCCGAGGTGATCAACAGTCATGGTCATCCCACCCTAGTATGGCCACACCTGTAATAAGATTTGAATCTCTAGCCAAGGTAAAATGGTTACATGGGATAGATAAGCATGCACAATCAGTTGTGGGAAGGTTCTAGAAAGGGTAGTTGCCTTTCTTGAATCTAATTGCTTAATGATTATTGGCTTCCCTTACAAGTCTAGATTCCCCATTTTGGAAATATATACAAAGACACCCAACCTTTATGAATAATATAGCAATTTGGAGATAATGAAGTGTTGTAAAATTGAATAACTAGAGAGATCACATTCTCATAAGCAATGAAGTGCTGCCAAAATTCAACCATGGAGCTTCAAAGCATACCAATAAATCATCTCAAAAGTTGAAGATCGAATTCATACTCTTTGCATCATTCAACATCCTTGCTTCAGTTTCATATTTTTTCCCAAATTCATTCCTCATGAGCACACCAAGAACATCAATTCATTTATGGATCAAACCTGACATCACCTCGCATCGGTCACAAGGAATTTTCTCATAGTTTAGTGGTTGTCTTGCTCCGAGATGGCCCAAAAGAAAAACTATATCACCCTGAGATGGCCAAAAAGTGAGACCACCCTGCTCAGAGACGACCTCACAGTAGAGATCTATTTCCCTAGTTTCTTTCTTTCATCAGTTTTAGAAGTATTTCAATTACTTTATAGCAAAGTTAGATTTCAATTTTTATGTCTTTATCAATCGTATTTAAGATTTTTTGTTGTTTTATTTATCATCATCATGGGTCTTATCTCGAAATGCTCTTCATATGCTATTAATTCTCTTTAAGTTTTCTTGTGTAGATTACAGGTCTTCAAATGGAGCAAATGACATAAATATTTACTCCTCATCATCATACATTGTTGAGGTCACAAGAAACCCTTCCCAAATTAGTTTGTGAGGATGCAAAGGAGATCCTGCATGATACAACTTGGATATGTTTTCTTGTTGTAAATTTGTATAAAAGTGGTAGCAAATACCTCAAAGGGATCTCATTTAACTATTTTGAAGGGAAAAAAATTGACATTAATAAAAGGACACTATTATTGCATATTTTGTTTGTCATCATGGTTACATAATTTGCTAGCTAATTGGTTTTTATTTTATTGTATAGGTGTATGGTCTCTTTTAGCATACTTCATCTATCTATTGCATTGTTCTACAAATTTCCTCTCCTTTACTTCCTATATTTTCACTCTCAAGTTTCTCCACCTATATTAGCATTAGGTCAATATTATCATTTATTAAACCCATCTAGGTCAGCCTTAGTTAGAATCGTGGTCTTTCTTGACAAGGCACAATTTTTATCTCTATTTTTTCTTGTCACTGTTGGACCAAAATATGCCATTATTGTGGATAGGAATTACACCCAAGACACAAACCCAAAGTATAACATTGGATTAAATTAAATTGCTCTTTCTTTCAACCTCCAAAATATTCTAGCTCCTTGAAAGGGTTGTATTTTGGAGGAAAAAGGGTTAGGAAGGAGTATGGGTTAGAGAAATTAAGGAAAATTGTATGGGATATAGGGTAACAATATTAGATCTTACTAGATAATATGATATAAATCCAATTACATGATACTTAATAGACCAACCGTTATCATATAAAATTATAGGTTCAATAAGCTCTTAACATTCACTTTAATCATTCCAAGGATTCAAACAATTAGAATCCAATAGGTAATTTACACCTAGTTTAACATAATAGAATAAGTGTTGAATGTAATAGAAATGACTTAAAGTAATGAATACAATTGCTCTAATCATTCCAAGGACTTAAATTGTTAGTAATCCAATAGGTGATCCAAATAGCATAATTTTCTTTAATAGAATAGACTAATAACTAAGTGTAACAAAAATGACTTAAATCAAGGCATACATATAAAACCTGCAATTGCTAGTAATTGAGGTCAAACAACTATCACTTTATTGATCAATAATATTACAAAGAAATACTAGGAAAAGACTATAGAGTTAACCCTTAAAATGAAGGTCACATGGCTCATTTATAGGCTACGTATTGAATCTTGTAGCGTAAGGTTTACATTCTGTTAGAAAATTTGTTATAGAAAAATTAGTAGAAATGTTCTACAAGCTAAGGTGGTTAGCTCATATCTCATCCTACATGTAAATTTGAATTTGGACCATCGATCTGCAACTACCTTTTGCAAGTGGCCATATTATTGATGTCATCATTTTTATCCCTGGTGTCATTAATTGGAACCAGCTAGCGAGCATCATGGTTGTTACAGGTTTGAGGATGATGTTTTTTAATCTTAAAAAAAAAAACTAGATTTTTTATTCTTTTTGTAGGGATTTTCTAGAACAAAACCATGACGTTGGATTGATGACATCATATTTGAACATATTTTATCTCTGTACACCTTCTCTTCTATGTTATTTTATTTTTTTTCATGATCATAGGCTCTGATTTGAAAATGGTGATGTCATTAGCTTGAGTGGCCCAACTTTGAGCACTTTTTCTTCTCAAGATCATTTTCTTAGCACTTGACTTTTGTTGAATAAATTATGGATTTATGCAGCTTTAGTTTCATGTGTTGTAGCTTTACATATTTTGCCTTCCACACTTTAGCTTCAAATGTTATCACATTCTCAATCTCTTGCAATCACGGTTTCGTGTAATGAGATTTGGGCATTCCTGGGACTAGATGATGTTAGGCTGACATTGTTGCTAAGAAGGGCCTTGTTTCATACAAAAAAAACTTTGAATTTTTTCTCTCATGTAATCCTAGGTTTGTGTAGTTGAACCTATGTGATCCTATGCTCTAACATGACTATGCTAACATCACTCCCCAAAGGTGCTCAATTTTGGACATCACAACTTTGGATGATTAGCTTGGCATGGTTTTGAGTAGAACAAGCTTTGTGCTGATATTGTTGATGGCATCATCCCAATTTTGAGCATCCCAATTTTATGAAACCTTGAATATTTTGAAATTCTTAGCTGATATTTTTGTAAAAAGAAGCTCGATACTTTTGAAATTCAAATGAGGTCATGAATTTGACCTACATTCTTGGCATCTCTTAGGAGTTTTTATTTGTAGATAAAAACCTATATAGCCTTACTTTTGGGTTATAAAATTTTGACGAGGGGGATCCAAAGGAGCTAGAAGATAAGATGATAAGGGAAGGAAGAGCAAATATGACACATTGTATAATAGATATTGTAAGAAATAAGAAAGGCAAAAACTGTAGAAAGTGTAAGATAAGAGATAATGAAGAGATATATAAGAGGATGGAATAAGTAGTGGCACAAAGGGGAATGACAAAATATAAGGAAGGAGAAACCTTACTATATGAGATATCATTTATAAGAAATGGAACAAATAGAAACTAAAGAGTGTGAAACATAGAGTCAATGGAGAAACGTACAAGTAGATATGAAAATAAAAAATGGTACAATGGGAAGAAAGGGAAGAAAAGAGGGAGAGATTGTGTAAGGGGACACATGGACTATGGTATCCCCAAAGAAAAATGTACATATTCCATCGCATCCAAAATCTACTTCAGGTCTAGGCAAGATGCATTATGCCAATATTCCAAGTGCTTGCAGGCAATAATTTACCATTATTGTGCTCTCTCCTCTTTTTCATGTAGTTGCATAGGAACCTCTTGTGTTTATCACTTTCAGCAACATGATGCTTTGATCCTATATTTGAACCCATGACTGCACCAAAGATCATTCTTTCTAAAGATCTAGAGACATGATAGCTCTATATAAACCTTTGAGTGATAGTTCTACTAGCCAGCCTTTCCACTATGATTGCATGGTGGTTGATGCTTTTTCCCAAAAATCTAGAGCTTGTGTGAATTGTTCATTCACATGCTTTATTTAACGTCTTCATGATAACTAAGCTCTTTTCACTCAACTATATTATATTTTTCTTATATCATGCTTAGGTTAAAGTACTTTACGATGTATATCATGCATCATTTGTTATCTTTCCCCATGTCATGTCATGATTTTAAGGATTTTTTCTACCATCTATCCATTCCTCTTGTCTTTTCTATTGGGCTACGAAGTCAAAAAAAGGATGGTGGAAGGATAAATATGGTGGATTATGATGTGTGAAGGTTGATTAAAGAGGTAAATGGGGTCGAAGAAGTTATGATATTTGAGTGCACAAACCTTTCTATATTAGATCAATTATTCGCTCCTCTAAGCTTATGCAGTTTATTTTTTTCTCCATGCTTTGATGTGCTTCCCATTATGATCAACCTTGAAGGTTTTTTACTACAATAGCATTGGCATCTACTTCTCCACACCTTATTATATGTACAAAAAATTCTAAGAATTACTATCTCATTGGTTAGTTATCTTATTTTCTCAAAGTTGTAGTCAAATTTTTATTTACTTGTTGACTATTTACATAAAAATATGGTATTTTTACCCATGCTTAGATAAGGTAGCTTATTGCAATTTATCCTATGAACATGTAATGTATAGACCATATGATACCAACCTTGAGCTTATCTTCATGATAGACACTTAAGGGCCCATAACTGTATTTAGGCACTCTCAGATGCCAGTATGGCTCTACTTTATCGTCAAGGAATTCTTGATTTTGTAAAAGTGCAATGGCCATAGATAATTATATTCAACTAAGATCCATACTAATGGCCATTGATTTTCTTGATATATCTTGTAGAGTTTCTAGAATCATAACTATCATAAAAGTATATTCTATTTGATTTATTCTTCTTGACTTATGTTGACTTCTCACAAGTTCACCTTGATCCAATGGCCAAAATTGTTGAAGCTCATGATCCTCCATATTTCAAAAAGAAACGTATATGATTATTGAGTCTAACTATTCCTTCAAGGAGAATTTTTGTGGGCCATGATCATTGTGCCATAAAATTTGCCATGTTAAACCTAGTTCTTCATGCAAACATTAACTTATTTTCACATTTACATCCCATGCATCTTTCCTTGTAAGTGTTGCTTTTAGTTCTCCATATTTTTTAATATAGAATGGATGTAGGCCCTGTTTAGGTATTCTAACTATCTTTCCACTATAGGGAATAATTATATGACTTTTATTTTGGCTTAAGCATCCTTCGATTCACTTTAGACAATCCTTAGACAAACACATGCCAAATAGGAGAGGCACATCAACAATTATTATATCTTGTATCACCATATCCAAGAATCCATGTATCAAAATTAGAATATTTTTCAAGAGACCAACTACTTTTGAAGATATTTTTTTAAATTGAAACCATTTGGATTCCATTGAACTGATGTTCAATCCCATGCTTTTGCAAACTTCTAGAGGTATGATTGTGACTTTAGCTTTCAAGTATACTACACAATTACCTAGTATGAACTTCTCCAAAAAAAGATATAGATAAAATGAAGTGGACTAAGTTATTTGCATACCTAAGGATGTTCTCCTTGTTGTTGATATTCTTGGATTGTCATTCCTCTTAGATTCTTCAAGAGATAGTTCAACTAGATCCACTTATTCAACCACTACTAGATATTTTCTTAGATCTAAAAGGGACTCTTTAGATATATTCTTAATTTCTCATATGACTTCTTATATCGAGGTATAAGTTTGGAATAAACCTCGAAACTGTTTTACTACTTCAATCCTCTACTTTAGAGTCATTGTTGGGAAGTACAACTTCTTATTTAGTTTAATTTGTTGTTGACTGAGTGATTTTATCTTTGGAATTGGTGGCAAATCATGTACTTGTGCCTCTTTTGTTATACTCTGTATAGCTAAATTTAGGGCATGACCAAAAATATGTACCACTTCTCATTGGTCAACAATGGGAGCTATTCCCTTTGAGCATGGTTACTCTAGTTCTACTAAAAAAACCACCACATCTTCAATCAATTGAGGTTTTTGTGAGCACATAAGATGCAAATCTCTTTCGTTGGCATGAATTTCATTATGCAATGAAAGTTTACACATGATCAAAATTTTGGCTACTTCTTGTATGTTATCATCAAGATATTGCTCTATATATCTTTCTATGGTACACTTCACGTCAGCAAAGTCTCCAGTTTTGGACTAAGAAAGATGCTCCATTTTTTTTAACATCTTCAGTCAATTTTTGGATCATCACTATCATTTCTTGCTCTGTTTGGGGCTAAGCTACTTATGCAGTGGTAACGTCACCAGCTATGGGAATTTAAGATGGATATAACCTAGACTCTTCATGATATGGTTTATAAGATATACTTGGAAAAGGGTCAAGAAGGTACATGATGTTTCTAGAAGGAATTTTTCCTATTGTAATTAGGATATTTTCAACTAGTATGGCTCCTTGAAAAACCTATAGGAATATTTTTTCCTTGGACAGTTGAATTAGGAGATTTAAGTCAGGGTGGAAGGCATGAATATAGTAGAGATAAGCTTGAGAATGGGAGGGCTAGAAATATTGGGGAATTATGTTCTAGGTTCTTTTAAAATAAATATTAAAGTCAAAAATACTTTCTTTGGGAGATCTTTGAATGGATGAAAAATGAGTAAGTAATAAGAATGAGTGTCTAGAATCATCAAATTTAGTAATAAGAGCTTTGGCTAATTGATACCAAGTACTAATGCTCTTATATTTAAGGACCTATACCATAATAATACTTTTCCCTTGAAATATTGGATGAGTAATCTAATCATTACATCTTCAAATACAATATCATACATAGTAGCTAAAGAAGCTACATCTTGATAGTGCTCATAAGTTGTTTTTCATTGCCATCATAACTAGGTAGGACTTTTAGGACAAATTTTGGTATTTCATGGAAAATTGAGACATTAAGGAGACCAATATCATACTAGGTTGGGAAAAATTGTTAAACCATGAGAAAGGCATAATATACTTATAGGTAATTCTAGGACCAATATTTAGGAAAGTCGCTATATGAACATGCATTATCCACTAATAAGGTCAATATTGCTCATCAAATCTTAATTCCTCCAAAAATATGGGATGAAATAATCAAATTTTTCCCATCAAGCATGCCAAAAATTGTTTGTAGCACAGTGGGTAGAATATTCCTCTCTCAAATAGGATGTTTACATCCCACTGGGCATGCCAAAAACTGCTATACTATTGGACCAAAACTTGCCATAATTTTGGATGGATGTTGCACCTAGGACTTTAAACCAAAGTATAGCATTTGATGATATGATATTACTATATGTTTCAACCTTCAAAGAAGGTTGGATCCTTGAAAGGACTATATCTTGAGGAGAAAATGGTTAAGAAGGAGTAAGGGTTAGAGAAATTTGGAAAAAGAGGATAGGGTATAGTGTACCAACATTGGATCTTGCTAGATAATATGCTATTAAATAAATTACATGATACTTAATAGAAAAAGCATTATCATCTACAATTATAGGCTCATTTAGCTCTTAACATCCACTTTAATCATTTCAAGGATTCAAACAATTAATAAACGATTCAAAATAACTTTAACATAATAGACTAAGTTTTGAATGTAACATAAATGACTTAAATTAATGAATACAATTGCTCTAATAATTCCAAGCACTTTCAATTTTTAGTAATCCAATAGGCGATCCAAATAGGAGAATTCACTTTAAAAGAAAAGGCTAAAAACTAAGTGTAATAAAAATGACTGAAAGCAAGGCATATATATAGAACCTACAATTGCATAGTAATGGAGGTAAAATAGTTATCACTTCATTGATCAGAAATATTACAAAGCAATACCATAAAATAACTACAAATTCAATCCTTGAAATGTAGGTCGTGTAGCTCATTTACAGGTTCCATATTAAATCTTGCAATGTAATATTTACATTCAGTTAGAAAATTTGTTATAGACAGATTGGAAAAAATGTTTTAGAAGCTGAGGTGGTCAAATAAAATCTCCTCCTTCATGTAAATTTGAATTTGGATCATCAATATGCAGTTGCCTTCTACAAGTGGCCATATTATTGAAGCCATTGTTTCCACCCTTGGTGTCCATAGAGACAAAAACAAAACACCAGATAAAAATAACTTAAAATGAATGAACCAAATAACACAAGAAATTACACAATGGAATAGATATGATATTATTATTATCGGGGGATCTGAGTACAATCAAATGTGATCCCAAACAAGGGGTTTTTACACAGTTTATTCAGATACAATAATGTTAGGGTTCTCTGAAACCCTAGCTAGCAATACTTGTGGCGTTTGTAAGAACTCTATATTTCTCCCAATAGAGTCGAGTGGGCTTTAGTATCCATTGATTCTGGTCACTCCATCTTAAACAATTATCCAATGTTGATGAATCTCTAAATATGCACATAGAAGATGAAATAAAAGAGTTAGTAATAACTAAGAGGGCTCCACTACGTGAGACCCTCAAAAGTCAATAAAACCCTAACTATCATATAACACTATTGTAATAAAATAAAAAGATATTGAAATTAATTAGACAGAGAATTATTTACCTTGCTCTTTACTGGTTATCTATAGATGAATGGATTTTATATAGGTCAATGGCGATGATGTGCCCTAAAAACACCTGAGGATAACACTTGTCTTCATAATAGGACTCTAAAATGCATTAGGGCTCTTAGAAAGAGTAGCATGGCACCTAGAAATGTGATAGAGAATAGAAAGGCACTCGAGGAGAGTGGTAGGTCACTTGGGGAGAGCAACAAGGCACTCAGGACTATGGCAGAGAGTAGCAGGGTGCTCAAGAAGAGCAATAGAGTGCTCAAGACTATGGCAGAGAGTAGTAGGGCATTCACAAAGAGTAGTAGAGAGCTCGGGACTATGGGGGAGAGAAGTAGGGTGCTCACATAGAGCGACCATATGCTTGAGAGATCAAATAAAATTTACATAAGCATATCTAAGGATGGTGAAGGATGCAATAATGGAAACGATAAGTGAGGGGATCATGAATACGATGGATGGAATGGGACTAGGGAACAAATGCTAGATTGGAACCCCAAGGAACTCAGGGTATTCCAAGATTTAGAGAAATCAAGAAATCATGCCAAAATCATGGAATCAAAAACTTAGGGGTTGAGCCGTCAAAATTGCTCCTATTTATAATTCCATCTAGGACATGCTAGGGTTTCAATGACACTAATCGTGTGGCTGAGATTAAAGCACATCTAAGGGTGGATCTTAATTTTAGGGTGCAGTATGGATTGATGTGGATGGATGAATGGGATTAAATGAAATTGGATGGCTAGGATTTATTTATTTATATAAACATATATTTATTAAATATACATATTTATATAATATAATATTAAAATATTATTATTTAAATATATATATTATAAATATATATAATTATATACATATAATAGGTGAAAATGCTGGAAAAGATAGGATGAAGGACAAGTGGCTATGCTTTGGTGGTGGAAATGGTGGGAAAGCATGGATGGAGGACAAGTAGCTAGATTTTTGTGTCTACAATGTCATTAACTCGAGCCAACTGATGAGCATCATGGTATTATAGGTATGAGGGTGATGTTTCTTGAAATAAGTTTCTTTATTCTTTCGATGAGGCTTTTCTAGAAAAAAATCATGAATTTGGCTTGATGACATCATTTTCGAACGTGTTTTAGCTTTGTTCACCTTCCCTTCTATGTTTTTTTCTTTGTTTGTGTGATCCTAGGCTCTGATTTGGAAATGGTGACATCATCAACTTGAGTGGTCTGACTTTGAGCACTTTTATTTTGTTTTTATGATCCCGAGCACTTTTTATTAGCCCTTGTTTTTGTTGAAGAAAGCATGGCTTTATGCAGATCTAGTTTTGTGTGCCGTAGCTTTACGCATTTGATCTTCCACACTTTAGCTTCAAATATTATCATGATCTTAGTCTTGTATAATCATGATTTTATGTAATGAGCTTTGTGCATTCTTAGGACTAGGTGATATCATGTTGGCATTATCACTAAGAAGGATTTGCTTTCTTATAGCAACCACTTTGATTTTTTCCTCTCGTGCAATCCTAATTTTGTGCAATAAAACTTATGTGGTCCTATGCTCCAACATAACTATGTTGATGTCACTTCCCAAAGGTGCTCAATTTTGGACATCGTGGCTTTGGATGATTATCTTGGCACAATTTTGGGTAGAATAAGCTTTGTGTTGACATTGTTGATGGCATCATACTGATTTCAAACATCCTAGTCTTGTGCAATCTTGAAGCTTTTTAAAATACTTAGCTATTTTTTTTGCAAAAAAAAACTTGATACTTTTGAAATTCAAATGAGATCATGAATTTTACCTACACCCTCCTGCAACATTCACTTTTCTTATCACTCAATATTTTAGATAAAACTATGCCCTACTATGCTCTAACACAATATTGCTCTACACCCTTGGTCAACTTCTTTTTGCATGCATATTTGGTCATTTAAAGGGACCTCAAGGTCTGATTTCATAATAAGGGAGGTTTTAGCATTCTCTATCTAGAAAACCCATGAGAACCTAATAACATTCCCAATTTTCCTTGTGTGATTGTATGTATATCAAAATTGTGACTCAACTATGAGAGGTATGATATCATGAAATTGCAATTCATATAGAAAAGGCACTTTTTTGCCTCAGACATTGAGATAGGCAAATTTGTTTAATTTTGTTGTCTTTATTTTTATTGCTTGTTGTCTACTATTTTTTTTATCTCTATTCTGTTTAGGACACTTAAAGGAAAATAAATTCAAAGAACCTTTAACTTTTACCTTTTGCCTTGTTGAAAATAATATTTAAAAGAAAATAAATAATCAAAAGGGCTTTAAATTTAATTAATTTCTTTATCACCTCTATTAATCTAGGCAAGAAAAATCAAAGTATGTGTAGTTTGTATTAGGGTAAATATTGTATGTGCATTCTCTTGTCCTTTGCTTGAAAGGAAAAGAAAAACTTTTATTTTTTGTTATCATTCAAAGAAAAGAATCATGCCAGGATAGATTTTGTATGCTGCATATATTGTTTGAAGAATCTTAGTTAGATAACATCTACAATTATTAGCTTATCTCTTATAAAAATCAAAACTTAGGTGCTTTCAAATATATAAATTAAACATAGGATTTAGAGTGAATCCATAAAACACTCTTGGTGAACCCCCAACATACAACATATCCATCACATTTGAGGTGAGATCCATTGTGGGGATTTTAGCCTTGCAAACCCACTAATATTTTTGTACGATCTCACACTTAGTGAAGAATGTCAAATCATTCTTCGAATTAAATTAATATTACAATCCAAAGTTTGTCAACTTCAATCTTGACAAATTCAAGAGTTCCTCATCAACTGGAAAGACCTTTTGTAATAATATACTACATGGAAGCTTGAGAGCATTTTAAATATTTTTAAGCTTTGAGGGAAAATATTTATAAGGGGATCCATGTAATAGTTCCAATAGATCCAGGTTGATTATCTTCATTTTTATTAGCTTGGGCCATATGTTTAGTTAGTCAGCGTTTGAGAACTAGGATTATGATTAATGATGATTTAATTTATAGTTAGGAAGAATTATGTAATAGTTGAATTTATCTATCATCTTCAAATTTAAGTCAAATTTAAGTTGCATCTTCTATGCATATGATACTTTTCCCTCTTCAAGTGGCTAAGGATTTTTATTTTCTAGACTATAGAATTTGTTTATTGCCTATTGATTTCTTAGCAATTGGATTTGAATAAATATCTATGCAACATTAGATTGTTTTTGCTAATTGCTAAATTTTAGTAGTTGTTACATAATATACATATTGTATATTTCAATTTAATTACAAGAAATATATTATCATTATTTAAAGTTCAAACCCTAATAAAAATCTTACAAATGTAAAAATCTTTACCAAAATTTTAGAGTAAGATCTGGATTTTTATAAAGGGTCCATATTTATAAGATTCTCACATTGGAATTTTGAACAAAGTTTTATAAAGGGTCCACATTTATAATATTCTCACATTTGAGGTTTAAACTTTAAATAATGACAATATATTTAATTTCATGGATCAAACCCCAATTATAATGAAGTATATTTTTTGATAGAATATTTTATTAGACCACTTTCATATCTATAGAAGACTTTGTTGTTGGTGTCACATGGAGGCAAAGACTTCTTGGGATTCGCTTTTACCAAGTTTTAGGAAGCAACCTACCTTTGAACATGATCTAAAGCTTCTTACCTTTTGAAGATAAGATAAGCTAAACCTAATGAAGTATTTGTCTCTATGTGATGCTAACAACAAAGTCTACTATAGATATAATATATGAAGCAAAGTCTTTGTCTCCATGTGACAAAGTCCTTGGATTCGCTTCTACCAAGTTCTAGGAATCAACATACCTTTAAACATGACCTAAATTTTCTTGTATTTTGAATATAAGATAAGATAAATCCAACAAAGTATTTGTCTTCATATGAAAAAGTCCTTGGACTAACTTCTACCAAGTTCTAGGAAGCAACCTGCATTTGAACATGACCTAAAGCTTCTTGGATTTTGAAGATAAGATAAGCTAAACCCAATGAAGTCTTTGCATCCATGTTTCAAAGTCTTTGGATTTGCTTCTACTAAGTTCTAGGAAGCAACCTACCTTTGAACATGACCTAAAGCTTCTTACCTTTTGAAGATAAGATAAACCCAACAAAGTATTTATCTCCATGTGATAAAGTCCTTGTATTTGCTTCTACTGAGTTCTAGGAAGCAACCTAGCTTTGAATATGACCTAAAGCTTCTTGCATTTTGAATATAATATAAACCCAATGAAGTCTTCATCTCCATGTGATAAACTCCTTGGATTCGCTATCGAGTTCTAGGAAGCAACCTATCTTTGAACACGAGCTAAAGCTTATTACTTGTTAAAGATAAGATAAGATAAACCTAATGAAGTCTTTGTATCCATGTGACAAAGTCCTTGTATTTACTTCTACCAAGCTCTAGGAAGAAACTTGCCTTTGAACATGACCTAAAGGTTCTTGCCTTTTGAAGATAAGATAAGCTAAACCCAATGAAGTCTTTGTCTCCATGTGACAAATTCCTTGGATTCACTTCTATTGAGTTATAGGAAGCAACCTACCTTTGAACATTACCTAAAGCTTCTTGCATTTTTAAGATAAGATAAGCTAAACCTAACAAAGTCTTTTTCTCCATGTGAAAAATTCCTTGGATTCGCTTCTACCAAGTTCTAGGAAGCAACCTTCCTTTAAATATGACCTAAAGATTCTTGTATTTTGAAGATAAGATAAACCCAACAAGGTCCTTGTGTCCATGTGAAAAATTCCTTGGATTCACTTCTAGCAATTTCTAGGAAGCAACCTACCTTTTAACATGACATAAAACTTCTTGCCTTTTGAATATAAGATAAGCTAAACCCAATGAATTTTTTATCTCCAAGTGATAAAGTCCTTGTATTTGCTTCTACCAAGTTCTAGGAAGCAACCTAATTTTAAATATGACCTAAAGATTATTTCATTTTGAAGATAAGATAATCTAAATTAAGAAAAGTCTTTGTCTCCATGTGACAAAGTCTTTGTATTTACTTCTACCAAATTCTAGGATTCAACATACCTTTGAACATTATTAGAGTATATTACATTATTTGATACATGCTAATGTACCTCCTTGGATCTTTAGATTAGGAGTGTGTCTTAGTTTAGAGTGTGAGTATTTACTCTATGGAATGTAATAAAAGCACTAGTATTATTAGAATGTGCAAAGTATTTAATAATATAAATATGCATAATAGTCCATGTGCACATGAGTCCATAGAGTAGGAAAGTGAAGAATATCAAGAAGAGTGAATTTCAAGAGTACTCCATATGAAGAGTAACATTCCATTATATAGGTGTCTATGTGTGTGTGTGAGAGAGAGACACATAATATAGAGTGAAAGTGTGTAGAAGTATGGTGTATTTGATATATTTTTTTATATCAAGATATTATTTTCATGAGCATTTGTTAATGGTATTTTTATGAGTTGTTGCAAAATTTATTTATGAGTTTTATATGTTTAGAATATTGCCATTATCTTATATTTCATATAGCAACTTTATTTTAGATCTTGTGGTTATTTTGCTTTAAGTATTAAGCATCAAAAGATAAAAATGGTATCAGAGCCAAAAGGATGATTGATATGAGATAGGGAGAGCCACAAGGAATATTTATAGAAGATAAGGAGATTTATTTTAAAAAATTTGAAGTTGGTATTTGGTTAAAATCTTTTCATAGGGTTTCAAAAAAACTTTTGAAGACTAGGACTCAGCATAGATTTCTTTCCACTAGATTGAATAACAACTAGTGACTTTTATTGATTTTAGAATTTTGGAGAATTGGATGTATTTTATTGCTACTATATAAAATTTTGTTACAAAAAAATAGTTCTTAGAAGTTGAGAATCTTCCTACAATAGATAGATAAGAATTTCACCTTCGATTGCCTAAAATTCTATGTGCTTTCCTCATGCAGAGATTAGATTTGAGTTGTAGTAAAAGAGTAGACATTAAAGATTAAGGAGATCCTAAAAAAAGAGGCCCCATTGGAGATTGAATATTGAAGATTGAGGAGACCCAATAAAGAGGTCCCCATAGCAGATTGAATATTAATAAGAGAGAAAGATTCCAGAGAAGTGCAATTGAAGATTGAACATGAGAGCTGAGAGAAGAGGTCCCCATCGCAAATTTTAGAAAGGATATAGAAGATTGAAGAATTTTAAAAAACCAAGATAAGATGTTTCAAGAAAAATTTGGAAGGAGAAAGAAGAAGGCTAGAGAATCCCTATTGAGAAATTGAAGAAGTGGGTATTGGAGAAGATTTTGAATAAAGTTTGTGGTAGAAGACTATAAGAAGAAGAAACTCCTGAAAATAGGTAATCACATCAAATTTAGAAAAATTGTTATCATTCAACAAGAAGCCCAAAATGATTTGTGAAATTGATTCAAGGAGAATATTTTTGGAAAGAAATTTACCAAATTTGAGAAATTATTTCTTGAAGACTTCGAGATATTCAGATTCTTTAAGAATATTCCAGCCAAGAGGCCAAAATTGAAGATAGAATTCACAGAAGCTAATGAGGAGAAAGAATATTGAAAGAGACCACATTTTGATATTTATAGAGACAACCATTAAAGTTTTGAAGGCTGAGAAAATTGTAGATTTTGGGGGTATAATTTGAAAAGTTTTAGGATAGCAAGATAGAGGAGGAGAAATCAAAGTTTTGGAGCAGCATTTGAAGAAGTATTTGAGCTACAAATTTCAAAGTTTTTTGGTAGCCTTTTTGGAAGAAAAAAGGAGAAGTTTTGAGGCACCATTTTGGGTAGCACTAAAAGCTTCAAATTCCATAGATACTGGATAGCAATAGGAGAAGGAGATCATCTGTAAGTTTTAGAAGATTTGGGAAGCATTTTGTGAAGGAGAGAAGCTGTAAATTATCAAGTTTTGAACAACATACTTCGAAGAAGAAAGGAGCAAAATTATGGGATAGCAAATGAAAGTTAGGCAGCAATTTGAAAAATTTAGACAACAATTTGAAAACGTTAGGAAACTACAATTTTGGGGTAGCAAGTAAAAGGAAGGAGCTATAATTTGACAAAGTTAGGCAGCAAGCTTGGTGAGTAAAAAGGTTGGCAAGATGCAATTTTATAAATTTGAGCAGCAAGATTGGCGAGTAAAAAGGTTAGCATAAAATTTCTAAGTTGAAGCTATAAGAGCATTTTATTAAATCATAAAGAAAGTATTTTATTTTAAGTTGAATATTCAAGTTTTATATCAGCAAAGAGTAAACCAAGTTGAGTGTCTCCAATTTAAGTAAGGAGGTACCATTGTTATCTTAGAATCTGCAAAATACAATAGCAAAGAGTAGAGTTAAATATTACTTGAAAAGAGAGAAATAAGGAGAAGAAAATATTAATATACATGTTCTTTTATAAGTTTAAAATGTGCATATTTATCAGGTATTATTGAAGCAAAAAGGATATTTAATAGTGTTCAAAATAAGGTAATATTAAAGGTGTGTAAAGACACCAAAAATGGCACAATAAAGGTTGCAAGAAAAAGTGATGAAGATAAGTTGTCAAAGGTATAGTAGAAACACCAAGCAAAAGGAAAAGGAACCACCATATTGTCGAGGCATAGCCACCATGGAAGACAAGACACCCACATTGAGTAGAACCACCAAGGTTTGAACCACTAAGTTGAGGAGGAGGAGAAAAGACTCAACACCACCATTAGCACCATTCGATAAGAAAGAGTAGAGCATACAAATAGGCAATAAAGAATACATTTGATGAATATCAAAAGATAAGTATTGGGAGGCAAAATATTGAAGAAGCAAATTTAGATAAAATTTAAGCACCAAGAAGGCAAAACTAAGGAATAGATCGAAGGTCATAAGAGCACAAGGTAAAAAATTAGGACAAAGAGCTACGAAAGAAAGACACCAAAGTGTCAAAGGAGAGGTAAAGCATCACCTGATAGAGAAACATCAAGTGCCACCCAAGAGGAGGTCAAAATATGGACATCAATGGGTATCGAAACTAAGTAGAATGATATACATCAAGCATTAGCTAAGAGGAGGTTGGAATTAAATTGCCAAAGGGCATATAAGCCAAGTAGAATGTCATTTGAAAAAGGAGTCAAAGCACAATCTATAGAAAGCATATCAAGCATCATTATTTTGGGTGAAAGACCTAAATTTTTTGAAGAATTTGTACCACTCGCATGAGAGGAAATCAAAAGGCTGAATAATAAAGGGTGAAGCAGTAAAGAGGAGAGAAGAATAAAATACCGCATCCAAGTTTGAAATGCCTAAGTTGAATGTTGAATGTAGTGCCAAATGGAAGGGAAATAATGTCTTCCTGAGCAAGGGAGGAATTTGGAATACCATTTGTTCAAACGTAGGAAAAGAGCACCACATTTGAAGCATACCAATCAATTTGCTAGGTAGTGAAACATATTTTTAAGAAGGGATTAATACATGTAAGACACACATTCCAAGGCATAAAAAATATCCAAAGAAGAAAGTGGAGCAAGGTTGTTGAGCATAGAATATTGCATGTCAGAGAAACCTAAAGTGCACTGGAAGGAGTCAAAGCATGGAAGACTAACAAATAGCATGTGCATTATACAAGGGAGGTAACAAATTTTTGACTTAATTTTATTTTTCAAAGGTTGAGTTATAAGGGACAATACTTGATTACTCTAAGGTTTGAAAATAATTAATCTAATTCATTATTGATTAATTATATTATTTAAGAAATAAGGTAGTTAATTAATGAATTATAACCTTAGAAGATTTATTAAATGATTTGTAAGATATTTTTTTAAGTGAAAAGAATTTAATTTAATTTTTTTTTTGAATAATTTGAAATTCAAGTTAAATAGAAATATTTGCAAATAATTTAAGTTGGAGGAATAAGGTATTCTACATCAAATTAGGATTTTTTTGGGTGGAATCGGTAGCCACCACGAATCCGGGTAGGCTATCCGACTTTTATGGCTGCCATAGTATTCTGCGTTGTTCTCCCTAGAAGCCACCACATAGTTCTTTGTGTAGTCCGCCCCTATAACCACCATGCCACAATCATTTTAAAACTTTTATGTCGCTGAAAACACCAGGAAAGAGACAAGTGTTCAGTCCGACGAGAAATTAGGAATATTAAATTAGCAAATATCTTTGCTTTCTAAATTTATAACTAAGGAGTTATAAGGAATTCAACACCAACATAGGGTTGTGAAATTTCGAAACCATATTATTGAAATTTGGGAGATAAAAGGAATTCAACCTAGAGACATAAAACCTTTGTCAAAAACTATTGTTTGATCATATATTAAAACAATAGGAAATACAAGGTATTTATATTAAGGAGTAGAAGTTGAAAAGGTTTTGTCAAATTTGATCATACATTCTTAATTTCGGAGATAAAAGGGATTCAACTTAGAATTTGGAAAGTTGGAAATTACATTGATATCTAGTCTCTCATTCAAAATTAAAGAGACATAAAATTGGAAAATTTGAAAATTGAAATTGTGTCAAAATTGTTGTTTGATAAATCAAACTAGGGAGATACAAGGTATTCTACAAAACATAGGAATTGAAGTTTTATCAAAACTAATATTTGATCATTTATAACTAGGGAGTCATAAGGTAGTCAACCTTAAAGGTCTAAATAATTGAAAGCTTTATTTAAAGACAAAAGAATTATGGATTATTGGTACATAGATTCTCGAGCAAGTAAACATATGACTGGAAACAAACAATGGTTTGATTCTCTACGAGAAAAAAACAAGAAACCAGTTGCTATAGCATATAGTAATACTTATGAAGTAAAAGAGATAGGAAATGTTCTAGTCAATCTAATAAATAGAAAATGAATAATTAACAATGTGTTATATGTTCTTGGATTACCAATATTCTTTTAGTTTCTCAACTTATAGATCAAAATATGACAATAATATTTAAAATCAACAATGGAAAAAAACAATATCATATTATTAAACATGAAAAAAAAAAATACCTTCTTGCCTTTGAACATGACCTAAAACAACTTATCTTTGAAGATGATTTTGAAAATAAGATAAACTAAACCCAACAAAGTCCTTGTTTCCATGTGAGAAAGTCCTTGGATTCGCTTCTACCGAGCTCTAGGATAGGAAGCAACCTGCCTTTGAGCATGACCTAAAGCTTCTTACCTTTTGAAGATAAGATAAGCTAAACCAACGAAGTTTTTGTCTCCATGTGACAAAGTCCTTGGATTCGTTTCTACCGGGTTCTAGGAAGCAACCTGTCTTTGAACATGACCTGAAACTTTGTTTTTTAACTTTTTACCTCTTGAAAATAAGATAAACTAAATCCAACAAAGTCTTTATCCCCATGTAACAAAGTCCTTGGATCCGCTTCTACCGAGTTCTAAGAAGCAACCTTCCTTTGAATATGATCTAAAGCTTCTTGTCCGAACGAAGTCTTTGTCCACATGTGACACTTACAACAAAGTCTTGTGTAGAGGTGAAAGCGGTCCTGGCGAAAGATTTCTTAGGAATAATTTAACCTTTTACCAAAGGTAATCTTTGGAGAAAATTTCACAACCTTTGTAAAAAAGATCAAGATTTCAGACCCACTCGAATAATAATGATTCAGGCTGTCATCAGCGGTGAAATAGCAGAGAATTGTAGGGTACTGACGGTATAAGGCCCGCATTTATGACTTGGAAAGAAGCTGGAAACAAAGACTTCATCATGACTTGGAAAGAATTGTAAGGTACTGACGGTATAAGGCCCACATTCATGACTCGGAAAGAAGTTGACAACTCAAACATGACAACAATTCATATCTTTTCTTTCGACTTGAACTCTGAATGCTTGAAACGTAAGTAAAGGGCAGATATGAACTAACTCTACCCCTGTTTGTGCGTTGAACAAGACGTAAGGATGGGAAAGGGCCTTGAAGATGACAAACGTAAATGAATTATTAGTTTGCCTCCGATTCCGGTAAACGAGGCGAAACAAGGAGGAAGGCTCTCAAAAAGATTTCGACAAGCGTGATCTTGAAAAGCTAGGGTCGCAAAGCGTGAGCTGTCATGGCATCTTTGTCTTTGATTTAATTGTCCATCTGCATCTGCATCCCACTGCCGCGGTTGATGTTGATTGTATCAGGGCCAGGCCCATCTTCGCCCAAAATAAAATCCCGAACATGGCCTCCTTCCCAATAATTTCCAAATTCGCCCCTCTACAAAGTCGACCGAATATTTCGTAAGAGCTTATAGTTTTGGACGTGGCATTCTGGTTTTCTTTTGACTGCTGATTTAAGCTACCATGCAAGTACTTCCTTTCGGCTTGCAGAGGCTGGTTGACAAATATTCAATGCTGATATCCATTGAGGAGGATTGACGATTTTGCTACTGATGAAACAAGCGTGGCAGAATCATTGTAAGGTGTCCATTAATTGAATATAAAGTTTTGCATCTTTGAAGTCAAATGATGTGATTTGTTTATTTTTTCGAATTGTTTGGCCTGCAGAGGCTACCTAGATGTGGCGTATGGTGTATGTGATGAATGGTATAATTATTGCACACTTTAATTTGATGGATAATGGTAGGTGCATTTTATTTGTAAACTTATTCAAATTTAATTTGTATAGTCTCGCTTTGAATATTAAAACAATTTACATGTAACTAATTAATTAATAAGGGAACGACATAGTTATTACACACTTTAATTGATAAATAAAAATAACACTACTAATAAATTTTGTCTAATTTGAACATTTTATTTTGAAAAATAAATTTATATTAATTTAAGATAACAACTTTTACGATAAAAAAAGTGTGTGGGTTAATACATCCCATAAAGAATTAAACTAACCTTCATTGACAAGGGTTAGTAAAGAAGTAAAGTGGCGATTCGAAAAGTAACCTAGAAGACGAAAAGGGTTTTTGAAATTTCGGAGACGTTTTTCGCAGGACTGCCCAAACTGCCGAACTTGTTTTGGTCATATCTCACTCATCCGGACTCGGATTGAGCTGAAATTTTGAGGGTAGATGCCTGAAAAACCCTAGAACGTCTCCACCAATTTTCATATCATTTGGAGCAACACAGATCCTAGCGCATCCCTATGTGTGAACGACATATTTGGCAAGCGGCTATGCGAGGGTTTCATCTGGGTTGAGTGCAAGCAGCTTCAGAGGTTGGTTTTTAGGGCCTTCGGGCCCTAGCGGCCAATATTTTTGTGGTTTATTCTCAATATTTTAGCAGGAAATGTTGCAGGAGATACAATATGGGTTAGAAATTTGTCTTTCAACAGATCATACTGTGAACTTGAGTGACAACGGCTTCCAATTTGCTGCACAAAAGAAAAGTGAAAACCATACCTTTCCACGACGTCTAGGGCAAGGATTAAAGAGATCACGAAACAAGTTTCAAGCAGTTGATCAAAAAATGGCTCATATCTCAAGTGAATCTGGTGCTAAGGTGCACCCACAAAATAATTCTACTGTGAAAACCCCTATCAAGGGTAAGAATTTTGAAGACTCAGTCCCAAAAATGAATTTTAGGGATGCCCTTCGTGGTGGACAGCCTCAGCCCAATGCTAATATCAATATTAGGGCTTCCCATAAACCTCTAAGAATGCCTAAGATTGATCCCAGGAAAACGGAGTCAGGATGTCTTAAAGCAGTCGATGGAACTCCTATTGTTAAGCTTGATATGGATAACATTCAGATCGGCATTGAAGATTTGGAAAAAAGAGGACTAATTTGTCGGTTCGTGGGTTTTCGTCCGAGTCTATCTCGCTTTCAAAGTCTGGGCTGCAAAAAGTCTGGAAAACTAAAGGTGAGTTACAAATCTCTATTTATCCAAATGGTTATTTTCTTGTTTTATTTGCTAATAATGAAGATAGAGAGAAAAATTTTCAAGGGGGGCCTTGGTTTTTTGGAAGGGCAGGGCTTTTCATGAAGCCCTGGCATACTAAATTTAAAGCCGAAGAAGAGATGCCTTCTATTGCTCCCGTGTGGGTTAGACTCTTTGGCCTCCCTATTGAATTTTGGAATCCTACTATTTTTTCTTCAATTGGAAACTCTTTAGGAACTTTTATGATGACTCGATGATTGTACTCAAAATTTTGAACATATTATTTATGCTCGGATTTGTGTTTTAATGGATTTTGACAAACCCCTACCTAAAAAGATCACATTACAATTTGGGGAAGACACTTGGGAGCAAGTAGTGGACTATGAGAACATTCCTTTTCGTTGTAGAATTTGCCATGAATATGGTCATTTGGCCAGTGCTTGCCCAAATAAAATTCCCGATCAAAAGAAAGAAGATATAAACTTAGCAGGTTTCCAAATACCTAAGAAGAAGAACACTCGAAAAAACCAGTTATGAAGGATCAATCAAAGTCATCTCGCTAATATGTTTGAAATCCTTTCCACAAATGATGTCCCAAGTGAGGAAGAGGAAATAATGGAAACTGAAATCTTAGAAACACAATTTAAATATGAAGGGAAGAACTCAGAGACAAACCAACAAATCAAAGGTTTTCAACAGAAAAAAAAGGAGAAAATTTACACAAGAAAAACAATATTTCAAATGTCAAAACTTCAAATAATGCAGGTCCCAATATAGACTCTATTGAACCATCTAGTAAAATTTTGGCTGTGTACGAGCATTCTTCAAGGTTAGAAGCCATCTCGGATTCAATTGGAATAAGTCAAGAAACAGGGAAAAAAAATTGAAGATGGATTCTAATCAAAAAGTAGGTCGCAAGACCAATCAATATCATATGGTAAAAGAAGGTGAAAAGCTTGTAGAGGAAGGTAAGATTAATGCCCTTCCCAACTTTTTTAGCCCTGGTATTAATGAAGATCATCACTTGGAATATTAGAGGACTCAAAGGGAGTCTTTCAAAACAAAATGAAATTAGAAGAATGATTCAGGTAAATCATCCACATCTTGTTTTCCTTCAAGAAACTAAGATGTCAATGGAGGATATGGACTTAATTGCCAATAAAATTTGGCCACTGAAAAGTGAGGGACTTCGGGTGGCATTGCTTGTCTTTGGGATCCAAAAGAGGTAGTTATTCACCATATGGTTGGTAGTTGGGGTTTGTTGGCTATAGCTATTCAAAGTAGACATTCCAACCAGATTATGCTCTGCATTACTCTTTATGCTCCGACTTCTTTGGAGGAAAAAAGAAGACAGTGGAAGGATATTACTCATATTATCTCTCATTTTCCTAAAGCTTGGATCTTGATCGGAGGAGATTTCAATACCATCCTCTCTCTGGATGAGAAAAGGGGGGAAATAGAAATTTGGACAAAAGCACCGACCTCATGAGCGAATATATTGCAAACCTCCATCTTGTGGATATCCAACCGGATAATGGCCTTATGACTTGGTCTAACAGAAGGCAAGGCTTAGCTTGTATAATGGAGAGATTGGATAGGTTTTTGCTCTCTAAAAATTTCTTAATCCATGGTCACATTCCTAAAGTGAAGACTCTTAATAATGTCGGTTCGGATCATTGGCCAGCCATGGTGGAAATGTGGAAAACCAATGTGAGTTTCTCTCCTTTTCATTTTCAATTAATGTGGCTTAGAGACATTTCCTTCAGACCTCATGTGCAACAATGGTGGAAGGAAGGTAAACCTAGGCATGGGACTAAGATGTTCTATTTTGTCAAAAGACTGCAATACATTAAATCCAAAATCAAGACTTGGAACTGGAAAGAGTTTGGGGATGTTCATAAAAAAAAACATGAAGTTATTGCTCATCTTGAAAATTTGAATAAGAAAATCCATTTAGATGGCCTCACAGAGAAGAGAAGTGCAGATGAAATTAAGCTCACAACTCGCTTAGAGGAATGGGAAAAAAGAGAAGAAATCTTATGGAAGCAAAAATCTAGAATTCAATGGCTCAAAGAAGGAGATCGAAACACAAATTTTTTCCACAAATCTCTTCTAGCTCGAAGATCTCACAACTTTATTTCTTCCTTAAAATCAGATTCTGGAGATGTTGTTTATACTTGGGATGGCATGAACTCTATTGTTGTTGATTACTTTTCCAATATTTTTGCCGCTACTCCCCTTGACTCAACTTCACAATATAATGTTCTTCAAGAAATCCCTTCTCTTATCACTTCCGAGGAGAACTCTATTTTTGATCGCTCCTGTTACTATCAATGAGCTTCAACAAGTAGTTTTTAAAATGCAAAAAGGGAAAACCCCGAGTCCCGATGGTTTTCCTATTGAGTTCTACCAAGAGTTCTGGGATATCCTTCATGTTGATTTATTAGAGGTGGTGGAAGAAGCCAGGAAAGCCAAAGAAATTTTGAAGGTTATCAATAAAACTTATATTACTCTTGTTCCAAAAGCTCAAGAGGTTGATCATATCTCAGACTTTTAGACCTATTGCTTTATGTAATGTTCTTCTCAAAATCATTACTAAAATCATGGCAGAAAGGTTGAAGCCTCTTTTGCATAAGATTATTTCCCCAGAGCAAGGGGGTTATGTGGAAGGACGTCAAATAGTAGATGAGATAGTTCTTGCTCAGGAAGCCATCCATTCCATGGATATGCAAAATTCTCCTTCCATGTTCATTCGGTTAGACTTATCCAAAGCTTATGACAGAGTGGATTGGCACTTCCTTATCAAAGTTTTGAGGCAATTTGGTTTCTCTAAGGATTGGATGGATTGGATTATGGGATGTATCTCTTCAGTTTCCTACTTAGTTCTTATCAATGGCAGGCCTTCTCAGTCTTTCCCAGCTTCCAGAGGTATTAGGCAAGGTGACCCGCTATCCCCTTATTTATTCATCATTCTTGTTGAATGCTTGGGTAGGACTATAACCAAAAAGAGGGAAAACAAAACCCTTGAGGGAGTTACCATTGCTCATGGAGCTAGACCTATCTCTCATCTTCAATTTGTGGATGACTCTACTATTTTAGGTAAAGCTACAATTAAGGAAGCTTCTAATATTAAGCAAATCATTAGCTATTTTTCTAAGGCTATTGGGCAGTTGATCAATGAACACAAATCTAAAGTTATTTTCTTTCACTGCTTTGCTAGACAGGAATCCATGGTCTTGGATAAGCTAAAATATAAGAAGACCTCTCTTCCAATCACTTATTTAGGTATTCCCATAAATATTCAAAGGCAAAAAAATAAAGATTGGAATTGGTTGTTGGACAAAGTCAAGAAGAAAATTGGAAAGTGGACCAACAAGTGGCTTTCTTATGGGGGTAGAATCACCTTGGTAAAATCAGTCCTTCAAGCTATTCCTATTTATGTTTCTTCCATTTTGAATATTCCAAAGGCTGTTCTTCGAGAATTGGATCAAATCAGTCATCGTTTCCTTTGGAGTGGTACTAAGGAGAAAAGAAAATGGGCCTTGGTGAAATGGGATACTTTATGTCTTCCTAAGAGTGAAGGGGGGTTAGGTTTACGGTCTTCAATTAATAACAACAAAGCTTTAGCTGCTAAATTATATTGGAGGATGTTGCATAACCCCAATGCTCTTTGGGCCAATAATCTCCGTGCTAAATATGCTGAGAACAAAAGTCCTGAAGACCTTGTTCGCTATCAACTTCCTTCCAAAGGTTCTCCCATTTTAGCAGTTCTTAAGACCGGTGAGGATTTGATTAAGAAAAAATTATTTTGGATCATTCATAATGGTCAACATGCAAATTTTTGGACAGATTCTTGGGATGGTCACAAGCCTTTGATAACTCGGTTTCCGATTAGAGGCCTTGGATAGAGGAGCTTCATCGAGCTAATTGGATAAAGGTGGCTAATTACTCGTCGGTACCATACTCGGTAATTCAAAGGTTGGTAGATATTGGATCCCTATTGAGGACTGGCCTATTCAAATCCTAGAAAGGCAAAGACAAGATATCCAAGGCATCCTTCATATGAGATCCCTCTCTTGGTCCCATGAAAAAGATTGTTTTGGATGGAACAACACTACTAAGGGTGAGTATTCAGTTGCTCAAGGTTATTTGACCTTATGCCATAATAATCCCAACCATTCTTCTGACATATTTTCTCAATTGTGGGCTCAAAAGCTCTGGCCTAAGGTGAGGTTCTTTAATTGGCTTTTATTGCATCGTAGGGTGCTTACTCGGTGAGCAACTTATGAAGCGTGGTTTTCATGGCCCTTTTAGATGTGAAATGTGTGAAGAGAATGTAGAAAATATCAACCATATTTTTATTGAGTGTACTTTAGCCTCTGAGCTGTGGAGGAGAATGGCCACTTTACTTGGCTTACAAGTGGTCCAATTTTTTTACTTTTGAACAGCTTTGGAGGGATTGGCCTAATCAAGAGGGTGTTGATCATTTTATTAGGCAGTTAGTTTGGATGGGTTCTACCATCCTTCTTTGGAATATTTGGAATGAAAGGAACAACCAAATTTTTAATCAAGATAGGAAGGATATTCACTATATTTGGCAAAAGACCATAGCCAACTTAGTTGAATCAGTCCATCATCTCCTTAATCACCCCCAAAACTCCCACCAAATATGGGATCAAGTGATGCAAATATTGAAGATTAAACCTTCTAAGGGCAACCATCTTAAAGGGAATGTGAGTATTAGTAAATTGGATAGGAATAGAAATTGGCAACCTCCTCCTAAGGATTTTGGAAAAGTCAATACCGATGGAGCCTCTAGAGGGAACCCTGGAAAAGCCAGTGTGGGAGGAATTGGTAGACTTTCAGATGGCTCCCTGGTTTTTACTTTTGCTGAGAATTTGGGTATTCTTTCCAATAACCTTGCTGAGGGGTATGGTATCCTCGGAGGTCTTCAGGAGGCTACTAAGGTTGGATGGGAAAAGGTGTTAGTTGAGTCCGACTCTCAACTTATGATTAATCTCTTGAAGAATCCTTCTAAGAATCATAAGGTGGATTGGAGAATAAAAAGAATTATTGAGAAGATTCAGTTAATCCAGATGGGATTTTTGAAAGTTGATTACAATCATGTGGTCGGAGATCAAAACAAGAGTGCTGATGCTTTAGCTAATTGGGCTTTGGACAAAGGTGATCTTACTTGTTATGGCCACCCTCCTATATGGTGGGCTTCTCAAATTAGGGAAGCTCTTCTTTCTATCATTTCTTTGGATGGCTCCAGTTCTGAAGGTACCTAGTTTCTTCTTGTTTTTTTTTTTTGCTTCTCTTTGGTTCATTCAGTTTTTTTTAGTTCCCTAGCTCATTCTATTCTTTATTTTGTTTCCTCTGTTGATTCTTGCCTTAATAGTCTTATGGTCTAGATAGGTCTTTGTTTTGTTCTTTTTTTATTTCTTTTTTCCTTTTTGTTTTTTTTGTTTAGTTTTTTAAGGTGGGTGGGTTTTTTTATTTTGTTTTGTTTTTGTGTTCTTTGTGTTGTTTTTTGTTGTTCTTGTGTTTTTGTTGTTTTGTTTTTTTTTTAATGTTTTTTGTTATTGTTCTTGTGTTTTTTTTCGTTCTTGTTCTTGGGTTTCTCTTTGTTTGTGTTATTTCGTGTTTTTATGGGTGAGTGTTTTCTATATTTTTTGTTTTTTTTTTTATTGTCTGTTGTTGGTTGTTTTTTATTTTTATTTTTGTTTTATTTTTTAATTTTTAAGGTTTTGATTGTGTTTATTTTTCTTGTTTTTTTTTTTGGGTTATGTCTTTGTAGTGTTCTGTTGTTTTTGTCTTGTCTGTGTTTTGTTATGTGTTTCTTGTGTTTTTCTATGTGGTTTGTGTTGTGGTTTCTTTTATCTTATTGTGCGTGTTTGGTTGTGCTTTTGTTTTTGACACACTCAAGGAGCATGTTTTTTATTTTATTTTATTATTTTTGTTGTTATTTGCTTATTTTTAATTGGGTTTGTGTGTTTGTTTGCTCCTTGAGTGTGTCAAAGGTGGTAGGCCAGGTCCGAGTCCCGGGCGTTTTTGGCGGAATGGATACCCCTGCCTCCTTGGGTCTTACCCGAAAGTGGCATCCCTTTTGGGATGTTTTCCACAAATAAAATATAAAAAAAAGACAAGGGTTAGTAAACAAAGCTACCAACAAAACACAAGTTTATTAATCATGATCATTACATCAAAGAAAGCATATCATATGAAGTAATGTGCCCTAGCATGTTGCCCTGCAAAAATTGCTAGTGATTATGGTATGGAAATCCACCCCTCTACATCACAATTAAGACCTTTAGCACTGCATCGCTCCAACCAAAAATTGACCCAAAAGAAACTGGTTGAACATCATCCCACCTCCCATCCTAGTGGGACGAACAAGCAATGTCAATATTTGGATGCTTCTTGACTAGTGAGGGTTGGGACCAGTGCCTATATGCAAGAGCACTTCTTGCATATGATAGAGTCTGATGGTGAGAGTGGGATTGAAAATGCTAATGAGAAGAGCATTCTGTTAGGATCAAATTGACTGTACATGGGGCATTGGCCTAGTGCATCAGAAGAACATGCAGATGATCCAAATCCATAGAAACTTTGCTGGCTTGAGTACATATCTGTAGCCACATGTCATTAAAATTTCTAATTTATCAACATGAGTAAATGTGACAGAAGGTGTACACTATTCAAAAACAATTCTGTTACAGGCCTTCCAAATATAAAAGAGTAGGCTAATATTGAAAACCTGTCACACTTCAAAAAGTGGGAGAGACAAAATAAAATAGTCCCCAAGAAGAGGTTGGGGCCAAGAAAATATTGTAGTTGTAAATGGGAAAAAAAGAAAGAACACATTCCCAAGCTTACCTAGATCTTCTGCAATTCCAAAAAATGTGAATACAAGACTCGGGATCACCACAAAAAAGACATTTATGATCAGGATTTCCAAGGTTCTTCAAACATTTCCCCAAGGGAAGGTCTTGACACACGAAGATCCACACAAAAAAATATTGCTTGGGTTCAACGTAAGTAACCCAAACATTCTAAAATCTAGAATTCCATATAGTCCTTGTAGAAAATAAGTCCCATTGTTGATTGAGCTTAGGCACCAAAGGAAGATGATGAGATAACCATTTATACCCCAAAAGAGCCTTATAACTAAGAAAAGGAGTGTCAACATGCCTCTCCAATTTTACCACCAAGGATGCTGCGAGCACACACCAATCTTATGCAACATAGAAAAAGGGGTGAGAGCAATAACAACATCATATGTATCTTTTTCCGCACCATTTAGCCTGAAGGTGCATTTGAGCTCATTCCATGGGATCCAATCCTTGGTATAGAGAGAAAAGAAATTAGCTATTATAACAATACTCTTTTTGAAAAGCCACTGAGCATGAATCCATTGCACCCAAGCTAAGGGAGAACCTTGATGAAGAAACATGGGGGACCACCAAATATTCATAGAATTGATGGATAAGTCTTTACGGAAGCCATCTCCTCTCCAAAAAATCTAAGGAGTGAGCTACTACCAAGATTTTCATATACTTTTAATAACAAAGGAGCCAAAAATTTTAACAAAAACCAAAGCAACAATGAGAGATATAAAATCCAACCCTCTCCATGCTCTACAATTTAAGGGAATACTAGAGGAAATGAAATGCCGAACCAAAACTTTCCAAACTTTAGCTCCCCTTAGAGCCTTGATCACCCACTTAACACACAGAGCAATACCTTTTCCTCTACAGTCTAGTAGACCCATTCTGCCATATTCTCTAGGAAGACAACAAATATCCCAAGCAACTCTATGAAATCCCTTTTTTTCAGAAGAATTATTCCAAAAAAAATATTGAAGGATTTTCTCAAGCTTCTTATAGCAAGCCTGTGAAGGAACCCAACAAGAGGAATAATAAACGTGAGTTGCAGCTAAAAGTTTAGAGCAAATCTGAAATTTACCTGCTAATGATAGCTTCTTAGTAAGCCAAAAATCAGTTTTCTTTTAAACTCTTTAAAGCACATAATTCCAAAGATGAGCAGGGGAGACTTACAAGGTAAAAGGAATACCAAGAAACTTAAAAATTTCTCCAAGAGAGATCCAATTCCAATGATACCCTTGAAGCCAAGGTGGATAAAACAAGGGATATTTTCTGAAGTAGGAGGTCTTCCTCCATTGTATTTTAGAACTAGCAAAATATGTTCAGATATAATAGAGCATTATAAACAAATTGCTCCTCTTTCCTTATAGTAAGAAAGGAGTCATCAGTAAAGTGACCATTAATAAGTTGTCCCTAATAATTTATAAGAGCAATTCCTTTAATAAGACCTATAGAATCTTGAGCAGCTAAAATATAGCCGAAGGCTTCAACAATAAGCACATATAAAGGAGTAATAGGATACCCTTACCGAATAGACCTAAACAGGCCCACTGCTTCATATTATGATTTTTTTAGATTGAGAATAGTTGAAGCATCTCTAAATAGCATAGCAATAGTCTAAATGAAAATTGGTCGAATCCTAAAGCTTTGATAATAGTAAAAATGAATCTCCATTCAATGAGGTCATAATATTTCTCAAAATTAATATTAATAAAAAGCATTTTCTGGTTTGACATCCAGACCCATTCCTTACCCTCCTAGACAACCAAAACATTGTTGAGGATGTACCTTCCTTGAATAAAACCAACTTGCTTTGATTTGACTATCAAAGGAAGAAGAGGCCTAAGAAAAAGAGCCAAAGCTTTGGCAATGATCTTGTAACTAAAATTCAACAAAGTAATAGGCCTCCAATTAGTAATCAACTCTCGGTCCCCTTGCTTGGGTATGAATTTTATATTGTCCCTGTTAATAATTACTCTTAAAGAGACTACTTGAAAAGCCTCCAAATAAACTTTATGTAGATCATGACCAACTAAGTTCCAAAGACCTTTGTATAACTCACAAGGAAAGCTATCCAAACCTGGCGCTTTGTCATTTTTCATTTGAGATAATGCATCCTCCAAATCTATAAGGGAGAGTATTTTATCACACCCTGCTCTTTGAGACTCTGAAACCTTAACTAGTAAAACTACCATACAAGCTGCAGTGCTTGCTCCCACTTAGGGGAATAAGCTTGAGTAGCAAAAACATTAGTATAGTTCTTGACAAAAGCATTAATCATATCAGGAAGAGAGGTAAGACTTATTCAATTGTCTTGAATGACCTTGAATTGAGTAGTTTCCCTAGGAGGCTGGAGCCTTTGAAAAAAAATATTTGGTGACCCTATCACCAACTTTAAGCCAATGAAGATGGGCTTTAATTTGATCTCCCTGAGCCTCATAAATTTTAGCAAGTTTAAGTTCATACCTCAATTGGGCAACATGAGACTAAAGTTCAAGATTAAATATACAAGCCTCAAGATTGATAGAAGCTTTGGCAAGCTCATCATGAAGGACAACACTGGAATATCTTCTAAACTATGCCAAAATTTTCCCCAAAGTATAGAGCAATATAGTTGTACACAAAATGGCATCATTCCACCATTCTATCCAACCCAAATCTCCAGTAGATCTAGGAACTAGATTCTAGAATCTATAGATATGAAAAACATGGAAGGGTTCTGAATAAAGGAAGTATTAAAAAACAACTATGACTTACAGTGTCTCTGAGGTAGGGATTTCATTAGCACATTAAACATGATGGATGAAAGGTTGAAAGTAGTAGTACCAAGAATTGTTTCCACAAACAGAGCTGAAGCATTTCTCCTATGAAAGAAAAATTGCACATGATCTGAAAGCATGGCTCTGTCTAGCCTTCTCAAAATTCTTGCATGGCCAACCTAGAAATTAGACCATGTATACCATAAATGTTTAGGAAAATCTTGAGGAGAAAAACAAGAATTGGGGTCTGATAAATCCAATTTGTTTTTCATGAAGTACCAGGCCTCTCTTTCCCTAATAGCCTACCTCATGGGAAGTTGTTCTATCTTGTCTATAGGATTTTTAGTCATATTAAAATATCTTCACATAACCCAAACAAAATGTGGTAAAGGAAAAGCACACCACCGCCAAAGGCTACAACACTCTTGAGCATTATTGGAGGCATAGAAATTAATAATACCAAAAGATAGCCCACCAACCTCAAGTAAAACCCAAATTACATGATTGAAAGGGTTCACACCCCAGAGACAAAATTATCTTTCCACCTAGTTGCCAAAATAATGATAGCTCCCCCTCTACCAAGGGAATGATTTGTGGCATAAAAAAAGCAACCTGGCCAAAGAAAAATGCAAGTACATTGCAGAATAAATTCAAAAATCTTAATCTCTTGAAGATAAATAAATTCATGATTACCATAAAACTTGGACCATGAAGCAATATCATCTCGGACCAAGTATTTGTGAACTGGTTCTATCAGCCCTCTAACATTCCATGATAAAAAAACATGAATATAGATCAAGACTCATATGTTCGGCTACATCTTCAGTGTCTTCAAGGTTTGAAAGAGAATCCTAAAAATTATTGAGAAAACACTCTTGAACTTCTTTCCAAAACTTCGTTTGACACCTTTTGTCCTAGTGAACCAAGGATTCTCCTTGTGGTGGGCTACGATATCTTCAACCATTGACATAAGCCCATTCAGGTTCCATGAAACTTGATGAAGACTGCCCATTGATATGCAAAATTGGATAATCTAAAGACTGAGTAGGAGCAAAAGAAGTAATAATTTTAGCAAAGGAAGCACTAGTCGATGGTACATTAGCAACCATATGTGAAGCCCTAGCACTGGGTATCATCGGTTGTGTGGTATGCTGCTCCATCACCACACCATGCCCAACTATCACAAAAGACACAAGGGGTTGAGGTGAGCTACTAGGAGTAGCCATAGGGTTTACATTTTTCCCATTCTTACCCTTCTTATGGAATACCTTCCATTCATCTTGCCCCCATTTGGAAGTAGGGATAGAGCTAGTAGTAACAAGAGCCACAATCATGTCCTTAACTTTAAAATTTTCCACAATTAAAGGATAATATTTTATCTTATGGGCAACTGATTGGCAATGGTAACATGTGTTAGGCAGGTTTATGTAGACAACACATTGCTTGAATCTATAATCACCAACTTGGACATCAACAGTCTCCTTGAGGTCTTTAGAAAAATTAACTTTGATACAAAAACACTTTTGAGGGCAATGGGCATAAAATTTATCCATTTCAAAACAAAAAAAATCACCAATGGAGGCCACAAGGTTTTGATAATAAGGCAAAAGCAATAGACAAAGACCAAGGAATTCAACCCAAATTGGAACGTACAAGGAAACATCATTAGTGATCAAAAAAATCCTTGGTCCAGGGCTAAAAAACCAACAAGGAGCTACGAACAGACCAATACCCATGACTGAGGACTGCTTTGGCTTGAGTAGTGTCAGCAAAAAAAAAACTTTGGTGAGGTTCTAGATACCATCAATCTTGATGTCATGCCAAGCTTGTTGGATCCAGTTCCAAAGGAGGGTCTTGCCAGGGATACGACCTAGAAAATACCCTACCAGCGTATGGCTTTCCAGCCAATAACAAGTAGTATTAAACTCACTCAATAGGATAACAACATCCGGAGGAGAAATATTACCTCGTGATAAACTTTGGGAATGAACTTTCATGGTTGCTTGTTCACCTTTAGCACCATTTCTCCCTTCTTGCAGCTTCAAAAGAAGTTGGAGTTGTTGACTGAGCTTCATCCATAAAAAAAAAAGGTTTAATCTGCTAAATGACGGATTAAATTTGGTAAAAGCATCAAAAACATACCCTAAGATACGTCATGCACACACTCTAGAGTGGAGAGGTAGTATGGCACCAATAACTTGAAACCCTAATGCATGCAACTTCTTCCTCTCTACCGTATTGGTGTTTTTTTAAAGTTAAACCAAGTTGAACATTTTTAAATTATATTCAATAAAATATATATAAGTAGTATAAAATTTAATGTTACAAACTTAAAAAAAGTGGAACAAATAATAATAGATTGCACAAAACAATTAGAAAAATCTAGATAATTAAAAAGAACAAATCTTGCAAAGAGAAATTGATAGGGGTAAAAGAGTTAAAGCATAACAAGGATTCACTATTTTTAAAGCATATGTTTTAGCAAAAGTTTTGGTTAAAATTTTATTTTAATAAGGAAAATCCTTCTTATGCCAGGCATTTATAACAAATAAGCTTAAAAAGAGTAGATGTAAAAAAATGATATTAATGTATTCTCTTTCTTCACCAAACACTTATAACAAATAAACTTAAAAAAAGTAGATGTAAAAAAATGATATTAATGTATTCTCTTTCTTCACCAAGATTATTATAACTAGGTGTACTCAAGATTTTAAGAATAATTACTAATATAGAAACTATGAAGTTGGTGGAAGCTTCAACTTAAATTTCATTAGTTTCAAAGAGGTTATATATTTACAAATTGAAGAAGAGGTATTAAAGTGGAACGAAATTCCAACATAGGAATATGCCACTGAAATAAAAAACTTGTATGGGAACACAACATCACATGAATTAGTTAGAAATTAAGAGGGCCAACTACCCCCACACACATGCCATGACTCGATGTTAATATATTTAGTTTCAATTTAGTTTCAACAAGATTATATACTTACATATTGAATTTGGATTCAAAGAGGTTATACATTTACAAATTGAAGGAGCAACTATGGGATTTATTACTTTTATTATAGAGAAATAAAAATTATTTAATATAAAATATTTATTTATATTAATAAATTTATTGTAATAATGATTATGATATATATAATAAGAATACAATTTTTATATAAAAATTGTGTATTGATTTAAAACTCAAGAGGATGTATCTTTTGTAATACATATCAAAATATTTAATATAATCATTTATAAAGACAACAAATAATTTAATTGTGTTATTATATTGTACATATAGTTAAATTATAAAGAATAAAACTTCTAATATAATATTATATTTTTACACAATATTTATTTCCAATAGTCAATGTATATTGTTAAATATGTCCTAGTGATTGGAGCTGATTTGGAGATGACTAGATTGATTAGGCTAATTAGGAGAGAAGAATTTGATACCTCTATTATAGGGGCTTATTTGAGCAAGTAGAGGAAGGTGGAGGAAATGTAGCCACATTCCCCTAGATATTGATTACTTGTGGTGGCAAAAGGGTTGGGTGGAGCTAATTGCACCCTAATTGGATATTGCAGGTTGGGTGGGAATGTTGGATATGCATTAGACATAAATCTACTACTTATAAATTCACTTAGCTAACAATTCATGAATTTGACCATTGCAAGTAAAATCCAATGGGATGTGTCGGGAATTAGGTAGGGGTATAAATCTAGTGGTTGATGAGTGGATTCATTGCTGATAAATATACTACTAATGGATTTTGGCTACAAAAATTGGATTTGAGGTAGTTAACATGGATAGGTTGATCATTCCATGCATTCATGGAAAAATTGGTTCAAGTTGGGTGATCCAAATTTTAGGTGTCTAAATTTACCCCCTTTTTGATGCATTTAAAATTAATAAGTATGACAAAATTAGTTGTAGATACCCCCAATTTAAAAAAAAATAGGCTATTACGCTTTGATTGATCTATGTGGGATGAAATGCATAGAAATATTCTTACAAAAATGCAAAAAAATACCGAGGGTTTTATCGGGTAGTATTCATGCCATATCTACAAATAAAGGTCTAAATTGGTTTTACCCTAGCTTGGGTGCCCCCTTGAGTTTTTGAAGGACAAAAATGGGGTCTCGATAAAACTCAAATAGGTTGGGTACGAGATCAGAGAAGATAAAATCTTTACCTAGATAGGGTGAAATAGAGTGAATGGTGAATGAAGTCATTTTATTGTGTACGAGAGGAGAAAGGGTATCTGAAGAAAACATCAGGGCTTCACAAAATGGTACATTAGGGACATCGAATGCATATATTAGAGTAGTATGGGGTATAGTAGGACTATCTAGGACCTAGGCATAAGTATTAGTCAAATTCTTTAGCTTAATTTTAGTATTTTGCTTTTTTGTTTTTAGGATATTGTGGCTAGCATATTTGCTCATGCAATGCAAATATGTCATCATGAATCTTCCATGCAAGTAGCATATTAACAAATCCTTGGATGCCAATAAATTTGTGATTGGGTGGAAAATTTGTGCAGAGTTGATGAATTTCTAGAGGGATAGGGTAGTTTTGGTGTAAAAACTATCATTGGATGATTGGTAGTGTACCCAACGGTCCTCAACCAACATTGAATGGTCATCTGGCCCGAGAGAGGTAGGGGCAATTGATCTTTAGAGAAGGCTAGCTCCTTTGGTTCCATCTACCTATATTGCAAAATGGAAAAGGGAAAAGGGGAATAAGAAATAAAGCAAATGGAGGTCATATCCAAAACTAACAAGGATGGGGTATGGCCACATCAAGACACACACGTTTGATGTCATCGACACAAACAAAAATAGATAACCTAACAAATCAGCTCATCTCATCCTTGCTTCTCCTTCAATGCAACGGGTAAGGGTGAATTCTAAAACTAGCAAGAGGGTGAATGAAATCCATATAGCAAAATTAGAATGCTCCCACTCGATCAGCTTTAACAAAAATAAAACCCTGATGCCTAGGGATGGATGCGAATTCCATAATCGGTCATCTAGACCCATGAAATCTAGATATCAAAATTAAGTCAATAATCTCAGACGAACATCAAAGAAATAAACATCCATAGCTATGCAAAAAATAGAAGTGAAGACAGATTGAGAGATCAAATAGTGATGTACTATTATTTACAAGGCAAAGAAGATTACATATGAATTGTAAAAGCCACAGATCCACCCTTTGGAATAGCAAAATATTTATTATTTATATAAGATTTTACAATACATTCATAGACACCCTTTGGAATAGCAAGCATTCCACTATTTATATAAAATTTTACAATACATTAAAATTCTAGCATTGATGGTGATTGACAGGAAAAATCGACTAGAATGGTCAGAATATCTATTGACACTCTATTCCAAGAAGGATGGTAGTTATCTGGAGGAATTTAGGTGCTTGTAAAAATATTTAGACCCTTGATCACTTCTATAGGACCTATTCAAGAAATAAATTTCATCTACTTTACCCTTTAAAGCAATTGGAAAGTTTAGTTAATTGCTTGCAAGCTCTACATACTTCAAACTACCCTTCATCAGCTCCTACTAGGGCAGTTTGATCATTAATAGTTATTTATTATTTTGAGACCTCTCGTTTGACATAAGTAGTGGTTAGGAATACTCCTTCATGAGACACCTTCCCAGTCTTCTTCTCATCATATCTTGGGAATGGAAGATCAGGTTCAAACTCTTAATGCAACTTTTCCAAAGTTCCATTCAACTTAGGGGATGAGAACTTGGAACTTGTGACCACTATGTCATGGTTCAGTTCTTCTGTTCGAGGATTTTGGATCTCAATATTCCACCCAAGGTTGGGGTGGGGATTTGGAGTCTTCTTTTGAGCATACCCTTGACCATTCTTCCATATAATCCTAGACTTGGAAATTTGTTTTGTTACTTATCCACTTGGTCTTGAAAATCCATTTCTATCATCAATGCTTCAAAAATTGGCCGACCCTAAGATGACGTTATCCTCAAAAAGGAAGAGTGGGTGAGGGGGCGTAAAATTTCACCCACACTCTTAGTGACTCACATGGGCTTTATCTTTTACGGGAAAGAATATTCTAAGAAGGAATTAATTTTGAAACACTAAAAACATACAAACAAAGGGAAGGAAGAAGGAGGGGACAGTGAAGGCATATAAATAGAAGCAGTCAAGGCAGACTTCAAGACAAAGAAGGAATATGGTAAAATATGAATGGAAAATGGGGTAAGAGGAAAGATGAAGGACATAAGGGATGGGAAAAATAAGTGGAAAAAACAAGCAAAAACAAATAAAGAGAACAAGAAGGGAAGAGGGGAGGGAGGAAAACATAGAAAATGGTAAAAGTAGAAGGATGACTATGACTAAACTCGTCAGTTAGCAACAAAAAATAACTAAGGAAAGATAAGGAAGGGAATAACATAGAAAAAAGAAAGAAAGAAAAGGGAAGGATATCCATGGGATACCCCCATAGATTTTATTCCTATCAACATACCCCACCAAGGACTAGAACCAAAATGCTCGGGGTATTGTAATACTTTTTCTTGATGCAACCATGCATAAACTTAATTAGCTTATCACCACTCCTATAGGGAATCTTCAGTCATAGCCACATTTTCATTTTATGCTTCTCACACATACTACCTCTACCTTTGTAGGCATTATTTATAGATTAGTTATCCCATTAGTCGATGAGTGGGTACTGCTTTCAATGATAATTAGATATTGTATGAAGTGATGCATGAATTTTGATCCTTGGTCCAATGGGCATGGGGTCATAAAAAACACAAAGAAGAATACTGAGAACAAAGGAAAGTGTTTCAAAATTACTATACTTTCTAGAAATCCTCCACGAGTCATCGTTGAAGAGGATGATATCACTAGCTATGTGCTTACTGCACCTTCATTTAGTTGTCGGTATATTTACACAAAATTGTGGTACAATTGGCATGCCACAACCATGGGCTGATCCTGGAAATTATCTAGTGAATCTGCAATGCCTAGAATAAATTGTGTAGAACTTGAATCACCTTCTATAGTCTAGTTGGTATTGCCAAAATATTTTCCAAGCTACTAAGAGGTCACAACTTGGCAGATAATCATGCATACCAGTACTTACACAGTAGATGATTAGTGTGGCAATAAATGTTTCCATATGAGAGCCTTCTTTAGGTACTAGCTCGTGTGGCAACAGGCTCTGGTATCACCACTCCTTGGTATCCACTTACTCTAAACTCTTGATCTCACACGCCTCCTTCATACTTGTGCATTTATCTCCACAGACCTCACTGATTGAGCCTGTTGTGGATGAGACCTCATTGGCACATGTATGTTGATGAGCTAAGTCATTGTGTAGATGGCTTTATCCCTTCTTGTTGTTTTCTTGGATACAAAAATGGTGCAAAATAACTAAACTTTTGTGAGTGAAATTCTCGCTTTGGTCCAAATTATCCATTTTTTTGGAGAGTATACAAGCCATAAGATCATCTATTGTCAAGTCGATGCTTGAATATCTCCTCCATGGGCTCAAGAAGAAACCCGTCCCTTGTGTTTCGAAGAACTACAACCCATATACTTGTACAACTTGAGATGGTATACATGGTGGGTACTGTACAGTTGGGAAGAGAACAATAGTGCTTGAGAAGAGTGAAGGGAGGATGGAGTCTTCTAAATATGTCTTTTTCGCTTAAATTAGGAGTCGCTCTACCCGTACAACCTCCTAAAATATTTGAGAGAATCTCTTTTCCTTGATTGATATAGTAGGAGGTTCAAGCCTGAATTGAAATATCTAACATAATATATGTAAGCTTGTGTAGAGGGTAGCTGATATTCAATGGGGATCCTTCTAAATCTCATGTTGATCTTGATGAGTGTGAGGTGCATCAAGAGTTGGAAGGGATCCATGGAGCCATAAAATGCATCAATAATAGATCCCACCAAATTGATCCATGAGTGGATGGTTTTCTACCCAAATTTATGGTACCCCCATAACGTCATTCCTTATAAAGACATGACTAGGATCGTGATCATGATATCTTTATATGATATGCCATAGGGGATGCTAGTGCAGCAAAATATTCAATATGTTCTCGAGCAGTTCCCAATATGCCATTATATTAGCTTCTAGGGCACCTTCAAGAATCTCATGTCAGCATTGGAGGTATAGTAGACTAGTATCATTCCACTATGGGTAGCACATCTAGGCCATTGAGGAAATGGCCTTCAAAAGTCTTGCTTCATGCATTAGAGTCAAAGTCACCAAGTGAATATAATTTCTCCATTGATGAGGTCAAGGTTGTTCACAAAACCTTGGGTCCTCTAAGAAATAAAAATATTTTAGCTTAAAGAGGTAACTGATCTCATATTCTAGAAATATTGCATAATCGAAGTCACCAGGTGATTGAATTGGATATGGGTAAACCAGAGTATCACCAAAATATAATTTCCTCAAACACTTAAACTCAATGAGTTCCCCAATAGAGTCCCCAAAAATTGTTGGGTAAAAATTATCATTGAACGAGTGGGAGCACGCCCATTGGTCCTTGACCAATATTGAACAGTCGCTTAGCCTAGGAGAGGTAAGGGCAGTCAATATTCAAAGAAGGTTGGCTCCTTTGGTTCTCACTACCTACATCGCAAAGGGAGAAAGGGAAAATAGGAACAAGAAATAAATCAAAGGGAGGTCATAGCCAAAAATAACAAGGATAGGGTATGGCCACATCAAGACACACACGTTCAACATCACTGACGCAAATAGTAGTAGATGACCTAATAGATCAACTCATCCCATCCTCGCTTCTTATTCGATGTAGTGGGTAAGGGTGAATTCCAGAAATAGCAGGAGGGTGCATGAAATATAGATAGCAAAATTAAAGCACTCCTACCCAATCAACTTTTAAAAAAATAAAACCTCAATGCCCAGGAATGGATGAAAATTCTAGAACCACCCAGCTAGACCCACAAAATATAGATAGCATAATTAAATGAATAAGCTCAAATGACCATCGAAGAAATAAACATCCATAGTTACACAAAAAATAGAAGTGAATATAGATTGAGAGACCAAACAGTGATATAATATTATTTACAAGGCGAAGAAGATTACATATGAATTGTAAAGGCCATAGATCTGCCCTTTGGAATGGCAAGCATTCCACTATTTATAGAATATTTTATAATACATTCAAATTCAAGCATTGATGGTGCTTGGTGGGAAGAATCATATTAGAATGGTCGAAAAACCTGCTAATGCTATGTTACAGGAGAGATAGTGATTGTCCAGAGGAAGTTAGGTGCTTTTGTAGAAATTTGGACCCTTGATCACTTCTATAGCACCTGTTCAAGCAATAAAATTCATCTAATTTTCCCTTTAAAGTAGTTGAAAAGTTTGGTTAATTGCTTGCAATATTTTTATACTTCAAATTGCCCTTCATCAGCTCGTACTAGGGCAATTGTGATCATTAATAGTTCTTGATTCTTCTAAGACCTTATTTTTTACATCAACAATGGTCAAGAATACTCCTTAATGCACCACCTTCCCAGTATTATGCTCATCATATATTGGGAAATAAATATCGGTTTTGAACTCTTAATGCAACTTTTCCAAATTTATGTTCAACTCAGGGGATGGGAATTATGAGGGCATCAAATGAAATACTAAGGTTTAGGTTCCTTAGTTAGGCTAAGTCTTAGTTAGGGCTTGGTCTTATTTTTATTTTTAATGTATTTGGTGAGACTTAGTGCTCACGTAATAATTGCTAGCCATCTTCTAGATTAGGCTAGCTGGATTGATGTAGTCAACCACCTTTGGATGAGAGCCGATCTTCCCAATTTGGGAATTCGTTGCTCCTTCGTAGGGGTATTTGTTATGTTTTTGGGCCTATAATAAGCCCTTTATGTTAATAGAATAATCATGTTGGTTTATACCACAATAGGGAACTTGGGACTTTTGACCACTATGTCGTGGTTTGGTTCTTCCATTCAGAGATTTGGGATCCCAATATTCTGCCCAAGGTTGGGGTGGGGATTTGGGGTATTCTTTTGAGAATGCACCTGACCATTCTTTCCTTTGATCCCAAACTTGAAGATTTGTTCTATTGCTTTTCTACTTGGTCTCAAAAATTTTCTTCTACATCAATTCTCCAAAAATTGGTCTATCCTAAGGTGACATCATCCTCAAAAAGGAAGAGTAGGTGAGGAGGCACAAAATTTCATCCATAGGTAGGATTATATATTAATGATTTTTTGATAAATTTAACTCTACTTTTTCTCCTTTATGCTCATAGGTTCTAGATGTCTTAGAGTGTTGAGACCAATGACCTTGTATATTGTGATTGATGGTTGGCTTTTTGACATCTATAGATAGAGTAGTGTTTGATGTCATTGGTCTAGAGTATTAGGTTATAATGTCCAATGTTGAGTTGCACCATACATTATTGATATATTTGGTAGAGTGATGGCACTCAGAGTATGCCACCTTTCTTCTAACAATAGGGCAGATTTCAATTACATTGGAGGATGTATATAGGATCCTTTGGGTACCTATTTGAGGTGTCCTTATCTAGATGAACCAAGATTTAGCTCAAACTCTATAGATACTGATTAGAGACCCATAATTTTTATTGAGGAGGTATGATATTGATATCAATGTTGTATACTAGGATGGAAAATTGGATAGGTTCACGATGATGTTATGTCTTTTTTTGAGGCTTATTTTTTGGGAATACCAATATGAGATTACTACACTAGAGGTGGGGTAAGATCATAACACAAATAAGGGATGATTAGGTGTAGTTTGTATGGGAATATTTTATTTTGAATCAGTTATATCAAACCCTCCACTATGTTGTTTGCAAGGAGGCAAAAATATTAATTTTTTACACATTGTTATAGGTGTGGGCATGGAAGCACTTCACCATCAAATAGCTAGTTGGGCTACCTAGTGATATGGATGATATATATCTACCAATAGGGTTAATGTGAGATCATGCCCGTGAGACAATTAGGAGGTCATTTAAAGGTATGTTAATGGTTGTTAGGTAGGTCATAGATGACCTACATATGATTCAAGTGATTTGGTGTCCACAAAGAGGACACCTAAGATGGGAAAATAATAGCTTCTAGTTAGCCATTTTTTAGAGGATCAGATGGTTGTAGGGTACTTGAGGGGAGTTTGACCTCTACCTACTGAACTGGATTCTATGCTAGTTTGTCCTTCCTTAGGGCATCCCCAATAATGGAAAATTTATTGTTTTAGCATGTTATGTGAGAAATTTTCGAAGATCTCCCTAATCTTGAGAGCTTCCCAAAGGAGGATGTGAATGATCCTCTAGTCACAGATCCAAGTGTGAATGATATTAGGACCATCCTTGGATACTTACAATGGTTTTGATAGATTTTCCTAGCATGAGTTACACTTGTCTTGTAATGACCATGGATGGGAGTCAAGATGAGCATGATGACTTATCATCACATTTGAGTGACAAGGGACATGATGAGATAGAGGTCAAGGGATGAATCTACATAAAGATATTATTTGACCATTATTTCTATCACCATAATCTTGGATACTAAGGCTAGTATGAGAAGGACAATAGAGGAGGTGACTTAATAGGATAGGCTAACAATGGCGAGCAAGCAAGAGTTGATACAGGCTCAGCTAGATAAACCTTGATGGAGCAGGATGTAATACTTTCTAAGAGAGACCAGGATATAATCAAGAGAGATTAGGCAAGGATGATAATGGATGATGTTGTGGCTAAGGTCGTAACAACAAGGAATGGGAATAGTGATGTGGTTGTTTGAGTCATTAAAGACCAATATGCTACCAATATGGAGAGGAGTAGCCACTACAGTGCCCTATACCATGTAACAATTCCTCCAAACTAGAGGTATCCCTCACCAACATAATCATGATCTTGATCCTATTCTTGGATGAGGTTAGTGACTAGGGCCTCTAAAAAATTTATAAAATTTATAGTTCTATCAATTGAAGGTGTATTTGAGATCTAGGCTAAGTTGTTAAAGCTTTTGGTTGAGTTATTTTGTAGTCATGTAATATAGGATATCAATTTTATCTTATGTTCCCTACCTAGCTAGCTGAGTCTAAATGTATCAATTTTGATTGATTATGGTACATTAGACTCATGTATGATGGATGATATACATATAAAGTGATAATTTATTGATATAATGTGTTGAAATATGTGTTTTAAGTTGACATGATATGAAATTTGATGTTAATTTGATGATTGAACAATTGGAAATTGTGAAGTGATACATATGTTTGATAATAGATATGATAGGTATATATAATTGTAGATTTGATTTTGGATTTGGTTTAGAATTTTTAGCAAATAATTTTGATTTTGATTTTGTAATTTAGAATTTTTATAGGTGCCAAAGGGTTGATATGATTTATGGATTTTTTTCAAAATACATTTCTACCAAGAAAAAATGTAAAATATGGGTGCAATTAGATGAATTTAGTTTAACGAAGAGGTTTGATGTTGATTAGGAAAGCTTGGGAAAAGTTAATCGTGATTTGAAATAGTTTTATTTTTTGCATTAATGACAGGAATTTTGATTTTGGCATAATTTAATTATAAATTGTAAATGATTTACGTTAGAGAATGTATATGAATATCCTCAAGATCCTCAAGGATTTTTCACAAATTTATTTCATTTGTGAAAAAAAAGGTTATTTCATGCAATCAATTTTGCTTACTGTAATTACTATTTTAAGAGAGGTACTTAAAAGTGTGAATCTAAGGTTAAGGTAAGCTTAGATTAACATTAGGCCAAGGTAAAAATTGACACGAATAAAATATAGCCGAAATAATTCATTAAACTAACCAGATGAATATTACATTAAAATAAACCTTATATAGGCTTAGAACATGCGAAATAGTAGGGAAGGGAAGGTGGAGGAAGATAGCGGAGATTAGAGAGAACGGAGGAGTAGGAAGTGGAGTGGGAGGTGGCAGCGGGCGTGGGGAGAGGAAGGAAGTGGAGTGATAAGGGAAAATGGACGGCAAGAAAGGAGGAAGGACAATGGAGGGATAAGGAGAAAATAGAGGTAAGGGAGAAAGAATATCATGCCGACCATCCGACAAGATTAGCCGACAAAAGGTAAGTGTGTTCACACTTTGCTTAGAAAAACTAGATTTTTCTAAGCCGTTTCAAGCTAAGTCCTGTTCACACTTGCTACATTCTCCCCCTTAAAGTTGAGAGAACTGACTATACAGTCTCTCAGCTTTACAAATTGAGCTTTGGCCAGCGCCTTGGTGAAGATGTCAGCGACGTTCTCCAAAGTGTGGCAATAGTGAAGCTCAACAATATCAGTTTCCACCATATCTCGGATGAAGTGGTACTTCATATCAAAATGCTTTGATCTACTATGGTGGACAGGATTGTATGCCAACTGAATGGCACTGATGTTGTCACAGAATATTCGAGTTGGACCACTTTGCTGCTCTCCAATCTCTTCTAATACCTTTCGTAGCCATAGAGCTTGAGTACTAGCATGAGTAACCGCTATATACTCAGCTTCTATTGAAGATAGCGCTACTACTGTCTGCTTCTTGGAACTCCAAGTTATTAGGCCCGAACCAAGACTAAAATAGTTACCCGATGTGGATTTTCTATCATCAATATTGCTGCCCCAATCACTATCACTAAAGCCTTCAAGCTTGATAGTATCACTTTTGTAGTACTTGGATTCCAAAATCCAATGTACCCTTCACATATCTCAAAATCCTTTTAGCTGCTTGCAAATGCAGCTCGGATGGATTAGACATAAATCGAGAAACAAGAGATACAACATACTGAATGTCCGGTCTGGTGTTGGCGAGAAACATCAAACTCCCAACAATGCTTCTGAAAGTGGTCACATCAACTTTCGGTGCTCCATCATCCTTGCTTAATTGGATCCCATGTCCAATTGGAGTTGCAACCGATTTGCATTGCTCCATAGCAAACTTCTAAATCATATCTCGAGCATACTTAAGTTGACAGATGAAGATCCCTGAATCTGTCTGATGTACTTCCATTCCAAGAAAGTATTTCATTAAGCCAAGATCCTTCATCTCAAATTCCTGCATCATGGAGTGCTTGAACTCCATGTTAACTTTTTCATTACTACCCATAAAAATGAGATCATCCACATACAAACAAACTATGAGGATGTCATTTCCTTGATTTAGGTAGTAGAGCGTGGGTTCATTTTTGCTTTTGATGAACCCATAATCTTTAAAGTACCCATCAATGCGTGAGTACCAAGCTCTCGGTGCCTGTTTGAGGCCATAAAGAGCCTTCTTCAGCTTGTAAACAAGATGTTCCTTGTCTTTCTCTTCAAATCCCTGTGGTTGCTCAACATACACTTCTTCTATCAAGTAACCATTTAGAAATGCACTCTTTACATCCATGTGTTGGACTGTCCATCCCTTGTGTGCAGCTAAGGCAAGAACTGATCTGATAGTTTCCTGTCTGGCTACAGGAACAAAAGTCTCTTCATAATCAATTCCATATTTCTGAGTAAATCCCTTTGCAACTAATCTCGCCTTGTGCCTCTCGATGCTACCATCAGCATTAAACTTGGTCTTGTAGACCCACTTACATCCAACACGTTTCTTTCCTTTAGGAAGCTTCACCAGCTCCCAAGTGTCGTTGTTTTTTATAGAGGTGATCTCCTCTTTCATGGCATCTTGCCAAATATTTTGAGTACAAGCCTTCTCATAACTAGAAGGTTCAAGCTGTGTATTAGTTAACAAAGCATAGTTAACTAAATCTCCCCTAGGTTCCTGCTGGGAAACATCATCACCATACAAGTGCATATTTTCTAATCTTTGTAGAACATAATTCATTTCACTAGCTTGACTCCTAGTGTATCTTTTTGAAAAATTCTTATCCAACATCTGATATGATGGATGATTCTATAGAGTTCTCTTACCTCTGGATGGAGAATCGATGTCCATTGGTGAGGAGCTTACTGATCTCTACGGAGAAGGACTTGGTGAAGAAGTTGAATCAGAAGATGAACCTGGGTCTATGGGAGGAGACTGCTTACTTTTCTGTGGTGTCTGTTGTTGCACCTGCTTAGAACCTACATCACTAGATTCATCATCACTAAAAATCTGGGGCTTACCCCATTCTCCCCCTTCATCAAAAATCACATCCCTGGAAAGCACAAACTTTCTAGTCCTGGGATTGTAGAGTCTGTAAGCTTTTGTATTCTCACAATATCCTACAAAGATGCATGCCTGACTCTTTGGATCGAGCTTTTTTCTTAGCTCATCAGGAATGTGAGAATATGCCAGCGAGCCAAACACTTTAAAATACTTAACATTTGGCTTTTTACCATACCAAGCTTGGTAAGGTGTCTGTCCTTCCAAACTTGCAGTAGGACTTCTGTTCAAGATATGTACGCTGGTCCTGGCTGCATCTGCCCAATATGAATTAGTCAAATGCTTCATCTGAAGCATAGACCTTGCCATCTCCACAATGGTGCGATTCTTCCTCTCTGCGACACCATTCTGTTGTGGAGTGTAGGCAGCTATGAACTGCCTCTTAATGCCATGTTGCTTACAGAAATTCAAGAACTCATTAGAGGAGTATTCTCCTCCCCTATCTGATCTAAGACATTTTACAAAATATCTACTCTCACTTTCAACTCTTGTTTTGAAATCGACAAAGCATTCAAATGCTTCATCCTTATATTTCAAAAAATATATCCAGCACATTCTAGTAAAATCATCAATGAAGAGTAGGAAGTAAGAGTTGTTACCAAGACTCTTGGTCTGCATCGGACCACAGATGTCTGTATGCACTAGCTGGAGTGGGTAGCTGGCCCGCCATGCTTGTCCATGAGGAAATTTTGATCTGGCATGCTTCCCAAGAGCACACCCTTCACAGACTTCCTTACTATCCTGAACTTTAGGAAGTCCGGTTACCATCGCTTGTGAAGTTAGCATTTTCAAACTAGCTGAATTCAAATGACCATATCTCAAGTGCCATAGGACACTTGGATTGGAAATAGCAACATTTGCTAACTTATCTCCCCCTGGCTGGCCAAACTTTAAAGGAAACAATCTATTCTTTGACATTGGCACTTGTGTAATGATTCTATTACTGTTATTTTTATCAAAAATAGTGCATTTACCCTCATCAAAAAGCAACTTGTAGTTCTTTTCTAACATTTGACCAACACTTAAAAGATTGTGTTGAAGATGGGGTGTGTAATAGATATCACTTACATGTTTGACGCCTTCTTTAGTTGGAACTGCCATGGCTCCAATGCCTTCAACTGCCAATGATTTATCATCTCCCAATTTGATGTTGGATTTGTATGAGGAGTTTAGAGTAGCAAAGAGCTCTTCTTTGCCACTCATATGGTTTGAACACCCAGTGTCCAAGATCCATGTATCATTCATGTTCTGTTTTGCTTGACCATAAGAGAGAAAGAGATTTGTGGCCTCTTCCTCTTCTCCAAAATTTCCAAACTGACTGCTCTCGGTTGCTACTAGTTCCTTGTGAAGTCTTTGTCCAACAAGTACGAGCATAATGGCCAAGTTTGCCACAGTTGTAGCAAGATTGTTTTGACTTATCTCCTCCTTTGCCTCTGCTCGATTGTTTTCCTCTATTTTGTTGTCCTCCTCTATTCTGTTGTTCACCTCTCGTTTGAGAATCCTCCTCTATTCTGATTTCCTCCTCTGTTAGGAGTTCCACCTCTCTGATTATTTTTGCCTCTACCTCTATACTGTCCTCTGCCATGGCCTCTACCTCTGCCTTCTTGTGAAGCAAAGGCTTTATCATCTCCTCCGTAACTTGTGGAAGGAGTTTGTTGTAACCTCTCTTCATGTGAGAGAAGTGAGCCAATTAGGGATTCAAAAGACAGAGAAGTTAGGTCTTTGGATTCTTCTATAATTATGGCAACTGAATTCCACTTAGGAAGAAGTGTCCTCAACACTTTCTTCACTATAACTTCAGGCTTTACATCTTCTCCTAAAGTGACCATCTTATCTACTACGACTTTCACACGCATGCAATAATCACCAACCTTTTCACTCTCTTGCATTTTAAGAGTCTCAAACTCTCGTTTCAAGGTTTGTAGTTTAACTTGTTTGACTTGGTCACTACCCCTATAACTTTCTTTTAAAGCATTCCAAGCAGATTCAGCAGTTATAAAAGAAGCTATTCTAGGGAAAATACTTCTATCAAGGGCGGCTTGGATATGATAAAGGGCGGAAGAATTATTCTTCTGTGCTTCCTTTCTAGCCCTTTTATCAGCAACATTCAAAGCTGCCCAATCAGCAGTAGTAGGTTCAGTATATCCCTCTTCAATCACATCCCAAAGACCTTTGCCTATCAAAAGAGTTTTCATTTTAATTGACCAATACTCGTAATCACCACCATTGAACTCAGGGATTGGTAGACTAGTATTGGAAGCCATTTTAGAAAGCAAACTTTATTGCAACTTCAAACAAGTAGTACAAAGAAGTACAAAATAGATCACCGATTTACTGATTTAAATCAAATCTAGCTTTCTTAATATGCTCACTGATTTGGCGTTCTTCTTCTCGAGGATCACCCAAAACTGGAAAGGTGAAATTGTCTGCTTCGTCGTCACTAATTATAATGACTTCTTGTGTTGTTGTTGGTTCATAACTTCTTTTGAGAACATTTCGTTCTTCAGTTGCAGGTTTCACCTCCACTGGTTCTTCTTCTTCTTCTTCTTCTTCTTCTTCTTCTTCTTGGTTCTGAATCAGGAGAGCGTGGTGTATAGCTCTCACTTGTTTCTACTTCAGGCACTGCAGGTGAATAACTGTCACTTGATTGTCCTTCAGGTACTATTTCAACCATCTCGGATTCAACTATCCTTTGCCCGAAGATATTATCTTCAGAATCCGCCTCGTAGCTAGAATCTGGTTTCCTCAGATGAGCAATCACTTGGTTTTCTAATTGGCAAAACACTGTATGAAGTCCATACCGCTGGACTTTCCCGTCAAAGGAATCAGGAGTCTCTCTTCTCAACAGAGAGAGTAATGCATTATAGCATCCGACTGACCGGATCATCTACCCAGAAGCACACCGTATGAACTGGGTTACAACTTAGTATGATGCCAAAAAAAAACTTTTTATATCAAAATATCTTTGCACCCTTTTATTTTTATAATTTTTTTTTCTAAAATTTGTTTTAATAAAGACCTTTTTAAAAAAAACATTTAACAATTTCCTATATATATTTTTAATTATTATTTTTTAAATAAAATGGATATTTAAAAAAAACATAATAAAAAATATATAGAAATTACTAAATTATTTTTTTTAAAACCTTTTTAAAAAAAAACAAATAATAAAAAATTTAATTAAAAAAATAAACCTTTTTTTTTAAATCCCCGACGAGATTCGATCTGTTGACCTCCGTCGTCTACCCGACAGTCTTAGCCGCTGCACCATGCGGCTGTTGTGGTAGAGAATGTCAACAAATAAATTTGAATCCTTCTAAATGGCGAAGTACAAAAAAATAAAAAAACCTTTTGTTTTTTTTTACCCCGACGGGATTCGACCCCGGGTCTATTCTCTGCAAGGCGGGAGACTTGACCGCTAGACCACTCTAGCCGGACGAAAAAAGAGAGGTAAGAGTTTATAATTGAAATCATCGGCTAAAACACTTTTTAAAAAAAAATTTAGTCCCACATTCAGTGGGCGATGAGTGTTTCCAGGCTTTATCAAAGCCTGCGAACACTCATTAGGTCGATTGCCTTCGGGCAATCGATCTCGCCAACCTTTTGCCCTTTCGTCGACCAGACAAACTCTGCCACGTGGCACACACCCGGTTCATCCACGTCATCCATGTCAGCACGCTTGTCCACGTCTCCCCCGCCACGTCAGCACGCTTGTCCACGTCTACTCGTGCCTCCCACTCACCTCCACCCCCCCCCACCGTCCACGTCAGCTCCTAGTCAGCCTCGATCCACGTGCTACCCCCTTTCCATCGTCGGCACTGCCGCCTAGCTCCACCGCCAGTTCGACACCACCACGTCGCCTCATCGTCAATGTCCAGTCAGATCCTCGAGATCCGTGCGCTCCTCGAGATCCTACGACACCCTCCCCTCCTCAGATCCATGCACTCCTCGAGATCTATGCGACACTCCACTGCTCCTCAGGATCCGTGCGCCAGTCTCTCGCCAATCGCACCTCGGGATCCACTACGCTCGGCTTTCGTGCCTTACCTCGACCCTCGGGATCCGTGCCCCCTCAGCTCTGATACCAGTGTGAATCTAAGGTTAAGGTAAGCTTAGATTAACATTAGGCCAAGGTAAAAATTGACACGAATAAAATATAGCCAAAATAATTCATTAAACTAACCAGTTGAATATTACATTAAAATAAACCTTATATAGGCTTAGAACATGCGAAATAGTAGGGAAGGGAAGGTGGAGGAAGATAGCGGAGATTAGAGAGAACGGAGGAGTAGGAAGTGGAGTGGGAGGTGGCAGCGGGCGTGGGGAGAGGAAGGAAGTGGAGTGATAAGGGAAAATGGACGACAGGAAAGGAGGAAGGACAATGGAGGGATAAGGAGAAAATAGAGGTAAGGGAGAAAGAATATCATGCCGACCATCCGACAAGATTAGCCGACAAAAGGTAAGTGTGTTCACACTGTGCTTAGAAAAACTAGATTTTTCTAAGCCATTTCAAGCTAAGTCCTGTTCACACTTGCTACAAAAGGTACAACAATGTGTTCATTCAAGAATATCAATTGGTAGGGCTAATTTAAAAGTGCTTAAAAACCTATTGTTTATTTTATATTTTTGCATCGTTAACCCCTAAATAGTGGCCTTTTAGCCTAAGTAATGGACAAGTGCTTAGGCAACTATGACTAATTATTTTTAGGTAGTCTATGTCTTTGTATAGTATATGTACTTAAAATATTTGTTTTATCCTAAGCAAAGTCTTGTCTATCCTGATTAATGGATAAGTGCTTGGCCAAGATGTTGGATATCCAACTCCTATTTAATGTGCAAATATATCTTTAAAATGAACTCTCCTTTTTGCACTTTCTTGAAGACTATAATATAAGCCCTTTTTCCTTTGCAACTCTAATCTAAATATGGTGCTTAATGGAATTTGATAATGAATCCTTATTTGAAGTTCAACTAATTGCACCCAAGTTGCTTACCTTTTAATTTATTTTTTAGTAGATTCAGATCTTGGTGTTTTGATTCACCAAGTTTTTGCCTTGTAATGAATGAATTCACAACTTCTTGTCGGTTGTCCAAAATAGCTTCTTTCTTCACCAAACTGTGGTCTCAAACCTTATGTCTTAAGCTGAAGGTTTGGTGGCTTGATCCTTCCAATGTTTTTCCTGATTTCTATTATAGATTTAGAGAACTCTTATCTCTGATCTATTCCTTCTTATTGTGAAAGGTAATCTCCAAGTCTCTTGTATTTTATAAGCTTCTTCTGTCTAAATCCTCCTTTAATCTTCTTGTTGAATTCTAACTTCAAACATTATCTTCTTCTTCTTAATGTTTTGAATATCTTAAGTTCTTCACTGGATTCTTCTTTGAGATTTGGCACTCTTTGCCAAATTCTTCTTCTCTTGGGCTTATTTTTGAATGGTGACAATTTTCCCAAGTCCTTCACTATCAGGAGCTTCTCCTTGGTAGTGGATTTATCCAATGAGTTCTACTAGGAACTCTTTTGATGATGTTTCTATGAGCTCTACAATAAGGCTCTCCAAGCCTTCTTCTTTTCCTCTTTGAGACCTCTCCAAGGTCTTCTATCTTGCAACTTCTATGGTCTTCCAAATAAGACCTTTTTTTTCAACATTCTGTCTTTGGAAGTGTTGGTGATGAGATCTTCTCAAATCTCTAAAATTTGTTGCTTCTCTGATCAGGGACATGACTCTCTTAGTCCCTCTCTATCTCTTCCAAGATTGAAAGTTTTCCAATGAGATCTACTTCAAATCTCTTTAGCTTCTTTTGAAATAATTATTTAATTAGTAAAGGATATCACAAATATCCTATTTCATGGACTCTTCTCTAGAGTCTTCTTCTGAATTAGGAACTCTTCTTCTAAATCAGGAACTCTTCTCTAAATTCTTCTTCAGAATTAAGGCTTCTATGGTATTTTCTGCTTCTACACTCTGCAGATATTGATCTTGAATGAAGATCAACAATATCCTATCTACTCCTTGATTCATCTCTTGGATTCTCATCTTCCTTAAGTCTACTATAAAGCTACTGTGGTTTTTTTTCACTTCTACAATTTGTAGGGTTTGTAGCTCTTGTAATGGGACCTTTTTTCTAGGTCTTTGAAATTTTCAATCTTCTCCTTGTTATTGCAAGTGCTAGAATGATTCTAAGAATATATTCTTCCTAGCTCTCTTGTAGGAAGATTTCCAACCTTTTTTGAATCTCCTTTTCCTACAACAAGTTGTTAGAAACTAGAACGAAAGTATTTATAATTCTGGATCAAGGCTTATGTGGCCTTTCTTCTAGAATGTGAATTTTTTCAATCTAGCAGTGGAGATCTCTAATCTATAAACTTCACCACAACTCTTCTCCTAGAGTATTTTCAGCAACAAAAATATTTTGATAGTAGTTAGCATAAAAAAAATCTAGATCCTTAAATAGTATTCACTATTTGATTCGTCAAACTAGTGGAATGAGTGTTGAGTCCTAGTCTTCATGAGTTTTCCTGCAATTCTGTGGAAATACTCTAGCCAAATATAATCTTAGAATTTTTGTAACTGAGATTTATTTCAGTCCTCACTTGTCACTCTCCCTATTCCTATTGACCTACTGGAATTCTCTTATGATGACTTTTGTAAGTGGTTATGGACAATGATGAGTCTGATTTACAAAAGTGCAAAGAGAAACTATGATGGATGTAGGTCCTCATATTACTATCTCGATTCATTGTGGCTCTGATACCACTATTGAATTTTGAGGATATATTTAGTGGGAGATATCTATAACAGGTCCTAATAAAATGCAACAAATATGAAAGAAATTAATTTAGCAATATGACCAAAATATACTATAAATAGAAGTGGAGAAAATACAATGTAGTATGTAGGTGATGGTCACTCCATTAATATAAGCTAAAGAACTACATTGGACTCTATACAAGAGTTCTACCACTATCTACTACTCTCTACTATAATGCACTTTGTATGCTTGATATGAACTATCACTATGAGGTCCTTTAAATAGGAATATAGATTCCTTGGCCAACACTCTACCTAGTTGTACAAGGGGATACCTTGCAAATTAAAACTTGCACATTGACATTTATGCACTTATTACATTGCTTGAAGTAAGTAGCTAACTTCCCCCTAAATTAATATTCTACTCTAACTATGTATCAAATATGGTACATTTACATGACCCAAATGATGTAATATACTCTAACTCTAATAGAGGGATGCACAATTAAGCAAAGAGGCCCCTCATTAAGGATATATTCTTGATGAAGAGACTTAGCATGAGCACCCCTAAAAGGGTTATGTGGTAGCAATTTCATCTCATAATCATTAATGGTTGTTAAGGGACCCCATTGGTTGGAGGGGAATGTTTCCATCTGCTTGAATCAAAGATAACTCATTTTGATTAGCAAGGCTACTTTTAGGGACTTCACATATCCTTGGTTGATCTTGTTGGTAATCTCAAGATGCATGATGCTTATTGTGTTTATGTGAGCACATATTGAAAAGAGGTTAGAAAATTGAAAAGGAGAAGGTTCACGATCCTCCTCCTTATCCCAATATAATCCTCCTATCAAGGTGACCTAAGGAGAAGAGGCACTATAGGTTAAAATGACTACATTAGGAGAAATAAGGTGATAAACCTCTAAAAATAATTGAAGTTTTTTTAATTTTAGCATAACAATGAGGTTAGGTGCGACATCACGACATGTCTTGATTCCATGGTTGAAAAGGTCTAAAAGTTCTCAATTCAAGAACAAGCATGACATCATAACATGCCTCAATGTTGTGGTCAACAAGGTCCAAAAATATTCAAGGCAAAAAAAACATCATGAAACTGCCTTGTTTCCCTGTCGTGACTGAAGAAGATAATAGAATTCCAAGACAAAAAAATTGATGTAATGTCATGACATACCTCTATGTCATGGTATTGAAGGTATAAAATACCCAAAGGTGAAAAGGCATCACAAAACCACAACATGAGTCTTCGTCATGATCACTGAGCCCAAAAAAATCACTAACTAAAAAATACCATGATATCGTGACTTGTTTCAATGTCGCAACCACAGAAGCTCCAGAAGTGTGTAAGATGAAATAATGCTATGACACTGTGACATGTCTTCGCATCGCAGTTTTAGAGGTTTGAAAAGCTTCAAGGCAAGGAAAAAAGCATGACATAGTGACATGTTTTTATATCATGGTCACAACAGATAGATATCCAAAGACACAAAAGGAGATGCAACATTGTGACATGTCTTTGTATCGTGATCGTCATAGATTGCAAGTGACAAAATCTTCTGCAGAGATTTTAGTTTACTACATTTTTATAGATCAACAATGATAGGTGTTTTCAAGAATGGAGAATGAACTGAATTTCAAGCCCATCCCTACTACTTCTCCACATGCATAGAGCATTCAATCAGTAGTCATAAAATAAGCACTCTATCCCATTTTTGGATAAACATGGTTGCACAATGATTCTGCCAATTTGATTGCCTAGCAAATTCTTGTAACGATTTTTGATAAAATCTATTTTTGTATTTTTGAATGTTGAATCATAAGAAGATTATAAATAAGAGAAATGGCCTCTTATGAAGGGGTTGGCTCTTAGGCATTTACAAGTAGCATGTATAAATATTTTTAGAAGAAGCAATACAATTGAAGTCTATATTTGGCATTTGGTTCAACATCTTGCATAAAACTGTATGTATGAGTGGATGAATGTTTCTATTTAGCTAAATGAATATGCATAATATTAATTTTGCATTCTACATTCTTATGTATGTTTGTTCTCTAGTTCTGGAATTTTTAGTTTGTTGAACCAAATATTGACTAAGATTGTTTTGCATATGGTAAAACTAGTTGGTCTATTAGGAGGCTTGAATGGTGGCTTTGTTTCATGATCTCTATGTATCTCTTATTGTCGCATAAGATTTACCTCAAAGGTTAGGTGGATTGGTAAGTGCAGGTGTGGCTAGGCACTTACCAAGAAGATACCTAGGTTCAAACCTTAGGGGGAAGCCAACCCTTTGCAAATCCCAGACCAACTACAACGGTACAAACCCCGAGTGACTCGTGGTCCCCATCTCACACCAGATCAACAAAAATGAGAGGATAGATTTATTGGGAGTAGTCCATGTGGTTTGAACCCTGCGCTTACTAATTATTAAAATAGTGATTGTAACCAACTTTTGTATGTAAAAATAAAAAATAAATAAATAAAATGAATGATTGGCGTGCAAATATAATCCCTTTCAGTAAGGTCTAGGCATTATGTGTAGCTCAAATATTTTGTGTCTCGTCATTATAAAATCAAATACATAAGGGTATTCAGATAATTTATTTTTTTAAATTTATTTTAAATATATTAAGTACAGGTTTAAATTATAAGGATTGTTTCCAACAAACCTATTTCAACTTGTTGTTTACCCACATGGGATAAGGAGACCACCTATCACGTTCTTCTGTCTAGCTATTTAATTTTATTTAATTTCGCATCTTGTTCCAACAACGTTTTTTAATTTTATTATTTCTAGTATGTCCTTTTCTCCCTATTAAAAATAAGTTGTATATTTAATTTAAGTGTTGTTGCAACCATAGGTTCGAATAAAGAACGATCTTTAATGTTATTTTTAAATGTTTTTTATATGTTTAGATAAATTTAAATAATTAAAAAAATAGATGAAAAGTTAAGTAGTAAGAGTATAAGGTAATTAAGGATGTTTAAGTCTATATATATATATATATATATATATATAAATGATAATTTTTGTTTATACATGGAAATATTATTATCAAAAGTGATTATTAAAGATTATATGTTTATTATATAATTATTTTAAAAACATAAAGTTAATATACAAGTTTAATGGATATTGATTAAATTAAAAAATAAATTAAACAAAACAATGATTGAGTTTAAATTATTTAATACATTTTCTAATGAGAGGTTTTTTTCTCATTTTATTTAGTTCAAATTAAATGATACAGTCATGGGTGGATATTTACACTTTAAGAAAAAAATAACTTATGTTTAAAACCATGGAGTGAACTTTTCTATGCAAACAAAAACTCTTAAAAAGTATTTTTTATGAGTCAAGGTTTTTGAACTTCCGTATCAACTTCTATTAAAAAAGTCTTTGAAGAATACCACTAGTACTTGAAGAGAGTTAATTTAAGAGGTGCTAACTATTGAATATTTAAAGCATGTTATGTATACTTAGATATACATTGTCATTGATCTTTTTAAACCTTTACAATACTTTATTAATATTAAATATAAATCAAGATAACAAGTGTATTATAAACACATTGCATTTTAATGCTACTGATGTTTTGGGACTAGACACATGCCAAGAGATTTCAAAGTGAAAATGGTGAAAAAAAGATGAAGTCATGAAACAAATTCAAAGATGAAGGAAGGAGATCATATTGTAATTGAAGTTGACCTAAGGATTTTTCCAATGTTAAAAAGTGATAAAGAAAGTGTGACTACCTAATTAGATGCATAAGTTCTTCATAGTTTGTTTGAAGCAAGTATTACTAAGTAGGGTTTGAACCTTGGACCTCTCAAAGATAAGCCAAAATCCTTACCACTATAGTAAGATTGTAGCTAAAACTCTATTATTTCTATTAAACTATTAATTTTAATTAATAATGACATGATAAATTCTCCAAAGAATGCATAATACTTTAAACTTGAATAATTAGTCAAAAAAATTCAACAATTACTTCAATTATAATGGAGTTTTTATGAACACGGATTGAATGCACTAAACTTTGTATTCATGTAATAGATGATGAGAAGCAAGAACAAAAAGTTTTATAGTTACAATTGAATTCTAATTAGTTGCAACTACCAAAGCTAAATACATGATTATAATATATTCATAACATTCCCCCCTTATTATGTTAATGCTCAATTAAAGGACACACAAGAAAATATATATTTTATAACTTAACACATGCAAGAAACTTTGTGAAAATATTTACATGTTTATCTATAATTAGACAAAATTAAAGTTGTATGTTATATTTCAAAACATGTTCATGAATGAGATGGATTATTGGGATTGAAGTCTAATTGGTAAGAAAAAACTATAGTTGATAGAAAATTGAGAGAGTTAGGACGAGAGTTTTGAAGGGTTTCAAACATATTTGCAGAGAAAATACAGTGGGCAAGGCCTATTGACCCTATTGACCAATAGGAAATTTTTGATAGTGATGATCATAGTAAGGAAAAGGTATAGTTCAAGGAAATGCAAAGGATTCAAAATACACTAGACAACCAACTTTTACAAGCCACACAGAGTGAAGGAAAAAGTAAAAACACTTCCAAATCATAGTGCAAAAAGAGATAGGAGATCACAATCTTCCACAAAAACAAGTACAAGGGTTAAAGAGAACCAAAAAATGCAAACCAAATTAGAGAAGCTGAAGCAAGAAAAATTAATATGGTCCAGAACATGAGCAAAATTATTATGAGGGTAAACTACCAAAATGATATGACTATACCAATACCCCCTATGGGGAAGGATTCAGGGGAGCTACCCAAAAAATGAATAGGGATGCCCGTTGGGGTTGCCCTTTGTGGGGAACAACCCCAACCAAATATGATCAATAACCTAAGGGCACCATGAAGATCTTTGAGGATGCCTAAAATAGATCCCAAAAAACTACGAGAGGGTGTTTAAAGGCAGTATATGGTTCCATGATAGTAAAGGTAAATATGGAGGACATTCAAAATAGAATAGAATTCATGGAGAAAATAAGGTTGATATGTCAATTTATGGGGTTTAGATCGATCCTTTCAACATTTAAACTATGGGTTGCTAAACAATGGCAAACAAAAGGGGGGTTCCAAATCTCTACATATCCCAATGGTTATTTTCTTGTTATTTTTACTTCTAAAGAAGATAGATAATAAATATTCCAAGGGTTCCATGGTTTGTTTGGAAGGAAAGTCCTCTTTATAACTAAATTCAAATCAGAGGAAGATATGCCATCCATAGCACCATTTCAGGTAATATTGTTTGAATTGCCACTAAAATTTTGGAATCCAATAGGTTTTTAGCAATTTAGAATACCCGGAGAACACTCATGATGGTTGTTGATAGTACATATGAATTTGAGAAAGTTATTTATGCTTGGATATGTGTCCTAACAGATTATAACAAACCCCTTCGAATCACTCTAAAATTTGAGGAGGAAACATGGGAGTAGGAAGTGGATTACGAGAACATACATTTTTGTTGTAGAATATACAATGAATATGGAAATTTAGCAAGATACTATCCACATAAGATCCTAGATCATGGAAGAGAGGAAAAAATCTTCAAAGGTTCCAAGTTCCAAAAAAATATATCCAAAAGGAACAGGTAGTGAGGAATCAGAAAATAGTGTCAAAAAATATGTTTGACAATCTCCCCATTGATGACCTTTTAGATGATGAGGAGGATACAATGGATACATAAGTCTTGGAGACATAGTTCCATGGTGGGATAAAGGAATCTATGCCAGAAGAGGTAAATAGAACCCCTAACACCAACCTAGTTGTGTAGAGCAACAAATAAGAAGTAGTAAACTAACCAACAAACTCCCAATAAAAGAAAGGGGACGATAAAAATATGAGTAACATTCTATTAAAGTTAGAAACCAAAAAAATCCTAGAGCCTAGGGAAGACCTCATTGAATCTACTAACAATACCCTAGTGCTATACACACATATGCCAAGATTGGATGTTATTCCAAAATTAGGAGGGGTGATTCAAGAGACAAGTAAGAAGATGGAAATGGACACGAATTAAAAGGTAGGATGAAAAACTAAACAATATCAAGTGGAAAATGAAGGAGAAAAACTAATAGTAAAAGGTAAGGTAAATTCCCTTACTCATATATTTAGCCCTCAATACTATTGAATATTAATTCCTAGAATATTAGAGGACTCAAGGGGAGTTACTCAAAACAAAATAAAATTAGAATAATGATACAAATAAATTGACCACAACTTATCTTCCTTTAGAATATGAAGGTGTCAGTAGAAGAGATGGAGATAATTGAAAAGAAAGTGTGGCCTATTGGAAGAATAAAATACTTTAGATCCCAAAGGAAATTGGGAGGCATCGCATACCTTTAGGACCCTAAAGAGGTAGTTATCCATCAAGTGGTGGGTAGTTCGGGTATCTTAGCGGTAGCAGCTGAAATTAGGCAATCAAACCAAGTTATGCTATGCATGAATGTTTATGCACCTACTAGCCTAGAGGAGAAACATAGATAATGGAAGAACATAAACTACATTATTACCCAATTTCCTCAAGCATAAGCCTTTATAGGAGGATATTTCAATACCATCCTATCATTGGAAGAAAATTTGAGGGAAATGATAGCTTAGATGAGAGTACATACCTCGTGAAGGAATACATAAAAAACCCTCAACTTGTGGATGCTAGGCTAGACAATGGTTTGATGACCTAGTCTAATAGGAGGTAAGGCTCTACCTACATTTTGGAAATATTAGATATATTCTTGCTATTAGATAATTTTTTAATTCATGGGCACATTCCTAGGGTGAATATCCTAAATAATGTAGACTTAGATCATTGACCAATCATGATAGAACTATGGAAATCCAATGCCAGACACTCACCATTAAGATTCCAACTAATGTGGTTTATAGATAACTCTTTTAGGTCTAGAATGCAACAATGGTGGAAGGAAGACAAACCTTAGCATGGAACCAAGATATACTACTTTGTGAGGAGGCTTTAGTACATTAGATCCAAGATAAGGACCTAGAACTAGGAAGATTTTGGAGATGTCAAGAAGAAAAAGTTAGAAGTGATATCCCAACTTGAAAATTTTAATGAATAGATCCACATGGATTGTCTCATAAAGGATATGAGTATGGAAAATATCAGACTTACATTGCAACTAGAGGAATGGGAAAAAGGTAAGAGCTATTATGGAAGCAAAAATATATAATCCAATGGCTTTAGGAGGGGGATAAAAACCCAAGATTCTTTGATAAATCTCTTCTATCCTACAAATAACATAATTTCATACCCTCATTGAGAATAGAAGAAGGATATACTATCGACATATGGGAAGGTATGAGGTCTATTGCTGTTAACTATTTTTTGAGTCTATTCACAACAAAATATCTAGAAATGGAAGCCCAACAAGATGTGTTCTAGGAGATACCTACACTAACAACAAAGGAGGATAATTTAGTTTTGACTACACTAGTAACTAACAAAGAGTTAAAACAGGTGGTTTTCAAAATGTAAAAAGACAAGACTCATGGCCAGATAGATTCCCCATTAAATTCTACCAATAATTTTACCATATGGATTCTACCATTGAATTATACCAATAATTCTACTAGATGGATTCTACCATTGAATTCTATCCTACATGAGGACCTTCTAGATGTGGTTGAGGAAGCTAGAAAAACTAAAGATGTGTTGAAGAAAATTAATAAATCATATATAGCATTGATCCTAAAGACATGATATGTAGAGCATACTACTGAGTTTAGACCAATAGCTTTATGTAATGTCTTGCTCAAAATAATCACCAAGGTAAATGCAGAGAGGCTCAAACCACTTTTGCATAAGATTATATCACTAGAACAAGGTGGTTTTTGTGGAAGAAAAATAGATAGTGGATGAGATAGTTTTGGATCAAGAGCCTATTCACTCCATGGAAGCATAGAAATTCCCAACCAAGTTCATTTTATTAGAAGTATCCAAAGCATATGATAGGGTCAGTTGGGCTTTCCTCCTCAAAGTAATGGGTCAATTTGGCTTCTCACAAGAATGGAAAAATTAGATCAAGGGATGTATTTCATCAGTGTCCTATTTAGTTTTGATCAATGACTAGACTTCATAGTTGTTCACTATGTCCAAAGGTATTAGGCAGGGAGGTCTTTTCTCCTCATATTTGTTCATCATTCTAGATGAATTTTTAGGAAGGACAATGGCTAAATATAGGAAAAACCAAACATTAATAGGAATCACTAGTGCAAATGGAATCAAACAAATCACTTATCTTTAGTTTATTGATGGCTTTACCATGTTAGGAAAAGCACCAATGAAGGAAGCTTCAAGAATCAAACATATTATAATTTGTTTCTCAAGAGCCATGAAGTAATGGATCAATGACGAAAAATCCAAAGTCATTTTCTTCCACTGCTCATACAAATAGGAGATTATGATTATTAAAAAACTAAGATACTAGAAGACCTCCCCTCCTATCACCTAATTAGACATTCCTCTTTAAAAAAGGAGATAAAAGGAGGATTGATATTGGAAAGTGGATAAAGTAAAAAGGAAAATAGAAAAATGGACTAATCAATGGCTATCATCAAGAAGAAGAATAACCCTCATTAAATTAGTCCTTCAATCTATACCTATTTATGTCTCCATAGTTTTGGATATTCCCAAGGAAGTGCTGAGAGAGCTAGATCAAATAAATTATTAATTCCTTTATAGAAGCACTAAGAAGGAAATAAAATAAGCATTGGTGCATTGGGAAACTTTCTGCCTTCACAATATGAAGGGGAACAAGGATTCAAATTGATGGTCAAGAACAATAAGACACTAACAACTAAGCTGTATTGGAGGATTTTGAACAACCCCAATGCACTATGGGACCAAATTATGAGAGCTAAATATACATAAAATAATATTTTAGCAGCCATTATTCACCACCAAATCCCTAATAGAGTATCCCCCATCTTAGCAATTTTGAGGATAGGAGAGGAGTTAATAGAGAAGGAACTCTTTTGAATAATTCATAGTGATCAAAATGTAAACTTTTGGATAGAATATTGGGATGGGCACCAACATGTGGTGGCTCAATTTATAGAGTGGATACCTTTCATGGAACAACTACATATCGCAAATTAGATAAAAGTAGCAAAATACTATAGGTAATAGATTAAAAATTTTGAATTTGGGAGAAATTGGATCCCCATAAGTGAATGACCAATTCAAATCCTAAATAGGTGGAAGATCGATATCCAAAAAAATCTAAAAATGAGATTAAATTCTTTGTCCCAAGTGGAGGATTCCCTTGAATTGGGAAACATGAGTCAGTGGGAGTATACAGTAGCAAGTGGATATGTAGTTCTATTCCAAAATACTCCTAACTTTCTTTGAGACTTATTAAAATAAATATGGGAAGAGTACTATAAAAGAGTACTCTATATATGGCCTAAGGTGAGATTATTCATTTGGATTATTCTATATAAAAGAGTACTAACATGGGAAAAACTAAAAAAGAGAGGCTACCATGGTCCTTTTAAGTGTGATATGTGGAGGAGAACGTCAAAACACTCCACTTATATATTGAATGTCTTGTAGAATCAAATTTGTGGAAGATGATGGTTATCTTATTTGGTATTAATTATTTTGGCTTTACCACCCTAGATCATATGTGGAGGGAATGAACTACACAAGATGGAGTAGACTAGTATGTTAGGAATATAGTATGGATAGGAAATACTCTCCCACTTTGGAACATTTGGAAGGAAATGAACAACCACATTTTGAAACAAGAGTCTATGGAAATCCACTAGATTTGGCAAAATACCACAACAAATATAGCAAAGATAGTCCAAAATACATTGAAGTATCCTTAACAACCCCACTAATAATTGGAATAGATTATGATTAGACTAAAAATTATTCCTCAGGCTAATAATTAACAAATGGCAACCATAAGGCATCCAAAAATACTCAAAAAAGGAAAGTGATGGCCTCCCCTAGAGGATTGGAGAAAAATTAACACAAATGGAGCATCATAGGGGAATCCAGGAAGAGCTAGTGCAGGAGGCACATGAATATAGTTTAATGGTGTTAGATTTTGATGAATGAGCCTTGGGAGATAACAATCACAAGATGTAGAATAATATGAAATAAAGTAAATTTGCTAGATGATTGAAATATGTTATAAATAGAAATCATATAAAAGATTACAATGTAGCTATAGAGGAAATGAACACTCCATTAATAAGGCTACTGAACTACATTGTATCCATCACCAATGTATGGTGAGGCACACAAAAATGTACTATCCACTAAGCTACTCTATCTGACTATGTCCCCTGATTCTATATCTATCTATCTAAGAGGCCATAATTATATAGGTAAAATAGGATACTTAACCAACACTCTATCTAGCTGTGCAAGGAACAACTTGCACATGCACAACTTGTACATTGACATTTGTGTATTTATTACATTGCATGAAGTAACTAGATAACTTTCACATAAAGTAATCTAAGTATGTAACTTGGAAGATATATTTATATAACCCAAATGACGGAATAGACTCTATTTCTAACACCCCCTGTATTACATTATTTGGGTATTGAAGACTTTAGTCTTCAATATGGATCTTCTTCATCATATTTTGCTCGATCTTCATAGTCTTCCTCCACATTCTTTGTAACATCTTCAAGCAAATAGTTAGTGTCTCTATAGTATGTTACATTTGCTGATAGAGCTTTCAATTCAAAGTCCTCTATGGGTTCTTTCAGTTCTTCAATTTCTTATATCCTCTGAACCAAGTGACATTTTTTATTTCTCTTTTGATATTCAAGTTAAGGATAATTGGTTGGTCATTGAAATTACTACTAATGAGGGTTCCTTTGGTATTGTCGAGCCTGGAACTAATTCCCATGATTCATTTGATTTCCTTAGTTCTAGTTTCTGAGATTGAATCTACAATAGCTGGTACTGTGTCCTTTATTTTTGCAGATCTGATAATACCATATTTTCCATCCTCTTTGCTAAAGAAGTAACATTTCCCTGTGGATTGTCTTTTTATGCCAATGCAATGTTCGTCATATCATATTTCACAATATTTTCTACTTCATATTATTGAATTATATTGACTAAATCATCAAAACAAGTATCTTTACTTCAGACCTATAAAGATGTTACCAAGTGCTTATAGTTGTTTCGAAGTGCTCTCATGGTTACTTGAGTAAGAAGTTCATCTTTAACTATTTCTCCTAAGGTAAAAAATTTCCCTCTAATATCTGCTACCTTCCTTAGGAACAGTTCTATGCTTTCTCCACTATTCATTTTTAATGAGTGAAGTTGAGTTTGGAAATGAATAATAGTTACCTTATTATTCAAATATTTTTTCTAGGCTTATCCATGCATCTAAAGATGTTCTAGCTGAACTGATATATGGTTTAATCTCATCAGTTATAGCAAAAGTTATTATCATTAAGGCCTTTGTATTTTTTTCTTCAAACTTTAGGATTTATGTTTCACCTATGGTAGGTCTTCGTGTTTTCCCTTTGACAACATCCCAAAGTTTTTCATATACTAAGATTTATTTCACTTTATTTTTCTAAGAAAAATAATTAGGACCCTTGAGAAGTTGAGATTCTGCTAGGAAGAATTTGTTTTATGCCATTTTAAATATTCCTAATATCAAGCCTTAGATTTATAGACTTCCTTATGTCTCCCTAGTGACGAGAGTATGATATAATGCTTTTTGTAAAAATATAGTTCATTTCTAGTTGATTTTGTACAAGTTTTATAAATATCAAAAATCAACTTCTTCACACCTTATTACTCCTAATTGAACTAAGCACTTTTCAAATTTTTAATAGGTTTAAATGTTGGAATTATTTTATCCCTTTTTGAAGGTTTGAGACAAGTAAAAATATATATTTCTCCAACCTTAATAGAAACCATAATAACCTATTTTATATCCCTTGGGTTATTTCTAATTTCCAATAAAATAAATTTGATGGAGTAACCCTTGTGGCTCCCAAGTTCGTAAAATTAGAAAAATAATAATAATAACAAAATGTTAAATATTTAATCCAAGTAGAATTCCTTATTTTTCTTAGGTTAAATTGCAAACATTAAATCAATAACATAAATTACACCTTATAGATTTTTCTTTCAAAATGTAAGTTTTAACCTTAGTTTATAACCCTTATATATCCAAGTATGAAAGCAATAATAAATAGGATTAAACCTTCCTTTTTTAGATGCAAAATCTCCTCACTGTTTGACACTTTCTGTGGCTGAATATAAAAACAAGGTAAGTGATACCTTTGGTGCTAGAATCAACGAAGATCCCTTGGATTTGCTTTTCTTTAATAATGGTACGTAGGTTCTAAAGGTTTGAAATTAAAAATATAGGAGCCTTTAATGGTCCTTCTTCCTTCCTTCCATGCTATGCTTCATGTATTTTTGACTATGCTTGACTCTCTATTTGGATATATTTGACTGTGCTTTGCTCCACCTGTTGAAATTGGACTTTGAATACCTTTTAAGGATAATTAATCATAGAATTTGTGACATGTTTCATGTCTATTATAAGTGAGCACTCCCTTATTTTTGTAATGCTCCAAGTTATTTTTTCAATGCTCTTGAAGCAATCCGATACGTATGGGCACTCGGGTGAAGCTGGTGGAGAATACCAAGTGTCACCTCTTTGCTGTAACTCCTGCATGGGAGTTTCTTGAAATTTGAGAGAGGAATGATGTATTTTATACCAAGTGGTATTTTTGCATGGAGTTCATTCCTATAACGTCTTCAAATATGGAGATTATAACTCCTCAAAACCTTTCTATAACCATTCCTTTGCTTTGCAACATTGCTTTGGGAACAAGTAAGCTATTCTTTTGCAAGTGGATTGAATATGCACTATGAATCTTGGACAATGATTTAGAGCTTCCTTTGGTGGATGGTCTTATCCAAGTTAGAGACCACAAATGTAACACCTTTGCTTTTTCTCTTTTATTCCTCCAATCATGTTGAATCTTTTGTAGATTTTCGATGTATTTTAGAAATATATGTGCACTCTCTCTTTTCTACGTAAATGTATCTCGAAGATGATCTGATATGAGCTTTTATTCTGCAATAACATACATCCAAGATGAGCCATTGTGTGGCTCCTTTTAGCTTGGGAAGAAGAGTCTTGATGTTTTGCCTTCCTTGGATGATTTACCCTATAGTTAATGTACCTTGTTGTGGTACTTCCAAATCTGGTATTTTACTATAAATCCCAGATTAGAGTAGTGCAATATAATGTATTAAAATATTGTATATAAGTCTTCTTTTGATATACCTTATTTTTCACTCTATTTCCATATCTAAAATTCTGGTTTTGTGGCAGATTTTTCCTGCAATGCAAGGGTTTTGAGGTTTTCTTTTAAGAGTAGACAGACCTTTCCATTTTTTCTTGGACACTTTAATAACAAATCCAAGCTTAAATAACAATAGATAGAAGCTTTTGAAAAGATTTAATTTTATGCACTTTCTTTCCTTGCATCTAACCTTGTAATGCTTTTGGATTTGAGACTCACCAAGTCTCAATATTTGAAGCTTCTATTTTTATTTTTGGTTAGTTAATTTATTCTATAGATTTTGGAGGATTATAACCTTTTTTGGTGGCTTCTTTTGGCCACTACAAGTTGCAGATTTTTGTGCTTCAATAGTGTCTTTAGACACTTGATACAAATCAGATTTTGTGCCCTTCAAGAAACACAAAACTAATTTCATTTTTAGAGTAGTATAATAGTACTTCAATTTTAATGCACTAATATTACACCTTATCATTTCAATCAAATATTAAACTCATTCACTAATAATATACTGCAACTAATCAAGGATAACCTGAAATGAATCTTTAAGAGTTATTATGCAATTTCACTATAATCAATGTTGTAGAACTTAGTCTTCTTTTTTTTCGAAGTAGATGAAAGGTAGTTGATAGAAGATAATATGAGATCTAATAAACTCCTAATAAATGTGCAAATAAATCCTTAAAAAGAACCTTTTTTATTTTGCACTTTAGAAGAATGTAATCTAATTTTCGTCTTGCAACTTTAATCCAAGTTAGGTGCTCTAATAAATCTGATAAGTAACCCAATCAATGAATCTTCTTACACTAAAAGTTGCTTACCTTTTTTGTAGCTCTTCTCCTGATTTTTAGAGGATGTAGATCTTGGTGTCTAAAAACACCAAGTTACTATTTCAAGTAGGATATCCTGAAGAACTCCTTCTTCACAAAATTATAGTCTCAAAATTTATTTCATGAGACTAGGATTTGGTGGCTTGTTCTCATGTTGTGTTCTCCTCATTTTGCTATAGATTTGGAGAATTAAATATCTCTAAAGTAGTTCCTTATTTCTGTGAGAGGTAATATTTAAATATCTAAGATTTGGTGAGATTCTTCTATCTTCAAGTCTTGTTGAATTTTGACTTCAAGCAGGATATTCTTCTGGGATTTGGCACTCCTTACCAAATTCTTCTTCATGGATTTGGTACTTCTTACCAAATTCTCCTTCACAGATTTGGCACTCCTTACCATATTATTCTCTTGGGCTTGTTGTCGGATGGTGACAATTGTCCCAAGTCCTTCACTAGTAGGGACTTTAGCTTGGTAGTGGATTTCTCCAACGAGTTCTCTAAAGAACTCTCTTGATATTCAACAAGGCCCTCCTAGAATTTCTTAGATGCTCTATGAGACCTTATAAATGTATTTTATCTAGCAACTTCTGATGGTCTTCCTTGAGACCTTATCTTTAACCTTCTACTCCTAAAATTTTTGGTGGTGATATCTTCTCCTATATATTTTAATTTTGTTTCTTTTGGCTTCGGGTAGGAATCTCCTAGTCCTTCTTCTTCTTCCAAGATTAGAATTTCTTCAATGAGATCCTATCCTGATATCTTCACTTTTACTTTAAGGTTGAGTTGATTCTGAAGAAGATACTCTTCCTAACTTTATTATAGGAAGTTTTCCAACTCACTGAATCTTCTATCCCTGCAACAAAGATATTAGTATTGAAATATTTAGTTTGCTTTTGAATCATATATTATTCTCAAATTATTATTTAGGATTAAGGATTCAATGACATATTTCAATATCAAGGCTTTTGTGGCTTTTGTTAGTACCAAGACTTCTATGGCATTTTCAATATCAAGCCTTCTATGACATTTTCAGTATCAAGACTTCTATTGCCTTTTTCAGTATCAAGGCTTCTATGGTATTTTCAGTGTCAAGACTTCTATGGCTTATTCTTCAAGGCTTATATGAAATTTCTTTATCAAGGATCCTATGATTTATTATTCAATTTTGGAATTCTACAATCTAGTAATGGAGATTTTCAATCTCCTATCTTCACCACGATCCTTCACTAGAAGTCTTCTTTCACAATATTCTCCTCTTGTACAATAAACTAATTTTTGCACTATGAGGGCACACTGAATTTCGGGCAATGAATTTGGAGTCTCATAGCTTTCTATCATAGGAGGAGTCCCAATCCTCTAATAATTAATTTTCTACAATAAAATAAACTTTAGGTACTAGTTAGAAAATTCTATATGACCTGGATGATCTTCACTAGATGATTTGTCAATCTAGTGGAATAAATGTTGAGTCCTGGTCTTCACAATTTTTCCTACCAAATTTGTGGAAAAGAATCTAGAAAAATGATCTTGGTATTTTCTAAAACTGAGATTTATTTTAGTCCTAACTTTGTGACTCTCCCTAATTCTACCACCTAGATTCTTTTGAGATATTTTTGATAGTGGTTGGTCCAATGGTGCATCATTTTTCCAAAAAGCTTAGGATCTATGATAATGGTGGCTTTCCTATTGACTTGCATAGGCTATATCTACCGTAACTCTGGTATGACTATTAGCTTTTGATGAATGAGCCTTGGGAGATAACAATCACAAGATGCAGAATAATATGAAAGAAAGTAAATCTACTAGATGACTAAAATATGCTATAAAATAGAAATCGTATTTAATATTACAATGTAGCTATGGAGGAAATGAAAACTCCATTAATAAAGCTAATGAACTAAATTGTATCCATCACCAATGTATGGTGAGGCACACAAAATTATACTATCCACTAAGATATACTATCTAATTATATCCCCCAACTCTATATCTATCTATTTATATAGGTAAAATATTATACTTGTCCAACACTCTATCTAGCTGTGCAAGGGACTGAACATTGACACTTCTACATTTATTACATTGCATGAAGTAACTAGATAACTTGCACATAAGGTAATCTAAGTATGTACCTTGAAAGTTACATTTACATAACCCAAATGATGGAATAGACTCTATTTCTAACAAATGGGACCCCAGTTTTCACTTTTGTAAAGATTTTTGGTATTCTTTCCAACAACCTAGAAGAGGATTGTGGCATCCTTAAAGGGCTCCAAGAGGTAGTTATGGTATACTAGAATAAGGTCCAAATATAATCCAACTCACAAGTATTTATCAACCATATGAAGAATCCAAGGAAGAATAAGAAGCTTGACTGGAGACTAAGGAGAATCATAGAGAATATTCATATGGTACATTTAAGATTTTTATCCATGGAATACAATCACATCCCTAAAGAATAAAATAAAGTTGTAGATGTAATGGCTAATTCTCTCTATACAAAGGTAACCTCACTTTTTATGGCTATCCCCCTAGATTGTGGGCAACACAAACTAGGGAAGATATTTTTATCCTATCTCCTGATGATAGCCACATTAGATGTATTTAGTTCTATAATCCATTATATTAGGTTGTTCCTATTACACATGGGTTACTATAGTATATTTGTTAATAGAGAATGCATCACTACATATTCTGCTAAATTGTGGATCAAAAGCCTATGTACATGAAAATATAAATGATATATCTCTTCTATTTGAATTCCATAATATAGATTTATTTTTACCAAAAAAACATGTTCACAATTGAAATGATATTGAACTTAAATACACATTATACGCTAATGAAAAAATAGAATGGGAACAAGTTCTAGAACTTCTTGATTTTTATAATTGAGAGTTGTTGGTTGTTTCTATATGATGTCCGCTCATGACAAGATGTGACGTAAGTAGGTTGTTCGTTCATGAAAAGATGTGACATAAGTATATTTTCTTATAGATAACTCCTATCCTTGGATATTTATCCTAGATAGAATATCAAGCAACAACATGATGCTTCTTACTTCTCAAAGAGATCAAACCAAATTTTAGAAAGAATACATATCCAAATATAGATCATGTATCATCAATGAATCCCATAGTTTACTTTCATAAATCATATCAAGAATTGATCATTCTTCTTATACTTGAGATCATACTTGTTGGTACCATGAATATAATTGAGCACCCATTTTGATACTTTTCAAAGACACACCCTTTATTCTTGCATAAACCATGAAATATAGTTGGCAATATTGTTGATATCTAGTCTAGTGTAAATTAGATAAATGAGATTTCTAATTCCTATGGATATGGATCATTTTGGGATAGTTGCAACCTTGTCTCCATTAGAGTAATAATGAGCTTACAATCTATTATTTCAAACTTTTCAAGAAATGTTTTATCATACTTTATCTATGACATAAAAACATGATTCTTCATTGCCATACCTCCAAGTTAAGACAACAATGCATAAGATCAAGATTTGTCATGTTGAATGAATTTCTCAACTTTCTCTTGGTCCTTTCAACCAACTTCACTAAAATTTTGATGATGACCAAGCCATCAACATACATAATTATGATCACCTATCCTCCTTATCATTTAAATTATAGGTTCAAATCATAAGGACTATGATAAAATTCATGAGGTAAAAGATGCTCATCAATTTATGAGGAATGACAAGAAAATATTATAATATTAATAACCTTCTATATAGAAATAACAAAGCACACACTATAAATAAATGTACATAATAGTCCTTATATAAATGACATTAAATAAGATAGCTATCTGACCATGCTATTGGTCAATGGTTTTGACCAATGCTATGGAATAATCCAAAAATATCTTTATTGAGAGAAAGTACCTCCTCCTTTATTTTTTCCCAATGAGCCTCTACTTTTTGCTAATTGAGGCATTATATACTTTGCAAGTATACACATATTTAAACTAGTTGGAAAGATCTTTTTGATCCTAATTCAGTAGAAGCATAACTTTTTAGTTTTTTAAAAGTCTACTTCAACATGTGGTGCATCAAATTTTATGTTGTTGACCTCATGTTTGGACCTTGGGTTTAGGTCCATATTTCCAAAATGTGGTTAGGGTTTATCTTTTTCAATATTGAGGATTAGAGTTTTATTTTAAATCCTAAGATTTGGGTTTTTGATCATGAGGATTTGGGTTACCTTTTTTGATCCTCCAATTAGGGTTTTTGAGGCTCATTCTGATAGTGAGAATTTGGGTTACCTTTTTTTATCATTTAGTTTGGGTTTGTTTTGAGGGTCTTTTCATTAAAATTTCTATGCAATTGTTGGATATGGAGTGAATTACCAATAGTACCTGAAACTTCTCTCATTGCCTTCATTGGATTATCAGCCCAACACTACATCAAGCACATCATATAACTCCTACATCAGCTTTGCATTAGGCTCACTAGATCCTTTGTTTCCAACATTCTCCTTCTCTTGTCATGATCTATCTTCCTCCTATTGTGTAAAAGCATTGTATTCCAATGCTTCTATGGTGGGAAGGAATGATATATGCAAATATTATAATATTAAGAACCTTCTAGATCTATGATAAAAAACACATGCTATAAGTAAAGGCATACTATAGCTGCCTTCTAAAAATACCATTAAATAAGGTAGCTTGAAGACCATGGTATTGTTAAACGGTTTTGATTCCAAGAAGCAGATTGTAATAGACATCTAATGCTTATATATTTTCATTGTTTATCAATAGAAATTCAATTTGGATATTTAGATCCACATAATCAATCTTCACATACTAGGCTCTAGGAGCTTGCTTCAACCTATAAATAGACTTGATGAGCATACATACCTTCCTCTTCAGATCAAGTATGACAAATCCCTCTGGTTGCATCATGTACATTTATTTAGTAAGGTCATCATTAAATAATACGCTCTTTACATCCATTTTATGTAACTTCAATCTAAATTGAGATGCCATTACAAATACATTTTGAATAATCTTGATATTTGCTGTTGTCACAAAGATTTCATTGTATTCAATTCTTTCCTTCTATGCATAGTTTTCCAAAATAAGCCTTAGCTTGTACTTGTTAATACTCCTACAAAATTTGTATTTAACATTGAATACGAACTTATAGTTAATGGGTTTCTTCTTGAGTGAAGGGTCAACAAGTTACCACATCTTATTCTTCATCAATGACTGATATTTAACATTAATGACATTATTTCAGTATTTTGACATAAGAGATTTCTAAACCATTGAATGTTCAAAATTTAGTAAAACTATGTGGATAAGGGCTAGGTTGATCTTATTTCAAAAATTTTTGTGAGTTCTTGACCTTGAACTTGATGTGTATGGAACTCCATCCATGTCGATAGAATCAATAGTATTGAGATACAACTTGGGTCTATGACTTATAATAAAATTAGATGGTTCTAGTTCATCAAATCCATTAGTATCATCACCATTATTATCATCCAATTCAACATCCTATCTCTAAGGCAACATCATCATCATTAAATAAAAAAAATGGAAACTTCATCTAAAGCACATACCTTAGAATAAGATTTACATTGATTCTTCTCATGAAACATATCACAGATGATGTGCAAATTTTTGGTGTTACACCAAAACCATGATTCAATATGCTCTACTCATCCTTGTATCCAATAAAAATACCTTTCCTAAAATTTTATCTAGCATTACTCATATTTACTTTGAAATGTGCATAAATTTTGTGCATCCAAACCCTTGAATATGAGACATGATAGGTTTGATACATATCCATACTTACTAATATGTGATACCATTTAATACAACTGATGGATGCATGGTTCAACAAATAAACCATAGTATGAATAACTTCTATTGAAATTATTAGTTATTATTGAAAATAACCCCTAAGGGCTAGATGGATTGGTAAGTGCTAGTCTGGCTAGGTACTTACCAAGAAGAGACCCACATTCAAACCTTGGGGGAAGCCTATTGCAAAGGTAGTAGTTTGATCTAAATACTTTGAGTGCATATTATACTGAAAACAAAAGTATGAATCCTAAGCACTTACTTTGAAATGTGCATAAATTTTGTGCATCCAAACCCTTGAATATGAGACACAATAGATTTGATACATATCCATACCTCCTAATATTTGATACCATTTAATACAACTGATGGATGCATGGTTCTACATCAGTGCTTGAGTAGGAGAGGGCATAGCTAAATTTGTGCCACTTTCCAAAATGGTTTCCCTTCCAGGGCTAGAGCCAACCATATCACCTATACTTAGAACCAAAGCCCTTCGTTCTTCATTTAAACCTCCTAGATCTGATTCCTTAGGTTCCACCTCAAGAAGAGACATCTGATTTGACCCTGTTATATCTACATCAGGTAGTGACGTTTTAGGTATCTCCATGCACTGATCAAGATTATCTAGTATTTCAAAATGGTTGAGCAGGGCATATGGCTGGCTATCCTTAAGGTCTCTTTTTGTCTTTCTTCCTTTTTTTGGGGGTTTTACCAGAATAAAGCCTTCCTTATCCTTATCCCCTTCATTTATCTAGGCTTTTTCTTTATCTAGATTTTGTGTAGACTAAGAGGGCCCAGGATAAGAAGCCACGGGCAAGAAAAAATTAGGGAATTTTATTTACAGGTGGTCGCATTCATGGCAGATTCGACAACAAAATGGAAGAGCTTCATAGTCAAGTTGTTGAATCCATGTAATCGATCCAAATTGTATTTCAATAGAATCTTGAATAGGATTGTTCAAATCAATTTCAAAACAAATACGGACAACAAATATTACCTTTTTATCCATCATTTGTTGTGACGGTCGAACCGAATTCCCAAGAAGAATGAAAATCATATGCAAGATGTCATTTCTCCAGAATTCCAATGGGAGACACAAAATTCGAACCCACACTAGAACCCACGATGGTCGTTCCTATGATGGGTTGAAACCCACATGCCAGGGTTTAATAAAGAGTCCTGCTTGGTTATAGAAATAAGGACCCCCTTCAAATTCTTTGTTATGATCCGCAAGACAAGAGAACCACCATAAAATAACTATTCACACTCAGCATCACCTCCACGTCACCTTCAGAGTTTCAAGTCTTCCTAACCCAAGCATCCACAAAGGGAAGAGAAATTCGGATGCCCATAAATTTACCAATAAGCGCACGTTTGGTTAAATACTCCACATATTCCTTCATCGAGTCTGGTTGGACCACTAGAACTGGCTTGGCTTCACATCGTTCCAAACATCCATTGTTCTTTAACAAGCGATTATTGGCATGCAATGGGAAATCTTGTTCCTTCCAATCATTTTTAGATGAAAAAACATCGCTAGCATGCATGCTCTGTTATGGGCTCGATGTCATCACAATATTCCTCCAATTGTTCAGACCTCTTCTAGAAACTACAACTATCCCTGTAGAGCAGTTTTTCCTCATCAAACCCCTGCAGAGCAGTTTTTTTTCCTCGAATAATATCCAAGCCTTTTGTAATAACGATGCATGCTTCTTAATGCTCTGTAAGCTTTTACTATTTATGAGAAAAAAATTGTGCACAACTGTGTGGGAGTGTTGGTTGGCTAGGGGGCTCACTAGCACTATTCTAATTTTGTTTCTTGTATCAAGTTGTAATTGGTTCACTTGGTGATGGGTGGCTAGTTGTGCTTTATAGTCATTCTTGTTCTTGTATTGTTGGTCTTAGACCAAGTTTTGCAGGGCTTCTCCTATTGTAAAAGGTTTGGAGACCTTTTTAAAGGTCTTCTATATCTAATAAAAAAATATTTTTTAATAATTAACTTCATAAAATGCGAACAATTATAAGTTAAAAAAATAGTAGTGTATTTGTTTTCAATTTGTATTTATTATAATTTATGGATATCATAATAAATAGGGTGTTATATTATTTTTAGGCATTTCCTAAGAAGTTTATGTAGTGTAAAGTTACAAAGAAGAGGGAGGTATAGAATACAAATAAAATGTGTCCAAAAACCAGTAATTTCAGGGCTATGGATTAAGAGTATGTATAGTGATCATTAGACGAGCCATGTATATTTATAATTTATTGATCTTAAATTTACTGCTCTTAAGAATTTTAATCTATAGCTTTTTGTTGAGTTTAAAGATTTTAATTTTAAGAATTTTAATCTATAGCTTTTGGTTGAGTTTAAAGATTTTAATTTCATTGCATAAGATGTGCTTTATACATAGTAAGATTCCTATTATTTTCAAAATGTGTGTTTCAATATCATTGTTTAATCTTCATATATTTTATTAAACATTGAAGCTTAATGATATTCATCTTTAAATCAAATGACGATCATATATACTTGACTTTTAAATTTAAATTTTCCATTTTTAAGTTATTGTCAACATGATTTATCATTTAAGGTGACACTTTTTTTGTTTAGTCTGTAAAAGAAGTTGGAAAGTTCTCACATTTTTTTTCTTTGTGCTTGCTTGTTTTGATGTTTTAGATGTGGTTAACATTAAATTAAGGGCATGATTGACTTTACATTATGGTTTGGTGTATTATTCCATATTGGTTCATGTTGACCTTAGGATTGATCTTTTATTAATGGATTGAACTGACAACCATTCTAATCTAAGAATTGTATTATGGTGGTATTTATATACCACTTGTCTAATTATTTTCTTATTAATTGAAACTTTTTTATTTGTTTTGTGAGAAATTATTTATAGCCAATGGAATCTCCTAATACATTGGATTCTTATACATTGGATTCTTCACTCATTGTGAGTGATATTTTTCTTTCTTTGATGAGTGGTTAAGGACTTGCAACACCACATATAAATAAGTAAATTTGACTCCAATGAGTAATTTTCTACTAGAATTTTTAGCCTCGAGTAGTTCAGAAGTCACATACTTTGAAACTATGGAAGAATCCCATGAATGTTGGATACCAAGCAACGATGAACAAGACATGATAACTCATTGAGATTTCACCTTAAAAAAATCCATTGGTTGCAAATAATATTCAAAATTAAATATAAAATAAATGCTAGCATTCACAAGTACAATGCCGAATATGTGGCAAAGATATTGATTATGAGGATACTTTTGCTTATCTACAATGTTTACTCATTTTGGTTTAAAACTCCATAAAATGGATTAATCGATTGACACCTAAAGTAAAAAGTGTACATTACATGACGAGACGACTTTGTTAGACCTACTCAAGAGAAGAAGGTAAGTTATTTCATTAAATCTCTCTTTGATATCAACCAAGATTCTAAATCCTAGTATATCAAGACAAATGATCATTTTATGCAATATGGCATCTATCATGGTCCATATGATATGAACCTATACATCAAACAACAAGGGATTAAGTTGTGACCACTAGTATGCATATCAATGACTTGGTGGTTACAACTACAAGTAGTTCAAAGAGAATGTTTGAGGGGGGAAAATAATGATCTAAAAAAGTCTTTCAACATGACTAATCTAGGGATCATGCATTATTTTCTTGTCTTTGAGGTGTGGTAGATAAAAGATCACATCTTAATAATAGATGAAATATGCCAAGAATTTTCTCAAGTTTTAGATGGCAAACTATAAGCCCATGACAACATCCATAGAGACAAGACTATAGTTATATTAAAATAATACTTCACCATATTTAAATGTAAATATTTATTGACAATTTTAATAAAAGTCTTGTTTACATAACCTATACCAAACCAAATACATGCCAACCCATCTACTATCTTTACTAGTTGATGCAAGAGACAAGGATGTTTCATCAAAAAAAGCAAACTAAGTTCTCAAGTATATATGTGATACTACTATGTATAGTTTGGTGTTTATGAATAGCAATCAATTATTCTTGATTAGATACATGGATGCAAATTATGTAGGATTTACAAATTAAAAGGATATCCAATTGTGATACGTACTTTCTATTGTAATACAATTTGATATCTTGTGAAAGTAAGAAGCAACATGTCATTTTCTAGATATTTCTTTGAGGAAAAATATTACATAGGAGGAGTTTCTTCAAGGTGACATGTCTACATTGTATTTTGGCAAGAATGAGAGTTCCATTCAAACAATTAGCAATTTTGTATTATGACAGCCAAAGAGTCCCCTAGCTTGGTCAAAATCTTGTATTGCATGATCACATAAAATATATTGAGGTTTAGTGTGATTTTATTCATAAACATATAGAAAACATAATGTATAACTACAATATTTTTAGTGAGAACTAGTGTAAGTTTATTCACAAATATATTTAATAGCATAACATGTAGTTCTAATTTTATTCCAATGAGGATCAACATGTAGACATTGTCACCCACACTCTTACATGCATAAAGCCTTCAAATTTCTTCTTCTTGTATTACATGTTTATATTCTAATGTAAAATATTGTTGAGGAGCACATACTGGAATCTATAATATATAGCTATATTTTTAATGATACTTCATAGGCCTGATTTGTTTAAGATGCACAAGGAAGGTTCCTTATTGAGCTAGATTTATTTGAATATATATTATCATTTATATTCTAATGTAAAATATTGTTGAGGAGGACATACTGGAACCTATAATATATAACTATATTTTTAATGATATTTCATAGGCCTGATTTTTTTAAGATGCACAAGGAAGGTTCCTTATTGAGCTAGATTTATTTGAATATATATTATCATTTATAATGCACCTGAGACTCTAATAGCCAAAAAGGAAAAATAATATATAGTTAATGACTCTATGTTGATTGCGTTTCTTAAGTGTTATTAATATTTGTATGTCTGAAATGTATGTGTATATCTTGAATAAATTTGAAATTGACATTTTTTTTTGTTAGTAAAATCTAAACTAATTGAAAGAATTTTTTTTACTTTATCTTATTAAGAAATAAAAGTTTAAAAACCATAAAGTAATAAAAATTAAAGATAATTATATAAGCAAATTCAAATTCTTATGTTAAAATAATTAATAGATAAATAAATATAAAATATAAATAAAGCAATACTAATCCTTTTTTTACTGGATAATAAGGGGTTACACTGAGGTCCCCACCTTGCCAAATTACAACTCTCTTATTTAAAGCTTGAGAGTTTATAAATAAATACACTTCTCATCTCAATTGAGATGCTATAGGTAGAAACCTACATCATTTTATATAAAATTTTTGAATTCTTGTTTTTCATTTTTTTGGATCTTTTCAATTTTTTGTATGAATACAATTATTCTAGAATTTAGCATCTTTCTTGACATTTTCCTATAGCAGCCTTCACAATGCCAAAACTTTATCTCTATTATTTATTAGTAGAATAATATTTCCAAAATATCGCACTATCATAGTTCGTTTTACCAAATCTGGATTGCTAGTTTCCTTCCTCACTGAAGTCCTAGCCCTTCATTGCTCTTCCCATCATTCGAACCCTAACTGAAAAATATTTGCAATTTCGTTTTTCGCGACTTGAAAAATCGTTACTACCCTTGTTCCGATTGGTTGACTTCATAGGATCAAATCTCCCTCAATATTTCTCAGATTCTTGCATATGACCATTCATTTTAAAGATATTCAAATTCTGCACAAGTGGCTAAATCGAATACCTTTTTGCAAAAATATGGCTCCTAAAAGATGAGATGATTTTCACAAAAAAAACCCTATCCTTTGCACATTTTTTTGTTGTAAAGAGGAGAAAAAACACCCCAATACCCGTGGGTTCCAAACCCACATGCATACCAAACTAATCTTAGCTAAATAAGAAATAAAAGTTTAAAAACTACAAAAAAAAAAAAAAAAATTAAAGATAATTATATAGGCAAATTCAAATTCTTATGTTATAATAATTAATTAATTAATAAATTGATAAAAAATATTAATAAAACTATACTAATCTTAACTAATCAAAAATAATAATAATAATAATAATAATATAACAACTAGTTTCGTGAGGGTTAGGTAGATTAGAAGTTGGACACTTACGAGGAGGAGACTTAGATTCAAACCTCGCGGGCATGTCTAATTTGGACAAAGGTAGTAGTTTGACTTGAGTCCACTAAGTGTGAGCCAGCTTGATGATTACGGCACCAAACCCTAAGTGATAAGGATTGCAATGGTAACACCATGATTTAATGCTACGATCGAGTTAACCTTATAACCAATAGTTAAAGTTAACCTTATAACCAATAGTTAAAGTTAAAAATGAAAGTTAATTACCTATAACCACAAAAAGTTTTGTGGCTAAATTCTTGATGCTCGTAGGCAACTTCAATCAAGCTGCCCATCACCAGCAAAACTTCCTAAAACCGGCTATATATACACTCTAAAACGTTGGTTCTTTCAAATTAAGAGAACCATAACCATTGGTAAATAGAAATGGGTGGTGGGTAAAATTTTGAGTCTCCTCAAATTCGATAATATGTTGTAAATTCAATATTTTTTTTTTTCACAAAAACTCATTCATATGCTACGCTTCACGGTGGTCTAAATTTCTTGGAAAAAGTCCAAAACGTAAATATATAAACAGAGAAAGGAGTGCATAACGAAGGCGCTTATGTAGCTGTGACGACGTAGTTTCAATTTTTTACAATTTAAAGAAAGAGTCCATAAGTAGGAAAGTGCCTGCGAAAATTCCGAAGCGCGTCTGTCACGAATGATATGCCTTCTCTATATGGCTACACAACCCATTAAAGGTTTTAAGTTCTGAGGAGGAGAGGAAACCGCTTATGTAGCTGTCACGACGTAGTTTCAATTTTTTACAATTTTTTACAATTTAAAGAAAGAGTCCATAAGCAGGAAAGTGCCTGCGAAAATTCCGAAGCGCGTCTGTCACGAATGATATGCCTTCTCTATATGGCTACACAACCCATTAAAGGTTTTAGGTTCTGAGGAGGAGAGGAAACCGCTTATGTAGCTGTCACGACGTAGTTTCAATTTTTTACAATTTAAAGAAAGAGTCCATAAGCAGGAAAGTGCCTGCGAAAATTCCGAAGCGCGTCTGTCACGAATGATATGCCTTCTCTATATGGCTACACAACCTATTAAAGGTTTTAGGTTCTGAGGAGGAGAGGAAACCGCTTATGTAGCTGTCACGACGTAGTTTCAATTTTTTACAATTTAAAGAAAGAGTCCATAAGCAGGAAAGTGCCTGCGAAAATTCCGAAGCGCGTCTGTCACGAATGACATGCACGAATGACATGCCTTCTCTATATGGCTACACAACCCATTAAAGGTTTTAGGTTATGAGGAGGAGAGGAAACACGTGTATACTAGATTGTGTTGGATCTTCAAAACTAAAGTTTAGAAGAGCTATTGGGCCCTCAATTTCAGAAGAAAATGCAGGAACAAGGCTCAGATCGGACCTCCTCGGCTTATTCCATAAGCAACTCTTTGAATGCTACTAATCTCAGGGCATGTTCTATTACTGCTCCTTCCAAACCGTCTCTTAATCTGCTTATAAGCTATCTCGATGATGTTCTTTTGGCTATTACAGGTAAATTATATATCTCCTCCCTACCCTTCATCTGGGATGCTGTAATTATAATTATAATCAAGACGAGTGGAGATTCATAATCAAGATGGATGTCTGCAGGGTCCTCACTCTAAAAGGAATGAGGATGGAGTAAAATTGAAGGATATAGTGCAGCCCATTGCCTCAGATTTTTCAAAATTGTTGGAAGCTATTTCACAGGGTGCAAACAGATTTTCTGACCAGGTAATTCATAATAATCTTGATCTGTAATCTTCCGACGATTATGTTATTCGTATAATAATCTTGATCTGTAATCTTCCCGACGACTATGTTATTCGTGATTGTTAAATATAGATTATATATGTTAAGCAGGAATTGTATAGAAGTAAAAATGCAATACTGTAAATAAAAGTACTAGCATACATGTATGACACAAAATTAATTCCGGAGAAAACTCCTTTTCAAGGTAAAAACTCTAGTATGAAAGTGGTGTTCAACCTTTTATTTCGGTCAAAACGAAATACAGTCAGTGCTAAAAGTAATTTAGAACTTTGCTAAGTGATATTTTCTGTCGCTGTCTTTAGTGAATTGTGCTTCCTCCTTTTATTACCCTCTTCTCAGATTTGTTCTCGATGAAAAAACACCCTCCTATGGTATTTCACCCTCCCTTAGTTTCCTTACTTTCTGGTAGTTTTTTAAACTTCCTACAATTTTATTCAACTTGTAATTTTTTTTAAGATCACATCTCTTTAATTAAAGGTTTTTGGTCCTCAAAAGTTTATTATTCAGAAAGAAGATGAGAGAATAGTTTCTTGATTCTTCTCTTGTTATACCACTTAGCTTGTTATACCACTTAGCTTTGTTAGGCAGCTGTCTCTTTAATCCAATTGCTGTCTCTTTTTGTTAGAACTTTTGTTGTCCTCTTCGAATGGTTCAAGTCTGCTTTCTTGGCACTAAGCCCTCTTTCATTTTCTCCAGTGAATTAGGAGCAAAATATTCTATGGATGATAGAACTTGTTCATTTGTCTTATCAATGATCAATGGATCAAATAACCGAAGATTCTCCACATTTACTATTGAATACATTTGTATATATGGAGGCAAATTCAATATAAATGCATTATCACTATTTGTTAAATAGTTTTAAACAATCCATAACTAAGTGGCTTCAACTTCTTGGCTGAGCCCCGCAATCTTTCCTTATTGAGATACAACCAGACTCAATATTTCACTTTGAATTAAAGATTGACTTGATGTTCATCATGTCATAGCTTGTATTTTGCCTAACTTACCTTTAGTTGTTCTTGTACTTTCAGGTGGATCTGTATTACCCGCTCAATGAACTTCACTGCTTTGTTTTCCTTCCTTGCTCTACTTGCTCACTTTCCTCCTGTTGTTGAAATATGACATCTAGAGGTGAAGGTGGTAACTCTAATATAAGAGTGTTGTAAGTGATGAGCTCATCCCAAGACTTCTGACACTTCCTATGGTAATATTATAGGATTTAGACTAAAATTTTGTTGACTCCTTTTGTCTGTCTATATATTTGAGGATAAAATGTTGTACTTATCTTCAGCTTGGTGTCTATTTTTCCTCGTAATGTGGTCCAAAATTTTCCCAAGAACCTAGAATCCAATCAGACACTATAGAACTTGGTAGTCCAAAATGTACCCATATATTTGAGAAAAATAAGGTTGTTGCTTCATGGGCTTTGATAGTCTTTTTACATGAAATTAGTATGCATATTAATTGGTCCACAACTACAAAAAAGTAATCATGGCCTTTCCTGGATATTGGTAGTCCAACAAAGTCCACATATATGCTTTCCCATGGTTTGTTGGGTAATGGAAGAGGTGTATACAGTCCGAACTTCCTATTGCTAGGTTTGTTGGTACTACAGAGAACACATCCTCTATTGAAATTTAGAACTTGATCTTGCATATTGGGCTAATAAACATACCTTTACAAATTTGCAATGGTTTTGCCTATATCAAAATATCCTACAACTTGTGAAGTATTTGCTTCTCATATGAGTTGTATTCTTTCTCCTTGTGGTATGCACAATTTTTCTTTTCCTTACCTTGGTATGCATAATTTGTTTACCTTATATAGTAATCCTTCCTTGAGATGATACTCTATTGTTGCCTCAAATATGCATGTGGAGTAGCTTGCAACTTTTGATATCTCTCTTTGAAATCTAGGTCCTGTGGGTATTCTTCTCTATATGCATGATGCATGAAAGGAGGGAACTTCATGATAGTTTGTACAACTGTGGCATAGATATTTATGGACTTGAGAGCATATCAATAATCTTGTTAGTGATTCCATTATTGTACTTTACGATGAGATTGAACTGTTGTAAGAAGCCCATCCACCTAAAGTGTTTGCTTGTTGCAACTTACTCTATGACTGCAAATATTGTAGTGGTTGATGATCAATATGGACTATTGTCTCTTTACCAAGGATATAGTGCCTCCATTTTTTCACAACCTAAATCAATGCATAGAGTTCTTTGTTATAGGTTGGATAGTTCATGACTGCCCTACTTAACAATTGTGTGTGATAGCAAACAAGATTTTGCCCTTGCTTCAAAACTGCACCTGTCGCGTACTCACTTGAGTCCATTTCATTTTTGAATGATTGTTGCAAGTTTTGTAAAGCTAACATTGGAGTGCTACTAATATTTTGCTTCAAAGTACCAAATATTACTTGTGCTTTTTCCCAATGAAAATCTTCACTGTTGCAATGAGAGTGTAATGGAGCTATGATAGATGAGAAGGTTGCTATAAACTTTCTTAGATGTTATAAAACACTTGGGTTTTAGTCACTGTTGTTAGTTTGAGCCATTGAAGAATTGCTTCTACCTTGCCTGGATAAATTCTTAGATTTCCTTCTCCAACCACAAGTCCAAATAAGACAAGGATGTTCTTGCAAATTCATATTTTTGTATTTCTAACAACAAATTGTTCTTCTTCCAGGTTTGTAGAACTTGTGGTAATTGTTTTAGATAATCTTCCCTAGTTTGGTTGAATACTTGTATATCGTTCAAGTAGACTATAAAAAATGCGTCTAGATAAGGGCAAAGTACATCATTAATTAATCTTGTGAATGTAGCATGGGCAGTACACAAGCCAAATGGGATTACTAACCATTCATGAAGGCCTTGCTTGGGTTTAAAGGTTGCCTTATATATGTGTTTTTCCTTCATTCTTACTTGATGATAATCGCTTCTCAAATCCAACTTTGTGAAGTATTTTGCATCCTGTAGTTGATCCATCAAATCATCAATACTGGGTAATGGATATTTATTCTTGATAGTTATCTTGTTGAGTGCTCTATAATCTATGCACATTCTCCAAGTATCATATTTCTTTGGAACCATAATAATTGGTGAACCACATGGGGATGTGCTTGGCCTAGTGACTCCCTACTCCAAAAAAGTATGAATTTGTTTCTTGACTTAATAATTATCTATAATGACTACCTATATAGTCCTATGATCGACATTGGTGCATCAAGTTGTAATTCAATCTGATGTTCAATTCTTCTTTTTGGTGTTAAACCTTTTGGTTCTTGAAACACTTTTTGAAAGGCTTGGATGAGTCTATTCACTTTTGCATGCTATACACCCTTCAAATGTAGGTTCAATTTCTATGACTTCTTCACTATAAGGATTCAAAAGTAAAAGTACAAACTTCTTACTTGTATTTATGAGTCTGTTTACTTGGTTGGCGATTACTATGAAGATCTTTTATATTTATGAGTCTGTTTACTTGGTTGGCGATTACTATGAATATCTTTTATATTTATGTGTCTGTTTACTTGGTTGGCGATTACTATGAAGATCTTCTTCTTCCCCTTGTGAGCATTGACAATGTAGGATTCTACTCTCTAAATAATATGGCCTTCCAATCATATATCTATGCACTAAAAACTGCAACTCCACATCTACTAGAGGTATCACATCTGATTCTACCTCATCAATATAGTTTGTGTTAATTGCAAACTTGACTTTGCACTACTTAGTAACCTTCATTTTTGAATCCTTATGCACCCAACTCAATGGATACGAATGAGGATGTCCATATGTTTCCAATTCAGGTTTCTTACTAGTCTTCAACAATCAGATTTGCTTGTGAAATTGAATCAAAAAGTGCTTCTACTTTGGTCAAAAAGTTTTTTTCTTTCTTCTTCAAAAGTTGTATTTGTATTGGCTACATTTGTAGTTTTCTGTAGTGTAGTACAGGTAAACTTATCATCAACATGAGGACTTCCTTTAACTTCCTTACCTTCCTTAGAAGCTATGACATTCTTCTTGGAATTTTCTTTCTTCTAGTTTCTAGGATATAGATTCTTCTTGGAATTTTCTTTCTTCTAGTTTCTAGGATATAGATTTAGATGTAGTTTCTAATATTTTTCTTTGGTATGACCATCGATATCACAAAGATCATAGTTTATTTTTAAATCTATTCCTTTTTTGAGTAGAGGTTGCAACTTTTTTGCCTTTCCCCTTGCCTTTGCCATTCTTTTCTCCTAGGAGATACCTTGTTGATTTGTCTTGATAGTATTACTCTCCTTTCCTTTCCTCTTGTCTTCCTGTATTCCTCAATATAATAACCCTAGACACTAACTTGGTCAATGCTCATAGGGATAAAAAGAAGTGCTTGTCTTTTGATATGGCTATGTAATCCTCCAATGCATTTCATTGGCACTTGTATGTCCTTAAGTGAAATTCTCAAGACTATTGTTTATTTTTTGGAACTTCGTGGTATATTCTAGCACACTTTAGCCTTTTCCTAGTCTATAAAACTACCATATTATGAGCTAATTTTGTGTCATCGAGAATAGAATTGTTCTCTATGTAGTCGTGAAATCTTCCTACTTTTTGATGGGAGTTTTAGAAGTTTCTTTACCCAATCGCAAGGATTTGTCATGGCTCTCCTACCATAAAAGAGGATATCCATTCATTTTCATCCTTGAAAAAGAAATATTTTGCTCGTCGGTGGCTACTCCTTGGACATTGAAGTAGACCTCAACTTGTTTTAGCCAATGATTCACCTTATCACCATTAACATCTCCTTCAGATAAAGGGGTCTCAATCTTGGCTTCCACCTTAAATGGCGCATTGGGGTCTCAATCTTGGCTTCCACCTTAAATGACGCTTTGCTTGAACTCTCTTTTAACTCAAATGAACCCCTGTTCTTTTGAGACTTTTCAATTTGATTCTTCCTCTTTCTCCAACTCTTTCTTGAAACCAAACTTCTTTACCATCATGGACAACAATTTACTAATGGATGCATGCAAGGCTTGATTATTGATCACCATACTCGCTACATTTTCTTCCATTGGGCTATATCATTTGTCCTATTAGCCATTATAAATGCTCTAAGTTCATTCTTCCACTTACTGGTACCGATTTAAGATTGGTATTCTTCTTACTCTCCTATTTTTTTCTTTTAAGGGCGAGTTAGTGGCATATACTTAAATACGTAGAGATATTCTAAAAATCTTTAAAACCATGAAGATTTTAACTACCTTAATACCAATATAAGGGCGAGTTGTGGCATATACTTAAATACGCAGAGATATTCTAAAAATCTAAAAATCCTTAGTACCAATATGATATGTATACTCCTATCAACTACCTTAATACCAATATGATATGTATACTCCTATCAACTATCAACTACTCTTAACTACCTTAATACCAATATGATATGTATACTCCTATCAACAATGTTGTTTGTGATTTTTAAATAGAAATTCCTTTACATTAACTAGAAATTGTATAGAAGTAAAAATGCAATATCATAAATAAAAGTACTAGTATACACATGACATAAGATTTATCCTAGAAAAAAACCTTATCGAGGTTAAAAATAACCTTATCGAGGAAAAAAATCTAGTGTGAAAATGATGTTCAACCTCTTATTTCAGTTAAAATATACTACAATTAGTCTTAGAAGCGATTCATCTACTTAGTAATTTTCTGCTGCTGTTCAACCTCTTATTTCAGTTAAAATATACTACAATTAGTCTTAGAAGCGATTTATCTACTTAGTAATTTTCTGCTGCTGTCTTCAGTGAATTGCGCTTCCTCCTTCCATCGTCCTCTTTGCAAATCTGTTCTCTGTGAAAAAATCTCTTTCTATGGTGTTTCACCTTCCCTTAACTTCCTGCAGTTGTTTCTTAAAGATCAAATCTGACTAACATTTTGAGTGAAACTGAGAATTTAACCGAGTTAGTCTAACATTTATCTTTTTTTTGCTAACACTTTTTTTTTGGCTGGTGGATTAGAAATCGGCAACGTCGAAGCTATCCAGCGAAGCGCATACAGTGGCCTTGATTATACTGAAAGGTCTCGGGAAGGCTCATTGGGTTGCAGTCGGGCTTTTGGTGATAGCTAACGTTTTAGAAAGATTCGACGAGATCTCTTCAAATGAGACAGAATGCACGGATCTTATAAAAGGAATGCTTGATCTGGCTAAATTCATTAAGCAGCTCAAAGATTTTAATATTGATTTCCATAGAGAAATCTCGGAAAAAATGAAAGAAGCCATGCATTTGATAGTTAGTGGTGCAATTTTGTGTCACTCGTTCATTACATGCAACAAGATCTCCAAGTAAGTGACTAACACAAAGTTTAATTTTTCCTCTTCCTCTTCCTAGTTGAAAAGTTTGTTTAACAAACTCAGAGAAGATGTTTAATAGTGAAAAGAATAAAACTAAACTAAATCTATAGCTGTACTGAGTATGATCTAAGTTGCAAGTGAATGAATGAAAGATTTCTCGACTGCCAGGATCCGCGAAGAACTTGTTTACGTACGAGGAAAAATGGATAGAATAAAACAGGATCTGCACTTTCAAATACAACTTACGATCTACCATTCAGTTACCTTCTACATGTCAAGGCAACAGCAGCATAATGATAATGAAGGTGAGATATTTATTATTGCTTATAAGAGGCACGTTAGGTCATTAATAAAAATTCAAATTTAATACAAGCTGTTGAATTGGCGTAAGCAGGTGGAACTGAGGAGACTCGCTATCCTACAGAAGAATTTGCTTTGCAACAAGGCAACCTAGGCGGCGCAAATATTCATTGTAAGATACTAATTCGATTCCTGCCACATTAAAAATTAGAAATTCAACTCAATATTAACATCTAACTCCCAAATATAAGATGTCAATCGTGCATTAGCAGGTGAAATCGAAGAGACATGTGAGACACAAACCCATAAAATGGAAATGCAGTCAGACACCGAATCCTCTTTGTCAGCATCTAATGGGCAAGTTGAATATGGTTGTTATAAGAAGCAGCTTCATTTGGCAGATAATTCCAAAAGCAATAATGGGAATCAACCGCAAGTATTTCTCCCCCGCCTCATGCCCAGGCCTGCTAGAATGTTGAAGACTATTGCACATCGTCTACACAAAATCACTGGCCATAAATTCGAAGGAGGAGAAAGTTCTGTTCATTCAAATTTGGGGATAACGTTGGCTGGAAACCAACGGTCATCATTTGCCATTGAGCATGGCCTTGGATGGTTACCACTTCGCTTCGCTTATAGGGAATTGGAAATCGCAACAAACGGGTTTAACAATCTCATTGGAAAAGGGGGATTAGCCCATGTTTACAGAGTAATTATTTTCTTTCAAATGTATTTGGAAATTAATTATAATAAGATTGATAACAGGATCTTATTTAAAGCTTTCTTCTTTTGAAAGGGAATTTTGGCTAATGGACGGCAAGTAGTCGTAAAGAGACCGCAGGAGATACAAGAATTTTTTTCCGACAGATTTAAGGATCTTACGAACGAGCTGGTTTGCATAGCGCAACTATACGATCGCCACATATTGAAGCTCGTCGGATTTTGCATTGAAAGAAAAGAGCAAGAGCTGATGCTCGTCTATGATTATATGCCCCATGGCACCCTAGAGGTCTGTCTCCTAGGTAAGAATCATGCCTCATCATTCGATCAAGCATTCACTGGAAATTTAAAAAATGGGAATCTGACGACTGCGAATGACAGATCCGATAAAGAAGCAAGTTCTTGACTGGAGCAGGAGATTTAAAATTATACTGGAAGTAATAAGCGTGCTTACATTTCTCACCAAGGGTGCATATGTGCGTATCGTGCACAGAGACATTAAACCGTCAAACGTTCTTCTTGACGAGAATTTTAGCGCCAGGATTTTTGATTTTGGGTTTGCAATAACACTGCAGGACGATAATGATGAGCAGGAGGTCAACGTAGGCGGAACAATGTAAGATCAATTTTCTTATTATAGATAAGCATGATGATTCCATGTAGTAGAGTGAAATGGATTTTGTTTCTTGTCTCGCAGTGGATACATAGATCCTGCCTACTTCAGAACTTCTTGTGTGACCGAGAAAACCGACCTTTACTCTTTTGGAATTCTTGTGTTGAACGTCGTTTCCGGCAAGAGATGTTCCGATTTTTATAACACGTATAACATATATAACCTTTTGGACTTGGTAAGATTGATACACTATACCGGTGTAAGACTTTAGAAAGAATTCCAAATAAAAATTTAAAGTTTTGAATCTAATAAATAGAATTATACAAAGAATTTTTATAAAGGTTAAAACTAATTCACTTTTTCACCTTATACATCCCCTGTGCAGTATCCACTACATAGAATTTTGACATGGATTCAGAAAAGCATGTCACATTTCTGTGTTTCTGCAGGCACTGAAGCTTCAGAAGGAGAATCGGCTTATTGAGCTAATAGATCCCGATTTAGTGAAGGGTCCAGGATTTGATTCAGGAGATATATTCAGAGTAATTAAGATAGCGCTGCTGTGCATTCAAGAGGATCCAGATTTGCGGCCGCCGGCATCGCGAGTGTTGGTGATGTTGTCGACAAAAGAAGTGGAGATTCCGACGGCACCAGTACAATTACCACAGGAGCTCAACAATGTCTACTCTTCAACCCTTCCTACAATGTCAAGGACAACTATTGGGCATAGCTCTCGATCGTTACAAAGTGACTTCTCTATCCAGGAATTGGGAATCGCAACAAAGGGGTTTCAATGCAAGCTTGGAGAAGGGAGATTTGGCTGTGTTTCCAAAGTAATTCTTTTCTTCCAAATGTATTTGGAAATATTAATTATAATAAGATTGATAACAGGATCTTATTTAAAGCTTTCTTATTTTGAAAGGGAATTTTGGCTAATGGACGGCAAGCAGTCGCTGGATTTATGAACGAGGTGGTGCCCACAGCAAAACTAAACCATCGAAACATAGTGGCATTTTGCAGTGAAAGGGAAGATCTGATGCGCGTCTATGATTATATGCCCAATGACACTCTATCAGACATTCTTTTCGGTAAGAATCATGCCCCATCATTCGATCAAGCACTCTTTGGAAATTAAAAAAATAGGAATCTGACGAGTGCAAATGACAGATCCGATAAAGAAACAAGTTCTTGACTGGCGCAGGAGATTTAACGTTATAATGGACGTAATAAGAGCGCTTGCATACTTTCACAAGCGTGTAGGTACAGATATGCGCATCGTGCACAGAGACATTAATCCGGCAAACATTCTTCTTGACGAGAATTTTAGCGCCAGGATTTCAGATTTCACGCTTGCAATACCACTGCAGCAAAATATGGACGAGTCGACCCCATTGGCCGGAACACTGTAAGATCAATTTTTATTATGGATAAGCATGCTGATTCTATCTAGTAGAGTTAAATGAATTTTGTTTCTTGTCTGGCAGAGGATACATAGCTCCTGAGTGCATATTGGAAGGTCACGTGACCGAGAAAGCCGACATTTACAGTTTTGGAATTCTTGTGTTGAACCTCGTTTCCGGCAAGACATGTTTAGAATTCACTTCTTTAGGGGACGGGCTCCATAACCTTGTGGAGCCGGTAAGATTAATACTCTCTATACCTAAGCGAGACATTAAAATTTTAAATAAGGGTGTAACTTAAAAAAATTTAAATAAAAGATTTGAAGTTTCAAATTTAATAAAATAAAATCTTTTGCTAATAAAGATTTTCTAAACGTTAAAGCTATTTAACTTATACCTGTCCCTACGCAGTATATACTATATAGGATTTTGCTACGGATTCGGAAAAGCATGTCACATTTCTATTTTTCTGCAGGAACTGTTTCAGGAGGAGAATGGGTTTATTGAGCTAATAGATCCCGAACTAGCGAAGGGTCCAGGATTTGATTCAGGGGACATATTAAGAACAATTATGATAGCGCTGCTCTGCATTCAAATTGATCCAGCTTTGCGGCCGCGGGCATGGCAAGTGTCGGTAATGTTGTCGAAAAAAGAAATGGAGATTCCTAGGACACCAGGAGAACTGCCACCGGAGGTCAACAATGTCTACTATTCAATCCCATCGTCTGCTTTTCAACATTTCTCTCAATTTGAATTTGATTGGTGGGACGACATTTTCCGCGAGTAAAACTTATTATCAAACATCCATCCAACTTGATGATGCGTACATATTTATTGCATTTGAAATCCGTCCAGTCTTTCTGATAAGAAAGTACCTCGGCCATCATCTACGATGCCTGTTTCCCCACTCTGTGTTCGACTAATCACATAAGTTCTAAAAGCAAAACTAGCGGTTGAAGCATACAATTAGAAATTTAAAATAAGAAATAAAATGTGTCATGTTATCTACTAAAAGGTTAAGTCTTAAAGGGTAGAATTATGGTTGTATATTAGAAGACGGTTGAATGAATAAATAAATAAAAGCTTAACATGTGTTGACGGTTTTTAAAGCTCAATATGTGTTTTAAAGGTCGGTTTTTAAAGCTTAATATGTGTTGACGGTTTTTAAAGGTTAACATGAAAAATAAGTGTGACATCTCCTCTGCACGTCTTATTAAAAATAAATTTTATCTTTTGTGTGGGTTTAATTAAATTTTTGTATTCTCAGAATTTGAGTTGTTGGAAATACGTATAGGGTTTTTAATATATTGTCACATTAAAAATAAAATATTAGTTTTTATTTCTAAAGAGTAAATTTTATTTTATTTTTTATTTCTAAAGAATAAATTTTATTTCTAAAGAGTAAAGGGGTTGTATTTGAGGTTTTTATCTTTTGATAAATTATAATTTTTTTAAAGTTTTAGAGTTTAAACATTTAATTTTCATCTTGAGTTTAAACTTTACACATTTAATTCTCATTTCAATTGAGTTGTTATAGTTAAATATTATTTTTTTAAAGTTTTAGAGTTTAAACATTTAATTCTCATCTTGAGTTTAAACTTTACACATTTAATTCTCATTTCAATTGAGTTGTTATAGTTAAATATAATTTTTTTAAAGTTTTAGAGTTTAAACATTTAATTCTCATCTTGAGTTTAAACTTTACACATTTAATTCTCATTTCAATTGAGTTGTTATAGTTAAATATAATTTTTTTAAAGTTTTAGAGTTTAAACATTTAATTCTCATCTTGAGTTTAAACTTTATACATTTAATTCTCATTTTAAACTTTATACATTTAATTCTCATCTTAATTATCATCTCAATTGAGTTGTTATAGTTAAATAACTATCATTTTCATTAGAAGTTTAATTTTTTAATTTTTTTTTTTTTTTGGATCTTTTGTGAATACAAATATTCCAAAAATTTAGCATCTTTTTCTTGACATTTTCTTGTAATAACCTTCACAATATGAAAACTCCACCTCTATTGTCTTGACATTTTCCTGTAATAACCTTCACAATACAAAAACTCCACCTCTATTGTTTATGCATTGCATCTTAGTACAGTAATATTTCCAAAAACTTTGTGCTATTATAGTTTGCTAGATTTGGATTGCAAGTTTTTTTCCTAGAGTATAAGTTCAAACACAAGAATTGTAATAAATAGTTTATATATGAAAACTTATTAATATTATAAAATAAAACAAATAACACTAATAGAAAATATCAAAGTAAATCTTAATCATTATTTAATTTAGGCCATCAAATTTTTTTTTTTAAGCTTTACTACTTATTCTAACCATGGAAAAGAGAGAATTTAACTTCGTGATCCTCAATTAAAATCCCTCTATTAGCTATCTTATTGGTACATTTGTTTTCTTCCCTTAACATGTGTAAACCTAATTTCTTCAAACTTTATAGCAAGATCTTGTATTTCCACAATTATCTCTTGTATGTTCCATGTGGTCGTTACTTTCCTCAAAATTGCATTTATTACTATTAATGAATCACTTTCCATCCATACTCCGTTTCATTTTACTTTTCTACGTATTTTTAACCCTTCCAAAGCCATCAATCTTCAACTTCATTATTTGTATTAAATCCACTATTGAAAGCATACTTAAACAAAATCTCTTCCCTATAATTTCTAATTATTCCCCTACTATACTTGAATTTCCTTTAGATGCTCCATCAAAATTCAATTTTGCAAACTCCACTTTTGGTGGTTTCTACTTTATATCCTTTACTTTTTTAAATTTTCTTATACCCAACATCAGAATATCATTTGATGACTTGTCTCCATATATCAAGGCTCTCTATTTTGAGATTAGGGATTGGGTAAGTTGATAAAGTTGGTATAAACTCCTCTAAGGCTAAACAAATTTTCCTTTTCATTATCTCTAATATGCTTTCCTTTCCTTAAAATATTTTTCTCTTCCTTTCTAAGCATGCAATTTAAAGTATTACATCTTTTGATATATCCCAGATTTTCTATAAATCTTTGCTTTTAAAAGTGTTATGACATTGCTTTAACCATTTTTCAATTTTATCATTCATCATCATGCATGTACAGACATATTAAGAATCCATTTCCATAGTTTCTATCCAACATTGTCCCAAGAAATGGTCTATACTCTCAACAAAACATTATTTTTAATATAATATATTTATTTTTATTAAAAATATAAATTTTAAAATATAAAACATAATGAATGTAATGCATAACCATATAATTCTTATTAGTTATATATACTTATTAAAAAAATTATATAAGATAAAAATAATCTTGTTTATATTATATTCATTTAAAAGTAAAATTAGTATATTTGTATTAAATTTATTTTATTATGTTATAATAATTTGTATTACTACAAGCTACTTTATTATTATTAGAAATCTCACATAAATTTAGATGTCAACGTATCTCATTTACTATTGATCTTTAATTATTGAGATAAAGATAAAATTATGTAACCATATATTGTAATTGGGTATGATTTATAAAGAAATAAAAATAATAAAATCTTAGTAATTATATATTATAAAAGTATAGTTTATATTTATATATAAAATGAATTATATTTATATTAAAATATTTTGCATTTTAAAATTAATATAAATGCAAGTCTTTGTTTAATATGTATATTTTATATGTTATTTAATTTTGAATCAAACATGATACAAACCCAAATTAAATTAGTTATTGTAGTATTTCAACACGACCTTGTAATTTGTATAAAATTTGGAAGAGCACATGACATAGAGGAATCCAATAGCAAATATCTCAAAATTTGACCAAGTATGAAACAAGAACCAATCCACTTGTAAAAACTGATTAATTGGTTCAAGTATCATTTTCCCGGTCAAAAACAAGAACCAATCCACTTGCAAAAACTGATTAATTGGCTCAAGTATCAATTTCCCTACTAAAGAAGACCAATTGACTCAAGGGAGTGACTTGCTCAATATAAGAGGCTAATCTACCTGTAAATGTGAGTGATTTGTTGGGATGGTCACAAAGGTAAATTAATAAGACAAATCCCAGGCAAACCTTTGAAAAGCAACATTTTGGCTTATAGTGATGTATAACTCATTTTGGAGGCCTTCTAATCCTAATAGAGGTATAGTTGGAGGGATGTAACATTTTATGGGGCTTCATTTTGCTAAAGATGCTTCTAAATATTTGTTTCTACTAGGAGTAATTGTTCCTCATCTTGTGTAACTCATATGTAAATATTTACTATAATTAGAGGCCTAAGATCTCATTGTAGTCATTTTTTGGCCATGAGAATTCAAATATATACTATGTGAAACCCACATTGTGCTTTGACCTTATGAGATTATAAGAAATTGGTAACTCCTTAAGAATACCATCAATGGAATCACTCTCTTGGTTTTCTAAGTGTGCAATAGTTGTGGCATGGCCCTTCTAGCCCATGTTGTCATTTGCTTATCATTTATAATTTAATAAATGGGTGGACATTGATGTTATTAAATTTCTTGTGTGTTGATCACACATTTTCTCATTACAATTTAAACCCATATTTACTTGAGTCACTTGCACCCTTAAACTTTCATGTATTTTTATTTTTGCACTTTCCTCTTCCATATTTTGTCACAACCAAATTTGGTTAAAACGTACACTAAAAATTTTTCGTATAAAACAACATCACTTTTCTTGTAAAACCATCATAATGCTAGTTCAAGCATACTTAAATTCACACTTCAAGATTGACCACTACTACAGCTGGTGTCTTAAGTGCTCAGGACTGACTACATCCTACAGGTCGCCATGTAAGATTCTGAATCCTCGCACGAGTCTATCTGGAATCTGACAAAGGGTTATCCATTCAAGATCCATATCACCTAAACGGGGTACGCTATTCCCCTTGTCCAAAGCTAAAGAAATTCACAATCCTTTGAATGCTTGACTCAATGCTTTGGAACCAGCGTCTGTATGCCAATGTCAGCCATTGACCCTCTGCTAAGATTTGGCTAGAGTCCACCTTCTCTAGGCTTTAAAGACTAGATATTCATATCCCTCCTCGGGTTGATGGTAATGCTGCCCATAACCATCTGCTACTAGATCTTCCAACAACACGAGTAGCTCTCTAGCCATGCTTTTTGTTGGAGTCTCCCCAACCCGAGTGGAATGATGAACATCTCCACACTAACTAACTTTGCTTGTAAACCCATCATAATGTTAGTTCAGACATACTTAAATTCACACTTCAAGATTGACCACCACTGCAGCTGGTGTCTTAAGTGCTCGGGACTGACCACATTATGTAGGTCGCCATGTAGAATTTTGACTCCTCGCGCGAGTCTATCTAGAATCTGGTGAAGAGTTATCCGTTCAAGGCCCATATCACCTGAACGAGGTATGCTATTCCCCTTGTCAAAAGCTAGAGAAATTCATAATCCTTTGAATGCTTGACTCAATGCTTTGAAACGAGCATCTGTATGCCGGTGTTAGCCATTGACCCTCTGCTAAGATTTGGCTAGAGTCCACCTTCTCCAGGCTTTAAAGACTATATATTCATATCCTTCCTCGGGCTGACAACAATGCTATCCATAACCATCTACTGCTGTATATTCCAACAACATGAGTAGCTCTCTAGCCATGCTTTTTGTTGGAGTTTCCCCAACCCGAGTGGAATGATGCACATATCCACACTAACTGACTGACCACCTGGAGTGACGTCCCATACCGCCACTCTTACACTCAACAACTCGGACCCTCCTATTCTTAAGAGTCGGAGTACGGTGGCACAATCACAACTAAGCCACTGGGTGACTTAGTATGGTTGAGTAGAGCAAGTCCTTGCTTGACTTACTCTATACAAGAGCAAAGTGTTTATATCAACTAAGTAATAAGGTTTATGTTTGAAGACCCTAAGTTAAATTTAAAAGAATTGACTTAATTTTTGTTTATCAAGTATTAATCTCTAATCAACTTAGATTAAAGAAAAGATCCCTCATTTTAAAGTATTAATCTCTAACCAACTTAGATTAAAGAAAAGATCCCTCATTTTAAAAATAAAAGGAATATCAAACTTTTAAAATAGGAACATTTCCATGTAATTCATAGTCTATACAATCTTATTATAAATCCCTAAACTATAAATCTCCATAGATCCCTGTTTTGCAATAATATAAAATTCTAAACCAAAGAAAATCTCCATACATCGTAGCCTTAGTATTACGTGTTAATAAAAGCAGCTATACTATCAATTAACAATAAAATAATATTTAAATTTCCAACCTGGCCTAACACAATAAGATTATAACATGCTTCTAAAGATTTCCCCGACACCCCTTAATTAGGCTATGTATTATAAAATTTATATCTTCAATCTGTTGAAAAAAAAAAACCTTTTAAGTAACACTTAGTACTATGCTTAACACAAGTCACTGGTGTTCAACTCAAATTCCTTTGGAAGCGTTTATCTGTCAAAAGAAGCTTTTAATTATTATTATTATTTATTTTTTATGACCTTAGCCTCGACGAAATTCGTAGAATTATAAGACGTCATACCAAAACTCTCTAAGTTTACTTCCGGGGGAAATACGTTGTACAATCATTGGAAAAGGCCAAGCTTCCATTGTATCTATAACCAAAGGCTCCAAACATTACATATACCAGATTTTTAGGTATAAATCCCATATACAAGTTTTGCTTTAATTAATATTTTTACAACGATTTTGTTTTATAAAAATTAAATAAGTTAGTATGCAAAACATTAATCAGAACTACACTATTTGAGGTAGAGTTTTCAATTTCAAATATTTACTTTGCTTTCCTGGTTTACACAGGCGACTTGATTCCGTACAACATCTATCTAACCTGAGAGTCGACGAATTTATAAAACGTTTCCAAAGTTGCTGATGTTCTTTCTCTAAATGGGTTTCTTAAAAGATAGCTCTATATTTTAAATAATACTTTAAATGAAGAGAACGCTTATGTTTTACTTGGAAATTCCTCCGATTGACTATGACCATTGTCCTAATTTGAGAAGAAAAACTCATACACAGCTGTATAACATGAAATCCTTGATACATTTGGAAACATTCAGTTTTTCCCACGCTATTCAATGCAAATGAATTACATAATCTGCACCATATGACACCACAGTTCTATTTTTTTTAAAGGAGACCCATGAATATCTTAGGCAAATACAGGTTTAATACAAAGCCTGAATCCAATAATAATATGGCGTCGAATTATTCTTTTACTGACATATACTTTCACAGCTATAAAATCAGCCAAAAACAAGAACTAAGAATTATATAAATTCCTCTGAAAAATATGTCCGCCATCCTTGAAGTTTCCAACTAGCGCAACAATTAGCTTGGATGTTTTCTTCTTTCACATTTGTCATTCACCCACCCGGTGTAGTAACAGAAAAGGGCGTTTTAGGGAATTAGCTTGACCCATGCAATGCATTTCTATATGCAAGCAAGTGTTCCGAATATGCAACGCTACTTACACTAATTAAAAATTCGAAACTTGAAAAGAAATTTAAAACCAACATTTGATGCAAAGAACAACTGAAATCAATACTCATTGATAATTTCAGATTCCATTTTTTTTTTTATATTTATCTTAAATCTGAATTCGCTTTGCAAACGAGTTCACCCAAATTAAATTCTATATTTCAGAGCCTAAATTTATCAACGTAACAGACTCTACATTTAATAGTTCCATTTCCTTTCAAATTTAGAACATCATAGTAACAGGCTTAAAGACGACGGAGGGCTGACCTTGCTTTCCCTATTCACGCAGCTGACGTAGTCCAGACTTCCCAAGCTTACTAATTGTACTTAATAGCAAAAATGCGGTATTATCTTTTTCCTTGGCCATATGGACGTGTCCACAACACCCGAGTGTATATAATTTTTTATTATACTATTATTATATATATTTTTATTTCATTTCCTTTAATATTATTTAAGGGGTGATACGCGTTTTATTAATAATGTTCCTAGTTCCTCAAACGACCATGCCATAGGGTTAGGTAAAAGTTAAACATTGTTTGATATTACCAATAAAAATATTATCGTAGCATTGAAGTATGATTAAAAACTTTTATTCCTTAAAACTTTAATATTTTATATATTATTTTTATTTTATTATTTTTTATATATTTTATTATTTATATTTTATATAATTATTATTTTTTTATTCCTCCTAGAATTATATATATATATATATATATATATAATTTATTTTATTTTTTTCATTTTTTATTTATTACATATATAAATATATTGATGCAAAGTCTAACAAAATAATTGTCTAACAACAATGCAAAGGCAATCACACACATGCGATTTTATGAGAGCAATGAATGCATTCATAGACAGGATGATCTTTTATGCAATTCCTATGGAGGGCTTCCATGTACCCTTGGGCCAAGGTGCACGAGGCACAACATCATATCCCACTTACCTAATGCTTCCAATTTTGTTCCCGTTAGGGTGGGTGTTCTCTTCTGCCATAACATGTGAACCTGCACCTGCATTGCAAACAACTTGGCACAAAATCATATTCTTCCAAACAAAATACTAATAAACAATGAGGATGTGACATATTTAGTGTAGGTTAGCATAGGAGTATTTGTGAGGATAGTGGCGAGTCAGTCTAAATTCATATATTGGGTGCAGCCATTGAAAACCCCTTCCAACTTTGTTGAAACTCGAATTGGGGTGTAAATCTCAATTAGAAATAGACAAAATGACTGGTACAAATGGTAGGAAGTATATGGTAATTTTGGAGCTTTTGGATATTTTGATGCCTCTAGACAACCTTGAAACATTGTGTTATTATGGAGATTTTAGTGTTTTATTTTTCTAAATGATTATGGTACCCATTACATCTCTAGTACCCTTGGTATAATATTGCATTTTTTGGAGATTATAAATTTTCTTTATTGTTTGTTCGTTCTTTTGGACAACAATCTTGTGACCTTCGAGCTGCTTGTTGGAAAATTGTTCTTTGCAAATTTGAATATCTATATCTATATATAATATCCTAACAAATAGCACCTTTCCATACTTGGTCATGTTTAGGTCCCATCCTAAAGAGTGAATCACACCTTCACATACTTAGCCATTTTTGGACAATTTAGGATAAATTTATGAAAGTTTTATTTGCACATCTCCTCAAAGTGTTATTTGCACCTCTATTATGTAGTCAAATTTTGGAATTTTTGACATTCTTTCTCCTTCACTATAACTTGTTATTTAGAATCTATTTTGATCCATTTTGAGCTATCTGCTTGACTTGCTTAAGTCATATTGTGTCAATTTGTGTTCTACTTTGATTAATATAATAAATTTTCAATCTATTATTAATGAGAGTGGTGAAACCACTATACAAACCATTATGAGCAAAGTAATTAGAGGATGACATTGTTTCTATATATAATGCCCTTGCAATGGATGTGGATACCTACCTTGTTAATGTTTTGTAAAATGTTTATTCTATATATTAACTTGATCAACAACAATCTCAACAATACAATTGTACTTTAGATCATGAGCCTTCTAATAAAAGGCATTTAAACCATAGTAGAGATTATCTCTTCTTATTTATTTTCGTAACTAGTGCTTGTAATAATTAGAATAAATTTGTATATGATCATTTTCTACAACCAATATTTGATCTTGATGAAGGACAATTTAAAACCACACTCATGAAAATCAGTCAAGACAAAGCAATCCCATAAACAATGACAAGAAATGATTGAATTACTAAAAAAGCATACACTAGCCTTTTCATGGGAATAATAAGATATGTAGGAGGATTCATTATGATGTTGTATAAACCATGTTCACATCAAGGAGTAGTTTCATCCTATCATACAACCATAAGTATGAATGAATCTTACATTGAAAGAAACTAAGACTAAATTAAAAAAGATACTAAATGTCAAATCTATTTATCACAATTCAAATAGATTGTGGGGTTTTCCACAAGTGATAGTCTCGAAATACGTAGTAAATGGTGTATATGTATGTATCACCATGAATTGAATAAAGCCCCTTAAAAATACCACTTTCCCTTGCCTTTCATTCCTCGAAGTCTTAGAAAACTTAGTGGGGAAAAGCTAGTTTTATTTTCTTACTAGGTTTAATAGGTACAATCAAACTTGCATAGCTCTAAAACATTAACACAAGACCATATTCACTTTACCTTGAACAATGTTCACTTATTATATCCTCCCTTTGGACTATGTAATGCTCTTATGAAATTCCAAAGAGCAACCCTTAGCATTTTTGTTGATCTAATCCTTGAATCTATCAAAAATTATATGGATAATTTCATTTTTAATGGTGAAATATATGAAGAAGCAATGGCTAACATCATAAAGTATCCTATAGCATTGCTAAGAAATCCCTGATTTTGTCAAAATTATGTGGATGATTTCATTGTTAATGGAGAAACATATGAAGAAGCAATTGCTAACCTCACAAAGTATCCTATAGCATTGCCAAGAAATCCCTGACTTTGTCAAAAATTTTGTGGATGATTTCATTGTTAATGGTGAAACATATGAAGAAGCAATGACTAACCTCACAAAGTGTCTTATAGCATTGCCAAGATAATAACCTATTCTTAAGCCATAAGAAGTGTGATTTCATAATTATTGAAGGCATCATTTTAGGTCATCATATTTCATAATAAGAGATCACGTTTAACCCTTTCAAGGTCAATTTTATGTATAACTTCTCTTCACCACAAAAGCAAATGGATGTTTGTAGCTTTGTTATTCATATATGTTATGATAGAAGATATATATAATTTTTTGGCAACATAGTCGCTCCATTATTTATAATCCTAAGGATGGAAATTTTTTGTGGACATTTTCTTTCTCAACAAAGTTTGACAAATTGAAAGAGAGAAATTGGTGACAATACTAGTTTTAAGACTGCCTAATTAGAAATAACCTTTTCCATTGACACAAAAAAAATAACATAGTATTTGGTTCAATAATGGGATAAAAAGATGATCTACTTTCCTATGATATCTATTTCATTAGTGAAAACCTTTTAGATGTAAAGCTTAATTACATGATAATTGAAAATTTGTGTTTAGCAGTTGTGTATCTCATCAATAAGTTTTGTCATATGTTATCTTTGTTCATACTAATAATTTTACTATCAAATATTTGATAAAAAAACTAGTTTAAAATGGTTGAATCCATTGTTGCCTACTGCTTCTACAAGAATTTGACATAACAATACTTGATAAACCTAGTCATAAGAATGTTGTAGATTTAATATATAAGTTAACATCTAAGGAAGAATCAACACTTGTAGAATACTCGGTAATTAATGCACATTTATTTGTATATGTTTATAGTACCTTATACCTTAACATAGCCATCTAGATACAAAATGATTTCATAACACTTCTCTCTAAGAGAACACTATAGATTCATCTACCATAATGATATCACTTGATGGATAAAAGACCATGTTTTATATATAGATGTGGGATGGGAAGAATCTCAAGGGACCTCAAATCTATTAGGTCCATGACATTTTCCTTCTCTCACTCTTAGGATAGGGTGGTTGTGAGTCTAAGTCTAAATTATAGTGGATTAAGTTAGAGGATACCTACATTTCTCCTAATATTTTCCTTTGACAACTTAATTAAGTTCTATTATAGCTACAAATACACCAAGCAATACAATAGATAGGTCCTATAAACTATATGTTGTTTGATTAAAAATAAATTATTTTAAGAGCAAGGGTTCAAGAAGATGTGCAACAAACAAACCCTAATACAACTATATGCAATTGTGTTTTGATGAGAAGCAAGATTGTAGTTGATCCCCTAATGTTATTAATGCTAAATTGTTTCTTCCTTTCCCTTTTGCCCTTTTAAATAGATAAAATAGAAAAAATAATAAAAAAAGCAAATATAAAATAGATGATTGATAAACTTTATGACCTAAAATAGCAAAAAACAAAAGATTAGAACTTAAGACCTAATTTATGCCTTAATTGCAAAAGCATTTTTGGTCTACAAAAGTAATGTTTATGGAAGAATTTCTATTTTACAAAAGTATTATCAATGCTATTGCTTTTTGGTCATGCTTTCACTAGGGGCTTTGGATTTTTTAGAAAACTTGCAAATAGATAGAAAATAAATAAGATAGTAGTAAAGGAGTTTGCCTAGATAACTAGCATTAGACTCCTACTCAAATATGAAATAAATAACTACAAAATAATAATATGATAACTATGAGCTTAGTGGAGAAAATACATTGGGTGAGTGATAACATTATTGACTCTTTTGCTAGCTAACAATGATTTCATTTTGTTACAATAAATTTGGTTTCTATTGTATCAAAGATAGATACCAATAGCACCACAAAACTTATATTTTTGATAGTGCTTTCACCTATGGATATAGTAGAATATTATTTTGAACCAAAGACTTTTGATTTTTCAAATGACTAAATGAGGATTCCTAACCAGGAGGTATAAGGGTCTTTATGGAGACAATATGATAGCCTAATTTATAATAATAGGGGTAAACTAATGATGCAATAAAATAAAATGAGAAGAGATACAATATTTGAATAAACAAGATGATTAGCATGTAATTATCAAAATATTACACAACATTAAAAGATAAAGATGTGATAAAGCCATGAGAGGAGAGAGCACAACCAAGTAATCTTGTAGCCTTAAGATGTCTTGGTTAATATACCCTTCTAATTATGAATTATATGAGCTTACTTGTTGCTTGAGATGATTGAGAGCCTTACAATTGCATGAGATACATATTTCAAATTGGAAAAGATATATTGTGTTTAAAATATCATATGAATTGGGCTCCTCAATTGTTGGGTTTATAAGGAGCCATGGATTCTTGGAGGGTGGTTACATTAAAATTGATACAATTATTTAAAGGTAAAATTTCAAAAATAGTTCAACATGTCGTTAATGAATGGAAGATAGAAAAGTAAAATTTTGAGGCCTTGGATTGTTTTTTAGGCTATAGATCAAACTAATGTGACCAAATCCATTTTTGGTGGATGTATTAGAAGGTACTAGTCGACTATAATTTTTCTTTCGGGGTTTGATAGTCAATAATATTGGAAGTGATAGCATTGGAGATGCTAATGATACTAGTTCTAATGTCAACATGATTGTTGTTGGTTAACTTGGATGGAAAATGAAAAAAATTTAAATATTTACAAAAATTTTATCAGGTAGCAAAAGCATGGTTGACATTATCGTTTAGGTCCTAGCACTTTTGCTTTTGGAGAAATAAATTCTTCTAGATAGAACATTGAGACAATTGACTTGATTTGGAAATTTGATTAGCTAGTTGATGAAGATGTTGGTAAGTTTGGAGACTTTGATGATGCTCTCAAAATTGGGTATCTATATTTATCCATTTTTGATGTATTTATTGGATAATGAATGTATCAAAAACTAACATATATGCCCCAATTTTGAGATAGACAAATATGTTGTTACGTAGGATTCATGATGAAAAATAATTAATGCTTTTGATTATTGATGATGTTAAATTTTACTTTTTTAATAGTATTAAATGTTGTTATGCTCCAGTGTGCCCCCCTCAAAATTTGAAGGGAAAATAAAGTGTGACCAAGGAAACTCGACTTCACTATGATTCATATTGGTGCAATTATGAAATATTGAGAACAAATAGCAAAAATCAGTTGGCATGGACTAGGATTAAAATGGTTAGAGGGGTAAAAAACTGAATCACTTATATCATTGACCCCTTGTGAGCATGGAAAATATAAGATTCTCCTCCCTTGATCATCTTATACTTATTTTCCTCTCTAAAGAATATGACCTTGCTATCATACATCTATGGACAATCAGATACAACTTCACATATGCTAGAGGTATCACATCTAATTCCACCTCATCAATGTAGTTTGTGTTAATTACAAACTTAACTTTGCACTACTTAGTAACCTTCACTTTTGCATCCTTATGCACCTAAATCAATGGATATGGATGAAGATGTTCATATATTTTGAATCAATTTTCTTTACTAGATCTTTAGCAATCAGATTTGCTTACAAACCTGAATCAAAAAGTGCATCTAATTTGGTCTTCTTGACTTAAAAAAGTTTTGTTCTTTCTTCTTCAAAAGTTGTATTTGTATTGGCTACATTTGCAATCTTGTGTACTATAGTACAGGCAAGCTTCTCATCACCTATGAAATTCCTTCAATTTTTTTACCTTTCATAGAATCTACGACATTCTTCATAGACTTTTATTTTTTCCTATTCCTAGATATATATTTAGATGTAGTTTCTAACATTTTTCTTTGGTATGAACATTGATATCATAATTATTATAGTGATTTTTAGAATCTTTTCATTTCAGTAGATACTACAAATTTCTTGCTTTTACCTTTCTCTTTCTCCTAGAACATACCTTGCTAATTTATCTTGGTAGTACTACTCTCCTTTCCTTTCCTTTTCTTTCATCTTCCTCAATATAATGAGCTTAGACACTAACTTGGTTAATGATCATAGAAGTGAAAAGAAGTACTTACCTCTTATAGACACCTAAATCGCGTAAATCGGATAAGATTATCAATGCATTACATATGCCCTCTTATAGACAAAATATGGCCCTACTGGGCACCCCTCTAGGCTAGCAAAAGGCTTCTAAAAGGCTCTAAAACTTAGTTTGGAGGGTTACTAGCAGTCTGGGGTAGTTTTGGGGCTCCTACTGGTAACCGTCCCACCTAGGGATGGTCACAGTTGGTGACCGTTCCACCCAAAGACGACCATCAACAACCATCCCTTGGTATTGAAGTTGACCAATCAGCAGATGGCATCTTCATTTCTCAGGGCAAGTATGCAAAGGATGTCCTAAAGCGTTTTAAGATGGAGGACATCAAACCTACCATCACCCCGATAGCCACTGGTTTGAAGTTGAGCAAGACTGACAACAGCAGAAGCGTTGACCCAACTCTCTATAAAAAGTTAGTTGGAAGCCTGATGCACTTGACTGCAACTTGGCCAAATCTGATGTTCGGAGTCAGTCTGATCAGTCGTTTTATGGAGACTTCAAAAGACACTCATTGGCAAGCAGGCAAGAGAATCCTACGATATGTCAGTGGCACGAGGAACCACAAAATTCACTATGCCAGACAAGACCAACTTAAGTTGATTGGCCACACTGACAATGATTAGGTCGATAGCGTAGATGACCGGAAGAGCACTTCGGGATATACCTTCCATTTTGGATCCGGAGTTGTCTCTTGGTCCTCGAAGAAGTAGCCAATAGTTGCTTTATCTATAGTAGAGGCAGAGTATGTTGCTGCCACCTTAGCCACCTGTCAGGAAGTCTGGCTGAGAAGAGTTCTAAGTGAACTACATCATCCGTCGGATGCAGCAAGAACTATATTTTGTGATAATAACTCTATCATCGCACTCTCGAAGGACCCAGTCTTCCACGACCGGACGAAGCACATTGATATCCGATTTCATTTCATTAAAGAGCTGGTGAAATTCGATGAAGTACAGTTGTAGTTTTGCAGGTCCAAGGAGCAGTTGGCTAACATCTTCACAAAACCCTTGAAGGAGGAGGACTTCGCCAGACTGCAAGATATGCTAGGCGTTAGAGAACTCGTGAAAGTTGGTTTAAAATAGGGTGTTAGAATTATTAAACGAACCACCCTTGCAAGCGCTTCGGCGCGAGACATTTTTAATATGCCTTCGAAAACCCCTTCGTCGTGAAGAAAAAATAAAACGGCTTCGAAAAATGCTCCGCCGTGAAGCACATTTAACTCACCTTCGAAAAACACTTCGTCGCGAAGCATAAACAAACTACCCTCGAAAAATGCTTTGCTGCGAAGCTGCAAACCTTTGCCCTCCGAAGCAGAAATCAACCGAAGTGGAAATCAAGCGCGGGAATCAATGCATTAATTCGTCAAGTGTGCGGGTTGTTGGGGTTGCTCGGCGATTGGACAGGAACCATTCCTCGGCATTTATTTTTTGTCAGTCGGTCGGTGAACTTCTCCCGCCTTTTGTCCCCATCTTCCGCCTATAAATACCGGGGCATTTGTCATTTTGTAAGGAGTTGGAGGATAGTGGAAGGAGCAGAGCAGCGAAGGGAGCAGAGAGCTGCATAGCTAGGGTTTCGACCAGCAGAGTAGCAGTGCAGCAAAAGTAGCAGCCGCTTGCAGCCGGAGAGTGGAGCAGCAGTCTCCCATCAAATCCGTGTGTTTATCCTGCAGTTTTTATATTGCAGAAGTTTGTAATTGCTTCAGAAGGAAGCTTTGTAAATGCGGCAATATTTTAATATATAAAATATTTACCCTGGAAATTTGGGTCACTGTGTATTTGTTCTTTGCTTCGAAGTGGTGTTAAATCTGCAGACAAATTTCAGTAAGGGTTTGCCCCGAAGTGGCAAAACACCCGCTCGATCCAGAAAGGAAGTTTAGTTATTTGTCTGTTTATTCTGCCGGAGAAGTAATCCGGGACTTTGTCTTCCCGAAGTAGAATCCAGCAGCCATTTCGCCGAAGCTGCCAAGTTGCCGGAGACTGCAGTGCTTCGCAGCCTTCCTACCCGAAGCAGTCACTTCGGGTTGAAAATTCTCGAAGTGATTTCACTTCGGAAGAAAACTGTGCGAAGCAGTTGCTTCGCCAGGATATTCCCCAAAGTAGTTTTACTTCGGCAGTTTCTTCCCAAAGTACATACTTCGGGAGTATTTTTCCCCGAAGTAAATTTACTTCGACAATATTTCCCCCAAAATGCATACTTCAAGAGCATTTTCCCCGAAGCTCCCTCCCTCGCTGAAAAATTCCCGAAGCGTTTTTATTGACGCGATTTCACGTGATTAAGAATTTTAATTAATTCCTTCAAATAAGAGGATTTCGGCAAACACTCACCTAAAACTAAAACCAATAAAATTCTATACAACTTTATGATGACTTTTATTATAACTTAATTATACTTAATATTATATTTAAAAAAATATTAAAATAAATAAAATTTAATTATAATTATTAAAAATTGAATAAACCAAGAGACACGGCAATTATGCAAATATTTTAAAAAATATTAAAATTAAAAAAATTAAAATAAATAAACTTAACAGTTATTATTTATAATATTTTAAAAAATTCTTTGGATGAAAAATATCCTTTAATTTAATTGCGTTGATGGTTGTTATATCTTAACATGAAACGCAAGGGTGCCTGACATCATCTCCTCTCCACGCTTTACTAAAAAAAGAAAAGCTGTATGTTCATGAACCGTTTTAAATAGATCTTTCTAATATTTTAATATGAGTTGCTTTCAATATGCACAAGGTTCTTAATTGAAGGCCATATATACAAATAAAATATTTTTAATATAATATTAAAATTTTAATTATTCTATTTCAATATAGAAATGGTTTGTTATCAACTTTAATTAAAAATAAAATAAAATAATAATAATATATTTATATAAAAAGAGTATTAAAAGTTAAATTAATTAAAAATAAAATAAAAAAATAATAATATAGTTATATAAAAAGAGTATTAAAAGTTAAATTTATAAATTGATAAAGTTAGAAGGAATTTTTTTTTAAAATGAATCATATTTTAAGAGTTAAATTTTTGCATAGAAACGTTTGATTCATGTAATTTTTGTATCATTTTATGCTAAATTTAAAAAGTTTTGAAATGAGTAGTCATAGGAAAGTATACTAATATTATTGAGGCAGATATGGTCTTATGAAAATAATTGTCCGCATGCCGTAGGAAATTTTTTTCCAAAACAAATATCACATCCATATTGTTAGGTATCCAAGATAAGTACTTAAAAATTTCACATTGTATTGTATATTGGTAAGAGCCATAAATGAATTATTGGTTAATATGGCCACTATGATGTAAATGTTACTTATGTAACCATTATTAGTTAGTAAAGAAGACAACATGTCAAGATAGAAATAGATAAGAGAATAATGTAATAGAATTATATATGTAACTGCTGTGGAATACTGTCATAGAAATATGTTTGTGTACATTATTTAAAAGGAAGGGTGGGAATAGAAGTCATGTGAAGTCTTGGATCGTGGAGTTCGAGATCTTGTGGAGTGGTTTCCTTCTAATAAAAAGCATTGTATGGTGTTTCCCTACCTCAAGGGTATTATCAATCTCTATTTTATTGTGTGGATTGTTATTGTGCAATTTATTTGTGGATGCATGTTTGATAATTCTGCATATTAGTGAATGATTTTTATTGATGAGAAGAGAGGTTCATAATATTTGGTATCAAAGCAGCAATTCTGGCAAAGTGGAATTTTTTTTGCAAAGGATTTTTTTTTATAAATTGTTATATTTTGTAGGAGCCATATCTTTTTTTAGTAGTAAATTTTAAAATGTTTTTGGACCATTGTATAGATATTTTTTAGTACTACAAAAATGATTGGTAATGCCTTAAATTCTAATAAGTATTGAGGAAATTATGGTTCTTTGAAGTTATATTATTTATGTTGTTTTTTGGCTACGCAATTTTTTTAAAAGAGCAAAATTCATATTAAATATTTTAGTATCTATTTTTAGAAAAATTTTGTACCAACCTATAGATTATTTTAAGTGCCACAAAATTAACTACTCATTTGTTAAATTCTAATACGTATTGAGAGAGTTACAATTGTTGGAAGTTGGGATTTTGATGTTTTTAGGCTGCATAAAAAATACATACGAAGGGGAAAAATATCCTCTCCCAATTTGGGTAAGCAAATCAATTATCATTTATTTTGTTTTGAATAAAACCTATAGATTTAATTTTTTGAAGCAAGGAATAGGTGAGTTTTTAAAAAATATATTTTAAAGAATTTTTTGTTATTTAAAACCCTAGTTGCTTTGGGAAAAAATTAGATTGAGGTCATGGATTTTTCGAGATTTAGTGGAAGGGATGATACTAACGTTAGGGAATGGTTGATGAAGTGGACAAAAAATTCTTTAATTTTTTTTAGAATAGTGAAGATTTAAGGGAAGCTTTTTTTTATTTTCAAACTTTGTGCATCCTTATGAATATACATACACATAGGAAGAATTTAAAGTTATATTTTTTAGAAAATGAATATTTGAAGAAAAGAATAATAATGTGCAAACTAGGGAATCTACACCTTTTGTGTTAGGACCAAACAGTTATCAACAAGATTTGTTCAATGTTAAATATTCTATTTCACAGGTTCATGGAAACATTCAAAAGGAAAATATTATTATTTCCACTAACTCTAGTAGTAAATATAATTTTATTAATGTATTTGGCTAAGAGTAAGTTCAAGCAAGAAAATCAAAGACATTGTTTAAGGGTGAGAATATTCAAAATTTTGACGATTTGAAGCTCATAATAGATAAATATGTTTTGCATTCATATATTTATGCTATTGATATGGAAAATGCAAATATTGTTCTCGGTTATCCTTGGGTTGCATTCATTAGACACTATTAATAATAATGTACAAAAAAAAGTTCATGAAGTTTTGATACAAAAAAAAAGATAACAATACAAGATATTCTTAGTTTAAGTAATAACAATCACGAAAAAAAATAAGCTATTGCAAGAGAAGCAAAAGAATCTAAAATAGAATCTCAGTAAAAGATACCAGAGAATATCAAAGAAGAAGTAAAAGCATGGGACAAACCAAATGAGGGAAGCAAGAAGGAAGAGTAAAAAAATGTAGAACATCAGGTTAAGGTTGCAGTATATCACCATCCATACCACTAGGAGTGACAACAATCTTGGAGGTATGACTTAAGGCAACAATATTATGGTTCTACATAGAATGAGAAGGGTGCCAACTATGATAATATTTGACAAAGAAAGCATAGTGAATCTAGTTTTCAAAGTGGTGTAGTCGTATCAAGAAACACATGGACCCATCATTCAAATTATCAGAGTATATAAGTGGATGTGTGGAGTCAACTAAGTAGTTCTTGATACTCAAGTGGCAAAATGACATATCGATATCAACAATGGCCATTGCCAATCAGAGTTTCATTGGGATGGATGGATGATCATTATTAGTACCTGTACTTAGCATGGCTTATAAGATGCTATTATTTAACCTCTTTTAATATTTTGAAGATGAAACATTTTGTAAGGGGGATAAAATAATAGGTATTCAAGATAGGTAGTTAATAATTTAATATTGTATTGTATATTGGTAAAAGCCATAAATAAATTATTGGCTAATGTGGACCCACTATGATGTAAATGTTACTTATGTAACCATTATTCATTAGTAAATAAGGCCACATGTCAAGTTAGAAATAGGTAGGAGAATAATGTCATAGAATCATGTGTAACCGTTAAGGAATATTGTCATAGAATCATATATGTAATCGTCAGGGAATATTGTCATAGAAATATGCTTATGGGTATTATTTAAAGGGAAGGGTGGGAATGGAAGTCATATGAAGTATTATTTGTAGAATTATTAGCTCATGGAGTTGGAGACCTTATGGAGTGGCTTCCTTCCAATAAAGAGCATTGTACGATGTTTCCCTACCTCAAGGGTATTATCAATCTCTATTTTATTGTGTGGATTATTATTGTGCAATTTATCTATGGATGCATGTTTGATAATTTTGCATATTGATGAATGATATCTAATTACGAGACAAGAGTTATATGATTTAGATGATTCTTGGACCAATTTGTGCAATATTTGAAGAGCTTTAAAATAAGTAATCATATAAATAAATCAAATCTATAACTAACCAAGTATACTCACTTGGTTGTACCTCAAAACAAGCCATTCAATTTCTAGGTTAAAAAAAATTGTTTAAGTCTAAGAAGTGCTTTAAGGTTCATATCAATTATGATTGTGCTTTCATATTTACCCAATTCCATTTGGGTAGATCTTCATAATACCCAAGTCCATTCGGGTAGATCTTCACACTACTCAAGTCCATTTGAGTAGGTGGTATCAAATCCATGTTTCACCCATTGAATTAATAACATAAAGTTTGAATTAGTACAAGTATATCAAACTACTTTTAGGTTTCGAGACTACTAAAGATATCCACCCAAGTGGACTAGATTGGCCAAAGCCTATAGAGGTGCCATTATATGGAATCGACTTGTATAAATATCAACCTCTAGTTTTGGCATGTGGGTTGATCCACGGTCAGGGTTGTCCTCTAGCACCAATAACACCTAGAAGGGGATGTTTTATTTCTCCATACCTTAGTATTTGTGAACCCATGACCTAATAGATCAACTTGTTTTGAACCCACAATCTAACTGGTCAAATTGTTCAATATTTGTGTTTCCATGAATTAACTAGTCTATTTATTCAAACTTTAGTATGCAAGGGATCAGCGTACATATGCCTCATGTCTAGCTAATTATCCCCTACCAATTTCTAACTAGAGCCATATCAATACCTTGACCTTGGACTTGATCACTCATACCCATTATGACTCACGATTGTTTATCCCATACCAAATGATGTGGCTAACCTAGATAAGTTAAATGAACATGGGATTTATCACAGAACTACCCAATAGTAACCTGGAGGTGGCATATCATACCACCCCTCATTACTAGTTTTGATCGAGTCATTTATCTAGACCAATTTTGTCAGACTATAGTTGCTTGAGACATACTCTGTGCAATATCCACACCTTAGCAACATTGGGTATATCAATATCTTACTCATATTTCCTAATGAATAAGGTCAGTATTCTTACCATAGTAAGGTCAAATTTACAATTTAACTTTAAGACTTGTTGTGTGCACACCCACACTTCAAGTAGTTTTTTCATCCTTCCCGATGAGTTAGATCAAGAATTTAGCTACAATTATAGCTAGCATTTGTCACTAAGACTCTAAATAGGATCCAATAAAAGGATTCACATAATTTGTTCCAGCACAACTCTATTTCTTTAACTATCCAACTTTTATAAGTTTTAGTCCCTGTTGGATGACCCCTAAAGGTGTTCCATTTAACCTTTCCTTTTGAATCCATAAACTTCATCCCAAGTCTATAAAGCTCTCTTTCTATTATTATCCTTCCTTTTTTTAGTTCCCATATTGTAGTTGTTTCTAGAATTGTGTCCATATATCTGCTTCATCCTCTGTCATCTGAGATTCCTCTTTGTTCTATATCTAAAAGTTTCCTAATTCGAGTGCCTTAGATTCTTTCCTCTGGCCTAAATTCCTTGTTGAAAACATGTTATTACATTCCAACCAAAGTTTCCAGGAGATAAAATCCAAAACCAAATCCCAAGATATATTCAAGGTCTTTGATTAGAATCTATTGGTCTTTTAATAGTCCCAAAATTTGTTCTCAGTGAGGATGGATCTTTCTGATTGACAAAAAATATTGTACCACAAATTCCAAAATTTTTGGGCATAGGGACACAAAAAAATGAGGTGGCCTATTGTTTCCTCCTCTTGGTGACACATTACACACCAGTTGGGTCCAATAAATCCATGTCTCCTCATGTTATCCTAAGTTATAATAATGTTATGTGCAACCAACCACATAAAACAATATATCTTTGGCCATCCTTTGGTTGCCATAATTACAACCAAGGGGGTTTTGGACCAATTTGAGTGCTTTGGATAATCTTTCTATAACCTTATTTGATGGTATAAATTCCTAATTAGGTATTTCCCCAACCAATTTGATCAAGTCTATTACTCCTTGGCAACTTTCATCTATCCAAGATTTCTATTAGTTCTCTTTTCTCCTCATCCATTCTTCCATTAACTCCTTTGGGACTTGCCACTAAATAATATTGACCTGCAATTGATATAGCATTTTTAAATAGTGGATTATAAGATTCCACCATTTCCTCTGAAATTTTTCCTTAAATCCTATTAAGTGTAGGTACTAATCAATTATGGGAGGAAAATGTTCCCAAAATCTTCCCATAATCTAGTAGTTTTTCCATCTCCCACTTTTCAGTATAACCCTTATTTGATAAGTGATGCTCCTTTTTTTAGAGCTTTTTAGATCTCTGATCCCGCTTCTGAAATTGGAATACGAGGAAGATATTTTGTATTTTATGAGAGATAATATTTAACTTTCAATACTTTGCTCCAAATTTGGTCAGGATGAGTTAGCCATCTCCATTACAACTTGGTTGTTAGAGCTTGGTTGTTTTTCATTATTGTTCTAATTCCCAAACCTCCAACTTCCTTAGGCTTTCAAACCTTGTCCCAATTGACTAGTGCCCTTGTGTGGTTACGCTGCACTCCAGACCATAGAAAGTGTCTCATAATATTGTCCAAATATTTTAGGATACTCTTTGGGGTAGCCAAAATAGAGAATTTAAACACTGGAATTGCTTGTAAAACTAATTTAAGCAATGTTACTCTTCCTTCAAAACTTAACCACCTATAGGTCCAATGCAAAATTTTCAAGTGGATTATGTCTCTTATTGATTTCCAATATTTATTTTTGAGACCCTTATTTGTTAAGGGGATACCCAAATATTTTAAGGGCAATGATACCTCAGAGAATATAAATATGTGGGTTATCCATTCTCTTAATTTTTTTATCATATAAAAAATACCACTATTGATTTTTCTTCATTTAGTAGTTGTTTAGTAGCCGCTATGTAGCACTCCAAAAATTTTTTGATATTGGTTGCTTCTTCTGTTGTTGCTTCCCCCCACATTCCTATGTCATCCACAACTAAGAGATGAGTAATATTTATGTTCCTGCTTATCCTTACCCATAAAATGGTATTCTTTGCTTTCCTCTTTTGTATGAGTCTTTCCAAGCCCTATGTAAAAATGATGAACAAAAATTGTGAAAGTGGATCCCCTTGCTGGATTCCTCTAGAATATTTGAATAGTTGGGATGGATTACCATTGATGAGAACTAAGAAATAAACTATAGATATGCATTCCATAATTCATTTTATCCATTCTTTGCCAAAACTAAATTTTGTAGTATTTGAGCTAAAAATTCCCAACTTACTCTACTAGAAATCCATCTAGACCTGGGTCCTTCCTTGTCTGCATATCAAAAACTATTTCTTAAACTTCTTCCTCTCTAATATTTCTTCCAAAGGATTCCTTTGGAAGAAGTTGAGTCCATCAATTGGAAGCAGTTTTTATTCCATAAAGTGGTAATTCCTCCTAAAAATACTTGTGAGGCTTAGGCCATAAAATTTGCCTACCATCAACATTTCTTGGCAATAATTTCCATAGCTTCTAAGGAAGTTCTGGTTTCCTGAGTTATTTTCTAAAATCATTTTATTAACAACCAATTATCTAGGGTGGTTTTTTAAACCCCTTAAATTCCATGTGTTTATAATCATTAAGGGTTTATATTGTAGAAGTTGGAAATGGACTTCACCAATCCAAATTCGCTCATTTTTTCTCCTTGTTGATGTATTTTGTCCTTATTTTTTTCTTCCCATTATTTGTGAACTTGCATTCTTTTGTTTCTTATCTATCTAGATGATTTCTAGTGTTGGATTCTATCTATTTCTCTCTACCACTCCCATAATGATATCTTTTGATGAATTTTTATCTTGTACATGCACTATCATTACCCCTACAATATCATTTTGTTAAAACATAGATATATTTGGTGTTTGTTGTTTCTCTTCCCAAGCCCCTAACAAGTCAATTTTTTGGGGCCTAGATGTCTCTTATTCTTGTTGTTGTGTCATAATATTGTAATTTTCTTGACTCTCCCCAATTTTAAAATTTTGAGCAATTATAATTTAGGAGGGGTTTGTCTCCTATGGGATGGGGGTGTACTCTTGATGGATTTGTTGCTCTCCTTAGTGTTGGACCTTGTAATTGAACGGGTCCACCTCTGAATCCTCTTGCCCTTTCATTGGATCATCTAATTTAAGGATTTCATATTTATTAGAATATGACCTCCAATCTGGGTGTTGGTTCATTTTCTTGATTTAGTTGGATTTTGTCCTCCTGCTTGATAATTGTTTCTTTGGACTCTCTTTGTTACTATTTAAAAACCTTCATCATTTTATTTCTGTGGGGGAGGGTTTTCAAGATTATTTTTAGTTGGATGCATCTTCTCTCTCCCTATTTTAGGCCATTTTATTACCAAATGCCTATACTCATGGCAAGCTCTACACCTAAAAAGAATCAATTCATAATCCAATTGTTGTCTCCATGTATTTTTTCCCACTCACAATTCAATTTTTATTGGGAGTGGCTTTTCTAGGTCCATCTCCATATATATCCTTGCATATGTTGTTGACCCCCCCTACCGATTCTTGTGATCTTCCTATATATGTGCCTAGGAGGTTACCAATCATCCCAAGGATATCCTCTATCAAAAATTCAATCAAGAGAGCAAATATCTTTAGACATATTGGGGCGATAAATGGCTCCACATGAGGATCGCATGCAAGTCACCAGGGTTGCATGAATAAACCTACTTATCCAATGTTGTATGGTACCCCCTTAAAAGTCTTATTTCTATCTAAAACCAATATAAAATCTGCTACAAAGTACTCATTTGAAAGAAGTAAAATATCAACTTATCCTTGGAGATCCTAATGTTTCCTTGCCCAGTTGTATAAGAAATGATGGGATGGCCTCAACCCCAAAAATTTACAAATCAAAGAATGGGTGGATTTGTACATGATGTCTTCTACAATTAATTCTTTTGCAATATCAATGACATGAATTGAGTCTGCTTAAGGAAAACACCCATTTCTATGTTTTTGCTCTAGTTCTATGTCTTTTTGTTTGTTATATTCTTGAATTTTTTTTCTAGTTTGTGCCTCTATGTGGACCTCTCTCCTACTATTTTCCTTAACTATTTTTTTGCAAAATATTATTGGTTGAAGGACACATTTCCTTAATTCACTTCTGAATCATCAATAGTAAAAATTTCCCAGGGATGCTATGTATGTTCCTTTTTTACTTATATTCTCCTCAATATTGCTAGCACTATTTTATAACCCACCAAGGTTGGGGGACATTGAAAATCATAGAAAATTGAATAAACCCTAACAATTCACACCGAGATAAAAATTGACAAATAAAAGGTACCTGCAATTATTTTGAACATAGTTTGATGCAAATAAGTCCCAACCTAAGCCTTGCATTTTGCCATTGCTTTACCTCAAACCCTCATCCTTACTTGTAAGGATTAATTCTATCTTTAACTTGATTTTCAAGTTTCATCTTTCCAAGTCTATAGGTTCAAAAATTCTCATATTCATCTTTTTCTAATAAAGTTATGGGTAGCTATGCTTCATTTATTTTAATACAATGATTTGAGATTTCTATAAAATATCTACCTAGCATAGCTTGATAAATCTATTTTATAATAACCAAATAGAAGAAGTGACACTTTTAAAGATGTTCCCAACATATTTTATTTAATCAATATTAAACAATTCATGTATGCCATAACATTCTCTTTCAAGAACAGATTAACCAAACTTCAAAGTAACACCCTCTAAGCAAATTGAAAATTACATGGTAAATTCATACTTTTAGACTAAGTTCCTCACTTAAGCAATAGAAGAAATTTCTTTATTATAATCCCCCTTCATTTTCAAAATAAAACTTAGATATAACTCCAAAAATTTATGTGCTAAAACAAATGCACTTTTTCTTAGCACTTCTAGTAAGGTCACGATTCACCTTACTTAAATTTTTATTTCAACCCATCCAAGAATATTAATCAGATATTTCATTTATCTAAGCCTCTATCATAGTTCTAATATGATTTGGTAGCAAGCTCAATCCTTTAGTTCACTAACAGAAGCGCTTAGGCTCATTTTTGGAGTCTACTAAACATTAGTTCAATTCCAAAATCACATAGTCTTAAAACTTTAGCTACCAATTTGCTATCACATGATGACATAAAGCATAATGATTTGGTTGTTTTCTTAGTTAACCATTGGGCCCTACTAATTACATATTACATTGGTAGTTCAATATTTAATTTGGCAAGTTGGGATTCTTCCAAACACAGTCTATTTTTCTAAATTCTCCATCGTCCACCACAGTCGGATTCTTACAAAGGGAATTTAGGAAGTCACTATGCCTTTCACTTAACACACAACCAATGAATATTATATCATAATTATGTTTTCCCAATATTTCCCAAGTAATTTAGTGATTAATCTATAAATTTTTAAATCACTAATATCATTTTTCACTCAAAGATAAAATTTAATATCACTAAAGTTCATATAAGGACCACATTGTCATTTAATTCCTTCTCCAGTTGCATATTGTTGCACAAAACCCATCCTCATGGGTAATTACTTATACTTATTTCAAAATAAGATTTGATTTGTCATTTCGACTAGAAAAAGCACTATTTATTGACAAATACTTTTCATACTTCACATATTATATCATACATCAAGCTTAATTAATATTCCAGTTGCTGTCATGACCTCAAATAAAAACATTATAGGGTAGACAACCTCACGTTCACCAATTTATCAATAAATTAAAACATAGCTTATAAAATTTCACAATAAATTTTCTCTTTCGATGGCAATATTGAATTCCAATTTCACATCTACAAGCATGTCTGTTTTGGTAAGTATTAAACACTAATATCATAAAGAAATATTCTCATCCAAGTATATAGAAAATAATTGAACCATTTACAAACATTTATCATGGAGACTAAACTATTGTCTCCCAAATAAAATTTAGTATATAGCTTTACTACTGTAATGAACAACAAGGCCATATCAAACTCATTCTCTACAATGTTTTAAAAGATAATGCACTCTTGAGAAAATTTTGATACAATATTTCAAGTATAGTCATTCATGGTGTCCAACATGGCTTAAACTGCAACCATACTTTCCATTTCGCGTTTTCTCGTAAACTATTTGGTCATTCCAATAATTTGCAGCCTCACATCATAGATATTGTAGAGATTGATCACTCTTTCAACCTCAAGTTTTATAAGTTTTCTGATGAGGGATCATATTTCGACTCATATGATAGTATATATGCATCTTACTATAACATGCAATATTTCATTCTTTCAGTATGCATTTGTTTCCTACTTCACCTAGGAATACATAGCAAACTAAAGAAATATTTTCAAAAATTGCAAATTCATTCAAAATTTATAATAATCAATACCAAAGTCTTCAATTTGCACACACAATCACAACATTGCAATAGCATAGACTTCATTCAACAACAATAAAGAATCAACAATATACCTCTTCATGCTAATTTCCAATACAACACAATCAACAATATAAAGTATTTCTAGAACAATATTATTCCAATATTATTTTCAACCCAATACCAAACATTGCAATCACAACGAATATCATTCCAACATGATATTATTATATCTATCTTTTCATATCCCATTATCAAACATCACTGTAACAACAATTATCATTTCATTCTCATTTCATAAAAGGAACACAACATGCCTGTAAATGATGTTTGCAACTAAATTTCCTTACTGGAACTCCTACCCACTCTATGCAATATTCCCATGCCAAGTTAAAGTACTCTCATATTCCCTCCCCTTCTTTTTTTACTATTTCCCACTAGTTTTTCAATCATGACCTCTAATCATGTCTCTAAGTGCAAAATGATATGCGACAAACCCTTCCCATTAACCATTTTTCTTTTCTTTTTTTTTTTTTTTCTAGATTATGGAAGGAGTTAAATATAATTATGATAGTTACTTGCCACTACCAAAACCACATCATGCATCATTTTTCCTTGTCTATTATACAATGAGTCCATAAATATTACTCTATCAATATGCTCATTTAAAAACTATTATTACCTTTTTCTAAGTTAAGCTAAGTTTAGCATATTTTATTATATTTATTATCATATATATATATATATATAATCTTTCTCCAATCAACAAACAAATATTTAAAGCAAAGCAACACAAGTACGCAATAGATAAATCATTCATGCAATCCTACATGAAGTGCATAAGTGGGGGCTTTCATGTACCCCTAAGCCAAATCATCATTTCCCAACTCACCTCTTCCTTTGAGCAACTTATCCATCCGATGCACTTCCTTAGTCCTGCACAAACAAAGGATATCAATAGTACCATGCTCTAAAAGATAAAGGTAAGTTCAACTCATTAATAAATCCATATCCAAAGGTTGCATGGGTAGGGTCATTACAAAATCAGTATTGAGGGAGATACAACCTTGTGAAGTCAGTCATTCAAAGCAAGGGTAGTGACCATTTTTCAAGTCATCAAAAGCAAAATTGCTAATTTCTATCAACCAAGGTATGGATGATGGGAGGAGCAATGGAGGTACAGGGCATCAACAAGGTGGGATATTCTATTTGGGTATAGAATGTTTTAGCTAAGTTTCATTTATCCCTTAATTTTCTTATAATTTTTGTATACAAATTATTGTAGGTTTATTTTCAAATAATATAATTGTAATAGGATATATTGATAAATTTTATTAGATATTGAGTCATAGTTTCCTTTCTATGAATCAATTTGTAGTTAAATCCTTAGAATAATCTTTAGCAGTAGAAGTTTAGAAATACCTCATAGAGCAACGATCCTTGTTGCTCAAATATAAGGCACTCATTGGTAATTTTAATGGGTCCTGGCCAGAGGCTTTAGCTTTGAGAAAAAATATTGACATAATATGGAAGTCTCCAAGAGTGGGTATATTTTCTTTCCAAAGGTTTCTTCCTAGCCATTTTATAGTCTAGGGAGGAAATAGATAAAATCCTAAAATAGGGTCTTTGGTTTATGGGAAGAGGACTCTTGCTTACCTATTTGTATGAAGGTGTAACCCTAGTACCAATTTGGACTAGGATGTATGGTTTTCCTATTGAATTTTGATAAATGGATAATTTCAAAGCAATAGGAAACACTTTAGGAGAATTTATTGATATTTTAAAAACTACAAAAGATGGATTCTTGGCTATTTATGCTCAAATATTGGCCATGATTGATATTAATAAACCTTTTACCATAACCAATCATTTTTAAGTATGGAGGTCAGTTGTGGACCAAAATCATGGATCATGAAAACATACCTTTTAGATGTATAAGATATCATGAGGTGGGGCATATTGAGATATCATGCCCTACAAAGAGTATAGCATAAACATAGAAAAGAACAAGTAAAATTTACAAATGGATATGTATGAGGATGGTTTTAAACTTCCAAAAAAAAGGTCTAGGAAAATGAAAATAAATAAATAGTGGAGACTAGTAAGGAAGGATATTGGAAGAAATATCAATTGTTTCGATGCTTTAGCCTATGAAGAAAAAGTAGATCAAAACTTAGAGGACACAATATGAAAATATTAGAATATTAACAAGGAACCATTTACTTAGTATGATCCCAATGTAAGGATGAACATTTTCGTTGAACCTAAGGAATGTGTCTCATCAAATTATGAACTCTCTTGAAGTACCATGCACCATTTAAGAGAAGAAAAGTGGTAGAAGAAATGTAGTTTTAGATGTTAATACCTATATATTGACATGGAAATATCAAAAAATAAGTAGATAAGTCAAAAGCTTCCCTAGCATAGCCAGGAGAGGATAAATGTAATAAAAAAGAAAAGTTGTAAAAGAATATTGAGAAATAGAATTATAAGACCTACTATCGGTACTAGTAACGCAAAAAGAGGAAAACCTTTGAATTATCAAGCAAGAGCTACGAAAGCAAGAGCAAATATAGATAAAGGAACATAATATAATTTGGTTGAACTTATCTTTACCAAACAACAAAATGATATCAATAATTTGTAGGCAGGGCCAGTAACTCATAGTGAGACATGATTACCATCTCATGGAATATACAAGGTTTTAATGTCCTCTCAAAGCAGAGGTGTATCAGGGACCTTTGTTTAATTAATAAGCCTGATATTATTTATATCTAGGAAACTAAAATGACCAAGGAAGAAGTTATTAAAACTATAAAAGAAATGTGGGCAAGATGTGATTGGGATGTTGTGGATTTAGAAGGACCAACAAGAGGAATTCTAACATGTTGGAATGTAGTTAGAACCTCCTGTGAAACCATTCATAAAACTAGATATTGGATAGCCTCATTAGTCACATGCTAATTTTTAGATATTTGTTTCATCCTAATCAATGTCTATGGAACTACAACTCAATCAGGCAAATTAGAAGTATGGAGTAGGATTGAAGCCTTTATGAGAAGTAAATACCAAGAAACTCGATTATTGATCATAGGATATTTTAATACCATAACCAAGTTGGATGAAAATTTTAGGAGAAATAGGAAAATAATCCAAAGTGTGAGATATTTATTTGCTTTTATTCAAAATAATAATCTATGGGATATTGAGTTTGAAGAAGATAACTATACATGGACCAAAAACAAGATAGGCCAGAACCTGATAGCATAAAATTAGAAAAAAGCATATTCTCAAATCATTGGCTAGATGAAGGGACTTGTGCTAAAATTAATACCTTGACAAGGATTGGTTTAGCCAATAAGAGTTAAAATGGTGGTAAGTGAATTTAAAAAATCATATTTTAAATATGAGCAAATGTGGGAAGACCATCCTCAGTTTGTTAATATGATAGCAAAATTTAGAATTATTCAATAAATGGTGGGTTGTATACACTTCCAAAACAAATTAAATCAATGACATCTAGATTAAAAGAATGGAACAAGAACACTTTCAAAAATATTTTTGAGAAAAATAACTAAAAGAGAAACTTTCAAAATTCCAAAAAGGTGAACACAATAATCCAATATTGGAGGAAAGGGAGTTGTTTAGTGAATATCATAATGTTTTGAGTAAGGAGAAATTTTGGAGATTAAAATTGAGATAGATGTGGTTAAAAGAAGAAGATAAAAACACAAAAAAAAATCATAGAATGGCAATAATAAAGATATCAACATAGTATAATTAAATTAATAAAAGGGGTTTGAGTTGAAGACCAAAGCAAAATTAAAAAAGAGACAAGGATATTTTACTAGAATATTCTAGGATCGAAGGAGATTAAAGTTCTTAATTATAAACTATTACAAGAAGTACCTTCAATTATAATAGATGAAGACGATAGCAAATCGATGAATCCTATTACTATGGAAGAAGTTCATTTAGCTCTTTTCTCTTTGGATAATAATAAATCCCCAGGTTCATATGGGCTCTCAGTAGTATTCTATTACCATAACTTGGAAATAGTGAAGGATTTTTATTGGTGGCAGTGGAACAATCTAGAGTAAAATAATATATACCTTATAAAATGAATGCAACATATTTTACACTGATTTCAAAAAATAAGGATATATAATTGTATGATTCATGTAGGCCCATAAGCCTATGTAATATGGCATATAAGATAATCTCCAAAGTGATGGCAAATTGGTTAAGACCATTTTTAGACAAAATTATTTTAGAAGAGCAAGGAGGATTTGTGAAAGGGAGACATATTCTAGATAGGATCATAGTAGCTCATGAAGTAATGCATTTAGTAGCTTTAGGAAAAAAGAGAGCAATGGTCTTAAAACTTGATATGAGTATAGCCTATGATAGGGTTAAATGGGATTTTCTTTTGCATTATTAGAAAAGTTTGGATTTGGGAAGAATGGGTTGGATGCATTAAAGCTTGTGTGTCTACAGTATCATATTCAATGTTGGTCAATGAGTTAGTAGAAAAATCATTTAAAGCCAAGAGAAGTATTAGATAAGGAGATCATTTATCACCACATATGTTCATTATTATGGTAGAAGTTGTTGAGAAACAACACACCCCATTGAATAATAAAATTTTGATCTTTAAAATATTAAATTTTATTTTCTGAGGGGATCCTTTTGAATTCTGAAATTCGTTAGTATTTTTTTGTGCTTGCATTGGTTTGTTTTATTTTGAATATTTAAATCATGGTATATGATTTTCCTTATCCACTTTTAAATAAATAAAAACAAACCTCTTTTCTTTGCACATTATTAAATATTATTTTACTGTTTAATATGTTTTGTTTTGGTTGTGAACTTTTGAATTTTGCATGCTTTGGTAGGTTTCCTAACAAATACTTTAAGTATTTGTGCATTTTCTAGGTCAAAACTGGTGTCTAACTCCTACTCAAATCTAGTGCCTAACTCTTGTTCAAACTGGAACCTAAATCCCATGCAGATTTTGCACCTAACTCCCATGCAAAGCTGACACCAACTCCCATGCAAATTTGATGTCTAACTCCCATACAAATTTGGCACCTAACTCCCATGCAAATGCAGCGCCTAACTCCCATTCAAAATTGGTGTCTACCTCCCGTGACAGTCCATATTTACAAAAAATATTTGAGTATAGTGCATTCACACAGGATTTTAAAAAATATCAGAATACGTGTGAATTTGTTCAAAGATAAAGCATTTTACGCTGAAAAGTCAAAAAGTGTGGGCTTTTTGATATTTTTTGTATTAAAAGCAATTGGCTAGAAAAGTTAAAAAGTAAATACATTAGCTTCAGGAAAGTGAAATATCTGCATCTGACTAAAAATTAAAGACATCTACCATGCTCTGGCTGAGAAGTAAAGGAAAATACCTATAGTTGGCTAAAAATTGAATGCATATTCAGCAGTGGGGTCTGTTTTGGGATATTTTTGACTATTTTTGACTGCAAGTGTCCTATAGTTTATGTTTTAAATTATTTAAATATTCTCTATTTATGAGCTGACTGATTTGATTAAATATCTACAAAACTAAAAATCAGAGCAGTTGAATAAGTGCATAGAAATTTCCAAACCTATAGAGGAGAAAATTTATTGTAAAAATATCTTATGGATATTTTAAACCACTTGTAAAAGTGGATGAAGAGAGAAGTGATTTGTCTATAAAAGCAATTTTATGCTTCATTTACAAGGAGGCAGGAATTTGTAACAGACATTTTTATAAGAAACTATTTCTTTAAAAAAAATTGTTATTGACATGGGATTTTGGTGGTATGACTCTGTAGCAGCATAGCCAAGTGTCTAATCTGCTCTCCAAGTTTTAAGGTGCCCTCTTCTTTATTCCAGTTTTCACTCAAATTTTTGTGACTTTAATATTTATAAATTTATTTGATTTTAATATATTGTTGGTGTTTTTAAGAGCTAAACAATAGTTTTATATTTTTAAAATTTATTTATTTTCCTACTGGCCTTAATTTTGTTGTGTGAGTAGAGCTACTAGAAAAATTATCCTAACAAGTCTGAAATTTTAGAAATGTTAAATTATTTTAAAGAATTATTTAAATATTTGGTTTGAAGATCTAAATTTAATAGTTCTAGTCTACGTGTGTGAGCTTTTGCTACCCACAAATTCATCCTATTAATTCTAGGAAAATTGTGATTTAAATAAATTGCCCTGTTTTGGTACCCTATTTTACTCCTTGCTAGATAATGAACTAGTCTTAGAAATCTGGGTTGTTTATTATTCTATTTGTCCTAATTTGTGAGCATAGCAACATGTTGAAATTGAAAGGTAGTTGATGGTTAAATTGTAGAATTTCACCCCTCTTTTCTGCCTTACTCTCCCTCTCTATTTTTATTTTTGAAGTGAACCATTTTTATGTTTCTTAAAATTATTTATTATTTTAACTTGCTCAATTGGGAGTCAGATCAAACAGTTAATGAAAATTTGATAAATCAGCAAAACACCATTAAACACCAACAAACAAAGTTTGAACCCATTGTAGGTAAAATAGGCAGTCACTTGAAAACTATTCCAGAAGCAGAAAAGAGTGAAAAAATTTGATCCAACCCTATAACTCACACCTTGGATACCCAGTCAGATCCTAAAGTGAGAGGGATTTATTCCCCTTAAGGTGTTACTCGTGTTTTATGTTCACTCTTTATCGGGTGTATATTAAACTCAAATCAACACTATTTTGGTGCTAGAAGGAGGGCAACGAACCTAGTGTTCATGGTGTTTTAATTTAAATTGAAAAAAATATATATTGTATTTTATCTTTTATTAGCCATTAATCCACTAGTCATGGCCAATTGGTTGGGCTCCACTACCTTGAATATTCCTGGTGTAACCCATGATTTACCCAAGAATACTGAGAAATATCTTCCAACCTATAAGCATGACAAAATCAGAACAACAGAAGAACACTTGGTTACCTTCAAAAATGCTCTTAAATTGTTAAATATCCTTCACAAAGATGTTTCCAGATATTTGCCTTTTACTCTACAAGAGGCTGCATACAATTGGTTCTTGAATTTGACCAATGAATCTATCACTAGCTAGGATGAATTAGAAACCACTTTCATTTCTCAATTTGGTCAGGTAATTGATCCTAGTGTCCTGTATCAAGAATTCTCTAGTATTAAGAAAGAACCTGGTGAAACTGTCAGGTATTTCAATGTGAGATTCCAGAAGGATTATGGTAGAATTACTAGTATTTATGTACCAAGTACAAATATAGCCTTGGAAATTTATAAAAATTCCCTAGATCCAGTGACCTCTATTTTCATCAAGAGATACACCAATGTTACAAATCTGACACAAGCTTACAAGGAAGCTATAATTCTTGAGATACAGTTAGGACCTCAACATTTGAATAATCCTTTGATATCGTATGTTATTCTAAATACACCTATTTTAAATTCCATTGTACAATATATGTTAATACCAGCATGTCAAAATCCACCTACAGAAAATACATTAAATTTAGCACACACTAGACATGTGCAAACTATAGAAAATAAATATGATAAAATTGAGGTTGAGGAAGTTTCAAATATGGTCCAAAAACTGGCAAATGACTTCCTAAATTTTAAGAGGCAAGTGTCTATGGGAGAAAGTTCAAACCAATTTCCTTACCAACCGAAAAAATTCCTTAGACCTCAGTGTGAAGCCAATAAGGATTATAACAAAGGTAAGGGGCTTGAAGTAAACATTTGTAACTTGGATTTACTTAATTGGTGCAGGATTCATGGAACATCCCAACATGAGTAATTATATTTTTTGGAGTTTTGCAATGCTTTTGAAGCTTTGTCTAGTGAGTTGGGTCCTCCTATAAATAAAATAAATGCAAATTTTTTTGGTTCATCCAAACATAGTGTTGCTATGGTTTTGAATTCATTCACTTTTCCAAATGAGTTAGAAAATCTTATAGAAGTACCTATGGATGAGGTACAATATTTTCAACAATTTCAGAGGGATAGTTATAATTTGAGATAGAGAAATCCACCTCCCCCTATTACATATTCAACTCCTCCAAGTAAAACATATGGTATTCCCCTAGATCCTACTTCTTATAATGATCCTCCCCTACCAAAGGGTAATGAAAATAAGACTCAGTATAAAATTGGTGCAATACTTAGGAAAGAGTATAACATCATTGAGGATATGAAGAAAATCAAAGCTAACATCCCCCTGCATGAGCTTGTTCAGATTAATGAATAGAATGACAACTTGATTAAAAATTATTTTGAGCCTTATGTTAAACTTGAATAAAAGGAGAAGAAAATGGTAAATGTAGATGTGGATAGCAAATCAAAATAGAAAAATAGCTTTGGTATAAACACATGATAACCGGATGTAATATTAAAAATGAGACTGTTAATTTTGTTGATGTAGATTTTGGAGTTTATAATCTGACAACTACAACTGATAAGGTGAAACTAGTTAAAGCTCCAACCAATCACAATAGTGATATTTGGACATTGCACATTGATGGGACTAAGTCTGAGCAAGGCTCAAGAACAAGAGCAAATTTTGGAAATTCCACTACTAGAATGGAAACTAAAACTTTAAACATTGAAACAACAAAACAACCACAAAATGTTCAAGCTTTTAAAACTCGTAACCACGTAATCAAGAAAATTATTTTTGGGTTGCTTCATTGGTCTAATGAAATTGTGACATGGTTTTATAAAGACCTTCATATTTTTTTGAAACTACCAAAAAGACACCATAACACCTCATTCAAATATTATGGAACCTGTTGTAATTGTATTGATGATTATAAAAGGGTTACAAGAGGTGATATCCTTTTACAATTCTTGCCCTTTAGGCTACAATGGAGTCTTCCCTAAGGAATATCTTTTGGGTGTGGTACAAAGATAGCATGATTAGTACTTTATGGGTTCCTTGGTGTAGGTGGGCTTCTTGCTCGTGAGCCACCGCTTGTTGGATGTTTCCTTGTGCTTTGCATATTTATGCAATTTTCAATGGTTTTGCATATTTATTAACCATGAATATGGGGAGAGGGACAATGTGTGACTTTTTGGTGTCTACATTTTGCCTATTTTTGTATTGGAGTGTGTGAAACATGGTTTAGTACAAAAAAAGATGATATGGGTTGATGATGATTGATGGTTTGTGAAGGAGATGCATTGATAAAAAATGGTTTTATGAATGATTACTTTTAGGGGAAATTGCATGATTACCTTGCATTATGATCAATTGGAAATATTTCCATTTTGGATGAAACAAGATGCTTTTGTTAACTTTTGCTTTTGATTGATTGATGAGCTCATTTGACGATATTTGATAAATTGTTGGAGGCTAAGGTAGAAATTTAGGATTTTATTTTTATTCACAAGTGGTATTACGCCTACCACTTATGGCATTTGGAATCCATGCAACGTCTACATGCAGAAGCATTTTAATATTTAGCAAACATCGTTTTGTTTGGAATTGGACTTTTGATCATTGAGATAATTCTTAGCAAAAATTTTCTTAGGCATTTTTTGACTCCATGATTGGGTATTGTTGATTGTTTGATCATGTGCGAGGTAGATTTTTGGAGTGGTTGATGATTACCCCCTCAAGCGTTGGGTTGGTGATGATGGAAAATGGAAATCGACAACACAACGGTTGATGAAGATGAAAGGTCAAATTTGAGAAATATGGTATACGAATTGATGAAATGATGGGTTTTTCTGATTGTTATAATGAAATATGAGGTAAGTGGCTGAAAATGGAAGCAGTAAGGCTGGTTCACACTTTACACATGCAAACCATATGGTTCACACCCTGGGGATGCGAACCTGTTGGTTCACACGTGTGGGGTACGAACCCGTCAAAAATGAAATATATAACGCAAAAAATTGAATGTTGACAAACACAGGGAGAGAAGAAAATGGGAAGAGAGGAACAAAATGGAGTGCTATCAGATTTGTGCATTGTACGGGATGATATGGTGAGTGCATCTGGGAGTGCGAGCATAGGGGTGAAAATGCCCGAGGTAGATGGATTTCGGTCTTTCGACATGTGTGGGTTATGGATGGTTTTAAAATGAATCATTTTGCTTTTTAACACCTCAAAACATGGGCGGGGGTAGAAAATGGTAATAATGTGTACACAATGTATAAAATTAGCAAAATGGGTATCCGAATATTTTTTGCATTTTTTGTTTTGACTTTTCATTGCTTAGGGATGTGTGCGTAGAGTGGGATGTGGGTAGGGGGGGTGAAAAATGTGGATGTGGGTGGGTGGATGTTTAAAACCAAAGATAAAAGCCACCTAATGAGCCAAATGGGTGTTGGGATCTATCATTGTTTGACTATGTTTTGATTTCTGCCTTGTGCGTGTTGAGGAGGGTTTTGTTTATGTTTATATTGCATTTTTGGCATGTAAAAAAAAAAAATTCATGGCACATGTGTGGTACAGCTAGAATCAACGAAAAATTTTGCATCCAATGTACAATTTTTGTCTATTTTTGTAGGTTCACACCCTTGAGGTGCAAACCGTGTGGTTCGTACGTGTGAGGTACGAACCGTACAGTTCACATGTGTGGGGTGTGAACCAGGGTTTTGTGACATGTGGTGATCTTCAGAAGCTTTTTTTGGTGAATTTTTGGTATATTGATGAATTTTTATCAGTTGTTGCCCGTTTTTGTGAAATATTGCATGTTTTTTGGATTATGTGTGAATGTACAATGTGATCGAATATAACATGTGAATGAGAAATTACATTAATTGGATATGTACATCGATGCAATTTTTATCTAGTGATGCTTAAAAAAAGGAAATGTATGCATTTATTTTACATGATTATGTATACAAATTATGTACAAAAATGTAAATGATTTCTAACATGTGATGTGTGTTATGGCAGGTGAAAGTGATATTTACACGCCATCGGCTTCATACTTGTAGGAAGGAGTTGGAGGCTCAGTGGGGAGAGGTAGATGTGGAGTGGCTAAAGACAGTGGGATTATATGGGGTATGGGTAATGCACGAGGTTCATGTGTATATGGCTACACTATGCGAGAGGTGGGATCCTGACAGGAACACCTTCCATTTATCGATCGGGGAGATGACAGTGACATTGGAGGACATTTATCGGATATATCGATTGCTGATTGATGGGTTGATAATGATGGTAGTGGGGAAGGAGGCATAGGATTGGATTCTAAAGAGGGCCTTTGGAGAGAGGTGGAGGCTAGCAGAGGTGACAAAAGGCATAGATTGTATGTTCTACTAGCAGAAGAGGGAGAGGTGGCTCTCGTTGCGGCATGCAATGGCTATGTTTCTGATCGAAGCCACGCATTACCGGATGCTTCATGGGTGAAATTCCCCTAGACAATGATGGGAGTGGTTTGTGATATGGTGGATATTGGGCGACAATATGTATGGGTGCCCATTCTGTTGACACAAGTGTATAGGGAGCTACACGGGGTCGTGCAGACCGATAAGACTCGACTGAGTGTGCTTCCATTACTGTAGCTATGTGCATGGGAGCACATTATGATTTTAAGGTGCACTAATTTACCCTATGATACACATGCGCTCAAGGGGCAGTATAGACCGTATGCTAGCAGGTGGCAGGCAGATATGGAGAGGAGGAGGAGGAAATGCATAGGGGATTTGGTGCGTTATAGGGAGGAGTTGGGGGGGTTGACAATGGGGTAGATTAGGTGGAGTCCATGGCGAGGAGGGCTGAGATGGAATGATGATGTCATGAATTTGGCATGCATTTGGCATAGGAGGTGGGTGGTGGGGAAGTATGCCACAGAGATTAAGTTTTTTTCCATTCTCTTGGGTGTAGCGATAGTTTGGGTTAGTGCAGGGGCGTCTCGCTCCACCTATGGAGATTTATAGGGTGAGGGGAGATAGGGGCCATATCCGATAACACCACCCTTGGAATTGATTCCATATGAGGTGATCGACATCCCAGATGTGGACAATGTCAAGATGATCATTGAGTATGAGGTATGGTGGTCAAGACAAACTTGGGCTCCTAGGCAAGGTGTGGTGGATGGATGGGTGAATGTAGTCGAAGCTCTATCGGATGTAGGTCTACTAGGATGGGAAGAGCAGGGTCAATGGTATAGGATGTAAGGGAGGAAGAGGATACGAGGTCACCCAATCTGGGTGATGAGGATGCTGAGTATGAGTGACTGGTGCAGTGTGTGCGACTGTATCAAGATGAGTACGATCAGCTAGTGCAGGATGTAGGTGTGGGGTCAGTGGCTATGTAGGATGATACCAGTTTGGATGAGTTGCTAGTGGGGGGTAGTGGGGTAGGGCCATCAGAAGAAGGTGGTGAGAGTAGTTGCTAGGGAGGACATTCCCATGATGGATATGGGAGAGGATGCACCAGGTGAGGGGCCATTTTTGGGAGAGGGGTTGGTAGGAGGTATGGAGGATTTTGATTTTGGGGTGAGCTCCATGGTGTGCTATCAATGAATGCTAAGGTAGAGCAACTTTGGATGGAGTTGCGGAGGGTGCAAGACATGCTATTTGAGTGGGAGACAAAGTGGGGAACAAAGCGGTCATTTTAGGAGAAGGAGAGAGAGGAGGCGGATGAGGATCTGAGGGCTACACTATGATAGAGGGATGCGACCGAGGTTAGAGTACAACAAATGGTCAAGGAGATGGAGAGGCTCAAGATTGATCAGGATGTTTTTCGATGTGAGCAGGATGAGGCGAGGGCTAATACAAAGGCCATGAGGGTGAGCCATATTGAGAGGATAGGGGAGCTAGAGCAGACTGTGCGAGAGGTGTTAGCATCAAAGACACTGGTGGAGATGGAGATTGTAGAGTTAGGTGATGTAGTAGGCCAACTGGAGGCAACATAAAAAGATATGGCATGGTTGTAGAAGGGCAACCAATGACTGTTGGTGAGGTGTACTAAGTAGGCGGGTAGACAAGAAAGAGTAGAGGGGGAGTTGGATGTTTGGGGGATAACTATCCTCATCTATGAGGGGTCACTTGCCTCGATAGTTGTGCAACCAAATTAGAGTGCACCATTAGTGGGTGGTGGGGCGTAGGGGGTCATGACACCTATAATGTCATAGGTATCAGAGGAGATGGGATGACCTAGATAGGTGGAGAGGGCAAGGGTGGGGGGTTATGGAGAGGAAAATTCCTCACAACGAGCAACCAAAGGAGGTAGTGTTGATGATGGGAGCGATGAGACCTCAAGAGCACAACAACCATGAGGGCTAACAGGATCAGCAAGATCCTGATGGTATGGATTTTTGTGTTTGGTGCTTTTTATGGTCACTCATGAGGAACAAACTCTTTTTGTGGGGAGATGTACCCGATGATGGTGCATTCCTTATTGTAGTCGTATGACAGTTTTGTGGATGTATAGACATGGATATGTGATGATGTGGTCGTGAGGATCCACACATTATTTTTGTAGCCTGATGGCATTGATGTTTTTGAGATATATATATATATATATATATATATATATATATATATATATATATATATATATATATATATATATATATATATATATTGGTGACACTTGTGTCTATTTGCATTTGTGTATGTTTCTTTCTACTTATGTTGATGCATGATTAGTGTAGATGTGATAACTGATGGTTGGATGAAAATGAAATGAGAATGTGGTTAGGTAATTGAAAAAATTTAAAAGTTAGTGATAAGATGGAAAATAAATTGATATGTGTAAATGTGTATGATATGAACATTTTGCTTAAGGATAGCATGTATGTCATTACAGTACTCAAATGATGTGATACATTTCATTATTCCAAAGAATTTGGATAGGAGGAATGCCTTGAAGAGACTTGAACATTACAGTTTGTAAAATCAAACCCATTGACTAACTGAGTGAAACTTCTTGATTTACTTAGAGGCTATCTTGGCAAACAAGACCTCTATCTTGGACTTGTGTGTGGAAAGTTATGTTCATTTTACCATTCTATAATGGGGTGGAGTATAACTACTTTCCAACTTAGCTTGTGTGCTAGCTCATTTGGTAAAGACCAGAGGACTAAAAGGATTCAAGCTGATGATATCTCGAGCCACTTCCTTTTGTTTTCTACCCTGGTGTGACTGATTTGCTTGTGGAGGAGGATTTTATTCTACACTCTTTTTGTTTCTCTTTTTTTATTTATTATATACATATGTACATGCTCAGATTAGATGTAGAGAAAGGGATTTTACTTTCTTATGCTTTGTAAGTATTCTAGCTTAGATTAGCTATGGAGCAAGGGATTTTTCTATGAGTATTCTTCTTTGGGATACTTGCTCATACTAGTTGTGGAGCAAGGGATTTTTATTCTAGTGGCTGGGGGGCTTGTACTTTTATAGGTCCTCTAGTTCATGAGAAATAATGTAAATTATGTAATAAGCGATGTAATTCTTGCTAATAATCAGCTGACATGCAACATAAGCAACCCCATTTCCATAATGTTATTAGGATGTAAGACGTGCATGTAAGTCCAAGAAAGAGAGCAAGGTGACCAAGGGAAGCCTAAAAGTATTTCTGAAATATGCCAACATTGGATTGTGGTTGATTATGTAAATTTTTATGGTCGAAGCAATCAGAACATAGATCTAATTCAGTCTCCTGAAAAGGGGTGTGGGACATCAATGTTGCATGCTAGCATGTGCATTTTTAATTCCTTTCACATGTGATTTATAATGAATATATAGGGATACCAACATGGATGAAAACAAGTAAATATTTATGTATAAGGGTGATCCAGTGTTATGGACAATGGAATGGGGCATGAGGTAGAGTGCTATGAAAATGGAGAATGTAAGAAAGAAGAAGAGGAAAGATGAGAAGAAAGAGAAGGAATGGAACTCAACAAAGGTATGTAGCCACTCGAAGCGTGACCATACAACAGTGATGGGTAACTAGAAGATAAATAATATGAGATAGAAAAGAGAAGGAAAAGAAACCCAATAAAGGTATGTAGCCACTCGAAGCATGACCATACAACAGTGATGAGTAACTTAGAAGAAGAGAAATAAAATGAGATAGAAAATAAATAAAAAGATGGGGGAAAATGGAAGGTATGTAGCCGCTCGAAGCGTGACCATACAACATCCATTTATAGAAGAACTAGAGAAGAGGGAGGGGAAATGGAGCAAGTAGATTTGGATGTGTATGCAAATATACCTAGTGCCATTGAATTGTGAGAATGGTAGTGTTGTTTGGTGTTGTATTTTTTTATATATACATGTGTGCACAAGTAGTGATGAGCGGTAATGCCTATGACTAGACATAAAATGCTCGTAGGTGAATAATTTTAATGGGCTCAAGCTCAGCTATTCCTTCCAACATGGCTAGATGATATGCCCCAGATCCAAATTTATGAGTAACCATGTATGGGCCTAGCCAATTTGGTACAAATTTGTCACGAAGATGGTATGGTTGGCTAGTGATATGTTGGTTCTCTTTGAGGACTAAGTATCCAACTTGGAATTCATGTTGGTGTACCTTGGAGTTGTAGGCATGTTGGAGATGATCTTAATAAACATGCATGTGTTCTATGGCATGAATGTGATGCTCATATAAAAGGGTCAACTGATTTAATCGAACTTGATGAGTCATGTCTTCATCAATGAATTCTTGCATGGACACTCTTAAGGATGGTATTTTGAGCTCCAACGGTATGATGGCTTCAGCGTCGTAGATGAGAGAGAATGGGGTTACCCCGGTTGGAGTACAAATACTTGTTCGATAAGTCCATAACACTAAAGACATTTGATTATGCCAATCACAGTGGGAATCTGCAATGGTTTTGTGAAGAATGATGATGATGGTTTTGTTGGTTGCTTCAGCTTGACAGTTACCCTAGAGGTAGTATGATGTAGAAAAGTTATGGTGGATATTAAATTGTTCACACAAATTGTGCACATTCTTGTTCTTGAATGGTGTATTGTTGTCATAGATAATTTTTGATGGGATGCCAAAATGATAAATGATGTGATGTGTGATGAAGTCAACTATTTTGGCACTTGTTGTTTGGACTAATGGGATAGCCTCAACCCACTTGGTAAACTACTCAGTAATGGTGATGATGAAATTATGGTTGTTGGATGAGGCGGGGGTGATTTTATCAATAAGTTCCAGGCCCCATTATGAAAATGGCCATATAGATTGAATGGGTTGGAGATCCTAAGAAGGTAAGTGTGTAAGATTGGCATGATGTTGGCATTTGATACACTTTTTGACATAGGCACAACAGTCATGATCCATTGTTGACTAATAATAAACCATTCGTAGAATACATTTGGTGATAGCCATGCCACTAAAATGGCCACCACAAGTACCATCATGAGCCTCTTGAGTAATGCATTGGGCTTCGAAAGGCTCAAGACATCGTAGTAAAATGCCATCATAACTTTTCTTGCATAAGACATCACCTAGCAATGTATAGTGAATGGCATAGAGTTTAAAATTTTGTCGATGAGTATGAGTTAGATCAGGTGGGAGAATATTGAGCTTGATGTAATATTTGAATTGAGAAAACCAAAGGTCATGTGGTGTAACTTTGATGATATTTATGCCATCGTTATTGAAAGGTGGTGTAGTGGAAATGGTAGAATGGAGAAGGGTGTGAATGGACACGTGAGTTGTATCAGAGAGTGGATTTTGTGGAATGAGCGAGCCTAGAGAGGCCATGGTATCAGCAAACCGATTTGTACATCATGGAGTAGCAGTGATGTCATACCACTCGAATTGGGTCAAGAGGTCTTTTGCTACCTATTTGTATTTTTGCAAGATGGGACAATGACATTGTCATTCTCCCTTGATTTGAGTCACAATGAGGAGGGATTCACCAAAGATGTCCAAGCAAGGAATGTGCATGGAAAGGGCTTGATTTAGGCCTAGGACAAGAGCCTCATATTTGACATTGTTATTAGTGCAAGGAAAGCCTAATTTTAAAGAAAATTGGAGAGGCTCCCCTACGGTGTGAAAAAGACTATTCCTACACCCCGAGCATGTGTGCAACGAGAGCCATCAAAAAATAAAGTTAAGTCGACATTGGATTCAGGCTTGACAGACTCTTTAGCTTCACTTACGTGAAATACATAATCATCAAGAAGTTGGGTAAGCAAGGGCGCATCACTAGGTAATGGAGCCTCGACTAGTTGATTAGCAATGACTTGGCCTTTAATGTATTTTTGGCTTATGAATTCTAGGTTGAATTTCGTGAGGAGCATGATACATTTGGATGTGCGACTATTATGGTAGATTCTTATGAGCATATATCAAAGTGGATTATCATGAGAAACCACATAGGTAGTGTGAGTAAGCATGTAATGTTGCAATTTTTATGTGGTGAAAACAACGACAAGATAAAGTTTCTCCATGTAGGCATATCATGTTTTGTAGTCAATTAGAGTGTGACTAATGTAATAGACAACTTTTTCTTTTTCATGCTCATTCCTTTATGCAAGGAGTGTTCCTAATGCAACGTTGGTAGTGGATACATATAGATAGAATGTGTGGTATGGATGAGGTGGGGTGAGGACGGGGGGTGAGGTGAGATAGATGGCATCAAAAGTAGCTTGGCATTTTCTATCCCATTTAAATGGGACCCATTTGCTATCCCATTTAACGGCTGACATTTGTCAAAAATTTGGGCAATGAATCACCGAATGGATTGGATTCGTCCTTGTAGACCGCGTAACTGCTTGAGATTGGTAGGTGGGGTATGTTAATGATGGCTTGGACTTTGGTGGGATTGAATTAAATACCTCTATGCGATATGATGAAGCCTAGGATTTTTCTAGTGGTAACACCAAAGACGCATTTCTTGGGGTTCAATTGGATATTGTGTTCTAAGAGGTGATCAAATATTTGTCGTAGATATTCCAAATGTTGACCATGAATTTTGGATTTAGCAATGATATCATCTATGTAGTCTTTGATAGTTTTGTGCATCATATCATGAAATATGTAGGTCATGGCACATTGATAAGTTGCCCCAGTATTTTTGAGACCGAATGGCATAACCTTATAACAAAAGGTCCCCCAGGGGGTCGTGAAAGAGGTCTTGTGTTGGTCTATAAGATTGACACAAATTTGATTATAACCTGAAAAACCATCCATAAGGGATAGTATTTCGTGCCCATATTTAGCATCAACCAATGTGTCAATATTAGGGAGTGGGAAATTATCCTTGGGACAAGCTTTGTTAAGATCCCTAAATTTTGTGCAAATGTGGATACCACCCTTGGGTTTACTGATAGGAACCATGTTGGAGACCCACTTAGGGTAGTCAATGGAGATAATGAAATCAACATCGAGGAGCTTCTATAACTCCTCTTTGACCATGAGTGCCATCGTGGGATGCATGCGGTGTAACTTTTGCCTCACAGGTTTGGCAGTGGGGTCAAGGATAAGGTTGTGCACCACAAGTGTCAAATCTAGACCAAGCATATCGTGATACGACCAAGAAAATACCTTTATGTAATGACGTAGGAATGTTGTGAAAAGTGTACGCTCTTTGTCAAAAATACTAGCGGTGAGAAGGACTATGTGGGGATGATCAGGTTCATTACTAATATCAACTTCAATAATGTCCTCAAAAAGCATGTGAGAACCATTGTGAAGTTGACTAGGGATGGGAATGAGATGAAGGTCATCAATGGACTCGGGATGCTTACATTAATAATCAAGATAAAAGTCGATGTGATTAATACAAGAGAGGTGAGATGGTATAGAAGGTAAGAGGGTACTGGCAGATTGGATCATGTGTGACATTGGTAGGAAATCAGTGGTGGATGGGATGAGGGAGATATCATTGAAATCAATGAAATCATCGATAGGATGTGGGTGTACTTAGGTTGATGTGGGTAGCAAAGGGGGGTGTATAGGTCAACATAAATCATGTTGAATGATGCACTATGAATGGTAGAGGTGGGCGAGGAAGGTTCAGAAGAATCAGAAGAGGAGAGGAAGAAATTGGGAAACAACTAGTTATGGTCAAGATTCAATACCATAGGTGAAGGTGAACAAAAAATTTGGCATCGAGACATAATGGTTTCATGAATGGAGAAAAATGGAGTAGCGGGTGGAGAGGATGGGGACAGGGAGGGTGGGGAGGGTGGAGCTGGTGGAAAGGTTAAATAAAGTTGTAAGGATGGAGGATCAAGTGAATATGGATCAATGGCGAGATAAGTGAAGTGGCAGACAAGGGTTTTGACCTCCTATGGTGAAATAGGCTCATGGGGTGGAGAAGGTGGAAATAATGTGGATGGTATATCGATCATGGAATAAGGGGAAGAGTTATTAGAAGGCATTGTAGGTTCAAATTCTTTATCAGGCAGAAGGCCAAGAGGATTAAAATTCATATGTTAAAAGTCATGCTCAAGAGTGTGAATGGTGGCAGGATTATAATCGACTCCAGAGGGATTGGTGGGAAGGCAAGTGGGAGGACTGATATAGGAGCAACATCCTTGATCGTATCTCCCGAAGCTGTACCCATACCAATGGTATTGATGAAGTTAGTGCCAAGAAAAAAGAGGATTAAACATATGATTAAGATTACCGTAAAATTTAGTTTGTGGTAATGGAGGTGCTGGTGGTAGCATGGATGAGTCAAGGCCTCCCTAAACAAATTTCATGGAATTATTGGGAGGACCAAGAGGAACTACATCCCCAATGGTCAAGGGCACATCAAGAGGTCAGCCAAAATCATGGGTGGTTTGGAAGGTGGATGAGGAAACTCGATAATCTATAACATTATATTCACCAGGACTAGGTGTGGTCATGTGGATGAAAACATGGGGAAGCATGATATTTGGGTGGAGGAGAAGACCCCCTACGTGGTGGTGGTGATGGTACAGTAGGTGGAGGTGTGGTGTTGGATGTCCTAGGTGCATCAGTATAAGTATATTGGGCTAATTGGGCATCGAGCAGGGCAACACATTGGACCCACTCATAGAATTCAGTGGAATATCTGGCAATGGGATGGTTGGCATGAGGAAATTGAGTTGGAGGTAAAGGCAAGGGAGTGGATGAACAAGGGACCACGTGCACTCGGGCAGACCATGGCATAAAGCGATGAGTGGATGGTGGTGGTGTAGGAAGTATGGGTGTGGTATTGGATTATGATGGTGTAGGAAGGATGGGTGTGGTACTAGATGATGATGGTGGGGTTGCAGAAAAGATAAATGGTGGTGGTGTGAAGGATGACAAAGCAGCATGTAAAAACTAAGGATCCAGTGGTCACGGTGGAGGTTGAGGCAAAGTGGATGAAGTGGAGGCCACATTCCTTAGGTTGGGCACATGGGTGGTTGTGATGATGACAAATAGTGTTATCAAGAATACGATGTGGTATGGGGGTGAATTGTGTAGATGTCAAGGATGGACCAGGTGGAAGGCTGATGATATTAAATAATCCAAAGGGATCACCATCGATGGGGATGCAATGGACTAATCCATTATGAATGTATTTTATAAAATGATGAAGCTTGGAAGGGACACATTGCATGTCCTGAATCCAAGGTCATCCTAATAGTATATTGTACTGCATCTCACCTTCAATAACATGGAAGAGGATGGAAATGGTTTTGATGCCTATCTTGATGGGTAAGACTAGTGCCAATGGTGGGACACATAGAGCCATCAATGTCTTAGAGATCCATGGATGGTGTAGCAAGGTGATATGGAGGAATACGAAGGTGGTTCAGGGCCGCAATTGAAATGATGTTGATAGATGAACCAGTATCAATGAGAACATGCTTATAGGTAACAACATTGATGGAGGTTTGAATATGCAATGGAGGATCCAATCCCTCACCTAAAAAATCTATAATTTCATGGTCATGGAAGCTGATAGAAGGTTGTAAGCATATTTGAACATTGCCAACAAAGTTAGAAAAGGATTCTGTATTGTGAGTGTCAAGATCAAGAGAGCGGAGGTAGAATTAAGGACTTCGTGGTGAGGTGGGGATTGCTGCAGGAGGTCATAAATGGATAACCTTGAAGGGGCAGTGTGAAGTTGATGAGAAAGACTACTATAGATGGTGATAAAATTCTATGGAGAATATGGGGGGATCGGTGGTGTGATGATTGAAGTTATGACTGGAGGTGGTTGTGAGATGGAGGGTTTTTGAGCAGTTACAAGGGGTGGATAACGTTGATTACGAGTAGCAATGTGGATCATACCCACAAAACCTTACTGGAAAGGATCTTGATTGACATGGTTAACCTGACATGGATCACTTTGAGGTAGATTACCCCCATGCTTGGGTAAGATATTTTGAAATATCCCTAAATTTTGATTTTGTAGTGCCAGGGGGTTTGAGACTTGAATAGTACCTCGATCAATAAGGTCTTGGATAGCGTGGCAAAATATGCAGCATGAATCAATGGTGTGACTATTCTGTCAGTGGTAATCATAGAAATCTTACGGTCTATAGTCTCATGGGAGAGGGTGATTTGGATCAAGAGATTGGATATTTGGTAGAGTGATAAGACCACCCTTGATTAAATGGTGAAATAGGGCCAGAATAGGCTCGAATATGGGTGTCCAATTGCGTGGAGGGCTAGGTGGATGTGGATTGCGACCTTGGTATGAATTAGATTATTATGGGGGGTTTTTTGTTGGGGATTTGGAAGAAGTGGATGATTAGCTTGGTATTGATTTTTGGGAGATCACGAGGGAGTGGGTTGTGGTGCTTGCATGACGGTGACTTGCATCGACGGGTATGGAGAATTGAAGATAACCTAATTGGTTTGTGGTGGTTTGGTGGTAGGTGGGATGTATGGAGGGTGATTATAGCGATAATTGGTGGGGTAAGGTGATTTCATCTGCAACTTGATTTTTCTCATGTGGACCTTGATGTCCTTGATAACCTTTGCTTGGGAAATGGCTTCCTTAAATGTTCGACTCTGATGGATTTACAATGTTTGAGATTTATTTATGACAACTCTTGGAAAAGAGTTTAACAAGCTCTGAAGGTGGGAGGGAAAAAGCAAGATCATGAAGGACCACTCTCCATCTAGTGACAAAATTAGTAATAGGCTCATCATCCCATTGATGTAAAGCATATACATCGGACAAGGTAAGCTTGGTTTTTATGTTAATAGTGAAATGTTCAAAAAAATATTGGTCTGTTGCTCAATTGTATAGGCTATGGTGAGGTAAATGGTTGTACCAATCTAATGCTTGACCTCCAAGCGACATGGAAAAGGTATGAAGCATAAGGGGATCACTTTTGTGCAATTGGTAATAGGCAAAATAGTAATTATTCAGATGCTCTCTAGGATCTTCTTTACTTTTGAATTTATCGAATTTAGGAACCCCAAATCTATAAGGATAAGGATGGATAGGAACATATGGGTGAATTGGTTCATTGCACAGCTCGTCGTATGTAGGTTTTTGAGGTCCATAACCAACAGTACATAGATCCAAAGCACACAGCTACTCTTGCATAGCCTAAAATTTTCTAGAGAGCATGATGGTAGTCTCAGGTGAAGCGAAAAATGGAAGGGGTGCTATGGATGTAGGTGGTGGCTATGATATGGCCTGCGTGTAATACAAACATGGAGTATACTGTAGCTGCTAGTCCTACCACTACTGATAGTAAGCATCATGTTGTGGAGTAGGTGCGATCGTGGAGTAGTATTATGGGACAGGAACCTAAGATGGATGAGGTGAAATGTATGGAGCCTGGGACATCGATGGTGGCTACTATGATGGATCATAATATCCAGGGGGTGACGACCCAGGAATAGGGATCTATTGCTGATGTGTATCATAGTAACCAGGAGGTGACTAGCTAGGCATGGGCATCTGCTGCTGTTGTTGCATATCATAGTAACTAGGAGGTGACTGGCTAGGCATGGACATATTTTGTTGCTACTGCACATACTAAAAAATAGATTGCACCTGAGAAATAGTAGTGAATGACCATGTGGGTGGTGTGGTGAAAAATGCTGGGGGTGTGGAAGAAGGGGGTGGAATGGAAGCAGATGTATGGAAGGAAAACTACTGGGATGTTGTGGGCGGTGTGCAGGAGGAATGAGGTAGAGCAGAAGGTAGGGTTATGCATAAGGGGTCAGCCCCAAAATGTATTTATAAAAAATTGGTGAATCAGTTTCAAAATCCAAGAGAATAGTGTCTAAACGCATGTAGAAGGTTAACTATTATTAGGGGTAATGTTGGAAATTTAAACTTAAAATGGTCAAATTATTATAAAATTGGGGTGAATCGACCCCCAAAAAATGTTTCACCCAAATTTTTTTGGCTAATGGGCCTTGGTCAAGGTCCCAAATATTAGCCAATTACAAATTTTAAAAATACTAATTTTAGCCAATTGGCTAAAAATAGCCGCTATGCATAACCCTGGAAAAAGGGTTGGCAAACAAGGAATATGGTTGAACACAATACCGAGGCAGGATGCCTTGGTAGGTAGGGTGCAATGGAGGTGGTTGATATAAAGGAGGAGGTAGCCGAAAGGTATTGGGAGGTATAGATGGCAGGCCATAGGTGGAAAATGGAGGGTAATCGATAGGTGGAAATATGGCAAACTGGGATGTGGGTGGCGATGGTTGCGGGGCAAAGGATGTAAGTGGTGGAAAATCCTAGACAGAAGGGGTTCGTAAGGTCTGATGAAGCTATGCAATAACATTACGATGGATGTGAATAATATATGGGTGAACTGATAGATGGTGGCTGAGATGAATGTGGGTGACTGGATAAGGCATGGTGAGATACCGATATCTATGATGAAGGTGGTGTGGAGGAAGGAGGGGTGGAAATAATATCGACTGACTGCATCATGGTAACAAAATCCGATATAATTTGGGAGACGACAACATCATAACCCAAAATAGGGTGGGAATAATGGTCAATGAAAGGATGAGTGGAGGAAGGTGAAGGCATGGGAGTGAGCTCCTCCACCACCATAATTGGTATGGGGCAGTCTGGAGAGGTGTAGATGACATTTGGGTAGAAAGTGGATGGGAGATTTGGCGAAGAGAGAGATCCTTTAAATGAGGGGGCTCCTTGAGGTGCTCATCTAGGAAGTGAGATGGTGGAGAAAAGGTCATATGGGATGGAGGACTAGCTCTAAGGGTGGAAGGCCTTGTCAATAGGTCAGGTACAGCTGTGGATGGAACCTACTTGAACTTGAAGGGTGGATCTGTGGTTTGAGAAGAAGAGACCCCTATAGTAAGGATAGCTCATTGGGCAGCCTTGGTAGCACGATGAAGTGCTTCACGCATCTGACTACGCATAACTGACATGGTAAGATATGCAAGAAGTGGTATAATAGTCAACAAAAGTGAAATGTGGACTCAAAAACTATTTGTGACTAATCAGGATACTCTCTAGTAATAGAAGAACATGTTCATAGGTCAAGGGTGTGGACCAGAAAGGTTCATACTCTAGGGATGAGGATCACCCAAAATGAAAAATAGAAAGCCAAAAATATGTAGTGAGTGCCTCTGTGTGCTATGTCTGCAGTCTGGAACTTGGAGAATAGGTTCGTATGTTAGGGGTGTAAACTAGTAATGTTCACACTCCAGGGGTGCGGACCACCCAAAAGTGTAGTAGAGGGTGACATTTGTGTTGTGTGTACCCTCTATGTGCTATAAAAACCTATGTGAATCAGTATGGTAGCTTGAATGCTAGACTTTCATACATAATCATGCAAAATAAGACTATGTGTAGGATGATCATGCTAGGAAGTGTAAACCACCTAAAAGCAAACTGTGCAGTGAAAATCATTGAGATGAAATTGTGAGACAATTTGTAAGTGAGTTATAGCGCTTTTGATGTGTTGTTGTAACAACTTTTCTCAAGACTCAACAAAAACAAAATTTCTTTCTTTTTAGTTTTTTTTTGTGTTTTGATGATAGAATATACGACCTAGTAGTAAAATCTGGGTAGTGGGTGTTATGCTAATATGAATCAGGTATGTCGTAGCACAAAACCTCTTGCAACACCCAAATGCACACAAAATAGAACTATGTTTCTAAAGGGCAAGTGGCTACCTAGATGGAATACGGTATAGTAAAATGATATCCAAAAGGGGGAGACTCAAAATGCTCTAATGAGTCAAATAAACTCTCACGAAGAGAGGTCGCGCTATTAATGTGGTGCTACCGGCATACCCATGCTTTTGCTTTACCCTCGCATTTAAGGCACCCACAGTAAAGACCCTCTTTGAAGGCACCTTCCAGTGATGAATTATTGATAACCAACACTCAAAATGGGAAGGACCAACTGGGTATTAATACCAGAACAATCCACCTGGGGGGCTACTTTGGTGACTAATATAGAGGTGAGCCAATGGAATGCAAGCCCATACCACACCAAACTCTGGTGGTGAATTGGTGATGAAATCCAATTTGACCTGGAGATGAAACCTAGGACCTTACACCATTTAATTTGGAGCGTGAGTGTGTGGTGTTTGTTTATGTGATACTATTTTAGAAGCAAATCTAGGTTAATACCTTTTCAAAATTGAAACTATGCTAAGATGCCCTTTTAAAGCAAATCTATTTACTGGTTGGAATGCAAAAACAAATCTAGACTATTGACTTGTGAATTGAAAGCTAATTAAGTGATTTACACTAAATTAAAGTTATGCTATTGATTGGCAAAAGGTAAATCTAGCTAAATACTTTTGAAGGGAAATGACTTGAAAATAGATGACTAAAATTTGAATCTATACTATAAAATGACCAATTTTTTTTATCTAAAACAAACAAGAATGTGTGATTGCTTGAGGAATTTGCAGCTCAATATGTTAGGTAAGCTTCAAAACAGAGAAAAATGAAATATTTTGGCAGAAAACCTACATCCAGGTGAGTGTAAATGTCTCCAATATGCTCTTTGGCCCAAGACTATGTAAATTTGTAAGGTTCATACTCCTAAGGTGCGAACCTGTCTTCTGCTGAGAATTTTGCACTCCTGCCCTACGAACCAAGATCCATAGATCGAGTTGACTGATTTTGGGGTCCTGTGGTGATTTTGATATCCCTGGAGTATTTTTAGTACAAATACCTACAAAAAAAATTCCAAAAATCCAAATTAAGTATATCAAGACAACCAAAAAAATGAAGAGTTCACAAATTCTCATGATAAAGAAATGACAGAAAGTAAATTAGCTACTGATTTGGTGCCGAAAGATACAAGGACACTTTAACCTTGCATACACCGTGGCAAGAGATAATTTGTGGTCTAGGTATGGGGGCATGCAATCCCCAGGAACATGAGGCTTTTAACCTCCCATGACTTACCTTACCGTTGGTTGTGGGTGTCTAAACCAATACTTGGGTATCACATGCCCAAGTGTGTACTCACTACTCTCTTTGTAAGCTCATCGGTGCACTAGTGAACTTTTGTTTGTTTGGCCTAAGATGTCCTTTAGGGAATTTTTGGTTTGTGGTGTTCTCCAAAGATGACAATTACCTGCCATACAAAATAGACCACAATTTTTGTTAGAAGGTGATTAAACTTTTGCTTGGTGGGGGTCCCACTGGGCGTGCTAGGATGAAACTACCAAAAATATACCATAACACCTCATTCAAATATTATGGAACCTGTTGTAATTGTATTGATAATTATAAAAGGGTTATAAGAGGTGATATCATTTTACAATTCTTGCCATTTAGGCTATAATGGAGTCTTCTCTAAGGAAGCTCTTTTGGGTGTGGTACAAAAATAGCATGATCAGTCCTTTGTGGGTTCCGCGGTGTAGGTGGGCTTTTTGCTCATGAGCCATTGATTGTTGGATGTTTCCTTGTGCTTTGCTGGACATGTAAACCTATAAAATCCTATTAGTGCGTTGGGTGTCTGCCTTAGTCAAACCCCATATTTAAACAGACCAAAGACTCATAAAAGCTAATCAAAACATGAAATTTCTTGCTAAAAACTAAATAGAACATAAAACTAATCTATGCTTGCCTGTATGAATGTCTCTAGTGTCTGTTATAGAGGTTCGTACTCCTAGGGTGTGAACCATGAGGTTCGCACATGTGAGGTACAAACCAACCCTTTTAAAGTTGGATTGCTTAGATGTGGCCCTGGGATATTTTTGATTGGTTGTGGATATCTGCTTTGTCTGGTAGAATCGTTGAACTGCAAATTCTGATGGTGAAATCAACCTGTCTCACTCATAAACTAGATATATGAAAGGGATGAACTAATCATGATGATTGTATGATGGTTATGTGATGGATGTGTGATGGATGTAATGGCAATAGTGATTTTGGTAGAGTTTTGATATACAAAAGTGAGTTGTTTTAAAATGGTTAAAATGGCCTTCTACTTATAGAGTGGGCCAGGGTGAGAGAAAGGAGATGAGGTGTCCCCTGTGAGGTGGTTGTGGTGAGGTGTCCACCAAAGAGGTATCCCCTGAGGTGTCCTGGGTCATAAATGGGGTTGGGTGAGAGAATCCCTCACCCATCCACAAATAATGATGATTTTCAAAAGATATTGATTTGTCATTAATAATCACCTTTATTGAAATATCTTAGGATTAAAATTACCTTTTTAAATGCAAAAGTCTCCATCTTGCATTAATGACCCACGGGTGTGTGATGTGGAGAAGTATCTGGGTGTAAAGGTGGAAAGGCTAGGGTAGGCTAGGATAGATGAGCTGGAATGCTAGGCTAGTCAAAGTAGACTAGGTGAGGTGGAGGCTTCTTAATTAAATCAAGATTAGATCTAATTAACTATGAAATTAGCCATAAAGCATAATTTGACCAAAATGTTGACTTTTTGACCATAAATTGATCTTTGACCATGGTAAAGGTTTCAACCTTAGTTGAGTTGGCATGAGGTTGTATGAGGACCTATGGTTAAGCGTAAGAAAGGGCTTATCTAGTCCAAGGGGGTTAATGGTGATGAATAGTGCTTTTGGGTCAATTTATGCAATTTTCAATGGTTTTGCATATTTATTAACCACGAAGAGAGGGACAATGTGCGACTTTTTTGTGTCTACAATTTTATCCTGGAGAGTCTATGCATTTCATTCCTTTGAAATAATCCTACAAACCCTTTAGGAAGAAACATAGACATGTTAATGCCTTGATTTTGAAGGAGATGGAAAAATTGTATGCACTATAGGCTGATAGAATAAGACATAAATAAGCATTGAAAACTTCACCATTCATGTTATTATATGACTTGACTAATTTGCAGGGTGAAAGACTTGTAGACTTGGTGTTTCTATGGGATAAAGCCCACAAAAATAAAGGTAAACACACCAAGTTTTTTTCAGGTAGCAAAAATTTAAAAAAATGTAAATTAGGGTGCAATTCGTCTACATGACCTAACAGGTATTTTTTTTAAATTTACTTGTAAATGGTCAATCTTTGAAAATGCTATTTCTCTATTTTTTATCTGTTGCATCATTTAACTGATCACAAAGTTTTTGTGTACATATGTACACATTTAAAAAAAGGAGAGTTATGTTTTATTTTCAGTTCTATTTTATTTTCAGATATGTTCTATTTTTAATTCTATTTTATTTTCAATTCTGTTTTATTTTCAGTATTTTTTATTTTCAGTTCTATTTTATTTTCTAGTTTTGTTTTAATTTTCTAGCTCTATTTTTATTTTCCAACTCTATTTTCCGGTTTTAACTTATTTCTATTTTTCTATGATTTTTAGTTTTATTCGATGGTTTATGCCTCTGTTGCAAAAGTTTAAAATATGGTGATTTTGGCAAAATATATTTCAAGTGGGATGATAGTAGTGATGTTTGTTATTCAAAATAATAGCAGAGATACAATCTAAAGTTATGTACCATGCTTGCCATAATTATTTTAATTATAAGAAGAGTTGTTATACTGTTAGCTGAAGAACTCTTAGGGAATCCAAGAAAAGTTGGCCATGGAGAGAAAACTTTGATTCACAAATACATTTTAAACACTCCAAAGAGGTTGTTGGTGTCGGTGCTAAAATGGACAGTTGATCTACTATTTGGTTAATAAAACATTAGGGCAAATACAACTTTTGAACCTTTAGTAAGGATTCTTGGATCACTCTAAAAAAAAATAGAGTGTGATTCAAAAAATAAAAAAAAAATTATAAAAAGAGAGAAAGAAAGAAAAAGAATATTTCATGATAAGAGTGGGTAGCCAAGATTTTTGAAAAATTAACTTTAGACATGTTCACTAGGGCTATATATACCCCATGGCTATGAGCCAAGGTCTTGTATAAAAGTTAAGGGTAACTTTGTCAGAGCTATAAAGTGCTAAACTAAAATAATAATTTCAATCAACCCTGTAAAACCCAAGTAGTTTGGTTCATCCTTAGTAAGTATCCAAAGCCATGGTCATATTTGGAGGAAGAATTTATGCACTCACAATCCCACACCAAAGTTTTCTTCAAGTGGTTTGACCCAGTATGTCCCTGGGAAATTTTACAGACTAGCAAATAATAAGTTTGAGCATTTTGAAAATATTTGTGGCATGGTGTTGTGTGTGATTTATGTTGTTTTGAAACTAGAGTTCTAGATTCTAAATAGTACTACTATTTCCCCATAGATATCACCATTTGTTGAGAAGCAACACACCCCACTAAATAATAAAATTTTGATATTTAAAATATTAAATTTTATTTTATGGGGACCCTTTTGAATTTTGAAATCAGTTAGTATTTTGTTGTGCTTGTGTTGGTTTGTTTTATTTTGAAAATTTAAATCATGGTGTACAGTTTTCCTTGTCCACTTTGAAATAAATAAAAATAAACCTCTTTTCTTTTCACATTACTAAATATTATTTTATTATTTAATATGTTTTGTTTTGGTTGTGAAATTTTGAATTTTTCATGATTTGGTAGGTTTCATAACATAACTGTAAGTATTTGTGCATTTTGTAGGTCAAAATTGGTGCCTAAATCTTGTTCAAATCTGATGCCTAACTCCCGTTCAATATGGTGCTTAAATGAAGAACACAAGCTTATACTAAGAGGGGGGGTGAACAGTATAAGACTTAACCAATTAATAATTTTAACTCTAGATAGCAGTGGCATCAATACAACATTAATCAAGACAGAAAGCATCACATATTGAAGACCCATTTTTAACGTGGTTCACCCAAAATGGTTGGGCTACATCCACAAAAGCTTTCACTAAAATTTATCAATTCAAATTCTGGGAATATCTTTCCCGATTACAATGTTTATGGGCACCAACCCAAAGGAGACACCAATCCCCTAGCTCTGTTCTAGCTGGTGATCCTCTAGAAAACCTCTACCTCCGCTGCCCTTAGCAAATGGAACTCTATCCATAGAAGACACTTGTCTTCCCTGCTCTGGCTGGAGACCTCTGTCCTCAACTCTATCACCTCCAAAGCTGGTCCTCGAATTTGCACTAAACACAGTCCTTCGGTCTAGCACAAATGTCCTCTTTCGTCTTTGCCTGTTGCGCTCACTACGCCCTCTGCTCTCTTTGCGCAAAACACAGTAGCACTGTCTTCACGCACTCTGATTCCTTGCAATCTCTCTCACTTAGAAGATTCGACAGAATGCACTCTGTATATTGCTATCAAATTTTGCACTTTGCTCTTGACGATCGAACTTCTTCTCTGCGCACTGTCTGCGAACGGCGCACTTCGAACGCACACTCGAATTGATACTTTAACTCTCCAAACAGCCCTCCTTTTATACTAACACTTTCAAGATCAAAACCTTGATCTTAGTCAGCTGTTACCCCTAAACTACATCGATTGCAAACCCTAATATTTGTCGGCCCAAATTTAACTTTGTCGGCTTCACTGCCTCTACAACTCCTCTGTAGCTTCTGTCGCGAAACTACAACATGTCGTGATATCGCGACACCTTTGCAACCGTACACTATCTTATGGCTTTTGTCATGAAATCATGACACTTCTGCCTCTACTGACGTCATCTTCACTTATGTCATGAAATCGTGACATTTCTCGCTTTCTCAACCTTTTCTCGGCTTGCACTAGCGAAAATGGAACATGTCACAAAATCGTGACACTTTCACTACCTTATGCTTTTCTCTGCCTTACGCCCGCGAAACTGGAACATGTCATGAAATCGTGACGCTTTCGCCTTCGAGCTCTTCCTTCTTGAATTCATCACGAAATCATGACGCTTCTTCTGTTGAAGACTTGCTTCCTATTTCTATCATGAAATCGTGACACTTTCTCCAACTGAATGCTGCCATCTCAACCTGTCACGAAATCATGACACTTTCTGCATCCATAAGCTTTCTCTTCAACCTGTCACGAAATCATGACGCTTTCAGCTTCAGTACATCTTCTTTGCAACCTATCACGAAATCGCGACAGTTCTCATTTTCGACTCTTCCCTTTGTTGCATGTCACGAAATCGTGATAGTTCTCACTTCGAGTTCTACAGCATGTCATAAAATCATGACAGTTCTCACTTTGACTTATGTAGCATGTCGCAAAATCGTGACACTTTATCTTGCTACTTTCTCTCTCTTCGAACTTGTCACGAAATCGCGACAATTCACATTTCGGACTCTCTTTTCAGCATTATGTCATGAAATCATGACACTTTTTCTTTTGGACTCCTTCTCCTGCAACATGTCACGAAATCGTGACACTTTTTCTTTCGGACTCCCTCTCCTGCAACATGTCGCGAAATCGTGACACTTTTTCTTTCGGACTCCCTCTCCTGCAACATGTCGCGAAATCGTGACACTTTTTCGTCCATACAGTCTTCTTTGCAATATGTCATGAAATCGTGACATTTCTGACTCCGTGCATTCTCTCTCCTCTTTGAGTCACGAAACTACGACATGTCGCGATATCGCGACACTTTTCCAAAAATCTTTCTCTCTCCTGCCTAAGTCGCAAAAATGCGACATGTCGCGATATCGCGACACTTTTCTAACTTACTCACTTTTCCAACTTACACTTTTCTTTCGAACCTGTCAGCTTGGGGTTTGCTAGAGACCTTTGAAACTGTCATGTCGTAACCTTCATCAAAACAAATTATTTGACATCAAATCAAATTCCTTCAAAAGCTTCTTGACATCAATGACAACTTAATCACTTGAGCAAATGCAATGTACCCAAAGTACCCAAAATTGCCAACAATCTCCCCCTTTGTCATTGATGGCAAACCTTTACTGAAAACGCTTCTCAAGAGCCAAAACTGAAACAAACTGTGCTAACAACTGACCAACGTCCTTTGAAGTTTTGCTCCCCCTGACTTGAAGCTTTCCTCTTCACTTGAAGCTCTCCCCCTTACTCATATCTCTCCCCCTTTGTCATCAATGGCAAAGGGCCACCTTTGGGGCTCGGGACTAAGAATTAGCCTCTTAGCTTAGTCCCTCCCCCACCTCCTGATGAGGTGATTAATTCTGGGGTGAGAGTACAACTCCCAATTTCTCCCTTAGATACTCAAACGTATCTCTTGGAAGAGGTTTGGTGAAGATATCTGCAATCTGCTCTTTAGTAGGCACATACTCTAGCTTGACTTGCTTGTCTTGCACTTTCTCCCTTAGAAAGTGATACTTGATGGAAATATGCTTTGTCCTTGAGTGCATTACCGAATTTTTGGAAATACTTATGGCACTTGTATTATCACAAAATATGGAGATGGGTTGTTCATGCCTGACTTTGAAATCCTCCAAGGTGGTTTTCATCCATAAAACCTGTGTACACCCAGCCACTGCTGCTATGTATTCAGCCTCTGTTGTAGATAAGGAAACTGAAGGTTGTTTCTTACTTAACCAAGAAACCAAACTCTTTCCTAGAAAGAATGCTCCACCACTAGTGCTTTTCTTGTCATTAATATTGCCTGCCCAATCTGCATCTGTATAAGCTATGAGGGTGAAATCATCACCTTTGGGATACCAAAGCCCAAAGTCCATAGTCCCCTTTAGATATCTGAATATCCTTTTAACTGCTATAACATGAGAATCTTTTGGAGCTGCCTAAAATCTTGCTACTAACCCAACTACCTGCATGATATCTGGTCTAGTAGCCGTAACATATAATAAGCTGCCAATCATTGATCTGTACAATCTCTGATCTGCCGCTGGAGATTCATCATCTTTACTCATCTTGCACCCTGTAATCATTGGAGTACATACTGGTTTGCTATCCATCATCCCAAATTTCTTCAACATTTCTTTGATATACTTCCCTTGAGATAGAAATACACCTTCTTTTGATTGAGCAATATGAAGACCTAAAAAGAATGACAGCTCTCCAATCATAGACATCTCAAATTCCTTCTGCATGGTGTTAGCAAAAACTTTGCACATCCGAGTATTATTTCCCCCAAAAATAATATCATCAACATAGACAACCATAATCAACATATCATCATCTTCATTCTTAATATACAAGTTGCTATCTGCCATGCCTTTCTTGAAGCCTTGCTCATGAAGATAACTGTCAAGTCTTGAGTACCAAGCCCTTGGTGCTTGCTTTAACCCATACAAGGCCTTTTTCAGTTTACACACATAGTCTGACTGTTCTGAGAGAGACACTCCTTCTGGCTGTTCGATGTAGACTTCTTCTACCAACACCCCATTTAGAAAAGCTGACTTTACATCCATTTGATATACCTTGAAAGATTTGAAGCTTGAAAGGGCCAAAAACATTCTGATAGCTTCAAGACGAGCAACAGGAGCGAACGTCTCTTTGAAATCAACGCCTTCTACTTGAGCATAACCTTTGCAGACTAGCCTAGCTTTGTTTCTGACAATCTTTCCATCCTCATTGAGTTTATTTCTGAATATCCATTTTGTGCCAATGACATTCTTGTCCTTAGGTCTTGGAACCAAATCCCAAGTTTCACTTTTCTCTATTTTATTTAGCTCTTCATCCATCGCTTTTACCCAAAATTTATCTGCACATGCTTCACTAAAATATTTTGGCTCAATCTAAGATAATAATGAAACATTTGTAGAATCGTGTGAAGGAATGACTCTTCTTCTTGTTTGCCTACTGTTTGGATCACCAATGATCAAATCTTTGGGATGATGTTTCTGAACATATCGTGAAGGAGTTTTGGGAAGCGATTGTTGTCTTTCCTCTTCTTCATCCGACACCTCTTCTGAATTCTTCTTGACAAATTTCATCACTGAGTTCCTTGACTGGTTCTCTTATCCCTGTCTTTTCATCAACTGTTACATTTATGCTCTCTATGACTGTATGCGTTCTTTTGTTGAAGCATCTGTAGGCCTTGCTCCTGCTGGAATATCCAAGAAATATTCCTTCATCACACCTAGGATCAAACTTACCCAAATTCTGATCTTCCCTTTTGATGAAGCACTTACTCCCAAACACTTTGAAGTATTTTACTGTAGTTGGTCTTCCTTTCCACAACTCATAAGGAGTTTTATGATGATTGACTCTAAGTTGGGCCCTGGTGATAATGTAGACTGCTATACTGACTGCCTCTTTCCAAAAACCATCTGAAAGTTTTGACTCATTTAACATAGCTCTGGCCATATTTTCAATAGTTCTGTTTTTCCTTTCAACTACTCCATTTTGTTGAGGAGTTCTTATTGCTAAATATTCTCTTTTGATTCCGTGTTGCTCATAGTATTCCACAAATTCATTTGAAGTGAACTCTCCTCCTCTATCTGATCTTAAGCATTTGATTCTCTTGTCAGTCTCATTTTCAATCATTTCTTTGAAAGCTTTAAATTTTTCAAACGCTTCAGATTTTTCTTTGAGAAAAGTAACCCAAGTCATTCTAGAATAATCATCTATAAACAACATGAAGTAGCTTTCTCCCTGAATGCTCTGAGTTCTGGTGGGGCCACATAAATCAGTATGAATAAGATCCAATGGTTTTGAAGAAGTATACCCTTTTGATTTGAAACTGGTTCTGGTCTGTTTTCCATGTTGACAAGGACCGCAAACGATGTTATGGGGCCTTTTTATTTTGGGCAAGTCTCTTACTGCTTCCTTGTTACTAATATTGACAAGATTATCAAAGCTCAAATGCCCCAGTATTTTATGCCATAGCCAACTCTCATCTTCTTGAGTTAGAAAACATTTTTCCCTTTTTATCTCACTTAACATGTAAAGATTGTTTGGAGTCCTTGTAGCACTCGCAATGAGTTTTCCATTTTTTTCTTTACTTATCTCACATCTATCTAAAAAGAAAGATACTATGTGCCCTTGATCGCAAAGTTGACTCACGCTTAGAAGATTATGTCTTAGGCCTTCTACATAAAGCACATTTTCTATTTTGGATTTCCCATCCAAACTAAGAGTTCCTTTACCATAGATTTTAGCTGACCTGTTATCTCCAAAACTGACTGTTCCTCTATTTGTTTCTTTAAAGACCAAGAAATTTTCCTTTTCACTAGTCATATGTTTTGAACAGCCACTATCAAGATACCATTTTTCTACTTTGTCTTGAGCATGAAAAGCAGTTTGAACTATCATTGACTTAGATTTGATCTCATTTCTCTTTTTAGTGAACTCAAGGCTAGATCTAACTAAACTGCACATCCTTGCTATATGCCCAAAATTCTTGCATTTGTAACACATGACATTTTTATTCATAAGAGGAGCAAAAGAGTTAACATTTTCCTTACTATGGCTATTCAAGGATTTATTGCAATGCATAGCTTTGTGACCAAAATTCTTGCAGGATAAACAATAGCCATGGAAAGTATTATGTAACCTGTTTTGATGCCTTGGATGATTGTTCTTCTTGTGACCAACTGGAATCCACCGCTCTTTAGGATGAAGATTGATCTTGCTCGAAGACCCTATTTCATGAATGGTGAAACCATCCTTCTCTTGCTTTTCACACGGAGTATTTTGTCTGAGAGCCAACTGTTCCAACTTCACTCTAAGAGACATAACCTCTTCTTCTAGTTTCTCGCAATCAGCTTCCTTTCCTTTTAAAGCCTCTGTCAGAACCTGTTCAATCTTCTTCCCTTCTTCAGCTAGAATTTTGAAATCTATAACTTTTTGAGACAATTCTGATCTTGCTATCTCTTCTTCTTGACATTGATGCTTGAGAACAAAATTCTCTTCCCTGAATTTCTCAAGATTTCTTAAAGCCAAGAAGAATTCACCTTTGAGATCGAACTCAACCTCTTTATCTCTTTCTGAATCTGTATGTTCCTCTGATAGATCCTTCTCCAAGCTGTTAGGCTCTTTCTGGAGAAACCCGCTTTGATACCAATTGAAGAACACAAGCTTATACTGAGAGGGGGGGTGAACAGTATAAGACTTAACCAATTAATAATTTTAACTCTAGATAGCAGTGGCATCAATACAACATTAATCAAGACAGAAAGCATCACATATTGAAGACCCATTTTTAACGTGGTTCACCCAAAATGGTTGGGCTACATCCACAAAAGCTTTCACTAAAATTTATCAATTCAAATTCTAGGAATATCTTTCCCGATTACAATGTTTATGGGCACCAACCCAAAGGAGACACCAATCCCCTAGCTCTGTTCTGGCTGGTGATCCTCTAGAAAACCTCTGCCTCCACTGCCCTTAGCAAATGGAACTCTATCCATAGAAGACACCTGTCTTCCCTACTCTGGTTGGAGACCTCTGTCCTCAACTCTATCACCTCCAAAGCTGGTCCTCGAATTTGCACTAAACACAGTCCTTCGGTCTAGCACAAATGTCCTCTTTCGTCTTTGCTTGTCGCAATTACTACGCCCTCTGCTCTCTCTACGCAAAACACAGTAGCACTGTCTTCGTGCACTCTGATTCCTTGCGATCTCTCTCACTTAGAAGATTCGACAGAATGCACTCTGTATATTGCTATCAAATTTTGCACTCTGCTCTCGGCGATCGAACTTCTTCTCTGCACACTGTCTACGAACGCCGCACTTCGAACGCACACTCGATCGATGCTTAACTCTCCAAGTAGCCCTCCTTTTATACTAACACTTTCAAGATTAAAACCTTGATCTTAGTCGGTACCCTTAAACTACATCGACTGCAAACCCTAATCTTCGTCGGCCCAAATTTAACTTTGTCGACTTCATTGCCTTTGCAACTCCTCTGTAGCTTCTATCGTGAAACTACAACATGTCACGATATCGTGACACCTTTGCAACCATACACTATCTTATGGCTTTTGTCATGAAATCATGACACTTCTGCCTCTACTGACGTCATCTTCACTTCTGTCACGAAATCATGACATTTCTCGCTTTCTCAACCTTTTCTCGGCTTGCACTAGCAAAAATGGAACATGTCACGAAATCGCGACACTTTCTGAACTCCTCGAGGACTGTCAGAAATGGTGACACTTCTGCCTTATGCTTTTCTCTGCCTTACGCCCGCGAAACTGGAACATGTCATGAAATCGTGACGCTTTCGCCTTCGAGCTCTTCCTTCTTGAATTCGTCGTGAAATCGTGACGCTTCTTCTGTTGAAGACTTGCTTCCTATTTCTGTCATGAAATCGTGACACTTTCTCCAACTGAATGCTGCCATCTCAACCTGTCACGAAATCATGACACTTTCTGCATCTGTACGCTTTCTCTTCAACCTGTCATGAAATCGTGACGCTTTCAGCTTCTGTACGTCTTCTTTGCAACCTATCGCGAAATCGTGACAGTTCTCATTTTCGACTCTTCCCCTTTGCTGCATGTCACGAAATCGTGATAGTTCTCACTTTGAGTTCTGTAGCATGTCACGAAATCGTGACAGTTCTCACTTTGACTTCTGTAGCATGTCACAAAATCGTGACACTTTATCTTGCTACTTTCTCTCTCTTCGAACTTGTCGCGAAATCGCGACAACTCACATTCCGGACTCTCTCTTCTGCATTATGTCGCGAAATCATGACACTTTTTCTTTTGGACTCCTTCTCCTGCAACATGTCACGAAATCGTGACACTTTTTCTTTCGGACTCCCTCTCCTGCAACATGTCGCGAAATCGTGACACTTTTTCTTTCGGACTCCCTCTCCTGCAACATGTCACGAAATCGCGACACTTTTTTGTCCGTACAATCTTCTTTGCAATATGTCACAAAATCGCATTCACCCGTGCATTCCCGACATGTCGCGATATCGCGACACTTTTCCAAAAAGCTTTCTCTCTCCTGCCTAAGTCGCGAAAATGCGACATGTCGCGATATCGCGACACTTTTCTAACTTACTCACTTTTCCAACTTACACTTTTCTTTCGAACCTGTCAGCTTGGGGTTTGCCAGAGACCTTTGAAACTGTCATGTCGTAACCTTCATCAAAACAAATTATTTGACATCAAATCAAATTCCTTCGAAAGCTTCTTGACATCAATGACAACTTAATCACTTGAGCAAATGCAATGTACCCAAAGTACCCAAAATTGCCAACACTAACTCCCATGCAAATCTGGTGCCTAACTCCCATGCAAAACTGACATCTAACTCCCATACAAATCTAGCACCTAACTCCCATGCAAATCTAGTGCCTAACTCCCATGCAAATGTGACACCCAACTCCCATTCAAATTTGGCACCTACCTTCCGTAACATTCCATATTTACAAAAAATATTTGATTATGGTGCGTTCACACATGATTTAAAAAAAAATCTGAATATGTGTGAATTTTTTCAAAGATAAAGTACTTTACACTGAAATGTCAAAAGTCAAAAAGTGTGGCCTTTCTAATATTTTTTGTATTAAAAGCAATTGGCTGGAGAAGTTAAAGAGTATATGCATTAGGTCCAGTTGGAAAGTAAAATATCTATAGCTGACTAAAAATTAAAGATGTCTACCATGCTCTAGCTGAGAAGTACAGGAAAATATCTATAGTTGGCTAAAAATTGAATGCATCTTTACCACACGGGGTCTATTTTAAGCTATTTTGGATTGTTTTTTGATGCAAGTGTCATGTAGTTTATGTTTTAAATTATTTAAATCTCCTCTTTTTATGAGCCGACTAATTTTATTAAATATCTGCAAAACTAAAAAGCAGAGCAGGGGAATAAGTGTGTAAAAATTTCTAAATCTATAGAGGGTAAAATTTATTGTAAAAAATATCTCATGGATAATTTAAACCGCTTGTAAAATTGGATGAAGAGAGAAGTGCTTTGTCTATAAAAGCAATTTTCTAGTTCATTTACAAGGAGGTAAGAATTTTTAACAGAAGTTTTTTTTTATAAAAACTATTTCTTTAAAATTTTCTATTAATGACATGGGATTTTGGTGCGATTTAAATAAATTGCTCTAATTTGGTACCTTGTTTTACTCCTTGCTAGATAATTAATCAGTCTTAGAAATCTAGGTTGTTTATTATTCTATTTGTCCTAATTTGTGAGCATAGCAACATGTTAAAATTGAAAGGTAGTTGATTAAATTGTAAAATTTCACCCTTATTTTTTGCCTTACTCTCCCTCTCTGTTTTTATTTTTGAAGTGAACCATTTTTATGTTTATTAAAATTGTTTATTCTTTTAACTTGCTCAATTGGGAGTTAGATCAAACAATTAATGAAAATCCAAAGGCAATTAATAACCTGATTGGCTATTCTCAATGGTTTTTGCTTTTGTTGTTGCTTTGACTATCGTTTCTACTGAATTGAGCAAACAATTAATATGTATACATAAATCTATTAAATTTATATGATTTAATTTAGTCCTTGAATATATTATTCATTCAAAAATCCAAATTAGATGATAATAACTTTGTTTTTTTGACAAAGGGTGTGGAAATATGTCAGGTTTGTAGCCTATCAGGCTAATGTTGCCTTGTTTGGTCTTTTGTGCTTTTGGGACACTTCAAAACTTTATGGGAAAGTCATCTCCTTTGTTGACCGATTTATGAACATCTATTTTTTTGTAAAGCCATAAACCATAGATGGGTAAAATCTAATGTATATGCTTCTAACTTCAATTATGATAGGCACCCTTTTTGGACCTCTTTGCTAGACCTAAAGAATTATTTTAAAGAGAAAGCTTGGATTTTTGTAGGTGATTTTAATTCCCCTCTATATCCTTCAGATAAGAAAAGTGGTAACCCTCTAGACCCCAAAAGCCTATAAAATTTTATAAATTTTTATCATGGAAGCAAATCTTATAGATCTACACCTTAAAGGTGTAAAATTTACCTAGATTATTATAAAACGAGAGACCAGATTATCCTATCTAGGATGGGAAGAGTTCTTATTTTTTAGATAGGAATTCTCATATTTGGAGATGCTTCCCTGTCCATCTTTCCTAGAGTGGGATTGGATCATAACCCACTATGGCTTGAACTTCCAAAAAAATAAGCTTTTTATCCTAGGCCCTTCAGACTCGAAGTGATGTGGTGCAACCATCCAAATCTATTGGTCTCCTTAAGAACTTGGAGGGTAAAAGATACCCCTAGTGAAGGATTGGTAAAGTTAGTAATGAAACTAAAATTTGTTAGGGGGAAGCTCAAATAATGGAATAAATCTACCTTTGGTAATATATTTAGGGCCAAGTAAATGTTAAAAGCTAAGTTACAAGACATGGAATTAAGAATGGATGTAGAAGGAATCTATCTTGAACACTCCCTAAATGAGAAAGACCTGCTAGTTGAACTCCATAACATTATGGCAAATGAAGAGATGCTTTAGAAATAGAAGTCAAGAGCATTGCATGGTGACAAGAATACAAAATTATTTCATTCATCGACCCTTTAGCATAGAGGTTTTAATAAAATCAAAAAAATTAGTAAAATTTATGGCAATAGGACTAGCGACCTTAAGGACATTAGGATAGAAGCAGGGTTGCATTTCAGTTCATTATTAGGGTCCAAGCCTCCTAGGGATGTTCAAGTGGAAGAGGTACTTTTCCTGCTCTGCGGAAAATATATTTGTGAAGCCCTCAAATCTATTCAGATGTCTAAAGTGATCCCTTTTGGAGTTAACTCTACCTTCTTGGTGTTGATCCCTAAATCTCATGGGGCTTCTAGTTTTAACAACTTTAGGCCCATAAATATTTGTAACACGATCTATAAAATTTTAACCAAAGTAATGGCTAACAGGATGAAGCCTCTTCTCTCTTTACTTATTAATAAGGCTTACAATGGGTTCATTGTAGGAAGACAAATTTTAGATGGATCTATTGTTATGCATGATATCATTCACTCTATATTAAAGAATGACAAGGCTAGCCTTTTCCTAAAATTGGACATAAATAAGGCATATGATAGGATTTATTGGCCCTTCCTATTCAAAGTATTGAAGAAGTTTATATTTGGACAGAGCTAGATAGACCTAATCTATGTATGTGTTCCTGTAGCCAGATTTTTAGTCTTAATCAATGGAGATCTAGCAAGTTTTTCAAAGCTCCCAAGGACTTAGGCAAGGGGAATCTCTATATTTGTATTTATTCATATTTATGGCTAAAGTATTTTGGAGATCCATAGCTTAGAATCCCATTATTTAAGTCTTAAAACCCACTTTGGCAAACAATCCTATTTCCCACCACCATTTTGCATATGATATGTTGTTATCCTATTTGGCTTATATTTTACAAGCCAGGGATATTGAAAGGATGTTGGTCTGATATGAAAGGGCGGTAGGGAATATTATAAACTACCAAAAGAGATTGTTGCTCTTTGTGAATACTTAGGTAGATTGATAGAGGAAAATAGCCAACATTTTGGGGTGTAGTATTTCTAACTTTTTGACTTCTTACCTTGGCTTCCCCCTATTCCATGGGTGTATGCTAAGTTTAATTTGGGATTCAATAATTGAGAGGATGAAAAAGAAAATATCATCCTGGAAAGGCATTTTGTTGAGCTAGTTTAGGAAAATTGTGTTGACTAAAATCTCCCTTAAAAGCATCCCTATATATTTCATGTATTTTTTTAGAATAACTGGTAATGTTGCTTAAAAAATAGAAAGGATCCTCAAAGCCTTCCTTTGGATCGGCCCAGAGCTAAAAGGGAAATTTCACTTGATCTCCAAAGACCAGGTCTGTAGACAGAAGAGAAGAGGTGGTTTGGTCTTAAAGGATGTGTGAAGAATGAACACAACATTAGTCACCAAGCAAGCTTGGAAGCTAGTTTCAGACAACCAGGTGGAATGTGGCTATTTGCACTTGTAACTTTTGTGATGATTTTTCCCATGTTGTTCAAGAGGATTCTATCTTCCCTCATGGTTCGAGTGGCAATATGACCAATAGTTACCTTTTATCTGGCTTAAGGGCCTATTTATTCATTTTTAAGCTAAGTTGGTCCAATATTTTATGGTTTATTTCTCAAAGAATGATCTTGAGGATGTTTGCAAGGCCTTGTAGTAGGCTCCTAGGTTGCATTAGGAACTTTAGACTTTCTATTGTCTCTAATATTGGTGGTTTGCTTCAAAAGTCATCATTTATTTAGGTGTCTTTCACCTTCTTATATTTTCTCTCGGTTGAAGGTGTTCCATCATGGATTTTACCATTATTCCCTGAGGTGGCAGTTACTATGGTTTCATATGTTTGAGTGTGATAGTCATCTTTATCATCTATGCATTTTTTTTCATCTTCTCTCCATCTCCTTAAAGTGGCTTCTTTTTGATATTTTTTGTTAGATTATGCTCAGCCTTTAGACCTAGCTACTTGTGAATTCATTTAGTGTGAGATTTGATTGATACGGGGAGGGATTTTTGGTAATGAGAAGAACAAAGAGATTGAATCCGAGGCCTTTGTATCCAAAGCTTCAGTTGGAGTCGGATTCCCTGAAATTGGATGATGAGGTGATTGAAATCCTAAAATGGGGGAGCTTTTAGATTACATTAATAAATTCTATGGATATAATATTCCACTCTCCAAATGCATGGCCCTCTCATGGAATGAGGTTATGGTTAAGGTGGGGATTCTAGTATTTGAGATAGACACGAAACTCATTGCCAAAGTTATTGGCTTCCGTCTTGATGTGTACAACCATAATAGAAATAAGTACTCCCTTATTAAATAACAATGCTAATTCTTGGATGAAGAGGAATTCTTGTTGAGGGAGTAGAATGGATTTAGTTCTAAAGCCCTTCAACCTTCGTGGGATCGAGTGTTCATAATTATCATGGATTATTTTACTCTGGACCCTTCAAGAGATGTTGTTACAAGATTTTATGTGATGTTTCTTAATCAAATAAGAAGGGAGAGGTGAATTAATGTTCTAACTTTTCTATTTCAATCTATGAAGAAATCAATGATAGATGTAAGTAATGGGAGAGGTCTAAACCCCCTTCATCAGGGTATGGCTTTGTTGATCATTTAATTTATTGCCAAAGAAAAATGAATGGAGGTAGTGGATATTATCAATTTCATTGAATCTAATATTTTATCATTTCCATATTTATCTGTCCTAGAGGATATTATATCTTCTCATGATGATTCTAGTGATTCAAATTTTAGGATGGACCATGTCTCTTCGGAGCCCATCCTGAATGATTGGTTATAGAGCTCTCCATTTCCTCTAAGGGGGTTAGAGGAGGCAAATTGCATAGCTTCAAAAGTTAAAATGTCATCTTCTTAGATTCTATTCATATAGAGAGCCCCTTTGGCTCATTTAGAATGATTGATAGTAATCAGAGATTTAGGGATATCTCTATGAATTTCAAAGGGGTTTGGGGGTGTTAGATGAGGCATTCTAGGAGATTTTCAAAGAAGAGAAAGATCAAGTAGGATTCATCAATTAATGTTGTCCAATATGACTCAAAGGACCCACCTTTTGTGAAGAAACATTTTTTGTTTGAAGGGGTAGTTCCTCTTGGCACTCCTCGTGTGGATACCCACTCTAATTTTCTCCACGAGATAAAAGTAATCAAATACAAGTAGAGGTCTATCCTGGGCACTCTCAAAGTAGCAATAGAATTCACTAAGGATGTTAATCATCTCTTGGGATTATTGTTAGAGTATGCTTCCTCAAGGAAGAATGTTTCTGATAAATTTTAGGTGATGCCCTAAGATTGTTTGTGAGTTTTCATTTTTGTGTGATGTCATATCGTATTGGTTTTTCCTGTTGGGTTCTTTGGTTCCTTTTTGAATTCCTTCAGGAGTGGTTGTATCAGGTTGTGGGGCCCTCTCAAAACCCTCACCTTTCAATTAATAATATATATATATAGCCATTCTAGGATGACTCTTTGGTTACTATGACTCTTCATTTCCATATGCCAAGCCTTATGACTCTTGGCTTCTATACTTGACACTTGCATACACATGACACTATCTTGTATGCACACTTGTACTTGAATCTTCACATAACTCTTCCTAATATAAGGATACATGTGCACACTTACATATTAGACACTTGTGCATATTTACACTCATAACACTTGAACACATATTTACATGAAACTTGTGCATTTCCTATACATTATTACATTACATGAAATATTAACTCACTAACTAATCTAAGACACAACCCTAATCTAATATTTACAATGATGTACAAAGGTGGTATATTGGAATGTATCAAATAATGTAATATTATCCAACAAAAATAAGGAGTAATGCAAGAAGACAAACTAGCCTAGAATGTAGTCTATATGCTTTTCGATTTCTTTTCTAAGTACTCAAAAATGAAAAGAATCTTAAATCCAATCTAGGATTCCTTGATTTCAGCTTATGCAAATGTTTTTTGTAAGATAAATTATACTGAACTAAGGTTCCTTAATTTTCTAATAAAGTATGATTTTAAGTAGACAACAACAACAAATAGAGAATAGTATGTAGGAAATACTAAGAAATAAATTTTGGGGAGGTGTGGCAGGATTATTTTAATTGGTTTCTATGCAAATTTACCTCATGTTTTAAAAAATTGCCATTAGCAAATTTGTACTTGTGAAATAAAACAAAAAAATAGGTTTAATTTATTTATTTGGAGGATTTGTATGAATGTCGAAAATATGAATTTTTATCTTGACAACTGATCAGATCCCCTAATTACAAAATATGAGTATGCTTGTCTTCCTTGAGATGGAAATGGGGCTATACAAAATTTCCATTATAGGTATAAAATCGCTAGTGGAGAATTTGCATCCCAATTGGTAAATTTGTTCTATGTTTTCCAGAGATTCAAAATCATCAGTTATTGTAGGGAATAGCAAATTTGACCTAAAAAAATGCTAAGATGATTTTGGGGTTAGTTTTGGAATGATTTTGGGAAAATTTTGTGATACAATGGAGGGTTAGTATTGTTTGAGATATCTACTAAGTCTATAGTTCACAAATTCAAGGATTTAGACAACAAAATCCTACAAATTTCTGATCAAAGTGAATGCATGTGCAAGGGGAGTGGATAGTACCCAAAATGATAAATTTGAATTATTTAGGAGTGCAAGACATATAAAATGCTTACAAATGGGTTAGGAATGATGTATGACTATGAAATTAACCTTCTATTAAAGCAAATTAATAGATAGTAATGAGAAAATATGCAAATGCTATGGAATGTAAATGTTCTAATTTTGTAAATCTACAACAACAAAAAAAAGGTAGGAAGATGAAACAAGAATGATGAGATGCTATGAGTGATGAGATAACAAGGACATAATGGCCTTGTATCCACTCCACAAAACCTTGGGAGCTAAAATAGTAAGTACATATGATTAAAAATATAAAAGAGCATGCAATATGTGAGAAAAGAGAGTGCAAAAGAGATTTGTAACCAAATTTATGCCTACATATGAGAGTAATATGAGATTAAATATGCATGGAGAGAAAATAAAGTGTTAGTTTGATGGAAATGAAAAGAAATTGAACTATAAATGAAAAGATCAATAGCTATTATGAAGAAAATGAAGAAGATGGATGGAATAAAACCTTGCAATAAAAATATTAGTGGTTAAAATATGGGCAACATGCCAAAATATGCTTGAATAGACCTACAAAAATATGTTAAATATTTTAAATAAGGAAGAAGATACTCAAATGAGACCTACAATGATGAGATAAGAACCTACAAGCAAATATATACCCTATAGAAAGACATTAGAAGAATGAAAATAAAAGAAAATATGAGTATTCAAGTTAGAAAGGCCAACATTAAGAGAGTGAATTGTAGTAAATAGAAGCAAAATTATGGAGAGAAGAGAGGTTCTATGAATTTTATCACCGAGCCATAGTCTCTCATTTCCTCCAAGAAGACCTCTTTGCCTTGCTTGACTTACCTCCAAATGGATGTTTGCCAAATATTCTTGAAGAAGAATCCTAGAGAAAGAGAGAGAGCTAGAATAATTTTGGTATAATATAATTAGCCAGAGAGTGCTTAGTGAATGTTTTCCCCAAGGGTTTTTTAAATAATATTTGGAGGAGATATTGGAAGGGAGAATTGGTTAAGAAATTTTCAAAATTTATAGACTAGGTTCATTTTTGGAGCATACGTGGTCAAAGGAGGTAGTGGGATGAAGGAAGTCGTATGCCTCTGGCTCATACCATGATATTTTGGTAATTCAGTAGAGTTCCTAGGGTTGTATTATACAGAGAATATTTTCATGAACTCTATTTTTATGTGCCTAATTTTGAAGTTGATCATATCACTACAACACATTTTGTCCAATTTTTGAAAAACAACTTTCAATTTAAATAAGAGAATTACATGATACCTGATGAACTTGAACCTGTCAATGATATTTACAAGTTGTTTTTGGAGAACTAAGTCATAATACTTATATTATAATATTTTGTATTTCCTGTTTTCCTTTAATTTTTGCAAAGTAAAGCCATAAAAATCTAAATCTAAAAAAATATATTATATTAATTAGGTATATATATATAATATATACCCTTGAATTCCACTACATTTATATATAAGAACATATATATTTTCAAAAACCCAAATCTACCATAATGCCTAAACTAAGGAGTGGTAAAAAAATACATGATGAGTGGTTGGAGCAACCACTTACTCAAAATCCCCTCTTGAAGAACAAGATCAGGAGGAAGTTGCTCAGGACCACCATGATGGGATTATTGCTGAAGAATATGAACAAGAAGTTAATAGGGAAGATGAAACTGGATCACCTAGAGTGACTTCAGAAGGAAATGTTAATTTTAAATCTATGGAACACCTTCTTAAATTTTTAGAAACTAAGCTTGAGGTGTTTACTTTAGAAGCACTAGCAAATAAAGTTGGAATTAGTGAGACACAAGCAACTTTAGAAAACATATTTCAAATTCATACAAACCCTCTTTCATTCATAGATCAAGAAAGTGACCAGGTAGGGGCATCAAATACAAATATGGTATCTTTGATTCAAAACATGCAACAACAACAAACAACTCAATATTCTAAAGTTCCTGTCAATAAACCAAAAACCAATCCACCACCTCAAAAACCATCATTTACTGCTCTATTTTCTCAAGCTATTAATCAAAAAAATTTAAATCAGTCGAAACCTAAACAAAAACCAAATGTCAACTATCAACAGCAAAAAGTTCAACAGAATATTGTCCCATATCCACTTCACAACACTCTCCCTAGTAATACTTTGCACAACAGTAACCTAGTATCAAATCCTTATGTTACACCATATTACACTCAAAGATCCAACACTATCATGCAACCAAACCAATATGGTGGACAATCTAGTAATCTTGAAGCCGTAGTGAACCAATTAGTTTCCTGCATGGACCAGATAGATCCCTACCATCCCTCGTACAACTATCGAGAGATGTGTAGTCAACCTTTGGATTCCATAGTTGTTTCCCAACCTTATCCTAAGAATTTTCCTATGCTTGTTCTCCCTATATATAGAGGAACTGAAGACCCCATAGAGCATCTTCGTATGTTTAGAATAGCATGTCATGATATATCTCATGATGATTTTCTATTGCTAAAGATGTTCCCAAAAATATTGGAATGTTATTATTAGTTGCCTACCAATTTTTTGAGAAATTTTGAAGAAATAGCTGATCATTTGTCCACCAATTTAGTGCCTACATAGAGAGGCATGTGAAAATTAAGGATTTGTACAACTTGAAGCTGGGAAAAGATGAATGCTTTGTCAATTTTCTAGCAAGATGGAGACAATTTCTAGGGAAATTACACTTTATATTACCCCATAGGGAGATGTTGGATATTTTAATTAATAAATTGCAAGAACAATTGTCCTATGAGATTTCAACTACTACTTTGACAACCTTTGATCAGGCTATATATTTAGCATGAAGAGTTGAAGATGCTCTCATTAGAATAGGCCAATTTAAGAAGAACGACGATGATAAGACGTCTAAAAATAAATATAAGAATAAACAGGTTATGGGTGATGGAGTCACCGACAGTAGAAGTACTACAAATATTAACATTACAAAAACCACGAAGAAGTTTGTATTGAAGGTTCTTGATAGACCTCCAAGAGAATTTACTAGGTTAAATCAACCTTTATCCACTATCTTGCCACAATTATTAGAACAAGGTTTAATACAATTACCCAATATTAGGGAACCTGATCCAACCATACCTGGATACAGAGCAGATCTATATTGTTATTTCCATAGAGGATCTGGACATTCAAAAATTCTTGTAAGAGATTAAAACATAAAATACAATATTTGATTGATAACAATGAAATGAAAGTATAAAGTTTCCAACCAAAACAAAATGTTCCAAAAAATGCTCAGAAAGATACACAACAAAATTAGAATCAGAATGCAAATCAAATATTGGACATTTTTCAACATCCTTTACCCAAGCACAATAAAGAAGTGGATAATCAAGCTGAACATCATAATGTTCCCCATCCAACCCGATATGTAGGAACCATTAGTGTACATGTACCTTCTCATGACCTTGAGATATTTGGGACAACATTATCTATGGTCACAATTAGAACCATACACAATATTCAAACATCATATCCAAGTGATACAGATTATGAAATAGAAAGTGACATGTATATTACATCCAGTCCGTCGAATAGCTCTGAATATGAGTCAAAAACTATTCTCCCTATCACAGCTCACATGGTTCCAGAAGAACCATTTCCAATAAGGGTCACAACAAGACCATCATCAAAACAAATCCTCCCTAATGAGAAATCCATGAATGCTAGACTATGACCCATTCATCATGCAAACAATAATATTGTGGGTACCATCATAGCTGTTGCTAGACAATAGGCCCAAAATTCTCAACAAGATCAAAATCATAATGCTAAATCAACCCCATTTGTTTTAAAGTTTTCTAATAAAGGAAATAATGCATCGAATGCTCAAACTAAACCCCCTTATGATATCAATGAACAATTTTTTAATATTATAGCAAGGATTTGCCTCTTAGACCTTCTAAGATCATCTCCCACACATAGGGAAGAATTAATGCATACATTAATTCAAATGATGGTACCACAAGACATACTACCTGAAGCCATGGTAAATACCATTTTACCTTATGAAGTCGACTGTATTGACTTTTGATATAGAGATATTCCATTTCATAGTTTACATAAAGACAATAACTTATACATTACTACATTAATTGGAGATGTGGTTGTCAAAAGAGTTTTGATTGATAATGGTTCTCCCTAAATATTTGTACTTTTGATTTTTATCAGAGATTTGGATTTAGAAGTGATGAGATGAAGAGAATAGATATGATCATAAAATCCTTTAATGATGAAACACAAGAAACATGTGGAGTTATTACAATCCCATTGCATGTTGGTCCAAGAACCTTGGATATGACTGTATTTATTCTACATTATCCTACATCGTACAATATACTTTTGGGTTGCCCTTGGACCAATGAAATGTGAGCTATACCCTCTACCTTACACCAATGTTTCAAATTTGAATTTAAGAATCAGTTGGTCACCATTCATGGTGATCCCAAACCATTTGATATGTGTGCCTTGACAGAACCAATTGGGATTCAATTTTGCCCTACCTTGTCTTCTACTCATACTAATTATGCCTTTCCCACTAAACGTGTGAAGCTTAAACCTAAAATACCATCTCCTCCATCTACACCAATTACATCCCCATCTCATCAACCTTCTCCTAAAGAATATCCACCAAAATCTACATTTAATACTAATCCCACAATAATTTCTCCTTGTCCTATCCCTACACCACCCAAATCCATAATAAATCCATCTACTACAACCTCTATCCCATCCACATCTACTAAATTTATATTTTATACATATAAAACCATATAAGAGGCTCCTTCTACTTCATATGCTCTGTCTAATGAGCTATTACCTGATTTGTCTAAAATTCTCATAACATCAGAAGAAATAGATTTTTCCATGCAATATTCCCTTGCCTTAAACAAATTACCACCATCTCAAAGTACTTTGGGCTTGCCACAACCTATGGGAAGTATTTACCAAGTTGGGAGATGTACCTTCATTTATAAGGGATATGATTGGGGTAGAATACCTAGAAATATTAAAACTAATTATGATGGACATGCTTAATGTTATTTCATCGATAAATATATTAAAGCTAAACCTATAATGCTTAAACTAGGATATGAAGGAAAAGGTTTGGGACCTTTCCAGAATGGCATGAAATAACCTTTTTGAGGTCAAAGCATGGCCTACCCGATGTGGTATAGGCCTATTTTCTAGTAAGTGTTAGCCATTCCCATTTGAGGATGACGATCACTTAATACCCTATCAAGATTATTAGATGAATAAGAGATCCTTAAGTCTATGGGTAAGTTATTTTCTTGTAATATGTTATCTATAGCTTACCCCAAAATGATTGTTGAGCTAGACGAACAATTAGAGGGTGACATTTTCCATGATATTTCCATTGAAGAATTATTGCATAATGGCTTTTATTTTGATGGGTCTATACCACATGTAGCTCATCTTGAGGCCACAACCCCTCAAGAAGAATTATCTAAGTTGGCCTTAGAAGAATTATAAGAATTGGGTGTATCACCCACCCTCCTAATTTTGAAAGAGACTTACATATGGAAGTGGAAAATGTTATAAAAGTTAATATTGGAACATAAGAGAATTCTCACATAGTCAGCATAAAATTAGAATTAAATGAGGAAAAACAAAACATATATACTGCATTTCTTATAGAATATAGTGATTTATTTGCTTGGACATACGTAGATATGCCTGGTTTAAACTCTTATGTAGTTATGTATCATCTAGTAATATGCCTGGATGCGAAACCAGTTAAGCAAAAACTTAGAAAAATGCATCCTAAAGTTGCCCTACTAGTCAAAGGTGAGTTACAAAACTCTTAAATATTATATTTATTCAAGCCATTGATTATGTTGATTGGATTTTTAATGTTGTCCCTGTAACTAAAAATGAAGAAACCAATATTAGGGTTTGTACAGACTTTAGAGACATTAATGTTGCATGCCCTAAAGATGATTTCCCTCTTCCTAATATGGATCAGATCATTGATTTTACTGCTAGAAGTGGGATGCTATCCCTTATGGATGGATTCTTAGGTTATAATCAGATCAGGATAGCTCTTGAAGACCAAGCTAAAATAGCCTTTATTACCCCTTGGGGAACCTTTTGTTGGAAAGTAATGCCATTCGAATTAAAGAATGCAGGTGCAACCTATCAACGAGCTATGACTTACATTTTTGATGATATAATGTATGATATTCTACATGATTATTTGGATGATATTATAGCCCATTATGCTGAAGAAGATGAGCATTTAGATGATTTGAGAAAACTGTTTGATCAGTTAAGAGAATACCATATCCGTTTAAACCCAGCAAAATGTATATTTGGAGTTAGGTAAACTGTTGGGGGTTATTGTTTATTTGCATGGTATTGAAATTGACCCTCTCAAAATTCAGGCTATCATTGATATACCAACTCCTAAAAACATGTATGAGTTATGGAGTTTACAAGGTAAACTTCAATCTCTCTGTCACTTCATTGATAAGCTGGCGGATAAAACTCGACCTTTTCTCAAATTGCTTAAGAAAAAAATTTTCTTTCAATGGGATGATGAATGTAAAGAATCCTTTGAACAAATAAAACAATATATTTTAAGTCCTCATATGCTTGCTCCTCCCAAACCTGATCGTCAATTCATATTATACATTTTTGCTTCAAAATTTGCCTTAGGAGCTATGTTAGGTCAACTTGATGATGAGAAGAAAGAATGAGCTAATTATTATATTAGTAGAACATTAATAAGTTATAAAATTTGTTATACATCACTAAAAAAGTTATGTTTGGCAGTCATATTTTCTATGCAAAAATTGTGCCATTATATGCTTAGTCAAAATACATATGTCATTGCCAAATCTGATCCCTTGAGGTATCTCATGAGCCGACCTTATCTATCTAGTATCACAACAAAGTAGGTTCTCACTTTGAGTGAGTTTTAACTCACATTCATAGGTCAAAAATCCATTAAGGGTCAAATAATAGCAGACCAATTAGTCACTGCACCATTAGAAGCCATTCATCCCCTCCTCATTGAGTTTCCTAATGAATGCCTTAATCTAGAGGAAGATCATTCTGAACAATGATCTTTATATTTTGATGGAGCTCGATGTATGAGTGGGGCTAGTGTGGGTATCATCCTAATATCCCATCAAAAGCACCTTATACATTTATCATTTAAATTAAAATTTGCTCACACTAATAATACTATCGAATATGAAGGCTCTAATCCTTGTATTACGAGCTGCCTTATCACTAAAAAATAAATACTTATTAGTTTTTTGTGATTCTCAATTAGTAATAAACCAAATTAACGATGTTTATCAGACCTGAGATGATAAATTGTGCCCATATAAAGTTTATGTATTATAGTTGATATCATTATTTGATAAGGTCACCTTAGAAACTATTTCTAGAACTAGTAACCATGTTGCTGATGCTATGGCTGCAACCAATTCCTTATTGCCCTTGGAGTTGGATGATGAGTATTCTACTATCATTATTCACCAAATCCAAGAACCCACTTCCAAAAAACCCTATTTAGAGCCATTGGATGTATTTCTAATCAATGAAATTACTCCTGAACCATGGTACATCGACATCCTCAATTTTCTCCAAAATAGAACCTTCCATGAAGGTTTTAATAGGAACCAACATCGGTTATTACATAAATGAGTTGTTTGCTTCGTGATAGTTGGAAATATTTTGTATAGGATATCCTTTGAAGGTATCCTATTGATATATTTAAATCTAGAAGAGTCTAGAAAATATTTAAGTGAAGCCCATGACGGGTCTTGTGGAGGAAATTTTAGTGGTAGTGCCATTGCTAAGAAGCTCCTTAGAATAGGATACTTTTGGCCTACCATGGAGAAGGATGCCCATGATTATGTGCACCATTACGACAAGTGCCAAAAACACATTGACCTTGTTCATGCTCCTTCTCAAGAACTCCAAGCTATTTCATCCCCTTGGCCCTTTTCTAAATGAGGCTTAGACATTATTGGGAATATCAATCCCATATCATCTGATGGCCACAAATTCATCATAACTGCCACTGAGTATTTTACGAAGTGGGTAGAAGCTATACCTTTATCTTCTTGCATGAGAACCCAAGTTTCAAAATTTATTCTCAATCAAATCATTTGTAGGTTTGGAATTCTTGCAAATCTCATCTTAGATAATGGAACTTGTTTCAAAAATAAAGATGTCAAAAATATAAAATTCAACATCGTTGGTCCACTCCCTATTATCCTTTGGGTAATGGCCAAGCAGAAGCATCTAATAAAACATTAATTAAAATCCTCAAAATATTGGTTAAAAATCAGGCCGTGACTAGCACATGCAATTATATCGTACCTTGTGGGCTTATCAAACTAGTGTTCATACTCCCACGGGCCCTTCTCCTTTTGTTTTGGTTTATGGTGCTGAATATATTTTTCTATTCGAGCTAGAAGTTCCTTATCTAGCTTTGCTACTTTAGGACACTGAAGTAGGAGATGAATATCATGTTGGCAAATTTAGTCAGCTAGAACTCCTAGACGAGAAGCTCATCAATGCTTTGGAACATCTTCATGCCTATCAAAACAAGCTCAAAAGAGCATATTCAAAGAAATTCCATAATCGATCTTTTGAAATTGGTTATCTAGTCTTAAAAGAAAATCAAAAGAACACTAATGCCACTAAAGATCATAAAGGTAAATTTCAGCCCAACTGGCTTGGACCATACATTATTATTGCTAAATTTGGATCGGGTGCATATCGATTGGCAACCTTAGATGGAAAATATCTTAAGGAATCCATGAACATTATGCATCTCAAATGATATTATGCTTAAATATAAAATCCCACCATTGTATATAATTGTATATAATTTCCTCATTTCAAGCAATACACATAACTATTCAAAATCAAACAAACATAAAAAAATCATTAAAACCATCAAAAACAAGTTTATATTTGTATTACCAGTTCCTGAAATTTTTGTAGTTATATTTTCCTTTTATTTCAAATAAATTTAGAAGTTATCTTGAACCACGTAATTTTAGCTCACATAATAATTATTTTGATCTTATTGCTATGATTATAAATCTCTCTTATATTGAAATTCATTGTTGCATTAAATAACATTTTGAGTTTCGGGAACTGATCTTGTTATTTATTTGAACCAAGTCCACTTTTACATATTAAAATGATTGTTGTAAATTCGAAAAAAGATACTACACAGTAGTTGTGGTCTCCTGAGTGAAAAGTTTCCCCTGCTATCCTATCATGCACATGGTCTAGAATCTTTGAGAATTGGAAAAAGGACAATCTCACCCCTACCCAGAATAAAAATACCTTGTTCCACATATAAGCTAAGAAAGTATCCCTAGAATAAGAAGAAAAAAATAATGAAAAGAAAGAAAACATAAATGTTCAAAATCCAAGAAAATTCAAAAATCCAAAAAAATCAAAAGATCATAGAAAAGTCAAGAAAAATTAGAAAGAGAAGAATAAAAAAGAGAAAGAAAAAAGAACAAGAAAAGCAATAAAATTTCTCTCCCTACCCTTTGAAAGAAAATAAGGGTGAATGAGCTTGAATCCCTGTAATTCTTATTTATTCTAAAATCATGAGGTAAGCCCCATAACAGGTGATTTGTGCCCAACTTGCTTGACATTGGGTAATTCCTAGTGTAGTGATATGTCAGTCACATTAGCAAACTTATTTTGTACAACCTATGTTCACTTGTGGATTAGCTAGCTCTTGATGACCTGACTTACATAGTAGTCTCATACGGTTACATGCACAAAAATCATGGTTAATGAATCTTCACTTGCACACACATTGGTTCATTTAAATTTCTTGCATCAAAATACCTTACTCAAAATTGGTAAATGAACATTACAAAGCACACACATTTGATCTTCGAGATATTTTGTGTCATTATGATAAATCAAGATGGATAATGAACTCATGTATGCACACATTGGGTTCTTGATAAATTTAAATGTTATCTTCGAAATAAATTAAAATATTTGTTCGAAATGTAAAACTTTAAATATTTTCAACATTCAATTATTTATTTACAAATATCTTATTTTGTTTTTTGACTTCAGTATGATAGCATTATTTTTAGGTTGTCAGGATCCCCTATTGGAGCCTAAACTAATGGAGAACTCTATCATACCGATGGAGCTCTATCTCACCCCACTTCATCCTCATCCAGATCACTCACCTAATGCGAGCCAACTCATATTCATCCTTTGGCCATCCTGGAATCTCTCTCCATGGCCTCCAGGTAATATGGTCTAGAGTCAAGTCATCTATAAACCTACGAGAGGCAGGTAAATAAGCTCTCCTTTGTGAGCCTCTTTGTAGCCACAAGTAGAACACCCTAGGTCTCTCTCCATAGACCCCTGTTAGTGGAAGCCCTACAGGCCTCCTCACTACAATGTTCTCCCAGCACTAGACCTGTAGGAGCGACATCAACACCATGAATTTGCCTTTTTTGTACACGATCCCATGGAGGATCTTGTACAAGTAGCACAGAATATAAGGTCCCAAGGAAAACCTATACTTGTGATCCCTCATATCATAGATGACATCTGAAAGCAACCATGGCACTCTACATCCACTCTGGTGGTATATCAATAGGCCATCCACTATTCTATCCAAAACTTTGGTCAACTGGGTCACACCTAGAGTCTTCCTCAAATGCTCAATGTTAACCCCATCCTTCTCAAGGATGAAGCTAACATATTCGGATAATCTGATCATGGCTCAACCAATATTGGTTGAGGCAGTAATATAACATCCCTAAATTGGGATCCTCAGAGTACTCCACACGTCCTCTAGTGTGGGAACCATCTCCTCTATCGGCAATCGAAAGCATGATGACCCCGGATACCATCTCTCAGTGAGGGCCATCAGTAGCCCCATGTTCGTAGGTACCTATGGCATCTCTGCCACATGTTGCAAACCAATGACATCAAGTGTGTCCCACTCTATTAGGTCTAATGCACCTAAATTATCTCTCAAACTCTCGTATTTCCACTCTTAGCTCTTTAGTACCCCTTTCTACAAAAGCAAACAACAAAAAGCTGGATTATTACACCATTAAAAACATCAATAAAAAAATCAAAATCGTCTAAATTTTTTTTTATATCGACCACTATTGGACGATATCATCCTTGATTGGATGAGATCCTCGTCGTTTCGACAAGATCATCTCATATTGTATGATTCATCCCTAAAAGTTGAATCATCCCTAATTGGACGTGATCGCCCTGAATTCGTCAAGATCACCTATGATGATCTTGCTGAAGTTGGGATGATCTTGTCAAAATCGAGATGATCTAGAAAAATAAAAGAAAATAAAAGAAAATGAATAGTGGAGATAGATCTTTTCAACTTTCATATTATGGGTGAACCACGTTAAAATTGGTGTCACTTTGTGGATGAGATTGTGCATTGCTTTGATATTGCTTTGGGTATATTGCTTTACTATTTTGAAGTATAAAGAAAAAAAGTAAAAAGAGGTCTTATACTGTTCACCCCCCCTCTCAATATAAGCTTATGTTCTTCAATTGGTATCAAAGCAGGTGCCTTCGAAAAGTTTAGCAGCTTGAAGGAAAATCTAGTAAAGAACACAATGGATCATTCAAGTGGTAATGCAACACCTATTCTTGATGGGTCAGATTTTGGTCTTTGGAGTGCAAGGATGACGGTTCATCTAATGGCACTTGGGAATGAGATATAGGAAGTGATTGAAGATGAGTACACTATTCCTGAACATGGTCCTAATACTAAAGAAGAAAGGCTCCTACATCACAACAATTCAAAGGTAATGAATGCAATCCTGAAAGGCTTACAGAAAGCAGATCTCACCAAAGTGATTCATTGCAAGACAACTAGTGAAATGTGGAATCAGTTGAAGGTGGTTCATATAGGTGATACAAATGTTAGAAATGCCAAGTTGAGGCACTTCAAAGGTATGTTTGAACAACTCAAGATGAATTATGATGAAAATATTAGTGACTACATGCTTCGTATGGATGGGGTTGTTAACTCCATGAAAGACTTAGGTCTTGAGCTTGCTGAAAATGATGTTTGTGATAAGATTTTAAGATCTCTTCCTAATAGATTTAGTGAAAATATTTCTACTATTGAGGAAGCTTGAGATTTGGATAAATTGAAAAAGGATGAGCTCCATAGTATACTTGCAAAGATTTGAGTTGAGAACTCAAGTGAAGGTTGATGTCAAGAAAGAGGCAGCTTTCAAGGCTACTAAGAAATCCAAAGGTAAACAGCTTCAAGAGAGTGATCAGTCTTCGAGTGATGAAGAGGCTTATTACAGCAAGAAAGGCAAGTTCCCTAGAAAGCACAAAAGCATGAAAAATGTAATATGTTTAAATTGTGGAAATTTTGGTCATTATGCTACTGACTGTACTGTTTCCAAGAATGAAAGTGATGAAGATAAACAGGATTCTAAGAGCAAGGATTTTGAAAAGCACAAGCATCATAGAAAGAACAAAGATGAGCACAACAATCAAGGAAAGAGGTATTCTCACAAGCACAAGAAGAGTTTCTACCTAGACAAAGCAAGTAAGTGTTCTAGTAGTGATAGTGAAAGTTCTTCAAGTGATAATGAAAATGAGATGTTCATATCAGAAAAAGAGGAAGAACCGAAACATAGATTCATTATCATGAAATGTCTTAGATGTGGAAATTTTGGTCACCTTGAGGACGATTGCACAAATAATGATTTGGTTTCTAGTATGTATGAGGATGCTTCAAAAAAATATAAGGAAGATGCTTGTATGGTTTTTGAAAAAGGTAGCACCTCTAGTGATAAGAAATTTGAAAAAGGCGTTGATGATTCAGAAAGCAAACAAATAAAGGATCTTGAAAATGAACTTATTAATGCTCTTCGTTCTTTGAAAAAGGAAAGAAAGAAGAATGCTAGACTCAAGGATAAGTTAGATGAATGTTGTATGGAGAGAGATGATCTTATAGAAAATCTTGATTTCTCTATAGCTAAGACACAAGATCTCAAGGATGAGTTAGAGTCAAAGTTCTTGAGTATAGTGAGTTAGAACACAAAATGGCTTCTTTGAAAGAGGAAATTAAAGAGTACAAGGATAAGATTTACAGGTTTCAAGATAGCTCCAAAAAGGTTAAGTCACTCATCAAAGGTCAAAGAAAGACAACAAATAAAACAGGCCTTGGTTTTGTTAAGCCGCACAAGGAACAAGTTGGAGAGTCTAGTAAGAGACTCCAAAAAGAAGAGAGTTCTGATGAGGAAAGTATTTCAGATCATGAGTCCTTGAATGATAGATGCGCAGAAACATAAAACAGAATTCAGAATGAGAAGAAGTAGTTTTCGGGACCCAAGAGGTCAAATAAAGGAAAATTTCACGGTAGATGTTTTACGTGTCACAGGTTTGGTCACATGGTTGCACATTGCATGGCTCAAGTGAAGAAGGTAAACGACAAATTCAGAAGTGCTATTTTCTTTCAAGGGTATTGCTACTCTTGTCAACAGTTTGGGCACAAGGTAGTCTATTGTGATGTAAATAACAAGAATAGTTTTGATCAAAACAGGTTCGGCCAAAACAGGTTTGGTCAAAAAAGGTTTGGGCAAAATAGGTGGATTCAAAGAACAGGTATGCCTCAAATATATAACATTGTTACTTGTTATAAGTGCAACAATGAAGGTCACATAGCTAGACAGTGTAGAGCTAAACTTCCAAGGTACAGAAATAGAAACAGTGGCATTATCAGGTCCAAGGATCAAGGCACGAACAAGAACAAGGATGAGAACAAGAACAAGAATAGTGACAAGAATAGGAATATGGATAAAGAGTTCAAGAGAAGGCCCGACAAGGAAGTTATAGATGCTGATGATGATCAGTGCCTAATGGGAGTTTTACTCCCACCCCATAATTAATCACCTCATCTGGAGGTGGGGGAGGGACTGAGCTAAGAGGCTCAATCTTAGTCCCGAGCCCCAAAGGTGACCCTTTGCCATTGATGACAAATGGTGAGAGATATGAGTAAGGGGGAGAGCTTCAAAGTGAAGAGGAAAGCTTCAAGTCAGGGGGAGCAAAACTTCAAAGGAAGATTCTTAGTTGTGGGCACAGTTGGTCAGTTGTTAGCATAGTTGGTTTCAGTTTTGGCTCTTGAGGAGTGTTTTCAATAAAGGTTTGCCATCAATGACAAAGGGGGAGATTGTTGGAAATTTTGGTACTTTGGGTACATTGCATTTGCTCAAGTGAATAAGATGTCATTGATGTCAAGAAGCTTTCGAAGGAATTTGGTTTGATGTCAAATAATTTGTTTTGATGAAGGTTACGGCATGACAGTTTCAAAGGTCTTTTGCAAACCCCAAGATGACAGGTTCGAAAGAAAGTAAGTTGGAAAAGTGTTGCGATATCGCGACATGTCGCATTTTTGCAACTTAAGTAGGAGAGAGAAATATTTTTAGAAAAGTGTCACTCACGATATCGTGACATGTCGCATTTTCACGACTTAAGTAGGAGAGAGAAAGCTTTTTAGAAAAGTGTCGCGATATCGCGACATGTCGTAGTTTCACGACTCAAAGAGGAGAGAGAATGTACGGAGTCAAAAATGTCGCAATTTCGTGACATATTGCAAGGAAGGTTGTACGGATGAAAAAGTGTCACGATTTCACGACATGTTGTAGGAGAGAGAGTCCGAAAGAAAAAGTGTTGCGATTTCGTGACATATTGCAAGGAAGGTTGTATGGATGAAAAAGTGTCATGATTTCGTGACATATTGCAGGAGAGAGAGTCCGAAAGAAAAAGTGTCATGATTTCATGACATAATGCAGAAGAGAGAGTCCATAGTGTGAATTTTTGTGATTTCACGACAAGTTTGAAGAGAGAGAAAGTAACACAAAATGTGTCATGATTTCACGACATGCTGTAGAACTCAAAGTGAGAACCGTTGCGATTTCACGACATGCTGCAGATGAAAATGTTCCAAGTAAGAACTATCACGATTTTGCGACATGTAGCAAAGGAAAGGTTTCGAAGTAAGAAATGTCATGATTTTGTGACATGTTGAAGAGAAAGCGTACGAATGTAGAAAGTGTCACGATTTTGTGACATGTTGAAGAGAAAGCGTACGGATGCAGAAACTGTTGTGATTTCACGACACATTGAAGAGAAAGCTTGCGGATGCAAAAAGTGTCACGATTTCGCAACAGATTGAGATGGAAGCATACGATTGGAGAAAGTGTCACGATTTTGTGATAGAATCAAAAAGCTGGTCTTCAATAGGAGAAGAGTCATGATTTCATGACAGAAGCAAAATGATAGAGCATGGAACAAGAAGTCTCGTGATTTCGTGACAAATTCAAGAAGGAAGAGCTCAAAGGCAAAAGCATCACGATTTTGCGACATGTTCCGTTTTCACGGGCATAAGGCAGAGAAAAGCACAAGGCAGCGAAAGTGTCATGATTTTGCAACATGTTCCATTTTCATGGGCGTAAGGCAGAGAAAAACACAAGGCAGTGAAAGTTTCACAATTTCGTTACATGTTTCATTTTCGCTAGTGCAACAGAGAAGAGTGCAAGGAAGCGAAAGTGTCACGATTTCGTGACATGTTTTGCTTTCAAAAATGCAAGCCGAGAAGAGGTTAAGAAATTGAAAAGTGTCATGATATCGTGACATGTATTTTCATTGCAGAAGCTTTAGAAAAGTTACAGAGGCAGTGAAGCTGACAAAGTCAAATTTTAGCCGACGAAGATTAGGGCTTACGGCCAATGAAGATTAGGGTTTTGCATTTGTTATAACAGCCAACTAAGATCAAAGTTTTCATCATGAAAATTTTGTTATATAAGGAGGGCTATTTGGAGAGTTGAGGTTGTTGGATGTGTTGTGGAAGTGTGATGTTCGCAGATAGTGCGCAGAGCAAGAATATCGATCGTCGAGAGCAGAGTGCAAAATTCGATAGTAGTGTGTAGAGTGCATTTCGTCGAATCTTCTAAGTGTGAAAGATCGCAAAGGAAGCAGAGTGTGCGAAGACGGTGCTATTGTGATTGCACAGAGGTGCAAAGGTTGAAGTTCAACCAAGTGCGGCTATGATTGCGCAAAGAGAGCAGAGGGCATAGAGAGCAAAAATGGCAAGGACAAATGCGAAGTGTTGTTGCTTAAGTTTAGAGGTGCATTGATTCTTTGAGTAGAACCTGAGGACATATTTGGTTGCTAAGTTGTTGTGGACATGATCATAGAAGGTAGAGGTCTCTTAGGCTGAGCATTGAAGATACGAGGTCTTCGATGGAAATGAGTTCCACATGTTGGCAAGAGGTAGAGACATTTGATCTTCTGAGGGATCATTTCCAGAATGGAGGCGAAGGTATCTCCTTTGAGCAGAGGCTCATAAATTCAGATTAGGGGAAGGTATCTCCTTTGGGCTGAGGCTCATAAACATTGTAATTGGGAAGGTTTCCCAAAGAAATTTGAGATAACTTTTAGAAGAAAAGTTTTGTGGACGTAGCCCAACCATTCTAGGTGAACCACGTTAAAATTGGTGTCACTTTGTGGATGATATTGTGCATTGTTTTGATATTGCTTTGAGTACATTGCTTTACTGTTTTGTATTATAAAAGAAAAAGTAAAAAGAGGTCTTATACTATTCACCCCCCCTCTCTTAGTATAAGATTGTGTTCTTTAGAAAATGAAATTAGGTCTTACCCTATTTTCTAAAATTATATATTAAAAATCGAATATTTTTTAAATTTTTTCGAGTTTTTACCAAATGATCGATTTGGGTAAAAACTCGGAGGTGGCACCATAGTAATCAGTTGCACTATTTGAATTAGAATCGTTGCTTAAAAATTAGAATAAATTTTTGAAGCATGATGATTTCTTTTTTAACGCATTTTCCTCAAAAAATTCGTTAAAGAGGGGGGAAAATGTAACACCCTAAAAATGATGCAGTTGATTTACCATAAGGTTAAAAATATAAAAATTCACCCTAAAATCGCATTTTAAACAGCTTGCCTTGATTTTCACACCATAAATAGGCTTTGTTTTGACCGTTGGATGATATCATCCTCGATTTGATGATATCATCCCTAATTGAACGAAATCATATAGAGACGAATGTCCAGATGATTTCATCCAGAATAGAAATTTGCAAGAATAGAAGCACAATCAAATCAGTTCCAAATTCCTAGCTTATCTGGGCATAAGCACGTTGGGTCTGTTAACTATACTCCCACTGGATATCTCCCAGATTGGGATGGATCCCAACCCTCTAACTTCCTCCTAGACCTATAAAACCCATGATTTGCTAATGCAATTTCCTCTAGTTGATCAAATACCTACAACCCAAATCCTATTAGTTTCAAAAACATCCCAAGCACTATTATTTTCATATTTTTTATCAACTCACTTGTAGGTTTTTCACTATGCATTAGTCAGATGAAGCTCGGATCGTCGTAGATGATCTCATCCTGATTGTAGATAATCATGTTCTGATTGGAGGTGATCTTGCTGGATTAGAGGTGATATTATTTTTAGTCCTCTTGGGGGAAATTATGATATACAAATTGTATTTTCTCCCATTTTTGTTGATAAAATTGCATTAGATTAGTTTATTGCTTATAATGCATCTGTTGTTCACCTCATTTTGTCAATAGTACAATTTGTTATCCTTTTCCTATTGGCATAAGCAGTTATATTTAATTCAATCTAAAATTAGTTTCTAAGTCATCATAAGTATTCATTTACATACTGTTAAATTGATTTTACTGTATTTTGGAATATTTCTCTGTGTTTTGGCATCAACTTGTGTAGTTGGAGGTTTTAGACGAAATCGTTAGATGATTTTGCCTAATTTTAGATGATATCATCTGATTTTGGACGATCCTACATAATTGTAGATGATCTTGTTGAATTGCATGTGATTTTAGCAAATTGCAGATGTTCTAGACTACTTCAAAAAGTAGAATTTTCATCAGACATCCAAAATTGAGTGAGTCATTTCCAATTTCTTTAAAATATTTGGTTAACTACATTTAATTATTATTTTGTTTGCTATATTCATATAAGTCGTAAAATTGCATATAGAATAGTTTAGTTTCATTATGGCCAACCTAGGTGATTGAAATTAAAATGAACTCATCAAACACATCTTCAACCTAGACTCAGAAGCTGCCACAAAATGCTTCCTCGTGAACCCACCATCCATTGACAAATCACCAAAGAGGACACGACTCAAGTGTCTCTCGTCTGAGGTGTAGCTTTACAATTTTCCCATTTTCCTTTGAGGTGCGGATCCATTAGGCTAGAGGAAAGGAGTGCAAAAATTTTAAGCCTATATTGAAGGAATATCCTACAAGAACACAAATGGCAAAGAAAGGCAAGAGTATAATTATGAGACACAAGAAGAACATAACACCTATGGTCACGAAAGAAAATAAATATGAGTTTAATATATTTTTTTTGGAAGGACAAATGGAAATAGATTCAAGAGATGAATCAAGTAATGGAGAAATATCTAGACTGATAAATTTTTGTACCATATGTGGGAACACAGGTCACCATGTAGCTTATTATCCACAAGAATGTTTTGTTTATGGTCAACTTGGCCATGATGTAGGTTATTGTAATGGGTTTAGTAGTGGTGAAGATGAAGATGATATTCTCAAAAATAAAATCCTAGAGATTGGTTCAAGAAAGGATAATAGGGACAATCAAAATAGGTATGAAGAAGAAACTCTACTTTTAGTAATAAAAGAAAAAGAAGATGCTTCAGAAAAATAAAAAGGGAAAGCCACTCTTAAGGAACTCGTTGAATTGAAAAGAGAATTTAGAATTGAAGGGTCAAATACAAGAAGATGAGAAATGTAAGACAAATATTTTACAAGACCTTTCTAACTTGAGAGATAAGGTTGAAAAGGCAAGAAGAGTTGAAAAATGTATGGTTGAATAGAAAAAGGTAAAAGAGATAGAATGTGAAAGGCTTATGGTTACTCTTGAAGAATTAAGAAGGGAGAACTCAATATTAAGGTTTCAAGCTCAAGAAGATGAAAAGCAAAAGCAAGGTTTCTACAGGAATTCACCAACTTCAAAATCAAAGTTGAAGAGACAAAAAAAATTGAAGAAGGTATGGCCTAAAAATTAAAAATAAAAGATCTAGAGTGTGAAATATTAGAGCATGAGATAGTTTCACTAAGAATGAAAGTAAAAGGTTTTAAGGACAAGCTACACAAGTTTGAGGAAAATTCAAAGAATTTAGATAGGATTATCAATGAACAAACATCATAAGTCACCATAACAAGACTTAGTTCTAAAGAAGAACAAGAGAAATAGGAAGCAGAAAAAGGAGAGTCAAGCTCAAACAATAGAAAAAGTAGAAGAGTCAAAAGAAGTAAGTAAAATAAAGAGTGAGACTTCTAAGGATAAGTTGGACAATAAAAAGTTCAACAAGGAAAGGAACAATGCACAAGTAAGGAACATATGGAATAGGAAACAGGTAGAAGAGACTAAGAGACCAATGGTGTCTAGGCAAGGTTTCTTCAATGGAAGATTTTTTTCATGTCACAGGTTTGGGCACATGGCTTCACAGTGCATGACACATGAAAGACAAGATTATGGAAATGGATAACTTTTCCATGGGTATTGCTACTCATGTAATCAGTTTGGTCACAAGGCAATGAATTACAAGGTTCATGACAAAAGAGGATATGGTTTTCCTAAGACATTTGCACCTACAAGGAATAACAACATCAAGTTTTATAAGTGTAATAATTATGGTCATACAACAAAATGGTGTAGAGTAGACATTCCAGAAATATGTATGAATAAGAACAAGAATATGAACATGAACAGGAACAAGAACATGGACATGAACAGGAATAAGAACAGGGATGTGAACAAAAATAGGAACAAGAACATGAATGATGATAGGACCAGGAACATGGATACAGATAGAAACAATCATAGGAATCAAAAAATTTAGAAAATAATGGAAGAGGATAAATATAAAGAACAATGCTTTTGGGGAGTAGAAATACTCCCACACCAGAATTAACCACCTCAAAAGGAAGTGGGGGAGGGGCTAAGATAAGAGGTTCATTCTTAGCCCCGAGCCCCAAAGGTGACCCTTTGCCATTGATGTCAAAGGGGGAGATATTTGTGTAATGGGAAGAGATTTTATATTTGAGAGATAATTGATCCAAGGGGAGTAGTGTCCTAGGGGAGTAGAATAAAAATAAAAGTCAAGTTTTAGTAAAAATAAAAAGGGTTGCCATCAATGACAAAGGGGGATATTGTTGGACATTTTGAGTCCCTAAGTCAAAGTTGTCATTGATGTCACCAGATGAAGTCATCATTAATACCAAATATTTCAGTAGGAAACAAAGGGGATAGAATGGTTATTTGATATCCAGGAAGAAGGCCAAATATCAAGTGAAATAGTGCAAAAGACAGAAGTTAAAAAGGAGTTATAATATTTATTTTATAAATTATTTAAATTCAGTGTGAATTTAAATTTTATAAATAAATATTATAATTATAAAGTGTTCATTAAAGGTTGACCTTAATAAAAGTAAAGGTCTTAAAATAATTAATTTATAAAATTTAAATTCAAGAGGAATTTAAATAATTTATAAATTAATTAATTAAAAGTTTCAATGGAGGCAAAGGTTTATTATTTTAAAACCCAAGGTTGGGTTTTACTAAGGCTTTCGAAGCCTTAAAGCGCCAATGTGATGCATTCAAATCAAATCACCGATGTCCTAGACAAAGGAGGAGGGCAATACCAATATAAGCTTAAAGTTTTTGTTTAATCATCCTTGCTCGAATGAAATTTGTGCGGTATATGCAAATGAGCTCGTGTGGTTTTTTAAAATGTTTTGCAAAGCGAAGAATAAGATGGAGAGAGACCACCCCCCAATTTGCATTGGACAGTGTGGCCTAGTGGCAACTTGGACAACACGAAGGCCTTTGGAGCATGAAGGTCATGCATATGATTCTCGTAAAGTGGTTTTGGTGATAGTGCAAAGTGGAAGCACCCAAGGTGCACATTTTTGTTGACGTGGGCAAGGAGAATAGCAAAGAGAAAGCACATCATGCTTTCCCCTTTGCAAATGAGCATATAGCTCGTGTGGCAACCTTAGCCGTGGCTAAGGCACTCACGATGAGGGCAAGTCGTGGGGTCAAAACCCCTTGATGCAGGTATGATTTTTAAATTAAATTTTTATGGTTTATGCCCTAAGGTTGGAGTGATAAGGATGTTATAAGGTTTATTAATTTTTTAATAAAATTTATTAAATAAAGGTTGTAGTGATTAATTTTTGAAGGTGAAGTATTGATAATTATTTGAGCTTTATTATTTGGAAATTATTATTTTGAGAGTTATATTTTAGGAGGTATAAGGAGTTATGATAAAGTGTTAATTGATATTTATTTTGAGACTTGTTTGTTATTATTTTTGATAAGGTTTTTCTTCTAAAATGAATTTTGTGGATGTGAAAAATAAGTTGGAGTAAAAAGGTGTATTTAAAGCTATATTTTACATTGTGATTTTAATTGAAGTCCTCTAACCCTTATGTGAGTTTGGAAAAGAGATTTTGTGAAGTGTGGCAGATTTTGTGGACAACTCCTTGGCAACAAGAAAAGGTATGGGTAAAATTCTTCTTTGTTGATTGGATTTATTGAAAATTAAGTTTGGAGTGAAAAGGATTTGTTTAGGGTTTCCTTTTCGAAAGTATGTGAGTGAATGCTTCAAGGTTTTTTGAATTGAGAGTTGTGATTAAACCTTGTTTTATAAGCATTGTTGTTGAAGCCATTGGATTGAGTGAAGAGTTGTAGAAAAGAACATGAGTATCATTGTTATGTGAATATTGTGTTATTAGCATTGTTGTTGAAGTGAGTTGTTGTGCAAAGAACTTGAACTAGGGTTTGAAAAGAACATGAGTATCATTGTTATGTGATATTTTTTGTTGAGCATTGTTGGAAATATTTTGAGTTGGATGATACATGCTTGGACTAGGGTTTGTGAGCAAGAGTTGTTTCTTGAGTGATTGGTTGAGTGAGTTGATTAAGCCTAGTCAAGTGGATGTATGAAGTGATTGTTCAAGTTCCATAAAACAAACTATTCTATATTATGAGTTGATAAAGTGATTGAGTTGTGAATAGTGCATATTGAGTCTCTAAAAATTCTCTTTATGCTTTTATGAGATTGAGTGGAGAAAGTGATTACATTTTGAATAAAACATATTGAGTCTCTAACAATTCTCTTTATGCTTCTATGAGATTAATTTGAGAAAGTAATTGAGTATTGAGTATAGAACATATTGAGTCTCTAACAATTCTCTTTATGTTTATATGAGATTGATTTGAGTTGAAAAGGTTATTGAGCAGAGTTGAGCAAGTTCTATGTGAGCTTGTTGAGTAGATTTGAGAAAGTTTTGTGTGGACCTATTGAGCATATTTTATCAAGTTCTAAAGAGGACTTATAGACAGTTTGGTGTGAGCTTTAGTGGAAGCTTGCAAGACAAATTTAAGACAAGTCTTTGAGAAGACTTGAGAGTAGATTTGATTTATTTGTTCAAACCTTGAGTTAAGGTTTAAGGTATATCTAGCAGAGTTTAGTCAAGCCTTGAGTTAGGTCTTGAGAACAGATATTGAATATAGATTTGTGCTAGACCGACTGGACTGTGTTTAGTGTAGATTTGAGAGCAAAGTTTGGTGCAGATTTGAGAAAATGTTTTTGCCAGACCAAAGATAGATATTGAGCATATTTGTGCTAGACTGAATGTATTGTGTTTGGTACAAATTTGAGTGAGATTATTGAGAAGACTTGTGCTAGACTGACTGGACTATGTTTAGTGCAAGATTTGAGAAGAACTGTGCTAGACCGACTGGACTGTGTTTAGTACAAAATTGAGATAGAGATTTGGAGGTGACAGAGCATAGAGGACAAAGTCTCCAACGAATAGAGATCCATCATCTAGGACATTGAGGATAGGTCTTCTGAGTGAGGACAAGATTCTTCAAGTGGAGAGAGATCCACCAATAAGTGCAGTAGAGGTAGAGTCTTCTAGAAGATCACCAACCAAAGTAGAGGAGAATGATTTATCCTATGGATAAATATCCATGAAATTGATTTAAGGGATCATCATATTATTTGGAAAGAGGTCCATAAACATTATAATTGGGAAGGATTCCCAAGAGATTGATTGATAAAATTTTAGTGAAATATTTTCTTCGTGGGGTATCTCACATTGGGTGAATCACATAAATTGTGGTGTCTCTATTGTGTGTGATAATTTATGCATTGCTTTGGTTATTGTTATTGATATTGACATTTATTATATTTATTAATACTATTTGGGAAAGAAAAGTAAAAAGTGATCTTATATTGTTCACCCCCCCATCTTAGTATAAGCTTGTGTTCTTCACTAAGAGTTTGGAAATCCAACATAAGAGAGATTTTACCAAAAATAATGGGAGGACATTTAGAAAGCTTTCAAGGGAGACAAGGATTCTATACTAGAGTCCAAGTATCACCAAGGATGCTAGCTCCAATTTTGACATTCCAAGGAGAATTGGAAAATAAGAGGTATGAAGATAGCAAAAGATGAAGGAGACAACTTGCAAATAGGATGATAGTGTACCATTAGGATGATAGTAGAACAATCAATCATTATGATGGTAGTAGTGTAGGCGATCACCATGATGACAATAGTATAGTTAGTCATCATGATGATGGTAGAGAAGATGGTTGACATGAGAATAGTAGGAGGAATAGACATCATGATGATTGTAGAAGGGAAGACCTCCATTATTTCAAGTTTTTGTAAATGAAATCAAGATGCAGTCAAGGAGAAGAAATAAATCCATAAGTTAGAGAAATAGCATGACATAAACAAGAGGAATAAATTATGGTTTGGTGTATTATTAGGATAACTAAAATAACTAATAGGTAAAATAGTAGCCAAAAACACCTTGAAGCCCTTGAAGCCACAAAAACCATTAGAATTGGCAATAGATATAATTGATGTATATGGTGATAATGAATTAGTAAGTGAGGGATATTGTAGTCACAAATAGGAGGAGGTATTATTTGTAGAAATATTATAAGTTCACATTGGCATATCCATGTGATTCACATAATGACAATGACATGTGGCAATGACCCGCAATGTAAATAGAGTAAATATGAAAAAGATAAAAACTAGAAAACAAAGAAGACAAAAAGAAAAAAAGATAAATATATGTATATACAAAAAAAATATAAAATAATAAGGACATCATTTGCATTCAATGTATCAATGTGGTGAACATGTGATATTTTAAACATGAAATAGCATTTAATTTTTAGTTAGCATGGACGACGATGGCAGCAAGTGAGATTTATAAATAGGGATGACCAAGGAGAAGAATGTGCATTGCAAAAAGGTAAAATTGAAGACTAAAGAAATTGTGCAATATCCAAAGAAATAGCTTGATAAATTGGTTTCTAGATATGCCTAGGCATCAAAAACTTACCACAACATATGAAGGATACTATAATTCACATAGAAATTGATAGACATTAAGATCTCATGAAGAATTACGATAATTATCCATGAAACATAAGGGTAATTTTTCTAATGCATTCATAGTCAAATACATTAGTTGAAAGGTTTAGACACTACTAATTTTTTATTCTGCATCTCACAAATTGAAAATCATGCAATTCAGAGCTATAACAAAAAAGTTATGTTGGTTTTATGATTACTCTATTTTTGAGTGATTTCTAAGCCAAAAAATAGAGAAAAACCTCATTAAAATAGTCATAAAAAGCCCTAGACAAACTCACAAATTTTCAAATTTGTTTTGTTGTATTAGTTATATCCTTGGGCACCCCTCATGCCATTTTTGAGGCCTGGCTCTATTTTTACCCAATATTCCAAAAATTTGTCATTTTCCCACAAACCCTGGTTGACCAAATATTCCAGAAATACAAATTTTGACATGGAAGTAACTTTTTTGAGTCATATCCTAGTGTGATCATATTTTCACACTAATCATTTTGGTATATAACACCCATAACCTTTTTTAGAAGTCAAAATTTTCTTCAGTGTGGGTTTTCCTTCGGGGTTTGCCTAGTTAGCACATCATGACAACTATGCATAGTTGAGCTCAATCACAAGCCAATGAAGTAGAAAACTTATGGAGAGGCCCTAAACACCTTCTATATTCTCTTGAAGATCTCACCGTTCTTGCAATAAACCTTGGTAGTCATTACACCCACTATTCTCTAGAGGATATCATCATTACCGCATGATGCATTAATAGTCATCACGAAGCCACTTCCTCACATAGGGGATCTACTCACCCAGGTTATAAGGTTACAACATACATGGTAAGACCTAACACAATTAAATCCCCTGGTATTGAGATATAAATCCATCGATCTTGCATAATGGATCGATCAGATCAGGAACCTAGGCCTCACACAGTTTAGAGAGAGAAGCTACTCCAAGATCAATTTGAGGTCTTGCACATTGAGCGTGAGCGTATAAAGAAAGAATACATGAAAGAGAAAATATTATAACAACATATATGGGATGAGATCAAATGGTATGAAGAGAAAATACTCCAAGATAAAATGGAGGCACTACTTATAGAGCAAGAGCATCTAGATGTCCTCGAACAAGAGGATGTGTGGGAACAATAGGGGTGACATTGATGCATGTATGAATAGTGCCTAAGGTATCAGCATAATTTGGAATAAATGGAACGTGAAGAAAAATCACATGGGGTAATTCTTGAAGAGGTATCCACACTTGGCACACATAGGCAATAACTCAACACGAAATGAACTGCACACCATCAAGATTTGCCTCCTAAGAAAATAGACAACCATTCCCATAAATAGACAAAAAAACCTCTTGTTGTCAATAAAAATTTAATAGACATATTCAAAGATACCTTACCTAATCACAAGGCTAAGGAATATTAAAATATCATGTGAGAAAGGTGCATATAGCCCCACCTAAAAAGGGTGGTATCAACATGATAAATATCATGACGAGAAGTAATGAAATCCCTAGCTAATCTGCATCACTACCAAATCTAATCAATGCTCAGCATTCATCACAGTGCTTAAAACAATTAAATCCTATTCCACCATACAAGGAACCTGTGATTAATTTTCACAAACAAGAGTTTAATCTAGCCCCTATTAATGAATCTGATCCCCAATTGTACATTATAACTAGAATTAATCAGATTTCATACAAGCAATTTTTGGTTGATACTATTTCATCCATCAATATCATAACTACCACTGCATTGAAATATCTCAACATTCAGCCTTCCCACATTAGAGCATCTACATTCAGCCTTCCCACATTAGAGCATCTACCTTCATGCTGCAAGCCTTTAATGATGTAAAATATCCCATAGTAGGCACAATAGTCCTCCCCATTAAGGCGGGATAAAATACAATATCTACATTATGCTACGTCTTAGAGTGTTCAAGAAAATATAACATACTGCTCAGAAGGCCCTACATAAGAGCCATGGAGTGCGTACCATACATAATGCATCAGTGCATTAAGTACATTCATGAAAATAAGGTCCATATAGTTCATGTTGATACAAATCCCTTTAAGTATTATAAACCAGTGGATCATCCATAGGAGCCTATTGTGTCACCCACACATATAAACATTAAACCTAATGATATTATCTAGATTTTGGATGCAACCCTATATTTTTCTATGAAGTTACCTTCACCACCACCATCACCTTTGGTTTCATCCATTACACCTCCATCTTCGACCTTTCCAAGCAATGATAAATTGGTGAAGATAATCATAAAAATTCTCACAACTATCTCAAACATGTCATTAGAGGACTCTCTTACTACTATCAAAGGGTAAGAACCTATTGTGGTTATGGATAAATCAAATCATATCATACCGTCTTCATCCACCATGTCGTGGGTCACAGTTCATTCAAAAAAAATTGAATTTAGAGAGCATATGGAAGTAAACATTACATTTTCACCTATCATTGAGTCCATTGAGAATTTAGGTCAACCTCTTGTTGAGTTGCTACCTGTTGATCCCATCCTTGATTCTTCACCTAAACATGAGGAAAAATTAGTTTTCACAATTGAAATAGAACAACCTCAGTAGGTTGAGGAGTCACCTACAACTCATCCAACTATTGAAGCACATACTCATAAGTTTGTGGGGATGGTTAACATTAAGTCATAGGATCGAGTGACTCTAAAGCAAATAAAACAAGGAATGATGTAATTATATTTTCCTTCCACATCGAAGGTGCCAATACCATTGAAATTAGTCATCCCTAACTCATTTCTCATGATGCCTCCTCAATATCAAGAACAAGTTAATATTAAGTCATAGGATCAAGTGAATATAAAGTAGATAAAAAAAGGGATGATGCAATAAAATGTTGCTTCCACATTAAAGGTGCCAAAACCATTGAAATTAGTCACCCCTAACTCATTTCTCATGGTGCCTCCTCAAGATCAAGAACATGTTAATATTAAGTTAGAGGATTGAGTGACTCTAAAGCAAATAAAACAAGGGATGGTACAATCAAATGTTGCTTCCACATTGAAGGTGATAAAAACATTGAATTTAGTCAACCCTGACTCATTTCTCATGGTGTCTCCTCAAGAGCAAGAATAGATGTTTTCCCCACATCAAATTTGAGATACTCAAGCTGACACAGTTCAAAACTACAAAGTGAAATAGAAACATGAACTAAGTCACAAACATGAGCATGTGGATACCACTATCGAAGTGGATCATAATGAAGCATCCACATTAGCTCAAATGAAGTAAATGGGTGATTTATAGTTACCTATTGGATTTTTACCACCTACTCTTTCACCTCCTTTGGTAGACAATGGTATTTCAAACCAATCACTAGAAATACACATGAGAGCCTTGTCTGTCTTGAAGCATGTGAAAAATCACCTTTATAATATAGATGCATAGATGGAGCAAAAAAATTATGCATTACAATATATCTTGATCCACCTTAAGAGACAACAAATACAAAAGCAACCCTCATATAAGGCAAAAACACCTCTTATGCAACCACAGGAAAAACCTCAACCAGAGCAAGTGCCAACTCGGCTACCCCAATAACCTAGCAAGTATCCCCTATTTTTTGAGCCTATGATAATCGATTATGTGCCACAAATACCATCACCTTACCTGAGGTCCATCATTTAAATCCAAGTCATCCAAAACCCCAAGGGTATAAAGAAGAGTTACACTATATATATCATAGAAAAATAGTTATGCTATTCAATCATGTCAAGGTTTTAAAGCTATAGTATACAACCTTCTTGAAAATAAGTAGCTTCAGGGTTTCAACCAACAAATAATCTTAGTTAAAAATCCATCCTTTGCATCCAAAAAGCAAGAGGAACCCCCATAAGCCATCAACTGATAAACCTATGGCTCAACTCGATTACCAAGTTAGGGTAAAGCATGCTACATGATCAAAACATCAACAACACATATGGACCCCTTTAAATGAGCCTATGTCAATCATATTTCAAAATTTGCATGCAGATAAGGTCATCACTTTACCTAAAATACACCCTTCAGACCCAAACAAAGCAAAACCTAAGAGTTATAGGGAGGACCATTACTGTCTCTATCATTGAATAGGGGGCCATGGCATTTGCAATTGTTATGGATTTAGGAATGTGATTTAGGACCTCATAGATAGTGGAGATTTTTCCATATATAGTTCATTCATAGTTCCTGAGCTTACCAAAATAGAGGCTATATCTTCACATGTGCATCTCCAAATTCATCCATTGCCTCATAGACCCAACAAGCTAGTTCATCGAGTAGTTTTATTTCAAATGACTATCACAACCTTATTTCAAAAGCTCTACGATGTAAATGCTTCCACATTTCCTGAGGTCAAGCAAAGAGCACCCAAGATGGGGTCACTTTATGAAAGCCTTTTTCGTATGTATCATCATATACATGGGCATGCCATCCACGCCTACCATTTATTCAGGAAGATAGTACAAGACCTGTTAGAAAAAAATGAGCTCTGTGTAAATGTTTCACTTATTTTACCCCACCAAGACATTGGTGATAGTTTCACAATGACACTGAGAGGGGGAGGTGAATCAGTGTGGCTCTTTATAACTTAAAACTTTAACTCTTAAAGCAAAAATGATGAAAGCTTAAAATAACATAAAGCAAATGTAACAAGAGAGCATCACACAACTCAAGATGTAACGAGGTTCACCAGTTTTGGCTACTCCTCAAAAATGACTGTTTGGACTCCCGTACAAATCCAGCATTTGCAAAATATCATTTTTACAATCAATTTACCAGCACCCATTGTAAGGAGCACCAACCCCTGATTTATATGAACCAATAGAAAAGAGCACCAACCCCTAATTTATCTACACCAACAGAAAGGAGCATCAACCCCTAATTTATCTGCACCAATAGAAAGGAGCATCAACCCCTGATTTACCAGCACCAACTGGAAGGAGCACCAACCCCTGATGCCAAGCACCAACTTGGACTTCTGTTCTGAAGCTAGAAGATTGACATAAAGATGCCTTCACTTTTACAAGACCCTATCTGGTCTATTGCTCTCTCGGCTCTCCTTAACGCTCTCTTACGACACACACTCTTCAGCATTTTTTTTTTTTAATGAGGTTCACTAGTTTTGGCTACTCCTCAAAAATGACTGCTTGGAATCCCATCCAAATCCAGCATTTGCAAAATATCAATTTTACAGTCAATTTACTAGCACCCACTAGAAGGAGCACCAACCCCTAATTTATTTGCACCAATAGAAAGGAGCACCAACCCCTAATTTATCTGCACCAACAAAAAGGAGCATCAACCCCTAATTTATCTGCACCAACAGAAAGGAGCATCAACCCCTGATTTACCAGCACCAACTGGAAGGAGCACCAACCCCTGATGCCAAGCACCAACTTGGAATTCTGTTCTGAAGCTAGAATATTGACATAAATATGCCTTCACTTTTACAAGACCATGTATGGTCTATTGCTCTCTCGACTCTCCTTAATGCTCTCTTACGGCACACACTCTTCAACCTTTTTTTGGCTCCCTAATTCTCCACGTAGATATCTTTTTATAACCTTTTCTCTATAACTGCACCTGTAATTGTCATATTGACTTCTCCTGTATCTGCACCTATAACTGTTGTATCGACTTCTCTTGTAACTACACCTAAAACTGTCGTATCGACCTCTTTTGTAATTGCACCTGTAACTATCGTATCGACTCCTTCTATAACTGCACCTGTAACTGTCGTATCAACTTCAGTTAACTGTCACATACCTTCTTTTATATGGTTTCTCTTCTTAGCTCACGTCGCAATGACCTATCATGAAATCACGACACTTCTGCCTCTTTGTCCTCTTCTCGGCTTGTACCCGTGAAAACACATGTCATGATATCATGACACTTTTGCCTCCTTGCATATTTTGTTTGCTTTCACCCATGAAAACACAACATGTCACGATATCATGACACTTTTGCCTTCTTGCTTCTTCTGTTTGCTTGTACCCATGAAAACACATGTCGTGATATCATGACACTTTTGCATTCATACTCTTCCTTTTTACTTTTATCGTGATATCGCGACACTTCTGCCTTCTTACTTTCTCTCTCCTCCTTAAGTCGTGAAAATGTGACATGTCACGATATCGTGACACTTTCTCTCCTTTGCTCTTTCTCTTGCCTTCGGTTCGTGAAAACCCGACATGTCACGATATCGTGACACTTTTTCTCTCGGACTCTCTCTCCTGCCTTTGAGTCGCAAAAACTTGACACGTCATGTTATCACGACACTTTTTCTCCTAGACTCTCCCTCCTGACTTTGAGTCACAAAAACCTGACATGTCGCGATATCGCGATACTTTTTCTCCTGGACTCTTTCTCCTGCAACATGTCGTGAAATCGCGACACTTTTTCTTTTGGACTCTCTCTCCTGCAACATGTAGTGAAATCATGACACTTTTTCTTTTGAACTCTCTCTCCTGCAACATGTCGTGAAATCATGACACTTTTTCGTCCGTACAATCTTCCTTACAATATGTCATGAAATTGCGACACTTTTTTGTTTGTACAACCTCTCTTTGCTTTGGACCGCAAAAATGAAACATGTCATGAAATTGCGACATCTTTTTCTCTCTCCTCTTTCTCTTCGCTTTGGACCGCGAAAATGAAACATGTCGCGAAATCGTGACATCTTTTTCTCTCTCCTCTTTCTCTTCACTTTGGACCACGAAAATGAAACATGTCATGAAATCACATCTTTTTCTCTCTCCTCTTTCTCTTCGCTTTGGACCGCAAAAATGAAACATGTCACGAAATCGTGACATCTTTTTCTCTCTCCTCTTTCTCTTCACTTTGGACCATGAAAAAGAAACATGTCACAAAATCACCACATCTTTTTCTCTCTCCTCTATCTCTTCGCTTTAAACCGTGAAAATGAAACATGTCACGAAATTGTGACATCTTTTTCTCTCTCCTCTTTCTCTTCGCTTTGGACCACGAAAATGAAACATGTCGTGAAATCGTGACACCTTTTTCTTCCATACAATTTCTCTTGCAATATGTCGCGAAATCGTGACACTTTTTCTACTTGTCTTTTTCTCTTCCAACATGTCATGAAATCACGATAGTTTTTCTTGCTTGCACCTTCTCCCTGAACATGTCGCAAAATCGTGATAGTTTTGCTTGCTTGCGCTTTCTCTCCGAACATGTCATGAAATCGTGACAGTTTTGCTAGCTTGCACTTTATCTTCGAACATGTCACGAAATCACGATAGTTTTGCTAGCTTTGCGCTTTCTCTCCGAACATGTTGCGATATCATGATAGTTTTGCTTTCTAGCTCTTTCTCTCCAAAAATGTCGTGATATCGCGACAGTTTTGCTTTCTTGCTTTTTCTCTCCAAACATGTCATGATATCGTGACAATTTTTCTTTATTGCTCAACATGTCGTGATATAGCGACAGTTTTCTTCCTTGTGATTTTCTTTTGATTTTTCTCAAATGGGCCACTTCTATCTTTTGGAAAATCACTGTATATACTCTGAACTTCTTAACTCCTGTATACTTCATCAACTGATCTCTGAAGAACTTCTTAACTCCTGTATACTTCATCAACTGATCTCTGAAGAACTTCTTAACTCCTGTATACTTCATCAACTGATCTGTCTGACTGTGTTGACAACAATGACAATACTTTTGCTGCAACTTGCTCAACAATCTTTCTTAACTCCTATATACTTCATCAACTGATCTATCTGACTGTGTTGACAACAATGACAATACTTTTGCTGCAACTTGCTCAATAATCTCCCCGTTTGGAATTGTTGGCAACACTCATGCAATCTCCTATAATTCCTGTAATTCTTCTCCCCCTTTGACAATAATACCAAAGGGCTACTGTAGACTCCCCCTGAGTCCATGCACAACATTCTCAAGAACAAATTATTACAATTAGCAATACCAATTGTTAGTAAAAATTACAATGCTCCCCCTGAGAATGTGGTCCTGAGTGCTAGTCAATGCTTGGGAAGCATGACCACTCCCAATTTATTATGAAGGTATCTGCTACTGACTGGTGGACCTCTCTTCAATTGTTATATTATAGAATACTTTGTCACTCTGTTGCACTGACTGGTGGACCTCTCTCCACTTGAAGAATCCTCACTCAGATCTATCTTCAACTATGTTGGATGCTGGATCTCTATCCATTCTATCCTCTATACTCTGTCATAGGCTCACTAAGAACCTACTCTAGCAAGCTCACCAAGAACTTGCCTAGATATTATAGAATCATAAAAATAATTGTTAGAGACTCAATATGTTCTATACTTAATGCTCAATCTCAACACAACTCAACCAATCACTTTTTACATTTTCAACTTGGTCTATGTTTTCTACAGTCACCGCTGGTCACACCTTACTTTCAACTATTCGAATCAGGAGACAACATTTTGTCAAACACTTCACGGCCAACTATAGTGCACCTTACTCAAACTCATACTTTTGGACCTCGGATAGGTATGATTCACAAAGCAAAGTTGCTCATCTTGATGATCTAAACATGAATCAATACTCAGACTTCAATATTTTTTCACCACAACATCATGATAGATCTAACAATCTTCACGGCCATGTGTAGATCAAATACACATTGCTTTTATCAAAACACATATATGCGACTAGGGCAACATTCTTTAATTAACCAAATTATCTGAACTGTTATAATCCTTAACTTTGGATAGTGGCAGTAAGAACCATCAACAGTACAACAATGACATATAGCAATATTACCAATAAATACAACTCTCAATTTAATCACCACCCTTCATGGCACTACCACAAACAACTGTATGAATAGAAAACACACTTTGACAGCTATACAACAACTCCCCGACTACTTTCCTTTCATCCTCAAATAACCAAACAACATAGGAGCATTTAAAATAAAACTTTAAGATTGCTCCCCCTGAGGATGTGCTACTTGGAGCTGCTTAGTGCAATAGCGGAGTAATCTCCTTCAGTCCAAGGAGACATGATTTCCTCTCTTCTTTCTTTCTCCAATATTTCTTGAACTTAGGCTGAAGGTTTTCAACTGCATCCCTATTTTGAACCTTTTCATGAAATTGAACATTTCTCTTGGGTGGTTGTCTCTTGTACATCCTTGATGGATGATTATTTTCCTTTCTTTGATGCATATGATTTCTTCCCTGTCTGTGTTGCATTCTTTGTGTCTGATGAAATCTACTTTGATGCATATGATTTCTTCCCTGTCTGTGTTGCATTCTTTGCATCTGATGAAATCTATTGTCTTGCCATAGATTAGATACAAAATTTCTTGGACAAGACCTTGCTATGTGCCCATGACCATTACATTTAAAACATTGCACATGGTGTTCAATAGATGTATTTCTACCAGCATAACTCTTTGATCTATTATTCAATCCACAATACATTGCCTTGTGACCATAATGGTTGCATCTAAAATAATAGCCATTAAAAGCATTATTATGAATAGAGTTAGATTGATAGAACCTCTTTTGTTGTGGTTGCTTTGTTGTAGATCTCCTTTGATATTTTCTTCCTTTTGAAGTTTCAGTTTCAAACTGTTCTTGCTTTGATCCTTCAACAGTGGACTTCTTCTCTAAAGATTTAGAATATGAAGGTTGTTCAGCTTCATATCCAAGACCAGGCTTACACATGGGGCTTCATTGATGACTTATCATTTTATCTAGCAACTCTGTGCTCTTCTCAAATTTGAGATTTGTATTGGCCTCTTCTAGTTGTTTCTTCAATAAATCAATCTCCTCTTATTGTTTGCAGCAAACAATCTCTTTCTTATTGATCTGTGACCTGAGAGTTTCTTCAATCCTTTTGGAATCTTCTACTTGCAGCTTTAGATCACTAAAAACTTTGTTAGATTCCTCTTCACATTTGCTACACACATCAACTTTATCATCCAAGTGTGACTTCAAGGCTTCTTCTATTTTCTTGGCTTTATGAATTTGTATGAAGAGATCTTCAATATCACCCTCATATTCTTCCAACTTCTTGGATAGTCTTTTGTTATTTTTCCTTTCTAAACCCAACTCTTCAAGTGCAGAGATCAACTCTCCTTCTAGATCTACTTCAGCCTCAGAGTTTTCACCACATACTTTAGAGTTAACTTCTTCTTCCTTTTCTGATTCTTCTTCTTCAAATGCCATGAAAAGAGCTTCACCTATTTCCTCTTCAGAATCCTCACCGAAGTTGTCTTCTGATGAACTGGCATTCCTGGAGATGAAACTTTTCTTCTTGAAGTTGCCATTTCTGAAATTTGTCTTTTTCTTCTAGTTACTTCTTTCTTGGTGCGATCCTTCATCACTTTCGTCCTTCTCATTAAGTGGACATTTAGCTACAACATGCCCAATGCATCCACACTTAAAACATTTAAATGGTAACTTTCCTCTATATTTTATTTTTCCCCTTATTAGTTTTCGAACAAAGTTTGCTTTTGTTTCATCTGATGTCTCTTCTTCCTCGGATTTTTGCTTTGCTTTTATATTTTTATGTGCTTTAAAAGCAACTTCTATGTCTATGGGTTTAGTCTTTCCTATTCTCATCTCATATGTAGTCAAAGAGCCATGCATCTCATCCATACTAAAAGTATTTAGATCTTTAGCCTCTTCTATTGCTGAAACTTTAGAATCAAATATTTGAGGAAGAGATCTTAGTACCTTTTTCACGATGATAGCATCTTCCATTTCCTCATCAAGTCCTCTAATCGCATTAATGATTCCATTGACTCTCAACATGTATGCCTCTATGTTCTCATCGGCATTCATCTTTAATGCTTCAAACTGAGCTCGATGTGTTTGTAACTTGGCCTCCTTGATCTTGTCGCATCCTTCATGAATGCTCCTTAGTTTATCTCATCTATCTTTTGTCATTTTACAACTCATAATATTTATCAGTTTGTTGTCCACTAAACTACACATGATAGCATTATTTGCTTTAGAGTTATTTTCAAATATTTTCTTACCGGTAGCATCAGTTGGAGTGGTGGGTATTATGTATCCACTATTTATTGAATCCCAAAAGTCATATCCCAAAGCACAAAGATATGTCTACATCCTGAGTTTCCAAAATGAGTAATTAGTTTTATCCAACAATGGTGCTTTTTTTGATGAGAAACCTTCACCACCTGTCATTGCGTAATAATCCAAGATCACCCTAGTTGTTTAAGCTTTGTTCAGGAACCTTGCTCTGATACCAATTGATAGTTTCACAATGACACTGAGAGGGGGGGTGAATCAGTGTGGCTCTTTATAACTTAAAAATTTAACTCTTAAAGCCAAAACAATGAAAGCTTAAAATCACATAAAGCAAATGTAACAAGAGAGCATCACACAACACAAGATGTAATGAGGTTCACCATTTTTGGCTACTCCTCAAAAGTTACTGCTTGGACTCTCGTCCAAATCCAGCCTTTGCAAAATATTAATTTTATAATCAATTTACTAGAACCCACTGGAAGGAGCACCAACCCCTGATTTATCTGCACCAACAGAAAGGAGCACCAACGCCTAATTTATCTACACCAACAGAAAGGAGCATCAACCCCTAATTTATCTACATCAACAAAAAGGAGCATCAACTCTTGATTTACCAGCACCAACTGGAAGGAGCACCAACCCCTGATGCCAAGCACCAACTTGGACTTCTGTTCTGAAGCTAGAAGATTGACATAAATATGCCTTCACTTTTACAAGACCTTGTCTGGTCTATTGCTCTCTCGGCTCTCCTTAACGCTATATTATGGCACACACTCTTCAACCTTTTTTTTTTTAATGAGGTTCACCAGTTTTGGCTACTCCTCAAAAATGACTGCTTGGACTCCCATCCAAATCCAGCCTTTGCAAAATATCAATTTTACAATCAATTTACCAGCACCCATTGGAAGGAGCACCAACCCTTGATTTATCTACACCAACAAAAAGGAGCACCAACCCCTAATTTATTTGCACCAATAGAAAGGAGCATCAACCCCTAATTTATCTGCACCAACAGAAAGGAGCATCAACCCCTGATTTACCACCACCAACTGGAAGGAGCACCAACCCCTGATGCCAAGCACCAACTTGGACTTCTATTCTAAAGCTAGAATATTGACATAAATATGCCTTCACTTTTACAAGACCCTGTCTGTTCTATTGTTCTCTCGGCTCTCCTTAACGCTCTCTTATGGCACACACTCTTCAGCCTTTTTTTGGCTCCCTAATTCTCCACGTAGATCTCTTTTTATAACCTTTTCTCTGTAACTGCACCTGTAACTGTCATACCGACTTCTCCTGTATCTGCACCTAAAATTTTTGTACCGACTTCTCCTGTAACTGCACCTAAAACTGTTGTATCGACCTATTTTGTAACTACACCTATGACTGTCATATCGACTCCTTCTATAACTGCACCTGTAACTATTGTATCGACTTCAGTTAACTGTCACATACCTTCTTTCAGCTGGTTTCTCTTCTTAGCTTGCGCCACAACGACCTATCATGAAATCACGACACTTCTACCTCTTTGTCCTCTTCTCGGCTTGTACCCACAAAAACACATGTCACGATATCGTGACACTTTCACCTCCTTGCATCTTTTGTTTGCTTTCACCTGCAAAAACACATGTCATGATATCATGACACTTTTGCCTTCTTGCTTCTTCTATTTGCTTGTACTCACGAAAACACATGTCACGATATCATGACACTTTTGCCTCCGTACTCTTCCTTTTTACTTTTATCACGACAGTTTTGCCTTCTTACTTTCTCTCTCCTCCTTAAGTCACGAAAATGCGACATGTCACGATATCATGACACTTTCTCTCCTTTGCTCTTTCTCTTGCCTTTGGTTCACAAAAACCCGACATGTCGTGATATCATGACACTTTTTCTCTCGGACTCTCTCTCCTGCCTTTGGGTCATGAAAACCTGACATGTCATGATATCGTGACACTTTTTATCCTAGACTCTCTCTCCTGCCTTCGGGTTGCGAAAACCCGACATGTCGCGATATCGTGACACTTTTTCTCTTGGACTCTTTCTCTTGCAACATGTCACGAAATTGTGACACTTTTTCTTTCGGACTCTCTCTCCTGCAACATGTCGTAAAATCGTGACACTTTTTCTTTCGAACTCTCTCTCCTGCAACATGTCACGAAATCATGACACTTTTTCATCCGTACAATATTCCTTGCAATATGGTGTGAAATCACGACACTTTTTTGTCCGTACAACCTCTCTTCGCTTTGCACTGTGAAAATGAAACATGTCACGAAATCGCAACATCTTTTTCTCTCTCTTCTTTCTCTTTGCTTTGGACTGCGAAAATAAAACATGTTGCGAAATCACATCTTTTTATCTCTCCTCTTTCTCTTTGCTTTGGACTGCGAAAAAGAAACATGTCGCAAAATCGTGACATATTTTTCTCTCTCCTCTATCTCTTTGCTTTAAACCGTGAAAATGAAACATGTCGCGAAATCGTGACATATTTTTATCTCTCCTCTTTCTCTTCGCTTTGGCCCGCAAAAATGAAACATGTCGCTAAATCGCGACACATTTTTCTTCCATACAATTTCTCTTGCAATATGTCACGAAATCGCGACACTTTTTCTACTTGTCTTTTTCTCTTCCAACATGTCATGAAATCATGACAGTTTTTCTTGCTTGCGCCTTCTCCCCGAACATGTCACGAAATCATGACAATTTTGCTTGCTTGCACTTTCTCTCTGAACATGTCACGAAATTGTGACAGTTTTGCTAGCTTGCACTTTCTCTCCGAACATGTCGCAAAATCGTGACAGTTTTTCTAGCTTTGTGCTTTCTCTCCGAACATGTCACGATATCGCAACAGTTTTGTTTTCTAGCTCTTTCTCTCCAAACATGTCGTGATATCATGACAGTTTTTCTTTCTTGCTTTTTCTCTCCAAACATGTCGTGATATCGCGACAGTTTTTCTTTATTGCTCAACATGTTGCGATATCGCAACAGTTTTCTTCCTTGTGATTTTCTTTTGATTTTTCTCAAATGGGCCACTTCTATATTTTGGAAAATCATTGTACATACTCTGAAGAACTTCTTAACTCCTGTATACTTCATCAACTGATCTCTGAAGAACTTCTTAACTCCTGTATACTTCATCAACTGATCTGTCTGACTATGTTGACAACAATGACAATACTTTTGCTACAACTTGCTCAACAACCTTTCTTAACTCCTGTATACTTCATCAACTGATCTGTCTGACTGTGTTGACAAAAATGACAATACTTTTGCTATAACTTGCTCAACAATTGGTGTCCCATAGATGTCTATGCCCCAATTGGGAGAGTTTATTTCTTTCACTCTTCCTAAGCAAGTTGATTACATTGTAGTGGATAACATACACACTGGGGGTCCTCAAGGTAGCTTACCTTCCCCACCATCCACATCAAGCTCAATGAGGTAAAGTGAGGATTCTAAAGATATCACACCTTGCTATTCTTCATTGGTGGCACACACACTGGGGTTACCTAAGGTATCACACATTTCCCCCTAAAAACCATAAAATCCAAAAAATCATAAAATCATCAAAATTTTAAAAACAATGGAAAACATCAAAATCCAAACAAATAAAAAATAAATAAAATCTAAAACATTGAAAAACATAAAAATACAAAAACATTTGCAGTATGCATTTCATTTTTCACATGCATTCATATAGTGGCATTGCATTTAGGCATGTTCATCCATTGCACTTGCATTAGGATAGGTTGTGTTTGCAATCTTACAAATGACACCACATTTGTATCTCAATCATGTATTTATTCATCATCATAATTCATCACCCTTGTGAGTAATTGTGTTTTTCAACACAACCCTTCCTGTTTCTATAAGTAATATGCTAGGGTTTTTTATCATTAATTCATACCTAGTGATCTTCTCAATTTTTTTATAAATATAGCTTTGTTTTTGTAAATGAGTTCTAGTTTTGATAGCACCTAGCATATATCAAAATCCCATAACAAATTAACATATTAACAATCCTAGTTTGGACAAGGAAGGATGAACACCACAAAGTGGTCCTAGTCACCTTAAGTGAAACGTTTTACTTTCTCATATTGTGATGCACATGGTCTAAGGTGTTGATCATTGAAAAAAGGACAAGATCCCCCCTACCCAAAGAAACCCATTGATTTCATACAAAATAAGTAAAATCCCACAATCAAATCAAAATTGCTTACTAAAAAAAAACAAAACAAAAATGCAAAATAAATAATGATTTTCATCACTATGCATGAGCAAGTATCCCAATAAATGTGAATAAAATAAAGGGGCGAAGAGCTTTAATATCTAAAATGTTCAATACTGAAAGTCATTGGATGATCCCCAATACAACAATGGGTTGAAAGAATCCTTCCTGGCATTGGGGTAGTTCGAAGCAATTTACAAATGAGTTAGCTTTAGGTGGCCTGTATTGCTTAGTATTCTAGTCCAACTACATCCAAACTTAGAATCATGATGAACATTTGGTGATTCTCATTACAACAATGGATTGAATGAATCCCACATGGCAATGAGTTAATCTTATGTCTCATCTAATATATTAATTTGCACACATAGGGATAATGAATATCTTGGTCTTCATAACAAAAAAAATTATTTTTCAGGAGTTGTGTATAGTCATTATACAACTTTTCATAAGTCAAATAGGGTGTTTGAGTCTCATGGAAAACCTCAAAAAATGCCCTACTAGCAATAAATCCTCTCATCTCATAAATCACTACATATATCTCAAAATTTTCATCTCGTATATGGGTGTTAAAATGATTAATTCTTATGATAAGATTTATCATTTTCATTCATTTATTTTTGATACATTTTGTGGTGTCGTCCATTAGTTTGTAAAACACATATTACATCCATTCCTTATGTATTAAGTGATGAAAGCATACAAGTTCATTTATATTATATCATCATTATATAAATAATGTATTACATACATTACATTCTCCATATTATAACATCATAAGATGGATGCATACAATTAAATCAAAATTAAACATGCATTTAATAATAATCATTGCATCCATATATGCATACATAGTAGTCCATCTACACATATAGATCACAATATCTAATCATAAATCCATCAGCTAGCTAGTGCATGTCATCAACACATCATATTATACAACAATAATCAAATCATGTAAGCATTGCATCCATATATGCATACATAGTAGTCTATCTACACATCTATATCACAACATCTAATCATACATCCATTAGCTAGCTAGTGCATGTCATCAATACATAACATCATACAATAATAACCAAATCATGTAAGCATTGCATCCATATTGCATCACATGAACATAAAATCAAGCACATAATACACATAATGAGCCATAAAGCAAAATACAATATCATATATATATATGTGTGTGTGTGTGTGTGTGTGTGTGTGTGTGTGTGTGGAATATCAAAGTACATCAAGGTACAAAAATACCTGTAGGCTACAACTATGTAGGTCCTCAAAACTTACACTCAAAATGAGATACAATATGCTCAAGGTATGATAATGAATGGCCTGCACCACTAGTATCACCTCCACCCTCGTCGTCCTCTCTACAAGGTGACCTGGAGCTAGTACTTGTTGTCCTCTATGTTTGGTCCCCTAACCTATGGTTAGGGTATACTGATGATGGTCCTAACTCACTCCACCTACTTCGATGGGAGCCCCCTACTATAGACCTCTCTTGAGGAGTGCCACCCAACATCCTGATCTAAGCTTGCAAAGCTACAATGTAGCCAACATCTATCAACATCTATACTGTATAATCCTCTAGGAGCCCTTGTAGTCACCTAACCTCTACTCTTGCATCTAAATCAACTATCCCTTGAACAACTGGAGTAGCTAGTGCAACCTATAACCATAGAGTGTCTCTATCTATGTTGAGCTTCTCTATCCTAAGCAGTGCTAAATAAAGCTATGTTTGCAAGGAGATCCTCAGCTCCTCATAGCCTCGCCACCTATCCTACCTTGATGTCAGATGGATCTACATTCTAGAAAGAGATGTGTCTTGATTTAGGATATGGTGATGTTTTATCTAAAGCTCAGTCTCTATTTTGTGAAGCTCTGCCCAAAGGGGAGACTCCTACTCCTATGGAGCTACCTCCTCCTCCTCCTCCTTTGGTGTTTCCTACTCCTTTGTAACCTAACACCACTCTTCTAATTTGAGTCACACTCATTGACCATCAGGGTCCTCCATAGTTTCCTCATCCCTAGATCACCCTAGACTGCCACCACCCTACCATAGCTGCATCATCCACTATTAAGTGTATGCATTTGCAGTGTTTGTATCTACTATACTGACATCAACTATATTTGCCTCCTCTAAGAGAGTTATCTCTTGGGCCATTGTGATATCTCTCTTCACTTGAATTCATCTATAGATAATGGACTCCAGTGGGCAATCATATTGAATCTTGAACTTCCTGGTAACCTTAGAGAAGTGGAAGAACTCCCTCACCCCTGCCTTGTGATAGATGATCCATCAATTGTGTCTCATATAAACCATAAATTGGTATACGTCAGGCTAAGTAGGGCAATCCACACAGGGCCTCTAGATGATGTCTCGATCCTATAACCTAATCAAATAACCTACATAGTGGGCCAAATCCCCTGCATGATGGTGACTTTATTGCTCCTTTGCATCCCATATCCATCTAGATCCATAGCACTAATACCTAGCCACTATTATGGTGATATCTTACAGTAAGCCTATTGGGCGGTCTACTTGGATGTGCTTCCAGCCCTAGATCTACATAGACTACATGCTACACTAGCCTAACCCCATCGCTAGATCTTATACAACTCATCATAGATTTGTGCTAGTAGTGCACTCCCCTAAGCCATAATGATGGGCTCAATGTTATCCAATAAGTCCTACATCATCTTTAGGAGGTTCAATGGGAACCTCACTTCAAATGTATCTAGAAAAATAACATTATAGATAACGTACATCAAAATGGTTTGGCATTGTGAGAATACCTAGACTCGGTACCAACGGGTAATAGGAACCTTGCCATACTAAATATCTCCAAGTACGACACATGTTTGGCTACAAAAAACTCTATCAAAGACCACTACCCTATGTTTTGTAGGTGAGGAGACGATGGTTCATCCATAAAAGGATTTCTAAAGATCCTATAGACATCCTCAAGAGTAATTCTTATCTTACCAGTCAAGAGATAAAAGGTATTGGTCTGACAGTCCCATTTGTGGGCCAACACTGTGATGTAAGCCTGATCCAACATCATCATCGATAATCAAGAAATGTACATCAGGCCCTATGCATCAAACCAATCCCAATTTGTGTGAACCATAAGGGGTAGTAACTCGACTAGTAACTCATTCTCCCGAGACCATGTTGATAAAAGCTAATGTGCAAAATAAAATGCTTCTATAGATGCACTTGCACGTAATAAATCAAGTAAATAAATAAAAACTAGAAATTGTGTAAAAAATCCAAAATCAAGCAAGGATACAAAAACAATAAGAAAATGCACCAACACATGCAAAAAAAATCGATTATGCACTTGAAAAATCCAAAAAAATCAATTAATTCAAGTCAAAATTCCAAAAAAATAAAAAAAATAAACAAATTTCCTAAAGTTTAGCAGTCGCACACGCTGATAGCGACTAGCTACCAACGGTCAAAATTTTTATCATTGGAGATTTAAACCAGTTGTGCTTAGTGATAGATGCCCCTCTTACCAAATTGGGGACCACCCTAAGTGATAGTGACCATGAGGTGATGCACCAACGATGGTCGTCCCTTACCAAAAACACAAAATAAATTGCAAAAACACAAAACCTAATCTAAACCCACCTAAATTAACCTAGTTCTAAGCCTAGCTATGGGTGCAGTTCATTACCAACAAGTTTAGTGAGGTTAATTAACCGGTTTTTTAATTTGGTTCATTTTTGCCTATGAATTATTAAGGCTAGAGCTTGAGAAATACCCATGAAGCTCCGACTCCTCTGCTCATAGATGCCTCACCCTGATCTACCATGGTGTCAGGTAATTCAAAATATTTGTGGGTCACTTTCTCACTTTTCTCCTCAGAGCTCACTATTGCAAATTAATAGCTAGAAAATAATGAAATTGAAAACCTAGTTTTTCTTATATATTTTAAATTTTTTCCATGATCGTTGATGCTGACACCGTCTAGGAAGTGCGGGTCACCCATGCTAATAGCGAATACAAAATTGCAAAAGTGGGCTGCTACTACTGATAGCGATTTAGAAGAAACAATTAATACCCACAATTTATCACCATGGGAAGATTCAAAATGGACAATTAAGCACATCCACCAATCCAAAATAATAAAAAATAATCAATATAATAAAAAATAAAATAACAACAAAATTTCAAATGAGCCTCGTAATCAGTTATTTACCCTATACACTTGGTTATTACATTGACTTGTGCTCCATGCAATCTAACAAGATGAGTAAACTATCATAAGACCATTTGGGGCAAATTAGTCATCATTGAATTGAAATGCTTTAGTTCAATCTCAAAGAAGGCCATGGCGATCATACTGCCCCACAGGAACGAGGCGTTTAGTTCATTTATTCTATGACATTTTTAGTAGATCATCAAACATAGTGATTCAGTACAAGTTTAAATGGAATTGCTATCATCTTGATTTCCTAAGAAGGCCATTGCGGTTGGACTACTCCATGGGATAGAGATGTACAATTACTATTAATGGTTAAAATCATGCCTATAATAGGATATACTGTATAACAACAACAAAAACCCTCTTAAGGTATCTAAATCAATCATCCTAGTCAACTGACTCATTGCTTTATTCATTTTTCCTTCCCTCATTGACTCATCACTTGAGGGGTAGTCATAATATTAAAAATCATAATCAAAATCAACAAAATATCACTTTATCATGTAATTTGCATTTATCTTATGAATCATTGCCAACAACTATCATAAGCTTACCCTTTTCTGGGGAAAAAGAAAATATAATAGTTAATATTGAAGCTCTCCACCTATCGAAATAATTGTAGCACAAAAGTTACTCAATCACCATGGACACGTAAAAGCTTTTGAAAATTTAAGCCTTCCATCCTCTTGGAAGTAATGATTCTAAGATGTGTGTCCTTTGAAGGATGGGGGCATCTAATTTTTATTAGATTAATGATCATTATTCAACCTACAACATGGATTTAGGTGGTCTATTTTTTCTCAGCATTGTGTTTTCCCATAACACATCCCAAAAGGGGTATATGTAGTCACCTAAAACATGTTATGTTTAGGATACTACTCATATGGGTATCCTTTGTAGACCATATGAATGATATTGGACCTTTCCAAGAGCTAGCAATGGTTCTAACCACTCATTTGGGGAAGCTTTATTCTATTCAGGCTCAGCTATCGATGATCAAAGTGGCTACAAGCTAGCCACCCTAAGGGAGAGTGGCTAGCCCTAAAAAAGTCTTGGCCTCCTGAGCCAAGCCAAAATCAATTACAAAAAACATGGAAATTTCTTTTGCACAATTTTTGATGAGTAAGCTTCTATATGCTTCCACCCAACTACTCTAACTTCATATTTTGATCTTGGCTTCTCAACGAAGCCAAGATGAGGAGTTGGATAGGCTATAAGAAGCCCCTCCAAATTGGAGAGGAAAATGAGATTGAACCTGGAATTTTATGTAGCAAAGCTTTGTTATATTGGATAGCAAATTGATAGACCTTGAGGAGAGTTGAAATTCTACCCAATTGTGGAGTGACAAGCATACAATCAATAATGGAGATTCCAAAGGACTGAGAAGCACATATCACAACACATCAATCAAACATGAATCCCATTGAATTCAATTGCCAATTTATCTTTGGACATTCGAGAAACCATTGATTATCAATTTAATTTGTGAATTGTGCATCACAACCCCAAATTTAAGAGGTAGAACACTCAGTTTGTAGTCGCTATATTTGATAGTGGCCCGCAGGCTCAATCATCGATGGCATCAACGACTAGCAGAACCAACTACTCTAAGTGATAGTGATCAAGGTTTGATGCACTATTTCCTCAATTTTAGCTTAGATTTTTGTATCATTTCTACTTTATTAGATTATACTATAGTAGATTTATCATTTTTAGCATATTTCCATGGTTCATTAGTAAGATTTGAGTTAGCTTTGTCTAGATTTAATAATATTTGCTAGTTTCAATCAATCTTCTTATATTAGCTTTATTTATTGATTTTCTTGCAAATTTTATGCTAGATTAGTTAGATTTACTTATTTTCAAGCATAATTTACATTAGTTTCATATTATTTCATGCATATTTTCTTACATTTGCATACTTTCATGCTTTATTTTAAGTTTTATCATATTTATTACAAATATTTAACAAGAGCCTCATCATGAGAGGCCTCATATGCTCCTAATTGTGCTTTTTTGTTTCTTGCATGTAAATCACAGATTCTTGATAACTTCAAAGCATTCTTGGCATTAATGTCCTATTAATAAGTGAGAATAAGGCATCAATAAGACCTCAAGAAGTTAGTTTCAATCTAGAAGGCCTATGTATTGCACCACCCTCGTTTGGGGGCTTTTCATATTTGTATTCATTGTATCAATATTTGGTATCCCTAAGAGGGACCTACATGTAACCAATTTTCATCATGAATTAATAAAAGGAGGCCTTATATTTTGTTAATTCATTGTTTTACATGCTTTCTTATTTTATGCTTGATATAATGATGCAAATAGTTTAGGTGTATGCATTCTAGGATCGTACAAAAGGTGTATCTAATTCAAAGACAGTTGGAAGCGAGGGTGTAAGGCTTGAACACAACTGAAGATAAGCTTACAAAAAAGCTTATGGCTATGAGAAGTTAGAATTTTTCGTCATCAGCCTTATCATCAATATATTACCACCATAATTATGTGGTCATTGTCTTAGGTTGGCAAACACAAAACATTTTCAGATAAGAGACTATTGTCAGATAATACACTTCCATCAAACAAGTTGATTGGAGAGACTATCATTAGGTGATTCAATAAAAATAGACTATTGTCAAGTCAGTTATATGGGAGGATTTTTGTTAGGTGCATTTAGAAAAAGAGGGATTTTCCTCATATGTTGATAACATCAACACCATTGCACACATTGATAGAGCCATCAAGAAATTCAAAAGAAATAAGAAAGCAATCATCACAACAATCACATAGAGGATTGTCATCGTAGATAGAGGTGTCATCAATGTCACATTATAGAAGTAGGAAGTTGTCATAATTATGGTTGTAGGAAGACTGATTAGTAGAAAGAAATAATATGAGTAAAATTCACATAATTCCTACCAGATTTACATATCTAGAGTATTCTAGAAAAGAAAAATAAAATGAAGTAGTATTAGAGGCTATGTTTGAAAAATGACTTTGACATCACCAAGAGTTTTCTTACACTGGTGGCGAGGTGTGTAGATAAGAACATAATCATGAGCAAGGGAAGACTAAGAGGAAATAAATGTGTTTCCAAATATATATTTTGAAACCAAAAGATAAGGAGATTTGATAGCCCAAATGAGAGCATATACCTCTCAAAGATATCACCTAGATTAATGCTACTAAGGATTATTGAGGTAGCAGTGGTAGCAAACACCTCTAGAAAATATGCTTTGATAAAAGATCAAATATGTAGGCATACACTTTTTACTATAGGTCCTGAACTTCAATAAAAAGTTCTACAAAGAATATATGCTGTAAATATTGTAAATATATGATCCCAAAAAACATGATAGTACAATGTAGGTGGGAGGAAGTAGCCTAAAAATTATTTTTTCAATCAAAATTTTTAGGTTATACAAATTTTCTAAGGGAGGACAACTAGTAGTCAAAGGAGTTGATTCCATGAGAAGTTGATAATAGATCCAAAGTATCATAGAGTTGAAGAAAGAAGAGATTAATGCATTCATGGCACATGGAAGCCATAGGGTGAAACAAAACCAACTGAGAGATAAGGGAATCCAATGTATCATGAATGTATTGATGGAAAGAATTTTTGGTGAGTAATAGACCTCAAAATTTCCTGTCTGTTTGATACCTTACTTGCAAGGCATTGAGAAGGGCATAACTTATAATTGGGTAACTTATTTGGTGATACATATTCATAATTTTTCGATGTGTACCACCAATAATTTCTTGATGATTTTTCTTTTAGATGTTGTATATAGGGCAGGTGTAAATATTATTGGATTATACCCTCCCAAAGCATTATCTAAGTTAGAACCAACAATTCTAAGGTGGATGGATTCCAAACCTCATCCAAAGAAAAACATTGTAATTAATAAGCAAAGAGTAAAACAATAGTTCAACAAAGGCTCACTCAAGGAAGGGCCAATGGAGAAATCATAAGGGGAGAAATTAAAAAAGAGAAGGAATTTTGTACCACCAGTATTGTCACCATCACCATCACTAGATTTTTTCATAGGATAACAATAAAAAATATTACAAAAAGTTAGGTTATGGTGTGCGACATTAAGTAGACATTACAACACGGACATAATATATCACTGCAAACAAATGTTGCATGGATATAAGAAGAATATTTTAAAATTATAGAACCTCTTACCATAGTTCCATTGGAAGGAACAAGTATTATAGTTCACATTGAACCTATAGATATTTTGGTCAAAGCATAGTTCTTTGATCCCTTGGCATCACTTGTCATACCATCAAAGTTCTAGTATGATAAGACCTTAGTTACGCAGACATTACAAGCTCATTAATTTGAGAAAATGCTTATTTATACAAAGGTGAAGAAGATGGAACAAATAGCAGGTCCATAGAAGTATTAATGGAACTACCAAAAGGAACACCAACACTTTACCTGGAGCTTGCTCAAGTTTATGTAGTGGGTGATGGAGCTCACACATCTTATAAATTTATGGAAGGAAGAAGACCATAGGTATAACTAGTACTAGAGCTAATTCTAATGTATAGAAAAATGAATTTTATGGCACATTTGATATATTTTCTAGCTGATGGAAAAATAAAATCCACCTGGTTTAGTATAACCTTGTGTATAAGTTGTGGGTCACTAAAGGCAAATTTCATACAATAGAGGAAAAGCTATAGAAAATAGAATAATGGGTGAATGATGATCTTGCTCAATTGAATGAAACTATGAAGTATATTCATGAAACTCAACTACAAAATATTTATGAAAACAACAGGGACAAGAAGAAGATCATTGTGAAGATGGAAGTAAAACTACTACAACAACAATTGATAAAAACAATATTACTACAACAACAAGCACAATTAGCTGCTAAAATAAAATCAACATGAAGGAGCCTTGTTAAAGGAACTTGAATAGAAAAATAAGGAGTAAGAATTTTTTAGAGAATTGGCTTAGACACAACAACATGAATCAACATTGAAAAGTGAGTTGAAACAAAAGAAAAAAACCTTCCCAATGCTAACCTAGTAGAGACTAAAAGAATTTTTTGTCAAAAGGAAGAGGATATCTTACAATAATTGCAAACAATGGAGGATAAATCCAATGCTTATGGGGTGGACTGGGCCAAGTACTATAGCTATGCCAAGAAACTACATGATGATTGAGAAGCCTACAAGCTTCATGTTCAAGAACTAGAGATTTTGCAAGAATTAGAATGAAAAGATATTAAAACCCTAGTAGAACAATATAGAAAGTCTCTAAGCATGCCAAATAATGTAAAGGGGAGGATAGATGTAGATAAAAGTAAGAAAAAATAAAACTATTTGTAAAAATATCTACATGTTTGTACCAAATAAAATATGTAAAATGATATGGATACCCCTGCCTCCTTGGGTCTTACCCAAAAGTGGCATCCCTTTTGGGATGTTTTCCACAAATTAAAAAAAAAATGTAAAATGATCAAATAAAATGTAATGCGACCAAATGCAATGTAATGTGGTCAAAATAAATATTTTAAAATTAAGCGTAATTTACATGTAATCCTCATTTGTAAATAATTAACATTATTTTAATTATAATTGATTAAGGCTATTTTATAAAAGGATAGTTCTGGTAGTTTTCTCCTATTGGTTTTTATAACTACTAGGGACAAAGTATAAATAGACCCTATACATTTTAAATTGTATCCATTGCATGAGGAGAACAAGTCCATGTATGAGAGAGAGAGGTAAAATTGTCATAGCATAAATCTAGGTATAATAGTATTGTAGTCACAAATGGAACTATACATGATTTCCAATGGTAATGTAAACCATTCACTTATGCCAATTTTATCTCCATTGATGTTGGTGTTAGTTTTATATCTCTTTGTCATACTTGTAGGTAATATTTGCTTGGATTTGTACCATATTTAGGTGAGTGAGTCACGTTGTAGGAATCAACATTGTCATAAGCCAAGTGTTGACATATTGTCAATGTTGTCTAGACTAGACTATTGACATTAGGAGGAGCCAACACCTAGACTACCATCATGACTAGTGTCAACATGGGTGAAGTCATCATGTCAATATACTAAACATATTTAATGCAGTACCATCATGAAGGAAGCCATTATAAGCTAGTTCATCATGTCATAAGTCATTTGATGTTATATTGAATTCTAACATAGTAGATGTTGTAAAAACTAGGCCATCATATGAAGCTACCATATGAATCTAGGTTGTCATGCTAGTTGTCATATGAGATACACTATTATCATTAAAACTTTTTCGACATAGATGTACTCCTTTAGGAATAATTACCAATTCTCTTTCCACTAACTATCATTCCCTCACCTTGGGAATCCTCATTGTTGTCTATAGTACTTGTAATAATTAGAACAAATTCATATATGATCATTTTCTACAACTAGTATTTGATCTTGGTGAAGGACAATTCAAAACCACACTTGAAAAATTAGTCAAGGTAAAGCATTTCCCATAAACAATGACAAGAATTGATTGAATTACTACAAAAATATAAAATAGATTTTATATGGGAATAACAAGATATGTAGGGATATTCATTCTTATGTTCTATAAACCATGTTCATATTAGGGAGTATTTTCACCCTATCATACAACCATAAATATGAATGAATATTACATTAAAATAAACTAGTACTAAACTATAAAATATACTAAACATCAAATTCATTTATCATTATTCAAATAGATGGTGGGATTTTCCACTAGTGATAGTCCCCAAATAGGTATAAAATGGTATATATGTGTGTCACCATGAAGTCAATAAATCCACTTAAAAATATCACTTTCCCTTGTCTTTCATTCCTCTAAGTCTTAGACAACTTAGTAGGTAAAATCTAGTTTTATTTTCTTAATGGGTTTAACAGGTACAATTAAATTTCCATAGCTCTATAACATTAACACAAGACCACATCCACTTTCCTTTGAACAATATTCACTTATTCTATCATCCATTTTGAACTATGTAATGCTCTTATGACATTCCAAAGAGTGACCCTTAGCATTTTTTCTAATCTAATCCCTAACTTTGTCAAGTTTATATGGATGATTTCATTTTTAAGGGTGAAACATATGAAGAATAAATGGCTAACCTCACAAAGTATTATACAATATTTCCAAGAAGTCCTTGACTTTGTCAAAATTTATATGGATGATTTTATTGTTAATGGCAGAATATATGAAGAAATAATGGCTAACCTCACAAAATGCCCTATAGCATTGCCAAGATAATAACCTATCCTTAAGACATCATAATTGTGATTTCATAATTATTGAAGACATCATTTTAGGCCATCATATTTTATAATAAGAAATCAAGTTTGGCCTTTTCAAGGTCAATGTATGTATAACTTCTCTCTACCATAAAAGCAAAAAGATTATTGTAGCTTTTTTATTCATATTTTTTATGATAGAAGACATATACAAGATTTTAGCAACATAGTAGCTCCATTATTTATACTCCTAAGGATGGAAATTTTTTATGGAAACTTTGTTTCTAAGAAAATTTTGACAAATTGAAAGAGAAATTGGTGACAATGCCAGTTTTAAGACTTCCTAATTAGAAATTTTATTTTACATTGATACAAACAAAATAACATAGAATTAGGTTCAATAACGGGATAAAAATATGGCCTACTTTCCTATGTTATCTATTTTATTAGTAAAAACCTTTTATATGTAAAGATTAATTAAATGGTAATTGAAAATAAAAATTTTAGCAATTGTATATGCTATCAATAAGTTTTGTCATATGTTATCTTTGTTCATACTAATAATTTTATAATCAAATATTTGATGAAAAAACTAGTTTTAAATGGTTGAATCATTTATTGCCTATTGCTTTTGCAGGAATTTGATGTAATAATACATGATAAACCTAGCCATAACAATGTTGTAGATTTAGTATATAGGTTAACATCTAAGAAATAATCAACACTTGTAGAAGACACATTCCTTAATGAACATTTTTTTATTGTATACGTCTATAGTCCTTAATACCTTAACATATCCATGTAGATACAACATGCTTTTATAACGCTTCTCTCTAAGAGAACACTATAGATTGATCTACCACAACAATGTCTATAGATGGATAAAAGAGCATTTTTTTCTATATACGTGTAGGATGGGAATAATGTCAAGGGACCTCAAACCAATTAGGTCCACAATATATTCCTTCTCTCACTTTTAGGAGTTGTGAGTCTAAGTCTAAAGTTTAGTGGAGTAAGTTAGAGGACACCTACATTTCTTCTAATATTTTACATTGGCAACATAATTAATTCCTATTCTAGCTACAAATGCACCAAGAAATACAACTGGTAAGTCCTATAAACTATATGTTGTTTGATTTAAATAAATAATGACAAGATAATTTTATTTTTAGATCAAGGGTTCAAGAATATGGTGCAATAAGCAAACCATAATGTAACTATATGCAATTCTGTTTTGATGAGATGCAAGATTTTAGTTGGTCCCTTAATACTATTAATGCTAACTTGTTTCTTCTTTTCCCTTGTTCCCTTTTAATGGATAAAATAGAAAATATTGGAAATAAAAACAAATACAAAATAGATGATTGACATAATTTATGATCTAAACTAGAAAAATTAAAATATTAGAACTTAATACCTAATTTATGCCTTAATGGAAAAAGCATTGTTAGACTCCAAAATTAATATTGATAGAAGAATTTCTATTTTGCAAAAGTATTGTCAACACTATTACTTTTTGGTCGTGCTTTTGCTCAAGGATCTAGATTTTTTTTTTTAAATCTACAAAATAGATAGAAAACAAATAAGTTAGTAGTAAAGGGGTTTTACTAGATTCGTGGAGAGTATATGCATCCATTGACTAGCATTAGATCCCTACTCAAAAGATAAAATAGATAGGTATAAAATAAAAAAATGATGACTATGAGTTTAATGGAAAAAGTGCACAGGGTGAGTGATAACAATGCTAATTATTTTGCTATATGATAATGATTTTATTTTATGATGATAAATTTTGTTTCTATTTTATCAAAAAAAAAGATAAATAACACCATCAAACTTATATTTTGATAGTGCTTTCACCTATGGATATAGTAGAATATGATTTTGAACCAAATACTTGTGATTTTCCAAATGACTAAATGAGGATCCATGGCCAAGAGGTATAAGGGTCCTAATAGAGATAGTGTGATAGCCTAATTGTTAATAAAAGAGATAAACTAATAATGCAATAAAATAAAATAACAAGAGATGCACTATTTGAATAAACATGATGGTTATAATGTAATGATCAAATTATTATAAAGCATATAAAAACAAATATGTGGTAAATCCAAGAGAGAAGAGAGCACAACCAAGCAAGATTATAGTCTCAATATGTCTTGGTTAATATCCCCTTCTAGTGATGAAGTAGATGAGCTTACTTATTGCCTAATATTATTGAGAGCCTCACAATTTCATGAGATCCATATTTCAAATTGGCAAAGATTTATTGTTTTCAAAAGTTTATATGAATCGGGCTCCTCAAGTGTTGGTTGTATAAGGAGCCATGGATTCTTGGAGGGTGGTTACATTGAGGTTTATGGGATTTTTTAAAGGTAATATTTCAAAAATGGTTCAACATGTCATTAGTGAATGGAAGATATAAAAGATAAAATTTTGGACTTTGGATTGTTGAGGCTATAGATCAAATTAATGTGACTAAATCCATTTTTGGTGGATGGAAAGGAAGGTACTAGCTGACTACCTTTTCCTTTTGGGTTCTAGTAGTTAATAATATTGGAAATAGCATTAGAGATGCTAATAATACTAGTGCCAATGTCAATATGATTGTTGTTGGTCAACTTGGATGGAAAATGATAAAAATTTAAAGATTTAAAAATTGTTTCCAAGGAGCAAAAACATGGTTTCCACTATCAATTAGGTCCTAGCAATTTTGCTTTTGGAGCAATAAATGCTTCTAGATTGAACATTGAGACAATTGACTTGATTGGGAAAATTTATTAGCTAGTTAATGAAGATGTTGGTAAGTTTGGAGACTTTGATGATGCTCTCAAAATTGTGTATCTATATTTATCCCTATTTTATGCATTTATTGGATAATGGATGCATAAAAAATTAACATTTATACCTCAAATTTGAGATAGATAAATTTGGTATTACTTAGGATTAGTAATTTAAAATGACTAATGTTTTTTATTATTGATTATTGATGATGTTAAATTTTATCTTTTTAACATCAAATGTTGTTATGTTACAGTGCACCCCCTCAAATTTTGGAGGGAAAAATAAAGTGTGACTAAGGAAACTTGACTTAACTATGATTCACATTAGTGCAATGATGAAATATTGAGAACAAATAACAAAAATTGGCTAGTATGGGCTAGGAGTAAAATGGTTGGGGGGTTAAAAACCAAATCATTTTTATCATGGAAAATGACAATCATGAGTTTTGGACCCCTAATTACAATATATATTTGTAAGGCTCGGTAGAAAATACCACCACATCGAGCAGATATGATGATACCACTAGTGGAAGAGGAAGAGGATACATTTAGATAAGAACTTGAAAAATTACACTTTTTTCAAGTTTTATTATAAAAAAAAATCCTAAAAGAAAAACTAGTTCTTTTGCATATTAGTGGTGCTTTTGTGCTAATGCTAGTGTCAACTTGTGGTGCTTTTACCATTTAGTAGTAATTTTTCTATCTTTGCAGTGATTTTATTTCTTGGTGGCTCTTGCCTCACTTGATGGTTCTTTTCCTTAAGGGTAGCACTCTTACATACCTTGAGTTTTTGTTGATTTTGCAATAATAGACAATGGGTTTTGGCTAATTAAAGGAAAGACTACAAACACACAGTTGTAGAGAGAGGTGAATCCATGCTTTAGAGACTATCCAAGGACTATTAAACTTCATAGATCATGTTTTTTTGGCTATATTATGGATATATAATGTAAAGCTAATGACTAAGTTAGAGTTTGATAGGGTATTGTTAACTACCTTAGCAAAGTGTTGGTATTTGAAGATGAATAGCTTCCAAATATCATACAAAAAGGTGATTATAACACTAGAGGATGTGTGATGGGTATTAGGGGTTTTGATTAAAGGGACACCTATATATATGGTTAAGTATCAAAGAAGCCTAATATTATTGACAAGAGATACAAAGTTCATCATTGTGAGGTCTAGCATTGATACCAATGTTCTCTACATTAGGGGTCATATGGATTATCAAACAACACTTTTATGTGTGCTAGTATTAAAATTTTTTATTGGAGATACTAGTAGGAGAATAGTGCACTATGTTTATGGAAAGGTGATGGTTAATATGCTCAAGGAGTAAACTATTTTTACTTAGGGTCTAGTTATCTTGGACTAGTGGTCCTACTCACTATATTGAGTTTTCTATAAAGGATGCCAGAGTTTGTCTTGCTACAACAACCACTAGGGTTACTAGGATATGTGGTAGATTTAGAGACACTAGAAACATACCACAAGTCTTGGAATTTTGAGGAGTGATAAGGGAGACCAATTAGGGGTATTTTGGGATAGCCCAATGACTTATTAACAATTTTAGCTAAGAGAAAAACACCTAATATTTATTCAAACAACATCTCAGATGGATAGAGGATGTCTTCTAACTAGCATAGGTCATACAAGTTAGAAGGCTAGTTAGATCATAAAAATAGTGAGTTATTTTATTTTGACCAAGTGATCTATTAGTTTGGTGCACAATAGGATATTCTAGTGGTACCAACATGGTATAGATAATCGACACAGGAGCAAGCATTTAGGATGCAACTAGACCCAAAATATTATTCAAATATCGATATAAATGACTTATTGATTTTATATTTGGGTAGTGGTGACCTCAAGGATAATGTTGGATACTAGATATGGTAGCAAACCATCCATCTCAATAGGATGTTAGTAGCTATCCTAAGTATAGGTATGCACATATGACTAGGTAAGGGAGATAAGAGGGTATAATGAGTAGTACCACTATTGTTGAGGAGATATAATGAGTACTATTAAAGGAAGGGTAGAGGAGCAATAGTAGCAAAAGGAATCATAGTAGTGTTCATGATCATGATAGGTGAGGTAGAATATAGCAGATTACCTCAGCCTATCATGGATATAAAGAGGGACATATTATTACAAGTGGCCAAAATTCAAGTTGTACTAGCAAAAAACTAAGAAGAGATGAATTCGATTAGAGAAGAGTTAGAAACTCAATGGATAGTGACTAGCTGGTACACCAAACCTTGATGATGCAGTAGATAATCCCAAGTCTAACTACTAAAAGGAATACAACTATAGTGAAGACAACAATGGTAGGTTGAATTGGTGTTAATCAACTAGTATAAACTCTTAGACTAGATAGTTGTCATGTAGTAATGACATGCAATGGATCTAACATAGATTTAGTAGAGTTGATAATGGAGGTCAAGTGATTGATCCACTATAGAACTTCATACCATGTGAGAGTACTAGTAGATCATTGTCTTCTTATACCTATTGGATTATAGACACACATGACATAGAAACACTCACAGTCCATGACCCATACATCATAAGTCAATGAGGATGTCACCACCATTGAGAGGAAAGGCAAGTTTACCAAACACATGGTATCAAGGTTAGCTTCCCCTATGAGGGTTAATTTTGTTGTATTTTTGTGAACATATAATGATCAATTTATGATATATTGCCATACATACATATATACATATACATACATACATACATATATGTGTGTGTGCATGGAAATTTATATAAGTATATGCATTTGTATTTATATGATGGAAGCTTTGCTATTTTTATATGATATTTAATTTGATGTGGATGTGTAATGATTTGATACATGTTATGATTATTTATATTATTTTATTGTTAATTGATTAATGATGCATATGTTTATGATTTAATGATTGGATATGATGATTTTTATTATGTGTTTATGATGTATGGTGATGACATGTTTGATGACTTTTTGAATAATGAGTAGAGTTGTTCATTGCTTAAGATGTGTTGTTGATAGTCTTGGATGAGTAGATTTTAGATTTTGAAAAGATACATGATTAAAATTTGGAAAGCATATGTGCAAGGGGACTTTGGATAATGTCATGAGGCATTTTTGTAATACAATATATGTACAAATAATACATATATGTACAAATAAATATGTTCCTATGGGGCTTTAGTAAGATAAAATATTTATCCATGAGGACTTTAGTAATGTCATGAGTCATTAGGTCATAGTTTCTAGCCCATTGGTAAAAGTGCTCCCTTGGTAAGGTGGAGACTATGGTTCTAATCCCTCAAGAATCATAGAACTAGAGAGCATATCACTCTAGCATCGTTGGCTATGTTAAAAAATTTACCTGATGCAACTGGAAGTTAGAGTGACAACAAGTAGTAGGATTTAAACCCATTATGAGGTGATGAAAAATATAACGAGTTATTGATTCCTGTAGTATACATAGAAAATATCATAAGGTATTGCTATATGTATATAAATATTTGGTTAGGAGGACTTTAGATAATATCATGAGGCATTGCTATAATACACTGTAAATATATTATTTTTTATTCCCCTATAAAAATGTTGAAGGAGCATTTTATGATTTTATTAGAAATGATAAAATAGATTTATCTTTAAAAAAATATCTAAAGAGAGTTTTCCCTACCTACATAAAATGTCATGCAAGACGTTTCATAGATTAAATGTTTATTTTGTTGAAAGTAATCATGAATTTATTGAAAATGTATTAAAATGGATTAAGTTTTTCATATTTCATTTTATAAATACCATTTACTTTGTTGACTACAAGCTAGGAATCTCTAAAGTCATATAGGGTTATAAAATATAAATCTAACATTGTACAAAGACCTAGGATAATGGATTCATACTTGATGATATTATTGATACAATAACACTTGATCTTAAAGGATAAAGGAATAAGATACTATTGAGGAGTAAAAAAAATGACTCTTTCCCTCCCTCCTTTGATATATTGAATGTCATCATAGTACAAGGTCTAAAAATTAGGTTTATCTAATTCAAGGCTAAAGACTAACTCATATGGTAAATCTATGGCTAAATTATGTCTAGCTTCTAAGGGTGTCATTACTATTTGGTTAGTAATGGCCTAACCTTTCATAGACTTTTGGTTGAAAAACAAAATATCAAATTTACTATGTAATGACCCACTTAGCAGCTCATCCTAAGAGATGAGGCTTACACATGAAGTATGATAAGGGGTCAAACCTCATGATGATAAAGGACTTATGGTTGAGTATGTAGTGCTTAATCTTATAGGAAGAGAACACTATGGCTAGATAGATATTTTCTATAGGGGACTTTGTAATTGACCAAAGTCCTACTAATGTAGAAAATGTCTCTCTATATTGGTTGTCATATTGCACCAATATACCTCCTAAGAAATGATATGGTGTTTATATGTATATAAACAAAGGTATAGAATGGTTAGAATGGATAAGGATGAGAGGGTACAAGGGGTAGGATTTGAGAGCATCAAATACCAATTGATAATCAATGTCCTAATTAAAGACTACATCCTTTCTAAAAATCTTGACACTTTTTAGCAAGCTAGAATATGAATATTTGAATGCCTTGAATTTTTCATAAAGACTCCTAAGTTAGGTTAAATTTTGAGGTGTGGCTTATAAAATACACCCAATATCTAGTTATGATTAACTTTGATATCATATTAGGATATGATGAATCCCAACAATTTTCTTGATGTAACCCAAAAATGTATTTCTAAGGCTTGAGGCATATCTTGTACTCTCATAGTCTCTCAAAGATATGTCATATAAATTAAACATGATCTTCAAGGTTTAAAGACTAACCAAGAAGATCATTGATATATACTTCCATGATGTCATGCATCATGTCATGAAAGATATATGTCATGGATCTTTGGTAGGTAGCTCCTACAATTTTCAATACAAAAGATATGACTTGATAGTAAAAGGTTCCCTATAGGGTGTTGAAAGTTGTTTTGAATTGGTCCTTACGAGAAATTTTGGTTGGATTATAGCCTGATAATCTATCCATTAAAGATCACATTCTATATCCTATAGTAGAAGTGATGATTGTGTCAATGTTAGTAAAATGGAAGCCATCCTTGAGACACAATTTATTAATGTTTCAAAATCCTATCCATAATGCTACTTGTTTTCTTGGTGATAGAGACAAAATTAGAGATACATTCAAAATAGTCAATGACTTTGATGAATCTGATATCAATGAGTTTTTGTAGTTCCTCTTTGACTAGCAAAACAACATTTAAATTTATTTTCTGTAATTTTTGCTTTGAGTTTTACACTAGGAGTGACAACTAGGTGATGGACAACTAGGTAAGGATCAAGACATGGAATATTTGTGTAGGACCAAGCAAATATCTCATTAAAATCTTGGTGCATTCTTTATGCTTGGTTAATATCAATACTTTATCAGAATTTAAATACTAGGAATGACAACATTTAAATTTATTTCTATAATTTTTGCTTTATTAGAAGCTTGGTGTATTCCTCATGCTTGGTTAAGATCAATACTTTGCCTAGCATAAGGATCTTATAATTTTTAAAATTTTAAATTTAAATACCCATGGTTTTCGTAGTAAAAATGAAAAACTTGTCTTCCAATTGAGGGGGATCTAACAACACTCCTAATATCTCAATATTTGTAGGATCTATGGATGACTAATTGTGATTGATAAACCATGAGATAACAACATTCATAATTTAAAGGAAATATCCACCAAAATAGAAGTCATTTTGGCTTAGATAATTTGAGGTACCATCCTAAGGAATATTATGCTAGAAATCCATTGTATTACTATGATTTGCATAAACAATTAGCTTAGGATGGGCTAGGGTTGGGATATTTACATTGGAAAACTATGTAAATAAAAATAGCTAGGAACAATGATGAGAGATGGACCATAATCATCCTTCTCATCTTAATCCAAATTGTTTAAATAAATGTTGGCATCATGGGACATCCTTTTAGGAAGGCTAGTTTTGTCTTTGCTAAAATATAAAAAGGATTGGCTATGGATGGGATATTATAATGGCTGCAATATAACCATGTCGGCTATCCTTATTTTTTACTATCTCAAGCCCTAGGTTTAAATATTTAGCACTTGAGATTTAGGGTTAGGATTAATGTTGATTTAGTATATAAATAGGAAGATTTATGTGATATTTGAAATCATTTTTCATATTCAAATATAAGTCGTGTATGTTACACATATGACACTTCACCCTCTTTAAGTGTCTATGAGACTTTTCCTCTCTAAGTGACTAAGTATTTTCATTGATTTGAATCTAAAACTTGATTTTGCATATTGAATTTTTGGCAATTCAATATAAATTATTATTATTATTTGGGTAGTATTATTTATTTATTATTGGCTTGCTACTTCTATTGTTATAGTTATTGAAGTTTTTTAATGACAAGTGGTATCAAAGCATCAATATTGGCTCCCCATGGGGTGTAAATTTACAACAGAAGGGCACACAAACCATTCTAGAACTTCTACCAAATATTACTACTGCTTATTTCTTGGTAATTTTTTTAGTCCATCTTATAGTGCAATTATATATTAGAATATTATGACTTTATTGTTGTTACATCCTTTTTCCTAACATAATTAAAAAATGAGAGTATAGGGTATTATTGAAACCTTATGAGAGACATATGTGATTGCAATAATCTCTTTGAGATGGTCAAAACAAGGGGTGTCAGGGTTATGCATAGTGGTGAATATTAACAAATTGGGAGAATATTAGGATTTTTATAATTATAAATTGGTGAATATGAGGACCCTCGACATTGCCCCATTCACCTAAAATTTCTAGGACCAATGTTTTTTTAGAGTTAATTCGCCATAATATATATCCAAACATAGCATATTTATACTCGTTGGAAAGCTCTTTTCAAGCATGATATAATTGTGGTATTTTTATGAAGTTATAATATGATTTAATAGGTCAAAAGTGGACCCAAATATGACCTTACATTTTAGGGCTTCAAATACCCCAAATTTTGGTATGAAGATGCTCGATTTGATTTGCTTAGGATTCTCCATTATTCACCTTGGATTTGATTAGGATTCGCCATTTTTTTATAGTACATTTTAAGTCCAAACCCTTATGCATAACCCTAAGGGATGTCTCCACAAATACTTTTGAAAATACAAATGTCACAAGACCCTTTTGGGAGACCTAACTTTATGCGGTTATATTTTCAAGTTGATCAACATAAGAGGTATTTTTTACAATACTTTTTCAATAGCATTCTAATTATTTATGAGTTTTACAAATGCCTCTAGTGTATTAATAAAATTACTACCATTATTGGTTTGGAATGAGTTAAAGTTTTATTATAGCATATTGTTCATTTGGAATATGTGTGTATAAGAAAAAAGAAGTGTCAACTTATAAATCTTGGTAAGCATCACAAAACTTCCTTAAATACCAATAGTTTTAACCAATGTATTCTTTCTTACTTAAATGTCATGCCTTTGCCTACACCCAACACCTCATATTCTTCCTCTCCATCCAATAAATTTTCCTTGGTTACTCCTCCCACTACTCCTTTAATTTTTAATCCTCTTCCTAGTACTATTGATCATGATCTACATGCATATCTATTACATCAAAAACAAATTATTTCTTCCATTGTCAAGTCATATAGTCAAGCATAGACAATGTATTACATTACTAAGACCTTGGATATAATGCAAAAAGTCCAAAAAACACCTTCCACTACCTCTTCCATTGTCCAAGGATCATAAAACACCATATGAAAACAACTTATAATCACTCATACACCACTAAATGCATGTATCCTTCCATAACCTCTACCTAGTCATAGTCCTCTATATTCCTATGGAAGTGCCTATGAACTATAATTCACTTTTGATCTAGATTCCTTTATAGGAGGTGCTTCTAATTTCCTTGAATATCCTCATGAATTTAATATTCCTTGCATCAACATGTCCACATTTTAAGGTGTTCTGAAGAACACAAGCTTATACTGAGAAGGGGGGTGAAAAATATAAGACCAATTTTTAATTTTATTTCCCAATTTATATATGCAATATATCAATGGAAATATCAAAAAAAGTAATCAAATCAATGCACAAACAACCATACACAATATAGACACCAACTTAAAGTGGTTCACCCAATGTGGGCTACTCCACGGAGAAAATATTTCACTAAAATTTTCTCAACAAATATCTTGGAAAAAATTTCCCTATTACAATGTTTATGGAACTCTATCCAAAGGAGACACCAATACCCTAATCTAGTTTGTGGGCACCAAGACATAGGAGACACCAATCTCCTAATCTAGTTCATGGATCTCTATCCACATGAGAACTCCTTCTCCTTTGCTCTAGCTGGTGAACCTCTAGAAGACAACTACCTCCACTGCTCTAGTATGTGGATATCTCTCCTCTAAAGACTTCTATCATCTATGCCCTAGCTAATGGATATATATCCACTAGAGACTACTTAATATTTGTCTCAAATTTATATTAAACATAGTCCTTCGATATTGCACAAATCTACTCAATCTTCGTCTTGTTATCTACTAAACTCAATTCATCGACATAGCAAAAAATTTGCTCAATCTCTATCTCTGGTCTAGTAAAAAGCTATCCTTAGATCAAAATATATCCTCAATCTATCTTCAATATTTATCTCAAATCTTGGTTAATCACAAATCACCTCTGCTAGATTTGTCCCAAACTTTAACTCATAAAAAACATATCTCAAATCTGTCCTCAAGTCCTCTCAATAACTTTTCCAATATTCTCTCAAGTCTTCTCTAAGACTTGCCTCAAATGTACTCAATAGGTCCTTACTAAAACTTGTCCAATAAGCTCCCAAGTCTTCTCTAATACTTACCTCAAATTTTCTCAACAAGTTCGCACTAGAACTTGTCCAATATTCTCAATAAGTCTTCACCAAGACTTGCCTTAACTTTGTCCAACAAGTCCTCTCTAGAACTTGTACAAGTATGATTGTAAGCTTCCACAAAATATTACATATATCTATACTTAATATTTCACAAAAGCTTCCTCTATTATCCTTAATTCCACCCTAGGACTTACTCAAATATGTCAACAAGCTCTCACAAAATCTTGTTTAAATCAATTACAAAACTTGCACACAATCTCAATTCAATCTCTTGCAAACCTCTTTTACTTGCATAAACAAGTTCCACACGGAATTTGCAGTAACATATAGAGAATGGTTAGAGACTCAATATGTTATTCACTCACAATAATACTCAATCACTTTAAATATCTTTGTTCAACTTCAAAAACATATGGAGAATGGTTAGAGACTCAATATGTTTCACACTCATAACAACTTGATCACTTTCAATATTTCATACTTAACCTCAAAAAAATATAGAGAATGGTTAGAGACTCAACATGTTTCACACTCATAATTACTCAATTTCTTTCAATTTTAAATAAATTTAGAATATAGAATAATTTGTTTCACAGAACTTAAACTATCACTTCAACATTTTCCAATCTACTAACACTCAATCAACTCAACCAATGAAACCAATTTTCTTGCAAAACCCCAAGCAAATATTTCATCCAATGTTCTCAATAATTCTCACAATGGAACTCAAAATCAACTCAATATGTTCTCACATTCACATAACAATGATACTCATGATCTTTGCATAAACCCTAATTCAGGATAGTTCACAAGTTCTCACTCAAGCATTCACCAATCATGCATATAAATACTTACTCAACAATTCTTATCAAACAAGAACCCTTTCACTCCAACTTAGCATTCATAACATCCAACAACCACTCTCAAGGATAATGTGCCCTTACATCTTGTTTGAATATGATTTGACCTCAAAGACCTATCTCAATCACAACCAGTCTTTTCCTAAAACTAGGGCTAGATAGCAAATATTTGTTCTTAATATTTTCTCACAAGAATATTTCACAAAACCAAAATATCAACACTTAACCTTATTTCTTCTTTACATACAATTTTATTAACTTTATTTTAAAAAATATATCTAAATCCTTTTGGCACACCTTATTACTCCTCTCAATAAGCTCAAAGCACTCAAAAATCAAACCCTAACATAAAATAATGCATATCCTTTTATCTCCCTCACAAAAACCTTGAAATAAACAATTTCCACTTTATATAACCAAAAAAATATTTTTTTGCTAATTTTGGAACCTTTGCAAATTTTAAAATCTCCACAAATTTTGAAACCAAGCAAATTTTAGTTCATACCTTATAGTCCACCAAAAGGTGCCTCGGTGGGTTTCAAACACACAACCTCTCCCTATCGAGCACCTTTTCAAGGCATGCGCCCACCACATGGGCTATGTGCCTCTACATAAAGGGAAATGGTAGCACCTTCCCTTTCTCCTTTGTACTTTGTATTTTGTGTAGAGATCAACAAAAAACCTTCCCTTGCTCAGCAAAATATAGACCATGAGATTCAATCCCTCAACCTCGCACCTGCCAAAGTCTTAGCGCAGCCCTTGGCTACCAGTCACGCTACATAGTGGCCTAGAATGTGAAACGAAATCTCCTCCTCCTTGTCTTATGTTCTACCTCTCAAATATTTGAAAACACACGTAATCTTCTCCCTTGCAATGCGCACAAAATTTTCTTATGACTTATCCATTGTGAATGATTTATTTGCAATGGTTTTTGCCTTCCTTTATATGCAAAGTGCCATATATTCAACGACATCAGTGATTTCGATTAATTTAAATATTTCAATTTAATTAATATTTATGCCTTCTTAATCCTAACCTTTAGGGTTAATTAAATTAATTTATAATTAAATTATAATTAATTTATAATTAACTTAATAACTCTAAGAGTTAATTAAATTAATTTATAATGAAACTATTATAATTAATTTAAAACTTTGGGTCTTGTCCTTTTAATATTATAATAAAATATTATAATATTATTTTTCTAGGGCCTCTATTTTTTCCTTTAAACCTCATATGACCACTTGGGAGCAATCTTTCTTTTGCACTTGATTACGAAACCTGAAATTGATGTTGCTCACTAAAACTAAAACTTACTAGTACTAACTTCTTGACATCAATGACAAAAAAAACTACTCATATTTCCAACAATATCCCCCCTTGTCATTGATGGCAACCCAATTACCTTTTACCATTTCCTTAACCTTTTTTTTTCTTCTCCCCCTGACTGTATGCTCTCCACCTAACTCAAATCTCTCCGCCTTTGACATCAATGGCAAAGGTTCACTTTTGGTGCTTAGTGCTAAGAATGTGTCTCTTAGCTTAGTACCTCCCCCACCTCCTCTTGATGTGGTTAATTCTAGGGTGGGATTATCTCTACTCCCATCAAGCATAGATCTTTGCCTTTATCCATTTTCTTCCTCAATTGATCCGTGTGATTCCTTTGATTATTATTGTTCCTACTTGTTTATTCTACTCTACACTACTTTGTTGTATGCCCATAATTTTTACACTTATAACACTTAATATTGTTATTCCTTGTAGGTGCAAATACCTTGGAATTTCTCCTAGTGAAGCCATATCTATTCTTGTCATGAACCATGTAATTCATTGCCTTGTGACCAAACTGTTTACAAGAACAACAATACCCTTGAAAAAAAAAATTGTTTCTAAAATTTTCATATGCATGCATTTCATGTGTCCTACATTGTGTAGCCTTGTGACCAAACCTATGATATGAAAAGCATTTTCCATTAAAATTACCTTGCCTTGTCCTCATTGGTCTCTTAGTCTCTTCCATCCTGTGTTGCCTCTTGTTCCATCTATTCCTTGTTTGTGCATTGTTCCTTTTCTTGTTGAACTTCCTATTGTACAACTCATCCTCAAAAGTATCTCTCCCTTACACTTTCTTCTTTTGAAGTTTATTCTTCTTTGGAACTTGATATTGACTCCTCTCCCTATTTTCTTTGTTCCTGTTTAAATCCAAGTCATTTTTTGTTTGTTGACCGTCTTTGTCCCTTGATAATCTTGTTTATGGTTTTTGAGTTCTTCCCAAACCTGTATAGTTTATCCTTAGAGTCTTTCACTTCCATACTTAGTGAAGCTACTTCCTGTTCTATTTTTCCACATTCTATAACCTTAGCTTCTAACTTCTCCTTGAATCTTCTTGTCTTAGCCATTGACTTATTTAGATCCTTTATAAGCTTTCCATTCTCTTCATAAAATTGAAGTGTGAGTTTTGTATTCTACTTTATTTCCTTGCATAATGCATAAAGAGAATAAGTAAGCTCACCTACAAGATCAACTTCTCCTATTTCTAATTCTTCCTCTATTTCTTTGCCTTTGGAATCATCTCCATTTCTTTCTAATTTGTCTTTTATAGGATCACCTCCTTCATCTTCTATTTCCATGAGTAGATTCTCCTAGTTCTTCAAGTGTATCTTCATATTCATCATCACTAAAATTGAAACCACTCCTTGTACAACTATCTTCAATATAACCAAAATTACCACATCTAAAACACTTGAGGATTATGACTTCCTTTTATTTTGTATTAAATAGTACTTCATTATTTTTTGAGGAACTTTCATCACTAATAATTGAGTACTTACTTTATTTGCATAGAAACTCTTCTGTATTTGAAAGAACTTCTTTCCTTGCTTGCCTTGTTCATCCATGCTTTTCTTTTGATACTTGTATTTTTATGATTCCTTGTTCTTATGATCCTATTTTTCTTCATCATTGCTATTTCTAGCTTCTTAAAAATTAGATGCATAGTGACCATACTTTCCACAATTAAAACATATAACAGATTTTGTACCTTTAAAATTTCTTGGATCCTTGTTCCTTCTACCATATTTTACTTCTTCATCACTAGATAACTCATTGATTAAATCTGAATTCTTACCCTTTGTCTTCTTAGTAGCTTTGAAGGTTGCTTCTTTCCAAGGATTAGGTTCCTATTTTTTTCTCATATCAAAAGCTATGAGAATGCCAAGTAATTCATCCCTTGTCAAAATATCACTATCTTTTGATTCTTCTATACCTAAAATATTTTCACTGAATCTTTTGGGAGTGACCTTAGAATCTTGTCACAAACATCAAATTCTTGAACTTCAAGTTCAAGTCCTTGCATGTAGTTAACAACCTCGTCTACATGAAGTAGATAGGCACTAATTATTTCTTAATCCTTCATTCTTAGTTCTTCAAATTGTCCCTTGAGATTTCATAACTTTACCTTTTTGACCTGTTTATCTCCTTCATATATGCATTGCAACTTATACCAAATTTCCTTTGCTGATTTGTAGTGCATAATATTTACAAAATCTATTCTATGCAAACATCTCAAAATTGTATTCATTGCTTTTGATTTGTAGTGATGTAGGAGCTTACCATATTTTTTTTATATGGAGTCGTTGGTGGTGTTTATCCATTTTCAATAGCTTCCCATATTTCATTCCCAAGTGCCATCAGGTGAATCTTCATTCTCATTCTCCATAATACATAATTGATTCCATAAAACATTGGTGCTAAATTATATGAGGATCCACCCTTAGAATCCATTTGTGTTCTTGTGCTTTTATTTCAACCTATTAAACTCTTTTGGAGGAACCCACTTTGATACCAATTGAAGAACACAAGCTCATACTAAGATGGGGGTGAACAGTATAAGATCACTTTTTACTTTTCTTTCTCAATATATATTATGCAATATATTAATGAAAATATCAACAACAATAATCAAAGCAATACAAAAACCACCATACATACACAATATAGATACCAATTTAACATGGTTCACCCAATGTGGACTACTCGACAGACAAAATATTTCACTAAAATTTTCTCAAAAAATCTCTTGGGAAACCTTTACCTATTACAATGTTTATGGACCTCTATCTAAAGGAGACACCAATCCCATAATCTGGTTTGTGGGCACCAACCCATAAGATACACCAATACCCTAATCTAGTTTGTGTATCTCTATTCACATAAGAACTCCTTTGCTTTAGTTGGTGAACCTCTAGAAGACAACTACCTCCACTGCTTTGGGATGTGGATCTCTATCCATTGAAGACCTCTGTCCTCTATACCCTAGCTAATGGATCTCTATCCACTAGAGACTACTATATTTTATTCTATCCTTAATTTCACCCTAGGACTTACTCAAATCTGTGAACAGGCTCTCACAAAATCTTATTCAAATCAATTACAAAACTTGCACACAATCTCAATTCAATATATTTTAGAAAACCTCTTTCACTTGCATAAAAAATTTCCACATAGAATTCACAGTAACATATAGAGAATGGTTAGAGACTCAATATTTTACTCACTCACAAAAATACTCAATCACTTTCAAACCCTTTGTTCAACTTCAGAAACATATAGAGAATGGTTGGAGACTTAATATGTTTCACACTCACAACAACTTGATCACTTTCAATATTTCTTACTTAACCTCGGAAATATATAGAGAATGGTTAGAGACTCAATATGTTTCACACTCATAATTACTCAATCTCTTTTAATCTCAATCTCAAATCAATTTAGAATATAGAATAATTTGTTTCACAGAACTTGAACTATCACTTCAACACTTTCCAAACTACTATAGCTCAATCAACTCAACCAATGAAACCAACTTGCTTGCAAAACCCTAAGCCAATGTTTCATCCAATGCTCTCAACAACTCTCACAATAGAACTCAAACTCAACTCAAGATGTTCTCACATTCACATAATAATGATACTCATGATCTTTGCATAAACCCTAATTCAGGATAGTTCACAAGTTCTCACTCAAGCATTCACAAATCATGCATATAAAAGCTTACTCATCAATGCTTATCAAAAAATAACCTTTTCACTCCAAATTAGCATTCATAACATCCAACAATCACTCTCAAGGATAATGTGCCCTTACCTCTTGTTTGAAGATGATTTGACCTCAAATACCTATCTCAATCACAACCACTCTTTTTCCAATACTAGGGTTAGATAGCAAATATCTGTCCTTAATATTTTCTCACAAAAATATTTCACCAAGTCAAAATATCAACACTTACTCAACCTTATTTCTCCTTTCAATACAATTTTATTAACTTTATTTTCAACAAAAATATCTAACTCCTTTGGCACACCTTATTACTCCTCTCAATAAGCTCAAAGCACTCAAAAATCAAACCCTAAAATAAAATAATTCATATCCTTTTATCTCCCTCACAAAAACCTTATCATATACAATTTTCAATTTATATAACCAAAAAATATATTTCCACAAATTTTGGAACCTTCGCAAATTTTGAAATCTTCGTAATTTTTGAAACCAAGAAAATTTTAGCACATACCTTATAGTCCACCAAAAGGTGCCTTGATGGGTTTTGAATTCACAACCTCTCCCTATCGAGTGATTTTTCTAGGCATGCACCCACCATGTGGGCTATGTGCCTCTACGCAAAGGGAAATGCTAGCACCTTCCCTTTGTCCTAGGCCTTTTGCATAAAGTTCAACAAAAAACCTTCCCTTGCTCAGTAAAATGCAGACCACAAGATTTGATCCCTCAACCTTACGTCTGCCAAAGTCTTAGCATAGCCCCTGGCTTCCAGTCACTCTACACAACACCTTGGAATGTGAAATGAAATCTAATCCTCCTTGTCTTATATTCTACCTCTTAAATCTTTGAAAACATACATGATCTTCTCCCTTGCAATGCACACGAAATTCGCTTATGACTTATGGATCACGGATGATTTATTTGCCATGGTTTTTGCCTTCCTTTATATGTAAAGTGTCATATATTTGATGATGTCATCAATTTCTATTAATTCAAATATTTTGAATTAATTAATATTTATGCCTTCTTAATCCTAACCTTTAGGGTTAATTAAATTAATTTATAATTAAATTATAATTTATTTATAATTAACTTAATAACTCTAAGAGTTAAAATTATTTTAATTTATTATTAATTTAAATCTGTGGGTCTTGTCCTTTTAATATTATAATAAAATATTATAATATTATTTTTCTTGGGCCTTCCTTTTGCCCTTTAAACCTCATTTGACCACCTAGGAGCAATCTTTCTTTTGCACTTGATTACGAAACCTAAAACTGATGCTGCTCACTGAAACTAATGCTTACTGGTGCTGACTTCTTGACATCAATGACAACAAAACCTGCTCATATTTCCAACAATCTCCCCCTTTGTCATTGATGGCAACCCAATTACCTTTTACCATTTCCTTAACCTTTTTTTGTTCTGCTCCCCCGATAAACTGCTCCCCTGGATTGAATGCTCTCCCCCTAACTCAAATATCTCCCACTTTGACATCAATGGTAAAGGGTCACCTTTGGGGCTCGAGGCTAAGAATATGTCTCTTAGCTTAGCCCCTCCACCACCTCCTCTTGAGGTGGTTAATTTTGGGGTGGGAGTATCTCTACTCCCATCAAGCACTGATCTTTACCTTTGTTCATTTTCTTCCTCAACTGATCCTTTTGATTCCTTTGACTATTCGTGTTCCTACTTTTTTCTTCTACTCTACACCACTTTGTTGTATGCCCATCATTATTGCACTTATAACACTTAATATTGTTATTCCTTGGAGGTGCAAATGTCTTGGGATTTCTCTTTGTGAAGCCATATCTATTCTTGTCATGAACCCTACAATTCATTGCCTTGTGACCAAACTGATTAAAAGAGTAGCAATACCCTTGAAAAAACTACCTATTTCTAAAGTTCCCATATTCCTACCTTTCATGTGTCTTGCATTGTGAAGCCTTGTGCCCAAAAATATGACATAAGAAGCATCATCCATTAAAATTACCTTGCCTTGTCCTCATTGGTCTCTTAGTCTCTTCCATCATGTGTTACCTCATGTTCCATATATTCCTTGTTTGTACATTGTTACTTTTCTTGTTGAACTTCCTATTGTCCAAATCATCCTCAAAAGTCTCACTCTCCCTTAAAATTTCTTCTTCTAAAGTTTCTTCTTCTTTGGAACTTGATATTGACTCATCTCCCTATTTTATTTGTTCCTATTCAAATCCAAGTCTTGTTTTGTTTGTTGACCATATTTGTCCCTTGATAATATTGTCTATGGTTTTTGAGCTCTTCCCAAACCTGTGTAGCTTATCCTTAGAGTCTTTCACTTCCATCCTTAGTGAAGCTACTTCATGTTCTAGTTTTTCACATTCTAGAACCTTAGCTTCTAACTTCTCCTTGAATCTTCTTGTCTTAGCCATTGACTTATTTAGATCCTCTATAAGCTTTCCTTTCTCTTCATTGCATTCTTGAAATTGAAGCTTAATTTTGGTGTTCTAATTTCTTTCCTTCCATAATGCATCAAGAGCATAAATAAGTTCACCTTCAAGATCAAATTCTCATATTTTTATTCTTCCTCTATTTCTTTGCCTTTGGAATCATCTCCATTCCTTTCTGATTTGTATTTTATAGGATCACCTCCATCTTATATTTCCATGAGTTATATTATCTTCTGGTCCTTCAAGTGTATCTTCATATTCATCATCACTGAAACTGAAACCACTCCTTGTACAACTATCTTCAATATGACCAAAATTACCACATCTAAAACACTTGAGGATTATTGATGATTTTTCCTTAACCACTTCTTTTTATTTTGTTAGAAATAGTACTTCATCATTTTTTGAGGAACTTTCATCACTATTACTTGAGAACTTACTTTCTTTGTCTACATAAAAACTCTTCTTATGTATTTGGAAGAACTTATTTCCTTGCTTGCCTTGTCCATCCTTGATTTTCTTTTGATACCTATATTTTTCTTTTTCCATGTTCTTATGATCCTATTTTTCTTCATCATTGTTATTTCTAGCTTCTTGACAATTAGATGCATAGTGACCATACTTTCCATAATTGAAACATCTAATATATTTCATACCTTTAAAATTTCTTGGATCCTTGTTCCTTCTGCCATAATTTGCTTCTTCATCACTGGATAACTCATTGCTTGAATCTTAATTCTTACCCTTTATCTTTTTAGTAGCTTTGAAGGTTGCTTCTTTTCGGGAATTAGGTTCCTATTTTGTTCTCATCTCAAAATTTGTGAGAATGCCAAGTAATTCATCCCTTATCAAAATATCACTATCTTTTAATTCCTCTATAGCTGAAATATTTTCACTAAACCTTTTTGGGAGTGACCTTAGAATCTTGTCACAAACATCAGATTCTTGAACTTCAAGTCCAAGTCCTTGCATGTAGTTAACAAAATCATCTACATAAAGTAGATAAGCACTAATTATTTCCTCATCCTTCATTCTTAGTTCTTCAAATTGTCCCTTGATATTTTTTAACTTTACCTTTTTACCTTTTTAACCTTTTTATCTCCTTCATATATGCCTTGCAACTTATCCCAAATTTCATTTTCTTATTTTTAGTGCATAACCTTTACAAAATCTATTCTATACAAACATATCAAAATTGCATTCATTGCTTTTGAGTTGTAGTGATGTAGGAGCTTACCATATTTTTTGTAGGTGGATTAGCTGGTGGTGTGTATCCATTTTCAACAACTTCCCATATTTCATTCCCAAGTGCCATCAGGTGAATCTTCATTCTCATGCTCTAGAATACATAATCGCTTCCATCAAACATTGGTGCTAAATTATCTAAGGATCCACCCTTAGAATCCATTTGTGTTCTTGTAAGATTTTCCTTCAAGCTATTAAACTCTTTCAAAGGAACCCCCTTTGATACCAATTGAAGGACACAAGCTTATACTGAGAGGGGGGTGAACAGTATAAGACCACTTTTTACTTTTCTTTTCCAATCTATATTATGCAATATATCAATGGCAATATCAACAACAATAATCAAAGCAATGCATAAATCACCACACACAATAGAGACACCAATTTAATGTGGTTCACCCAATGTGGGCTACTCCACAGAGAAAATATTTCACTAAAATTTTCTCAACAAATATCTTGGGAAACCTTTCCCTATTACAATGTTTATGGACCTCTATCCAAAGGAGACACCAATCCCCTAATCTGGTTTATGGGCACCAACCCACAGGAGACACCAATCTCCTAATCGAGTTCTTGTATCTCTATCCATATGAGAACTCCTCCTCTGCTCTAGCTGGTGAACCTCTAGAAGACAACTACCTCCACTACTCTGGGATGTGGATCTCTCTCCACTGAAGACCTCTATCCTCTCTATCCTAGCTAATGGATCTCTATCCACTGGAGACTACTATCCTCTGCTCTATCACCTCCAAATATCTGCTCAATCTCTGTATCAAATATACACTAAACATAGTCCTTCGATCTAGCACAAATCTTCTCGATCTCTATCTTATTCTATACTAAACTCAATCCTTTGATCTAGCACAAAACCTGCTCAATATCTATCTCTGGTCTGGTACAAAGCTATCCTTATATATGCACCAAACTCTATCCTCAATCTATCTTCAATATTTACCACAAAGCTTGATCAATCACAAATCACCTCTGCTAGATCTGCCCCAAACCTTAACTCAAGGTTTGAATAAATCAATCAATCAACTCAACTCTCAAGTATTCACAAAAGACCTATCTCAAATTTATCCACAAGTCCTCTCAAGAACTTGTCCAATATCCTCTCAAGTCTTCTCTAATACTTACCTCAAATATTCTCAACAATTCCTCACTAGAACTTGTCCAATATGCTCTCAAGTCTTCTCTAAGACTTACCTCAAATATACTCAACAAGTTCTCACTAGAACTTGTCCAATATGCTCAAAAAGTCTTCACTAAGACTTGTTTTAACTTTGTCCAATAAGTCCTCTCTAGAACTTATTCAAATATGATTGTAAGCTTCCACAAAATCTCACATGAATCTATCCTTAAGCTTTCACAAAATATTCCTCTATTTTGTCCTTAAGTCCACCCTAGGACTTACTCAAATATATCAACAAGCTCTCACAAAATCTTGTTCAAAACAATTACAAACTTGCTTACTCAACTCAACTCAATCTATCACAGAAAACCTCTTTCACTTGCATAAACAAGTTTCACACAGAATTCATAGTAACATATAGAGAATGGTTAGAGACTCAATATGTTACTCACTCACAACAATACTCAATCACTTTCAAACCTTTTGTTCAACTTCAGAAACATATAGAGAATGGTTAGAGACTCAATATGTTTCACACTCACAACAACTTAATCACTTTCAATATCTCTTACTTAACCTCAGAAACATATAGAGAATGGTTAGAGACTCAATATGTTTCACACTCATAATTACTCAATCTCTTTCAATCTCAATCTCAAATCAATTTAGAATATAGAATAATTTGTTTCACAAAACTTGAACTATCACTCCAACACTTTCCAATCTACTAACACTCAATCAACTCAATCAATGAAACCAACTTGCTTGAAAAACCCTAAGACAATATTTCATCCAATGCTCTCAACAACTCTCACAATGGAACTCAAACTCAACTCAAGATTATTCCCACATTCACATAACAATGATACTCATGATCTTTGCATAAACCTAGTTCAAGATAGTTCACAAGTTCTCACTCAAGCATTCACCAATCATGCATATAAAAGCTTACTCAACAATGCTTATCAAACAAGGACCTTTTCACTCCAACTTAGCATTCATAACATCCAACAATCACTCTCAAGGATAATGTGCCCTTACCTCTTGTTTGAAGATGATTTGACCTCAAACACTTGTCTCAATCACAACCACTCTTTTGCCAATACTAGGGTTAGATAGCAAATATTTGTCCTTAATATTTTCTCACAAGAATATTTCACCAAGTCAAAATATCAACACGTAATTAACCTTATTTCTCCTTTCAATACATTTATTTTAATTTGTTTTCAATAAAAATATCTAACTCCTTTTGGCACACCTTATTACTCCTCTTAATAAGCTCAAAGCACTCAAAAATCAAACCCTAAAATAAAATAATGCATATCCTTTTATCTCCCTCACAAAAACTTTATCATATATAATTTTCACTTTATATAACCAAAAAAAATATTTCTGCAAACTTTAGAACCTTTGCAAATTTTGGAATCTTCACAATTTTTGGAACCAAGAAAATTTTAGTGCATACCTTATAGTCCACAAAAAGGTGCCTCGGTGTGTTTTGAACGCACAACATCTCATTACTAAGCACCTTTGTTAGGCGCATGCCCACCACGTGGGCTACGTGCCTCCACACAAATAGAAATGCTAGCACCTTCCCTTTTTCCTTTACCTTTTCCACAAATTTCAACAAAAAACCTTCCCTTGCTCAGCAAAACATAGACCACACGATTCGATCCCTCAACCTCACACTTGCCAAAGTCTTAGCGCAACCCTTGGGTACCAGTCGCGCTACATAGTGCCTTGGAATGTGAAATGAAATATCCTCCTCCTTGTATTATGTTCAGCCTCTCAAATATTTTAAAATGCACACGATCTTCTCCCTTGCAATGCACATGAAATTCTCTTATGACTTATGGATCATGGATTATTTATTTGTCATGGTTTTTTCCTTCTTTTATATGCAAAGTGTCATATATTCGATGATGTTTATGAATTCAATTAATTTGAATATTTCAAATTAATTAATACTTATGCCTTCTTAATCCTAAAATTTAGGGTTATTTAATTTATAATTAAACTTAACAACTCTAAGAGTTAATTAAATTAATTTATAATGAAACTATTATAATTAATTTAAATATTTGGGTCTTGTATTTTTAATATTATAATAAAATATTATAATATTATTTTGCTTGGGCCTTCCTTTTGCCCTTTAAACCTCATCTAACCACCTAGGAGCAATCTTTCTTTTGCATTTGATTATAAAACCTAAAACTGATATTGCTTATTAAAATTGACGCTTACTGGTGCTAACTTCTTGATATTAATGACAACAAAACCTGCTCATATTTCCAACACGTTGATCCCTAAGGGGGGTTGGTCAATATGGATAGCCTTATCTGATTGTAACATATTACTTAAGTTGGTCATGTCACATCAACAACTACCAAGTTAGGAATCCAAGCTCATCAATGGTTGTTGTGGTAGCCTTATGAACATGGGGTCCTCTTTTGTGGCCTAACTTGAAAGAAATATTTTTTCAAATATTTGATAAAGGATTTTCCAAATTTTATGTGGTCCATCTTATGCGAAAAAAGAAAACATGGACAATGGAGGAGTATTGCTTTTATTTTACTAGTCTTATCACCTACACTCAACAATTAAATCTAGTTTTGGCAGTCTCAACCTATTGCCATGGTCTTAAGGATAAAATTTTATGATAATTTGATATGCTTTATCCATATACTCTCAATTATGCTCAACGTATCGCTTTGGTGACAAAATAGAGGCTTCAAGATTCTAGTATTCAATATAGAGACTTCAACTCTCATCATTATTACCACAATATTATGAATTCCAAAGGATATTTCTATTTTAAATGTTGTTTTCACCATCCCTGGGATGCCTATGAAGAACATCATAAATTTTATGTGGAATGTGAAGACACAACAATATACCATGGATATGAAGATAAATAATCATTACAATAAGAGAAATCAATAAAATTATATGAAGTAAAACATGAGGATTATACCATGGATCTCTCTACTAGTGCTCCAAGCTCACCATACTATCATGGTATGTGTATTTATTAAATGACAATGTTTTTATGTGTTGATTTATTTAGGTAACACACATAACTTTATATATAGTAAGACAACAAAGTCCTTGGACTTGAATATCAATACTTCAAATTAGGATAAATTTCAAGTATTAACTGCAAATCAAGGCACCGCTCAATATATGGGTTGAACAACTAAAGTTAAAATCTAAATGGGGGATTATACTTGAGTGATAAATCTCTTTTCCATAAATCTAGGTATTTTAGATGTCATCTTGGAAGCACAATGGCTATCTCAAGTTGGTGATATTACCATCAATCTAAAGAAAACATGATTATACTGAGAGGGGGGTTGAACATTATAAGATAAAACTTTTCTTTTTTATTTTCAAAGCAATAACTTCAAATAATATCAATGCAATAATGAAACAATGCACAAATCACCACATACATAAGAGACAAATAATTTTATGTGGAAACACCCTCTCGAGAGAAAACCATGGTAAAATATTGCTTATATTTCTTTAATAAATTTTGTGGGCACCAACCCATAGGAGACACCAATCCCCTATACAAGTTTGTGGATACCAATATCCTATACAAGTTTGTGGACACCAATCTCCTACACAAGTTTGTGGACACCAATCCACAGGAGACACCAATCCCCTTGCTCAATTTAGAGGACACCAATATGCAAGATACACCAATATCATTGCTCAAGTTCATGGACACCAATCCACATGAGACACCAATCCCCTTGCTCAAAGACACTACTCAAATATTTTTCCAAATATGTTCTGACAAACATTGCTCAAATCTATTCCTAAATTTTCTGACAAACATTGCTCAAATATGCTCCAAAATTTGCTCATAAATACTGGTCAAATCTGCTCCAAAATCTATTTCATAAACAATGATCAAATTTGCTCCAAAACTTGCTCACAAACACTGCTCAAATCTGCTCCAAAATTTTTACTTCTTCTTGTAGATGGCTGAATTGTCCTTCTTTTTCAATTGGATGCTTGGGTGAAGTCATGCACTAATCTTCACACTCTATATTTGTTTTTGTTCTTCCAAATTTATGTTATTTCTCCACAATTTGCTTCTTGTTCTTAGGTTCTAAAAAGAATTATTTGTTGCCCCCACATTCATTTAAAACTCCTCATGATAAGATAATCATTTAAAAACTTTGGATAATTCAATTCAACCTTTCATAGCAATTTCAAATTTCTTCCAATAGCTAGTGCAAATTCAAACTATTTCCAAGTATAAATAAAGACACACTTATCTTTATTACTTTGTTTCCCAAAATATTTTTGATTTGCACATGATTCAAACCCTAGTCTCTTGACTACAATTCTTATCAACTAAAATGAACCACCTCAACTACACCACCCGATGGAAGGTAATTTCATGACCTTAAATTTGAATTCGTGGTCATCACTATGTTTGCAAAAATAACCAAGCCAAAATTCATAGCCCCTATGGGATTCAAACTCAAGATGTCCAGCTAGACAGACCTAATGCTATTAGTGGTGATTGTCTAGGCTAGAGTGCTCGATGGTAAAAAAAGGGCAAGATCTTTTATTTGTACCTTTTTCTTTCTTGTGCTCATGTGTCTTTATAAGTCTCATTGTTGCTTCTACTTTCACATAGCTACCATTTATGCTATCTTCATTGCTCGTTGCTTTAGGGATTCAATATCTATGCATCTAGATTTAGTGCCTTCACACCTTTCACCATATCTACTTCCTTCAACACTAGCACCAATGCCTCCTTTAGTGCCACTGCTTGCTAACTCAACACATCTGCTTGCTCATTCAATGCACTTGTGTACTCATTCAACTTACCTATGTGATTCACCTTCACTTCTGCTAGATTCAGCACATCCATGTGTTTCAATACCTCCTTTTATGATGTCTCTACTCCTTATGTTTGCTAAAATTGTTGGTGTTTTATCATACAACACCCTTATCGACAATATCTCCACACCGATTTAGAATCTTTCTATTTGATTCTTTTCCAACTTAACACATAGTGTTATTATTCCTTTTTGACAACTCAAATACTTCTCTGTGATGTCTCCATACATCATTTCAAAAATGATCAAATCCACACATTTTGAAATGAAATTTGGGTTATATTTATATGCAAATATTTTATTTTCTTTTGGCATCCAAGGTCAGCCCACTTTATTTTTCAATAATATTTATATTTAAATATATCAAACCTTTATTTTTATTTTAAAAAATTACTTTAATATTTAAATATTAAAGCATACATCACCACTTTAATATTGAAGCATACACTAGTGCCTTTGACATCAATGACAACTCAATACTTCTAACACAATCTACAAACATTGTATGTCAAGTGGACAAATAAGGGAAGAATCACTTGTATTTAAGGAATCAAATCCCCTCCCTCCAAGGTGGCTAGTTCACATAGCATGAAAATAATATTGAAGAATGGTAGTTGTGGTTTCTTTGTCCAATTCAATTGTATAGATATTTAGTCTTTGAAGTCACTTCTTCTAAAACCTCCTTTGGGTTTATAAAATATTTTGGATCACTGCTAGTAAGTCTTTAGTGATCCCATGGATCTACTCCTAAGTATGTTTATGCCATACACCTTATTCTAGGAAATCAACCTCCTAATATACATCCTTACCATTACCCTCAACCCCAAAAGTAAAAAATTAAATAGTTGGTTTAGAAAATGTTGGAGCAAGGAATAATCTATCCAACAATTAGTCCATACTCCTCTTTCTTGATGATGGTATGGTGTAAGGATAATTCATGGTGCATGTATCCTAATTGTTATCCTCTCAACAAGATTATTATCAAAGATAAGTTTAATATTCGTATTATAGATGATTTGTTGGATGAATTACATGGTGGTAGATACTTTACAAAATTAGACTTGCATTTTGGGTTTTAGTCAAATTAGGTTTAGAGAAGAGGATATCCCCAAGACTATTTTTCATACACATAAGGGTCATTATGAGTTTCTAGTCATGTCTTTTGGTCTCACTAATGCTCCTTTCCAAAGTCTCATGAACTATTTTATGATATTGTAATTTATAACAAGTCCTATGAGGATCATCTAGTTCATATTAATAAATTTTCACCTAGTACAAAAAGAAAGACTTTTTTTTAGAAGGTCCAAATATTCCTTTGGGGTCTAGGAAGTAGAATACTTGGGATATATAATAACTCAAGAAACATTCAAGGTAGATCCTAACAATATCTTTAGAACTTTTCCAAATCCCTTAAATAGCTTTATAGATTTGTAGGACTCACAAGATACTATAGAAAAATTATCCACAACTATGGTAAGATTGTCTTTATCATTTATCTTGCTAAAAATGATGCCTTTGTTTGATCTAAAGCTACTTCCCAAGCCTTTATATCCCTCAAAGAAGCTATGTGTCAAATCTTATTTTTGATCACTCCTAACTTTAGAAAATATTTCATCATTGAGTATGATGCTTCGAGCACATGTACTGGAGATTTTTTGATGCAAGATGGTCATCCATTAGCCTTTGAAATTAAGCAATGTTTAGGTAAGAATATGGGATGGGCCACTCATGAGAAGGAAATGCTAGTTATTTTTAAACCATAGATAAATAGAGGAATTATTTATTAAGGCATTGTTTCATCATCAATATCAACCATAGTAGCCTTAAGCATTTCTTAGAGCAGTATCTATCATGCCCTAAATAAAATAAATAAATGACCATACTGATGGATTATAATTTTATTATTGACTACAAGAAACGAAAGTAGAATATAATGGTTGATACCTTGTATTGCATATATGAGGATGTTGTTGTCAATGCTATCTCTAGACATCTTATATAATGGCTTTCTCAACTTTAGAAATATTGGATTTCTAATTTAGAGACTGCATATATTATTTAGGAATGGAAGGTAGGATCAATATTGCATTCTTGTTTCCCATATATTGATTGAGTTCTTCAAAAAAATAATCATATTTATCTTCCCTTGTCTTCAACTATTAATTCAAATATTCTCAAAGAATTGCATGCATATCCTTTGGATGGACATTTGGAATTTTTAAAAACAAACTAGTGAGTGAAGCAATAATTTTCTTAGAAGAAATTAAAAGTATATGTCAATTTGTTTGTGTTGAGTGTGAGGTGTATCAACATAACAAAGGTACAAAAATTAAATATCTTGGATTGTTGCAACTCTTTCCTATATTTGACCACCAATGAGAGCATATATCTATGGATTTCATTGAGGACATTCCCAACTTAGAAGACAAAATGATGATCCTTATGGTAGCAGATCTCCTTTCCAAGTACGCTAATTTTTTGCATTACATCATATCTATTCAAAAAGGTGATCTAGGTATTTATTATGTTTTTAAATTACATTGTATACCCAAAACCATTGTGAGTGACCACAAGTAACTTTTAGAAAGAATTATTTTATCTTAGTGATACCAAGTTGAATATGTCTTCTTAACACCCTTGTTGATTGGTAAAATAGATATTGTTAATAAATATTTGGGTACTTACCTTCTTTGGTTTAATAAAGATAAGCAATTTTATTAGGTTTAGTGGATCTCATTAGCTAAATGATGGTACAATACTTCTTACTATTCATCCCTTAATATGTCCCTATTTAAAGCATTATATGGTCAAAAATATAAACTAGTAGCAAACTATGTTCCAAGATACTCCAAGGTGATGGGGGATGGGAAAACGAACTCACACTAATCCAGAAAATTTCTTCATTAATCTGAAAAATCTACATAAACAGATACGCAACAGCCCACAGGCTTTACATTAACCAACGCTTGGCTTGGTTTTCTCTAACTGCACTCTCTAAGTCCGTTCTCCAATCCACCACCCCTATTCTATTACAATCACCAAGTTTTTATCGAGGTCTCGACCCTCTAGGCCATTAATGACCCTTCTGGAAAAATACATTAAACAAAACCTGCAAAATCGGCTTCCCCCACCGAGTCTTCAATTTTCCTTCCATAATTGGCAACTACCCCGATCCACCATGAAAGCACGCATTAAAGAGACCCTTGACCTGCAACCGCCGCTTTGTCAAAAAGTTCATCGAGGACTGTTGCCTCTTTTTTTTTTTGTGCGTGCATGGTCGTCCACGTGTTCATTTTTTTTGACTTGCTTTCTTCTGGCTGCAATATCGCAACATGTCGTGATATCGTGACATGTCACGATATTGCGACCAACCCACCTTCGAGCCCTTTGGTTTGCTTTCTATCATGATATCACGACATTGTGATATCACAACGTCGTGACATTGTGACCACTCCACATTTGTGCCATGGTTTCGCTTGTTTGTCATGATATCATGATGTCACGATATCATGACAAACAAGCAAAACCATGGAGCAAAGGTGGAGTGGTCACGATGTCATGACATCGTGATATCGTGACATCGTGACATCATGACCACTCCACCTTTGTGCCATGGTTTTGCTTGTTTGTCATGATATCACAATGTCACGATATCGCGACCACCTTCTGCCTTGTCTTGATTTCTTCCTTGCTGTCATGATATCGCGATGTCGCGATATCGTGACCACCTTCTGCCTTGCCTTGATTTCTTTCTTGCCATCATGATATCGCGACGTCACGATATCACGACAAACTTTGGTCTTTTCCCTGGTTCTTTCTATAATGTCACGATATCACGATGTCATGATATCGCAACAGCCTTCTGCCTTTGTGCCTTTGCTAAAGAAAAGAAATAAAACAAAATACTTAGAGAAATTTGGTTGATGCAAGATTGCCCTGCTATCGCCAGATGCTCCTGCATCAGACACCCGGGGTAAATGGAGAAGTGACCTTCACTTCTATGTTGTTCGGTCATGATTCTCTGCAACATCTCCAAACGTGCATCGGCCTCTGCAACCCGCTCAAACCTCATCTCTTAGAAAAAACATTTTTTGCCTTCTACCATACAAATTCTGGCACTGCTGCACACCTTCTCGTCCACTGCCTGTAATGGCTTTAACTTGTGGCACACTCCATATTTCATCAATGAGTACGTATTTGCATGACCATCATGCATTGCACTTCGATCAAACTGCCATGGCCTTCCTAACAACAAATATAAAGCATCCATGGGGAAAACATCACACAGGACCTCATCCTGGTAGTTCCCAATATTGAACGTGACTAAGCACTATTCATGGACCCATGCTCTGTGGTCCTTCCGTAACCACGCAATCTGATATGGATGCAGGTGTCTTCTCATTTCCAGCTGTAACTTAGCAACCATCTCTTCGAAGACTAAGTTATCAGTACTTCCATTGTCTATAATAACATTACAAACTTTACTTGTGCTTTTGCACCTCATGCGGAACAAGCTTCTCCTCTACTATGGTTTGTCTTCATCAATCAGCATGGCTCTCCTTGTGACCATGACTTCTCCTCTCTCTGCCTCCTCAGAATGTTTTGATTCAACATCTTCCTCTACTACCGCAGCTTTGGCAGGACCCACAGGTCTCTTGTTCACCCTCTCGCGGTGCTGGGGACACTCATATGCCCGATGTCCCTCTTCTCCATAGTGGAAACAGGTTCCACAAAACACTCCTCCTCTGTTTCCTCGTCCAGATCCACCTCTTCCTCTTGGGTAGTTATTCTGGCCACTAGATCTGGGTTCCTCATCTTCCTTCTGATCTCGGCTGCTGCTAAATTCTTCTTTCTTCTCCTCTTTTCCTTCATCTTTTCTTCCACCAGTATTTCCTCCATGCCCTCTTCCTCTTTGCTTGCTCTCAAACCTTTTGTTCAGTTTCTCTTCAACCTTCAAAGCAAACTGGTAAGCATCTTCAATGGTGCTCACCCGAACTAGGCTCAACTCTTCCTGGATACTGGGTCTCAACCCATTGATATAACGGGCCACCTTCTCCTTGCTTGCCTCTAAATGGCCAGTTCTGATGGAGATCTTATAAAACTCCTCTATGTATTCTTGGACAATTTTGTTCATCTGCCTCAAACTCTACATTTTCCTCAGCAGATCTAGTTCGTAATCTATAGGAATAAACTATCTTTTTAGCTTCTCCACCATTCGTGCCCATTTTGTTATCCGTTCTTTTCCTCTTCTATTCCACTCCAGCTGTACTCCCTTCCACCATATGCTGGCATGACCTTTCAGTTTGGTCTTAGCGAATCTGACCCTCTCAGGATCTTCAACTTCTTCATACTCAAAGTATTCTTCCAGATCGTTGATCCAGTCGATCAATTCCTCCAAATATAGGTTCCCAAAATACGTAGAAACCTCCATCTTCAGCCTCTTCCCAATCTAGGATATGGCTTTGTATAGTCTGTCTTGTGCAGGATCTATAGCCTCTTCTTCTTCTTCAAAATAATTTTCTTCTTCATCCACTTTGTCTTCACTGCCTTCATCTCTTCTTGGCTTCGATCTTCTACGCCACTCTTCTTGTAGGGCTTGCACTTGCCTCTACAAAACTCAAAAATCTGCTGTTGTCGTCATGCCTCTCCCACCAACAGGGTTTCTTCTTGGAGGCATTCTACTCACTTTCTCACGAGCCTTTCCATAGATCTTGGTGTAACTGCCTCATGTCCGACGATCTGTTACACACTCAGGAACTTCCGACTCTGATGCCACTGATGGGGTACGGGAAAACGAACTCACACTAATCCAAAAAATTTCTTCAATAATCTAAAAAATCTACATAAATAGATACGAAACAGACCGTAGGCTTTTCATTAACCAGCACTCAGCTTGGTTTTCTCTAACTGCACTCTCTAAGCCCGTTCTCCCATCCACCACCCCTATTCTATTACAATCACCAAGTTTTTATTGAGGTCTCGACCCTCTAGGCCATTAATGACCCTTTTGGAAAAATACATTAAACAAAACCTGCAAAATCGGCTTCCCCCATCGAGTCTTCAATTTTCCTTTCGTAATTGGCAACTACCCCGATCCGCCATGAAAGCATGCATTAAAGAGACCCTTGACCTGCAACCGCCGCTTTGTCAAAAAGTTCATCGGGGACTGTTGCCTCTTTTTTTGTGCACGTGCGTGGCCATCCATGTGTTCATTTTTTTTTTACTTGCTTTCTTCTGGTCGCGATATCGCGACATGTCGCGATATCATGACCAACCCGCCTTTGAGCCCTTTGGTTTGCTTTCTATCATGATATCGCGATGTCGCGATATCACGACGTCGTGACATCGTGACCACTCCACCTTTGCGCCATGGTTTCGCTTATTTGTCATGATATCATGATGTCGCGATATCATGACCACCTTTTGCCTTGCCCTGATTTCTTCCTTGCCGTCGTGATATCGCGACCACCTTCTACCTTGCCTTGATTTCTTCCTTACCTTCGTGATATTGCGACAAACTCCGATCTTTGCCCTGGTTCTTTCTATGATGTCGCGATATCATGACAGCCTTCTGCCTTTGTGCCTTTGCTAAAGAAAATAAATAAAACAAAATACTTAGAGAAATTTGGTTGATGCAAGATTGCCCTACTGTCGCCGGATGCTCTTGCATCACAAGGTTACCTAGGTAGATAATTTATTACAATTACTTGTTCTTTAGATTCTTAAAGATAATTTGACCCAATTTACCATAGGGGATATGTAATTTTGAATGGTAATTTCCATAGGGGATATGGCCTTGTTGCACCTACAACCCTACAAGCAATTGTCCTTGAAGACCAAGTCTAGTCAAAAGTTGCCTCCTCAATTTCATGGGTCCCTCAAATAGGTTATTGGCCAAATTGTGCACTTCCAGATAGTTTAAATTCTTTGGTTTGGAGTTAGGATATTTCTATAGTTATTTTTATTTGTTACATATTGATTCTAATTAAGATTTTGTAGTGGATTTTAGAAAATTCCAAGGCCTATAATAGAATAGAATTGAGGTTAAGAGATACTAAGAAAAGCTTGATCTTTGCCAATATGTTGGAAATATAAGAAATTTTTGTTATCATTGAAGTCAAGAAGATAATGAAAAAGTTATTTATTGCAATCCATGTATTCATGTCCAAGTTTTATTTTCAAGGTTCATGTCCAAGTTTCATTTTCAAGGTTCATGTCCAAGTTTTGTTAATGTCCTATGGTGGTTTTTCCAAAAAGGCAAAGAAGCAATTTTACATGAAAAATAATATTATAATATTTAAGAATACAGGTTGGATTTAATAAAATTTAGGGCCAACAAGTTATCACATTTTAATCTCATTAAAAACCCATATGATATATTTTTAGTGAAGAACACAATCTTATACTGAGAGGGGGGGTGAACAGTATAAGACCTCTTTTTACTTTTTCCTTTATACTTCAAAATAGTAAAGCAATATACCCAAAGCAATATCAAAGAAATGCACAATATCATCCACAAAGTGACACCAATTTTAACGTGGTTCACCCGGAATGGTCGGGCTACGTCCACAAAACTTTTCTCTAAAAGTTATCTCAAAGTTCTTTGGGAATCCTTCCCAATTACAATGTTTATGAGCCTCGGCCCAAAGGAGATACCTTCCCCCAATCAGAATTTATGAGCCTCTCGCTCAAAGGAGATACCTTCCCCCAATCAGAATTTATGAGCCTCTCGCTCAAAGGAGATACCTTCCCCTCTGCTCTAGAAATGATCCCTCAGAAGATCAACCGCCTCTACCTCTTGCCAAGCACGTGGAACTCCTTTCCATCGAAGACCTCCTATCCTCAATGCTTAGCCTAAGAGACCTCTCGCCTTCTATGATCACGTCCACAGTAGCTCAACAACTCGTACCAAACACAGTCAGTCGGTCTAGTACAAGTCTTCCTCTCACTCGTCAGATCTGTCCAACTCTTGAACAAATCAAATCTCTGCATACAAGCCTTCTCAAAGACTTGCCAAATCTGTCCTCAGGTTCTTCTCATAGAACCAATGCAACTCTGTCCTCAAGTCCTCTGCTAGGACCTATCAAAATCAGCATACAAGTCCTCTGCTAGGACCTGTCCAAATCAGCTCACAAGTCCTCACTAGAACCTGTCCAAATCAGCTCACAAGTCCTCCAAAAGAACCTGTTAAAAATCAGCAAGCTCACCAAGAAAAACTTGCTTAGCATGAACCCACAAAGAGAATTGTTAGAGACCCAATGTGATTCATCAATCTCATAGAAGCATAAAGAGAATTGTTAGAGACTCAATATGTTCTATACTTAACTCCCAATCTCAATCTCAACTCAACTCAACCTCAACTCAATCTCAGAAGAATAAGATAGAATGAAGTTTGCATTTATCAAGAACATGAAACACAACCCAACAATTGCCAACCATGCAAGATCTCATATAACAATGATACTCATGTTCTTTCCACAACCAAATAACTTTTCTCAACCAATCAATCTTTCACAACCAAATACTCTTTCACAACCAAATAGGGCTTCAACAACAATGCTTATCAACAAGGCTTAATCAAACAACACCATTCAACTCAACATCAACCTTGAAGCATTCAACCAATCATCACAAGAAAAGGAAACAAGTAGAAATCCTTTTCCCTCCAAAGATATTTGAACAAAACAGCCACCAACACAATATCACCAAATGCAAAGAATAACTTGCTCAAATCAACTCAATGGAGTAAGCCCAATATCATGAATCAAGTAAAGCAATAACTTGATCAAACAACCTCTATGGAAGCAACTCAACCATCAAACTCAAAATAGCCAACCAAGGGTTCCACCAACTCAATGCAAGTAGCTAGACTCACAAATATAAACCCTAGTGCACAAAGCTTCCACTATCTCAAACCAAAAATTATGCATTCACCAAAAACTCTCCTTAAGGATAACAATGCATAAGTAGTCTTCAACAAACCAGAAAATAGGATTTACACCTAGCCAAAGGATACCTAGTAGAATACCTTTTCACTCCAACCTTATTTCAGAAAACATACACCAATCATACTCATAAGAAGAATGTGCCCATACCTTATTGGAGTAGAAGATAATTGAACCTTCAAGCTGTCACCACACACAACTCTCAAACTTCCAACCAAGTTAGGGTTAGAATAAAAAGAAATGAGCAATAATATAAACTTCCTTTATTACACCTTTTAGCTCCACTTCTTTAAACACAACCACCATAACATGCCAATAAATCAACAATCACAGACTCACACCTTATACCTCCATTTTTAATTTTAGCATAGCAAAGAATAATCTTAAAAATACATCCAAAGAAATATGCCCTTATTTCTCCTAAGATTTTATTCAATGCTAATCACAAAAGCCAAAACTCATAAAATTTAATCACACCTTATAAATCGTTGTCCAAGAAACTCTGAATTTCGTGGCATAAAGACGTTTTAATAAAAACGTGTGTTACTCTAGCAAAGCACCCCCGCGAGACTCGAAACGACGACCTCCGCCAATGCAGCGCCCAATAGCAGCCTTCGCTGCCACTAGCCCACGCGGGCTACGAAGTTCACAAGTGAACTTCCCTCCACTTCACCCTCGAAAAAAACTCCCGAAGACTTTTCAACCGCATGTGCTTCTAAGTCTTCCTTCGATCGCAGCGAATACAGAGCACAAACACCGCAAATTGCATTCGGGGAATTTTGAATTAATTAGCCTTCCAACCTTAGGAGTTGGAGAATAAATAGTCTCTTCGAAGACACCTTGACGTCGGTGAAAATAAAGACCATTTCGAAATTAATCAAAAGTCTTTTCAAAAAGGGTTTAAAAACCCTTAAATAATTTTAATAAATTAAGAATAAAAAAAGGTTTAAAAACCTTTAAGTATTTTTAATAAATTAAAAATAATTTCTCCCTTAATTAATTAAATAATTAATTAATTAAAACCTTGAAGGGTTTTAAATAATAATTAAATAAATAATAAAGAGAACCTCCATTGGTTTTAATAAAAACCATTTAACTTGGTTTTAATAAAAACCCTATCCAACTTGGTTTTAATAAAAACCGGTTTGGTTTTAATGAAAAACCCTTGCCAATGGAATCTCTCCGGATTCTCTTAAAAATATTCTCTTGGAATCTTCCACCTTTGAAGCCAACACATCCTCTTAACATTAATGCCATTTCCTTTTGACATCAATGACAACTCATAGACAAGAAGCTAGGATCTCAAACCCAAAATTGCCAACAATCTCCCCCTTTGTCATTGATGGCAAACCATGCTTCTCAACAACATAGAAACTCAACATAAATAGCTCCCCCTGTCTTGAGGCTCTCCCCCTTACTCAAATCTCTCCCCCTTTGTCATCAATGGCAAAGGGTCACCTTTGGGGCTCGGGACTAAGAATGAGCCTCTTAGCTTAGTCCCTCCCCCACCTCCCGATGAGGTGATTAATTCCGGGGTGGGAGTAAAACTCCCATTAGGCATTGATCATCATCAGCGTCTATAACTTCCTTTTCAGGCCTTCTCTTGAAATATTTTTCCATATTCTTGTTCCCGTCACTGTTCTTGTTCTTGTTCTCATCCCCGTTCTTGTCCATGCCTTGATCCTTGGACCCGATCATGCCACTGTTCCTGTTCCTATATTCTAGAATTTTAGCTCTACACTGTCTGATTTTGTGACCTTCATTGTTGCACTTGAAACACTTGACGATGTTGTTTCTCTGAGGTAAACCTGATCTTTGAATCCACCAGTTCGGACCAAACCTAGTTCTGACCAAACCTGTTCGGCCAAACTTCGTTCCCGTTATTTGCCTTGCAATAAACTCGCCTTGTGCCCAAACTATTGACAAGAGTAGCAATACCCTTGAAAGTAACTAGCACTTCTGAAACTATCATTTACCTTGTTCACTTGATCCATGCAATGTGAAGCCATGTGACCAAACCTGGTGACAAGCAAAACATCTGCCTTGAAACTTTCTTTTAATTGACCTCTTAGGTTTCGAAAACTTCTTCTTCTCATTCTGAATTCTGTTTTCTATTTCTGTGCATCTATCATTCAAGGACTCCTTTTCTGAAATACTTTCCTCATCAGAACTCTCTTCCTTTTGGAGTCTCTTACTAGACTCTCCAACTTGTTCCTTGTGTGGCTTAACAAAACCAAGGCCTGTTTTAACTGTTGTCTTTCTTTGACCTTTGATGAGTGACTTAACCTTTTTGGAGCTATCTTGGAACCTATAAAGCTTATCCTTGTACTCTTTAGTTTCCTCTTTCAAAGAAGCCATTTTCTATTCTAACTCACTATACTCAAGAACCTTAGACTCTAACTCATCCTTGAGTTCTTGTGTCTTAGCCATAGAGAAGTCAAGACTTTCTATAAGATCATCTCTCTCCATACAACATTCATCTAACTTATCCTTGAGTCTAGCATTCTTCTTTCTTTCCTTTTTCAAAGCACTAAGAGCACTAATAAGTTCACCTTCAAGATCTACTTCACCTTCCTCTATATCTTCCTCTATTTGTTTGCTTTTTGAATCATCAAAGCCTTTTTCAGATTTCTTATCACTAGAGGTGCTACCCTTTTCAAAAACCATACATGCATCTTCCTTATAGTTTTTTGAAGCATCCTCATACATACTAGAAACCAAATCATTATTTGTGCAATCATCCTCAAGGTGACCAAAATTTCCACATCTAAGACATTTCATGATAATGAATCTATGTTTCGGTTCTTCCTCTTTTTCTGATATGAACAACATCTCATTTTCATTATCACTTGAAGAACTTTCACTATCACTACTAGAACACTTACTTGCTTTGTCTAGGTAGAAAATCTTCTTGTGCTTGTGAGAATACCTCTTTCCTTGATTGTTGTGCTCATCTTTGTTTTTCCTGTGATGCTTGTGCTTTTCAGAATCCTTGCTCTTAGAATCTTGTTTATCTTCATCACTTTCATTCTTGGGAACAATACAGCCAGTAGCATAATGACCAAACTTTCCACAATTGAAACATCTTATATTTTTCATACTTTTGTGCTTTCTAGAGAACTTGCCTTTCTTGCTGTAATATGCCTCTTCATCACTAGAAGACTCATCACTATCTTGAAGTTGTTTACCCTTGGAATTCTTGGTAGCCTTGAAAGTCGCCTCTTTCTTGACATCAACCTTCACTTGAGTTCTCAACTCAAATGCCGCAAGTATACTATGGAGCTCATCCTTTTTCAACTTATCCAAATCTTTAGCTTCCTCAATAGCAGAAATATTTTCACTAAATCTATTAGGAAGAGATCTTAAAATCTTATCACAAACATCATTTTCAGCAAGCTCAAGACCTAAGTCTTTCATGGAGTTAACAACCTCATCCATACGAAGCATGTAGTCACTAATATTTTCATCATCATTCATCTTGAGTTGTTCAAACATACCTTTGAAGTGTCTCAACTTGGCCTTTCCGACATTTGTATCACCTGTATGAACCACCTTCAACTGATTCCACATTTCACTAGATGTCTTGCAGTGAATCACTTTGGTGAGATCTGCTTCTGTAAGCCTTTCAGGATTGCATTCATTGCTTTTGAATTGCTGTGATGTAGGAGCCTTTCTTCTTTAGTATTAGGACCATGTTCAGGAATAGTGTACTCATCTTCAATCACTTCCCAAACCTCATTCCCAAGTGCCATTAGATGAACCTTCATCCTTGCACTCCAAAGACCAAAATCTGACCCATCAAGAATAGGTGTTGCATTGCCACTTGAATGATCCATTGTGTTCTTTACTAGCTTTTCCTTCAAGCTGTTAAACTTTTCGAAGGCACCCGCTCTGATACCAATTGAAGAACACAAGCTTATACTGAGAGGAGGGGGGTGAACAGTATAAGACCTCTTTTTACTTTTTCCTTTATACTTCAAAATAGTAAAGCAATATACCCAAAGCAATATCAAAGCAATGCACAATATCATCCACAAAGTGACACCAATTTTAACGTGGTTCACCCAGAATGGTCGGGCTACGTCCACAAAACTTTTCTCTAAAAGTTATCTCAAAGTTCTTTGGGAATCCTTCCCAATTACAATGTTTATGAGCCTCGGCCCAAAGGAGATACCTTCCCCAAATCAGAATTTATGAGCCTCTGCTCAAAGGAGATACCTTCCCCCAATCAGAATTTATGAGCCTCTCGCTCAAAGGAGATACCTTCCCCTCAGCTCTGGAAATGATCCCTCGAAAGATCAACCGCCTCTACCTCTTGCCAAACACGTGGAACTCCTTTCCACCGAAGACCTCCTGTCCTCAATGCTTAGCCTAAGAGACCTCTCGCCTTCTATGATCACGTCCACAAGAGCTCAAGCAACTTGTACCAAACATAGTCGGTCGGTCTAGTACAAGTCTTCCTCTGTCTGTCAGATCTGTCCAACTCTTGAACAAATCAAATCTCTGCATACAAGCCTTCTCAAAGACTTGCCAAATCTGTCCTCAGGTTCTTCTCATAGAACCAATGCAACTCTGTCCTCAAGTCCTCTGCTAGGACCTATCAAAATCAGCATACAAGTCCTCTGCTAGGACCTGTCCAAATCAGCTCACAAGTCCTCACTAGAACCTGTCCAAATCAGCTCACAAGTCCTCCAAAAGAACCTGTTAAAAATCAGCAAGCTCACCAAGAAAAACTTGCTTAGCATGAACCCACAAAGAGAATTGTTAGAGACCCAATGTGATTCATCAATCTCATAGAAGCATAAAGAGAATTGTTAGAGACTCAATATGTTCTATACTTAACTCCCAATCTCAATCTCAACTCAACTCAACCTCAACTCAATCTCAGAAGAATAAGATAGAATGAAGTTTGCATTTATCAAGAACATGAAACACAACCCAACAATTGCCAACCATGCAAGATCTCATATAACAATGATACTCATGTTCTTTCCACAACCAAATAACTTTTCTCAACCAATCAATCTTTCACAACCAAATACTCTTTCACAACCAAATAGGGCTTCAACAACAATGCTTATCAACAAGGCTTAATCAAACAACACCATTCAACTCAACATCAACCTTGAAGCATTCAACCAATCATCACAAGAAAAGGAAACAAGTAGAAATCCTTTTCCCTCCAAAGATATTTGAACAAAACAGCCACCAACACAATATCACCAAATGCAAAGAATAACTTGCTCAAATCAACTCAATGGAGTAAGCCCAATATCATGAATCAAGTAAAGCAATAACTTGATCAAACAACCTCTATGGAAGCAACTCAACCATCAAACTCAAAATAGCCAACCAAGGGTTCCACCAACTCAATGCAAGTAGCTAGACTCACAAATATAAACCCTAGTGCACAAAGCTTCCACTATCTCAAACCAAAAATTATGCATTCACCAAAAACTCTCCTTAAGGATAACAATGCATAAGTAGTCTTCAACAAACCAGAAAATAGGATTTACACCTAGCCAAAGGATACCTAGTAGAATACCTTTTCACTCCAACCTTATTTCAGAAAACATACACCAATCATACTCATAAGAAGAATGTGCCCATACCTTATTGGAGTAGAAGATAATTGAACCTTCAAGCTGTCACCACACACAACTCTCAAACTTCCAACCAAGTTAGGGTTAGAATAAAAAGAAATGAGCAATAATATAAACTTCCTTTATTACACCTTTTAGCTCCACTTCTTTAAACACAACCACCATAACATGCCAATAAATCAACAATCATAGACTCACACCTTATACCTCCATTTTTAATTTTAGCATAGCAAAGAATAATCTTAAAAATACATCCAAAGAAATATGCCCTTATTTCTCCTAAGCTTTTATTCAATGCTAATCACAAAAGCCAAAACTCATAAAATTTAATCACACCTTATAAATCGCTGTCCAAGAAACTCTGAATTTCACGGCATAAAGACGTTTTAATAAAAACGTGTGTTACTCTAGCAAAGCACCCCCGCGAGACTCAAAACGGTGACCTCCGCCAATGCAGCGCCCAACAGCAGCCTTCGCTGCCACTAGCCCACGCGGGCTACGAAGTTCACAAGTGAACTTCCCTCCACTTCACCCTCGAAAAAAACTCCCGAAGACTTTTCAACCGCACGTGCTTCTAAGTCTTCCTTCGATCGCAGCGAATACAGAGCACAAACACCGCAAATTGCATTCCGAGAATTTCGAATTAATTAGCCTTCCAACCTTAGGAGTTGGAGAATAAATAGTCTCTTCGAAGACACCTTGACGTCGGCGAAAATAAAGACCATTTCGAAATTAATCAAAAGTCTTTTCAAAAAGGGTTTAAAAACCCTTAAATAATTTTAATAAATTAAGAATAAAAAAGGTTTAAAAACCTTTAAGTATTTTTAATAAATTAAAAATAATTTCTCCCTTAATTAATTAAATAATTAATTAATTAAAACCTTGAAGGGTTTTAAATAATAATTAAATAAATAATAAAGAGAACCTCCATTGGTTTTAATAAAAACCCTATCCAACTTGGTTTTAATAAAAACCGGTTTGGTTTTAATGAAAAACCCTTGCCAATGGAATCTCTCCGGATTCTCTTGGAATCTTCCACCTTTGAAGCCAACACATCCTCTTAACATTAATGCCATTTCCTTTTGACATCAATGACAACTCATAGACAAGAAGCTAGGATCTCAAACCCAAAATTGCCAACATTTAGGACTAAGGTTTAATTATTTAATTTTAATTTGTTTAACTAAGGTTAAAATTTAAAATTAAATAATAATAATTCAAGGCACTAAAGTTAAAATATAAAATTTAAATTTAAATTAGAATTCAAAATACCTTCTGATGTGGTGAAGTGCATTGCATACATTATAAATAATCCATCCATGCGAATTAATGCTAATTCGACCTAAGTATTTGAGCGCCAAGGGAGAAGTAATTTTGCATGTGTTTTAAAATTTGATTGGGCAGATAGAAAGGACAATGTGAAGTGGAGTACGAAAATATACCTGATGTGCCAAATAGCACAGGTGGTAGACAAGGGTTGTGGTAAGGCATTCATGAAATGCAATATTGCAAGTTTGATCCTCACAGTCACCTTTTACTGAAGGAAAGGTGCTTCGATTTTACACTAAATGGAAGTGCAAGGTTGATAAATGACAAGGTGCACTTTTGTTTCACATGTGGGCACGTAGACCAAGATATGGATGGCTAGATGCTAAGGCACTTGGAGATGCAAGTTGGGGTGTTCGAATCCCATCAAACGCTATTTTTCTAAGGAGGCATTAAAACAAGGTATGCACTTCATGGTTTAATTTTTTTGAAGATATATAATGTGTAAAAATTGCATGAGGATATTGCATGAAAAATTAAAGGGGGTTTGCAATTTGTTAAGAGGGAGATATTACATTTATAAAAATTAAAATATTATATGTTGATTTTGATGGTTAGAATTTGGAAGGAGTGATAAGGTTTTCAAAGGACATTAAATTCTATTTCAAAATAAAATTTATTGTGTTATCATTTGAGAGGAGTAATAAAGTGGATAAAGGAAATTAATTTTTGAAGAGATTTATTTATTTTTGCTAATAATTTTTAAGTGTGGATATTATAAGGTGTAATTGAGATTTAATATTTTTTATGGTAAAATAATTTAAGGGAATATTTGAATGAAATTTTGAGAAGGTTTTTGCTACCTAACCTTTGAGATTGGCAAAGAGGTTGATTATGATTGAGACGGTTTTTGAGGTAAAATATTCTTAAAACAAAAAGTTATGGGCATATCATCCTTATGAAGTGAAATATTGTTGAATGTTGTGAAGTTCAAGTTGGAGTGAAAAGTTTTTTGTTTGATAAGCATTGTTGGAAATGATTGAGTGAGTTTTCACATGCATGATTGGTGAATGTTTGTGAAGACAATTGAGTATGAAATTGAGAACTATATTGAACTAGGGGTTGTGCAAGATCATGAGTGTCATTATTATATGAATTTAGAATCATATTTATTCAAGTTTGAGTTCCATACTGTGAGTTTTTGAAAGCATTGTGAAACACTTTTTTAGGGTTTGCAAGCAAGTTTTGTTTCATTGAGTGGTTTCTTGAGCATAGTTGATTGAGAGTGTTGGAGTGATAATTCAAGTTCTATGAAAGAAATTGTTCTTTATTACAAAGTGATTTGAAAAGGGTTTGGAATTGATTGAGTATTTGTGAGTGTGAAACATATTGAGTCTCTAATAATTATCTATATTGCTTCTATGAGTCAAACAAGATTCTATGTGAAACTTGTTTGTGTGATTGAAGAGGTTTTCTATAAGATATTGAGTTGAGTTTTATGTGCAAGTTTTGTAATTAATTTTAATGAGAGTTTGTGAAATATTAAGGATATATTTGTGTGAGCTTTTGTGGAAGCTTACAATCAAATTTGTACAAGTCTTGGTGAATACTTGTCGAGCATATTGGACAAGTTATAGGGAGGAATTGTTGGATAGATTTGAGGTAAGTCTTTGTGAAGACTTGTTGAGTATATTAGACAAGTTGTAGAGAGGACTTGTGGATAGATTTGAGATAGATATTGAGTAAATTTATGCTAAACTGAATGATTGTGGTTAGTGCATATTTAGGACAGAGATTGAGTAGAGCTAATAGTAATCTTTGGAGGTGACAGAGTAGAGGACAATAGTCTCTAGTGGATAGAGGTCCATTTTATAGGGTAGATAGGACAAAGATCTTTAGTGGAGAGATATCTACAACCCAGTTTAGTAGAGGTAGTAGTCTTCTAGTAGATCATCAACCAGAGTAGAGGAGAAGGAGTTCTCTAGTGGATAGATATCCATGAACTTGATTAGGGGATTGGTGTCTCCTTTGGACAGATGTCCATAAACATTGTAATAAGGAAGGATTCCCAAGATATTTTTTAAGAAAATTTAAGTGAAATATTTTCTTCGTGGAGTAGCCCATATTGGGAGAACCATGTTAAATTATAGCTCTCATGTGTGTGATGCTTTGTGTAATATTTGTTGTTTTAATACTATTGATGTTATCATATGGATTGAAAATTAAAAAGTTTTATCTTATACTGTTCACCCCCACTCTTAGTATAATCACATGTTATTCAATTGGTATCAGAGTTGGTATCTCCGTGAAAAGACTAACAGCTTGGAAGAAGACCCATTAGGAACATACATGACTTCAGAGAATGAAGAAGAGACCATGTTTGACATAAAAGAGGAATTCTTTACTGCTCTTAAGAACTTGGAAAATATTAGAAATAACTCAAGTTTGAAGGATCAAATTCAAGAGAATGAAGAAGGAAATATGGAACTTCTACAGAGCCACAGATAACTCAAGATAAAGGTAGAATAAGAAAAGAAAATTGAACAGGATATGATAGATCTATTAAGAGAAAGGGAAACATAGTGTGAAATATTGGAAGCAAAATTTTTTCTCTAAGGCATGAAGTCAAAAAGACCAAGCTATGATAAGATTTAAAGTTAGGGAAATAGAAAGAGGATTCCAACCTTCAAGAAATAAAGACATCAAAAAAAGATAAGCTCATGACTCATACCCTAAAAGAAAAAGATATCAGGAAAGAAGAATGCAATGAAGAACCAGGGATAAGATTTAATCATAAGAATAATAGAAGGATAAGCACTCGATCGTATCTCCCAAGATGTCCAAATAGGTTACATAATTTCTTCCATGGCTATTTTTTTTATGTAACAAATATGGTCATAGATTTTTACATTGCACTGGTTATATGAAAAATAATGTCAATAGAAATTTCAACTCTTTTGCACCTCTTACGAATGATGATATCATATGTTAAAAATGCAATAAAATTGGGCACAAGGCTAGATTGTGCAAAATGGTACTTTCTGATTCAAGTAAAAAGAATACAACTTCAACAACTAGGAAAGAGAAAAAATGGCATGAGAAAGTTAGATCAATGTTAGTTCAAATAGCTCTTCATGTTTAGGATAAATAAAAACAATGGTTTATTGATAGTGGATGTTCTAGTCACATGATAGGAGACAAAAAAAAATTTCTTATACTCAAATAAACTAATAGAGGATCAATAAATTTTGGTGATAATGGATCAACAAAAAATTATGGAAATGGAACTCTGAGTTTAGACAACGGGAAAACACGAATAGAAAAAATGTTGTATGTCAAGGGTTGAGTCATAATCTACTTAGTGTAATACAACTTTGTGATCAAGATCACATGGTTACATTTCATCCAATAGATGTGAGATAAGAAAAACTGAAACTAGAAATATCATTGCAAATTCAAGTAGAACAACAAATAACCTCTATGTGCTTAGTGAGATTAAAGGATAAAAATATTTTCTATCACAAGAAGATGAAACTTGTTTGTGGCATATAAGAATGACAACATAGTGAACATAAACAATAAATAGACTGTCAGAGATTTACCCAAGCTAAAAAGGCCACAAAACACAATTTGTGCACATTGTTAGCATGGAAAGCAAACTTGAACAAGTTTCAAATCAAAAGGATTAATGTCATCTGATCCATTGAAATTTATACATACTGATCTATGTGGTCCTACCATGACACAAAGTATTCAAGATGAAAGTTACTTCATATTGTTTATATATGATTACTCCAGGATGATTTGGGTAGTTTCTAAAAGATAAGTCAGAAGCACTTGATAAATTCAAGGTGTTTAAATAATTGGTTGAAAATAAAATGGGAGGGGATTAAGTGTTTTATATTAAATAGAGGAGGATAATTTACCTCAAATGAATTCGTAGACTTTTGTGAACAACATGGGATCCAAAGAGAATACTCAGTTTCAAGAACTCCTCAACAAAATGGACTTGTTGAAAGGAATAATAGGACTACTGAAAATATGGCTAGAGTTATGTTAAATGAATCCAAAAATTTTGATGGTTTTTGGAGAGAGGCAATCAATATAATAATGTATATCATAAATAAGGATCAAATAAGAGTAAACCATCACAAGAATCCATATGAGCTTTGGAAGGGAAGACCAACCACTATGAAATACTTTAAAAAATTTGGAATCAAGTGTTACATAATACGGAAAGAGAAAGACTTGAGCAAGTTTAACCCAAGATGTGATGATGGTATTTTTATTGGTTACTCTACTAAGAGCAAATCCTATAGATGCTATAATAAAATGACACATACTATTATAGAAAGTATAAATGTAACAGTTTATGAAAATATAGGATTAATAGAACTAGTTCAAGAAATTGTGTATCAAGAAGATGGAAGTTGTCAAGAAGAGTTATGTGAGGAATAAGAAGAAGAAGAGGAAGAGACATAAAGACTTCTTCCTAAGACTCCATCCAGGTATGTATAGAAACATCATCCAAGATATATAATCATTGGGAATCAAGATGACAGACAAACAAGGAGAATGGTAATAACATCAAATCAAAAAGTAAATTTCTCTTTGTTATCCAAAATTGATCCAAAAGACTTCAATGAGGAAAGTTAAGATGATTTTTGGATTAACGAAATTGATGAGGAATTAGATAAGATAGAGAAAATTAAGACTTGGGAACTTGTTCCACAAACAAAAGGTAAAAATGTGATTGGAACTAAATGGGTATTTAGAAACAAGTTAAATGAAGATGGTCAGGTAGTCAGAAATAAAGAAATATTAGTGTGCAAGGGTTATGCACAAGTTGAGGGAATTGATTTCGATGAGACATTTGCTCTAGTTGCATGAATTTAAGCTATAAGAATGTTTTTAGCCTTCTCAAGTTCTAAAAACTTCAAAGTATATCATATGGATGTTAAGTTAGAATTTCTAAATGGTGTTCTGGAAGAAGAAGTTTATATTGAGTAGTCAGAGCAATTCAGCTTAACAGATAAACTAGACTATGTATGTAGATTGAAGAAGGTACTATATGGTCTAAAATAGGCTCCTAGAGTGTGGTACTCAAGATTGGATAAGTACCTTCAAGAATAGGGGTTCAGGAAAGGAATAGTGGATAGTAACTTATACATAAAAAATAAAGGGAATGATCTACTAATTGTGGTTTTTTACATGGATGACATCATTTTTTGAGGAAACAATGATAAGATGTGTCAAAAATTTTCAAAGAGCATGTAGAATGAATTTGAGATATCTATGCTTGGTGAGTTGTCCTTCTTTCTTGGACTTTAGATTTCACAATCAGATAAAGGAGTATTCCTTTCACAAACCAAGTGTTTAAGAGATATGCTAAAGATATTCAAGTTAGAAGATTACAAACCAATAAGTACCCCCATAGTCACAAGATGTAAGTTAAGTAAATATGATGAATCTCTAGAGGTAAATCAGAAATTATATAGATCTATGATTAGTAGCTTATTGGATGTTACAACTACAAGACCAGATATCATGCAGGTAGTGGGATTAGTGGTAATGTTTCATGTAGCATCCAAGGAGACACATGTAGTATCAGTAAAGAAGATTCTCAGGTATCTAAAAGGGACTATGGATTTTGGAATCTAGTATCCCAAAAGTTATAGTTTCACTCTCACAGCTTATACAAATGTAGATTGGGTTGGCAACATTTATGACAAAAAATGTACAAGTGGAGGAGCATTCTTTCTTGGAGACTGTTTAGTCTCTTGGTTAAGTAAGAAATGGGCATCAGTATCCTTATCCAAAGTAGAGGTAGAGTATATTACAATAGTTGCTTGTTGTACATAGGTATTATGAATAAAGTGAACTTTGGAGGACTTCAAAATAAAGCATGATCATCCTATTACCATATTGTGTGATAATAAAAGTGTTATAAACATTTCAAAGAATTTGGTAATGCACTCCAAGACAAAGCACATTTTGTTAAAATATTATTTTCTAAGAGATCAGGTGACAGATAAGCAAGTCAAGTTGGAATATGTTACTACAAAGGAGCAGATTGCAGATATTTTCACTAAGCCACTTCTAAAAGAGACATTTAAGTATCTTCAAGAAAAGTTGGGAGTAGTCCTACTCCCACCCCAAAATTAACCACCTCAAGAGAGGAGGTGGGCGATGGGCTAAGCTAAGATTCTCATACTTAAACCCAAGTCCCAAAGGTGACCCTTTGCCATTGATGTCAAAGGGAGAGAGATTTTAGTTAGGGGGAGAGCATTCAGTCAGGGGAAGTAGTTTCTCATGGGGAGCAGAACAGAAATAGGTAAAGGAAATGGTAAAAGGTAAATGGGTTGCCATCAATGACAAAGGGAGAGATTGTTGTAAATATAAGCAAGATTTATTGTCATTGATGTCAAGATATGATGATAAAGTTTTATTGCGATCCATGTATTCATGTCCAAGTTTCATTGTCAAGGTTGATGTCCAAGTTTCATTGTCAAGGTTGATGTCCAAGTTTCTTTAATATTCTCTGGTGGTTTTTCCAAAAATGCAAAGAAGCAAGTTTACATGAAAAATAATCTTATAATATTTAAGGATACATGCTGGGTTTAAGAAAAATAAATGCCAAAGAGTTATCACATTTTAATCTCCTAAAAAGTCCATATGACAGGTTTTGAGGACTAAGGTTTAATTATTTAATTTTAAATATTTTAACCCTAAGGTTAAAATTTAAAATTAAACAATTATAATTCAAGGCGTTAAAGTTAAAATATAAAATTCAAATTTAAATATGAATTCCAAATACCCATTTATGTGGTTAATTGCATTGCATACATTATAAATAAGGTAAAGTTTTTGATTAAAAATCCATCCATGTGAATTAATGCTAATGCGACCTAAGTATTCGAGTGCCAAGGGAAAAGTAATTTCGTATGTGTTTTAAAAGTTGATTGGGCAGAGATAAAGGACAATGTGAAGTGGAGTGCAAAGATAAACCTAACGTGCTAGGTAGCATAGGTGGCAGCCAAGGAATGTGGTAAGGCATTTGTGGAACGTGATATCACAGGTTCGATCCTCGCAATCACTTTTGCTAAAGAAAAGGTGCTTCAGTTTTGCGCTAAGTGAAATGGCAAGGTTGATAAGCAATAGGGCATGATTTTGTTTCATGTGAGGGCATGTAGCCCAAGTTATGGATGGCTAGGCACTAAGGTACTTGGAGAGGCAATGTGGGGTGTTCGAATCCCATCGAACACAATTTTTCTGAGGCATTAAAACAAGGTATGCGCTTCATGGTTTAATTTTTTAATTTTTTTAATTGTGTGAGGATATTGCATGAAACATTAAATGGGGTTTGAAAGTTGTTAAGAGGAAGATATAAGGTTTATAAAAATTAAAATATTATATTTTGATTTTGATGGTTAGAATTTGGAAGGAGTGATAAGGTTTTCAAAGGACATTATATTTTATTTCAAAAAAAAAAAATTACTGTATTATCATTTGAGAGGAGTAATAAGGTGGATAAAAGAAATTAATTATTGAAGTGAGTTATTTACTTTTTCTAGTCATTTTTAAGTGTGTATATTATAAGGTGTAATTGAGATTTAAAGTTTTGTATGGTTGAATATTTTGAGAAGGTTTTTGTTACCTAACCTTTGAGATTGGAAAAGAGGTTGATTTTGATTGAGACATATTTTGAGGTCAAAACTTCTTAAAACAAATAGTATGGGAATATCATCGTTGTGAAGTGAAATATTGTTGAATTTTGCGAAGTGCAAGTTGCAGTGAAAAGGTTTTTGTTTGATAAGCATTGTTGGAAATGATTGAGTGAGTTTTCACATGCATGATTGGTGAATGTTTGTGAAGATAATTGAGTATGAAATTGAAAACTATCTTGAACTAAGTTTTATGCAAGATCATGAGTTTCATTTTTATGTGAATTTGGAATCATATTGATTCAAGTTTTATTTTCATAGTGTGATTTGTTGAAATCATTGTGAAACACTTGTTTAAGGTTTGCAAGCAAGTTGTATTTCATTGAGTGGTTGCTTGAGCATAGTTGATTGAGAGTGTTGGAGTGATATTTCAACTTTTGTGAAAAAAATTGTTCTTTATTCTAAAGTGATTTGAAAAGGGTTTGGAAGTGATTGAGTGTTTATGAGTGTGAAACATATTGAGTCTCTAACAATTATCTATATGATTCTATGAGTCAAACAAGATTATGTGTGAAACTTGTTTGTGTGATTGAAGAGGTTTTCTATAAGAGATTGAGTTGAGTTCTATGTGCAATTTTTGCAATTGATTTGAATGATATTTTGTGAAATCTTAAGGATAGATTTGTGTGAGCGTTTATGGAAGCTTACAATCAAATTTGGACAATTCTTGGTGAAGAATTGTCAAGCAGATTGGACAAGTTCTAGGGATGACTTGTTGGGAAAATTTGAGGTAATTCTTGGTGAAGACTTGTTGAGCATACTGGACAAGTTCTAGAGAGGACTTGTGGATAAATTTGAGATAGAGATTGAGTAGATTTTTGCTAAACTGAAGGACTATATTTAGTGTATATTTGGGACTAAAATTGAGCAGATATGAGAGCAAACTTTGGAGGTGACAGAGCAAAGGATAGTAGTCTCTAGTAGATAGATATCTGTTAGCCAGGGCATAAAGGATAGAGGTCTTTAGTGGAGAGATATCCATAAGCCAGTGTAGTGGAGGTAGTAGTCTTCTAACAGATCATCATCCAGAGTAGATGAGAAGGAGTTCTCCAGTGGATAGAGATCCATGAACTTGATTAGGGGATTGGTGTCTCCTTTGGACAAATGTCCATAAACATTGTAATAGGGAAGGATTCCCAAGATATTTTTGGAGAAAATTTAACTGAAATATTTTCTCCATGGAGTAGCCCAAATTAGGTGAACCACGTTAAATCATGTCTCTCATGTGTGTGATGCTTTGTGTAATGTTTGTTGCTTTAATATTGTTGATGTTATCATATGGATTGAAAAGTAAAAATATTTATCTTATACTATTCACCCCCCCTCCTAGTATATTCACATGTTCTTCAAATTAGACCTTGGATTAGGCTTATAAAGCTCATACATTTATTTTTCACATGACCATTAACACGGTAGAAGGTACATTGCTCATTAGGGGTAAACCAAGGATCCTTTTACCTTCTAGGATCTAAAGTATTGGTAGGCAGAATATTCACAATTTTATATTTTAGGAGTTGATATAGGATGGATAAAGGAGATTCATCCAATTGGTAGTGCTTCCTCCTAATTTTCAATTATTATGGCTTCCCTAAGACAATATTTTGAAGGTTTTTTGTAGCACTAATGTTGTTGGTTTCACATGAGTCCATAACTCCATTTTCTACAACATATTTATTTTTCTACTGCTCCTTCAGGTGATAGAAATACTTATATTACTTCTTATAGGTTTTATATTTTAGTTTTCCTCTCTTTATAAGGGTATTATCTACTCTTTTTATCATGTCAATCACATATTTGAAAGAATATACATTGGCTATCTCCAAATAGAATATCAATTGTTCATTAAGGTTACTTGTAAATATGTCTAGATGGTCTCTAGGTGGAGGAACATACTGGAGTCTCCTAACCTAGGATTACCATATTACAAATAATTTAGAAAAGTTATCATATTTAGATTGCTTAAGGTTACATGGTGCTAGATACTTTACAAAATTAAACTTGCATTTTGGGTTTCAATCAAATTAGGGTTAGAGAAGAGGATATCCCCAAGACTATTTTTCATACACATAAGGGCCATCATGAGTTTTTGGCCATGTATTTTTGTCTCACTAATGCTCCATCCACTTTCCAAAGTCTCACAAACTATTTGATGATATTGTAATTTATAACAAGTCCTGTGAGGATCATCTAATTCATATTACCAATTTTTTACCTATTACAAAAGGAAAGACTTTTTGTTAGAAGGTCCAAATGGTCCTTTGGGGTCTAGTAGGTATAATACTTGGGATATATAGTAAGACAATAAGTATTCAAGGTAGATCCTAACAATATCAAAGCTATGTAAGATTAAACCTTTTCCAAATCCCTTAAATAGATCTATGGATTTGTAAGACTCACAAGCTACTATAGAAAAATTATCCACAACTATGGTAAGATTGTCTCTCACATTTATCTCACTAAAAAGGGTGCCTTTATTTAATCCAATGCTACTTCCCAAGCCTTCCAAGCCCTCAAAGAAGTTGTGTCAAATCTTATTTTTGGCTGCTCCCAACTTTAGAAAATCTTTTGTCATTGAGTGTGATGCTTCGAACATAGGTATTTGAGATTGTTGATACAATATGGTCATCCATTAGCCTTTGAAATTAAGCAATTTTTAGGTAAGAATCCAGGATGGGCCACTTATTAGAATGAAATACTATTTAATTTGAAAACCATAGATAAATAGAGACTTTATTTATTAAGGCATTGTCTCATCATCAATATCAACCATAGTAGCCTTAAGAATTTCTAAGAGTAGTATTTCTCATGCCCAAAATAAAATAAATGAATGACCATGTTGATGGATTATGATTTCATTATTGACTATAAGAAATGAAAGGAGAATATAGTGGTTGATGCTTTGTATTCCATATATGAGTATGTTGTTTTCAATGCCATCTCTAGACATTTTACATAATGGCTTTATCAATATTAGAAATATTGGCTTTCTAATTTGGAGACTACCTAGATCATTTAGGAAAGGAAGGCAAGCTCATCATTACATTCTTGTTTCCCATATACTAATTGAGTGCTTCAAAAAAAGGATAATATTTATATTCCTTAGTCTTCAACTATTAAGTCAAATGTTCTCAAATAATGGCATGCATCTCCTTTCGCTAGAAATTTAGGATTCTTGAAAATAAACTAATGAGTGAAGCACTAATTTTCTTAGAAGGGATTAAAAGTATATGTCAATATGTTTATGTCAACTGTGAGGTGTATCAACCTAACAAAGGTAAAACAATTAAATCTCTTGGATTTTTGTAACTCTTTCCTATCGATGACCACCAATGAGAGCATATATCTATGGATTCCTATTGTGGATTTTTTCTAGCTTACCCTTAAAAGATTTGTCACATCATGGGGAACTCATGAAAACACAACCGACACTGTGGATTTTATGGCAGATCCACCTCATTAACCTGGGAATAGACTACCTTTGACAGCTCTAAACCAACTAGGTTGGGTAAGGAAAAACCAAGTAGTGGGTCCTTTTACTAATGCTTCACAATGCACACGCCCACTGTACCAAACAAAATGTTGTTCTATTCTTTTAATTTTTTAATGACCGAACCTACCACTATTTGAGCTCATAAAAACCCATACCGATGCCTTATCCATTATAGAGTCATAGCTAATTTATAAATGGATTTAGATAGATTAAATCAAGAGGAACCAATTCATTTTATCCTAGTAAAATAATGTAAAGTAAATAAAATTATTAAACTAAAAAAATAGAAAGCATCATTCACAAGTTTTGATTGCAAGAACACATGAATGAGCATCACACAAACCATACAACATAGAAGGTAAACCAGGAATCGAGTTGGATTTTGTATTAATATATCAAAATATTACATAAAGTAGGCCCAACAGAGTGCTTGAGTCCTATATGTCAACAAATTATAATAAAACCCCCATTTGAATATTGTAACAAAGGGGCTACTCCTCTCCATCTTGATTGTAGTGATGTAAGATTCTCCAACTCTGTGCATTCAACATTAAATGATCTTAGTGAATAGAACTCCCTGATAATCCTTGGATATGGCAGAAATAAAGGCAAGAAATAACACAGAAAGGATACACAAGGAAAATATAGCTAAACATTAGATAAGGGTTATACCTGGCTTTTCTCTCTCAAAGGTTTGATGATCCTGCTACTACAGTAGTCTCCCTTATATAGTTGTGGTCACTCGAGTGAGGCTATAACCATTTGTGCTTAGTTGGATCAATTTCACTCCCTACACAAATTTGGATGTAATCAACATTGGGCATGTAGCCCATGCCTTCTATCTATGCAGGTGGTGGTTGTGTATTTCCTATTGAACTACCTTGTACTGGTGACTGCGGTCTCCCTGGTGAACGTGTAATAGGGGATGTGGGCCCCGCTCCTACTCTCAGTTCCTAAATAGCTTGGTCAATAAAGTACCAAACTTCATTGTGGAAATACAATGAGAAAATTAGTAGGTTCAAATCTTGCGTGGCCTTATTTATGTGGTCCTTAGCCCACTATAGATTATTATTGGTGAACTCACACAAATGGTCTATCTTCTCCACTAGGGATGTGAATCACCTAGATAGCTTGCCACACGAATCCAAATAAAAATATAGAATTTTCTAAAAAATAAAATCTTTTATGACCAGAGACTGTCCTAAGTCCTCGATGGAGAGGTTGCAGTCGACTAACTCATCATTGGCCTCATACTCAACATTTGCCACCTCTTGGTTCCATTTGAGCCAATTCTACTCATTTTATAAAAATAAGAAAACCTTAATGTATTCTTCTACAAAGAAGCATAAAGAGTCATCTGATAGAGTGGCCGATAACCCCAAGATAGGCACATAGTTCTCTTACAAGATTTTTTAGATTGACATGATGGCATCTATTCTATGTCTTCATTATCGTAATTTTTTCTATATGAGGCCTACTCCATGTCTCACAGCATATATATCTATTAGAATGGACTCCAAATATCCCATCTTTGCTTGTATATTCTCCTTCATCTCCTTCTTAAGCTCATCTACCGATCCGAGCTTAACACCAGTCTACACAGTGGAAGGAGTGGGCATCCTCAGCATATCAAATTCTCCTTAAAGTTGCTTGACCTTGAGCTACAATGGTTCTACTTCTACAGCTTTGGATTTCCATTCTTCGAGTTCTTTCTCTATTAATTTTGCCACCTGTGCTTGAGAAGTCATCTAGGGTTTCATCATTTCAATAGGTGTAGCGAATACTCTTATGATACCTTTATTCACATAAATAGTGGCCTCTTTCATGCTAGGTGGTAAGGGGGTCTCAAAGGTGGTAGTAGATGTGTCATTAGTTGTTTGCCTAGCTACCTCCCTATGCATGACTATCCCCTTTCTAGGATATCTTTGCTCTTCCATGTCTTGAATCTAATATTCCTCATAAACTATAAACTGGTAGGTTTCCGTGACCCTTGCCATGGTAAAGCTCTCCACTCCTTGGTCCAAGGATTTAGTCCTAGATTTTTGGAATTAGGGGACCATGTGAGGCTTTGCATATCATATCCTCTCAAAATATTGGATAGCCCCCTAGCTTGTGTTATCTTTTTCATCACCTTGGGCTGTAATCGATGTTCTTCTTGGTTTATTACCAAGGTGGCATAATATAACAAACATTGACTTTCTACCAATTGGCATTGTTCTTGCAGGCTTATCAAGGTTAGCTCTGATGATGTGGCAGTCTACTAAGATGGAGCAATGGCCAACTCCTTCCATTTTGAAGTGACAATAGGGGAATGGGAAGAAGAAGGGAGTTTAGCTTGCTCATCAACTATCTTCATCATGACGTCAAAGAGGTCAGAGTCTTGTCGAGCGATTTGAAGAGTGGGGTCTTCAAATTATTTTTGAGGGACCATCAGGACCAGTGGGGTCATCTTATCCAATAGCAGGCTTTAGTGCAATTTTAGTTGAATGCCATAATTGCCAATAGTCTTCAATTAACTATAAGGTCGTTTATCCTTGGGCATCCTCCAGACTAGGCCCAAAGTCTGGTTGTTCCTAAAATCCTTTTGCATTGCATCCTCAAAATCATCCCCATTGTGTGTGACTTCCAAAAGGGATAGCTTGCCAGTAAATTCTCTTCTGTCATGGCCATCTGGGTCATAGGCCCTCCAAGCGATCTCTGGGAAATAGTAGGTGTCCATATTCTAGATAGCCCACAACTGATCTTGTACAGTTGGTGCATTCACTCCCCCAAATTGGACCACTAAGGCCTTGTCCAACTGTGCTATAAACAAATTAATGCAAAATAAGTAATAGGGAAAAGGAGACATCTCCCTCTTCTCGACCAATTTGGTCTCCTACAACAATTGCAGCTCTTCATCCAACCTATCACTGATAATGTCATCTCATAGATGAAGAGGTATTTTTTCTGTTCGATTGCATTGGAGGATTAAAAACATCACCTCCTTAGTGATGGGCTCCAAGTCCTTCTCCCCCAATGCTAGATTGATCATGTCAGCATAATATTGTGCCCAGGGACAGAGCACGAACTTCCCTATGGGGAAATCTATTGGCCTATCTCTCCCGCTCTTTAGCAAGCTCTGAGGAAAAGGGGTGTTAAGAATGTAATTATCTTGGAGGAAAAATGTCTTGAAGTCTACCACCGTGGAAGCAGTAGCCAACTCGAAGACCTATCGAATTCGGTCATCTGACACCCGAGCCACCGTATGGCCTCTATAATTGTGAATTGCATGTGACTTGGAATCATAACAAACTGCTAGCCACACCAGTAGATTAGAAGAATGGTAAATCTTTGGGTATGTCAATCGGCCCAAATTTGTATTCCACTTATTGTAGATAGGAGGTTGCTTGGTGTTGTCTTGATAATATCACGTATAGAGGCTCCTCAAAAGCATTGGATGACACTGATTGTCTTTCTCTATGGGGTCAAACGTGTAAAGTGTTACTCCTTCTACTTCCTTTTGTTGTTCTTCTATGAGGTGTCTAGCCATGTTTGGAAAGTTAGAGAAAGTCTTAGGGTCCTGCGCCCTCCCTATTATTTTTACTATCGGCCATGTTCTTGTGATCCTCCCAACTCTTGCTTGAACAATCAACATATTTGGGGTCGTAGAACTAGGATACGCCATTGAATTGGATAGGACTATAATTCTTCTTTAGTTCCCTGCTCTTCGCTCTTCATTATTTGACCTCTTTGATAGATAATTATGCATGCGAGAATGATGCAAATCAGGCCACCACCTTCCTTTTAGAGCATGTGCTTTCAATTTAGTAGATTGGTGTACATGCTTTTTTTTGCTTTTATATGAACTTTTTTCCATTTTCTTGGCTTAGTGTGCCAACAAGGTGTAATTATGTCTAATGGTGGCAGGTCGGACACATGACAACTCAGGAATGGAGACGGTGGGTGAGGTGTACTTGGTTTTAATTTTAGCGTGTGCACTCCATTGGGGAGTGGGATGCATGGCTTTCAATGCAGGTGCACAGGTTTGTGCGCCCGCTCAACCCTTGTCCACTCCAAAGGAGTGGAGAACACCCAACCCAAAGGGGTGCATAGGTTGTGCGCCCTTATAGACTTTGTGCACTCCACCATAGTGGAGCACACAAGCCAAAGATGGGTGCACAATTTTGCATGCCTGACTTGGACACTCACACACCCCAAAGGTACGGGCACGCCAACTTGATATAGGACACACATGTTTGTGCATCCCAGTGGAGGATGTGTGCTCCACTTTGAGAGTAGAGTGCATTGGTTGGAGGAGGAGCGCATGAATCATGTGCTCCAAGAGATCATATATACTCCATTCTTTGGAGCGTACATCAGGATTCAGGGCACATGGTCTATTGTGCACTCCAAATAGTGGAGATCATGACTCCTTCAAGGTGCATGGGCTATGCACCCCTCTCAAGCTATTGCACATTCCTTCCCTTCATAGTGTGTGTGGTGCACAAACTTGTATGCCCCAAGGGGTGATGCGTGCTCTATTTATTTAGAGCACGCATGGTGCACAATCTTGTGTGCCCCAAAAGGTTGTTCTACACTCCACCTCCCCATGGAGTGCACGGGATTTTGGTGGGATGCACTACCTTGTGTGCCTATAAGGGATATTGTGCACCCCATTCTCCAATGGGGTGAACAGGTTGGAGGTAGGAGTATGATCTTGTGCACCTGATTTGGGGACTTTGCACTCCATGACATGGAGCATAGAAACTTGGTTTGGGATGCGCATTCTTGGTGCCTGAATGACTTCGAGTGAACTTCATGGGGAGTGGAGTGCATAGGGCTAATTTGAGGCATACTACCTTGTGCATGCCAAGGATAAATGTGTATTTGGCTCCCAAAATATGGCTATGTTTTTTAGAGTCAACACTGGCTCTAACTGGGACAAGGGGGCAGATGGAAGACATTGACTTGAGGACTCCAAATTCCCTAGGTAGACCAACACAGGACTAACACACACGCTTCCTTTTTTTTTTTAACCACATGTTCCCTCAGAGGAGGTACTTTCAAGACTGTTGCCTGATACTTTCCACTTTGTAAAAATAGCTTGATGACCTCAGGATGTATGGAGAGTATAAATCCCTTTCATTTTTATCTGAATGGTCTAGGATACACTCCTAAATATTGATGACTCTAGAGAAAAATATACTATAGTTGGAATTTATGCATCCACTTTATCCTTGTCCTTTTTATGATGTGTCTTATGTTAGATTGACCAATTTTTGTGGGGCTCTTGATTATGGTTCAGGCATTGGGGATTTCACTCTAGAATGAGGTAACAGATGTAGTATTACCAAGTACTGGGGATTTGTCATTGAACATGATGGAGAAGTTAGCAAAGGTACCAACCTCATTTTCTAGGCTAATGAGTACTATGAATTTATTAGTTCCATATATTTTAGCCTATTTAAATCTGACTGTTTTCACACCAAAAATAGAGGGATAGTTCTTTGCAGAATAAATACTTAACATATCAACTATGATTTCATATGAAGGTCTATTATCAGGCGGGTGATTGCAGACAGAGTAGTTATTCATTGAATTCGATATATATATTTAGAAAACATGGAGAGGCTTCATTCTTGATTGATTAATAAGCTTAGAGAACCTAGAAAAATCATCTTCATTTTGTGCTATGATTCTTTGACCAATATTTTTTTGACTTAGCTGCACTTTTAGGCTTGTGATCATTCATTTCTATTTTGGGGTTTACCCCTGCATCGAGCTTCACAAGGACAACTTCATATTTGGATAAATTATACTCAATCATTGGCCTTTCATCTACTTCTTCATCTTCAACCTCCATAGTTTTGTTGTTGAATGCCTTTTCCTCTGAATTTTGTTTAGGTACTTTTAAGGTTGTAGATTGATCTTGCTGGCTTCCATCTGGGATCTCATGCTGACGTCCTTTTTTAGGAAATAAGGCCCCTTACTCATTACTTATATTTCATATGTTGATATCCCTGAATACCTGAGAATTGTGATTAATCCATCCCACTCTATGGTCCTTTTTGGTATTGGGCTTAAAAATATCTTCATATTTAGACTCATCCTCATTAATTACCATCCCCTCATCTATTTTTTCTTATTCAGTTTGTACTATTTTGTCAGCTGGTGTCCCTAGAGCTGAGGGTTGTCCTATTCTTTTAACCATTCCATAAACATCCCTCTTATCTATTGTGCTCTCAAATTCCATGGCATGGATTTCTTGAAAAATATCCATTGCTATTGTAAGTGGTTTCCATGTGGCTTCATCAAGTATGACATTAGAGGTTTTAGGATGAATTTGCTCTCTTTTGGATATCAAATTTCCCTATTCTTGATGGACCTCAATATCTCCTTTAGGATTAGTGTGATTATCCTTGCAATATGAGGTGGTCTTGACTGCCTTACTAGGTCAATCCTTGGGGTTTTGGCTAGGGTGTGCAGCTAAATAGATGGCACAACTAGAAGGAGTATGAGGTGAATTACAGGTAGGACAATATAAATGGAATTCATTATTGATAATTCTTCTCTCTACCTGTACAACCTTATTCATGCACTCGTCAATGGAGTTTACTTGCTCTTTCCCTAGTTCATTATTGAATTTAACGGAGAAGGCATTTTTGTAAAAGCAAATGTATTGTTGATCACTAAGAGCCAACTTATCCTAAAACCTCTGTTTTATGTTGATGAATATTTTTTTAAAGTCATTAACTGATTCATTCTTCTACTTTTTTATTGTATCCAATTGAGTCATAAGTGTGTGTATATTCCCCCCATACCTTTTTAAGAAGACTTCTTCCAGATCCTAAAAACCCAATATGCAATATGGGGAGAGACTTAAATTATTTTAAATCCTCTTCCTCTAGGGTTTGCCAAAATAACCTAAGATCCACATCTTCTTCTTTAACTTCCAACCTATCCATGGAATACAAAAAACCTTGAATGCGGTCTTCCCCAGTTACAATGTTATTCCCCAAGAATTTTGGTATGTATTTGTGGGCCTTAGGGGGTAATGGATTTGAGACCAAGGGTAAGATAAAAGGCTTATATCTATTTGTATGCTAGTTGTTTAAAAGAGTATTGGTCATTTTTGTAACTTGGCATCTTGGTATAGAAGGTACACAGATATAATAGTACTTGATGGAAAAGTACCTGTGAATCTAGAAGTTTGGGGTAGAGTTTCTTTCCATTGCTTTTTCTGGCCACCAGATTAGCTCCTTCTTCTTGATGATGGGTTCTCCAGCGTCACCAGCACAAAGTGCAAAATAATTAATATAGGAGTGTACTTTGGCCAAGATTGCTCGGCCCAATAACTCTAAATATCATAGGGAAAACAAAAATAACCGATGAGACTTTGTAGATATTTGGTGGAAGGTTAGTCCCCAACAATGATGCCAAAAATTGTTGTGGAGTTTTCCCACTTACCCTTAAAATATTTGTCACGTCACGAGGAACTCTTGAAATCACAACCAACATTGTGGATTCTAGAAGATCCACCTCATTAACCTAGGAATAGACTACCTTTGATAACTCTAAACTAACCAGGTTAGGTAAGAAAAACCCAAGCAGTGGATCCTTTTACTAAAGCTTCACAATGCACACGCCCACTATGTCAGACAAAATATTGTTTTGTTCTTTTAATTTTTTAATGATCGAAACTATCACTATTTGAGCTCATAAAAAACCAAATCAATGCCTTATCCATTACATAGTCGTAGCAAATTTATAAATGGATTTAGATAGATTAAATCAAGAGGAACCAATTTGTTTTATCCTAGTCAAATAATGTAAAGTAAATAAAATGATTAAATTGGCAAAATAAAAAGCATCATTCACAGGTTTTGATTGTAAGAACACATGAACGAGCATCACATAAATCATACAACACATAAGGTAAACTAGAAATCAAATTGGATTTTGTATTAATATATCAAAATATTACATAAAGCAGGCCCAAGAGAGTGCTTGGGTCCTGTATGTCAACAAATTATAATAAAACCCCCGTTCGAATATTGTAACAAAGGGGTTACTCCTCTTCCTCCTAATTGCAATGACGTAGGAGTCTCAAACTCCATGCATTCAAAAGGAAATGATTTCAATGAACAACACTCCCTGGTAATCCCTAAATATGGTAGAAAGAAAGGCGATACATAACACAAACAAGATACACAAGGAAAATACAATTAAACACTAGATAAGGGTTATACCTGGCTTTTCTCTCTCAAAGTTTCAATGATCCTATTGCTATAGTAGTCTCCATTATATATTTGTGGTAACTCGAGTCCATTTGTGCTTAGTTGGATCAATCCTACTCCTTTCACAAATTTAGATGCAATCAACATTAGGCATGTGGCCCATGCCTTCTATCTATGTAGGTGGTGGCTGTGTATTTCCTCATAAACTACCTTGGGTTGGTAACTGTGGCCCCCTTGGTGAATGTGTCATAGGGGAGGTGGGCCTCACTGCTACTCTCAGGTATTTAATAACTTGGTCAATAAAGTCCCAAGCTTCTTCATGGAAAGACAATGAGAAAATCCGTAGGTTCAAATCTTGTGTGGCCTTGTTTATGCAGTCCTTAGCCCACTGTAGATTATTATTGGTGAACTCACACAAATGGTCTATCATCTCCACCAAGGCTATGAAGCATCTAGATAGCTTTCCACCCAACTCCAAATAAAAATATTGACTTTTCTAAAAAATATATATTTTATGATCGGAGCCTATCCTAAGTCTCGATGGAGAGGTTGTAGTCGACTAACTCATCATTGACCTCATACTCAACATCTGCCACCTCTTGGTTCCATGTGAGCCAGTTCTTCTCATTTTGCAAAAATAGGAAGACCTTAATGTATTATTTTGCAAATAAGCATAAAGAGTCATCTGACAAAGTGGCCGATAACCTCGATATAGGCACATAGTTCTCTTGGAACCTTTTGTAGATCGACATGATGGCATCTATTCTCTGTCTTCCTTGTTGTAATTTTTTTTGGATGAGGCCTACTACACATCTCACAACATATATATCTATCATAATGGACTCCAAATATCTCATATTTTCTTGGATATTCTCCTTCATCTCCTGCTTAAGCTCATCTGTCAATCCGAGCAGGACACCAGTCTGCATAGTGGAAGGAGCGGGCATCCTCAACTTATCAACTTCTCCTTGAATTTGCTTGACCTTTAGATACAATGGCTCTACTTCTATAGCCTTGGATTTCCATTCTTTGAGTTCTTTCTCTATTTCTTCTATCACCTACACTTGAGAGGCCATCTAGAATTTCATCATTTCAACAGGTGCAACAGACACTCTTATGATACCTTTATTCACATAAATAGTGGTATCTTTCATACTAGGTGGTAAGGGTATATCAAAGGTGGAAACATACGTGTCAGTAGCTATTTGCCAAATTGTATCCATATGCCTGACTATCCCCTTGCTAGGAGATCTTTGCTCTTCCATGTCTTGAATCTGATCCTCATCATCAGCTATAAACTGGTAGGTGTTCGTGACCCTTGCCATGGTAAATCTCTCCACTCCTTGGTCCGAGGATTTAATACTATATTTTTTAGGATTATGGGATCATGTGGGGTTTTGCATCTCGTAGTTTCTCAAAATATTGGACAACCCCCCAGAATGTGTTATCTTTTTCATCACCTTGGGTCGTACTCAATGTTCTTCTTGATTTATTACTAAGGTGGTAGAATATAATGAACATTGACTTTCTACCAATTGGCCTTGTTCCTACGGGCTTATCAATGTTAGCACCATTGATGTGGAAATCTACTAAGATGGACCAATGGCCAACACCTTCCTTTTTGAAGTGGCAATGGGGGAACTGGAAGAAGAAGGGAGCTCTACCTACTCATCAACTATCTTCATCATGACCTCGAAGAGGTTAGAGTCTTGCTGAGTGATTTGAAGAGTGGGGTCTTTGAATTCTTCTGGAGGGACCATCAGGACCAGTGGAGCCATATTATTCACTAGCAGGATTTGGTGAAATTTTAGTCGAGCGCTATAATCACCAACAACCTCCAATTCATTATAAGGCTGGTTATCCTTGGGCATCCTCCAGACCAGGTCCAAAGTCTGGTTGTTCCTGAAAACCTTCTGTATTGCATCCTCAAAATCATCCCCACTATGTGTGACTTCCAGAAGGGCCAACTTATGAGTAACTTCTCTTTTGTGGTGGCCATCTAGGTCATATGCCCTCCAAGTGACCTCTAGGAAATAGTAGGTGTCCATATTTGAGATAGCCCACAACATGGTAAAGTGGCCAAGATAGGTGTAATGGTCCATTGTGTAGGGAATGGGCAACCACTTTATTGGTCCCTTATTCCTTAGATATCTGATTCTTACCTCTTTGGACATCTGCCGAGTGATCTTTAGGATGGCAATGGAAGTTGTGCAGTGCTTTTAGGGGTGGTTTTGATCCATATATCCTAATATAAGAGAATTCTTCCACATAGAAGTAGTCCCATGCTTTCTCTTTGTGTAGGAAATCTCTAACTCCTACCCTAATTCTGTCTGGGAAGTTTCCACATAATCAAAAGTGTACTACAAGGAGGACCTTATCGAAGAAGGTTGTATAACTGGAACATTCCTCCTAGATGAACAACAGTCGATCTTGTACATTTGGCACATTCACTCCCCCAAATTGGTCTACAAAGGCCTTTTCCAACTGTGCTATAAAAAAATGAATGAAAAATGAGTAATAGGAAAAAGGAGGCATCTCCCTCTTCTCAACCAATATGGCCTACAACAATCATAGCTCTTCATCCAACCTATCATTGATAATGTCCTCCCATCAATAAAGAGGTATTTTTTTTGTTCAATTGCATTGGAGGATTAAAAACATCACCTCCTTAGTGATGGGCTCCAAGTCCTTCTCCTCCAGTGCTATATTGATCATGCAGGTATAATATTGCACCCAAGGATGGAGAAATAACTTCCTGATGGGGAAATTTGTTTGCCTATCTCTCTCCCATATTTAGTAGGATCTGAGGAAAAGAGGTGTTATGGATGTAATTGGCCTGGAGGACCAATATCTAGAAGTCTACCATCTTGGAAGTAGTAGCCAACTCGAAGACTTGCTAAATTTGGTCAACTGATACCCAAGCCATCATATGACCTCTCTAATCATGAATTGTGCATGACCTGGAGTCATAACAAACTACTAGCCACACCAATAGATCAAAATAATGGTAAACCTTCAGCAATGTGAATCAACCCAAATTTGTATTCCACTTGTTGCATATAGGATGGTGCTCGGTTCTATCTCGATAAGCTTACATATAGAGGCTCCTTAGAAGCATTGGATGACATTGATTGTCTTCCTCTATGGGTTCAAACATGTAAAGTGTTACCCCTTCTACTTCCATTTTTTGTTCTTCTATGAGGTGTCTAGTTGTGTCTATAAGATTAGAGAGAGTCTTAGGGTCCTTTGCCCTCCCTGTTCTTTTTACTACTGACCATGCTCCTGTGATCCTCCCAACTCTTGCTATAACAACTGATTTATCTGGGGTGGTAGAAATGGTAGATGCCATTGAATTGGATAGGATTGTAATTCTTCTTTAGTTCCCTACTGTTCACTCTTTATTCTTCAACCTCATTGATAGATGATTATGCATGCAAAAATGATGTAAATCAGGCCACCGCCTTCTTTTTAGAGCATGTGCATTCAATTTGATAGATGGGTGTACATGCTTTTTTTTGCTTTTTAGGATATTTTTTCCATTTTCTTGGATTAGGGTGCCAACCAGGCATAATTATGTCTAATGGTGGTAAGGCAGACACGCGGTAACTCAAGACTAGAGAAGGTGGGTGAGGTATACTTAGTTTTAATTTTAGCACGTGCACTCCATTTGGGAGTGGGACACATGGCTTTCAAGACAGGCAGTGCACCCACTCAACCTTTGTGCACTCCAAAGGAGTGGAGTGCACTCGACCCAATGGGTCTCATAGGTTGTGCATCCTTATAGACTTCATGTGCTCCACTGTAGTGGACCGCATAACCTGAAGGTGAGTGCACAACCTTGTGCACCCAACTTGGACACTCGTGCACCTCAAAGGTATGGGTGCACCGACTTGGGATAGGGTACATAGGTTTGTGCACCCTGATGGAGGTTGTGTGCTCCACTTCAAGAGTGGATCACAATGGCTAGAGAAGGAGTTCATGACTCATGTGCTCCAAGGTATCATGTGTGCTCTATATTTTGGAATGCACATCAAGCTTAGGGGCACATGGTCTATTGTGCACTTCAAAGAGTGGATTTCATAGCTCCTTTGGGACACACAGGTTGTGCGACCCTCCTAGGCTATTGTGTGCTCCTTCCCTTTAGAGTGCATAGGGCACACAACCTTGTGCACCCCAATAAATGATGCACACTCCATTTCTTTAGAGTGCGTGGGGTGCATAACCTTGTGAGCCCCAAAGGGTTATGTGTTCCACCTCCATGTGGAGCGCATGGGATTTTTGTAGGGCACACTACCTTGCACACCCCTAAGGTATGTTGTGCATCCCATTCTCCAATGGATTACATGGACTAGAGGCAGGTGCACTGCCTTATGCGCCTGGTCGAGGGACTTTGCGCTCCACGGTATGGAGCACAAAACCTTGGTTTAGGGTGCATATTCTTTGTGCCTGGGTGACTTCGAGTGCACTTCATGGGAGTGGAGCGCATAGGGCTAATTTGAGGCATACTACCTTGTGTACCCCAAGGAAAAATGTGCATTTGGCTCCCAAAATGTGGCTATATTTTTGGTAGTCAACAATTCCATTGAGGTCATTCCCAAATAAGAAGGTAAAATGATGATCCTTATGGTAGTAGATCTCCTTTCCAAGTATGCTTATTTTTTTGCATTACATCATCTCTATTCAACAAGGTGGACTTGGTATTGATTATGTTTTTAAATTAGATAGTATACCCAAAACCATTTTTAGTGACCACAAGTAACTTTTAGAAATAATTATTTTATCTTAGTGGTACCAAGTTGAGTATATCTTCTTAACACCCTTAGTTTATTGGAAAAATAGATATTGTTAATAAATATTTGGATACTTACCTTCTTTGTTTTAATCAAGATAAGAAATTTTATTGGGTTTAGTGGATCTCATTAGCTAAATGGTGGTACAATACTTCATATTACTCATCCCTCAGGATGTCCCTATTTAAAGCATTGTGTGGTGAAAAATCTCCACTAGTAGAAAACTATGTTCAAAGATCCTCCAAGGTTGCTTAGGTAGATGATTTGTTACAACTTGTTCTTTAGCTTCTTAAACATAATTTGATCCAAGCACAAAACTACATGAAGCAACAAAGAAATTCACACAATTTTGAATGGTAATTTACCATAGGATATATGGCCTTCTTGCACGTACAACCCTACAAGCAATTGTCCTTTAATATCAAGTCTAGTAAAAATTTGCCTCCTCAATTCCATGGGGCCCTCAAATAAGTTATTTTCCAAAAGGTGCACTCCTAGTAGTTGAAATTATTTGGTTTGGATGCAATACACTCCTATAGTTAATTTTATTTGTTATATTTTGATTCTAATTATGATTTTATAGTGGATTTTAGAAACTTTCAAGGCCTATACTAGAAGAGTATTGATGTTAAGAGATACTAAGAAAATCTTGATCTTTTTCAATTAGATCCTCGATTAGGCTTCTAAAGCTCATGAATTTATTTGTCATATAACCATTAACACAATGGAAGACACATTTCTCATTAGGGGTAAACCAAAGATCCTTTTCCATTCTAGGATATAGAGGCTTGGTAGGTAGAAGATTCACAAATTTAGCTTTTAGAAGTTAATCTAGGATGGATAAATGAGATTCATTCAGTTGGTAGTGCTTCCTCCTAGGTTTAAATTATTGTGGCTTCCCTAAGACAATATTTTGAAGGTTTATCATAGCACTAATTTTTTTGGTTTCACATGAGCCCATAAATCCATTGTATACAATGTATTTATTTTCTACTGCTCCTTCAGGTGATAGAAAGACTTATATTATTTCTGATAGGTTTTAGATTTTAATTGTCCTCTCTTGATAATGGTAGTCTCTACTCTCTTGGCCATGTCAATAACATATTTCAAAGAATATACTTTTACTATCTCCAAATAGTAGATCAATTGCTTATTAATGTTACTTGTAAAGATGTGTAGAAAGTCTCTAGGTGGAGGGACATACTAGAGTCTCCTTAACAAGGATCTCCATCTTACCAAGAATTTATAAAAGTTCTTATATTTAAATTTCTTGAGCTAGTATAGATAACTAATCATAACCTTTTCCTCAATATAAACTTAGAATGATAAACATATTGACAAGATCTCTAAACGTCTTAAGGGAATGCCATAGGATTTGGTAATAGAATTCCAAGGCAAGCCACTGAGGCTCTTGGGAAATATTTTTAGTAGCAATGTTTCATCATAAGAAATATTGCTTCTAAAAAAACTAAAGCGGTTGACGAGATCTTCCTTCCCTTTATATATTTAAAATTTAGGAGTTTTAAATTTGGGAGGAAAAGGACAAATAACTATAAGGGGATATAAGGGTTGGTTGCACAAGTCATTGAGTTCTTGTGAGTAGAAGAATACCCTTGAATCATGGACATTTTTTTATTTCAATAATTGTATTTGAGAAGTTAGAGTTTGAAGTTCAAAATAAATAAGATTTGATTACATAAAAGGAATATTTTGAGAGATAAGGACTTGATAATTGATATAATAAGGTTGATAAACTTAGTCATATGATGTTGAAGTTGGTTTTGAATGATTTATTACCAAGTTATTCAAGAGGAAAGGGTGAGAAGATGAAGGGTGAGAGATTACAAGATGAGGGTTTTTAATAAAAAATGTGCTTGCACTTGTGATATTAAAATGAAGGTGAATGATATGAGGACTAAAATATGGGACAATTGATGGTATAATTGGATTAGAGATGTATTTTTTACTCATATTATGAGATACAAGACAACTACCCTATAATAGTTCTACAAGAGAAGGCAAAAATGCATGATGTCCCAAAGCAGATGGGAGATTTTGCATCCCAAAATTCACAAAAGTGGTGATGAAAAAGGTATTTGAATAAATAAAAGTAGAAGTTTTATGTGTTAATATTTATATTTAAATATTAAAAGAATTGATCCACTTGTTTTAAATACAAATGGTTTGAAATAGGTTGTTAGGGATAGTCTAATATTAAACCTTCCCACATAGAGACATTGAGGTTATCATGTCCTTCCCTAAGAAAGGATTTGACAAACTCCCTATGTATTTGCAATAAAAAAATCCATGTGATCAGTAGATTTAAAAGCCACTCCTCTTTTATCATCATGGATAAGGGTTAGAGAACCCAATAGGAATCCTCATATTCTTCTTCAAATTTCAATTCCTCAAATATGGGTTGGTCATTGGAACCATCCATTAGAGGGTTAGAATCGATGGCCATTTGATGAGCTACACTTTGAGTTAGGTAGCATCCCTCAACCATGGGTTGGAATAAAAGAGGTTCAATTAACTAATTTTAAAGATTTTATCAAAGAATAAAGATAATGTTTTAGCAACCTTATATCCCCTTCCATCAATATACCAAATACGACCTATATACCTCAAGTGCCTCCCTATATATCTAATTTATCTCTGTATACCCATAAATATGTGAGAGAAATTTGATATGCGGGTTGCAAATGATACATGGAAGTGACCACTTGTATTTGTGGACAACATGGTATGTGAGGGATAATAGTATACCTCCTTATGACTCCTACTAGCCCACTACAATATACTTCTTACTAGGCATAAGTATGTGTGAGACCCTATGTGGGTTGTTGGCAATCCATACCCACTATATACCCAATATAGCCTAGTAGATTATATTATAGCTACTCAAAATATCATGAAGACTCTAAGTAGGACTAGAAATTAGTTATATATTTTTTATCTAGATTTAATGTGATCTAATATAAACAAGCAATATTAAGTGGTCATAATTAAGTTTGATAAATTTTAGGATGATTAAGGCTTAGCTTAGATGGAGATCTTGGGACCCATAGTGGTGTTCACATAGATTTTACCAAAATGTGAGAAGGAGAAAATATGAAAGGTGTCATGAAGGGCCTTATCGTAATGCTTTTTTGCCTTGTCCTCTTCTCACTTCGAGACTAGGGGTAATTTGTGAGCTTAAATTCTATATTTATTGGATCAATTAAATAATACCTATGTTTCTTCTAAGATACTTCTTTGTCCAATATTAACTCTAATCTAGAAATAATTGAAGATACAAATGCAACAAACAAGGTCTAAATCTGAAATATATTTTGCTTTTGATAATCAAATAATTGAAGAATTATTTTCAAGAGGCAAGGGTATAAGAATATGTAGAAAGCAAGCCCTAAGATTTAGCTATACGCAATTTCAATTTATGCTAAAGCTAAATATTGGCATTTTTTGCATTATGCCACATTGGGGTTTTCTAAAATATTGATTGTGATGTAATAGACATATCCGTATGATGATACAGTTGTAGTTGTTTTTTATTTATTTTTTGCCTTGTTTTGATATATTTTTACTTAGAAATAATTAGCCTGAAGCACTCTGATAAATTAATTAAAATGGTTCAAGTCCATGAAATGGAGCATGAAAACATCATAAACTTCATAAAAAAGGCTTGAAATAAAATTTTCCCAGGTGTGGATCAAATAGTCCACATGTCCCTTTGATGGAGTGAATGCACGACATGCCCTTGGCTGAAGTGAAAACACAGAAGATATAAAGTGATCAAATCACATTCATTCGAAATATTGGGAAAAAATCCCTTTTGCCTAATTTTGGGGTGAATGTATTTGAAATATTGCGTTTGCCCAATTTTTTCCAAAGTGAATATTTAAAAATGGGCATTCACCTCAATCGATGAGTAGAGGCTATGTTCGCCCCTTTGGAGGACAAACGTTATGGAAGAATTTTAAATTGGGCGAAGGTCAAAGGTGTTTAAAAAAATTAAAATCATTTTCACCCTCAAGGAGGGGTGAAGATGCCTTTCACCATTATGAGGGGTAAAAATTTATGAATATATTGATTCGGGTGAAGGTGTTTAAAAAGTAGTTTAGGGTAAAGTTGTTTCGAAGGCGATTTCAGTCGAAATTGCTAAGAAGATTACGTTTGCCCAGGAAAGGGGGAGACTGTCCTTTTCGTCCTTTTGGAGGGCGAAAATAATTTTTTGATTTCGAATTGCACCTAAAAGTAAAAAAATGAAAGAGCATATGAAAATGACATAGATTTTTTCCTTTGATTATTTAATCTTGGGCAATATTGAAGTGAAGATTTCAATTGAAAATTTGCTTTAAATGGATGTCGTAACTTAATATTGGTGGCAAAATGGAAGATATTTTTATCATTTTCGAAGATGCAATATCAATGGTTTCACTTCTCCAAGAAAAAATTAATACAAAGTAAATTAATGGAGCAAATGGTTAATTTCCAAAGGAACAAAGGTGGCCAAAATTTAATGTGCTTATGCCCAAATTCTTTGTCATCCAAAACCGTTTTTCAGATTGTGATTGCTAGAGGAATATTTATGAGAAATAATGATTCACCATGTCTCATATCTACAAACATTGGGTCCTTTTATGTATTTAATGAAAGAGGCAAAAACCTCTATAAATACTAAGCAAAATTCATTGTAAAAGGAGTTGGAAGGTTAGACATCCTGCGAGAAAATTCCTTGAATTTATATACAATAATAGAATATATAGACTTCTAAATTTTTGAATGATATTATATGTGGTTTCTTTATTTTTATGTGTTTCTATCTCACACTCATATCCTTAGTTTGTTGTTAGATTTAAATTATGCATTTGAATTTAAATATTGATGGTGAGGGAGTGAGTTCTGGAATGTGACTCTGAAGGTCATCTCTGTAATATTTATAAGAAAATTTTATTTTCTTCTTTTATTTACATGCTATTGCAATACTCGGGTGATATTCTTGATATTAGTATTTCTCTAATCCTACACATTTGGCTTGTGGCCACATTTCTTTCTATTATTTTAATTCCTTTCCTACAACTCTTGTCTTAAAATAGTGTAGGATTTTAGCAAGGGAGCTAGCCCTTTCTAGAGATTGACATGGGGGACATTTCTTTCCTTCGATCATTCAATGTTGGTCGTATCTAGGGTGCACAAACATAGTTTTTGTTGATTAGGTAGATATTTGACCAACACTAAAATATTAATTTGGTCTCCTATGTGATTAAGACTAAGACCTAGTTTAAATAGACAACAAGAAAATCTAATGAATATATCATGGTAAGGTTGTTGGTATTATCACTAAGATGAAAGCTCTTGTACTGGTACAAATCGTTGTAGCCTAAAACCATAGCTACATGGGATCCATTGGTGAGATTGTTGATCAAGAACTTTCACGAGCAAGTTGATCCATTTTCGTTGCTACATCAATTTACAAATATTCAAAGGCATCCACAAGAGAAGATCATGGACATCAATGTCATGTTCGCTCAGACTTGGTAATGGGTTCTCAAAGCTCTATGTCCCACACATGAGCAAGTTGAATTCTACTACCTCAGAGAATTCAACATTGACATTGGTATGGTTGTGTGATAAGCCAATGTGACTATGTTTTTAGATATATACACACAGACATAGAATACTGAATCTGACTTGATCACCATAGGTAAGATTCCACCGAATATGACTATGCCCATTATTTTTTACCTTCCATAGTATTTGTATTCTAGTGCATTTTTGTAACCCATTCCTTCCATGTACCTAGTTCCCTTATGGAGCTCAAGTTCTTATCAAATCATCCCAGTTCCTGTCCCGCAGTTCTAAACTCAAAGTCCTCCATAGTTACCCACACAAGCAAAACCACAATTGTCTACCTTTATCTCTTTTCTAATGCTTCTAGCACCACCAACCCTAGTACCATTGTCTGCTCCATCGACGCCTTTAGTGTTGCCGACATCACCTGCACCTTTGAACTCTGATCCTTATTTGAAGTTTTTGCAAGAGGTGCAATAAAATAATTCGATGCTAAGAATGACCTCAAATGAGCTTGCATCGATAAGGAAGAAACAAGCAAAAGATAAATTTTGGTCAAGAATATTTCAGACATTGCCTATTATGAAAGAACAAGCATCTACCAGTAGGGGTCTCAAAAGGAGTCCAACAGTACTAGAAAATAAATAAACTAGTACATCAAAGAAAGCATACTGGTGCTCAAATTGCAACAATATCCATGGAGAATAAACGTACATGGTTAATTTGAAATATGTACAAATGCTTACATGAAGTTTTGGTGGTATCCAAGTCAACATAATAATGGAAGCGGATCATAATTTGATGGTACCTTCTTTGGAGCAAATTTTAGTTCTTATGATATTTGGAAAGAAGCCAGTGATCATGGATCTAGTAGAATTAGATCCTTTGAAGGATCCTATCAATCTGAAGGTAGAAAATAAAAGGATGCAGTCACCAATGAAAGCACCAGGTGTAACATTAAAAATATGATTATATATTGTTGAAGGATTTACTACCCAAGTCAACTCAAGGTAAGACGTATACCAAAGCTCCAGCTATGCAACCTACAACTCTTCAGGTATTGAATGAAGATAAGGAATAAGCTGAGTGTCTTAAGTACCCATCATTAACCAAGTGAAAAAGGGTGGAAGCGACTCAACGATATCGAGATAAGTATGAGAGAGCGGTAGAAGGAAGAGCACCCAAAGTTTCTAAATATGATATTGTGGAAGAAATGAAAATAATACTAGCAAAGATAAGCTTGTATGATACCTTACAATTGCCTTGGTAGATTGACTTGCTACAATAATCTCTCAGATTTATAAAGGAGAAGAAGAAGATTAATTCTCAAACTATGTCGGCATAGACACTTCTAACTTTAGCAACCAAAAATAATAGACCACCTCCATTCTATTTGTCACTCAAAATGGAAGGGTGGATTGTTCATAATTGTATGATTGATTCTGGCACTACAACCACTGTCATGCCAAGGGTAGTCTATGAAGCTATGGATATGGAGTATACAAGGAGTAGCCTAGGAGTGTTACAGTTGGATGGAACTCTAGTTAAAATAGTGGGAGTGATTAAGGACATCCCTATTGTTCTACATAGCATGCCATAAATTACAGTCATCTAGGAAGTAGTGGTGGTTGACTTAGAACCATACTTCAATGTGTCTCTCAAGGAAATTCATGGTGAAGCTTGGAGGTTACCTTTCTTTGGACTACTCCCGATTGGAAATTCCATTAAAGGGAAGTAAAATCTATATTTACAATGAGAAGCCTTATCCTTTTCATATCAAGAAATTGGAGGAAGAGGAGGATAAATCTATAGGTGCATTCAACATGATGACTGAAGAATTGTAAGAGGCTAATTTGATGGAAGAAGCACTAGGAAAACTGTACCTTGAAGATAATTTCTCACTCATGGATTTTAATGTAATGATTGAAACTAATATTGGTTGTTATACAATAGCCAAACCTGAGAAAATTAGAAAGGAAAGTCCTAACTCCCTAGACCCTATGTCAGATCAATTATGGAATTTAAATTTTGATGGGACCAGATGTAAAAATGGTGTAGGGGATGGTATTGTATTAGTCTCCTCCATGGGACTATAAAAGACCTATTCATATAGATTAATGTGGAGCTGCACCAATAATGTAGCTGAGTATGAAGCGTTGTCTTGGATTAAAGAAAGTGGAGAAGTTAGGCATTAAGCAGCTACAATTTTTTTCGGACTCTGAGCTCGTGGTTAATCAAATCATAAATAGGTATGTATCAAAGCAGAATTACTTGAAAGCTTATCACAACAAGGTATGGGACTTGTTTGAATATTTTCATGCTTTAAACATTCAAGCAATATTGAGAGAGCTAAATAAACATGCTGATATTTTAGCCTCTCTCAGTGCGAATTAATATCCTGTGGATCAAGTAGTCAAAAATCATAAGATAATTAGGGTAATTTATAGACCCTCAATCACAAATAAAAATCTCTACTAGCAAGTATTTGACAATGACGAGGAAATAGTTAATTTCTTGCTCAAATAAACTACAAGTGCATATGATAGGCTTCTTGACAAGGAAGAGAGGGAATAAATGATACAATATGAATAATCATATCCTTAGGGGATTTATTACATTGGAAATCCTATTTGATCACCATGATAGAACTAAAAAGCACAGGAACAAGGTGGATGCGAAAGAATATAAAGAATTGCAATTGGAGCCTGAAAATATTTTTAAGATCAAAACTGATTGCATATTGAAAGAATTAGAAGATATCAAAATGTTGGGCTATGAGTATCTTGATATTGTTGCTTGGATCTATCATGATTTGAAGGGGTATGACAATAACATGATCCAACATAACATCAAATTATAAGAAGGGGTGAAACCATTTCTATAGAAACAATGGCCTGTCAATCCCAATATTGAAGTGATAATGAAAGTGAAGTTATTAAATATGTTGGAAGTTAATATTATTTACCCAATTAAGCACTCAACATGGGTGGCAAACCTGGTCCTAGTATGGAAGAAGAATGGGGACATTCGACTATGTGTTGATTTTTGAAACTTGAACTATATATCATTGAAAGATCATTATCCTTTGTCGCAGATTGATCAGATCCTCCACGTGGTCATTGGAGCACAAATATTTTCATTACTGGATGGTTTCTCCGATACAACCAAATTTGGGTGAAAGAAGATGACCAATATAAAACAACATTCACCACTAAGTGGGGCACGTTCGCCTATCAAAGGATGTCATTTGGTCTCTCAAATGCTGGTGCTACTTTTTAGAGAGCCATTGACCTTGATTTTTGTGAGTTATTAAATAAGATTATTGTAATATATATTGATGATATGATTGTGTTTTCGCATTGTAGAGAAGACCATATTTCCCATTTGAGGCAGGTATTTGAAAAATATCATGATTTTAGAATTTCAATTAATCTGAAGAAGTCAATATTTGTTATCAAGGAAGGGAAGTTGTTGGGTAATGTGATCTCACAAGAAGGGTTGGTTATTGATCCCATACGAGATGAGGTGCTCCTAAAGCTATGATTTTTTACTAACAAAAATAATTGCAATCCTTCTTCGGTTAGATAAATTTCATTAAAAAAATTATTGTTGACTTTGCTCAAGTGGTGAAACCCATGGCTAAGCTCTTAAAAAATAATACCAAGTTCAAATGGATAGAGGCAATAAGACATGATTTTATGAAGATCAAGGAAAGGATCACCTAAGATCTAGTGTTAGTAAATCTTTATTACTCTAAATATTTCATTCTCTATGTAGTGGGTGAGCAAGAGAGTTATGTTGCAGTTCTGACTCAGAAGCAAGAGGATGGAGACGATAAGTTGATCACCTTCCTATACCATGTCATCATGCCATATCAGGAGAAGTGCAATTTTATTAAAAAACAAGTATATGCTATGATGAAATCCTTGAATAAATTCCAATATTTTATTTCTTAGAGTAAAATAATCATTTATGTTATACATCTCGATGTTAGAAATTTTATTCTCCAATGAGAACTAGGCGATAAAAGGGCAAGTTGGGTCTCAAAAATTCAAGAATATGACATGGATATCCGACAAAAAAAGCTAGTTAATGGAATATCTCTATGATAGGAGTCATCTAAAAGTGTCGCATCTGGGTCATTGGATGTGGGGCATGAGGAGGTCATTGGTGATAGCAATTGCGTGAACCATACTGTGAGTGATCGTGACTAGACAGAAGTTCTGGTTGAATATTTTACTTCAAGAAAATCTCCACCTTGCCATGATGCTTCACAACATCGTAGGTTTAGGTTACAAACCCTCAATTATGTTTTCTTGCCTAATGGACTATTTCACAAGAATATTGATGGAGTTCTCCTTAGATGTGTAAAGGAGTCCGAGAAGGAGAAAATATTGGAGGAATTTCATTCTAGGCTATCTGGTGGTCACTATGCAGGAAGTCCCATGGCCTTGAAAATCATTCGAGTTAGCTTTTTCTAACCTACTCTATTCATCGATAATCATAAAGTAAGTCAGCACTACGATAGTTGTCAATGATATGTTGGCAATACTAGGAAAGGAGCATTGCCTTTGCACCCAATTCAAGTAAAAGCACCTTTCTAGTAGTGGCGTATTGAATTCATTGGAGTCATTGATCCACATTCTTTCATAGAACACAAATAAATTCTGATGATGACAAATTATTTTACTAGATGGGTAGAGGCTATTCCTACCATGAAGGTGGATCAAGAGATCACCATCTCTTTTCTACAAGGAATCATTTCTTATTTTGGTGTCCTAGATTCAATTGTAACAGATAATGGAACTCCATTTATTGGGGCCAATATCATAGATTTCACTAGAAACTATGGAATTTATCTCAAAATATCATCTAATTATTACCCGCAAGGAAATGGTTTGGCTGAATCCACCAATAAATTTTTTTTGCAAATTTTAAAACAAACACTGGAAAATAACAAAAGGAGCTAGCACTTGTTTTTGAACTAGGCTCTTTGGGTGGATCACATATCCATGAAGAAATATATCAAAAATTATTTGTATGCTTTGGTTTATAGAAAAGAAGCAATTTTGGCCACTCACGTTGAGCTTCTAGTGCTCCAAACATTACAGTTATTTCAAGGTGAAGATGAAGAGTATAATCCAATGAGTGCAAGGTTTGTACAATTGTTTTAGTTGGAAGAGTACAGAGAATAGTCTTATCAAGCATTCACCAAGCACACTAAAGAGATGCAGAAATGGTTCGAAAAGAAAACAACTGAACACAGATTTCAGGTGGGATATTTAATTCTCAAATGGAATGAGAATAAGGCTAAACCGAGAAAACACCACAAGTTTGATGCTATTTAGGAAGACCCTTTTTAGATCTCTATAGTGAATTTGGCCAACATATATCATCTTCGTGACATGGAGGGCTAGGATCTTCCTATTCCAGTCAATAGCCTTCATTTGAAGGCCTATATTTAATGAAAAAAATTTAATGAGGTACCATTTCACAGTATTTCATTTGTTTTAAAATGACGATGGTATATTTATGAAAATATAAAAAAATAAGGAAAAAAATAAAAAATGGTGTTGTGTAATATTTATGTTATAGGGGACGGTAATATTAATTAAGGCATTTTCACCTAAATAGGGGGTAAAAACCCCATTTTCCCCCCTCCTTTAGGTGAATGTAAGGGATAACGCAAATACTTTAATATAAGTTGTGTGCACTCCATAAAACATAGGGAGTGCCATGAGGTAAACATGTTTGTGTTTATATTTAGAGGTTCCCTAAATAAAAGTGCTTTCACTGGAAAAGGAGGGCAAAATTCTCCTACACCCTTCTTTGAGGTGAGACAAAATAATATAATAAGTTTTTTTTTTTTTAAAGAGAGAAGAGCTCATGTGTTTTATTTTAAAGTTTTTTATTATAATATAATGAGCTCTTTAAGAAAAGGAAAATCAAAAGAAAAAAAAAGGGGGATAAAATCAGCTTTAAAAAGCCAATTTGTTGTTTTAGAAAATTGAATTTTCTAAATCCACACAAAATGAAAAAAGGAGTAAAGGCTTTAAAAGAAGGATATTCACCATGAAATTACCAGGCAAATCAAAGGTACCTGGAATGAATAAGAAAGGAGCAGATGGTGATTTAAAGAATAATTTGCTCTTATTATTTTCAAAAGTGTAGTGATTTTCTAGGAAAAGAGGAAGAGAAGAATATTGAGCATCCATAAGACAATTTCACTAAAAAAAAAGAACACGTGTGTCTCTTTTGATTTTGGAAGTACATTCTAGAAGAATTGTGTTTGTGAATACATGGCAGCTATAAAAGGAACATGCATACAGGCAAAATAATGTTTTAAAGGCATTTAATTTGAACGTGTGTTCCTGAGGAGCAAAGAAGACATACTATTGGTTTTCAAGTGGCTGGTTTATTTTTCCAAGTAAGCTTCCACAACCAAGACATGATTTAAAATGAATTTACATGGCAAGGATGGCACTCTTTCCCAGGATGATTTGGCAATTAATCAAAGGAGATACTATTAAAATATCAGGAGTGGTACTATGCGAGCAAACCAATGCTCACGTTCTCCCGAAAGCATCTAGGATACCTCAACATTTATTGTGATAGTTGGGAGAGCACTTATATAAAGGACTAGGTAAAATCCTACAGTTTAATTTTTTCAAATTTTTACTATCGTCGTGTTTTAGAACTATCATTGCAGAAGTGCCTAGAAAGCATTCAAAAAATTTTCTAGGGAAAATAAAATGGGAAAGCATAGTAAAGAGATGAAATAATTTTTAGAGGTCGTAGAGCCTAAAAATCCAAAGAAATGAGAAATAGGGATGAGGTCTAAGAAGTATTGAAGGAATGACTATGTCGACTTGGACCCATACGATGATACATTGGCAAAAATTTATAATTGTATAATTATCCATAAAGGAGTGGAGAAGTTGCGGTAGGATGTTGAATTCACGATGAAACAAGGGTTGACATTAGAGAGCTAGTTGATAGTGTCATATAATTCATAGCTATTTTGGCACCTGTGTTCGCTAATGCATCCTTGTCCCGAACTCGTGCTATTCCTCACCCAATTTTATGACCCATTTATGCTTGTGGTTTGAAGCCTCCTGCCTATGGGTTTTATAAAAAGTTACATATTGATGAGCAAGAGGATAGATACATCTCCATGGTAATGATGTATTAATTTATGGAGACTTAGATTATTAAGGAGCCATCGATGGGGAAACTTCTAAATTTGCCTAGGTCGCTCTAAGATTTTAAAATATTGGATATTTATTCAATGCTAGCATGGGTCACAGGTTTACCTTTAGATGAAACTATTTATAAGTGGTAGGTGACCTTAGCCCAATGTATTTTCCAAGTGGAATTTTATTCTCCTTCTGCTATGAGATAGGGCACCAATATGATTTTCTTTGATTGGTTCAATTATATTTCCTAGAGGATGAATTCTCAACTGAAGAAGTTGTAGATAGGAGAAGAAAGGTCATTCAAGCACACTTCATTTCTAGTATGGTATTTCTTATTTCAACTTCAATGACACTTTCCTTTCATTATAGTAACCTAGATGGGTGAAAAGAATGAACCTTTGCAAATTTATGTGGACTTCCATCTTGTCAAGAAGGCAGTCATTTTATAGTTTTAACAGTTGGTTTTTGGACCCTGTGATATAATTCCTTTATGATACGTGTGAAAAAGTGGCATGAGAATTAAGAGAAGCAATGGTTGCTTAGGAAAAGGGCAATATTTTTTTTATTACCTAGTGCGAAGTTGTGAGAATTTTTGGTTTTATGAGTAAGCCATTCTTGTTGCCCTATTTTCCCACTGAGCATGTTTTTGTTATGGAAGTAGTGTGCTAGTCAGATTATGTGAATGATGTATATGGAGCTAGGTACAGTAAAAAAAACAATGTGCAATATGCAATTTAAATTTGGTAGTATAGAAGTTATCCAAATAGGATAGAATCATATCCTTACAATAGCACTGCAAGATTTGGTATTGATAAAATTGCCACAACATTGGAGGTATGATCCATTGGGTAAGTTTTTAGCAGTAATAAAATCCAAATCATTCTATTGTTGCCCTCGGCTTGATATTGAGAGGAATATAAATAATTTTTATGGGCCTGACATGAATTGGCATATTGAGAATATGACCACACCTCCACCTTGGCATGATTGTTATAAGCAAGATGTTGAGTATAATCCTACAAGGTATAAAACTCAAGTCCCTTCGTCAGATTGTTTTAGCTAGGTTAATGTGAGTGAGCCTGAATGATTTGAGAAGAAAATTATGAATTGGTGGATAATAAGAGTTCATCAAGGGAAGCCCATGATTCCTTATAAGCTAAAGTTGGATGAATCATTTTCAAAGATTTACGACAAATATGTTGAATTGTATCAACATGTTTTTCAACACTCTGATAGTGGTGAAAATAAGACAAAAGAGAAACATTCATTGGTCGAGGAGTAGAAACCCAAGGAAGAAGAGCAATATTATGTGTTTAGATGGAGATCACAAAGAATAAGGCAAAAATTTGAGGAGGCACCTACATTAGAGAAGCAGGATGTGCAAAAGGCACCACCATTTTCCAAGGTAGTGAAAAGATTGAGGACTAGTGTCGTTACCATTTCCACTACCAATGTTTTATTTTCTATAGTTTCTATAGATCCAATTGTTTTAGCAATAGTTGTTAATCCTTCCTCAGTTATCGAGGCTCCAATAATGGTCATGCAACTATTTCCAATGGTTCAAGAACAAGAGGAAGACCAGTAGTTGGAGCAGTTTCAATAGGAGGCCATGGATGTCCAAGGAAATGTGAATTTTGAGGAGAGAACGGAAGAGCAACAAGAAGTTATTTCATAGCCACCTCCATCACCGCATCATATGGTGCCCATGCTAGAAGGTACATTTTCCCTTCTTATTTTTCGTTACCAGAGCAAATAATGACTTTTGATTCACTTCCATTAGTTTCAGTGTCTCTCCACCTTTTGGTATGCCCTCTATGTCCATTTCAGTTCCTTATTCTTCCCCTCTAGAAGTCACTACTACTCCTTCTTCTTTCCTCTTTTCTTCAACCTCCCTTTATTTTAGTTCATATGTGTTAGGGTTGAACCCATTTTATTGTCCTTCCCCATCCATTGCTACCATGACTTTAACTGAAGATGTAAGTATGCAAACTCATCCTAGAGTGAGCATAACTATAGCTAAACCTAAGCCATCCATCCATTCCACTATTTTAGTCCCTCCCCTTCTAGTCATCACATCCACTTCCCTTGAGCCAAACCACTTAGAAGCCTTGATAGCCTTCACCCTAATTTTAGAATTACAAGTTTTGCTAGATGTTCAGGTGGCATCCAAGCAGTCAAACATGGAAAAAATCAATCAGGCCCACTCGAGTTCATCACAGTGGTTGAAAATAAAAAGGTAAAAATAAGCTCTTGCTCTCGCACGTCCCCTCAAGAAAGTTTCTTTTGATCTAGTTGCAATGGAGGCCCATGTAACCATAATCACTCCACTGGTTTAGAAGCCTTGAGGATAAATATTTCTAAGTGATTACAAATATAATACCATAATGGAATACCTTACTAAGATTGATCCTATAGAGAATATGGACAACATTTAGGTTGACATGAATTCATTTTACCTACATGGTGAGCACTAAAAGCAAAAATATTTTGATCTAGGAAAGTAGGATCATCAAACTTGAAAATACATTGGCTTAAAGTAGAGCACAGGAAGAGAGAACAACTACAAAAAATGAGCACTTGCAGTTACAGGTAGGAGTACATATAAAAGAAAGAGATGTAGTGTGAATAGAGATGCACAACCTTCGCCAAAATCTAGAAGCCATCCAAACTTAGTTGGCAGAGAAAGCTGCTCAAGGTGCAAGTTTTTCTCCAAATAATATAAAAGAAACGTGCCTTCACTCTACTCATAACTACAAAAAATTGGCTTTAGAAGTAGTTCAGGTTTTGCACTATTTGTGGGAAGCTCACATTCATATTCATATGGGGTAGCAAATAATTGACACCACAAAGGAGATGCTAGAGCCTTATATGGAGATTGTAGTGAAGATACAAACTTTGGCTAACACCAGCATGTATGTTCACCCCCTGAGTGATATGGATCACTCTTGGTCAGCTACAAAAGTCATGTTGCATAGTTATTTTTAGTATATGGACCTGGTGTAGAAAGGTCAAAATATTATTAACACCATATAGTGGGAACATACTGTTTCTATGACTAACTTTAATTCTCTACAAAATATGATTTTTCTAGATTTTACTGACAAGTGGGATGAACCTCTTCCAAAAGAAAATTTGAAGGCATTCTAGAAGAAGTTCATTGAAGATACTTCAAATATTGATGCATGTGAGGAACCCATCATATAATCCCATGTGTTGTCGATGATGCAGAAATACACCCACATGGAGCATTCACTATTTGAGCCAGCCCAGAGATAAAGGTGCCTCAGTTTGGATGATATTTAAAATTTGTGCCGTGTGTGAGTCCTTGAGTACTCATTCCTTGTTCACCACACAATATTGGGAGGCAACAGTTATAGTTTCTAAGGTTACTTCTAATAGCCTCAAATAACAGTAAAAAAAAGTCGTAGTAGAAAATAAAATGATCGAGAAAGCAATAGAAGAAAAGGAACTAGCAGATATACTTTAGGTAGCAGATAAAGTTGAGGCTATTGAGAAAGAAAAAGGATGAGGTGCATCAGAAGGCATCTACATCAAAGGTTCCAACCAATATAGCCAACAAGAAGACTCCATGATCACCCAATGGATAAAGGCTTGGGATCGCTTACATCCATGCCAGTTGTATACCCTTTGAGCCACAAAAAATGTTGGCATTTTTTGCATTATGCCACATTGGAGTTTTCTAAAATTTTGATTGTGATGTAATAGACATATTGCATTTATTTTTTATTTATTTTTTTACTTTTTTTGATACATTTTAACTTGGAAATAACTGGCCTAAAGCACTATGATAAATTGATTAAAATGGTTCAAGTCCACAAAATGGAGCTTGAAAACATCATAAACTTCATAAAAAAGGGCTTGAAATCAAATTTTCCCAAGTGTGGAGCGAATAGGTTGTGCGCCCCTTTGATGGAGCAAATATGCGACACACCCTTGGTTGAAGTGAAAACATGGAAAATATAAAGTGATGAAATCACGTTTGCCCAAAAGATTGGGCAAAAATAATTTTTGCCTAATTTCGATGCAAATGTATTTGAAATATTGCGTTCACCTAATATTTTCCAAATTTAATATTTAAAAATGAGCATTCACTTCAATCGATGGATGAAGGTTATGTTCACCCCTTTGGAGGGCGGACGTTAAGGAAGAATTTTAAATTGGGTGAAGGTCAAAGGTGTTTAAAAAATTAAAATTGTTTTCACCATAAAGGAGGGGAAAATATGTCTTTCACCCTTCTAAGGGGTGAAAACGTTATGAAGATATTGATTCAAGTGAAGGCGTTTAAAAAATAGTTTAGGGAAAAAAAAATTCAAAGGTGATTTAGGGTGAAAATGTTGAGAATATTACGTTCACCCAGGAAAGGAAGTGACTGTCCTTTTCACCCGTTTGGAGGGTGAACGCTATTTTTTTATTTCGAATTGTACCCAAAAGTTAAAAAATGAAAGAGCACATGAAGATGACACAAATTTTTACCTTTGATTATTTAATCTTGGGCAACATTGAAGTGAAGATTTCAATTGAAAATTTGCTTTAAATGGATGCCATAATTTAATATTGGTGGTAAAGTGGAAGATATTTTTATCATTTTCAAAGACGACTTCTCAATGGTTTCACTCCTTCTCCAAGGTAAATTTAATATGGAGTAAATTAATGGAGCAAACGGTTGATTTCCAAAGTAACGGAGATGGCCAAAATTTAATGTGCTTATGCCCAAATGCTTTGTCATCCAAAAATATTTTTCAAATTGTGAATGCCAGAGGAATATTTTTAAGAAATAATGATTCACCATGTCTTAGATCTATTGAAATGGGATCCTTTCATGTATTTAATGAAAGAGGCAAAAACTTCTATAAATACTAAGCAAATTTCATTGTAAAAGGAGTTGAAAGGTTACACATTCTACAAGAAAATTTCTTGAAGTTCTCTGTAGTAATAGAAGATATAGACTTTCAAATTTGCAAATGATCTTATATGTGGTTTATTTATTTTTATGCATTTCTATCTTGCACTCATATCCTTAGTTTTCTGTTAGATTTGCATTTCAATTTAAATATTGTTGGTGAGGGAGTGAGTTCTGGAACATGACTCTAAAGGTCATCTCTGTAAGATTTATAAGTAAATTTCCTTGTCTTATTTTATTTGCATGCTATTGCAACACTTGGGAGATATTCTTGCTATTAGTATTTCTCTGATTCTACACATTCGGTCTATGGATATATTTCTCTTTCTTTCCATTATTTTTAATTCTTTTTTTGCAACTCTTGTCCTAAACCAGTGTAGGATTTTATTAGGGGAGCTAGACCTCTCTAAAGATTTACAAGGGGGACATTTCTTTCCTCCAGTCATTCAATGTTGGTCATATCTAGGGTGCACAAATGTAGTTTTTGTTGATTAGACAGATATTTGACCAACACTAAAAGATTAAGTTGGTCTCCTATGTGATTAAGACTAACTAATTCTTTCTTTTCCCTTTGCTTAATTTGATACTAAATAAAAATAAAGACCTACTTTAAACAGACAAGAAGTAAAATATTAATCCTAATTACTTAAATGAAAAGTATTGGAGGTATAATAACTTGTTTCTACTAGAAGAATAAGTGTTTCCAATCCATAGAAGTGTTGATGCTTTTACCTATCGATGTAACTTTTTCTAAACGTATAATATGAATGTAAACAGATAAAATTAATCATAAAGGGACTTGTCTAAGCTGACAAAGGATGTTGAACTTCCTTAAAACACAATCAAGCCCATACATAGATAAAAATTATGAAATAATAAAATACATGGAATAAAATTTCAGTGGTGAAAGTACCACTAAGTAGCAATAGTGCCACTGATACTTTTATTGAGTGTCAACATTTGCTCTATGTAAATCAAAAAGTGATAAAACCACTAATCTATAATTTTATTGCATTTTAATTTTTGAGAATAAAACAAGATTTAATGCATGTTAAATTAATATTATTATGACTATGATAGAGATTTGACTTAGGAGTATAGAGAAACTATAAAAAAATATAAAATATAGATTTACTTGCCTAGAATGAAGATTAAAAGATAAAAATAAGATGATAACTAAATGTAAGTGCAAGATGCAAGATTAGATTTAAATGCAACAAGACAAAATATTAAATCTATAAGGTTAGGAGAGTGTCAAAAGCAAGTAAGGGTAAGGATCAAAACCCAAGAGACAAGGTTGTTTTCCCTTATTTATGGAAACTTATTGAAAGTTTGCTTGCTTGCTTGTTTTTTATAATTAAGTACTTGAACTTGATGGCTTGTATGCTTGAAGGCCTACAAGAAGAAGATCTCAAGTGCTTGCAATGATGGCCTTAATGATATTGTGATAATATTTTGGTATAATATTGCAATGTAAAATGATAAACTCTTATGACGATATATTTTGGTAAACTTTTGTTGCTTCCAATAGTCCCTAAATATTTTTAAAGAGTACCTTGACATTTAGTAGTACCATTATAAGGTAGGGCTACTACGGATTTTAGAGAAAATTTTAAGTAGCAATATTTTATCATAAAAAATATTGCTACAACCAATTCCAAATAGTCTAAAGTGGTTTATATGATCATGTTTGCTCTTGTACATTTGAAACTTGTGAGGAGCAAAGATAAACTAGCTATAAAAGGATATAGGGGTTTATTGCACAAATCATCATATGAGTACTTGTGATTGGATGACAAATCTTGGATAATGACTATTTGTTGTTTCAATTTCTCTACTTAAGAATTTTAGGCTTAAAGTTTAGGAGAAACATGATTTAGTGAAATATAAGTTATATGTTGTAATGTAGAGAGGATATATTAATGATTGATCTAATAAGAAGATTGGTATGCATAGGCATATGGTATTGAAGCTAGCATCATATAGTTGGAAGCCAAAGTACCTAATATAAAAGGATTGGAAGATGAAGGATGATATATTATGGAGTTAGAGTTCCATTTACATCCTATCCCCATGCTTTTGGGATTATAATGGTGATCATGGGATAGATTGAGATGAGGGTTGGAAAATGGGGAATTTGGTGGTACACCCTAATTAGGAGTGTAATTGTGTCTACCTATTAAGATTTAGGATAATTAAACTTATTCTATAATCATTTCACAAGGGTAGATAAATATGAGTAATGCTTTAATGGAGGTGGGATGGTTTATCATTTAAAATCTAGTAATGTGGTGATAACATGAAGATTTGAATCAACGAAGTGAGATTTTGATGCATTATTATTTTCTCTTATGGACCCAACGGATGGTTCCAATTGATTTAATGGAAAAGTATTTGATTTGGGCTATTGGGAATGATCTAGTGAATTATCTCTTGTAGATATTATTAGGGTTTTCTAACCTTCCATGGTTTTATTCTACAAAAAATAAGCCATATGAGTTGTAAATTGGAAGACAGTCCTCCCATATTCTTCATGGGTAGTGCTTAGAGAACCTTGAGGTGTGGAAACCTTATCTTCTTGGTCAAATGTAGGGTTCTCAAAGGTAAGTTGTCCATCATGACCCCCAATAAGATAATAAATGTTAATGTCCAATTGGTGAGTGATGTTATGGGTTAGGTAACATTTCTTAGCCATAGGTTTAGTATAATAGATAATATTATTTAAAATTTTAATTGTTTATTGTGTTGGTTAAATAAGAAAGAGAACATAGTTTAGCAACCTTATATCTCCTTCCCTTGATATAACCAATCTAACATATATATGTTAGGGGCCTCCCTATACACCAAAGGTACCAATATACTTAACCCCTATATATATACCCATAAATATGTGAAAGAAAGAAAAACATGGGATGCTAATGATATGTAGAAGTGACCTCATGGATATGTGGCCAAGGTGGTACATGAGGAGTAATAGTATACCTCCTTATGACTCCCACTAGCCCACTATAATATACTCACTAGTAGGTATAAGTAAATGCAATACTCTATGTGAATGACTTGTGGCCTAGGCTTATTATATACCCAATATAGCCTAGTAGCTCATGTGATATTTACTCAAAGGATTGTAAAGATCCTCAATAAGACTAACACTTGGTTGTGTTCTTGTTATTTTAATTTAATGTGTCTTAACTAAACAAGTAAATTTAGGGATCTTGATTAAATTTGATAGATTTTAGTTTTGATTAAGGTTTAAAATTGTCAAGAAATATCTTGGAACCTGTTGAGTGGTATTTTCACCCAATTGTGAAAGTACACTCTCCTGTAAGATTTGGGTTCCAAATCCCCTCTTGCAAAGAAGTTAAACAAACAACTTCTCCAAGGTCTCCGTTGTATTAGCATTTGCATATGTGTATTAGTAATCTCAAATAAAGATATTCAATTTAAATGCTTGGAACACCTTAGTGATTGCAAGTAACTGTAAAAAAGGGGCAATGTTGGTTTATTTCACCATGAAACTTTAGTGATTGTTCATTATTTTTTTGTATTTTGAAAATTTTTAAATGTTTATTTTAATGCCTGAAAATTTAAAATAAGTTAAAATTTTTGGAAAAAATAAAATGCAGAAAAATGAAAATGAAATGCAAAAAACTGAAAATAAAATGCATTCAGTATGATGCTATCCTATTTTGACAAAATCGAAGATGTGAGGTTTTCATGCATGCAACCTAACCTATTGGACCTACAAAACAAGCACAATTAGGATAAGCTAACTACTAGCTCCTAGGGTTTAAAATGAGGTTTTTCAGATTTAAACATTCACATGAAGCAACCAAGAAAACTTGCATAAACTCCATTTACAAGCCTAAAATCTAAAAAGGGGAAAAATAGAAGTTTAATCTTGCATGCAAAAAATGACTCCTCCTTTCTTGTCCATAAGATGCAAAAAGGGGAAAAATGGACATTTAATATTGCATGCAGAAAATGACTCCTCCTTTCTTGTCCATAAGATGCAACTTTTTGAAATTTTCTATATTAAAAAATTATCATTTTACAATAACAAAAATTTCTAGTTTTCCCAAACCAGTCCATGAAGAAAAACGACTCAAGCAGGTCCAAAATGATCCTCTTGACTTCAACTCTGCAACTCTACTCGTAGCAATTTCCAATCCCTAGTCCATGGAAGAAAACAACTCAAACAGGTCCAAAATGGCCCTCTCACCTTCAGCTTTGCAACTCTACTTGCAGTAGTTTTCGACCTCAGTCCATGGAAGAAAACAACTCAAACAGGTCCAAAATGGTCCTCTCACCTTCAACTCTACAACTCTGCTTGCAGCAGTTTCTGACCCTTTCTGGCCTCTTTGAATGGCGTATTTAAACTTCTAAAAACATTGTTTCTCCTTCCATGATGGTTCGTTTCATTTTCCAATGGTTGTTCATTTCACCTTCCCTATGCATGCATGTGTTTTGGTTTCCAAAATAACTTTTCACTTCTATTTTGTGGCCCTTCATTTCATTTCCAAGGTTTGGCTTCACTTTTCATTTGATTTCGAAAGAACGTTTCCTTTTCACCACATGGGCTTGCGTTCATTTCCTTCTATGTGTAACGGCCATCTTAAATAATTTCAAATCATTAAATATTCCTTATGTAGCATTTTTTTTAATTTTGTCTTTATGTCCACGTCACTATTATCAGATGCACTGTCAACTGCTCTGTTCCCTTGGCAAAAATCGAACATGTCGAGATATCGCGACACTTCTTGTTTCTCTGCTTGCCTACCCATTTTGAATCACAAAAATGCAACATGTCACGATATCGCGACACTTTTGCCTCCTTGATCTCTTTTTTTGCTTTTAGCCATGAAAATGTAACATGTCACGATATCGTGACACTTTTTCTTTCTTCTCTCATTTGGCCATGAAAATGCAACATGTCCCGATATCACGACACTTTTTCTTCTTTGTTCTTTCGCTTCTATTTTGGTTTCAAAAATGCAACATGTCATGATATCACGACACTTTTTCTCATTTGGTCATGAAAATGCAACATGTCGCGATATCGTGACACTTTTTCTCTTTTGGCCGTGACGATGCAACATGTCGCGATATCGCGACACCTTTTTTCTTTTGGCCATGACGATGCAACATGTCATGATATCGCGACACTTTTTCCCTTTTGGATGTGAAAATGCAACATGTCATGATATCACGACACTTTTTCTCTTTTGGATGTGAAACTGCAACATGTCGCGATATCGCGACACTTTTTCTCTTTTGGCCGCGAAACTGCAACATGTCGCGATATCGCGACACTTTTTCTCCTTGTGGTGTTTTGCTTTTTTCCTTGATATTTAGCCTATGGGCCACTTCAGTCTTCTTGGAACACATGCAAAAAATGTGGGTCCCCAATTTTGGGGTACGTTGTGGAGCAACCACAACAAATGGCGACTCTGCTAGGAAATGCTCCTGAGCATTTCGGTGAGAACTCAACCTGAAAACACACAGACTCAAATGCAAGCATCAAAAAATATCCCAAGAATGAAACTAGATAAGAAATACATGAAGCATTAGAATTATTAAGCATCAGCTCGATGTGTGCAATGTGCTTCATTCCCTATCATTTGAAACTCGTTCAACTTTCCATTGTTAGTTTCACTTATGATTCGTATGCAAGGCTATGAATGATTTGTGCAGGATTTGATGTATGACAACTATGTTAGAGATATAACAACTTGCTTTGCAAAGGCTCAGACCTTCTAGTATCATAAACAAGCATATTAAAACTGTCAAACCCTCTTAGGACTAAATATATGTATATTGAACTACTTTACTAAATCCCAAAGTTGGTTATGTGTCACTACCATCTTGAAACCATGTGCAAGTGTAAGTGAAATCAGAGCTTTGGGTAATAGGATTCCCAACCTAAGAGAGATGGGAATTTAACCCTATCCTTACTACTATGATTTGGAGTTCATTACCTCATCTTGAACAAAATGATTTAACCTGCTATGGATGAAACTATCGAGGCTAGCCTGTCCATTTGAGCAGTCAGTGGTCTTGCTTTTAGAAAAGACATGTTGCCATGCATGAGCATACTTCACTGCTAGACAGGCGTCTATAGCCCCGATGGAGATCAACCCCATAATCCAAGATTTGGCTTTACTTTTGATTTCTTGGACCTTGGGGATGACTACCCATCCTTGCAAGGGACATGTAGTACGATCCTTCCAATCCAATATTAATAAAGAAATGAAAAATATTTGCTTTGGAATTTCAAGTTCTTGAATGGGAAAAATAAAAGCTTTGGAGAATCGAATTCTCAACCTAAGTGAGATGAGAATTAGACCCTATCCTTACTACTCCATGAAGTTCAAATCAGAGCTTTGGGGAATTGGATCCTCAACCTAAGTTCGATGAGGATTTAACCCTATCCTTACTACTCTGATTTTAGGCTTTAAGCACTATGGGAGTGGTAAAAACCATTGTTTTAAGGATTATGTTGCATAATAGGATAGACACGACATACTCCTTTCACCTCACATTTTCTTCCAAGTATGGTTTTGACCATTTTGCTCAAGATCCTCTTTAATATGTGCAGAATGTGCTTGGTTCAAGATAGTTCGCGCATCAGTTCCCAACCTTAGGATCCTTTTAATATATGTTATATAATAACCCAAAGAGGATTCGACACCTTTTCAATGATTGTATATGAAATGAAGATGCAACTGATATGAAATGTATATGCAATGTGGAATGTAACATGAGATATGAATGCATTGATCCTTTTGAAATGCGGATGGAGTATACCACCTACTTTTCTATAATTTATAAAACTAACAACTTCATGCATCACAAGTTCCAAACGATATTCTTTAATGTGTTTGCGATATTCGTGGAGCTTTCTGCAATACAATTCCAATGTTTCATATTCTCCTAGTATTAGTCAACATTCATAAGGACATAATATGACAAACCAAAAGTGTCCAAAGGACCAACACACAAAACTTAAAACCCAAAACCAAAATGCAATCCCAAAAATGAAACTTGAAAACGTAAACCAAAACCAAAAAACAAAGTCTATATACAAATGTACAATATGGTACAATCTGATGCACAGTTTGAACTGTCACTTTCCTGGATCCCAAATATGATTTGAGCATTCCAAAAGACATATAATGTGATGCACATGCCAAATGTGGAAGGAATCAAACAAAAAAAATATTAGACCAAACAATGCAACCAACTTCAACTTTCCTCTCTCACCCCACCAATTAGATTTAGTTCCATTAGTATTCTTATAGGTGAGATTCAAATTACCAAATTGTTTAGACAATGGTTGATTTTCAATTCTTTCTTGTCTATTATTTAAGGTGTAAACTTCATAATTCCATTCATGATTTAGAACTAGGCTTTCTTTATTCAAAATGAAAATTTTTAAGCAAGAGCCTATTTCTAAAAATTTCAAAGCTAATTCATTTTCCATGTTCTTAGGCCAATCAAAATTGTGCAACAATTTACAAGCATCTAGGATATTTACTAAATGGGGATCATTAGAAGTTTTTATCCTAGGTTCAATAATTAATTGTTGATGAATTTGATTTAGCAATTTAAGTGCATCAAGCTCCTTTTCATTCATTAAAGTAATGTTATCAAAGGTGTGGTTAGAAATTAATTCTTGTTCTTCATTCACCTTCAATGGCATTTCATCATAAATATCATTTGAATTATACAAACCTTCACCTAAATTTTGGATGTTTGGACACAAACGTTTAGATTTTACCTTTTTCACATTTTTATTTATCAAAAATTGGTGAGGATTTGCAATTCCTTCTTTTACCTCATGGTCTTCATATTCTTCATTGATTACTTGTTCATCAAACATACCAAAATTGGGCACCCAATTGAAAACATGCCCATCCTTTTCAACCCTCAAATATTTTTGGTCAAAGTGTATGTCCAGTAACTCATCTTCATGATCAATCACTTTCGTTGATTCTAATAGATCAACCACTTTTTCATTTAATTCCAATTCTTTGTTCACTATCCATGGTATCTCTTCATTTAAATCCTCAAAATAATCATGCAAACTTGTATCTGAATCTTCAATGAATTTATATTCAACATGATCAAATTTGGTAACCTTCTCAAATCTCGTGAAGGTGAGATCTTTGTATGAAGTAGAAGTTTCAACATCCTGCATATAAATTGGAATAGAGGCTTCATCAATAAGGGTGTGAGGAAATAACACATCTTCATATCTTCCCCAACCATTGTAAAAATTATCTTCCAAATTTGCAGGATGAAACTCCATGGTATTTGTGACATGATCTTTTGATTCATTTGTCAATTATTTTTCTTCTTTGTCCTTGGTAATAGGATCATTATAATCTTCCAAAATTTGATGATATTTGAAACCCTCTTCCAAAACATCCTCAAATTGTATAGGAGTTGTAATATCTTCCTTTAAGTAGACGATTATGTTGTCCTGTATATCAATTGGCACACAAGTTTAATTAGCAGTTTTGGAGTGACTGTAGTCTTAACACTTCTTCCAAGCATCATAATAATCATCTTCCAAAATCAAGTGGTGACGTTCAACTACTTCTTCAACATCTTCCAATTCATCAATGTGTTTCTCATCAAATTCACCTTCACCTTCTTTAGATGGTTCAATAACTTTCAAAAGTGGGTTATTTCTTGAATTCAAATTTATAAGGCTATCATCATCCAAATTAGTAACCCATGATTCGATTTTATCACAATTTGGAGGGTGAAGAATTTTTTGATCATTAGTTCCAAGCTTCTCATCGAGAGTGTCTTCCAAGAACAAATGGTGAAATTCTATCATATCTTCAAATTCATTTATTGGTTTTCTTCCAATTTCACTTTCAACCACTTCATCCAATTCTATGGTAGGTTCCATCCTATCACATATTTCAAACATTGTTGAATTTAGAACCCCTTCATCTAAATAATCATGTATCTCTATGAATGAGTTCATTTCTGCATAATCCTCACTGGTGGATGTTGGCTTAGCAATTTGCACCTCCTCTTGGACTACATCTAAGGTGGTTGTAACATTTGGACCTTCAAATTCATCCCCTTGATAATTTACCTTAGGTATAATTGGAGTGGAGGGTGCTATATTTGATGGTTGGTGTAGGTTGGCATCACTAAATCCAATAGAACAATCTCTCATGTGATCATGTTGTGCCTTTTCTTCTTCCAAAACTTGTTCTACCTTTTCAAAGATCTCATAGATTATCTCTAGAGACAAGTCATCCAAGTTTTTCTGTAAAGATGTAGAAATTTTGGGGTGTATGGCTCCCATGTATACTTGAATAGCTTCCTCTTCTGATATGTTAAAATTTTCCCACATTTGGGAGTGCAACTCGTGAAATCTTCTATTGAATTGACTCAAGGACTCATTAGGCTCATTACGTATGGAGGTAAACTATTTTTTTAACATCTCTAAGTCAACCTGATTACCAAAATGAAAAAAATAGGTTGCTTCCAGTTATATCCAAGAAGTCCTAACCTCCATGGGTATTTGGCCATACCAAAAGAATGGTCTATCATCCAAAATGTATGCAAATAACTTACAAGCCACCTCATCATAGAAAATTTGGAATTGACATAAGTATTCTTGTAGACATATAATTTTTGCAAGTATCCTAGTGGCACCTCTTGATTAAAATGTCGTAGAAACTCCAGTAAAATTTTAGGAATTTGATAGGGTATCCCATATATAGACAAACCCTTATAATGATCCTCCATCGTAGATACCATTCTTTCTCTTAGAGATGCTACTTCAGCTCTTATATCGTATGTCATCATTAGAAAAACTCAAAATATAACTTCAAAACCAATTTGTTAGTCATGAATAAAAGAAGGAACCATGACAAAGCAATATTCTAAAAATGTAAATTAGTTTTTGATTCACTAGATCGCATATGCACAAGTGAAGAGCATACTCCTAGTGTTGTAGGATTTCTGATTCACAAGATCGCATTACACGCAAGTGAAGAGCATAATACCAACAACAAATACATTTTAGACAAAATAATTCCTTACAAATAAGCATGAAATGACTAGAAAATATCAAACATGTAACGTATGAATAATCATGTTAGCATCAACCAAGAGATGTATCCATTAAAATCAAATGAAAGTAATTGCATGGAGACAACCTCGTTAGTCAAGACCAAAATTTTTCAAAATCAAATCAAAATACATTATTCTTGCATGAACAATAAAAATCATTAGAACAATGCATAGCAATTCATGTCCTCCTTCTAACACTACAAGGTTGTATTGTTAAAATAAGGCTAAATATAATAATCAATAGGGCATGAAATATTCAAAATTAAATCCCTATAGCATTTAAATCACACTGAAATAAACCAATTCAAGCCCTCCTTTTAGCGCCAATCTGTTGAGTGGTATTTTCACCCAATTGTGAAAGTACACTCTCCTTTAGGATTTGGGTTCCAAATCCCCTCTTGCAAAGAAGTTAAACAAACAACTTCTCCAAGTTCTCCGTTGTATTAGCATTTGCATATGTGTATTAGTAATCTCAAATAAAGATATTCAATTTAAATGCTTGGAACACCTTAGTGATTGCAAGTAACTGTAAACAAGGGGTAATGTTGGTTTATTTCACCATGAAACTTTAGTGATTGTTCATTGTTTTTTTGGATTTTGAATATTTTTAAATGTTTATTTTAATGCCTAAAAATTTAAAATAAGTTAAAATTTTTGGAAAAAATAAAATGCAGAAAAATGAAAATGAAATGCGGAAAACTGAAAATAAAATGCATTCAGTATGATGCTATCCTATTTCGACAAAACTGAAGATGTGAGGTTTTCATGCATGCAACCTAACCTATTGGACCCGCAAAACAAGCACAATCCGGATAAGCTAAGTGCTGGCTCCTAGGGTTTTAAATGAGGTTTTTCAGATTTAAACATTCGCATGAAGCAACCAAGAAAACTTGCATAAACTCCATTTACAAGCCTAAAATTTGAAAAGGGGAAAAATAGACATTTAATATTGCATGCAGAAAATGACTCCTCCTTTCTTGTCCATAAGATGCAACTTTCTAAAATTTTATGTATTAAAAATTTTTCATTTTACAATAATATAAATTTTTGGTTTTCCCAAACCATTCCATGGAAGAAAAATGACTCAAGCAGGTCCAGAATGGACCTCTTGCATTCAACTCTACAACTCTGCTCGCAGCAATTTCCAACCCCTAGTCCATGGAAGAAAACAACTCAAATAGGTCCAGAATGGCCCTCTCACCTTTAGCTCTACAACTCTGCTTGCAGCAGTTTCTGACCTCAGTCCATAGAAGAAAACAACTCAAACAGGTCCAGAATGGTCCTTTCACCTTCAGCTCTGTAACTCTTCTTGCAGCAGTTTTTGACCCTTTTTGGCCTCTTTGAATGGCATATTTAAACTTCTGAAAACATTGTTTCTCCTTCCATGACAGTTCGTTTCATTTTCCAATGGTTGTTCATTTCACCTTCCCTGTGCATGCATGTGTTTTGGTTTCCAAAATAACTTTTCGCTTCTATTTTGCGGCCCTTCGTTTCATTTCCAAGGTTTGGCTTCACTTTTCATATGATTTTGAAAGAACGTTTCCTTTTCACCACATGGGCTTGCATCCATTTCCTTTCATGTGTAACGGCCATCTTAAATGATTTCAAATCATTAAATATTCCTTATGTAAAATTTTGTTTTATTTTGTCCTTATGTCCACGTCACTATTATCAGATGCACTGTCAACTGCTATGTTCCCTTGGAAAAAATTGAACATGTCACGATATCATGACACTTCTTGTTTCTCTGCTTGTCTACCCCTTTTGATTCACAAAAATACAGCATGTCGCGATATCGTGACACTTTTGCCTCCTTGCTCTCTTTTGTTGCTTTTAGTCGTGAAAATGTAACATGTCATGATATCGCGATACTTTTTCTTTCTTGTTCTTTCTTCTCTCATTTGGCCGTGAAAATGCAACATGTTGCGATATCACGACACTTTTTATTCTTCATTATTTCTCTTCTCTTTTGGTCACAAAAATGCAACATGTCACGATATCGCGACACTTTTTCTCTTTTGTTCGTGAAAATGCAACATGTCGCGATATTGTGACACTTTTTCTCTTTTGGTCACGAAAATGCAACATGTCGCGATATTGCAACACTTTTTCTCTTTTGGCCGCAACGATGCAACATGTCGCGATATCGCGACACCTTTTTTCTTTTGATCGCGATGATGCAACATGTTGCGATATCGCGACACTTTTTCCCTTTTGGCCATGACGATGCAACATGTCACGATATCGTGACACTTTTTCTCTTTTGGCCACAAACTGCAACATGTCACGATATCGCGACACTTTTTCTCTTTTGGCCACGAAACTGCAACATGTCGTGATATCGTGAAATTTTTTCTCCTTGTGGTGTTTTTCTTTTTTCCTTGATATTTAGCCTATGGGCCACTTCGGTCTTCTTGGAACACATGCAAAAAAGGTGGGTCCCCAATTTTGGGGTACGTTGTGGAGCAACCACAACAGAACCCAATATGGTGCTCACGTCAAGTCCACTAAATATGGGATGGGAATAATCACAAGGGACCTCAAACCTATCAATTTTTTAGCATCTTCCTTATCTCACTTCCAATATAGATATAGTTGTGAGCCTAAGTCTAAGGTTTAGTTTATTAATTTATAGAGAACTTATGTTTTTTCTAATATTTTTCTTTGATGGTCTAACCTTAGTATAGTCCTATTCTAAGAAAAAATACTCTAACCAATGTAATAAACTGGTGCTATAAACTATATCTTTTAATTTTAATGATAAAATAAAAGATAATTTTATTTTAAGAACAACAAGATGATGCAATGAATAAATCCTAATATGATTATGTGTAATTTTATTTTTATGAGATGCAAGATTGTAGTTGGTTTCCTAATGCTATTAAGTATAACTTGTTCCTTCTTTACCTTTTATCACTTTAATAGAAAAAATAAAATAAAAAATTATAAATATAAACAAATACAATATAGGTAGCATACAAGCTTTATGATCTAAAATAGCAAAAATAAAAGTTTAAAACTTAATATGATTTCTACCTTAATAGCAAAAGTATTTTTGGTCTACAAAAGCACTACTAACAACAACATTGTTAGTTTGTGAAAGCATTACCAACATTAAAAAAAATTGGTGGTGCTTTCACTTGGGCTTTGGTTTTTCAAATAACCTACAATATAGATAGATAATAGATAATTTAGTAGTAAAGAGGTTTGCCTAGATCAATGAAGTGTATGACTCCCTTGAATAGCATTAGAACCCTACTCAAACTATGAATGAAACAAGAGTAGAATGGTAAAATGATGACTATAAGTTTACTAATGAAAGTTCCACTAGGTGAGTGATAGCACCCCTGATGAGTTTGCTAGATGGTTAGTTTCTACTATATTAAATACAAATAACAATAGTACCATTGAATTTGCATTTCCATAGTGCTTTTGCCTATGGATACAACAAAATATTACTTTGAATAAAAGACATGAATTTTAAAATGACTATATGAGGATCCCTAACCAAGAGGTGCAAGGGTCCTAATGGGTACAATATGATAATCTAATTGATAATAAAAGGGGTAATGAAACAAAATGACAAGTAGATACAATATTTGAATAAACAAGATTGGTTTGCATGCAATGATAAAATGAAAACAAATCATTAAAAATAAAACATGTGGTAAAGACAAAATAATAGAGAGTATAACCAAGAAATATTTTACCCTCATGATACCTTGGTTGATATCCCCTTATGGTGATGAAGTAGATGAGCTTGCTTGTTTCTTGAGATGATTAAGATATTTATAATTGGATGAAATACATATTTTAAATTCACAAAGCTTTACTATGTTGAAAATTTCACATGAATTGGGCTCCCCAAGTGTTGTATTTATAAGGAGCTATAACTTCTTTGAGAATGGTTACATTGAATTTAATGGGATTATTTTAAGGTAAGATTCAAAATGGTTCAACATGAAATTAATGGATGGAATATAGAAAAGGAAAATTTTGAGGCTTTCAATTACTACTAAGGCTATGAATTAGATTAATATGATCAAATCCATTTTTGTAGATAGATTAAAATTTATTAACTACATTTTCTCTTTTGGGGTCTGGTAGTCAATAATTCTAGAAGCTATATCTTTGGAAACTACTTTATCAAGAGTAAGATATTCATAGCTTGTGATTAAGATTTTCTATATGACTTATGCTAAAAATATTTCTAGTGAAAATCCAAACTAGATGGCTAGGTAGATATGAAATTGATATTATATCGGGCAATGGTGTATTAAATATTAGGACTATTCATCAAAAGAAAACTATCCTTATGGTCAATGGCCATTACCTTTTTTTTTAAATTAGTAACTTCCATTTTAGAATTTGAAATAAAGTTACAATGAGATGTGTATTTTATACCCTCATATAGGCCTTACTAAATAGCCCCATTAAGATGTCAAAAGAACACAAAAATTATCCTAAACCATGACTTCTATCAAAAGGGAGTAGACTGTGCACAACTCCCACATCCATTGTAGATGGAAAAACATAATGGCAAAAAATGTATATATGCTTGTTGTCATCTCATAGCACATTGGCTTATCAATACGAAGTTTGGTGTGCTAAGGGAACCTATGCCTCACATAGAGCGACATAACAAGAAGCATCCCAGGTGAAACAACCACCTATATGGAAACCTTTGGGATTCTAAATCAAGATCAACTCCTCCTCATCGAATTGAATACTTGATTTATGGAGGCCTTCATTAGCTAAGGTTTGATTTTATAAGGGGGGTTATAGGTAAAAATAATTTTAATAAAAGTAAAAAATAAAGGAAGTAAATTTTGTATAAAGTTAAACCTAAGATACAGGGGCAATGTACCAAGAATTAAAGTTCCCTCTTCTAACTACAAGAATTTGTCATGTCATAAATGAATATGAGAACCATTTCCTAATAGCTAAAATTAACACATTAAATTCCACACAACCAAGAATAAAAAATATATCAAAGAAAGATGACTAAGTGAAATTAGTCATATCTTCTATCAATATGCCAAAAATTATTTTAAGGCATGCAACATAGATAGGTTCAATGCTTAGATAGTGGCTCAAGGTTTGAGCTCCACTTAGTACAATCGAGAAGAGGGGGTCAAAAAAATATCTCTCAAGTCAATATAATAGGCAAAAATATACAACTTATGATGCCTTTACAATACAATTTTGGGCCTATTTATAAGCCAAGAGGAGGGAACTTTCTCTTCAAAAATCTAGACAGAATATCTACAAATTATGCTCTACTCTATAGCTAAAATCAACAACTTCGAGGCTTCTAGATTCTATTGGAGAATATTACATTATTTTATAAATTATAAAGTTCCCCCATGGTGCATTTGTACATCCATAAATACTAGGTTAGAGATATATTTATTAGATTATGGTATGTAAGTTATATTTATCCCAATGTAGGTGTCAATATGTGAGTAGAGTCCAAGTATCATGTAATAAAATATGCAAGTTTGTAAAGTGTGAGAGTGGGAAAAGTGTCATGTAATAAAGTGTACAAGTGTGTAAATTAAGAAAGAGTCCAAAGTGTCATGTAATAAAGTGTGTAAGTATGTAAATTAAGAAAGAGTGCAATATATCATATAAGTCAAGAGTCATATGTGAAGAGTCACATGATATGTGGCAATATGTAAAGTTAAGATATATGAGAATTTTGTCATATGTGAGGAATATGAAATGATGCATCTATCATATATGTGAGGGAGCAATAGTCAAGTATTTAAGAGTCATATTTTAAGGTTGTATTATGGAGATAAATATCCATGTATGGTATTGAATATTTGAATCACAATTTGGTCTCATGTAACTTAATATTGACTTATGAATAATATTTGAGTCATTTATTATTATAAAATATTGTTTTTGGTTCATGTATTTTATTCATTCATATTGGTTAGATTGTTAAATGCTCTAATATTAACATTGATTAATATCCTAGATATTGGTACCTATGATTTAATATAGCTAAAAATCAAATAGATCTAAGGCCATTAATACTACAAGTCTCTAGGCCTTTGGGTGAAAAATCATCACTAACATTTCTCATTGTTGTTGCATTGAGGATGGTTTCACTATAAAATACTCACTACATTTTATTGGAATGCCCTTCTTGCTAATATAATGGGTATGGCTTTCCTAATTGACCAAGATCATCAGGGTAGGCTCACGTGTATGATGAGCAATTATCTCACTAACACAAGTGTAGCTCTAAAAATATAGGCCACTAAATTCAACCTTTACAACCAATTATGGGTGTTCTCTTAAATATAATTTTGCTTGTCTCCTTCTATTTATATGTGGCTACCATGTATCCTTATCTAAGGAGTGAACTCCTTTGTCCAATGGTGGGTTTTATTTGTCTAGGTGTTGGTGCCTTTCTCCTCATATTCTTGATTGATTGCCACATGTCTAACTTCAAGTCTCATAAAAATATTTTTCTCTTTTTCACATTGTCTTCCAATAAAAGAATCATGTGGACCATTAGACGAAAGAAAAATGGCCCATGGTCCTTAATGCTTTTAATGTTGTTGGCTTGGATGTAATACAAGAATCAACTATTGATGGAATATCTAATGGCTAGCATGATATTTGGACTCATTTAGCTTCTCCTTGATGCTCATTCCTTTTGATTGAAGGTAGGAGGTGCCTTCTAATCACCTTCTTTGGCCCATCCTACTTACCATTAAGCTTTTGAGTGAAGTAGGTATTGTAGGAAAAAAATTATACAGTCTTGATGGCTACTAGGGCTCCTCATCCTACTAAAAAGAGTGAATCCAAATTACTTACCTTGGCCTTGGACATGAGGTCAAAATTAGAATTTGGAAAATAAGAAACTATACAAGGATATATTAAAAGAAAAGGTGAAAATGGAAAGAGAAAGATTACTATTTTAGTCTTGAGACTCCTAGGTAGATCATTTCTTTGAATTTATGTGCAAGTGAGGGGAGCTTAAGTAAATTTTGGACTTTGCATAATCCAATGGGATAACATTATTGGGATAAATAAAACTCTGGTTGATTTTTTAGTCTTGAATATTAGTTGGAGCTATAGTATAGCTCATCCCCTAGTTTTCTGTGAATGCTTGTTTTTTGATGATCCTACATGTTGCTTAAGTTCTTATGTTTTGATATTTTTTACCTACAAAGGTTGCTTCCCTACACCTTTTTCTATAAATTTTAAAGATATTTTATACAGTTTGACAAGCTTTGACAAGCTTACCAACCTCAACCTTGTAATCAAAGATCTTCATGTTTTCCTCTTTAGTTGGATTTTATTTTTTGGGAGTGTTGCTTATGTTTTCATGCAACCTCCTTGGGATACATGTATTTTTGAAACCTTATCAATGGGAGGGAGTGGTTGGATTTCCAAACTCACATTTTTGATATTAGGGTGGATTTGGTGTCATCGATTAGGTTGTAACTCAATCGATGACAAAGCCCTTTTTGCTACCATCAAAAAGGTTCCAGGGATATTAATTATAATGAAGGTTGTCTTTGGTACCACTATAAAGATAATATTTTTTTGTCTAGTCAAGGTGGTTATCATCACCTCGTGGCATGGGGAGATTCAAAATTTACTAGAAACTTTATTTGAAGTTTATTTTTTTAGCATCATTGAAACTAGATGAATCACAAGAGCTTTAGATATTATTTTTTTCTCATCCTATGAACAACAAATTTGCTCCAAGTATCCTATTTTGGGTAGAAATATCACCTTGTTATAAAACCTTAGAGGAGTAGTCCCTTACTTGAAGAGTGGTTTTACTTAGGAGTATGTGAGGTAAATCAAAAGGTACCCTCCTTTTATAGACCTCTCTACTAGGAAAACTATCAAAGTCCCCTTCCTTATCAATCCTTTTGTGATTGGAACTTATTTAACAAGCCAAGTTAAGACAAACTTTCTTGTAGCATTGAATCAACAAATATCTAATTATCCATTATCCCTTCTCATGTTTTGCCATGTAAATTTCCTTATTATCAATCCAATTTGTCCTCTAGGAAATGTGTTATTATTTGTAGGCTCACAAGGGGGGTGTTTTCCATAGATTGTATCCTTCTTGCATGGACACTTTCCCCAAACCAATCCACATTCAATAACATAGTCGATTTTGTTGAAATTTTATCATAATTGCTTGCTCTTAAGAATTTTGGCCCACATGCTTAGGCACAAGGCTCATATGTATCTTTTGGATGGATGGTCAATTGAGGTTGTAGATGTTCCTTGGTTCCTATGAATAATTATTTCTATTATATTTTTATACCTTTCACACAAATTTCTCCTAACCATATTTCTAGATCTAGTATATGTTTTTCAAGTAATTGTTAGGGTGCACTTCCATAAGCAAGGTTTGAGCACCAATATTTTTTGACAACCGATACTTGAATTGTATGCCACTTGGATTTTCCATGAAAATAGATATTATTTTATTTTTTCCATTAATGATGCTTAATCCAATGGTAGGTGTTACCTGGTCCTTAGCACACTTTTACTCTTTAGTTTTATGTCGATGTAGATATGCCCCATGATTTTGTTCAAGGGTGAGTGACACCTTGTAAAATTGGAAATACTCATCCTCCATTGATCTTTAATTGGTTGATCAAAATGCATTTGAAAATTCTCTTTAGAAGATGCTTCCTCTTGATTAGATTGGCAATGGGTTATCTACAAATTTTTTGTAACAACCTAAAACTACCAACCCATTTTTTAAAATAGAACCTACAAACAAGGGATCATAAGATAAATACCTTCAATTTATATATTTCAGCATACAATTCTTCACCACATTTGAATTTCAAGTCATTGTAGAATATAATCAATGTATAGGAGTGGCCAACTCCTTTATTTTTGGGGGGTTCACCTTGCTAAACCTACAAATTTATAAGGACATGCAAATTGGTCTTCCAACCTTTCCCATACCCCTCATAGCATAGGAACATGTGACCACGGTATAGGGAGTATTCTTTAAGACCTACTAGCCTAAAGAAGAAACTCATTACCTAACTTAAATCTAAGTCCATATAGGCAGGTTTATTAGTGTAGAGCCTTGGTTATTAGTTACCATACCTTCATAAGCTAACTAATATCATTGCCATTTCAATGAAAATTGACATGATCACCTAATCCTACACTATAGAAGGATCACCACTACTATCTTGTGAATAGTTTTTTCAACATTAAATGGGACACACTTGATCCTACACATTCAAGGTATGATGATTCACAAGTACCCTATATTTTGCATTCACACAACTCCTTCTAGATTCATGAGTTCTTATCTATTGCATACACACAACTCCTTCTAAGTCCCACCTTCACCTAGTTATTGCATTCACACAACTCTTCCTAGGATTGGGATTTATGGCTACTAGAGGAACATTTATACCCACTCCAATAATAGATAATCATTTCTAAAAAATGTCAATTTTAATAAGCATGATATAAAACATCAAATATGAGATGCTATAAAGAAAACCAAGAGGCCCTGTTAGCCAAAAAACACATTTATGAATTACATAAATCTTGATATAAAGATTAATAAAATCTACCTAAATCATGAAGAAATAGTCCACATTACTTAATTCAAAAGCTTACCGAATGGCTTCAAGGAAACCTTCCATTCATCACAAATAAAAAGACTCAAGAGATCAACAATAGGTCCATTTCCACATTTAATGCTAACTAAGAACAAAATATTACTTTAAACAAATATTTCAATGCTCATAACAAAAGGAATATTAAAGCCACATAATCCTTCTTTGAAACAAGAGTCAAGTTTTACAAATTTTCCAAGAAAATACAAGCCTTCACTTATTTACATAAAATTTACTCTTGAAGTGCTTAAGAAATATCTGCCAAGGATCTCCAAGTAACTATGCTTCCACAATCTTCTTCGATGGAAGAAAACACCCACAACTTATGAGTTTTGCTTAGGGATCAGAATAACTCTATATGCAATGCAACTTAGATCATGCCATTTATGCAAATAATCAATTCATAAAATATAAGAAAACTACTTAAAAAGAGTCCCATACTTCTCTTTGTAATAATCCTTCAACTTAAAAAAGTCTCAAAAATTATTATACTAGTTTATTTTTCAAACCAACATACACACAATACATCCAACAAAGGATAATCACATACTTCTCTTAATAATAATCATTTAACTTACAAAAGTATCAATAGTTATTATATTAGTTTCTCTTTCAAAACCAAAAAATCATCTTTTAATTTAAACAACCATAAGTTCCTTAAATATTATTACTCAAAATTTCTTCCGAAGAGGTATATATACATCTACTCTAACAATTCTTTTTAAAAGAACAAATTCCAATAATACTCTTAATAAATCAACATTTAACAAGGTACTATTAATAAGCAATCAATATTCCAAATTTTACAACCCACTAATTATTAAGCATAACACAATGAAATACTTAACAACTAATAACCATTCAAAACATTATTAAGTACAATTGATATTAAAAAACTTTAGTATACAATGCACAACATTAGATCACTTAAAAAAATAATTGACTATTCAATCAAACATTAAATCGAATCTTAAAAAGGTGAAGCACTCAAAAAAAAAGCACCAGACACAATGGTGTCAATAGCCAAACCCTAAAAAAAATGAGGGATAACAACACATGGAAACCACCCTCAGGTTTCAAACTACAACACAAATGCATACATATAGAACAACAATGAGATATGTATTATCTAATAAAAGAACCACAATGGTCCACGCTCGAGAAACATTTCTACATGGGTGAATATTTAGCCAATTATGCCCCAGAATGATGATGTAGAAGGGGTTCTTGAGCATTGATCAAGGTATCTCACTACTTATAGGATAAATTATAGATATTTTTCTACCAAAAAAGGAGTAGATCCCATAGCTTAATAAAGATAAATTCACAAGACTAACTAGTATGATCCAAAAATTAACAGAGAGTAACGCAACTCAAAGATAATAAAAAAGAAGGTGAAATAAGACAACTAAAACCAAATTGAAACACTTAGATAAGGTGAGGAGAATGAATATAGGAAGAGGTTATGAATACAAGAATAAAATAAAACAACCAAAGGCAAAGGTCGAACTCTAGGTAACCAAGCAATCTAGAAAGAACATGCATCCAAAGCCTACCTACAAAAATCCATATTCGATCAACAATCCACCAAATTTTTACTCCCTTCCAAACCTCATGGAATTACTTACCAATACCAACAACCAAAAAATATTCTAGAAATATCCTCTAAACCACACTCTTAAAGCAAGATCTTGAGTGCTCTTGTCATTGCAAAGGTAACGTTCGCTAAACAAGAAGTGTTTCTCTTCATGCCATAACTTGCTAACAAAGTGTGCCACCTCAAGATATGTATGTGGGTGGCCTATTTTAGCTCTAAAAGTAATCAAAATATTAATGGAAAACTTTCCACACACACACACACACAAAATATAAAACCAACAAGATAACATTTACTTTTAAAGTATTAAGATCAACAAGCAATAATAGCGTCAATTAATGATTCTAAGATGTTATTGCTACTAAGAAGAAAGAGATAAAACTTGTACTTCAAGAACCAACTTCTACTCTTGCAAACACAAGTTTCACACCATTGTTTTATCCTTAAATAGGTGGCTTCCATTAAGATAGACTAACACTATCACCAATCATTTTTTTAAGGAGACTCATTGAGTAAGCAACTTCCTGGCCCAATGGTGTGAACATGAAAACAAAATACAATGCATCTATATGAAGGGTAGTTTTCCTTATTACCTAGATTTGTCAATAAACAAGTCATCATCGTCACCATTTCCTAAAATATCTCTCATTGTAAGTGGATTTTACCACATGGTTTTGCATCTGAGATATAGTACCTACTCTTGCACCCACAATTACATCAATAGTACCATAATCCATGCTTAAAATAATGCAATCATTATATACCATTAATAATTTACACTAATACATAGGTTGAGCATAATACTTTGTGCTCTTAATGGATTTCTTATCCAAAGAGATTCCTCTTATCTAATATATCTATATCTATATATATATGTAAAATATTTACACAATATTTACAATATGTACAATAGAATACCTAGTGAAGGGTCACCCCATGCTAGCTAGCTTGAATGCTTTGTTAGGATCTATCCCCAATGTCTCAGTTGTCCATTGATCCAAATGATCATCGAGGATGTATGGATACACCTCATACATCAAGTAGTTATATTTTGACAAATCATATTCTTACACTAAGGCTTGATCTCATTCATTTCACTTGGAGGAAATTTGTCCTATGCGATACATATGGATAGGTTTCAATGGAATATTGAACCTAGTCCCTTACATGATTTGGAGTAACATATGAGTCTAGTCCAATGAAATGTATCATCAATATTAGTGGTAAAATATCCTGAGAGAGATTCCAAATGAATATGGTAAATCAATCACCATTGTATCTTGATGTACCCTCAATTAAGGGTATGCTTGAAGTGCTAGAGGAAGGTCCTCAAACAACACAATTATTGGCACTAGAGAGTTTTTTAACTGCACTACCTTACTATTGGTGTGCTTAAGTGTTAATACAAGTGCCTCTACTATTATTTTTGACATGACCAATGTGCTTGACCCTAAGTCCACCATGCAATGGTATATCAACTTTTCTCTACAAATTAGGGTCAATTAGAGTGGCATAGTCTTAGGATAGTTGGGCTTCGAGCCAAATATTTATAGTACATGTATCCTTTGTTTGCACAACTCTTTATACTTATTTAGGGTCTCTTCCAAATTATTCATTTGTTCAATAATTGATAAGACATTGCAAAGGGCATGGCTATGGTAGATTTCCTCAAGTGCTCCACCACATTAAAAGTTTTTATAGAAGGGGATCTTTGGATGGTATTTGATGATGTCTAAAAATTATCCCTTTTCATCATTAAAGGTGACCTTGGTGGATCTATGATAGGTTTTCTTGGAGGCTCAGGGGATGCTCTCATGATTATCAAAATTATTTAGGCCCAACTTTTAGATGTGGCTTATCATGGGCTAGCTCTTTTATTGTTTGCTTTCCTTATCTAGGGTATAGTATCTATTATAATAGATACCCTCTGATATTTAATGACCCTCCTCTTGGCCCTGGTGTTATACTATAATTAGAATTATGATTTGAGGTTGAGGGGTTTGCTTCATCCAACACAACATACACTTTTCTTCATCATAGGTAATAAATATTTGCTTTAATAAATTTGAATCAAAAAATTATGGCATAATTTAAGGTTGAGAGGTGGGTTTCAAAATTAGTGTTTGGACTTCTAAATAAGAATAATGTGCAAAATTATGTTCAAAATGAGCCATCCCAACTAGTTGATAGTCATACTCGACATAACAGGTGAAAGAGAAACAATCAAGAGTAGGATAGTGCCAGCCACAAAGATCCTCAACATAGTTATGGAAACCAAGTCCCTAGATGTGCTTATAGGTATTGTTTTCGTTGGTACTGACACAAGAATTATATTTTGAGTTGGAGCCTATGAGTAACTAGGACTTATGTTGGTTAGAAATGGAGGCTTATGACGTCCAACTTGAGGTAGTTTAAATTTGGATTTCATTGTTGGAAAGGAGTATTTGGATAGTTTTGGTAGGAAATCCTTTAGATATTGTGTTTTTCCTCAAGGCTATGATATTATTAAAGAATATTCTCAACATATTAGTTCATCAACTATAGAAATAAAAGGAGCAGGAACCTGAGATTGTTTTGGGATTATGGTTGGAATAATTATAATGGTTATGGTTTATATGATTGAAGAGGGATGATATAAGGGCTAATTGGAAGGAAATAATAATAAATGTTATCTAGGTGCTAGCCTTCCTATTTGTATTAGATCCTTTTCATCCTGTATGCTACTCATATACCTCTAGTAATGAGTTCCCACCCTTATACTTGACCATCATAGTAATTTCAAAATTGAAATCTTCTAGATAATAAATAAATTCCATACCCAAAGGTGGTCATATATTATCTAGGATTATTTTCTAAGTTTTATGGAATTATATGTTAAAATCATCCATTGCTTGTTTATGTACCCTCTTGATGGTTATGAGTTGCTCTAGGAGAGATGCTCCCTATGTCTTCTCTCTAAATCTACTTATCAAGAGTTTTGCCAATTGGTCCAAAATTTTAATTGAGTGTGGGATAATGCTAAGGTACCATTCATGAGCTCTCCCTTTGAAAGAGGCCATCAATAGTCTCATGGATATATTTTTATTTTCAATGAAGTGAACTACGCATACCAAGTGATGAAAATGATCCATCAAGGTGATAAGATCCTCTCTTGAGAAATAAGGTAGGGACTTGAGCATTGAGGAAGGAATTGGGTCCCATATATCAGGTGGAGGAAGTGGGATCAATGGACCTCTATCATTCCATATCAAAAAATTTCTAGGAGGATGGTTCAATATGATTTCCATGTTGCATCCTTGGTTCCTCCTTCTTTGATTTAATGGTGGCATCAAATCTTGTTGATTGGATTAGGCAAAGGATATGATTATAGGCCTTTCACTCATATAATTTTGGGATATTTCTATTAGAATAAATTCATCAAGTAGGGAGATAGTGCTTCAACAAGCTCATGAGATAGATATCCCCACCAAGATCTTAGTTTGTCTTTTATTGTATAACTTCTTCAAAGTCTCTTTTTAGTGGAGCCACTAGAAGAATTTATCAATGCTTCACTTCAATCAAATAAATTATGTATTTTTATTGGGATCACAATCAAGATATTCCTTTAAAATTCATGGTATAAACATAGAATCTCATCCCACTAGGTATGTTATGTAATTTATCATATCAAAGTGCACTAACTATTAGGAGTAAGTCTGACATGTTGAGAAACCTTCATCTTGCATAGAGCAACATAGAAATAAGAATCATGAGTGGAAGGGTTGCCTACATGGTAACCTTTGGAATTTTTAATCAAGGATGGATCCTTGTTGGATTAAATCCTTGATGCATAAAGGCCTTCATGAGTTAAGACCTACATTTTTAAAGGAGGTTGTATTAAAAAAAAATTGCAATCAAAGTAAAAAATGCAAGAAAATAAATTATGAAAAAATAAACTTAAATTATGAGGGTAACACACCAAGAATTAAAGATCCCTCTTCTAACTATAATAAGTATCCATAAATTAATATGGTAACCACTACCTAATAGCTAGAATGAATGCACTAAATTATGCACTAGGAATTGAAAACCACATAAAATAAGAAGGATAGAGCAAAATTAGTCATAACATACATTAACATGCTAGAAATGATTACAAGGCATGTGTACTATAGAGGTTTTATGCTCCTTATATAGTGGCTAGAGGTCTAATCTTCTCTTAGTACAACTAGGAAGAAGGGGATGAAAGGAATATCCCACAAGGCTAGATAATATGCATGAGAAAATAAATCCTAATACATTTACAATGCAATTTTGGGCTTACTTATAAGCCAAATGGAGGGTCCTTTTCCTCAAAAACTTTGCATAGAAGTTCTACAAATTCTTCTCTGCTCTATAGCAAAAATAATTTTTATAACTAAAATTAATAGCTTCAAGGTATCTAGATCTATGGTCATAAATTTTGGGTGTATTTGGGCGTTTGGATAATAAATCATTGCTGACATATCTTGTTGTTGTTATCTTGGGGATAGTTGTACCATAAAGTTATCATTGCATTTTTCTAAAATATCATGCTTGATAAAATAGTAAGCATGGCCTTCCTAACTAGCTTAGATCAATAGGTTAGGATCACGTGTATGATGAGCAATTGTCACACTAACATGCATATGGCTCTAATAGGATGGGCCACCAAAGTCAACCTTTGTAGCAAATGACTAGGGTTCTCTTAAATGTATTTTTGTCTTCAATATGTATGTGGTTGCAATATGTTATTGATTGAGGGATGACCCCCTTTGACAAATGGTGGGCCTTCTTTATCTAGTAACTTTTTACTTTCTCCTTGGGTTCCTAATTGGATGCCATGTGTCTACCTTCCATATTGTCGCAACCCTTTTCTTTTTTATATGCTCTCTTTTGTTAGAAGGACTACACATACCATTAGATGGAAATTAAATGACTTGCAGACCTTAATTCTTTCAACATTGTTGGCTTGGGTGAAAAATGAGTGTCGATCATCAAAGGAAGATATATTGGTTTGTGTAGCCTTTGGAATCATCCACCTTCCCCTTGATGGTCATTCCTTCTAATTAAAAGTGGGAAGTACCTTCTAACCACCTTCTTTGGCATGTCTTACTTTTGATTAAGCTTTTGAGTGAAGCAAGGACTAATAGAAAAAATCTCCCTATAAGTCTTGAGCAATAGTGGGAAAAAGAGTGAGGCTCAAAAACCATGGCCAAATCAAAACAATTACAAAAATATCCCATAATCACACCCCTATAGGCCATCATCCAACCATCATTTAGAAAACTAAAATGAAATTTGATTGTCATGTAATAACAATGGCAATGACCCATCAATGTAGCTCCACCCATTGGAATCAAGAGACCATAGAGAAACTCATGTATCATTAGATCACTCTTGCACCATATTGAGTGTCCATAACATGCAACACTGGTTGTAAAGTGCAAGCGTATCCTTGATCCACTCTCATCACCAAGGGGATCCATCCCCTAGATGTTGACACAAGTCATCTACCACTTGGGCTAGAACTCTACCAAACAAAAATATTTTCCATGAAGAAAAATAAAAAACTAGCCAACCACCACTTATTCCTATTATAATTACCATGAGCTAAAGTATTCAGAGAACCATGGCCATTGCCATGGCAGTGGTCCACACTACTAACCCTAAGTTGGTAGCAATATCAAATTGGCCCTCACAATAGTGAGGTATATGAAAAGGCTAAATAAACCATGGACCAATCAAAATAAAGCTATTATGATTATAAAAAAAAACCCACAATCATACCCCATAAGCAATTGCTTAGACATTCTCAAGAGCCTCGGGCCTCTTTGCAACCATCCATAAAGAAACTAGAATGGAAATCAGCAGTCATGCGACAACAATGGTAGTGATACATCAATGTAGGTCCACCCACTACACTCAAGATCCTATAGATAAATCCATACATAGTTGGATCATCATCACACCATGCAAAGCAACCATCACATAGAGCGTCAATTAAAGAGAAAAAAAAATTCCTCATGCTACACCAAGAAGATTCATCCCCCAAAAATGAACACAAGCCATTTACCACCTGGGCCAAGACTCTTTTAAACTAAAATTTTGCCTATGAAAGAAAAAAATTGACCCATCACTACTTTCCATTGTCATTGCCATGAGATAGAGTATTCAAAGAACCATGGCCATTGCCATGGTAGTCGCCCATATTACTAACCCTAAGCTTATGCCCAATATTGACCATTACCTAAAATTGTATAAGAAAAAATTATCTAAGAAATTTTACATATGGCTATAGTCTATTTCATGGATATGGTTGAAGATACATTGCCTAAACCCAATATGTGGAAATACATCCATTAAAAATAAAATAAATTAGTTCAACAATGAAAATCCTTTAATGGAGGGTCCCTAGAACCAATTTTCTAATAGGCTCCCTACATTAGATAAAAAAAGAGAGAAGAGCAAAATATTGTTTGCTACAAACGATCATTGATAGAATTTTAGTGTATTGCTACAAGAATTTCTATTGTAACTTTTTACTACATACAAACTATATAACTATTGTTGTAGAATATGTATATAGATGTTTCATGTGACTTTTGTAAAACCTTCATTAGTAGCTTATTAATTCTCTATAATTATCATTTTACAACAAAATTCATCCACATGATTGCTAGTTATGATGGAGCTACACCTTTAATTCTATTATAGAAGTCATTGATAGCCTTACCATTTCTTCTATAGTCATATTTGCAGCAGTGATAATATTGAAAGGAAGAAGGCAACTAAGGGAAGGAGTATTTGTAATAAATAAGTTGGGGCAAGAAGTTTTTTTGATGAGAGGGGCAAATGATCATTTATTTCATTCATTAATAATAAAGCCCTCAATGAAGTTCAACAAGAAAAGAAATCATATTTAAAGAGGATCCTTAGATCAAGGATGATCTCAAATGTAGTTAATAAATGAAATTTATCTCCTTTAATATCTAAGAAATGGAAAACTCAAAAAAAAAGTTGCTCTATGTAGGCTGGTAGAAATTCATAAAACAAAGATTCTACAAATTCAAAAATAAAAGGGATAGCTACAAAAGTGTTGAAAGATCTTAGTAAATTGCTTAAACAATAGGATTTTATGACCCTTGATATTGTATGGGTATCAAGAGGAGTGTTCATATGGTGAAAGTAAAATTTGGAGCAAACTTTCTCACAACCACACGAATACAATGCAAATGAAGTAAATCAATTAATATGCTTGCCACTTTAGGAGGTCTTAGCCCTTATGATTATGCAAATTATTTGTGAAAGATGAAAATATTATCAATGTGTAGACACTAAAATATGGTCAATCCAATTAGGCATCAATAAACATGATCAAATTGACATCATTCAGCTCCTTTGGCAGCCCTTAGGAGGCTCATAGTGGTTCTAGCCACTCGAAAGAATTTCTGGAGGCTACTGGACTAATTTTGGGAGGTTTTGGCCTAAATTTCACCATCGTCCCACCTTGGGATGGTGGCAGATTCCCACCATCCCACCCTAGGATGGTGGTGAGCCCTCATCCCAGGGTGGGACAATGAGTAGGTTTGACATAGAAAAACTCAAATCTGGGCCAAATGGCACCTAAAAACTGCCATTTAACCCATAAAATAGATAATGTGGGTTAGAGGGCACTGAATCCTCATGAAACACATCATAATGGAGGCCCAATTTGGATATTCTCTTCCACACCCATTACATGCCTCTAGTTTGACAAGTGGCACCTCCTGCCACGCATGCCCTTGCATGCCTTTTTGTACATGAGCCCCCTTGGGCTATAAAATTAGTTCAATATACAAATAAAAAATATAGAGGATTTATATTATATGAAACAGAGTTCTTTCGATATTTCCCCTCACCTTATTGTGCCTTCTTGCCCTCGTAATCTCTCTTTTGTGAAGGAGGTTATCGGGTGACTTCAAGAGGGTCATTCGAGCATAAATTTTCTATACTGATGAATTTATTCACAAATTTTGACAAAAACACCCCTTATATTATTTAGGAACATCTTCTAGTGATATTGGTAGCAAAATGTGGCCGAAATTTGTGGGTATGCCCTCCCAGGGGGTGGGCCCTCCAATTAGTTGCAATCACCACCGTCCCCCCCATGATGAGGGTAAATCCTTGCACAATTTCATTAATATTTTTTTATTATCATTCTATATCATCATAGGATACTAAATTTGAAATTTCATGCAATTTGGAGTTAAATTGACAAATTTATCGCATTTTTAAGTTTTGGCAGGCTCGTAGGGCCCATCCGAGAACCCCAGTTGCATGCAGGTGGATATGGGAATAAATTTTAAAATATAACCATATGGGTTGTCTTTAAATTTCTATTTATGCATTCTATCCAAATTTCATGAGTTTTGGATGTGTTTAGGTTCAGGATTTGCTTGTCTTCTTCTTCGTAGGTTGTAGGTGGGCGGCGCAAAATCAAGGGGTCTAAAGATGCAATTTGCAATCTATTTTTGGTGATATCCCCTTAAAAAATCCTCTTTAACATCTCCAAAAAAATTCATGTCATTATTATCTATTTTGATATATTTTTAATATATGCACTCTTTTGCCCCTATGGGGATTGCATGTTTTTCACCATACACCCTTGCTATTTGACCCCTTTGGATTCCTTGTGTGCATATTCAGGTTCTTATAAGGCATTATGAAGTAATATAATACATAAGAGATCAGAGATACAAGCAGCAGTGTCATTGGATCACTCACCTCTATTGTGGGTACGTGAAGAGACATTGGATGTGCACCCGGATTCCTTGAAAGACTTGGTATTTGGGCACCAAAACTTTGTAACAATTGTATCAAATTTGAGACCTCAATGGTAATGCTATGTAACCTTGGATATGATCCACCAAATTAATGAGAAGATACTTGTTTCATTTCATTCCTTTTTGCATGGTTTTCCTTCATTTTCACATGCATGCTTTCGTTTGATTCTCATAAGAGAGATATGGTAGATACATATATTTTTATACATATTTTTGTGCACCATTTTTCCCTAATTTAGTGGTGATCACAGTTGGACCCTTCTCCCTTTTGATTTGGGTGAAAATATGACCTCTTTCTTGCATTTTTTGCCCTTTTTGTGTTGTAGGTGCTCCCCTCCCCACCCTGGAACTGTGGCAGAGGATTTATCTGGATCACACTAGCATGGTAGCTTCACTGTACCACATTGGGATTGTGGTGGGGCTTCTAATCATCCCACCCTGGAGCGATAGTGAAACAATGAAATTTCTGCTCAAAAATCCAGATTTTGGAGGTCTCAAAACTAAGAAGGTAGGTGCCTAAACTCTCTAATTTTCTGCTGCATTTATAGAGACTGCAAAAATTGGTTTTTCTCGCATTATTTGTTTGCATAGAAATGTTAAAAGTCACTTTTTAATTTTCTTATCACATAAAGTAGCAAAAATAAGGAGAAAAATCAAAAAATAACTTGCAGTAGCAATGCATCTGTTTGGCTTGATTGCTTATGGCTTACCCAATGGGTAAGTTAGCATTTAGAATTTGCATTCATTAGTTACATTTGTAGGTTATTTATCCTAGCTTTATGAAATTAAAACACACTTATTTGCATGCATTTAGTGAATTATCATTGAATGCTTCTTTGCTTACTTTCTTGGGATTAAAAAGAACAACACACACCACGATCCACTTAAATGCCAATGAGTTAGACTTCATCCCCAACCGTTGGTAGAGCACAAGTGATGGTGGGTTTCATCTCCATCCACTTGGCTCAAATTCCATGAACCCGATCCATATTTCCAATATTGGTTCCAAGATCCGTCATAGCCTGTGGGTTATAGCACGCATCTCTCTTCGGAGAGGTGTATCATAGACTACGGGTGAATTGGGTGAGGAACTGGTAGGACTTGTGCTCCCTGGTCATGTGTGGACATCATCACCACACATTATAGGTGGGATTGCACAACCTGGATTTCATAGCTAGGTTGATGAACTACGATTATATAGGTGAAAGTCAATTTAACATGAGATTATCATTCAACAATTCAAACACGTGACACAAGGTCGTCCTTTTTTAAATAACACATCTAAAATACATGAAATAGTTTAGAGATTCACATTTAAAACTTAAAAGAGATAATCATCTGTATTATTGAGTGTTTCCTTCTTGATTGCTATTTCATAAAAAAATTTGTAAAGAAGATAATCACTTGGGTAATTGATAGAGGAGCACAACGGTGCACACCCGTAGCCAAGCCCAAACACGAGTGAAAGCTATGGAGAGTGTGTTAGGAGACATGGCTCATCCCTGATATAGCCCTAGGGACTTGGTTATACCTCCCTAGTGAGCATTCACTCCACCTAGCCCCAAGGCAGTAGGGCATGAGCCTCATCCCTAAAGGAATACTTTGTAGGACACCCTAAGGGATGATGAGCATTACTTGGGAGAGTGTTCCTGGTATGTAGACACTTCATAGGTCTTCCTTGGTGAAATGCAACTATGCACTGAGGTGCTAATAGATAGAGCGGTGCCATGCATCTGCGTATCGATCAGGGTTGACATGCCTAATCCTAGGTAGGAATATGACTTCACACACTGGCCAGATAAAGTTGAGATGACTTTACCTCTACATCAGCTTGATAGGATACATCGGCTCATGCAGCTTGATAGGGATGACACTCCTTGGTCGATACGATCCAATTTTGCCCTACCTATCCTCATCTAGGAGGGAAGACACGACCAGATCCCATATTTTCCTCAAGAACAATATTTCGTGCATGCCTGATATACCTCTACGTCGGTTGAGTATAATGAACATATGTTCTAGTCTAAACCTCGATTCAATATGATGAACCTCGAAAAAGGCAAGTGCCCTATGGATGACATACATTATCTTTATTGAGATCGGTCCCAGGGTGAGACTCCTAGGCCCCCTAGGCCTCACACTGTGGACCAAATTAGGTAAGTGATTGCAAGATACGTGGAATTCCAAGCTCAATTTAAGCAGCTTCAAAGGTATAAGGAACAATTATACCACTTGCACCTGCTTGAGAAAGAAAGAATCGAATGGCAGACCAAAGAGCTATTCCAGAAGACTTTAAGAGAGAGGGTTCCCACCCCTAAGACACATAGGCCAGAAGTCCACCCAAGGCAACCCATGCTCATTCAAGAGAGGTCCCTAAGACCTTATCCAATGTTTCCTCCATGACCTCCTAGGCCACAATAGGAGATGCCTCCTAGGCCAAAAATAGGGTGCCCACAGAAAGTAGATACCCCCATTTCTATACCAGCTTGAGAGACACCTTACGAGGACTATACTGAGCATGAGACAAAGGAAGAATATGTTGATACACCTTACCAAGGTAGGTGGGTGACCTACCACCACCCTGCCATAGGTTGGAGGACCCTAGGCCTCCACCATAATATGGGAACAAATATGAGGAGATTAAGTCCTTAGGTCCATATAAAGCATTGCTAGAATACCTGGAGTTAGTCGAGAACAAGACCTCTGGGTCAGGCTCTCAAAATCCCACTATGTTCCAGTTGCATAGTCAACCCATCCATCCTTTAGTGCCTATGCCTCCCTATCTAGAGCAGTTTAAGTTGCCTCAGTTGGCCACCTTTAAGGGAGAAGAGGATGCACAATAACATGTCACTAGGTTCTTAGGCTAGTGATTTGGTATTCATGATGATGATGCTTTTCTTTTGAGGATATTTGTGACTACCCTCATCGGCCCTACCTTTGAGTGGTTTTACCAACTCCCTAAGCATAGCATCCATAATTTGGTCTAGCTTGCTGATGTATTTCTAGAGCACTTTGCCTTCAATACCAAGAGGAAGGCAACACTGGCCGATATAGCTGGGTTGAACAATATGATGATGAGTCAATAACAATTTATGGCAATAGATGGTGGACCCTACTCGCCAAGATGCCTTATCTTCTCCCCATGTTTGATTTGACTCAGATGTTCACAAAAAGCTACTTGAATCCAATCTCCCTATTGTTGCAATTGCAAAAATACCCCTCTTGAAGATGCTTTAGCACAAGTTAGGATCATCAAAGAAATCAAGACTCAAGATGGTGAGATTGCTAAGCCTCACAAGAAGTAATGGAACAAGAATGCTAAAAACACCCCAGCACAACCTAAGTTAGCAGTAGTAAATCAAGTTGCTATTAGTGTCCCAGGGCCAACGCTGACTGCACCACCTCAAAATCCTAATTATCAGGCCACTCTTGGGAACTATGCAAAGGATAACCAGACTAGACAAGGGCAAAATCAACAACATCACCCCAAGTGACAATTTATGCCCATTGTAGAATCTATGGACTCATTGATTGATCGCCTCTTACTGGCCAATGCGATCCATATGCTTGATAGTCGAACTATCGACCCTAATGCACTGAAGCCCAAAGGATACAAATAAGACCTATATTACAAGTTTCATAGGCAAAACGGGAATGATATGCAAATGTGTTACAAATTTAAAAACTTGGTGCAAGACCTAATTGATAGGAATGCCCTCCAAGTAGACAACCCTATCACACCAAACAACCAACAGATGAAGGTCTTTAATGACCTATTACCTACCTACGTGGAGTAGGCAAAACTAGTGCCCTAGGTGAATGAGGTTCACCATGCCCCTCCCAAGCAAGGGTATGTTGGCATGGTCAGTATTGTGACAAGAAATAGGTGGTATCCAAGCCTAGCCACACAACATATGACTCAAAGTGATTCCCCTTCGACATCACAGCCTATACTGCCTCCTAGGCTGAGCCTCCCACCTAAACCTATAGTCACCATTAAGAGTAAGCTCGCTCAAATCTTAAGAACAATATCTTCTCATCTCTCCATCTATGAGCTCATACAACAATCACAACCTCATAGATAAGCCTTGATGGAGATCCTTAATGCAATTGGCATTCAGCCCCAGGAGTCTAACTCCTTCAATGATTTTGTGGGGCATGTGCGATAATGCATAGAACCAATGATTACCTTTAGATAAGATGAACTTAAATTTGTTCTACATGATATGGTGGATCCCCCTTTACATATTGTCACATGTGTGAATGGAACACCATACAAGAGAGTGTTGATAGATATTGGATCTTCAAGCAACATCATAACGACAACAACTCTCAAGCACCTGAAGCTCCGAGCATCTCACATTGTCACATCTACCTACACCCTTCGAGAATTCAATGATGCCATATGCTCAATGGTTGGTACAATCATCCTACCTATTCAAGTAGGAGAAAAGATCATCCCGACGATGTGCCACATCCTAGAGGGTGAGATGGTGTATAATATCTTGTTAGGAAGACCATGGATTAGGGACATGAAGTGTGTCCCTTCCATCGCCCACCAGTTTCTCAATTACACTCATGAAGGGTAAGTTCATGTCATCCCCATGAACCTAAAGCCCTTCAAGTACAACAACATGGTGTAGAAATTACCCGAGTCAACCTTACCATCGACACATTTGGATTTTCAATCGAATAAATCCAGTCGAGGTTAGACTCTACCGCTACCACATAGCATGCCATCCTCATCGTTGACTTCACCGTAGACACATAGTACACTAGTGGATCCTTTTCCTAGAAACCTAGAGAAGTGACTCATTGATGAGGCCCAACCGATCATATCAACTATATCTATAGAGGATATGCCTAGCTCAGATGATGAAGAGACACCTCATGAAGCAAATGATGATCCAGATCATGTCTCACTCTCATCTCACTTCTATCCATAGCCCCAAGCTATAGTGCACCTAGTTTCCACAAAAATGGGAGAATGCATGGTTAGGAATGTCACCACTACTCCTGCTCTATAGTCAATGTAATATATGGGTAGACCCCATCTTCCCATAGGCACTATCATACCTCTTGGTATCCCCCCTAATTAAATGAATTTTATCTATGGGGGCCTCGACTATGGCATCGAACCTTACCAAAAATAGGAGGATGAGGAGCATTTTGGATAAGATATTAACTACTTTTCTAATCCTCACTTCACCTTGAAGTACCTTAACCTATGCAACTGACATGGTTATGGGTTAGGCTTGTATGAGCAGGGCACAAGAATCCCTTATCAACCACAATATCAAATATCCTATGACAAGTCGGTAGTAGGACACACCAATCCCTTGCCTCTAGATGTCCTCATGGATGGATTTTATCGATTAAATATAGGCCATGGGGATGGGTTGGCTCAAGATCATTATGCCAATCCCAATACAGTCTACTCCCTGGGGGACTACTCACTTTCTTATGGGAACCCCATAATCCTCAATGACATTCTTCCATATTTTGAGAGAGAGGAGGGTTTGCGAAGTTGTCCCCATGTCTTTTATGAGTCAGATCATGGCACCTCATATGAATGGACCTCAGATGATGAGTCAGATTATGAGGTGGCACCATATGACCCTTTTGAGTCAAATAGTGATCATTCACAAGTTGTTCCTATTAATGACTAACAGGAAGACCTCTTGGGCTTTTTCCCTTTCCCAGATCCTATCTGGTGGTAGCTCCATCCTCCTGAAGAGCACATTTGACCACAAGAAGCTAGACCTCATGGGGGGGTGCAATTAATTTAATTGAGCAACTAGATCCTCAAGAGCCTGAGGTACTACAAGATGAGCATGAAGAAATCCTCATCCAAGATAATGAATATGAGGAGTTAGTATATATGGGACCGCACTTACCTATCATACAATCCTAATAGGCAACAACGAGATGCCCATATATGATAGTGACTATGAGGATGAAATAGAGAGGGCTTACCTTGGTCCTTAGTACTTGCATTATCGTCACGAGCACATGGACATAGATGAAGTCTATCATCAGTTGCACGTTGGCCCACACTTAAGGGCATGACCTATCAATTTAGGCCAGATTTATCATGAGTTCTTTCCTAACCCACCCACACATATGGATATACTTGAGCCTAATGATCCCATCCTATCGTCTATTCCTAGATAGGATCTAGAGATCCCCATTCCCCTAGAACCACATCTGGGGGTGGGGGATGATATCAATGCATAGTTACCTACCCATGGTCCTAGAGAGTAGACCCATTTCATCAATATTATCTCCATTCATTTGACCACACCACTCCATAATCTAGCCGATCCTTCCAAGACATACCATATAGATATAGATTCTATTGAATAGGATCACGCTGATTCACCCCCATCGCCCTCTGAGTATTGGACCTATGGTGGAATGTTTCACTTCTCCACAGGGCCAACTCATGATGTCTTCCATGTTGAGGCAGAACCCAAGGTTCCCATCAAGGATTTAAATCCATTTGATGACATCCATTTCATCCCTACTCCCCATCAGTTGGAGGAGGGGTCGCATATGTCAATCAAACCTATGATTGACAAATATATCGACTCAGATCCTAAAAATCTTTAATGTATAAAGCTGGGGGAGAGCTTATCCCTCAAATATAAAGCTGATTGTATAGCCCTTATTACAGAGAAGAAGGTGGCTTTTGCATGGTCTTACAAATACATGCCGAGACTAGATCCAAATCTTGTCATCCACAATCTAATTCTTGACCCCAAATCCAAACTTGTCAAGCAAAAGTTGAGAAATATACACCCAACAGTGGCCTTGATGGTCAAAGATGAGCTACAAAAACTCTTGGATGACAATTTTGTCATTTTTTTAGACTATCCACCATGGTTTTCCAACATGGTCCCCATCAAGAAGCCTGACGGGAGGATTCACATTTGCACCAATTTTTGAGATCTAAACAAAGCGAGTCCTAAGGATGATTTTCCTTTGCCAAGCATCAATGCCCTGGTAGATGCCACCATAGGCCACAAAATGCTCTCCCTCATGGATGACTTCTCTAGGTACAATTAGATTCGTATCAAGCTAGAAGACCAGCTCAAAACGACATTCACAATGCCTTGGGGGAAATTTTGTTACAAGGTCATGCCCTTTGGCCTTAAAAATTTTGGTGCCACCTACCAACGTGCCATGACATACATCTTCCATGACTACATGCACAAGATTTTGGAAGATTACATGGATGATTTACTAGCTAAATCTTTATTATGTCATGACCACCTAGATGTCTTGCACAAAATCCTCGATCGCCTTATTGAACATAATGTGAGACTGAACCCCAAGAAGTGCATCTTTGGCATCACATCTAGAAAGCTCTTGGGATTTATAATTTCAAAATGAGGCATTGAAATGGATCCTAAAAACTCAAGGCAATCCTTGAAATTCCTCCCCCGAGTACCATCAAGTAGCTTCGTAGCTTGCAGGGGAGGATTGCATCCATCAAGAGCTTTATAGCACAATTTTTGGACAAGTGTCGACCCATGAACAAGATTTTTCACAAGGGAGTTGCATTCCATTGGGAGGATGAGTGTCAAGATGCCTTTGATGCAATTAAACAATACATGGCTTCGTCGCCAGTGTTAGCTCTACCTAGACTAGGGGTGCCTTTCCAATTATATATCTCAACTACTGAGACTACATTGGGTGCCATGTTAGCCCAAAACAATGAATTACACAAGGAACATGCCACATACTATCTCAGTCGCATCCTGGTGAGCTATGAGATCAAGTACGCATACATTGAAAAGTTATGTCTAGCGATGGTTTTTGCTACCAAGAAGCTATGACACTATATGATCAGCCACACTACATATGTTGTATCTAAAGATAATCCATTGTGATACATTATGAGTCATCATAGTAGTGGCATGGCGAAATGGATCATGTTGTTGATAAAATTTGACCTAGAATTTATTGGACAAAAAACAATCAAGGGTCAAGTCATTGTGGATCAACTTGCAGAGGCTCCTCTTCAGGATGATACGCCTCTTAGCATGGAGCTTCTTGATGATGGAGTCTTCCAAATATCAAAATCACTTGATTCTGACAAGCCTGAGTCATAGGCAGATATGACTCTTTTCTTTGATGGCTCCAAATACGAGTGAGGGGGTGGAATAGGGATTGTGTTTTTAACATCGCATGGGGCTCCCATACCCCTATCATTTAAACTTGATTTCCCATGCACCAATAATAATGTCGAGTATGAAGCCTTGCTCATAGGTCTTCACATGGCTATCACCATGAAAATCACCAAGCTCAATATTTTTGTTGACTCTTTTCTTATAGTGAACCAGGTCAAGGAAATATACCAATGCAAGTACCCATTTTTGCAAGCCTACAAAGCCCTTGTGGATAAAATGTTGGCAAAATTTGAATGGTATGATATTGAGGCACTCCCTCGATTGTTTAATCATTTTGTGGATACAATAGCATCACTAGGATACTTGATCCCGCAAGACCCCACAGACGAGATGACAACCATTCAAGTTAAGATGCTATCACAATCAATGATTGAGCGTGAGAGCAATCAAGCCATGCCAGAAGTCCACTTGATTCAAATAGAACCTCATCATGAGATATTCTCACACATTAATGAGTGCTTGAATGATACTACTTGGGGGAATTTTTTCCCCCAAAACCCTTTTGATAGCAGTACAATGCTATTCTTACAAGTTCTCTCCCAATCAGCATTTGCTTAGGATGAACTTCATGAGGGATAGGTGATTCATGCAATCGAGGGTTCCATAAAGTAGGACTGGTCTACACAAATTTGAGAATACCTAAAGCTTGGTAATCTCCCCCTTGGATTGTCACACGTTGCCAAAAGGACATTTAAATGGAAGGCAGCAAAATTTGTCTTGTTAGGAGACATCTTGTACCATCAGAGCTACGAAGGAATCCTCCTTCGCTGCTTAGAACATCAAGAATCAACTTGGGAAATGGCCTAAGCACACGATGGTACTTGTGGTGGTCATTTCACTAGCATGGCCATCATAAAGAGCATTATTCGAATGGGCTATTATTTGCCAACTTTAGAGCGATATTGTTATGCATATGTGAGGAGGTGCATGAAGTGTCAACACCATGCTAACTTAACACATGTACCCTCTTAGGACTTACAACTGATCCAATCGACTTGGCCATTTTTGTAATGGGGATTGGATTTAATTGGGAAAATATCCCTTGCATCCTTAGGCAATCACACATTTATCATTACATCTACCGAGTATTTCACTAAGTGGGTGGAAGCGATCCCCCTTACCACTACGATAGGACCCCGCATAGCGGAGTTCATATTGCATAATTTCATTTGTCATTTTGGTATTCCATCCACAATAATTTTAGATAATGGGACATAATTCAAGAATAAATATGTGTGTGCTTTTACAACAAAGTATAATATCCAACACAAATTTTTGACACCCTATTACCTGTAAGCAAATGAGCAAGTAGAAGCATCAAATAAGACATTGATTTCCATATTGAATAAGATAGTCAAAGATAATCACACCAATTGGTAAACACAAATTTCGCTTGCCCTATGGGCCTACCGCACTAGCATTCAGACATCCACTGGGGCAACTCCATTCTCACTAGTGTATGGAACTGAGGCAGTCATGCCTCTAGAACTGGAAATCCCATCACTGCACATATCCATGCAGGTGTTCATCGATGATGATACTACGTGACAATCTCACCTAGATCAACTTATGTTGTTGGATGAATGTTGTATTAATGCCCTTGAATATTTATGGGTGTATCAAGAGCGGATCAAGAGAGCCTACAATATGAAAGTCCATATTCAAGACTTTTAGGTTGGTGATCTTGTCCTAAAAGAGAACCAACAGAACTCTAGCTTACCACCCCACCTATAGGACAAGTTTGTGGTAAACTGGTTAGGTCCCTTTGTCATCACTAGTCAAATAGAGCCTAGAACTTATCACTTAGCCTCCTTTGAGGGTGTCGAATATATTGAACCCTTGAACATACTTCACTTGCGACCATTTCATGCTTAGAGAGCACCTAAAAGGCTCCTAGCGGTTTTTTGCCATCTATGTCAAATAAAAACACTCCTAGACTATCTACAATAATTTAGGTCAACCCTAAAAGCCCCAAATGCATCCATAAGCCCTTTGGTCATAGCCAAATACCCCTAGGCAGTCGTAGTCACTTTTTAAGTGCCGCTGACCATCTGAGTCACCCAAAAGACTCCTAGCAGTTTTTCATCATCTAGTGATATTCTCACAATGACACTGAGAGGGGGGGTGAATCAATGTAGCTATTTAAATTTAGATCTACAACTCTTTAAAACTTAAGCAGAGAGAACTTAAAAATAGATAAAGCAATTAAACAAGAGAGCATTCCACAACACACGATTTAACGAGGTTCACCAGATTTGGCTACTCCTCAAAAATTAGACTGCTTGGACTCCCATCCAAATCCAGCCTTTGCAAAGCACCAACTTTACAAACAATTTTCCAGTACCCACAAGAAGGAGCACCAACCCCTTATTTATCTGCACCAACAGAAAGGAGCACCAACCCCCTAATGCCAAGCACCAACTTGGACTTCAGTTCTGAACAGATTTAATGACATAAAAATGCCTTCTCTTCTACAAGACCCTCACTGGTCTAATGCCTTTTAACAAGAACTGCATATACTTACAGCTCTGTTATATTTTTCTCTTTCAGCTCTGCTATTCTCTCTTACAGCTCTCTCTTCTGTATCTTTTTCAGCACAATACACTCTATTATTTTCACAGCTCCTTTTTCCTTTTATTCGGCAATACACAACACTCATGCCACGTGCAGAGCTCAACCCTAACCCTAACTTCTTGTACATGAAAACATTCTTTCGGCTCTGCTTACTGTGCTCTTAAATGCTTACTTACGCCTCTGACAGCCTTAACTGCCCACTTTATGGCTCTGACAGCCTTTTCGGTGCTCTGTCAGTATATCCGCCGTTCTGACAGATTTATCTTCTCATTTACGACTCTGACCGTCTTACCTGCTTATTTATGGCTCTGACAGTCTTACCTGCTTATTTACGGCTCTGACAGTCTTACCTGCTTATTTACTGCTCTGACAACATTTTTTGTTCTCTTACAGCTCTGACAGTAGAACCGTCGCTCTGATAGCCTTTTTGTCTTCTTCTCGGCCTGCATGCGCGAAAACACATGTCACGATATCGTGACACTTTTTGCCTCCGTACACTCTACTTGGCTTGCACCAGCGAAAACATGACATGTCGCGAAATCGTGACACTTTTCGCTTCCTTGCACTCTTCTTCGCATGCACCAGTGAAAACATGACATGTCACGAAATCGTGACACTTTTCGCTTCCGTGCACTCTTCTCTGCATGCACCAGCAAAAACATGACATGTGAAATCGTGACACTTTTCCTTTCTAAATGCACCAGCAAAAACATGACATGTCGCAAAATCGTGACACTTTTTACTGTCATACACTCTTCTTTGCATGCACTAGCGAAAACATGACATGTCATGAAATCATGACACTTTTCATTATCGTACACTCTTCTTTGCATGCACCAACAAAAACAAGACATGTCATGAAATCATGACACTTTTCGCTATCGTACACTCTTCTTTGCATGCACCAACAAAAACGAAACATGTCACGAAATCGTGACACTTTTTGCTGTTGTACACTCTTCTTTGCATGCACCAGCAAAAACGGAACATGTCACGAAATCACGATGCTTTCACCTTTGAGCTCTTCCTCCTTGAATTTGTCACGAAATCGTGACGTTTCTGCTTCCATGCTCTTTCGTTTTGCTTGTGTCACGAAATCGTGACACTTCATCCTTCGAAGTCTTCCTCTCTGTTGTCCACAATATCGACATTTCTATCTCCTTCATTCTCTCTCTCCAAATCGTGACACTTTTTCTCCTTAGCGCTTCCTCTTGCAAATTGTCGTGAAATCGTGACACTTTTCTTTGCGAGCTCCTTCTCTCAAACATGTCACGAAATCATGACATATTTTCGTCCATACTACCTCTCTTACAGATTGTCACGAAATCGTGACACTTTTCTTTGCAAGCTCCTTCTCTCCGAACATGTCACGAAATCGCGACAGTTTTCTTTGCTTGCGCCTTCTCTCCAAACATGTCACGAAATCGTGACAATTTTCTTTGCCTACGCCTTCTCTCCAAACATGTCACGAAATCATGATAGTTTTTCTTGCACTTTCTCTCTCTTCAAACATGTCACAAAATCATGACGATTTTCCTTGTGCTTTCTCTCTCTTCCAACATGTCACGAAATCGTGACAGTTTTCCTTGCGCTTTCTAAACATGTCGCGATATCGTGATAGTTTTCCTTGCACTGGCCAAACATGTCACGATATCATGACAGTTTTTCTTTCTGCCTTCTTTCTTCTCAACATGTCGTGATATCGCGACAGTTTTTCTACTTGGCTTCTTTTCCTCCGTTATGTCGTGATATCGCGATAGTTTTCTTGTCGCGATATCACGATAGTTTTCTTACTTGCCTTTTTCTTTGATCTTTTGAAACTAGGCCACTTTTGTCTTCTTGGAAATTCACTGTACATGCTCTGACTGACCTCTGAACTCCTATCCACTGCATCATCAATTGATCTATCTATCTGTGTTGACAACAATGACAATACTATTTCTGCACCTTGCTCAACAATCTCCCCCTTTGGAATTGTTGGCAACACATGTGCAATTTCCTATAATTCTTCTCCCCCTTTGACAATAATACCAAAGGGCTGCTACAGACTCCCCACGAGTCCATGCACAACATTCTCGAGCACACAATATTACAGTTAGCAAAAATTACAAACATGAGCAAACAGATAATCAAATATATAAATGCTCCCCCTGAGAATGTGTTCCCGAAAGCTAGTCAGTTCTTGGGTAGTGTGACCACTCCCAACTTACTATGAAGGTATTCAAAAACTTCCTTGGGCAATGGTTTAGTGAAGATATCCGCTACTTGCTCTGTAGTTGGAACAAAATCCAATTTAACCTCACCTTCTGCAACTTTATCCTTCAAAAAGTGATACCGGATTGCAATATGTTTGGTGCGAGAATGCATAACCGGATTCTTTGAGATGTTAATAGCACTGGTATTATCACATTTAACTGAAATTGGCTCTTTGAAGTTAATACCAAGATCTTTCAGGGTTTGTCTCATCCATAAAATCTATGTACAACATGTTGTTGCTGCAATGTATTCTACCTCTCTCTGTGGATAGAGAGATCGATTCTTGTTTCTTGTTGTGCCATGCTACCAACTTGTCTCCAAGATAGAATGCACCTCCACTGGTACTCTTTCTGTCATCTATACATCCTGCCCAATCTGCATCAGAATATGCAATAAGAGTGAAGTCCTTACCTTTTGGGTACCATAACCCATACTCCATAGTACCCTTGAGGTACCTAAAGATCCTCTTCACAGCTGTCACATGAGTCTCTTTGGGACTAGCCTAAAATCTTGCTACCATGCATACTGCCTGTAAGATATCTGGTCTTGTAGCTATTAAATACAACAGGCTCCCAATCATAGATCTGTACATGGTTTGATCAACATCCGAAGATTTGTCATCCTTGCTCAATTTGCAACTTGTTGTCATGGGAGTGCTAACAGGTTTACAATCCTCCATTGTGAACTTTTTCAGCATTTCTTTCACATATTTAACTTGAGAAATAAAAATGCCCTTTTCATTTTGGTTAACTTGCAGTCCGAGGAAATATGAAAGTTCACCAATCATAGACATTTCAAATTCTTTCTGCATTTTATTTGCTATGTCTCTACATGACTCATCATTGTTGCTACCAAAAATTATATCATCTACATAAACAACAAGGACAATAATATGGCCATTGTCTATTTTGACATACAAGTTACTATCCACCATACCTTTCTTGAACCCTTGTTCGAGTGAGATAGTTGTCTAGTCTTGCATACCATGCTCTGGGTGCCTGTTTCAAGCCATACAAAGCTTTCTTCAACTTGCAAACAAATTTGGGATTATCACCGAGTTGAAAACCATCTGGTTGCTCAATATAAACTTCTTCTTCAAGATTTCCATTCAGAAATGTTGATTTCACGTCCATCTGATAAACTTTGAAATTCCTGTGGACTGCTAAAGCCAGAAACATTCTGATTGCCTCGAGTCTAGCCATTGGTGCAAAAGTTTCCTCAAAATCAATACCTTCAACTTGAGCATAGCCTTTACAGACCAATCTTGCTTTATTCCTTACAACCTGTCCGTCTTCATTCAATTTGTTTTGAAAAATCCATTTAGTACCGATTATGTTTTTATTTGTAGGCCTTGGTACTAACTCCTAGGTTTTGTTTTTCTCAATCTGATCTAGTTCTTCGTTTATTGCCTTCATCCAACTTTCATCTGTGCTTGCTTCAGCAATATTTTTGGGCTCAATGCTGGATAATAGGGAGTAGTTACTTACTACTCTTCTTCTTGTCTTAACACCAACTGTGGGGTCCCCAATAATTTGCTCTCTGGGATGATTTTTTTGCCAACTTCCTGTTTTGAATTTATTGTTTTCTTCTACTTTGAATCAATACTTAAATCATCTGGGTCAATTTTTTGATTCTCTTATGTTTCCTTTTCTTCATCTCCTTCAATAACTTCTTCATAAATAGGGTAGTTTTCTTCACAGCTGACTGCTCGTTTCCTATCTTCATCAAATTTAACATCGACACTGTCTACAATTTTCTTTAGCCTTTTGTTGTAGCATTTGTAAGCTTTGCTTTTTGATGAATAGCCAACGAAAATACCTTCATCAGCTCTATCTTCAAACTTACCAAGATTATCTTCAGTTCTTTTGATGTAACACTTGCTGCCAAAGACTTTGAAGTATTTTGTTGTTGCCTTCTTGCCGAACCATAGCTCATAAGGGGTTTTGCTTTCATGCGTCCTCAACATGCACCTATTTTGGATATAAACTGTAGTATGGACTGCCTCTTTCCAAAATTTGTCTACAATTTTGCTCTCAGTCAACATCGTCCATGCCATTTCCTGCACAGTTCTGTTCTTTCTTTCTACAACACCATTCTGCTGAGGTGTCCTTGCTACTGAAAACTGTCTTCTGATCCCATATTTTTGATAGTATTCTGCAAACTCCTCTGAGATGAACTCTCCTCCTCTATCTGATCTTAAGCATTTGATCCTCTTTCCTGTTTCATTCTCAACTTGGTTTTTGAAAGTCTTGAACATTTCAAAAGCTTCAGATTTTTGCTTCAAAAAGAATATCCAAGTCATTCTGGAATAGTCATCTATGCACAACATAAAGTATTTGTCACCATTTATACTTTGTGTTCTCATGGGTCCACATAAATCAGTATGTATTAGTTCTAAAGGTTTGTTGGTAAAGTACTCCTTTGATTTAAATGTGGCTCTAGTTTGCTTCCCCTTTTGGCATGAAGCACAAATACTATTTAGTGGTTTGCCAATGGAGGGTATATCTCTTACTGCCCTTTTTGAGCTTATTTTTACCAAATTGTCAAAGCTGATATGACCGAGCCTCTTGTGCCACAGCCAATTTTCATCTTCCTGTCCAATCAAGCATGCTCCTTCTGAAGTCTCTGAGAGAGTATACAGGTTTCTAGAAGTCCTTGATCCAGTAGCAATCAACTTCCCATTGTTAGCTTTTCTCACTTCACAACCCTGCTTCTTAAAAATTACTTCATGACCTTTGTCATAGATTTGACTTACGCTGAGCAAGTTATGCTTCAGACCAATCACAAACAAGACTTCTTTTGAATTGATCTTTTCATCATTGATCTTGACTGATCCTTTGCCAACTATCTTTGCTCCATCATTATTTCCAAATTTCACAGAACCTCCTTCGTAATTCTGTAACTTCTCAAATTTTTGCTTGTCACCTGTCATGTGACTGGAGCATCCACTATCAAGTATCCATGGTGCAGATTTGTTCTATGCTTTAAAAGCAGTCTGAACAATCAAAGATTCCTTTTCTTCCTGGAGTTTTTCCTTTTCTTTCCATTCTGGTTTGATAGCAGTTTTGGCTACTTGTTTTGCCTTTCCCCTTTCATTAGCTTGTGCCTATTTTTCAAGAAATTTTTTGTTTTGTTTCAATCCATTTGGTTGAGATTTTCTACCCTGATATTTATTTGTTGCAAAAGTGCTTCTACAGTTTCTTGCAATGTGTCCAAAATTATGACAGTTATAACATTCTACTGCATAATCCATCAATGGAGAAAAGACATTTCTACTGGTGAAATTCCTTTGTGCTACATTATAACTGCAATCTAAAATCTTATGACCATAAGCATTGCATTTAAAACAATAACCAAAAAAGGAATGATTAAACCTGGGTGAAGGTCTTTGCCATTTTGAAGTAGGAGCCATGAATCTTCTCCTTCTTGGATGTGTGACTTTTGTGAATCCATCTTTGTTAGTACTCCTCTTGAGTCTGGCATTATTGCTTTCTTTGGCATGATTTGTTTTTTCTTGATCAACCCTGATCTTATCTTCTTTCTTTATGGGTTCTACATTTATGGCCTTTGATCCCTTTGATGATTCTCCTTCATCGAAGCCCAAACCAAATTTGATGTCGGAAGGCCTTTGGTTATTTAAAATTTTATCTAGATTTACAGAACTTTCTTCAAACTTATGATAACAACTCAATTTCCGATTCATCTCCTCTAGCTGCATCCTTAACCTAACAATGTCTTCTTCTAGCTTGTTGCACTCATCTATTTTTATGATTAATTGTACTTCGAGAACTTCAGACATTTTCTTAAATTCGTCTGTCTGTACTTTCAAGATGTTTATTATTTCATTGGCATCCTCAAGCTTTCTTGAAACCTTTTTATTCTTTTTCCTTTCTGTGCTCAGCTCTTTAAGTGCAAGCAACCAACTCACCTTCCAGATATACTTCAGCCTCATCCTCGGGTTTTTCATTACATTCCTATTTTTCCTCTTGTTTTTCTTTCTTCAAATGCCATGAACAGAGCTTCACCTGCTTCTTCTTCAGAATCCTCACCGGAGCGAGTCTTCGAAGAGCTGACATTCTTGGATATGAAACTTTTCTTCTTGAAGTTGCTTTTTCTAAAATGTGGTTTCTTCTTCCAGTCACTTCTTTCTTGGTGTGACCCTTCATCATTTTTGTTTTTCTCATTCATTGGACATTTAGCTGCAAAGTGCCCGACGCCTCCATAGTTGAAGCACTTAAACGGTAACTTTCCTCTGTACTTTCCTTTTCCCTTTATTAGTTTCCTAACAAAGTTTGCTTCTATTTCATCTGAAGACTCTTCTTCTACTGATTCTTGTTTAGCTTTTATATTTTTGTGTGCTTTAAAAGCAGCTTCTCTGTCTGAGGGCTTAGTTTGTCCTATTCTCATTTCATATGCAGTTAAAGAACCATGCATTTCATCCATGCTAAAAGTATTTAGATCTTTAGCTTCTTCTATAGCAGAAACTTTAGAATCAAATATTTTGTGAAGAGTTCTTAGTACCTTTTTCATGACGATCGCATCTTCCATTTCCTCGTCGAGTCCTCTAATCGCATTAATGATTCCATTGACTCTCAGACATATAGGCCTCTATGTTCTCATCGTCATTCATTTTTAATGCTTCGAACTGAGCTCGATGCGTTTGTAGCTTGGCTTCCTTGATCTTGTCGTCTCCTTCATGAATGCTCTGCAGTTTGTCCCACATGTCTTTTGCCATTTTATAGCTCATGATCCTTATCAGTTCACTGTCTACTAACCCACACATTATAGCATTCTTTGCTTTAGAGTTATTCTCAAACTTTTTCTTCTCAGCAGCATCTCTTGGAGGAGTAGAGGATATTGTGTATCCACTGTCTCATCGACTCCCAAATGTCATATCCCAAAGCACACGAGATAAGTCTCGCATCCCGAGTCTCCAGAAAGAGTAATTAGTTCCATCGAACAAAGGAGCTTTGTTGGATGAAAATCCTTCACCATCGGCCATTGTGTTTCTTCCAAGATCACCTTAGCTGATTGAGCTTGTTCAGGAACCTTGCTCTGATACCAATTCAATTGATATTCTCACAATGACACTAAGAGGGGGGGTGAATCAGTGTAGCTATTTAAATTCAGATCTACAACTCTTTAAAACTTAAGTAGAGAGAACTTAAAAATAGATAAAGCAATTAAACAAGAGAGCATTCCACAACACATGATTTAATGAGGTTCACCAGATTTGGCTACTCAAAAATTAGACTGCTTGGACTCCCATCCAAATCCAGCCTTTGCAAAGCACCAACTTTACAAACAATTTTCCAGTACCCACAGGAAGGAGCACCAACCCCTTATTTATCTGCACCAACAAAAAGGAGCACCAACCCCCTAATGCCAAGCACCAACTTGGACTTCAGTTCTGAACAAATTTAATGACATAAAAATGCCTTCTCTTCTACAAGACCCTCACTGGTCTAATGCCTTTTAACAAGAACTGCATATACTTACAACTTTGTTATATTTTTCTCTTCAGCTCTGCTATTCTCTCTTACAGCTCTCTCTTCTGTATCTTTTTCAACACAATACACTCTATTATTTTCATAGCTCCTTTTTCCTTTTATTCGGCAATACACAACACTCATGCCACGTGTAGAGCTCAACCCTAACCCTAACTTCCTATACATGAAAACATTCTTTTGGCTCTGCTTACTATGCTCTTAAATGCTTACTTACGCCTCTGACAGCCTTAACTACCCACTTTATGGCTTTGATAGCCTTTTCGATGCTTTGACAGTATATCCACCATTCTGACAGATTTATCTTCTCATTTATGACTCTGACCATCTTACCTACTTATTTATGGCTCTGACAGTCTTACCTACTTATTTACAGCTCTGATAGTCTTACCTACTTATTTACAGCTCTGATAGCCTTTTCTATTCTCTTACAACTCTGACAATAGAACCATCGCTCTGACAGCCTTTTTGTCTTCTTCTCGGCCTGCATGCACGAAAACACATGTCATGAAATCGTGACACTTTTTGCCTCCGTACACTCTACTTGGCTTGCACCAGCGAAAACATGACATGTCACGAAATCGTGACACTTTTTGCTTCCTTGCACTCTTCTTGGCATGCACCAGCGAAAACATGACATGTCATGAAATCATGACACTTTTCGCTTCCTTACACTCTTCTCTGCATGCACTAGCAAAAACATGACATGTCGTAAAATCGTGACACTTTTCATTGTCGTACACTCTTCTCTGCATGCACCAACGAAAACATGACATGTCACAAAATCGTGACACTTTTCACTACCGTACACTCTTCTTTGCATGCACCAACGAAAACATGACATGTCACGAAATCGTGACACTTTTCACTATCGTACACTCTTCTTTGCATGCACCAAAAACATGACATGTCACGAAATCATGACACTTTTTGCTATCGTACACTCTTCTTTGCATGCACCAACGAAAATGGAACATGTCACGAAATCGTGACACTTTTCTATCATGCACTCTTCTTTGCATGCACCAGCGAAAACGAAACATGTCGCGAAATCATGACACTTTCGCCTTTGAGCTCTTCCTCCTTGAATTTGTCATGAAATCATGACGCTTTTGCTTCCATGCTCTTTCATTTTGCTTCTGTCACAAAATCATGACACTTCATCCTTCAGAGTCTTCCTCTTTGCTATTGTCACGATATCACGACATTTCTATCTTATTCTCTCTCCTCTCTTAGCGCACATTTTTCCTCCCTTCTTCTCCGACATGTCACAAAATCGTGACACTTTTTCTCCTTAGCGCTTCCTCTTGCAAATTGTCACGAAATCGCGACACTTTTCTTTGCGAGCTCCTTCTCTCAAACATGTCACGAAATCATGACACATTTTTGTCCGTACTACCTCTCTTACAGATTGTCATGAAATCATGACACTTTTCTTTGCAAGCTCCTTCTTCTCAAACATGTCGCAAAATCGTGATAGTTTTCTTTGCTTGCGCCTTCTCTCCAAACATGTCACGAAATCATGACAATTTTCTTTGCCTACGCCTTCTCTCCAAACATGTCACGAAATCGTGACAGTTTTTCTTGCACTTGCTCTCTCTTCAAACATGTCACGAAATCATGACAGTTTTCTTTGCGCTTTCTCTCTCTTCCAACATGTCATGAAATCATGATAGTTTTCCTTGCGCTTTCTAAACATGTCACGATATCGTGACAGTTTTCCTTGCGTTGGCCAAACATGTCACGATATCGTGATAGTTTTTCTTTCTGCCTTCTTTCTTCTCAACATGTCACGATATCGCGATAGTTTTTCTACTTGGCTTCTTTTCCTCCGTTATGTCGCGATATCATGATAGTTTTCTTGTCGCGATATCGTGATAGTTTTCTTACTTGCCTTTTTCTTTGATCTTTTGAAACTGGGCCACTTCTGTCTTCTTGGAAATTCACTGTACATGCTCTGACTGACCTCTGAACTCCTGTCCACTGCATCATCAATTGATCTATCTGTTTGTGTTGACAACAATGACAATATTGTTTCTGCACCTTGCTCAACATCTAGGTCAAATAAAAATGCTCTTAGACTATCTACGATCATCTACGTCAACCCTAAAATCCCCTAAGGCATCCATAATCCCTTTGGTCACATCCAAATTCCCCTAGGTAGTCGTAGTCACTTTTTAAGTGCCACTGACTGTCTAGGTCACCCAAAAGGCTCCTAGCCATTTTTTGTCATCTAGATCAAATAAAAATGCTCCTGGGATATCTACGATCATCTAGGTCAACACTAAGAGGTCCAAAGGCATCCTTAATCCCTTTGGTCATAGGCAAATACCCCTAGGTAGTTGTAGTCACGTTTTAAGTTTTGTTGACCATCTAGGTAACCCAAAAGGCTCCTAGAGGTTTTTTGTCATCTAGGTCAAATAAAAACACTCCTAGACTATCTATGATCATCTAGGTCAACCCTAAAATCCCCAAAGGAATTCCTAAGCCCTTTTGTCATATACAAATGCCCCTAGGTAGTCGTAGATACTTTTTAAGTGCTACGAACGGTCTAGGTCATCCAAAAGGCTCCTAGCGGTTTTCGTCATCAAGGTCAAATAAAAATACTCCTAGACTATCTACGATCATCTAGGTCAACCCTAAAAGCCCCAAAGGCATCCCTAAGACCTTTGGTCATAGCCAAATACCCCTAGGTAGTCGTAGACACTTTTTAAGTGTCATGAATAGTCTAGGTCACCCAAAAGGCTCCTAGCAATTTTTTGTCGTCTAGGTCAAATAAAAAATGTTCCTAGACTATCTACAATCATCTAGGTCAACTCTAAAATCTCCAAAGGTATCCCTAAGCCCTTTGGTTGCAACAAAATACCTCTAGTCAATCTGTACCACTTCCTAAATATCATTAACTATCTAAGTCCCCTAAAAAACTCCTGGGTGGTTAGTGATCGTCTAGGTCAAACAAAAATGCTCCAAGGGTGTCTATAACCCGCTTGGTCAACTTAAAATGCCCCTAGACTATCTACAATAATCTAGGTCACCCAAAAAATCCCCAAATGCATCTATAAGCCCTTTGGTCACCCCCAAATGCCCTAATGGCCCCCAAACAAGCCTGTTGGTCACATGTATATACATATTTATCAAAAGTTCAAAAACATCAGCAAAATATCAAAAATTCAAAAACATCATTAAAGCATAAAAATACAAAAATATTGCATTCTCATCAAGTTTCATACCATTGCATTATCACTTGAATTAGGCATATGCTTCATCACGCATTGCATTTTAGAGCTCATACGATTCTAGCACTAAAATAGTACATTAAGTCATAATTCACAAATAATGTTGTCAAGGTCATCCCTTCCCTAATTCCATATTTTACTTATCATTTCCATTTATATTTCTTACATTTCCATAGTCGCATCCATTCCCTTCACTTAGCCATTTGTTTTAGAATGTTAGTAGGGTTTTCAGTCACTTAGCTATATCTAGTTTTTCCTCAGATTCTGTAGAAGGCTAGCATGATTTTTAGGAGGTAGATTCTTTCTTAGATTATGCCTCGTATACATCAAATCCCAACACCTATCACATTAATAAATCTAGGTTTTGTGAAAGGAAATATGAAACCCACAAAGTGGTCTAGGGTACCTTGAGAAAAAAAATTATCCTGCTCATCCCCCTCTGCGAATGGTTCAAGAATGCTAAGAATTGGCAAAAGGAAAAGCTCTTCCTTACCCAATTTCCCCACATAAATAGTGGTTTTCACCACTATCAAGAATCCTAAAATCCTTGATCCCTAAAGTCATAAGGATTCGTACTACACGTCCCTAGCAAGGATGGGTAGTCATCCCCAAGGCCTAAAATATCAAGCCCATTCAAAATAAAAAAATTCCAAAAAACCCTTGATCCCTAAAGTCATAAGGATTCGTACTACATGTCCCTAGCAAGGATGGGTAGTCATCCCCAAGGCCTAAAATATCAATCAAGTTCAAAAAGAAAAGATCCAAAAAGTTCAAGTTTTAAAAATTCAAAACCAAAATCCTCAAACAATAATAGTGGTTATCACCACTCCTAAAAACCCTTTCCCAAAGAAAATAAAATACAAAATAAACAATGATTATCATCACTACATATGATCAAGTATCCCAATACAATTGAATAACACAGGGCGCTTGAGCTTGAATCCTTGGAATTCTCAACATTTGAAAAACCATTTAGGTGATCCTCATTACGGGTTTGGTGGATAGCCTATATGGCAATGGCGGTATCCTAAATGCATGATGATATGTCTACCACATTAGCTTGGTGTGTGTGTAGACCAATGTTTCCATGTGGACAAGCTAGCTTTTGTTCACCTATACTACCTAGTGGTCTAATCCAACTGAGTACAGAACTATGGATTGTGGCATTCATAGGGTGATCCACATTACAGGTTTGGTGGATAGCCTATCTAGAAATGGTGGTATCTGTATGCATCTCGCAGGAATGAACTCACTTGCACACATAAGGATATTGAGTATCTTGGTCATCCTAACAGATTCATACCTTGTCAAAAAATCCTACATGGTTAATATACAAATTTTGAGAAGTTAACTAGAATGTTTGAGTCTCGTGAAAACCTCATATACATTATATAAGCATCATGTCATTCATATCACTTCACCACATCTATGTCAAGTACACTATTCAAAAATTCATTACATGGTCTCATAGCAAAAGTACATATGAATTAATGCATTCTCTATCATCCACAGTGTTAGCATAATATGTCATATAGTCTACACATTTCTATCATCTAGATCAATAAATCATCCATCTCATCATACATCCATACATGTACAAAATCAAAGCAAGTTACATTACAATATATGCATCCATAATAGACATCCATCATCATCTCATAAATCAAATTGCATACATTTCCATACATTTCATAAAACAATAAACACATGATGATAAACCACATAAAAATATCATATATATATATATATATATATGTGTGTGTGTGTGTGTGTATGTATGGGACAAAAAGATACATCATGTTTCCCGTAAGCTACAATAAAGTGAGTCCTTATACTTCATGCTAAAACATCCAAAAAGACAAAAAGAGTCATGTGAGTCGCTACCATGATCACACAGGACTGGTACTACGACTCATGCTCTCACCTATAGTCAAAGTCCACTATGAACTCCCATACCTGCTACAACCTACCCTATCAGCCCTTCACCTAGACCCTAGTGCCTCCATCCTAGAGGAGGACTATCCTGTCATAATGTGGTGACTCTAGTATAAAAAACTAGTAGTTGCATCATCTCGTAGACACCCTCTAAGGCACACTACCTCAATATCTAACACATCTGTGTAATCCTGCCCCCATCGACATCATGCCTAGTAAATCTCCACAATAGAATAGAGTCGTGTCATCTCTGCCTATAGCCTAGCCACCTCTCCACTACTGTAGTCCTCTTGTATAGGGCTTTGAGATCACAACTATGCCTGAAGGGATGCTATCTCAGCCTAAGATACCTATACCTTAGCTCGCTATGCTGCTAGCTCTACCTGTACATCGTGCACCTATGTCTATAGGATATCTCTATCCTACCTAAACCTAAGTAGCTCATCTCGTAGCTCTACCTTTATGTCACCATGTGCCATCGGTGGTACCTAAACCTCCTCATCCTCGATATCATCATTCCAAAAGTCATCTCGATCTCTTAAGTCCAAGAGAACCACATGCTCACCTACCATGTGTCCCTACCAATCACCCACCTCACCATGGCCCTCATCAAAAACCTCTTGATATACCTCCCTAGCTGCACCCCTCCCTAGTGGCCCCTCTTCACGCCACTAGCTCATCACCCACCATGCATCATACTTTTCTATAGTCTTGACATCGTCCATATCTGGAATGTCTACTATAGGATTTGTATCTCGTGCCACTACCTCTACTATCGACCATGCCAATGTCCTCTGATCCCTGCAACATCGATAAGGCACTGGCTCAGAGGGAACTCCCTAGCGTAGCTTAAACTATCGCATCACCCAAGCAAAATAGAAGTACTCTCGCTCTATGCCATGTCATCCAACTAGAAATCTGCCTCGTTGTACCCTACAAAGGTATACAACATCTACCCACTCTGGGCAATCTATGTATGGCCTCAAAAATACCTGATCTACCTCGAGTCATGTAAATAAATCTGCATAGTAGGCCACCTCACCTACGAATCACCAACTCTATCCCCTCTCCTGAACCCTCTACCATAGGATGCCATATCCTATCTCCCTGTTTGCTAGTTGTTCCTGAGTCATCTAGGGTAGCCCCTGTGGTCACCCCACATCTATGTGCTACCATCCCAAGCACTGACACAAAACACTACACTATATTCCCTTCTACATATGGTATCAGATCTCGTACAACTCATCATAGAATTGTGCCAATAGTGTAGTACTCCAAGCCATTACCAGTGGCGTCCACCATAGTACACCTCACTAGTGCAAATACCATCTCCACCAAGTTCCATGGGAACATCGATCTAGAAGAGTCACATAATAGCATATTGGAGATGATCATCATAAGTAGTGTATGACTCACCCCAAATACCCATGCATCATGCAAAAATGACACCAGCATACCCCCCTTCAAGCAATCCAACTTTGTCGTCTCTAGATCATGACTGAAGTACCTCTTGAGCACTAATCACCTCTAGTCTCAGGGTGTCATATGAATTGGCCACCCTTATATTAGAATACAAAGAATTCGATAGGCATCCTAAAGTGTCACCATCATATCCCTTGTGTATAGGTGGAAGGTATTGGTGCATGGATCCCACAGATCAATCAGGGCAGTCAAATATGCATGGTCTCCTACCACAACCTCTAATCGGGTCACCTGCTTGAGACCGATGGCATCCAACCATTCCCAGTACTCTAGGATAAATGCATCCCTCATGGTATAAAATAGATTGGGTACTCGATATTGACTCATCACCACCTGATAGGGATAAGTAATTCAATAATGCAACTACAAAATGGTCTCAAATGAGCCCAAAAATCCAAAAGAAAACACTTAAAATGGCCCCTCTTTGAGGCTAATTTTTGTCCATCCTACATAGTAACAGCCCCCAACCCTATGGCCAGCCCATAAATGGCTGGCCTATGATTAGCCCACCCTGGACATCCCACCCAGGTATGAATCTAATAAATTGGGCTCAAAAAGGCCTTTCAGACCATCAAAAATAGCAAAAATAAGGCAAATTTTGACCTATAAAATGCAATATAATTACGCAAAAACATGTACAAAACACCAAAATTGGTACATATCTCATTAATTATTTTTAATTACCTATAATATAGTGTGATATGCTTCCATACCAAAAACATGCTATAAAATCACAAAAATCAACTCCTAACACTAGGAAAATGCAATAAAAATGACTTGGCATACCTTTCTCGCATCGGCTTCTCCACTGGCCAAGTATGATCACTGAATCATGGTGACTATGGGATGAATTTTATAGTGCTCCACTTCTCAGAAACTCTCTCCTACTCCTCACCTCTCAAACTACCAAGAAAAGCAAGCAAAAAAGAGCCTAAACCCCATATTTTGAGTTTATATAGGCATGCAGGGCTCACCACCACCCTACGGTGGTACGAGCACACATTGGGCTGAATTCCCCACCTTGGGATGGTGGTATAACATGCCACCATCCCACCCTAGGACGGTGGTAGCAAAAAAATGCCAAAACAGCCCAAAATGACCCAAAACAAGTCCAAAACTACACCAAAATAGCTCAAAATGGGTCCAAATTTCACATGGATCAAAATTAACTTAAGAGAATCCTATAAGGGATGGAAAATTTGTTAATTCATGCCCTAATAATGCCATTGTGGCTATACCACACCCTGAACATGTATTTTTTAGCTTCTTTCCTCCAAGAAAACTCACCAAAATCACCAAAATCCTCTCTAAATTGCCCTATTTTTCAAGAGAGAAAACTAAAGGTAAGCATAGCATAAATCAATTAGGTCAAGTGACTAATAAATTTTCTCACTGGTCATTCCATTATTGACTCGTCGCTTGAGGGGGTAGTCATACTTAGTCCAAATCAGCAAGCACACACTCAATTATACAAATTGTGTTCGTTCAATGAATCTTCGATAAAGACAATCATGCCCTTGATTGGGGCAAAAAACAAGCACACAAAATCACATCATAAAACTTATCATTATTGGCATCATGAAGTCACAAACCCTGTCCCTTCATGACATACAATATCTAAGCTTAGGCAATCTCATTCAACATATTGGAAACAAGGATTCAATAACACATGCCCTTTCATGATTGGGGCATCTAAAGTTGGTTAGGTTATCAAGTAACCTTAATAATTCAACATTTTTAGTCATCTATTTTTTCTCATTTCCATGCTGCACATAGTGCATCCCAAAAAGGGGCATCTATAGACACTAAAATATGGTCAATCCAATTAGGCATCAATAAACATGATCAAATTGACATCATTCAGCTCCTTTGGCAGCCCTCAAGAGGCTCACAGTGGCTCTAGCCACTCCGAAAGGCTTTTTGGAGGCTACAGGTCCAATTTTGGGAGGTTTTAGCCCAAATTTAACCATTGTCCCACCTTGGGACAGTGGTGAGCCCTCATCCCAGGGTGGGACGGTGAGTAGGTTTGACCCAAAAAAAGTCAAATATGGGCCAAATGGCACCCATAAACTGCCATTTAACTCATAAAATAGAGCATGCATCTTAGAGGGAACTGAATCCTCATGACACACATCATAATGGAGTCCCAATTTGGATATTTTATTCCACACCCATTGCATGCCTCCCGTTTGACAAGTGGCAACTCCTACCATGCATGCCCTTGCATGCCTTTTTGCACATGAGCCCCCTTGGGCTATAAAATGGGTTCAATATCCACACAAAAACATATAGAGGAGTTCTAGGATATGCAACAAAGTGCTACTGATATTTCCCCTCACCTTATTATGCCTTCTTGCCCTCGTAATCTCTCTTTTGCGAAGGAGGTTATCGAGTGACTTCAAGAGGGTCATTCGAGCATAAATTTTCCATATGAGTGAGTTTCTTCACAAAATTCAATGAAAACACACCTTTTATTATTTAGGAACATCTTATAGTGATATTGGTAGCAAAATGTGGTCGTAATTGGTGGGTATCCCCTACTAGGGGGCCGTCCAATTAGTTGCAGTCACCACCGTCCCCCAGGATGAGGGTAAATCCTTGCACAATTTCATTAATATTTTTTTAGTATTATTATATATCATCATAGGATACTACAATTCAAATTTCATGCAATTTAGAGTTAAATTGATAAAGTTATCATATTTTTATGTTTTGGCAGGCTCGTAGGGCCCATCTGGGCACCCCAATTGCATGCAGGTGTATCTGGGCCTCAATTTGAAAATATAACCATATGGGTTGTCTTTAAATTTCCATTTATACATTATCTCCAAATTTCATTAGTTTTGGATGTGTTTAGGTTCAGGATTTTCTTGTCTTCTTCTTTGCAGGTTATAGGCGAGCGACGCAAAATCGAGGGGTCTAAAGATGTAATTTTTGATCTATTTTTGGTGATATACCATAAAAACATCCTCTTTAACATCTCAAAAAAAATTCATGTCATTCTGATCTATTTTGATATATTTTTAATATATGTGCTCTTTTGCCCCTATGGGGATTGCATGTTTTTCACCATACGCCCTTGCTATTTGACCCCTTTGGCTTACTTGTGTTCAGGTGCAGGTTCTTAGAAGTCATTGGGAAGTAATATAAGACATCATATATAATAGATACAAGCAGCGGTATCATTGGCTTGCTCACATCGATTGTGGGTACGCAGAGAGACATTGGATGTGCACCCGGATTCATTGAAAGACTTGGTCTTTGGGAACATAAACTTTGTAAAAATTGTATCACCTTTGATCCCTCAATGGGAATTCTATGTAACCTTGGATATGATCCACCAAATTAATGAGAAGAAACTTGTTTCATTTCATTCCTTTTTGTGTGGTTTTCCTTCATTTTCACATGCATGCTTCTGTTTGATGCTCATAAGCGAGATAGGGTAGATACATATATTTTTATACATATTTTGGTGCACCATTTTCCCATAATTCACAATTATAAATAAAACTACAATCTTATATAGTAATAAATCAATAACTCGATAAATATTTGGAATATAGTTGACTAGCTATATCGGTTTGTAACATGGCTCCCCTCAGAAAGCTTTGTCCTTAAAGTTGTAAATGTCTCAAAGATACTTTATATTTCCCATGTAGCATCTTCAACTAGAATTTCTTACCATTTTATTAGAAATTCTTTGATGTGACATGATCAAAGAATACGTGATCTGCTTTCCTAAAAAACACAAGCTTATACTGAGAGGGGGGGTGAAAAGTATAAGATCACTTTTTACCTTTCTTTCCCAAATGATATTATCCAATATAATCAATGGAAATATCAATATAAATAGCCAAATCAATGCATAAATCATCATACACAATAGAGACACCAATTTAACATGGTTCACCTAATGTGGGCTATTCCATGGAGAAAATCTTTCACTAAAATTTTCTTAATCAATCTCTTGGAAATCCTTTCCCTATTAAAATGCTTATGGACCTCTTTTCAAAAGAGACACCAATACCCTTAATCAAGTTAGTGGATCTCTATCCATAGGAGACACCAATCTCCTAACTTTGATCTTGCTGGTGATCCTCAAGAAGACCTTTGCCTCCATTGCCCTTAGTAAATGGAACTCTATCCACAGAAGACACCTATCCTCTCTAATTTGGCTGGAGACCTCTATCATCAACTCTACAACCTCCAAATATCTATCTCAAATTTGCACTAAACACAATCCTTCGATCTAGCACAAATATGTTCTTAATCTCTATCTCTGGTCTGACACAAAATTGTCCTCAAATCTACACCAAATATATCCTTGAATCTATACTAAACATAGTCCTTCGGTCTAGCACAAATTTATCCTCAATCTCTATCCTCAAGCCTTAACTCAAAGCTTGACTCAATCTCAAATAAACTCTGCTATATCTGCCCTAAACCTTAACTCAAGGTTTTAGCAAATCATCAATCAAATCTGCTCACAATTCTACTCAAAGACTTATCCCAAATCTGCCTTGTAATCTTCCACAAAAGCTTACACCAATTTGTCCTCAAGTCCTCTCTAGAACTTGTCCAAATCTGCTCTACAAGTCCTCTCTAGAACTTGTCCAAATCTACTCTCAATCTTTATTGTAAGCTTACACAAATATGTCCGCAAGTCTTCTCTAAGACTTACCTTAAATCTGCTCAAAAAGTCCACACTTGAACTTGTCCAATATCATAGAAACATAAAGAGAATTGTTAGAGACTCAATATGCTTCACACTTATCACAATGCTCAATTTATTTCAATCACTCTTTGAGAAACATATAGAGAATTTTTAGAGACTCAATATGCTTCACATTCACCTCAATGCTCAATTACTTTCAATCACTCTTTTAGAAACATATAGATAATTGTTAGAGACTCAATATACTTCACACTTACAAACTCTCAATTACTTTCAATCTCTCTTTTATCATAGAAACATATGGAAAATTTTTAGAGACTCAATATGTTTCACACTCATCAACAATCAACCTCTTTCTCAAATCAATTCAAAATATAGAAAATTTTGTTTCATATAACTTGAACAATCGCTTCACACATCCACTTGACTAGGCTCAACCAACTCTACTCAACCAATCACTCAATGAAACAATCCTTGCTCACAAAACCTAGACCAAGTACATGAATATTCACTCAAAATGTTTCCAACAATACTTATCAACCAATATCACATAACAATGATACTCATGTTATTTTCAAAACCTAGTTCAAGTTCTTCACTTAACCAATGGCTTCAACAACAATGCTTATCAAACAAGGTTTTAACAACAATTCTTTATTCCAGAAAAATCTTGAAGCATTAATTCAACATACTCAATAAGGAAACCTAATTAAGTCATTTTCACTCCAAAACTTATTTTCCAAAAAATAATCAATCAACTCAAATATGGAAGAATGTGCCCATACCTTTTTCTTGATGATGAAGGAACCTCAAAAACCTACCACAACCACAAACACTTCTTTTCCAAGCTCAAAGAAGTTATAATATGATAAAATATTTCAAAAGTACAATGAAAATATCAAAATATACATACACCTTATCACTCCATCTTGAAGAAAGCATCCATCAACATATACAAAAATAATTGACCAAATACACCTTATAATTTCCTAGTTAAAATAATATCCAATACTATAAATAATTTCAATAACGTCACCTTCTTAAAATAACTCAATGGCAAGAAGTCCTCTCAAAATATAACCAACACTTTAATCCACTTATTTCTCCAATAAGACAATATGTCATAAAGGCTTTAAAAATAAAGCTAACTTCGTATTCCTCCAATTAACCAAAATAATAACCACTTAAAAATACTTTTTATCTACCCCTTTTAACTCCCTAGGACCTTATGTCAAAACCTTAGCCATTGCAAAATATATTAAAAAAATTATTATCTTTGCCTTGGTGAGACTCGAGCTCATGACGTTGCCTCTACTAGCGCCCTAGCCACAGCTCCAACCATGACATGAGCTAGCCACTCACCTTGGGAGGGAAGAGCACCACATGCTCTATCTTCTCCCTATTAGCACCTCACCCAAAAAGGATTTATGTTGCTTCCTTTGGTGCCTAACAAAGTCCACTCAAAATACTGACCAAGTCCACTCAAAACATTGCATGCTAAGATTCGAACGTAGGTCCTCCCACTCATAAGCACCCTAACTCACTTTAACTTACCACCAGACCACCACGTTGGATGGTTATGAGGTTTATGGATTCTTTCACATTATTTATTTGCTGGTGTACTTAAGACAAAACTTTATCTTCTTCCTTGCACGAAATCGCACGAAACACACAACTCACATGCCTTTGGTTAATCGAACAAGGGATGATTCTTTAGAGCCATTGGAGTAGTACACATTGCTTCCTTAAGAGCCATGAATGCTTGAGTGGCTACTTCAAACCACTCAAAAGCATCCTTATTTGTGAGAGCCATGAGAGGGGCTGCAATTATATCATAATTGTGTGCAAACTTGCAATAGTAACCAGTAAGGCCTAAAAAACCTCAAAGTTTCTTGATGGTTTTAGGTAAAGGCTAGTCCTAAATGGCCTTAATCTTATTAGGATACACTTTAACACCTTTATGAGAAATGATATGATCCAAATATTCAAATTCTTGAACACCAAAAGAGCATTTGGAGCATTTGACAAAAAGTTTTTCCTTATGTAATATATGAAAAAACTTACCCACATGCATCAAATGATCCTTCCCTATTTTACTATATACTAGAATGTCATCGATGAAGACTAAGACAAATTTATGAAGGAATGGATGAAATACATGGTTCATGATACTTTGGAAAGTGTAAGGAGCATTAGTGAGGCCAAATGGTATGACTAAGAATTCATAATCACCTTCATGAGTACAAAAAGTAATTTTGGGAATGTTCTCATATCTAACTCTGATTTGATGAAAACCAGAACATAGATCTAATTTTGTGAAAATATTTGTAGCATGCAATTAATATAAAAATAATATATGATAGGGATAGGGAATTTATCCTTGATGTTTTTTTTATTGAGGGGACAAAAATCAGGAAATATACACCAAGAGTTATCCTTACGACGAACCAAAACCACTAGTGAGGAATAAGGACTAGTGCTATGATGAATGACTCCATGTTCAAGGAGTTCTTGGATAATATTTTCAATTTCTATTTTTTGTGGTTTAGGGTATTGATAAGGATGGATATTAGGAGGAATACTTCCTAGAAAAAGATGTATGGCATGGTCATGAGATCATTTGGGATGTAGTCCTTTTGATTCTTGGAAAACTTCATCATAGTTAGCCACAATATCTTGAAGATCCTTTGAGTGAATTTTAGGAATATCCTGTACTTGCTTTTCCAAAAAATTGATTTTATCTATGAATACATAACCCCATTTCCTTAATATTTTTTCCATGTTGTGAGAACTCACTACATTTTATGGAGGAGTTGGAATTCCTTGGAGGTGAATGGTCCTTCAATTTTCTTTCCATTCCACAAAAAATTTTCTGAAATGAAACCTAACAGTGTCCAATTGTTCTAACCATTCAAATCCCAAAATAACATTTGAATTCCCTAAAATCATAACAAAGAAAGTTCCATGCCAAGTAGAACTTCCCATTTGTATCAAAACTGAAGATGTTCGACCAATACATTGAGAATTTCCTCCATTTGTAACTAAAACTTGAAACTTATCTTGATTGGAGGAGTGAATGTGTAAGTTTAATGCCTTAGTAGTTTTAAGATCAATAAAATTATGAGTACTACATGAATCGATCAACACATTTATCCTCTTTTGTTGAATGAATATTAGTACCTTGATTATATGGTGAGCTTTTAATCCCATAAGAGTGTGTACTAAAATAACCATAGTGTATTTGTCACATGTTGCTTCATCATGATCTATTTGTTCTTTAGGCATAGGTGACTCGTGTGAATTGATATCCTCAACTTACTCTTCATCTTCCTTGTTATCATATTCTATTTGAAATATTTATTTTGGTACTGTTGGTCCGAAATCTGCCACAGGAAAGGATTTTTACAATTGCACCCTAGACCCGGCCAACATTGAAAGGCTGGAAGCAAGAAATGGCTTCCAGACCAATCTCCAGAGTGGGCTGGTTCCCTTTACTATTCTAAATTTTTGGTTAAAGATAAGGGTTGCTGGAAAGAAATCAAAAGTTGCAGAAAGGAATGGGAAATATAGCCACAGGCCGAAGTGATGGGATCGAAAGATAACAGCAGGAAACTTAAAAATGCGACAACAGCAAGTAACATAAGATGTCAGCTCAATTCTCACACAACTGTATGTAGCAAATCTCTCCAATATTACACTCCAGAAATCATACTCTCACGGTAGCACTTAAATCCAAGATGCAGAATTTAAATACAACAACCATTAAGAAATACGAATACTATAAGAAATGCAACCTGACAGAAAAGAAAATCACTCATACAACCGTTGCTGAAAATCTAGCCAATACTTTTATTCCTCGCAGATACAATTCCAGTTTCTAGCAGAGAACTCTCCAACCACCCTTTCAAATGAAGCTTACATTGGTTTTTATAGAGGGCCGTCCTCTTTGCAACATTAAATATTTGAAACCGACTTCCTTGTGATCTACAATTATGCATTGGAAATTATGCACACGATCCCCTTAATTGCAGCCTTGGAGACCCACAAAATTGAATGCAATGTACATGTCAGCTTCGAAGAACCACCTTCATTAAATTTGTTTTTTTAAACATGTGCATGAAAAACCGTTAAAATGATCCACGACCAGCAGTTTCGAACCAAGAAAATCTTTAATTTTGGTGGCCTGGGTGCTCTTCGACCTTGACCGCATTGAAAATCCGCAAAGCATTTAATTCGGGGCAGCATTTAATCTTCGAAAATCGGAAAACCTCCTCGAAACTCACAAATATGCTTTGGGCCAACAATTTAAGCATTAATAATTAATAATAACAATAAATGTGGCAAAAATGCCAACATTCTTGGCGGCTCGCGGGGTATACAACTCGCTGTATGCAAGAATCCAGGCCTGAATCCATTGGGCTCGGAGTCAAGAAAACTTAAAGTCACCGTTGTGGTACATCTCAATGAACTGCTGCAATAGAAACTTTTGCTGAATGATTGAAAGTTAAAGAAATCTGCATTTGGCTGAACTGAACATGGAATGGAAATGAATGGAATGAGATCCCATGGATGCGCAGGCGGTGAAATGCAAATGGAATGGTAATATGATGAAATGGATGAAATGAAGAAAATAATGCGGTAGTCGATAATGTAATGTTGTCGTACTACCGACCGCAATGGATATGGAATGAAAGTAAATGAACTAATGGAATGGAAATGGAAATATGAAGGTCGTGGAATGAGATTGAACTAAACTGTAAATAAATGCGTAAAATGACAGAACTTAGAAGAAAGGGATAAGAAGGAACGGGAATAATAGGAATGGGGAAAAGAAACAACAGTCGTGGCTTTGTTTTTTTTTTTTTACTACAGAAGAAAAAGAAGGAGGAAGATGAAGAAGGGAAAGGAAAGAAAAAGGGAAGGGAAAAGAAGAAAGTGCTAGAAAGCCACCAAACTATTGGGATTGGAAAAGCACAAAAGGAAAACAAGCACGGACGGCTCGCAAGCAACAAGAACCGAGGTGAACAAATAAAAATATTTTTTTTTTCTCTTCTATTTTTTTTTTTCTAGTTTTATATATCTATATACAAGGGTTTACGACATGATTGGCATGTCGCCACCACAAACCCGATCTCAGGAGTTATCCGGTAAATCTGCAATGTCCCGCCCAGATTTGGTCATACTTGAGTCGGTCCCTGAAATTGGGCTGGCTTCTTCCTGTAGTTCTCCCTTCGACAGTGGTAGTGTCATGATTCAAGAAGTTGACTATCTCGCTCATTATCTTCAACGACTTGCCCAAAAGACTTGCATAATGTTGCTCCTGCCCCATCTTTGGATTTAACCCCATCAAAAAATAGCTGCCATAAATGATCTGTGACAACATTCTCGATCAGCCTTGATTAGGCAATTCCCTGCTTCATGTCACTCTCAGGCTTTTGGATGGCATAACAGCCGATTTCAGTTTCCAACATGGCATTAAAATTAAGCATAGAAAACTGATCATCCAACTGAAGATTATTTAAAACTTCATTCAACAAAACAGAGTCTTCAGACTCGTCAGTAAGCATGTAAACAGATTGCACTTCCTTTTCTGTTTCTTCCAACTTTTCAATGTGAAAAGAAGAAGGCTTTTCATTTTGAATCCCTGAGACGCCTACCCTTGACAAGAATTTCTAAATGGGAATAATCTAGTGCCAAATAACCCCCTAACTTGGCGGTAAACTCCCTAGATAAACACATACTAAAGTAGGGCTCTAAATCAACCACAACAATTTCTTGGATAACAGTAACTTGGGGCATTGTATGCAGAGTAATTGGAACATCCTTAATCACACCCACTATTTTTATAGGCATACCATCTAATTGCAGAACTCCAGGACTACTCCGTGTGTACTCCATTCCCATTGCTTCATAGACTCCCTTGGGCATTACAGTTGTGGCAGCACCAGAGTCGATCATACAATTATGGACAATCCAACCCTCTATGTGCAATGACAAATAAAATGGAGGTGGCCTATTTTTTCCAGTAGTAGAGGTGGTTAAAGTTTGTGCATACACTATCTGGGTAGGACCTTTTTCATTATCCTTGATAGATTTTAATGATTCCTGTAATAAGTCTACTTGGCCTGGCAACTGCAAAGCATCATAGAGGCTTACCTTAGCGGAAGTCTTCTTAAGTTCATCAACTATGTTGTATGAAACTGCAGCAGAATCTTTCTTTTCAGCAGGTTGTTCAAATCTAGTACGATACTGCTGTGTAGCTTCCACCCGTAGTCTCTTTGTCAGTGATGGATACTTTAACTTTTCACGAGCTTGCTCTTCTGTTTCTGATCTTACCGATGCAGCTGCGGCCTTGTCTTGAACTCTGTGGAAAGCAGGATCCTTCGGTAATACAGGTGCATCAGACTTTGGAGCTGGCTTTTGCACAGCAGCAGGCACTTTCAACGGCTCTAAGATAGCAGGATCAACTGTCACGGGCTTTTTTCCAGTCCTTGTCAGAACTGAAACTTGTTCTTCAATTGGAGACATTAAATTATGGCCAGCTTCTGAGATCATGTTAACTTGTCCACCCGAAGAGCTGGCAGCCAAAGTCTGCACATAATTCAGGTGTACCATACACGTATCCTCTCCATGAGGATCATTGCAGGTTGAGCACCAATACATTCTGTCTGCAAGGGCTGCATCTTCATTTACTAAAGCAGTCAAGCTTTTTTCAGGTGCCTTACTAGTCGAGGCTGCTTGATCTCTAGTAATTTGAGGAGGTTGAAATCTCCTTGGCTGGAAATCTCTTTCAGCTTGTTTCCTCTCAATGAGGGTGATCTTGTTTCCCATGGCCCTAATTGCTGAATTTGCAGACTTAACCTCTTGTAATAAGGCGGTATATGGATCAGGGTTTGCAGGTGCAGGAGGTGCTGGCAAAGGCAAAGGAGCTGGTGGTGCTGGCAAAGCTGGAAATGCAGTGGAAACGGGAGATGGTTGCATGCTAGGTGCAGGAAGCGGTAAAGGAGCTAAGGCAGGCAACTGAGGAGCTGGGACAGGTGCAACCTGAGGTGCTTTAGAGCTCCATGATGGTGTGGGATACATAGCTGGCATAGGCTGTGGTTGTGAACCAGAATATAAATACTGAGGCAAATCTGGAATAAGAGGCATAGTTACCTTTGGTGGAAGTTTCCCTATAGCAATCAGATCAGCTTCTGCTTTTATTGCTTGTTCAAACAATTCTGGAAATGTTGTCACATTGGACTGCCGAACCGCCCAACCAATATCCGAGTTGAACGCTCTCAGGTAATAAAGTGCAGCCAATTCATCAGCAGGCCGAATGCCTTCAGGAATTCTGTGCCAGGTTCTGGTAAATCGGACATTAAAGTCAGCTATCTCCTCCTGTGGATGCCTCTGGATGACAGTAAACTGATTCAATAATGAGAAAGGGTCACCTGTTCATGAAAATGTTTAACCAGCAAATCACCGAACTGATCCCACGATGTTATAGTGCCTGGAGGCAGCGTTCGGTACCAAAATAACAATTTACCTCTCAAAGAACATACCAACAACTTCACCATTACATCCTCATCAGTAATATCATGGATAGCAGCTAAGGAAGCTACATCATTTATGTGCTCATAGGCAGTCTTACCCGTACCATCGTAAGTCGGCAAAGCCTTCAGTGCAGCCTGAGGAACTGGATTCTGAGCCTGCAAATTCAAGGCTCCAGTGCTGTTCCATGCCAAGAATTTTCTGAGTGGAGGATATTGTGCCATTGGAACTAAGGAATATGGTTGGGAAGATGAAACACTAGCAACAATACCAGGGTTTTGTTCAGCAGAAGATGGAAGGGATGGGGAAACTAATCTAGAATGCTCACCACTTCTTGAACTATCAAGTTCAAAAAATTTGACAAGATCGCCAAATTTCTTTGACTGTGATCTCGTGATCATGAATAATTTCTGAGTTCAACAAAGTCACCAAATAACAGGCAGGCGTCCACGATCAAAAATCCGGATCTTCAACTCAGCAAAGTCGCCAGATGAACTTACAAATCTCCGCTATGAGGCCAAGACAGCTCATCAAATCTTGAGACCTCCGGGTGTTAAAACAAATGTGGATTTTTGTGAGACGAAGAAGTCCGTCCCACCGGGCGTGCCAAAAAATCGTTGGTCCGAAATCGCCACAGAAAGGATTTTTACAATTGCACCCTAGACCCGGCCAACATTGAAAGGCTGGAAGCAAGAAATGGCTTCCAGACCAATCTCCAGAGTGGGCTGGTTCCCTTTACTATTCTAAATTTTTGGTTAAAGATAAGGGTTGCTGGAAAGAAATCAAAAGTTGCAGAAAGGAATGGGAAATATAGCCACAGGCCGAAGTGATGGGATCGGAAGATAATAGCAGGAAACTTAAAAATGCGACAACAACAAGTAACATAAGATGTCAGCTCAATTCTCACACAACTGTATGTAGCAAATCTCTCCAATATTACACTCCGGAAATCATACTCTCACGGCAGCACTTAAATCCAAGATGCAGAATTTAAATACAACAACCATTAAGAAATACGAATACTATAAGAAATGCAACCTGACGTAAAAGAAAATCACTCATACAACCGTTGCTGAAAATCTGAAGCCAATACTTTTATTCCTGCAGATACAATTCCAGTTTCTAGCAGAGAACTCTCCAACCACCCTTTCAAATGAAGCTTACATTGGTTTTTATAGAGGGTCGTCCTCTTTGCAACATTAAATATTTGAAACCGACTTCCTTGTGATCTACAATTATGCATTGGAAATTATGCACACGATCCCCTTAATTGCAGCCTTGGAGACCCACAAAATTGAATGCAATGTACATGTCAGCTTCGAAGAACCACCTTCATTAAATTTGTTTTTTAAACATGTGCATGAAAAACCGTTAAAATGATCCACGACCAGCAGTTTTGAACCAAGAAAATCTTTAATTTTGGTGGCCTAGGTGCTCTTCGACCTTGACCGCATTGAAAATCCGCAAAGCATTTAATTCGGGGCAGCATTTAATCTTCGAAAATCGGAAAAACCTCCTCGAAACTCACAAAACCGCTTTGGGCCAACAATTTAAGCATTAATAATTAATAATAACAATAAATGTGGCAAAAATGCCAACAGGTACACATGCTTGATATTTTAGATGATGATTGTGATATTTATAGTAGTAATATCTTGATGGTTGGTCATTTCTATGGAAGGAATTATTGCAATATTAAGGATTATTATAAGAGTCACATTTGAAAGATGTCAAATTTTGCATCTTTTTCTTAGCCAGCTTAGTAATCCTTATAGTGTCATCCAAGGAGTATGGATCTTGTAAATATACTTTAATTTGAATATTCTATTTTAACTCATGTCTAAATATTGAAGCCACCACATCAGTTTGTAAATCTCCTGTATAAGAAAGGAGACTTGTGATTTCTAAAACATAATCTCTTACTAAGCTAGTTTGTTTAAGTGCCAACAGACGAACAATGTATGAGGATGAAGTACCTTCATAAAATATCTTCAAAAAAATCTTCTTGAATTTAGGACATAATAGGGGTCTACTATGTTGATGTTTTTGCCAAGAAAACCATTGGTAAGCTTCAGTACCTAGTTTGGATGAGGCATAAGGAACTTTTTTAGATTCAGGCACACGATATAGTTGTAATATACCTTCCATTTTAGCTATCCAACCTCGTGGATCACCCCCCTCAAATGTAGGCATATAATCACATGGAATATTAACACTTGTAGGTCATATTGCTTGTTGATAAACCTCCTCTGTATCCTGATCCTCATTATACTACTATTTATGGTAGTTATTTGGAGAATGAGGAGCTTCTTGGTTTTGTTTCTTCAATAATTGTTCCAACATTAAATTCATGGTGCTCATACTAGTCATTAGTTGAGTTATACATTATTAGGCATCTTGGTTACTTGAATTGGTGTTTTCCATTTCCTCATGTGTGATATTATCATGGGATGAGTTGAATGAAGCCATGGGATTAATAGTAGTATGGTTGGGATCAAAGTTGTTAATGCGTAAAGAAGAGTTGTATTGTGTACCTTTATTTCATGGAGGTCTTCTTGGTGACGTTTAAATTCCTTTTGTATTATCTGTACTAGATAATCAACCATTTGGTCCTTTGGTCCACCTACCACTCATGCACCATAGTTGATACTAATTTATCACAAAAATTTCTAAAAGGTTGAAGAATTACAAAAATTATCCTCAATGATAATTCCTTCAAAAACTTGTCCTTTATTGCAAACTTTTTGACAAACCTTACAATTTTTTTGATTAAATGGAAAACAAATTGGTTGTTATCTGCTTGATTATCACTTCAAATATGATGTAGCTATCGAATTTGAATGACAACGGCTATTTTTTTAGGGTAATACAATGACTAGCAGATTTGAACAATAATGACTATGACCCAATGGATAGTAGCTACCCAAGACTAAACACGACTCAACAACTACTTTTGGCAAGATCAAGACTCACAACGAGCTAATATCAGATGGTAGAATTATGACCACTAGACCCCACATTGAATTAAATAGAAGGATGCACAATTCAATGGATTATGAAAGCTAGACTTAGAATATGACAACTGGCATACGACTTGGGAATACGAAAACTAGATGATAGACTATGACAATTAGCGTATGACTCAACAAGATGACTCTATATATTATGTATGACTTGGGATGTATAACACAATAGATTATGAAACTGGGCACATAGACAATGAAATATACAATTGGACACCGACTTGGAAAGAGATAAGACCCAATAAATTCATGGAAATTGACTAAGCGTAGGAGCAAGGGTTTGTGTGGTCGAAGCCTCAAAACACTTAGTGCATGAAATTCAATATAAGGCACAAATACACATCTCTCTGCCTAATGTGGGATATTGTTATATAACTAGGGCGGTGAATAAACAAACAAACCTTAGAAATTTTGCTTAAACTACGGTTACCTGGCGTTTGATTGAACGAAGTATATTATCAACCCAAATCTTGCACAATTTTAAATGGCACTTTGATTTGTATTCTAATGCTCAGTTTTCCAATTATTATCTTGAGGTATTCAAATGATTCTTCTATCTTGGATAGTGTGTGGAACCAATTATTAATAGGACAAATTTCTTCTATATGCGATACAAGATTAACGACTATGATAAATTGCCTAATGATTTGACTTCCCCATAGGTGAATTGAATCTAAAAATGAGGGTGCCTTATTTATTATATTTTTTTGGTTAGGTTTTGTAACCTCCTTGAACGATACAAATGAAGAATGATTCCACAATAGCCTAGCTCTCGCTATCTTCACAAACAAGGGTTTATAAACAAAGACTTAATTTATGCATGAAAGTTATCTGAATTGGTGAAAAAGTATTAGGATGAACTTATACTTGACAAACCTTCACATTCTGCTATCGAAAGTTTTAGAATGGCTTTTTGATAAATTCCATGAAACTAATTTTTTGGAGAAAACTTACCCTCTAGATGTCTAGGAATATGAAAATGTTGGATGATTTACACTAGTTTTTTCACTACCATGCATTTGCCTGGAGGAATTTTATCTAGGGTTTTCGCTTGCAGGTGATTGGTTTTTAACCTTAGCAATATTTTAATATAGTTCCTTAGACTATACTAATTCCTATGCCTATTATATTTTTCTTTTCATCGATGTGTGAACTTCATCCATCACAAAAAATGATTCTTGAATTGATACATGAGATGAAGGCTCCTATTTTCAATGTAAGGAAGGCCGATGTCGATTAATGCACTCTAAAATAAATTTTATGCTACACAAAGTGATTGGGAAGTATGTGGTGTCTTCAAAAAAAATTGGCGTTTCCCTAGATGGAACAACAATATACTTTTTGGACAATTCTGATTTCCCATGTTGCCAAGAAGGTCGCTTTGATACCACTTGGAGAAAACTTTCTCAGAAATACACAAATACAATGCAAATGAAATAAATAAATTAATATGCTTGCCACTTTAGAAGGGCAAATTCCTTCACCACTAAGGAGGGCTTAGTCCTTGCAATTATGCAAATAATTTGTGAAAGATGAAAATATGATCAATGATAAATCAGACTAAGTTATTTAGTAATAAATAAATAACTCGGTGAACATTTGAAATATAGTTGACTAGCTATATTGGTTTGTAACAAAATTAGTTTAGACCAACCAAATTTGCATTGCTTGAACCAATAGGGACTAAGTTATTTTTAGTGGAGCTCAAGGAAATATTGATAGTGCTAAATATTTATGGCCCCTATAAAGAGAAGATGCAATAATGGGATAAGATTATGGATCATAAGTTTCTAGAAGTTGATAATTTAATTTTAGGAGGTGATTTAAAACTAACTATTTCTAGGAATGAAGTATGGGGTGTTGCTACTACAACCAATCCATTGGTTGCTGTAGCTACAAAATTTGGACACATCTCCAAATTACTAATGCTATTAAAATATATTAATTACCCTAATAACGTATAAATCATCCTCAAAAATCCCTGCCTCAATATTCATGCTAAAAAATATAAAAAATAGCTTAATTGCACTCTCTCCAAAAAAATCGGATGATCTCGACAAAATCAAATGTATCCGACAAAATTGGATGCATCTTATTTCATCAAAATTCCACATGTGCCTAAATTAGGTACCCATACTAGATTTTGAACCTAATATGGATGTCACTAGCCACCCAACAAAATAGAATGATTCGATAAAATTAGATACAATCGGTTGCATCTAAATCAAACTAAAAGCCTAATTTGGCCTAAGAACCTAATTTGCTTTGCAACTCACCTGATACCTCAAATAGAAACAACCATTTTAATCCCTCATATCCACTGTAATCAGTCTAGTTGATGATTTTTGCAGAGGAGCTTGGAAAAGAGAAGGAGTTTGGAGCTTTTTGACAGGTTACAGTAGGAGATATCACTGTCAATTCATCATCCAAGGAGCATACAACTATGACATCATTTTCAGTATACTCATACTTGTTTTTACTTAAATTTTATTATATTTTCCTACTATTTGTATGAAATAAGTTGTGTTTGATTTCATCACTGCTACGTTTAATTTTTTTCTCTGCCTTACAGAACTAGCCATTGGACAAAACCGATTGCATACGATTTTGTGCTTTGCATATGTTTTTGTCCTTAGCGTATGATTCCATACCTGCACCCCTATGAGGGTAAAATTATACATTCTAGATATTTTATTTTATATTATCAGCATCATAGTATTATTAATTTATACAATTTTATATTACAAATCTCTTTTATTGCTAGATCTAGCATTATTTTTCATTTTATGATTAGAATAATCAATATTTTACTTTATCTATGGTTGGCTAAAATAACCGAGGGGATTTTACTATCACAGACCACGATCTACTATGGTCTATGTAGATCCCTCTTTCCCAAATCCAAAATCTAGTATTCTATTGTGAAATTGTAGGTTTTGAATGAAATGTATGCATTTTATTTCATAATACAAAATCATACATCTGGTTTCATCTTGTCTACGTCTGGTTTCATACAGTGCAGCTGATTTCATCAAAAATCAAACTTTTGGGTCAGGTAAGTGATCAAAATTAATTTTTTCACTATCAGATTTACATTTTTTGTTCTATAAGCATTTTTAGTTAATTATAATAATAGAAAACCCCAAAAACATAAATTTATTACATATTTTATAAAACACAAAAATACAAAAAGAAAGCATGCCAACTTAGAAACCTTGCATCATAGTTAAATTTATAACGCTTTTTAGATGGACTTGTATGTATTTTCTTCATCTAAAATTCAATTACATATAGCTAGATAGAAATTGCATTTTTGCCAAACCTAGGTTGTATGTGAGACAAAATAATCAAATCAAAACACTACCTCACCTAGGCATGGAAATCGCCATAGCAAGTATTTCCTGGTGAACCCCACCCATTTTGTTGACAAACACCAAAGAGTGTGCAACAGAAGCACTTCTCATCCGAGATGTAGATCCTTTATTTTCCCATCCCCTTTCAAGCATGGATCCATTATCCTAGAAGAAAAGGGTAAAAAAAATTTGGGTCTACATTCTTTGGTGAACCCGATGTGAACCGCACCTTCATTATAAAATTTGTTATCTTTTACTTAAAAAAAACAAAAACAAAATCTCATTAAATGTTAGAAAAAAAAATTAATGCATCCTTCTATATAGATCTTAGGAGAACACTTATTTAACAAGAGGTTAATATCCCTATGAACATAATGGAACAAAACACCACGTAGATTTATGAAAACACTTTAGTATCCTTAAAAACAAATCCCAAGAAATTAGAGAAATTGGGAGAATTGATGTCACTAGAGCATTAGGACCTAGTTATTATTATCCTTACTTTAAAATCAAAATATGTTGTGAGCACTGGCTTGCAAACAAATGAGTTGGTGTCCACATAGATATTTATCCTTGGGATAATTACTTAGAAGAAGCCTTAAGCGTCCATAGATTCTTGGTATATTTAGAAAATAATGAAGTGACCCTAGAAAAAAAAAAAAGATTTTAGAAGGCACCTAGGGTGATCTTGTTTCAAGAGTATTGTTATGAGTTACAAGTTCAACATGTTAACTCATAAACTAAAGGATTTACATTTGTCTGTTTCATTCAACTCTTAATAGATGCTTTCTCTTTTGAAGAACATTACATGAGCCTAGAATATTTGGAACCTATCAATGATATCCATAGGCTCTTTGGAGAATATTGAAACCATTTAATGTTATTTTCCAAAATCTTGTAAATATTTGAATTAAAGCACAATAAATTGTTTGCTCAAAACAATAAAAATAAACAAAAAAAAACTTTTTAACATCGCTAGAAAATATACCTAAAAACATGAGAAGTGGTAAACAAGTGGCAATTCGTTTTGAAGATGAGCTGGAAATTGATCCTAATATAGAATCAAAAATGGAAGAAGTCCTAGAACAACAAGAACATCAAATAGCACAAAGTGAAGAAGATGAAACTATTAATGATATAGATCCAAAAGTAGGACCTCTAGAAAGTGTTCATTTTCAATCCATGCAACATTTATGTGACTTTCTAAATCAAAATTAGGAGGCCATCACTAATGTGTTAGAAATAGAATACCAAATTGAAAAGGGAGATTTATTTATGGAGGCAGCCTTAGAAGCAGCCTTTCGACTTTACCCACAACCTGAAACATATATGAACACTTCATTACAACATGCGATTGACAATGATCCTCCTTTAGATAGTACAAAATATATGCCTCCTCTAGAATACAATTCCCAAGAATAGATACCTAAACCACCACCACAACAAATCATTAATTCAAATGCTGCAATTACTTCCAATCAAAAACAACCATTTTATTCTAAAAAAAAACTACTTTGCTTTCTCAATATTTTGAACATGTATTTGATCTAAATTCTTTCCAAAAAATTAAAATACACAAATTCCAAGTTTTCCTTGACCAAAGATTCAAAAAAATACAAATCCTTATAAACTCCAATATCCTTCTTATACTTCGAACCCTATGCATTATAATATTCCCATCACAACTCCTTATACGTCAACATAGCAAACCTATTATCTGCCACATGGTAACATCATAAACCAAAATAAAAGCAATGATCCATCACATCATCTCGAAGCTATAGTGAATCAGTTAGCTTCACACTTGGATCAAATTAACCCATATCATCCTACATATATATATAAAGAGATGTATAATTTACCATTAGATCCTATGGTCATTGCTAAGCCATACCCTAAACGGTTCCCTATGACTATTATTTCGATCTATAAAGCAATGAAATATCCCATAGAACATCTTCGCATGTTTAGGAAAACATGACATGACATCACTTATGATGATGCACTATTGCTAAAAATATCCCCAAAACGTTTAGGAGGAATGACATTAGAATGGTATTGTCAGCGACAAACACATTCTTTAAGAAATTTTGAAGAAACCACGAAAATGTTTGTACATCAATTTGGTGCTTACATAGAAAGGCATGTTACAATAAAAGATTTATACAACCTTAAACAAGGAAAATAATAAATTTTTGGATAATTCTTAACCCGATGGAGGAAACTTTTGGTAAAATTACATTTTGCTTTACTTCCAAGAGAAATGTTAGACATCTTTATTAGAAATTTTCAAGAACAATTGTCTTACAAGTTAGCCACAACTACCATAAATTCCTTTGACCAAGCTATGGATTTAGCCAGAAGGGTAGAGGAAGCCCTAATCAGAAGGGGACAATTTAAAAAATATATATGAATATAAATCATCTAAGAATCAATACAAAAATAAACATGTGGTAGGTTATGGGGTCAAAAATAGTAGACCCCCAAAAAAAGTTAATACCACAGTAACTAAAAAATATTTTATGTTGAAAGCACCCCAAAAACCTCCATTGCAAAATTTTACAATTTTAAATCAATCCTTGACAATGTTTTTACCACAACTAGTATAAATAGGTCTAATAAAGTTGTCGAAGATATGACAACTTGATCCTTCTCAACTGTGGTACAAACTTGATCAATATTGTGACTATCACCAAGTTGATGTACATCCAACAAACACCTGTAGAAGATTAAAACATATAGTCCAAGACCTAATTGATGAAGGAAAATTGAAAGTGGAAATCCCTCCACCAAATAAAAATCTTTAGGCAAATACGCAACCACAACAGGTGTAAAATGTAAACCAAAATTTGGATATTTTCCAAAACCCATTGCCAAATTGTGGCAAGGAAGCTATAAATCAATTAGATTACAAAAATACACCTCATACAACAAGATATGTGGGAACAATTGAAAATTATTTATCATTTCAACCTCCACTAAATATTTTTCTGCCTACTCAATCCAACATGAAAATAAAACAACTTCAAAGAAGAAAACCACAACAATCATCCTTGGATGAAATAGAAAGTGAATTAGAATATGAAATAGATATTAATTCACAACAAAATAATATATCAGGAGATGAGTTAGGGGAAATCTTACCCATTACTAATTCACTAACTCCATAAGAACCATTTACAAGAATTATAACCACTCGTACTTCATCATAATAAATTCTTCCTATCAAACAAAGTTCAACTACAAGAATACAAGTTGTTCGTCCAAACAATATTGTAGGTATGATTGGATATATTACTCGACAACAAGTCCAAACTCAAAATTCTCAATCTCCCACTCAAATAAATGATGTTGACCAATCGCTTGTTGTTCTAAAATTACCTCATAATGGAAATAACATAATTAGATTCCAACAAAAGACTCCATTTGATATCAACGATCAACTAGCTAATACAATAGCTAGGATTTCTATGTTAGACCTTCTTAGAACTTAAACCATCCATAGAGAGGAATTAATGAATACTTTAAGACAAATGATGGTACCTCAAGATATAGAGCCAACTGCTATAGTCAACGTTGTAGTTTCTCATGAAACCGATTACATTTATTTCCATGATAAAGGCATTCCTTCCCAGAGACAATCATATTTATATAAAAAATTTAATTATAGATTTTTGCATCAAAAGAGTGTTAATTGATAATGTCTCATCCCTAAACATATGTACTTATAACTTCTTCCAAATATTTGGATTTAAGAAAGAAGATTTTAGATAAATTGAAATGATTATTAAAGCTTTAAATGATGAAACACAATAGGCTTGATGAGTTATCTCCATTCCACTACAAGTTGGTCCTAGGATTTTAGTCACATACATATTTTTTGTACCATGCCCAAAATCATACAACATATTTTTAGGACATCCTTAGATCAAAGCCATGAGAGCAGTCCCCTCTACTTTGCATCAATGTATTAAATTTGAATTTAATAACCAGTTGATCACCATTCATGGTGATCCTAGACCATTCAAAATGTGTGCAATGGAAGAACCCATCAATGTACCCTTTTGTCCTACTCTCTCATCAGTAGAACCTAAACCTTCTAAAACTTTTTTAACTAAATAAAACCCATCACCCTCTTTTGAATCATAAAAACCTTCTGATAAGGATAATCCCTCTACATCATATCCTTTGATATATGAAGTTTTACAAGACTTATCTACTATATTGAAGCCCACAAAACAAGATGACTATAATGTATAAGATTCCATTATTTTTTCTCAACTACCACCATCCCTACATATAGATGGGTTACCATAAAAGCAAAGAAACATCTATCATGTTAGAAGTTGTACTTTCATTGGTGTTAGATGTGCTTTAGATAAAATTAATATCAAGAAAATGAGATTTACCTGTGATGAATATGGTTTTGCTCAATGCTTCTTTTCTAATAAATATATAAAATCTAAACAGATGATGTGTGATATGGGATACAAAGGTAAAGTTTTAGGTCCCCTAGAAAATGGGATACTTGAACCAATCAAAGTAGAGGAATGGCATACCCGATGTGACGTAGGCTATATCCCCTCAAAAACTCAACCTTTCCCTTTTTATGAATATGATCATCTTATAACATATGAGGAATACTTATAAAAACAAGAACAAGTAGAGAAACGTAAGAAATATTATGATTTTTCTTGCAATATGTTATCAGTAGTATATCCAAAAAATGATAGCTAATTCATATGAATGTGTAGAAGGGGATGTCTTTTATGATATTCCTCATGAAGAAATAATGAGAAATAGGTTCTTCTTTGATGGGTCTATCCCATGTATAGCCCACGTTCAAACAACTACATAGGAAGAATTAGCTTACTTATCTCTATAATAACTTCAAGAAATGGGTGTTTCACCCACACCTCCCAATTTTGAAAGAGATTTAAGTATTGAAGTAGAGGCCATCCTAAAAATTAATATTGAAACAAAAAGTAATTCTCACATAGTCAAAATCAAGACTGATTTAGATAAATACGAACAAACCAAATATACAGAATTTCTCACACAATATCCTGACATCTTCGCTTGGACATACGCAGATATGCCAAGCCTAGATCCTTCTATGGTTATGCACCATTTAGTGGTTCGTCCTTATGCTAAACTAGTAAAACAAAAACTCATGAAAATGCATCCTAAAGTAGCTTTGTTGGTTAAAAATGAATTACAAAAACTCTCGGATGTAAATTTCATTCAAGCCATATGTTATTATGATTGGATATCTAATGTTGTGCTCGTAACCAAAATAGAGGCTACTAAAATCAGATTTTGTACTGATTTTAGGGACATCAATGCTACATGTCCCAAAGATGACTTTTCCCTTCCTAATATAGATCAGATTATTGATTTCATAGTTGGATGTGGAATTTTATCACTTATGGATGGATTTTCAAGATATAATAAAATTTGTATAGCACATGAAGATCAACCTAAAACCACATTTATTACACATTGAGGAACTTCTATTGGAAAGTGATGTCCTTCGATCTAAATAATGTAGGGGCAACTTACCAGTGAGCTATGACATACATGTTTTTATGATATGATGTATGATATTCTATATGATTATGTGGATTACATCATAGCTCAATTTATAAAGTGAGAAGATCATATACCTAAATTACGGTGAGTCTTTTATAGAATCCGAGAATATAAATTTTGATTGAATCTAGATAAATGTGTGTTTGGAGTAAAATCAAGAAATTTGTTAGATTTTATAGTTTCCATGCATGACATAGAAATAGACCCTATAAATATTAAGGCTATCATTGATATGCCACCACCTAAAAATTTAACAAAACTTAGAAGTCTACAAGGTAAGATCCAGTTCATTCTATGCTTTATTAAAAAACTAGAAGATAAATTTAAACCCTTTCTTAGACTGCTTAAGAAATATACACCTTTTTTATGGGATAAGGAGTGTCAATAAGCTTTCAAAACTCTTAAGACATATTTACTTACCCCATCGGTGCTTGTTCCACCTAGACCAGAGCACCCATTCATATTTATATATATATATATATATATATATATATATATATATATAGAACTTGCGCTAGGCACAATGTTAGCACAACATGATAAGGATAAGAAAGAATGAGCCATTTACTACATAAGAAAAAATTTAATAAGTTATGAAACTCAGTACACTCCTTTAGAAAATATTTGTTTAGTTTTTGTGTTCTCTACACAAAAATTGCACCACTACATGCTTAGTCAAAAGACTTACGTTATTGCTAAATTTGATCCATTACGATATTTAATGAGTAGACCTTATTTATCAGGATGAGTAGAAAAATGGGTTCTTGCTTTGAGTGAGTTTAACCTAACCTTTATTGGGTAGAAATACATTAAAGGGTAAGTCATAGCAGATCAGCTCATCATTGCTCCCCTTGAGTCTACTCATCCTTTAACAATAGAATTTCCTAATGAATGCCTTAATTCATATACTCATTCTTCATAATCATGGTCTCTATTTTTTGATGAAGCCCGTTGTATGAGTTGTGTAGGTAGCATATTGGTATACCTATAGAAACAACTTATACCATTATATTAAAAAATCCAATTTACTTGCACAAACAATACAGTAGAATATGAAGCATTAATCCTTGGATTACGAACAACCTTAACCCTTAATATAAAAGTACTCTCAATTTTTGAAGACTCACAACTTGTGGTGAATCAAGTCAACAACAATTATCAAACCCAAGATGAGAAGATACATCCTTATAAATAATACATTTTAAAATTTATTTTTTTATTTGAAAAGGTTACATGCCACGTACTAGTAATCATTCTACGAATGCTATGGTAGCTACTGCTTATCTTATCCATTTGGAATTGATTAATGATCATGCTACTATCATTATTCATCAACTTCAAAAACCTACATCGTTAGAGTCATGTTTAGAGCCTTTTGAAATATTTACAATTGAAGAAGTAGTTTTAGAACCATGGTATGGAGATACTTTAAAATTTCTCCAAGATGGATAATTTCCAAATGGCTTCGATAGAAACCAATGACGAGCATAACACAAGTGATTTTTTTCTTCATAATTATCGGAGGTAGTTTATATAAAAATATTTCAAAGGCATCCTTTTACGATACCTCAATATTAATGAATCCAAGAGATCTCTAAGCGAGTTTCATGACGGATCTTGTGGAGGTCATTTTAGTAGTGATGACATAGCCAAAAAGCTCCTAATAATGGGATACTTTTGACCCTCCATGGAAAAATATGCTCATGAATATGTACATAAATGTGACAAATGTCAAAATCATGCAAACCTTGTTCTTACTCCTGCCTAAGAACTTCAAGCTAGTTCTTCTCCTTGGCCCTTTTCAAAATGGGGTCTAGACATTTTTGGAAAAATAAATCTGATTTATTTAGATGGCCATAAATTCATTATTACCACAACAAAATATTTTACAAAATGGGTAGAAGCTATGCCATTAGCTTCTTGTATAGGAACCTAAGTCTTAAAATTCATTTTTTAACAAATCATATGTAGATTTGGGATTCCATACACACTTGTTTTAGATAATGGAACATGTTTTAAAAATAAATACATCAAAAAGCTTTGTGCAAAATATAAAATTCAACATAGATGGTCTACTCCATACTACTCACAAGGAAATGGTCAAGTTGAAGCATCTAATAAACCTTTAATTAAAATATTAAAAATATTGGTAACACTATGGCAGAACAAGGAGAACATGATAGGGATATTGTTGGTCATGATGTTGACAATCCTCCTGTTAGAACTTTTGAATACCCTATTCATCTAAATCCTACTCAGAATGCTCCTATGAAAACAATTTCACCCTTAGTATTACCAATATTTAGGGGAGTTGTTTCTGAAGATCCTGATCAATTTTTGTTTGAATTCAAGGTCTTGTATCAAAATTATGACTATGTCAATGATAACCAGAAACTGAAGTTATTTCCCTCTACACTCAAATATGTAGCCTTACGGTGGTTTATGATCCTTGAACCAGATTCAATCCACACTTGGGATCAAATGGAAATTGCATTTTTGGATAAGTATCAGAAGTATTGTAGAGTGAGAAATAGGAAGGATGAGTTATTTCGGATAAGACAAGAAGAGGATGAAAACTTAGAGGATTATCTTGATAGATTTGCCTTTATCAAAAAGAGATGTGGTCCTGTGGAAACTGACTTATTAAAAACTATATTTTTGAGAGGTTTGTAGGATGATTCTAGAGAAGGATTATACTTAATGGGAAAATGAGATATAAACCAGCTTGATATTAATGATATTGTAGAGTTGTGCAGAAATTATTCCCGCACTAGGCAAATAAGAAGGAAAAGAAATCCTGGTAATACTGATATAAAATATTTGGAGGAAATGGCTAATATGAAAATTGATATACTTGTTCAACTAAACACTGCTTTAGGAGAAAGAAATACAAGAGCCAATTCTTCACCACCCCTGTCTATCTATTTTCCTAGGTGCAAAAATAAGCATGCTCTGCAAGATTATCCTTTGGACAAGACTTCAATTTCAACAATTTGTGGCATTTTCTCAAAGGAGAATAAAACTGATAAATATCACCTTTTGCCCCATCTTCAGAGTTTTTTAGAAACCCAAGTTGAAGAACTTCATCCTATCGGGAAAATGCCAGGAGGCAACATCATACAAAACCAAAATACCCCACTTTTCTTCAAATTGGGGATAGAATCCTTGGAATATGCCATGGGAATATACCGAACCTCCTCCCCAAACTTGAAATCAATCTTGGGCAGCCCCTCAAGATTGGTCACATTTTGGTTAAAATCATCCATGGCATTCAGTTAATCCATCTTGGGTACCAAATCAATCAGGGCAAAGATGGGGGCCACAATACCCATCCTATCAAGGGTAGCATAGGTATCAATCACCAAATCAACACTTGATGCCAGCCCCTAATCAAAAATTTTAGGGAAGAGTTCAACCACAACAAACACAACCAATTAAGAAACCTCCACTTCCAGCTCAGCCTATGGCTAACCCCAATAACAACAGATAAGTAGCCCCTATTTATGAAGCTGAGTCTGAAGAGACTGTTGGAGTCCATGTGCTTGATTGTAGTAACATCCAATTACATTCAAGGAAGGTTTTACCTGACCCTACACCACCCACTATTGAATAAATTGATGGAAAGCAAGAATTTTCAAGTCCAAAAAAACCACAAACAGAGCAAAAAGAGGAAAAAACAAAAATTTTACAAGGAAAAATTGAACCTGCCTTGGCAGACCTACCATATCTTGAAAGGTTTGACCACACTATCACTACTCCTGAATCATAATTAATCATAGAATTAAGGAAAATTTCTATCTCACCCCCTTCATTGCAGGTAATAAAGGATGTACCTATGATTAGGAAAACCATTCAGGAGTTGTGTATAAGGAAACCTGGCAGGAAGAAGAAAGCCTTTCCTAAGACTATACAAATAGAAGGTAAGTTGGCTGGCCTACTTTTTGGAAAACTAGTACCCCCTAAATATGGTGATCCAGGGAGTCCAGTAGTTACAATTACTATTGGGTTAGTTCAAATTCCAAATGTACTTATCGATTTAAGAGCTGCAATCAATGTGATGACTAAGGAAACCATGCAAAAATTGGAGCTCAATAACCTTAGTCCTAATACTACAGTTTTGGAAATGGCAGATAGGTCAGTGGCTAAACCGGAAGGAATTCTGGAGGATGTTGCCATTGAAGTGTCTTCTTGGGAATACCCTGTATATTTCTTAGTGTTGTAGCCTAGAAACTCAGCTAATGGCTATCCTATTATTCTAGGATGACCTTGGCTTGCCATTGCAGCTGCATTTATAGACTACAGGTCAAGTGAGATGACCATTTCAAATGGTGTAGACCTAAAAAATATTTCCTTATATCCACCAGCCCAACTTTCAGCCAAATTTTTTGGATAGATACGGTATCCTGAGTCTGATGAAGAACAAGAAACTATTATCGCCTTGGCCACCGTTGTAGTAAAAGAACATATTGAATAACTTAATTCACCAGAAAGATAAATCTTTGAACATGAAATAATTTTGGTGAAAACATTGCAAGAAGAAGGCCTTAGAGATGATCAAATTCTTGTCCATCGTTTGTTATGGAAAGATGAAGAATAAACTGCTGAATATCTGTCATCTATTCCACTACAAGAAAGCTCCTTCACATTGCCACATGGATGGCATTATCATCTTCTAACTTCTTTCACCTATCCTATGCAAATGATCCCATAAGGTATCACATTTACACCAGAATCAAGAGTATTTCATACTCTGCAACCACATAATTATCTCTTAAATGCTTTAATTAGTAAATATGAGGTTGTCAAATCTGTTTATCCAGGTATTAAGCAGATTGAGATACAACTAGGAAATTTTTTGAACATTAATAGCTGGTTGACTAATGAGAAAGAAGCCAAATTATTTGCTATTTTACAGATACATGTTCAAGATTTTGCTTGGAGTTATAAGGACATGACTAGAATTCACCCTGATGTGTGTACACATAGGATATACACTGAAGATGTCAAACCAGTAAGACAACCACAAAGGCATCTGAATCCCACTCTAAAGGATATTGTTAAGGAAGAAATCGAAAAACTATTGGATGTAGGATTCATTTATCCAATTTTAGATAGTAGGTGGGTTTCACCATTGGTCATTGCTCCAAAGAAAAATGGTAATATGAGAGTATGTGTGGACTACAGGGAATTGAATAAGGTCACACATAAATATCACTTTCCATTACCATTTATAGACCAAGTGTTGGACACCCTTGCTGGTACAAAATTTTTATGTTTCCTTGATGGTTAGTGGTTATAATCAGATCCAGGTTGCACCAGAAGACCAGGAAAAGACAACTTTCACATGTCCTTGGGGAACATTTTCTTACAGAGTGTTACCCTTCAGTTTGTGCAATGCACTAGTAACTTTTTAGAGAGCTTTTTTGGCTATCTTTTCTGATATAACAAATGAAAGTGTAGAGATCTAACAAATGAAAGTGTAGATATTTATATGGATGACTTCATAGTGTTTGGAGATACATTTGAATATAGTTTAGAACAACTTGAAAAAATTTTAATACGCTATGAAACATATCATTTGTCTCTGAATCCTGATAAAATTTGTTTAATGATGGAGGAAGGGATTGTCCTTGGTCATCATATCTCCTCTTATGGGATCAAGGTTGATCCTAAAAAGGTGGAAGTCATCAAAAACCTTCCTCCTCGAAAAACTCAAACTAATGTGAGGAGTTTTTTGGGACACATTGGTTTCTACCATAAATTTATTACCAATTTTAGTACTATAGCCAATCCAATATTTGCATTACTAATGAAAAATTCTGAATTTTCTTGGTCTACTGAATGTCAAAAGTCTTTTGATAAATTAAAATAAAAGTTAACTCCCCTTGTATTGAGAGGACCTAATTGGGAATTGCCCTTCCATATTCAAACTAAGCTTCCAATATTGCTATCGGAGCTGCATTAGGTAAAATTAACAATGGGGAGCATTATGCCATTTATTACATCAGTAAAAACTTAATAGGAGATGAAAATAACTACACTACTACTGAGAAGGAATTCTTAGTTGTAGTAAATGCTATTAATAAGTTCTGACACTATATCACATGATATCAGGTATTCATTCATACAGATCATGCTGCCATTAAATACTTGATGAATAAACCTCTGGTTAGTGCAAGAATTATTTTATGGTTAATACTATTGTAGGTATTTGATATTACTATAGTCAATAAACTAGGGAAGTCTAATGTAGTGGCAAATTTCTTGTCAAGATTGTCAAATGCAGATACAGAGAAATTGGTTGTGGATGTGTTTCCTGATGAGAAATTATTTGTTATTTTTGTACAATCTCCATGGTTTGCAGATATAGCTAATTATTTAGCTACAGGGAATATTCCTCTTCACTTTACTCCTAAACAAAAGAAATAGTTGATCAAGCAAAGTTCTTCTTTTGAATGGATAGGAGGTTTATTGTTTAAATGTAGTCCTAACCATGTTTTGTGCAGGTGTGTTCACAAGGACGAGGTATATGACATCCTGTGAGCATGTCATGATGAACCATCAGGAGGGCATTATTCAATGAAAAGTACCATTCAAAATATTTTGGGTACTGGTTACTACTAGCCATCCTTGCACAAAGATGTCAAAAGGCATGTCAAAAATTGTGATGCATGCCAAAGGATGGGTAAGCCTAAGTTTACTAGTGAAATGCCTTTACAACCTCAATTAGGTATAGAACCATTTGAAATGTGGGGGCTAGATTTTTTAGGACCCATTGATCCACCTTCCCAAGGGAAAGTGCATATCTTGGTATGTACTGATTATGTAACCAAGTGGGTAGAAGCCCATGCTTTTAAGCATGCATGAGAAGAGAAAGTTATTGATTTCTTGTATTCAAAAATATTTTTGCAACTTGGAGCCCCACATTCTATCACCACTGATCAGGGACCTCAGTTTACCTCAAAAGTTGTTGAAGCCTTTACAAAGCTGTATGAAATAAAACATCGAAAATCCTCACCTTACCATATGCAAGCCAATGGCCAAGTTGAAGTGACAAATAGGGAATTAGAGAGAATATTAACCAAAACTGTAGCAGTCCATAGGAGGAATTGGGTGGAGAAGTTGCTTGAAGCAATTTGGGCTTATAACACCACTTGGAAATCCACTACTGGATTTACTCCCTATGAATTGGTTTATGGAAAAAAGCCTCTTTTGCCTATTGAGTTTGAATTACTAACTCTTCGAACTACTTTAGAAGTTGGTATTGATTTGTCATAGGCATAGACAGACCAGATTATGCAGCTCAATGCATTGGATGAGCTATAGAGGGATGCATTGCACTAGACTGAGTTGATCTAAGCACAACAAAAATTATGGCATGATAGTCACATTCAACAAATGAAGTTTTAGCAAGGCGACTGGGCTTTGTTGTTTGACTCACATTATGAAGACTATCCTAGAAAATTGCAAACTAGGTGGCTTGGACCATATTAGATTGAGGAAGTGTTTGCAAATGGAGATGTACATCTTTCACCAATAGATGATTCAAGAAGGAAAATGGTGGTTAATGGTCATCGTCTTCGGATATATCACAAACCGTTAACCAAGGAGGAGTTTCTCAAGAAAGTAGGAAACTTGGATGTATTAGTATTGGAAGAAAACACTTCTTCCAAGATGGACTCAATTAAGTAACATGAACCACAATATATAAAAAAAAAATGAAAAAACTAAAATATATATATATAATAATAATAATAATTCAGAATGTGAAAAGCTCTTTGAGGCACATCTGAATTGGGCTTACATGAAAACCGGTTTTTTTGGCATGTTTGCAAAATGGACCCACCACCATTCCATTCATTCTCACCATTGTTTCAATATTTACCATTCCATTCATTTTCACCATTGTTTCACTATTTACCATTTCACTCATTCTCACCTCTGTTTCACTGTTTTCTAGATTGCACCTGTTACACTTTGAGGAGTCAACTTAAAATCAGTAGAAAACAACATTTGTACAAAATTTAGATGGAATGGTTTCTTCAGGTATGTGCCTTTTTCTATTTTAATATTGTAAATATTTATTATGTAGTGTATGATATCCCTAGTTAGTATAAAGCATACATAAGGTATGGTTCCAGAAAGTTATCAATGTAGTCTAAGGCATAAAAGGCTCTTAAAATGCTCTTAAAAAGTATTTCTTTGGAACAAATCTACTGCACATAACAAGTTTCCGAATGAAGAAGCTTTAGAATTAGTTTTGGAATGAAAATGGTATATGCTCTGGAATGGACTATGCAATAAAACCGATTGGAATGAATTAACAAAAAGGTTAATTCATTAATCTCTTGAATCAGATGGTTAAAAAGTCAAATAAATTAAAAATTTTGAAGGTTTTGCGCCAATTGGGTTGGAAATAGTATTTGGAACACAGGTTTCAAATTCAAGTTCCAAAGCAAAGATTTGAGGGGGCGTGGAGTTTCAAAAATTTTCTCATGTGACCAATATGGCACACAACTCAAAGCCTGTTGAAAAGGAGGACTCTCGTAAAAATTTAATTATCCCATATCACTCCTAACAACTATAATTATATGATCACACGCAGTAACATCCGATTGATGGTAAATTTTGCATGCAATGAATTGCCACCACGTGCCAAGTTCATGTTACCTAGCATGTTTGGAAGTTATTATAGTGTTGCACTCATTTACTCTTCACCATTGAGCATTACTCTTTATAGACTCAAGTATTCCAAAGCTGAGAAACACCTACAGTAAAATTTTTAGACCTAAGATATGCAGAACCCCAATCATTGATAATGGGAGAACAGAAGAATAAAATTGAGCTAGATAACATAGAATATTTGCAAAAATATGGGGAATGCATGAAAAATTTTACTTAAGGGGGATTTATGCCCTTCTTGCACAATTTCGATGGGTATTCAGAAGGGTTGGCTGCTGAGTTCGCACGTACCTTCCACAACAACCAAATTCATATCAATGGCATGACCATCCAAGTAAGTCCTAAAATTCTCAGCCAGGTTATTGAATTACCATTGCATGGGTTCAAATTTAAAAATTAGGGAAAAATAATTTAGTTGAACTTGTAAATCAGTTCAGGGGAAATGAGGATAGGCCCACTGAGTTTGTATTAAGTAATAATATCTACAAGGGGGTCAAAAGAACAAGTTTACAGCCTCCTTGGGATGAAGTTGTGGTATGGGTCATTAGGTTTTTGACCTATGATGGGCAATTCCCTATCCTCTCAGGACATCATATGCGAATTTTAACCCATCTTCGTCATGACCGCTCAAACCTTGAACTGAAGGTAAATCTACCTCTGTACCTATACCGGGAGCTAGTAAATATGGCCAAAAAGTACCAAGCAGGAAAATGATCTCCCAAACACCATGGCCTAATCAAGATGATATGCAGACATCACTTCATGGGAAACCCTAGAAGCTTTGATAGGTTTTTTCATGCATGGAATGAGTTGATTGAGGAAGAGGCATTTGAAAGCCCTGGATCTGAAGAAGAGGTAAAGGTTGAAGAACTTGAATCTGAAGTAGAAATACAAATTGAAAATTTTGAGCATGAAATTGAAACTGAATCTTATCAAAAATAAATTTCTTCCTCACCACAGGGACCTCCATCCTCTAGGACAAGGAAGCAAAGAGAGAAATAGTCTAAGATTGATCCTTTAGCTATTTTTCTACATTTTTTGAAAATGTAACTATTTTTCCCACTCAGTCCACTGAGCAATTTGGAAGTTAAATCAGGGAAGGGCAGATGGATAAGGGAACACCTAAAGCAGACCCTACCCTAGGATTGAAAAACTCCATTTCACAATCTAAAAGAAACAAAAGCAATAATCTTCAAGATTGAGAAGGTCTTCAAGACTTCAGAAATCCACCAACATAGGTGATGTGGAAAAGGAAGAAGGAACTGCACATGTTGATACCCTACAGGTGGAAGAAACTATAAGTGCCAAGGGCACGAATAGTGCAACAGATATGGCTATGCCTACAATGTCCCTCAATTACTCATCAGACTCAAAAGACATAACCATAACAGAGGAAGTAGGGGGATACACCACTATTGTAGAAATGCCTGCACCACTTGTAGATTATCCTGATTCTAAGGAAGAATCTGTAGCATCTGAGGAAGGGGAGGATGATTTAAGCATCGAAGAGGAGAATTAAATAGATATAAAAACTTAGTTGCATGCATCCATGAGTGTAATTAAAACACATATAGGATGTATTGAACAAAGTGAAGCTTCTTTGAAGGAAAAATATGATATTATTGCTAAGTTATGGCAAGAGATAGAGGTTGTAAAGGCTAGACTCACACTTCTAGAGCAGCATCCTCCTCAGTATGACTCTGGAGATGAATTAGCCAATATTCTATTGAACTTGGCTGGTGATGCAACCTTATCTGAGAGGAACTCACCAATTAGGGCAGCAATTGAAGAGGAAGAAGTTGCACAAGCACCACAACAAGTTGAAGACAGAATAAAGGATGAGCATCCAGGGACATAGCAGATAACCAAATCAATAACACCTACAGAGGGATAAATAACAGTACAAGAAGAGGTAATTCCATAGTCTCATCAAAATCTTATTAATTTGAATGCATATGAGATTGAACTAGTAGAAATTGGAACACAGACAAAGCCCCCTATACTTGAAAAGGTGGATGCAGGCATCCAAGTTAATGTCATTCCACAAATGCAACCAATAGTTAGGTCACCAGAAATAGTTTCATTAGAAAAATATAATTAATATGTGGCATATTGGATGGCAAGATGTCATCAATTAGAAGGAAAGGTCTCATCACTACAGACCTTAAAAAAAGAGCTAGAACAAAAAAAATTAGAAATTGAAAAAATTGAAGGAACAAGTGCAGGATGTATGCCAGATTGTAGAGTGTACGGTTCAGTGTCGGAGGCCAGTCAGATTCTACAACTTAATTTTGAAATAAAAATACCTCCATTGGCAAACAATGAGGATCACCTCTAGCCTCTCTCACAAATTGGAAACACCTAGTGAGTTTCTAGAAGCTTTTTGGCAAAGTTCTGTAGAACACCAGAATTTGCTATGTGAATTGTTCCTGCATAATTTATTTTTGCCAACCGAAGTTATCTTCCTTCCCCATGTCTTCACTAGTGATATTTATCTTAGGGCTTTTCAGTCTACACTCTAGAATAAAATATATTGGGAGAAGGAAAAGAAAACCAGCAAGGCCATGGAATTACAGGCAGTTTTACTCATTAGGTATGTTCACCTGAACCATATGACCTCCATCGGTGAGCACTATACTCTAAGAATGGATGACAGAGTAAGAAAAATATATTTGGAGAACTTGCAGAAATGCATAGATGGTTTTCAAACCTTCTGTGCAGCATCTTTTGCTGATGCTTTATTAGCTTGCAAAAATAGGTGGGGAGAGTTACCTATATCACTACAGAAGAGAGAACCCATCTCACCAAATAACCTGATGTGGTATAGAATAAGGGAAGAATGTATAATCCAGACCATATTTGAGGTAAAGGAGTGGTGGATAGGTCTCAGGTATAGGAATCCAACAATTATCATCCCTATTCAATATTTCTTTGATAATTACCCTCAATCAGACAATCAATTCCAAGAGTGGCTCAGGGAAATCAAAGAGCACAAAGGATATTACAAAGTTGGAAGCAGACTATGGAAATATGTTGAACACTATCTTGACATAGATCTTTGTACTGCTATAGAAGAACAGAATGCATGAGGACATGCGTTAAAATAGGTTGGGGAGAAATGATGAGGCAGAACATTGCCTTATACAAATACTGCTTTTGATAACTTTTTAAACTATTTGGAACCACTTATGATATGATTTTGTACTAATTTTAGTGATACTATACATTATATTATGATGTTTGCATATTGGAATGATAAAGTGCATATGACCTATTTTGACTATTTATCAATGTTTTATAATCTTTTTCAGCTGTATTATTTAGTATATTTTGCATTAAGTTAATGTTGTAGTATTAAGGTGCTTCTCTCTATTTGGTTTTGTGTTTCTTTCATAAGATTTATCCACCGTTTAACCATTTTAAATAACCAAAAGGTGCCAAAACTTTGTCAATGAAGAACACGAGCTTATACTAAGAGGGGGGGTGAACAGTATAAGACCTCTTTTTACTTTTTCCTTTATACTTAAAAATAGTAAAGCAATATATCCAAAGCCATATCAAAGCAATGCACAATATCATCCACAAAGTGACACCAATTTTAACGTGGTTCACCCGTAATGGTCAGGCTACGTCCACAAAAATTTTCTCTAAAATTTATCTCAAAGTTCTTTGGGAATCCTTCCCAATTACAATGTTTATGAGCCTCGGCCCAAAGGATATACCTTCCCCCAATCAAAATTTATGAGCCTTTTCTCAAAGGAGATACCTTCCCCCAATCAAAATTTATGAGCCTTTGCTCAAAGGAGATACCTTCCCCCAATCAAAATTTATGAGCCTCTACTCAAAGGAGATACCTTCCCCCAATCAGAATTTATGAGCCTCTGCTCAAAGGAGATACCTTCCCCTATAATTTGGAAATTATCCCTCAAAAGATCAACTGCCTCTACCTCTTGCCAGCACGTGGAACTCCTTTCCACCAAAGACCTCCTATCCTCAATTCTTAGCCTAAGAGACCTCTGCCTTCTATGATCACGTCCACAACAACTCAACAACCTGTACCAAACACAGTCAGTCGGTCTAGTACAAGTCTTCCTTTGTCTGTCAGATCTGTCCAACTCTTGAACAAATCAATCCTTTGCATACAAGCCTTCTCAAAGACTTGCCAAATTTTTCCTTAGGTTCTTCTCATAGAACCAATGGACCTCTGTCCTCAAGTTCTTTGATAGAACTATCAAACTCAGCTCACAAGTCCTCTGCTAGGACCTATCCAAATCTGCTCACAAGTCCCCACCGAAACCTGTCCAAAATTGCTCACAAGTCCCCATCGTAACATTTCCAAAATTTCTCACAAGTCCCTACCAGAACCTGTCCAAAAACTACTCACAAGTCCCCACTGGAACCTGTCCAAAAACTGCTCACAAGTCCCCACTAGAACCTGTCCAAAAACTGCTCACAAGTCCCCACTGGAACCTGTCAAAAACTCAACAAGCTCACCAAGAAAACTTTCTTAGTAGGAAATCACAAAGTGAGTTGTTAGAGACCCAATGTGATTTGTCAAACTCATAGAAGCATAAAGAGAATTGTTAGAGACTCAATATGTTCTATACTCAAATCCCAATCTCAAAACTCAACTCAAATCAACTCAGCTCAATCTCAATCTCAAATCTAAAAACTCAACTCAATATTTGAAATGGATAGGATAGAATGTTTTCTTTCAAAAACATGAAACCCCAACAATTACCAACTATGCAAAGAATCACATAACAATGATACTCATGTTCTTTTCACCATCAATTAGGGCTTCAACAACAATGCTAATCAAACAAGGTTTAGTCAACCAACACCATTCAACTCAACATCAACCTTGAAGCATTCAACCAATCATCACAAGAAAAGGAAACAAGTAGAAATCCTTTTCCCTCCAAAGATATTTGAACAAAACAACCACCAACACAATATCACCAAATGCAAAGAATAACTTGCTCAAATCAACTCAATGGAGTAAGCCCAATATCATGAATCAAGTAAAGCAATAACTTGATCAAACAACCTCTATGGAAGCAACTCAACCATCAAACTCAAAACAGCAAACCAAGGGTTCCACCAACTCAATGCAAGTAGCTAGACTCACAAATATAAACTCTAGTGCACAAAGCTTCCACTATCTAAAACCAAAAATTATGCATTCACCAAAAACTCTCCTTAAGGATAACAATGCATAAGTAGTCTTCAACAAACCATAAAATAGGATTTACACCTAGCCAAAGGATACCTAGTAGAATACCTTTTCACTCCAACATTATTTCAGAAAACATACACCAATCATACTCATAAGAAGAATGTGCCCATACCTTATTGGAGTAGAAGATAATTGAACCTTCAAGCTATCACCACACACAACTCTCAAACTTCCAACCAAGTTAGGGTTAGAATAAAAAGAAATGAACAATAATATAAACTTCCTTTATTACACCTTTTAGCTCCACTTATTTAAACACAACCACCATAACATGCCAATAAATCAACAATCACAGACTCACACCTTATACCTCCATTTTTAATTTTAGCATAGCAAAGAATAATCTTAAAAATGCATCCAAAGAAATATGCCCTTATTTCTCCTAATTTTTTATTCAATGCTAATCACAAAAGCCAAAACTCATAAAATTTAATCACACCTTATAAATCGCTATCCAATAAACTCCGAATTTCACAGCATAAAGACGTTTTAATAAAAACGTGTGTTACTCTAGCAAAGCACCCTCGCGAGACTCGAAACGACGACCTCTGCCAATGTAGTGCCCAATAGCAACCTTCGCTACCACTAGCCCACGTGGGCTACAAAGTTCACAAGTGAACTTCCCTCCACTTCACCCTCGAAAAAACTCCTGAAGACTTTTCAACCGCACGTGCTTCTAAGTCTTCCTTCGATTGCAGCGAATACAGAGCACAAACATCGCAAATTGCATTCAAGGAATTTCGAATTAATTAGCCTTCCAACCTTAGGAGTTGGAGAATAAATAGTCTCTTCGAAGACACCTTGACGTTAGTGAAAATAAAGACCATTTCGAAATTAATCAAAAGTCTTTTCAAAAAGGGTTTAAAAACCCTTAAATACTTTTAATAAATTAAGAATAAAAAAAGGTTTAAAAACCTTTGAGTATTTTTAATAAATTAAAAATAATTTCTCCCTTAATTAATTAAATAATTAATTAATTAAAACCTTGAAGGGTTTTAAATAATAATTAAATAAATAATAAAGAGAACCTCCATTGGTTTTAATAAAAACCATTTAACTTGGTTTTAATAAAAACCGGTTTGGTTTTAATGAAAAACCCTTGCCAATGGAATCTCTCCGGATTCTCTTAAAAATATTCTCTTGGAATCTTCCACATTTGAAGCCAACATATCCTCTTAACATTAATGCCATTTCCTTTTGACATCAATGACAACTCATAGACAAGAAGCTAGGATCTCAAACCCAAAATTGCCAACAATCTCCCCCTTTGTCATTGATGGCAAACCATGCTTCTCAACAACACAGAAACTCAACATAAATAGCTCCCCCTGTCTTGAGGCTCTCCCCCTTTGTCATCAATGGAAAAGGGTCACCTTTGGGGCTCGGGACTAAGAATGAGCCTCTTAGCTTAGTCCCTCCCCCACCTCCTGATGAGGTGATTAATTCTTGGGTGGGAGTAAAACTCCCATTAGGCACTGATCATCATCAGTGTCTATAGCTGCCTTACCATGTCTTCTCTTGTTCTCCTTGTCCATAATCATATTCTTGTTCCTGTCACTGTTCCTGTTCTTAACCATGCCTTGATCCTTGGACCTGTTCATACCACTGTTTCTGTTCCTGTACCTTAGAAATTCAGCTCTACACTGTCTAGCTATGTGACCTTCATTGATGCACTTATAACGAGTAATAATGTTATTTCTTTGAGGCATACCTGTTCTTTGAATCCACTTGTTCTGACTAACCTTGTTCTTGTTATTAGCCTTGCAGTAAATTGAATTATGCCCAAATTGTTTACAAGAGTAGCAATACCCTTGAAAGTAACTAGCACTTCTGAAACTGTCATTTACCTCCTTCACTTGAGCCATGCAATGTGAAGCCATGTGACCAAACCTATGACAAGCAAAACATCTGCCTTGAAACTTTCCTTTAATTGACCTCTTAGGTTTTGAAAACTTCTTCTTCTCATTCTGAATTATGTTTTATGTTTCTGTGCATCTATCATACAAGGACTCCTTTTTTGAAATACTTTCCTCATCAGAACTTTCTTCCTTTTGGAATCTCTTACTAGATTCCCCAACCTATTCCTTGTGTTTCTTACCAAAACCAAGACCTATTTTATCTTTTGTCTTTCTTTGACCTTTGATGAGAGACTTAACCTTTTTGGATCTATATTGAAACCTGTAAATCTTATCCTTGTAATCTTTAGTTTCCTCTTTCAAAGAATCCATTTTTTGTTCTAACTCACTATACTCAAGAACCTTAGACTCTAACTCATCCTTGAGTTCCTGTGTCTTAGCTATAGAGAAGTCAAGACTTTCTATAAGATCATCTCTCTCCATATAACATTCATCTAACTTATCCTTGAGTCTAGAATTCTTCTTTCTTTCCTTTTTCAAAGCACTAAGAGCACTAATAAGTTCACCTTCAAGATCTACTTCATATTCCTCTATGTCTTCCTCTATTTGTTTGCTTTTTGAATCATCAAAGCCTTTTTCAAATTTCTTATCACTAGAGGTGCTACCCTTTTCAAAAACCATACATGCATCTTCCTTATAGTTTTTTGAAGCATCCTCATACATACTAGAAACCAAATCATTATTTTTGCAATCATCCCCAAGGTGACAAAAATTTCCACATCTAAGACATTTCATGATAATGAATCTATGTTTCGGTTCTTCCTCTTTTTCTGATATGAACAACATCTCATTTTCATTATCACTTGAATAACTTTCACTATCACTACTAGAACACTTACTTGCTTTTTCTAGGTAGAAAATCTTCTTGTGCTTGTGAGAATACCTCTTTCCTTGATTGTTGTGCTCATCTTTGTTTTTACTGTGATGCTTGTGCTTTTCGAATCCTTGCTCTTAGAATCCTGTTTATCTTCATCACTTTCATTCTTGGGAATAGTACAATCAGTAGCATAATGACCAAACTTTCCACAATTGAAACATCTTATATTTTTCATACTTTTGTGCTTTCTAGAGAACTTGCCTTTCTTGTTGTAATATGCCTCTTCATTACTAGAAGACTCATCACTATCTTGAAGCTATTTACCCTTGGATTTCTTGGTAGCCTTGAAAGCCGCCTCTTTCTTGACATCAACCTTCACTTGAGTTCTCAACTCAAATGTTGCAAGTATACTATGGAGCTCATCCTTTTTCAACTTATCCAAATCTTTAGCTTCCTCAATAGCAAAAATATTTTCACTAAATCTATTAGGAAGAGATCTTAAAATCTTATCACAAAAATCATTTTTAGCAAGCTCAAGACCTAAGTCTTTCATGGAGTTAACAACCTCATCCATACGAAGCATGTAGTCACTAATATTTTCATCATCATTCATCTTGAGTTGTTCAAAAATACCTTTGAAGTGTCTCAACTTGGCCTTTCTGACATTTGTATCACCTGTATGAACCACCTTCAATCTGTTTCCACATTTCACTAGTTGTATTGCAGTGAATCACTTTGGTGAGATCTGCTTTCTATAAGCCTTTCAGGATTGCATTCATTGCTTTTGAATTGTTGTGATGTAGGATCCTTTCTTCTTTAGTATTAGGACCATGTTCAAGAATAGTGTACTCATCTTCAATCACTTCCCAAACCTCATTCCCAAGTGCCATTAGATGAACCTTCATCGTTGCACTCCAAAGACCAAAATCTGACCCATCAAGAATAGGTGCTGCATTGCCACTTGAATAATCCATTGTGTTCTTTACTAGCTTTTCCTTCAAGCTATTAAAATTTTCGAAGGCACCCGCTCTGATACTAATTGAAGAACACAAGCTTATACTGAGAGGGTGGGTGAACAATATAAGACCTCTTTTTACTTTTTTCTTTATACTTCAAAATAGTAAAGCAATATACCCAAAGAAATATCAAAGCAATGCACAATATCATCCACAAAGTGACACCAATTTTAATGTGGTTCACCCAGAATGGCTAGGCTACGTCCACAAAACTTTTCTCTAAAATTTATCTCAAATTTCTTTGGAAATCCTTCCCAATTACAATGTTTATGAGCCTTGGCCCAAATGAGATACCTTCCTTCAATCAAAATTTATGAGCCTCTACTCAAAGGAGATACCTTCCCCCAATCAGAATTTATGAGCCTCTGCTCAAAGGAGATACCTTCCCCTAATCAAAATTTATGAGCCTCTACTCAAAGGAGATACCTTCCCCTCTACTCTGGAAATGATCCCTCGAATATCAACTGCCTCTACCTCTTGCCAGCACGTGGAACTCCTTTCCATCGAAGACCTCCTGTCCTTAATGCTTAGCCTAAGAGACCTCTACCTTCTATGATCACGTCCATAGCAGCTCAGCAACCTATACCAAACACAGTCAGTCGATCTAGTACAAGTCTTCCTCTGTCTGTCATATTTGTCCAACTCTTGAACAAATCAATCCTCTACATACAAGCCTTCTCAAAGACTTGTCAAATCTGTCCTCAGGTTCTTCTCATAGAACCAATGCACCTCTGTCCTCAAGTTCTCTAATAGAACTATCAAACTCATCTCACAAGTCCTCTACTAGGACCTGTCCAAATCTGCTCACAAGTCCCCATCGAAACCTATCCAAAACTGCTCACAAGTCCCACCGAAACCTATCCAAAATTGCTCGCAAGTCCCCACCAAAACCTATCCAAAAACTGCTCAAAAATCCCCACTAGAACCTGTCCAAAAACTGCTCACAAGTCCCCACTAGAACCTGTCCAAAAACTGCTCACAAGTCCCCATTGGAACCTGTCAAAAACTCAGCAAGCTCACCAAGAAAAACTTTCTTAGTAGGAAATCACAAAGTGAATTGTTAGAGACCCAATGTGATTTTTCAAACTCATATAAGCATAAAGAGAATTTTTAGAGACTCAATATGTTCTATACTCAAATCCCAATCTCAAAACTCAACTCAAATCAACTCAGCTCAATCTCAATCTCAAATCTGAAAACTCAACTCAATATTTGAAATGGATAGGATAGAATGTTTTCTTTCAAGAACATGAAACCCCAACAATTGCCAACTATGCAAAGAATCACATAACAATGATACTCATGTTCTTTTCACCATCAATTAGGGTTTCAACAATAATGCTCATCAAACAAGGTTTAGTCAACCAACACCATTCAACTCAACATCAACCTTGAAGCATTCAACCAATCATCACAAGAAAAGGAAACAAGTAGAAATCCTGTTCCTTCCAAAGATATTTGAACAAAATAGCCACCAACACAATATCACCAAATGCAAAGAATAACTTACTCAAATCAACTCAATGGAGTAAGCCCAATATCATGAATCAAGTAAAGCAATAACTTGATCAAACAACCTCTATGGAAGCAACTCAACCATCAAACTCAAAACAGCCAACCAAGGGTTCCACCAACTCAATGCAAGTAGCTAGACTCACAAATATAAACTCTAGTGCACAAAGCTTCCACTATCTAAAACCAAAAATTATGCATTCACCAAAAACTCTCCTTAAGGATAACAATGCATAAGTAGTCTTCAACAAACCATAAAATAGGATTTACACCTAGCCAAAGGATACCTAGTAGAATACCTTTTCACTCCAACCTTATTTCAGAAAACATACACCAATCATACTCATAAGAAGAATGTGCCCATACCTTATTGGAGTAGAAGATAATTGAACCTTCAAGCTGTCACCACACATAACTCTCAAACTTCCAACCAAGTTAGGGTTAGAATAAAAAGAAATGATCAATAATATAAACTTCCTTTATTACACCTTTTAGCTCCACTTATTTAAACACAACCACCATAACATGCCAATAAATCAACAATCACAGACTCACACCTTATACCTCCATTTTTAATTTTAGCATAGCAAAGAATAATCTTAAAAATACATCCAAAGAAATATGCCCTTATTTCTCCTAATTTTTTATTCAATGCTAATCACAAAAGCCAAAACTCATAAAATTTAATCACACCTTATAAATCGCTATCCAATAAACTCTGAATTTCACAGCATAAAGACGTTTTAATAAAAACGTGTGTTACTCTAGCAAAGCACCCTCGCGAGACTCGAAACGACGACCTCCGCCAATGTAGTGCCCAATAGCAGCCTTCGCTACCACTAGCCCACGTGGGCTACAAAGTTCACAAGTGAACTTCCCTCCACTTCACCCTCGAAAAAACTCCCGAAGACTTTTCAACCGCACGTGCTTCTAAGTCTTCCTTCGATTGCAGCGAATACAGAGCACAAACATTGCAAATTGCATTCGAGGAATTTCGAATTAATTAGCCTTCCAACCTTAGGAGTTGGAGAATAAATAGTATCTTCGAAGACACCTTGACGTCGGCGAAAATAAAGACCATTTCGAAATTAATCAAAAGTCTTTTCAAAAAGGGTTTAAAAACCCTTAAATACTTTTAATAAATTAAGAATAAAAAAAGGTTTAAAAACCTTTAAGTATTTTTAATAAATTAAAAATAATTCCTCCCTTAATTAATTAATTAAAAACTTGAAGGGTTTTAAATAATAATTAAATAAATAATAAAGAGAACCTCCATTGGTTTTAATAAAAACCATTTAACTTGGTTTTAATAAAAAGCGGTTTGGTTTTAATGAAAAACCCTTGCCAATGGAATCTCTCCGGATTCTTTTAAAAAGATTCTCTTGGAATATTCCACCTTTGAAGCCAACACATCCTCTTAACATTAATGCCATTTCCTTTTGACATCAATGACAACTCGTAGACAAGAAGCTAGGATCTCAAACCCAAAATTGCCAACAGTCAACAGTTTGACTGTGCAGAAAATAGGAACTTTTCCATAAGTCAAGATTGACATACTCAATTTTATCTAGCACTATAGGCTTATCGAACTAGTGTTGGAACCCCTACTGGTGCTCCACCCTTTGTCTTAGTATATGGCACTGAAGTTATATTTCTATTTGAGCTTGAAGTCCTTTCTTTATGTCTTTTACTTAAAAATGCTAAAGTAGGAGATAAATATCGTGCTGGAGGATTAAGCCAATTGGATTTATTAGATGAAAAATGTATAAATGCTTTAGAGAACCTTTGTTCATATCAAGACAAACTCAAAAGATCATATTCTAAAAAATTCCATACTCAATATTTTGCGATAAGTGATTTAGTTCTTAAATAAAATAAAAAAATACAAATGCTCAAGATGATTTAAAAGAAAAATTCAAACAAAATTGGTTGGGACGGAATGCGAGGATAGAAAAAATGACACAAGGAGGATGCAACTGGGCTGCGAATATAGGCAAAACAAGTGGGCAACACAATACAGGTGACATGTAAGACATCAAATTGTATGAGGAAGGGAAGAAGCATGTGACTAAAGTCACAATTTCCTTATGGTGCAAGATCGTTTAAAAATGCTTTTAATATCTCCCCCACTGTAAATGTGGGGTAAAACTTTGGATGAATTTTTTTTTTTAAATTTAATTTGTGCCCGTACCTTAGTTTCAAAATTTAATTTATAGTTTTGATTGGCCGAAGGTGTCTCGCTTCTGCGCACGTTTACTGGCGATGTGTGTCATCTACAAATGAGGGAGAAGGTGATTGTTTTGATGAATATCGCCTCCCTATGATATTTGTTAACCCCTTCCAACCTTGCAAGAGTACAAAAAACTTTATGCTATGGTTGGTACTCACCTGGATCAATCGATATTAAACGTATGGCGATGCGGTGCTTTATTTTCCATAGGTACAGATCATCAGAGTGGGATGACACCTAAAATTTACCTCTTTGACCAGTTTAAATATGGAATTAGACCTTCACAATGTGCATCGACGTCAACTTATCCTTGGTGTGAGTAACCTAATGTGTTACGGCAATATTTCCATCCTAAGTGTCTTGAATGTGATTTCGATAAATGCTCCATATGTATGCAGTTGGTAGAAGAGTTATGACATGACCAGGATCATGTCTCTTGATACCACTTGGGGCAAAACCCTAGGTGTTCCCCCTATAATCTATTAAATGTTGTAACAATCAATTACCACACAATGTTACAACAAACCTTTATGAAGCTAGTACGACTATATATCAATTCAAAGGATGATAAATTACAAATTGAACTCGCCACTCAGGGAGGGTTTCACCTTGAGATCATTTGTTGGATCCAAATTTATAGAAATTACCTTCCTACCAATAACAAAGAGGAAATGTTGCATACTATTGTAGTAATTGAATACCATTTTTATTATCCTTTATGTTGCCTCCCTCTACCCAATGCATGCACTCAATTTTTTTATTTTTAGGCTATTCAAGAGGTCAATCACTCGCTCTTGCAATCCAACTATCAATAATTAACAAGGATGACATAACATCAAGATTAGTCGGGTACGTGTGTTTTAAAATATATAACTAATTTTTTTCCTTCTTTGCCATTTACCTCCACGTGTTATAATAATTAATTAATTTTTAAAAATTACTCGCTTTTCTTCCAACCCACGCATTTGCTTCATTTTTTCTTTCTCGACCATCAATCCCCACTTCTCCTTCCACATGTCCTCTTCATTTTTTTATTTCTCGACTACCAGCCCCTTTAAATAATTTGTATACCCTACATTAAATAAACCCCCTCCCTCCTACCACCACGCATTTATTTTATTAAATTTAAATTAATTTATATACCCCCATTAAATACACCCTTTTGTTTTATATTTAAAAATAAAATAAAATAATAAAAATATTATAATAAATTAAAAAATTAAAGAAAAGAAAATTAGTTTAATTAAAAAGGAAATAAATTAATAGTAAAATAAAAATTAAAAAAATAAATGAATTATGATTATCTCTTCAAATTGATCAAAGTTTATGAGTGAACCTACCACCACCATTGGTTGGACATGACTCAATAGTAAATTACAACATACTAGTTTTTTAGGGGATGTGTGTATGAGCAAAAAGAAGTGCCAACATAGAAATCATGGTAAGCATCACAACACTCCCATTAATATCAATAGTTTTTACCAATGTATTATTTCTTATTTAAACACTATGTCTTCACCTCCACTTAACACCTCAAGTTCCTCCTCTTCTCCTCCCATTAACCCTCCCATGGTCACTCCTAACACTATCACTCCAACTAGTAATCCTCTTCCCAATACTATTGACCCTTATCTATGTACATATATTAGGCATTAAGATCAAAGAATTGTTTCAATGTCCATAGCCTTAAGCAATCAAGAACACTTGATTTCTTCCATTATCCAATCCTTGCTTACTATTGAAAAACACCTAAAATTATCCACTACTATGCCTCCTATGCTCTTGGTATCTCAAAAAACCATTGGGTAACAATATTTGACCATTCATAAAGTACCGAATACTACTATTCTTCCACAACCACAACCTAGTCATAATCCTCTAGCTTTCAGCTCTTATGGCCGAGGTTTTACTTCTAATTTAGATTTATTAGTAGGTGGTGATTCTAATTCCCTTGAATGGCCTCATGATTTTATTGTTTCTCATATTAACATACCCACCTTTGAAGGTGTTGATCCTAAAAAATGGTTGGCCAAAATAGAAGACCTTAACCATATGTACCATATTCCTGAAATAGGTCATGTTACATTAGCAACTTCTAAGTTGGGTACTCAATCTTATTAGTGGTTTTTATGGTAGCTCTACCAATAAGGTGGTCCTCTGTTGTGGTATAACTTCAAGAAATTATTTCTTCAAATATTTGACAAGGGATATTCCACATCATATGTGGTATGTCTTATGCAAATTAAGCAAACAAAAATAGTGGAAGAGTATTGCTTTGAGTTCACAAGTATTCTCACCTATACCTGTCAATTGAATCCATTAGTGGTCATATCTAAATGTTTCTATGGTCTTAATGATACAATTTAGAAGGCTATCGACATGCATGATCCTTATACTCTTGATGATGCACAACATATCGTTCTAGCAATCGAATAAAAGCTCTAAGATTTTGGTCCTCCATATAGAAATAACTTCAACTATTATCATCCTTAAAACAATTTTGAGCATTCCATAGGATTTTTATATTTTAAATTTTGTTCACACCATCCCCAAGATCAAGCTATGAATATTTTCATAACTTTCTCTTGGAATATGGAGACACATCAATTTTTGAGGATGAAGATTTATTATAGTAGGAGTAATTGGGAAAACTAGGACAACAACCAATAGAATTAGATGAAGCAAAACAAGAGGATGATACTATAGATAATAACAATTGATCATACTCTTATGGGTGACCAAGCTTATCACACTATCAACATGCAAGAATTAATTAAATGAAAATGTGTTAATGTATTGATTGATTCAAGTAGCACAAAATTTTATAGATAGTAAGACAACAAAATCCTTGGGTTTGTATATAAATACTTCAAATCAAGATAAATTTTAAGTATTAATTGCAAATGGGGATACTTCTCAATGCATAGTTTGAATGGCTAAAGTTAATATTCAAATGGAATATTATACTTGAGTGGGCAATCCTTTGTTATAAACCTGAGAATTTTAGATGTCATCTTGGGAGCACAATGGCTATCTTAGCTTGGCAATGTTATTATTAATCTAAAAAATTATGTCAACTGGATATAGAATGAAAGGGTTATTTATCTCCAAGGAACTCAACCCCTCCCTCTAAGGTGGTTAGTTCACATCGTATGGAGAACATATTAAATAAAGGTAGGTATGGATTCTTTTCCCAAGTGAATTACAAGGAGGCTTAATTCTTGGATCCATCTCTTTCAAATATTCCATTCAATCACTGGAACATTGTGGATAGATATGAGGATTTATTTAGTGAACCAAGAGGTCTACCTCCTAAGTGCACACATGATAATGTCATCCATATGATTATTGGAAGTCAACCTCCTAAAGTGCATCCTTATCGCTACTCATATCCCCAAAATTTAGATATTGAGAAGTAGGTTTAGTAAATGTTAAAGCATGGAATTCTCCATCCAAACATTAGTCCATATTACTCTTTTATGGTGATGGTACGATGTAAGGATAAATTTTGAAGCATGTTTCCTAGTTTTCATCCTCACAACAAGATCACTATAAAATTTTCCTATCCCTATAATAGATGATTTGTTGAAGGAATTGCATAGTTCTAGATACTTCACTAAATCAAACTTGCATTTAGGGTTAGAGAATAGGATATCCCTAATATTACTTTCCATGCACATGAAGATCATTATGAGTTCCTAGTCATGCATTTTGGGCTCACTAATAGTCCTTACACTTTTTAAAATCTCATAAACCATGTATTTCATCCTTTTCTTCATAAGTTTATCCTAATTTTATTTTATGATATTTTAATATGCAACAAATTCACATTGGCAAAGTCCTTTACATGTTACAAAAGGAAAAAATCTTTGTTAAAAGGTCCAAATGTGTCTTTGGGATCTAAGAGATAGAATATTTGGTACATATAGTAACTCATGAAGGAGTTAAGGTAGATCCTAAAAAAATCAAAGTTTTGCAAGTTTGGACCTTACCTAAATTCCTTAAACAACTATGTGGATTTCTAGGGCTCACAAGTTATTATAGAAATTTTATCTCCAACTATGGCAATATTGTTGTGCCTCTCCTACTCTCACCAAAAAGGACATTTTTTTGGGACCAAAGCTACTTCCTAGGCCTTCCAATCCATAAAAGAAGTTATTTTTTCCACTCCAATTTTGGCCTCTCCACATTTTAGCAAGTCTTTTTCATTGAATTGATGCCTATAGCACATGTATGAGATTTGTTTTAATGCAACATGGTAACCCATTGGCCTTTGAAATTAACTACCAAGAAATAATTTGGAATGGTCCTTTTATGAGAAGGACATGCTAGCTATTTTGCATTTCTTAGAGAAATAGAGGCTTTATTTTTTGAGTAGAATTTTATCATTAATATTGTCTATGGCAACCTTAAGCATTTCCTATAGTAGAGTCTCTCATGCCATGAATAAAATAAATTGATGACCAAGATCTTGGGTTATGACTTTTTCATTGAATACAAGAAACAAAATGTGAATGTGGATGAATTATCTTCAAAATATGAGGACGATGTGGTTATCAATACCATCTCTGGTCCTCTTCCAAAATGGCTTTTTCAAATTTGGGAAGATTAGCTTTATGGTTTTGAGATTGCTTGGATAGGATATGAAAACAAGATCATCATTACATTCTTGCTTATCATACTTTGATGGAGTGCTTCACAAAAATGATTACATTTATCTTCCTCAATATTCTATTAAGTCAAATATTCTCCAATAATTGCATACATCTCCTTTGACGGGACACTCTAGATTGTTAAAAATATACCAATGGGTGAAGCAATCATTTTCATAGAAAGGATTACAAGCATATGTCAAAATGTTTGTGGTTGAGTATGATGTATGCCAATGTAACAAAGGGGAAATAATTAAATATTCGAGATTGTTGTAATCATTGTATATCCCTAACTACAAATGGAATTACATATCCATGGATTTCATTGAGGGCCATTCCAAACTAGAGGGAAAAATGGTGATATTTGTGGTAGTAGATTACCTTTTCAAGTATGATCATTTTTATGCATTACATCCCTATTCAACAAGTAATGTGGCCAAGGTATTTCTTGATTATATTTTTAAGTTACATGGTATACCTAAAACCATTGTGAGTGATCATGACCCTATCTTCACTAGCAAATTTTAAAAGGAATTGTTTCATATTAGTGGTACCAAGTTGAGTATATCCTTCTTATATCACCCTTAGTATAATGGTCAAACGACGATTGCTAATGAATGGTTGGTTACTTACCTTCATTTTTTTGCTCAAGACAAGTAGTATCAATGGATCTAATGACTTTCATTAGCAAAAATTTGGTAAAATACTTACTAATTTTCCTTAATATGTCCCCATTTGAAGTAGTGTATGGTCAAAAACCTCTATCATTCATGGACTAGATTTCTATGATCCTAAAATTACCTAGGTAGATTGATATGGATATCATGGGATAGACATAGGTTTTGTTTATAGGTTTAATAAAACCTTAGGTTAAGACTTAGTCTTAAGTCTTATTTTTAATTTTATGAATAATTTGTAAAAGTGAGACTTTGTTGCTCATGTAGACTTGGCATAAGTCTTCTAGATAGATTAGTTGGAAATATATAGGTAAGGGTCAGTTAGAGGGTTATCCCTAAAATAAGTTATGGTCATCTTATCCTCCATTTTTTGAGGATATATGAACGTAAATTGTGCTTATTTAAGCACCTATTTTCTAATGTAAATTATCTTGGATTAAATTCCTAACCATTGGATTTTAATTTCTTATTATAGATGATTTGTTACAACAACATAAAATTGTACTTCAACTTCTTGAAGATAATTTTACCCTAATCCAAAATATTATGAAGCGATAATAGAATTCACATTATTTTGAATAATATTCAATGTGGGAGATATGGTATTTTTGCACATGCAACCTTTCAAGCAATTATCCTTGAAGACCAAGTCTAGTTAGAATTTGGCTCCTCAATTTTATCAAGGTGGGTCAACACATTGGTGGAATAGCATATTAGTTGGAGCTCTATCCTCTTCCTACATCCAGGGTTACGCATAAGCACAAAATATCGTAAATTGGATCTATTTAGGATTTTCAAGATTTTAAATTGGCTAATTTTGGATCCTTTCACTGGGACCCATTCACCCAAAATTTACAGGGTGGAAGTTTTTTTGGGGTAAATTTGCCCACTGTTAATAATCATGAACCTAATTTTATTTTAATTCGTCAACCTCAAATTACATATGATTTTTATTTTTCCACCCAATTCACCTTCAAATTATAAATGATTTTATTTTTCCTGTCCAAATCGCCTCATATAATACCCGTATATATACTGTACTAGGTATCGATAAACATACATTAAAAATACTCTATCTCTAAACAACGAAAAACTTGACAAGTTTGCAGAGAAGTGTCTGTTAAAATAATTTGATCGGTTGCAGAGGAGTGTCGATCGATGAAAGACAATCGGTATAAGTCGATTGGTTGCAGAGCCATGTTTGTCGATATAAGTTGATCGATTGTAGATTCGTGTCTATCGATATAAGCTGATCGACTACATAACTATTTCTATCAGTTGTAGAGGTATTGATCGACATCAGCCTATCAATTGCAGGGATTATCGATTGGCATTTGTCTCTTGTGTCTATAAACATTCCTACAGCCAATCATCATGCATGAAACCAATCATCATACCTGTAGCTAATCATCATACCTACAATTGATCAACATTCCTACAGTCAATCATCATACCTATAGTTTATCGTCATGCCTACAATCGATCGATATTTTTGCAATCGATCGTTATGCCTACAGTCGATCATCATACCTGTAATTGATCGTCATGCTTGCAATCGATCGGTATACCTACAGTTGATCAGTATGCTTATATCCGATCGTCATACCTGTAGTCGATTGTTATGCTTGTAGCTGATTATCATGCCTATAACCGATTGATATTCTTGCAGCCGATCTTCATACCTACAACCGATTGTCATGTTATTTGTCATCATGTCAGCCTAAAATATTTCATATTAGTATAAATATTTTAAGTATGTTGTACATTTTTAGATTTTGTAGCCGATCATCATGCCTACAGTCGATCAGTATTCCTACAATCGATCGGTATGCCTACAACTGATCGGCATGCCTGCAACTTATCATCATGCCTACAATCGATTGTCATGTCTACAGATGATCTTCATGCCTGTAGCCGATCATCATACCTATAACCGATCATCATGCCATCGGTCATCATGTTGGCTTAAAGTCTTTCATATCAGTCTAAATCTTTTAAGTATGTCGTACATTTTTAGATTTTGCAGTCAATCGTCGTGCTTGCAGTCGATCGGTATTCCTGTAACTGATCATCATGCCTACAACCATTTGTCATGCATGCAACCAATCAGAATGCTTACAACCAATCAATATACCTATAGCTAATCATCATACCTACAGTCGATTCTCATGCCTGTAGCCGATCGTCATGACTGTAACCAATCTGAATTCCTACAGTCGATCATCATGCCATCGGTCGTCATGTCGGCCTAAATTCTTTCATATCAGTCTAAATATTTTAAGTATGTCATACATTTTTAGATTTTTCAAATCGATATTCATAGCCCCCAACATAGAAAAAATTTCCACGGTTTGAAAATTTTTGGACATAAATTAATAAAATTCGCCACAATTTGAAATTTTTTGGAGACAAATAAATGAAATTCGCCATGTATACTTCTACAAATTTCGCCAAGATTCCAAGATAATTCACCTTGATTTTATAAATATATTTTTGGGCTGACCCCTTATGCATAACCATACCTACATCCATCTAGTTTTTCATGTAACCTATCTTAAATAGATTATTGGTCAAAATATGTAGTCCTAGACAGAGCTTCCATTACTCGAAAAATAAGGTCAAATCACTCTTTATCTTGAAATAGTATTGTGATCCAAAGTGCATCAACTTCAATCTCAACTAATTTAGGAGTTTCTCATCAAGTGGAAAAACCTACCAAAAGAAGATGCTACATGGGAACCTGAGAGCATTTTCTAGTCTTTTTTAGCTTTGAGGATAAAGTTTTCTAGGGGAGTCATGTAACGGTTCTAATATAGTCATGTCAGCTATTATTGTTTTTATTATCTTGGGTCATAGTTTTTGTTAGTCAATCCATGAGTAACAGGGATAGGTTATTTTTGATATCATTTATAAATATGAAGAATCTTATTTTAGTTGGTATCATCAAAGAATTTAGATTTAATTATATTCTATACATAAGAAAATTCACCCTCTCAAAGTGGCTATGATACTTTTCCCTATTCAAGTGGTTTTGGAATAAATTGATTTAAAATTGGGATTTGCCTATTGTTTATTTATTTCTTCTAAAATATATCTACATTGTTATAGTGCATTATCAAATTATTTTGCTAATTGTTGAATTTACTAAGCATATCAGAACATTTTAGGTTAACATTATAAGGAGCATAATAGTTCAAAATTATGATGGTACCATAATAAAAAGAAATGAATTTCTTGATAAGGGAGAGACTATGACATGCAACAAGAAGGGTATCTCATAAATATCCTTACTAGGTATTTGACCTAAATTTACCATCTTAATTAATGAATACATTACCTATGAAGAAACACTTTTGTTATTATATGCACACCACTTTAAAACTCTTATCACATTTAAAGGAGGAAGTATTATTAAGCATCTATTTTATATTAATGAGGTTGTTGAAATAAAATATTATGGAAGTACAACAAAACCCCAAGTAATAAGCATGATGGACTTATCAAATTAATTATCATGGAGGTGCAATGAAAATGCCAACCAAGGAAATATTGGAAAAAAATCTAAAACAACAAATAAGATAACCTAATTGATTGATATGCAAGCTTTCTACTATATTTGGGACATTGAAGGTATTAGAATTCAACTTTTTTTATAGAAACAAACAAAAACAAACTATCCATTCAAGTCTTGTACAAAAAGCATAAAAAGGATAAAAGAAAGAGAAGTAGACATAGAGATTGGAGGTCACCTATAGACACCATAAAAAATCATTGTATTATCTATAGATAAGAATCACAACACTTTGATAATTCAAATGAGGAGTGATGGAGGGTATTTATACCAATACCAAAGCCCCAAATACATAAAAGAACTTAACCTTAAGTTGATATAACAAGAAAGGCTTTAAGATTAATTACAATTTTATAAGGTGGGTTTAACCATAACAAGGTTAATTTTAGCCTATAGGGTTTACATAACAAAATATTATAATAAATTCAATACATTGTACAATGAGTTCCCTTATGCTTATCAAATATTACATCATACATTGTTAGCCTTGGCCATGAATTAGATTATAATTTCAATACCTCCATAATATAAACTGACGATAAAAGAGGCGAAGACAATAGTGATAATAATATATTCCCACTATAATAAATTATCTAGTGGGCCTCTAAAATTGAGGTGGATCATTTAGAATCCCCCTCATATTTTGAAATGCATCCACCTACCTTTAAGAAGTCAATTTCAATCCTTTGCAATTGCAGTAAGCAATTCTTCGTTGGATATCCTTATCTCTTGTAGTATCCATACGTGATATTAAAATTATCTACATACTTAGGCTAGCCCTTAATCACCTTGGTATTAATATCCCTATATTTGAATTCCTTTCCATGAGCTTGAATTTTTGAAGTGTCATCACAATACCTATTTGCCACTTGAAAATGAACTAGGAGAGAAAAACGTTGATCAAGAGTAAGAGTCTTTTGAGTTCCAAAAAATAGGAATCATATGAACCATGAGGTTTAACATCTAAAAAATAATAAGAGAGATTAGCAAGGATGATAATCATACATTCTACGTCATATTTCATTTTGCTTATAGAATATGCAATATCTACTCTTAATGAATTAAATCTCATAATATAGTCCTCAAGGTTATTAAAATAAACCAATTTGGAAGAAGAAATCTTTAATTCCAAGTGGCTTACTTCAGTAGTATTAAATTTTTCAAATAATTCATTCAATTTTGGCCATAGCTTAATATTCTCACTTTCCTGTTTGATTGGGGAAAAGCAACTCTAATTCAATCAACAAGAAAAAAATGCCAAGAGCTTTTTCTTTCCTTTCATGGTGAGTTTCTTCATCCAAGATTTTTTATTTATCTTTTTAAGAGATGTAGCATAGGATATTATTACATAATAGACCAATAATTTGAGTTGAGAAAATACTATAATTTTACCTATTAATGTGAGAAACTAGGGCTTGATGATCCATTTTACAAATTTGATCCCTAAAACTATAACAAGTTCATGAACTAATGATACTAGTGCATAGATCTCAAAACATGATGTGATTAGAAAACATGGTCTCAAAATTATTTTTATGAAAAAGTTATTGCCTCTAAAATATTTTTCCTAATAGACCACCAAAAATAAAAAATTAAAGCCTTAAACCTAAGAAAAAATTAATCCATTTACCTACTGCCACTTGGTGTCCTCCACTTATATTTCACCATGTTAGAACCTCTAAACTTGAGTGATTATGACAAACACAATATTGGTTATGGGGATTTAATACAAAAAAAAAGGTTTTTATGTGGTGCTAAACAAGGCCATGTTAAGCGAGAGGTCGATCAATACTCTACCTTGAATGAAAATAAATGAATTATATTTTAAGAGACTTAAATAGAGTTTCTCATATATGTTAAGACCCACTTTCTTGCTATGGGACCATGAGAGTTCCCACATAGATATATCCTAGTAAAATTTTTTGGACTATCAATTTTTGTTAAAATTTTATTATTTGAAATTCAAGGAAGTCTTGCCCATTATTTCACATAACTGACTAGAGACCAAGAAGTAGCCTACAAAGCCTAAAATTTGACCAAGACAATAAATTTTAGCTACCTCGAAGCTTGGATAAAGGATGTTCATAGGTTTATAGAGAAGACATTAGCAATAGCACATTGAAGGTTCGACAATTCCATAATAAAGTAACTAGAGTATCCTAGAAATAATGTCAGCCTAAGTCTACAAAGGATACAACCACAAAGCTTAAATTAAATCAACAATGTTTGAAATCTTGAGTGGTTGGGATTTTTGAATGATGATCGACAAATCTACATAACAGTCCCAACCAAGTCCTTGATATACCAACAACTAGAAATTGCAATAGATAGAGATAAAAGAGGAGGGCTCCCAAATAGGCCTCCTCTAGAAAAGAGAATGTGTACCAAAGGTATGGACCACTTGGACCCTTCTCATCTATCCAGAATGAATTAGTTAGACAAGAAAATGATAATCAATCTTTTAGAGCTTGTAATTATATCAGTCGCCACTGATAGAGGTGCCTATAAATCTAATAGTTGGTGTAATGATAAGGCATAGTCAAAAAAATTGAACATGATCAAGGGACTCAAACCTATTGAAGACACATCATTGTTGAAGGTGATAACCAATGATACATCAAAAAAATTATCAATCAAATATCTAGAGAGCAACATGCACTTCCCTAGGCATGATGATGGAGCACGAGACCCGTATAGGGTCAAGTTGTGTCTATTTTTTTTTAGGCCTATGGAAGGCCATCCTTGTGATTATTATCTAGACTACTATAATAAATTATAAATATCTTAATTTACCTTAAGATGAGGGTCAAGAATTTAAGTTTTTACCTGTTTTATAATATGTAATTTTTCTCTATAACTTTAATGAACTAGCTTGTTTTTTGACCTCTACCAGTATTGTATATTTGAATTATTTCATTTATGATTGCTTTATAGAATCTAGATATTTTTGTAATATATTTGTAGGTGGTTTACTATGCTAGGCATTAGTTTCTTGGATTATCACTTTGAACTATTGGAATATTGCGGATGCATAGCATTAATCATTGTGGTTTTACTTTCCTCTATAAAAATCTATTAGTGGCATTTTTTTTAGCCATAGCTGCTATTTGGACTATCATTGAGGGTTATTGTAGTAGAGGGAACATTCTAAGCTTAACATTCTACAATGCTTTGATTAGTGGCTTGTATACTAGGCCTTGTATTTAGTTTGGTTGTAGTGTGTTTTGAATAGGATTGCAATGTTATTAGTCAAATGTTATTCACTTTTAAATCCACATTTCTCTCCCTTATATTCTTATAACCCTTCTTTTTATCTTTATCCTTTCTCCATTTATTTTTATTTATAGAATAAGGAACCAACCTTCTTTAGAGGTTGGCAAGAAGTAATTTTGAGCCATCCAATATTATTTGTGGTCTAGGGTGCACTTCATTCCTCTAGGAAAACTATAGACCAAGAGTTTTTGGCATCCCTAATGAGATGGATCATTCAATAGTCATCTCACATCCGTAAAGAGTCTAGATTATAGTGAATATTTTGATCTTGCAAGTGAACACAACATACTCACATGGTGACTCCAATAATTAAAGAATATAATCATGGTGATTCCATTTAAGGAATGAGTTCTTGAATCGTGTATTAGCAAGATCAAAAGCCAAAAAGCTCAAAGAACCAATGTATTTGATTGATTTTCCTATCCAAATAACTTGTATAGGAATAGGTAAGTCTCATTCTCTAGTCAAAGTTTCTTTTTTTCAAAGTCTTGTCCATATGTAAACATTTTCCAAATAGTCTCCTAATAGTCCCTACCTAGAAAATATGGTCAAATAAATTTACCTAGGGTAGAATATTAATGGACCCTTTAATGTTGTAGATCTACAGGAAATTGTCTTGTCTAATCTTAAAAATTTACTAACCTATGATGGGTCTGATAAAATTACTTATGAGCATTATCATGATGTGGCCTCTCTAGCTGCTATTCATAATATTCAACAAGGATATCATAGTGAGATTGCTAGTCATATCCTTTAGAGGAAAATTATTAACCTAGTATAGATCCATAGATGATAAAAATATCTATTTATAAGATCAATTAGTCAAATCATTTATTTTGAATTTAATGAGCTAGAAGATCTAATTTTATTGCTCACCTAGTTCACCTTCATTCAATGGAATTTGCAGGAAAATATCATTAATTTTAATATAATATTAAACAAGATGTGGAAGTGAATAAATCAAGATATTAGGCCTTCTCATCTACAACCTTACATTTATTATATTTGAGCCTTTGTCCAATAGCTAGGTCTCTAGATCTGGTCAGCCAATGATATGATATTCCCATAAAATTTTCAAGCTATAATCATTACAAAAGATACATTGACCTCTACTGTAAAGCTTCCTTCTAAGGTCATCATGCCATACATTCCAAAGTTGTTGAAACATGCACAACAAGCTCTGATCACTTTAGTACCTCTAATTTCTCTTATTTCATCACCTAAAACCTTACCTCAATCACCTACACCTTCTTTGCCTCAGTTGCCTACCTTAGAATCTAAAGAAAAAACATAAATACTTGAGCTAAGGGTAGCATTAAAAAATTTAAATAAAAAATAATTTTTCTAGAGAGGTAGAATGTAAAGAAAATATATGAGGTCTATCATCCCAGAAGGTTTTCTTATGTCACAAAGGACTAAGCGATATCTAGCAACAATGTGGAAATAAGAACAAATGTTGCATATACTAAGAAATATAGGTGCCTTCTACTTATGCTTCTCAAAAAAGCTATTGGTGCTTGGCCTATAATAATCCCCACAATGCAACCACATGCAATGTTTATCATCATCAAGCCCAACTGGTAGCAGCACAAAAGATGAAAAGAATAAGAAAAGTACAAAAATAAGTGGTGAACATAGTGGTGGACCTATACCTAGTCATGTTGGTCAAAGAGTCTATAGAAGAATAATACATTCAAGTCCTAACCAGATTTGAGAAGAAGCCTCTAGAGGTAGATTCCTAGAAACTGGAGCCATTTAAAGTCCCTGCTCAACCTTAGAATGAATAAGTACAGGAGCAAACAATCCCAAAACTAGAAAGAGCAAAGGCTATTCAAGATCCTTAAGAGCATGTTCTAAGAAATCTAATATATTTTTTTATGACCAAAAGATAAAGGCTAGAAATCATTGAGGAATATCATAAAAGGTTCAAGGAACCTAATTATAAGGACAAAATTTTGCATCATTTAGCCTAAAACTTAAGTACCTATGGAAAATCGATTGACATCATTTTCTTTGGAATATTTGGCTAGAAAGGAACCATAGAGCCGTTAAGGATACCATTCACAACCCAAAAACCATCCTCAACAGGAATATTGTCTTTGCGAAAGAAAACCTTAGCACCTTAGAGGATGATAACCACTCAATTCTTCCCCAAGAAAAACAATTAGCTCGAGCCTTAGGTATTGAGGACAAAGCTTCCATTCCTTTGCCCAGTCCCAAAAATGGCATTTGTTGGGAGCCACCCCCCCAAGGTTGGTTTAAACTAAATTTTGATGGTGCAGCCAAGGAGAACCCGGGAAGAGCTGGAGCTGGAGGAATAATCAGGGATCATCAAGGAAATCTAGTTAAGGCCTTCGCTGAACCATTGGGAATCAGAACTAATAACGAAGTAGAAGCTAGGGCCCTTTAGAGAGGGTTGCAAGTATCCCAAGCAACTCAAGGTAACTTGATGATTGAAGGTGATTCTATGAACATCATCAACCTGTTAACCAATGGCAAAAAACCTCCATGAGAATCGAGGGAGTCATCCATGAAGTGAGGATCCTTTTTGCGGTAAGACATAACAGGAAGGCTCGTCATGTGTACCGTGAGGCCAACAGGTCAGTTGATAAATTAGCCAACATAGGTGTTGATGTTGGTAGTTTGGTGACATGGACAAAAGGTGTGTCACGTGAAGTGGAAAACATTATTAGTCATGAAAATAAACCTACCCGTTAAGGAGAAATATGAATGGGTGTTCTTTCCCCATGGAGCTAGTAATAACTATGGGGTTTCCCTCTAAATCATACCAAATTGTAAATGAAGGTAACAAGGTGTAAGCCTTGGAAAATTTCTACAGAGAATAGGAAATGGGCAAGCAATAGGTTTCACAAGTGCAAAGTTCCAAACTTCAATTCCTATCAATGTAAGTAATGTTTACAGTTATGTTTATGTAAGTAATTGTGCTTTGTTAGTAAGGTGTTGTAGGGGATTCAACACAATTTTTGGTAAGAAAGTTTCAAGGATGACTAGGATCTACAATCTCAGCAGAAGGCTGGATATTGTAATAGGTTTTGGGTTAACCTGCAAAACCCGGTAATTAATGAAGACTTTTATTTCCTAAAAAAAAAAGGACAAAATTTTGCTAGAAGTGATTGTATATAACATTGTTAAAGGGCTCAATAATACTCCTTATTGGGTAAGCATGTATGATATATTGTTAATCACTGGTTAAATATATTTTCTCATAGAAGCTTTAAAAGGTATTATACTAAAGGGATAAAGTTTCAAGACCAACAACACCCTAGCATGGGCAAGAACTAACCATCTCTATTTTACATGTATTTGCAAATGGAGTGGTAGATAGTTCATAATTGCATGGTAAACTCCTAAGCAACAAATACTATCATACCAAAGGCAATATGTGAAGTAATTGAAATGGAATATACTCTATTGAACCATGAAATTTTGTGATTATATGGCACTCTGAAGAACACAAAATTATACTGAGAGGAGGAGTGAACAGTATAAGATAAAATTTCACTTTTCTTTCCCAAATAATATTATCCAATATTATCAATTGCAATATCTTTCCAATTTAGTGTTAACCAATATCATCAATAGCAACAACAAAGAAATGCACATATCATCACACACAATGAGAGACACAAATTCAACATGGTTCGCCCAATGTGGTCTACATCCATGGAGAAAATATTTCTTCTACATTTTCTCAAAAAATATCTTAGGATGGACCTATATCCAAAGGATATATCAATACCCTATGCTGAAGTTTATGGATATTTATCCATAGGAGACCTCTATCTCCATTTCTCTAGTTTGTAGACCTTTATCCCCACTTCTTTGGTTTGTGGATCTCTATCCATAGGACTGTTGGACATTTTGAGTCCCTAAGTCAAAGTTGTCATTGATGTCACCAGATGAAGTCATCATTAATATCAAGGAATTCAACAAGAAACAAAGGGGTCAAAATGGTTATTTGATATCCAGGAAGAAGGCCAAAGATCAAGAGAATCAGTGCAGAAAATAGAAGTTAAAAAGGAGATATAATATTTATTTTATAAATTATTTAAATTCAGTGAGAATTTAAATTTTATAAATAAATATTATTTACATCATGGAATGCAGTGAGAAGGAAGCAATTTATCCAAGGCATCAAAAAGATATAATATTATAATAATGGTTATTATAATATTAAAGTGATATGGTGAAAACCCAAAATAAAATATTTATAATTCTCATTATAATATTTTATAAAGCAAAGTGGGTTTTATAAAGTTTAATTATATTTCATAAACCCTAAGGTTGGGTTTGAGGAAAAGGCATTCGAAGCGTTTTCTAAAACCTTCACCGACGTCATGGAAGGAAATCAAGGAAGCATCGACGTCTCCCAAAGTATGGAGGAAGCATATAAATACATTGCCCAAAGTTTTAAAAACTTACCCTTGCTCGAATATTAATTGGCATGCGAAAGAGAATAAGAGCTCATGAGAATTGTGATTTTTGTGGACAGTAAAGCGTTTAAGGAAAGCAACATTAATTTTTGGAGGCACATAGGACAACATGGCCTAGTGGTGTGTTGGGAAGTGCGAAAATATTTTGTGGGCAAAAGGGCCTATGTTCGAAACGCGATGGCTATGTTGGAGGTTGTGTTGGTTAAGGCACCCAAGGTGCACGTTATTTTTACCAAGGGCAAAGGGAGCAAGACTTGAAGCACGTGGTGCTTCATTGACTTCAAACGAGCGCATAGCTCATGTGGTGATTGAGGCCATGGCTAAGGCGCACGTCATGGGCAGAGAAGAGGGTTCGAATCCCTCCAAAGGCAAGGTAAATATTTTGCATTAAAATTTTAATATTTGCCTAAGTTGGGAGGTATAAGGTTGTTTAGTGGATTTGTTTGGAAAGGTTGCTTTGTAGATAAGTGGTGGTAGTTGAGAATTATCATTTGGAGTTATAAGGAGATTTCTGGTTTTAATTTTTAATAAAGTCTTAAATTACTATAGTGGTATATTGGAGGATTAAGACTTTGTGGGTATTGTGTTATTTTGAATAAAGGGTTTTTATGATTATTGTGAGGGTGTTTATTATTAATTAAGTTGGAGTGATAAGGTGTAATTTTGATATTATTTTTGTGTTATGTTTTGTTGAGAAAATTATCTTCTAACCCTTATTGAGATTGGCAAAGAAGTAATTGTGAGTGTGGCAGATTTATGAGATCAACTCCTTGTCAAGCAAAAAGGTATGGGAAAATTCTTCTTTGGTTGATTTTATTGAATGGCTTACTAGAAAATAAAGTGGAGTGAAAAGGGATTTGGTTAGGGTTTCCTTTTTGAAAGTGTTTGAGTTAAATGCTTCAAGGTTTTCTGGAATTAAGAGTTGTGATTAAAACCTTGTTTTATAAGCATTGTTGTTGAAGCCATTGGATTGTGCAAAGAACTTGAGTTAGGGTTATTGAAAGAACATAAGTATCATTGTTATGTGAAGATTGATTTATGAGCATTATTGTTGAAGTGAGTTGTTATGCAAAGAACTTGAACTAGGGTTTGGAAAGAACATGATTATCATTGTTATGTGAGATTTGTTGTTGAGCATTGTTGGAAACATTTTGAGTTGATGTTTACATGCTTGGACTAGGGTTTGTGAGCAAGAGTTGGTTCTTGAGTGATTGGTTGAGTAGAGTTGATTGAGCCTAGTCAAGTGGATGTATGAAGTGATTGTTCAAGTTCCATAAAACAAACTATCCTATATTCTGATTTGAGTTGTGAAAGAGATTGAGCTTTGAGTATAGAACATATTGAGTCTCTAACAATTCTCTTTATGCTTCTATGAGATTGATTTGAGTTGAGAAAGTGATTGAGCTTTGAGTGTAGAACATATTGAGTCTCTAACAATTCTCTTTATGTTTCTATGAGATTGGAAAAGTTTTGTGTGGACTTGTTAAGCAGATTTGAGGTAAGTCTTTGAGAAGACTTGTGGACTGATTTTATGTGAGCTTTTGTGGAAGCTTACAATACAGATTTGGTTAAGTCCTAGAGAGGACTTATTGAGCAGATTTGGACAAGTTCTGTGTGAGCTTATTGAGAATATTTGAGCAAGTTCTAGAGAGGACTTGTAGAATGCATATTTGAGATAAGTCTTTGAGAAGACTTGAGAGAAGAGTTGATTGATTTGTTCAAACCTTGAGTTAAGGTTTGGGGTAGATCCAACAGAGTTGAGTCAAGCCTTGAGTTAAGGCTTGAGGATAGAGATCGAAGATATATTTGTGCTAGATCGACTGGACTGTGTTTAGTGCAGATTTGAGAGCAAATTTTGGTGCATATTTGAGGATAGGTTTGTGCCAAACCAGAGATAGAGATTGAGCAAATTTGTGCTAGACTGATTGGACTATGTTTAGTGCATATTTGAGTGGACTTGTGCTAGACCGACTGGACTATGTTTAGTACAAGAGTTGAGCAGATTTGTGCTAGACCAAATGGACTATGTTTAGTGTAGATTTGAGTGGACTTGTTGAGAAGACTTGTGCTAGACCGACTGGACTATGTTTAGTACAAGAGTTGAGCAGAATTATGCTAGACCGACTAGACTATGTTTAGTATAGAATTGAGATAGAGCTTTGGAGGTGATAGAGCAAAGAGGATAGTAGTCTCCAGTGGATAGATATCCATCAGCTAGGGTAGTGAGGACAGGTCTTCTGAGTGGGGACAAGAGTCTTTAGTGGAGAGATATCCACAAGCCAGTGTAGTGGAGGTAGTAGTCTTCTAGAGGATCACCAGCCAGAGTAGAGGAGAAGGAGTTCTCCTATGGATAGAGATCCACAAACCAGATTTAGGGGATCAACATCTCCTTTGGACAGAGGTCCATAAACATTGTAATTGGGAAGGATTCCCAAGAGATTGATTGAGAAAATTTTAGTGAAAGATTTTCTCCATGGAGTAGCCCACATTGGGTGAACCACATAAATTGTGGTGTCTCTATTGTGTATGGTGTTTTGTGCATTACTTTGATTATTGCTATTGATACTGCTATCTATACACTGCATAATATTAATTTGGAAAGAAAAGTAAAAAGTGCTCTTATATTGTTCACCCCCCTCTCAGTATAAGCTTGTGTTCTTCAATTGGTATCAGAGTGGGTGCCTTCAAAAGAGTTTAACAACTTGAAGGAAAAGCTAACAAGAACACAATGGATCCTAAGGATGTGTCCTCAAATAATTTAGCACCAATATTTTATGGAAGTGACTACATGTATTGGAGTATGATGATGAGGTTCTACTTGATGGCACTTGGCAATGAATTTTGGGATGCAGTAGAATTTGGATATGATCCAGCAATCAATCCTCCTATAGATAAGGAAGGTAAGCTACTACAACACTATAATTCAAAAGCAATGAATGCACTTGTGAGAGGTTTGCATAAATCAAAATCTATGAAGGTTATGCATTGTAGAACTACAAAATAAATGTGGGATAAATTGCAAGGTATATATGAGGGAGATAAAAGTGTCAAGAAAACAAAGATACAAAATCTCAAAGGACAATTTGAAGCATTGAGAATGAATGATGATGAAAATATCAGTGCTTATCTAATTTAAATTGATGAGGTTGTTAATGATATGCAAGGACTTGGAATGAATATTGATGAATCAGATGTTTGTGATAAAGTCTTAAGATCTCTTCCAAATAGATTCAGTGAACAAGTTTCTGCTATAGAAGTATCATTGGATGGTGATACTTTGACAAGAGATAAGTTGCTTGGTATGCTAACAAATTTTGAGATAAGAACAAAAGATCCTATTTCCAAAAAGGAAGCAACATTCAAAGCAATCAAGGAAACAAAGGGTAAGAAGTCAAAATCAAGCAATGAGTCATCTAGTGATGAAGAAGCTAATTATGGTAGAAGAGATAAAGGTTCCATAAGACCCATAGATCTAATATCTATTAAGTGTTTCAATTGTGGAAAGTTTGGACATTTTGCAACAGATTGTAAAGAACCAAAGAACAACAATGGTGAAGAAAAATAGGATCATAGGTACAGGGAATCAAAAAGATATAGGCATCAAAAGAAAAGCAAGGATGGACAAAGAAGACAAGGAAAGAAGTTCTTCCAAAGACAAAAGAGGAGCTACTATGCGGATAATGCAAGTAAGTACTCAAATGATAGTGATGCTAGTCTTTCAGACAATGATAGAGATGAAGTCCTATTTATGATTGAAGAAAAAAACCAGTTAAGAAAAAGACTCAGTTATTCTCAAGTGTTTTAGATGTGGTAAATTTGGACATCTTGAAGATGATTGCACAAGGGATGGTTATAGTTTCAGTGATGATGAATATGAAGATACACTTGAAGGACCAGATGAAAATATTCTAATGACATTAGAAGGATAAGTGAGTGATTCTATAGAAGACAAGCCAAAATAAAGTAATGATGTGGACAAAGGTAAATAAATAGAGGATTATTCAAGAGAGAATGGTTATGATCTCAAGGGAGAACTTATCTATGCCCTTGACATGGTAAAGAAGGTAAGGAAGCAACACTCTAAACTTGAAATTCAGTTTCAAGAATGTGATGAAGAAAGAAGATTGCTCATAGAGGATTTAGAAAAATCAAAGGCTAAGGCAAAGAAGTTCAAAGATAAGTTAGAAGCAAAGATCTTGGAATGTGAGAAGTTAGCACAAGAAGTGGCAATTCTAAAAGAATATTTAGAAGACTCCAAGAATAAGCTATACAAGTATGTAAATAGTGCAAAGAGTGTGGATAAAATAGTCAAGATACAAAGAAGAGCAACAAACAAAATAGGTCTTGGTTCTAAACAGGTTCAAAAGAAATGGGAAGAGGAGTCAACTTCAAGCCTTGAAGAAGAAGAAACTTCAGATGAAGATACTTTAGAAGAAGATAGTGTAAGAGGGAGTGAGACATCAGAGGATGAGTTGGACAGTAAAGGGTTCAAAAAAGACAGGAACAATGCACAAAGAAGATACATATGGAACAACAATCAGAACAGGAGACCAATGAGGTCAAGACAAGGAAGCTTCAATGGAAGATGTTTTTCATGTCACAGGTTTGGGCACATGGCTTCATAGTGCAGGACACATGAAAGACAGGAATATGGGAATAGACAACTTTTCCATGGGTATTGCTACTCATGTAATCAATTTGATCACAAGGCAATGAATTGCAGGGTTCATGACAGAAGAGGATATGGCTTCACTAGGAGAAATCCTAAGACATTTGCACCTTCAAGGAATAATAACATTAAGTGTTATAAGTGCAATAATGATGGTCACACAACAAAATGGTGTAGAGCAGACATTCCAAAAATAGGTATGAACAGGAACAAGAACATGAATAGGAACATGGATGAGAACAGAAAAATGAACAGGAATAGGAACATGGATGTGAATAGGAATAGGAACAAGAAAAGGAATGATGACAAGAACATGAATGATGACACGGATAGAAACAATCAGAGGAATCAAAAAATTCAAAAAAGAAGAGAAAAGGATAAAGGTAAAGAACAATGCTTTCGAGGAGTAGAAATACTCCCACCCCAAAATTAACCACCTCAAAAGGAGGTGGGGGAGGGGCTAAGCTAAGAGGCTCATTCTTAGCCCCGAGCCCCAAAGGTGACCCTTTGCCATTGATGTCAAAGGGGGAGAGATTTGTGTAATGGGGAGAGATTTGATATTTGAGAGAGCATTGAGCTAGGGGGAGCAATGTCCCAGGGGAGCAGAATAAAAAGAAAGGTCAAGTTTTGGTAAGAAGAGTATGGGTTGCCATCAATGACAAAGGGGGAGATTGTTGGACATTTTGAGTCCCTAAGTCAAAGTTGTCATTGATGTCACCAGATGAAGTCATCATTAATATCAAGGAATTCAGCAAGAAACAAAGGGGTCAAAAATGGTTATTTGATATCCAGGAAGAAGGCCAAAGATCAAGAGAATCATTGCAAAAAATAGAAGTTAAAAGGAAGTTATAATATTTATTTTATAAATTATTTAAATTCAGTGAGAATTTAAATTTTATAAATAAATATTATTTACATCATGGAATGCAGTGAGAAGGAAGCAATTTATCCAAGGCATAAAAAATATATAATATTATAATAATGGTTATTATAATATTAAAGTGATATGGTGAAAACCCAAAATAAAATATTTATAATTCTCATTATAATATTTTATAAAGCAAAGTGGGTTTTATAAAGTTTAATTATATTTCATAAACCCTAAGGTTGGGTTTGAGGAAAAGGCATTCGAAGCGTTTCTAAAGACCTTTCCTAGACGGGGGGGGGGGGGGGGGGGGGGGGGGGGGGGGGTGGTGGGGGGGGGGGGAGGGGGCCCGGCAAGGTAAATATTTTGCATTAAAATTTTAATATTTGCCTAAGTTGGGAGGTATAAGGTTGTTTAGTGGATTTGTTTGGAAAGGTTGCTTTGTAGATAAGTGGTGGTAGTTGAGAATTATCATTTGGAGTTATAAGAAGATTTCTGGTTTTAATTTTTAATAAAGTCTTAAATTGCTATAGTGGTATATTGGAGGATTAAGACTTTGTGGGTATTGTGTTATTTTGAATAAAGGGTTTTTATGATTATTGTGAGGGTGTTGATTATTAATTAAGTTGGAGTGATAAGGTGTAATTTTGATATTATTTTTGTGTTATGTTTTGTTGAGAAAATTATCTTCTAACCCTTATTGAGATTGGCAAAGAAGTAATTGTGAGTGTGGCATATTTGTGAGATCAACTCCTTGTCAAGAAAAAATGTATGGGCAAATTCTTCTTTGGTTGAGTTGATTGAATGGCTTACTAGAAAATAAAGTTTGGAGTGAAAAGGATTTGGTTAGGGTTTCCTTTTCTAAAGTGTTTGAGTTAAATGCTTCAAGGTTTTCTAGAATTAAGAGTTGTGATTAAAACCTTGTTTTATAAGCATTGTTGTTGAAGCCATTGGATTGTGCAAAGAACTTGAGTTAGGGTTTTGAAAAGAACATGAGTATCATTGTTATGTGAATATTGATTTATGAGCATTGTTTTTGAAGTGAGTTGTTTTGCAAAGAACTTGAACTAGGGTTTGGAAAGAACACGATTATCATTGTTATGTGAGATTTGTTGTTGAGCATTGTTGGAAATATTTTGAGTTGATGTTTACATGCTTGGACTAGGGTTTGTGAGCAAGAGTTGGTTCTTGAGTGATTGGTTGAGTAGAGTTGATTGAGCCTATTCAAGTGGATGTATGAGGTGATTGTTCAAGTTCCATAAAACAAACTATCCTATATTCTGATTTGAGTTGTGAAAGAGATTGAGATTTGAGTATAGAACATATTGAGTCTCTAAAAATTCTCTTTATGCTTCTATGAGATTTATTTGAGTTGAGAAAGTGATTGAGATTTGAGTGTAGAACATATTGAGTCTCTAACAATTCTCTTTATGTTTCTATGAGATTGGACAAGTTATGTGTGGACTTGTTAAGTAGATTTGAGGCAAGTCTTTGAGAAGACTTGTGGGCTGATTTTGTGTGAGATTTTGTGGAAGCGTACAATACAGATTTGATTAAGTCCTAGAGAGGACTTATTGAGAAGATTTGGACAAAATATGTGTGAGCTTGTTGAGCAGATTTGAGCAAGTTCTAGAGAGGACTTGTAGAAGGTATATTTGAGATAAGTCTTTGAGAAGACTTGAGAGCAGTGTTTAGTGATTTTTCCAGACCTTGAGTTAAGGTTTGGGGTAGATCCAGCAGAGTTGAGTCAAGCCTTGAGTTAAGGCTTGAGGATAGAGATCGAAGATAGATTTGTGCTAGACCGACTAGACTATGTTTAGTGCAGATTTGAGAGCAGAGTTTGGTGCAGATTTGAGGACAAGTTTGTGTCTAGACAGAGATAGAGATTGAGCAGATTTGTGCTAGATCGACTGGATTGTATTTAGTGTAGATTTGAGTGGACTTGTGCTAGACCAATTGGACTATATTTAGTATATAGTTGAGCAAATTTGTGCTAGATCGAATGGATCGTGTTTAGTGCAGATTTGAGTGGACTTGTTGAGCAGACTTGTGCTAGACCGACTAGACTATGTTTAGTACAAGAGTTGAGCAAAACTATGCTAGATCAATTGGATTGTGTTTAGTATAGAATTGAGATAGAGCTTTGGAGGTGACAGAGTAGAGAGGATAATAGTCTCCAGTGGATAGATATCCATTAGCCAGGGTAGTGAGGATAGGTATTCTAAGTGGGGACAAGAGTCTTCAATGGAGAGAGATCCATAAGCCAATGTAGTGGAGGTAGTAGTCTTCTAGAGGATCACCAAACAGAGTAGAGGAGAAGGATTTCTCATGTGGATAGAGATCCACAAACTATATTTAGGGGATCAACATCTCCTTTAGACAGAGGTCCATAAATATTATAATTGGGAAGGATTACCAAGAGATTGATTGAGAAAATTTTAGTGAAATATTTTCTTCGTGGAGTAGCCCACATTGGGTGAACCACGTAAATTATGGTGTCTCTATTGTGTATGGTGTTTTGTGCATTGCTTTGATTACTCTATTGATACTACTATCTATACACTGCATAATATTAATTTTGAAAAGAAAAGTAAAAAGTGCTCTTATACTATTCACCCCCCCTCTCAGTATAAGCTTGTGTTCTTCAAGGAGACCTTTATCCCCACTACTCTAGTTTATGGACCTCTATCCACAGGAGACCTCTGTCCCTACTACTGGTCTGGTTTATGGAACTCTATCCACATGAGACTCCTCTCCTTTGCTCTGGTTCATGGAACTCTATCCATAGGAGAACTCTATCCCCTTTGCTCTAGTTCATGGAACTCTATCCATAGGAGAACTCTATCCCATCTACTCTGGTCACCTCCAAATCTGGTACACAACTCTGCTAAATTCTTCTCCAAGCCTAATCACAAGGCTTACTCAGGTCTGCTCATAAATCTACTCTTAACTCTATCCCAAATCTGCACACATTACATGCACAAATCTGTCTCAACTCTATCCCAAATTTGTACACATTACATGCACAAATCTATCTCAAATCTATCCCAAATATACACATATTACATGCACAAATTTATCTTATACTCTTGCAAAAATTTCTCAAATCTGCCTCAAACCTACTTCAAGTATTCTCACAAGACTTGTTCAAATTTATCTCAAATCTACCTCAAGTCTTCTCAAAATCTTTCTCAAACCTGCTTCAAGTCTTCTCACAAGACTTGCTCAAATCTACCTCAAACCTACTTCAAGTCTTCTCACAAGACTTGCTCAAATATACCTCAAACCTACTTCAAGTCTTCTCACAAGACTTGCTCAAATCTACCTCAAACCTGCTTCAAGTCTTCTCACAAGACTTGCTCAAATCTACCTCAAACCTGCTTCAAGTCTTCTCATAAGACTTGCTCAAATCTACCTCAATATTGCTTCAAGTATTCTCATAAGACTTGCTCAAATCTACCTCAATATTGCTTCAAGTCTTCTCATAAGACTTGCTCAAATATGCTTACTATATTTGCACAACTCTGATCTAACACATGCTCAAAACAACTCATAGCACATGCTCAACCAATCCCAAATCTTGCACACAAATGATGTTCAAAACAATGCTTATATCTCTTTCAAAAATGCTTTCTTCAACTAGGCAATTCAGACATATTCTACCAAAATTTGTTTAACCTCTTGAACATATAGAGAATGATATGTACTATCAAATACCCAATATGTTCTTCACATTCACATATCTCACATTCATCAAATCAGATCTCTACTTCTTGCAAATTCCTTTCAAATAAAATCAAGCTAGTGTATAACTTTGCTTCACAAAACTGGTTTATGTTCCTTGCAAATTTTCTCTCAAAGATCAAACACAATAATGCACAAATTGCTTCACAAAACTGGTCTTTAACCCTTGCCCATACACATTCAATGTCACTTCACATCAATGCCCAAATACTTCACAAATTATTTCAACAAGAATGCACAATTTGTTCTCAAAAACCCTAGCACAAGTGTTTCCAATTTCACTAATCAATGATGCACAATTTGTTCTCAAACCCTAGCTCAAATATTTCCAACAATACACACTAATCAACCCTTTTATCTCCACCTTAAAATTACTTTCTCAAAGCACAACCACCTAGAGAAAGAGTTAAACCACCATACCTCAAAATGCTTGATGAAGATGTGCCCTCAAAAACCTGTCTCAAAAACAACTTATCTTTCTTGTGCCAATTCAAGGGTTAGATAGCAAAACATTCCTCAAGTCATCCTCATGAAAAATCTCCTCAAAATATGTGCATAGTAAGGCTGAAAATAATACTCTATTATTTTATTTTATCTTCACAAAAATGCAACTTGTAGAATCCTTAAACCTTTTCTTATGATATGCAAAAATTACAAAGTATAATGAACTCAAATACACCCTTTTCTCTCCTTTCTAGAAAGCAATATTTCAACTCTCAACCATTACCAAAAACACCTAGATGTCACTTTTATTTCATGCAAATATTACACAAATAAAACAACCTATATACACCTTATGACTCCCTCTTAGATAATTAACATATGTGCTAATCCTTTCACACCCTTATTACTCCTATGCATACACAACAATATACTCAATAATACACTCAAAAATAAAGATTGCTCTCAACCACCTTTGCACCTTACAAAAATTAATTAATCAAACTTTATGCCTCTAATTTTTGTGCTCAACAAAAATACCTCTCATGTTGCTATGATTCGAACTCTGCCAACGTGTAGGACAATGCTCTCCAAAGCACTCAATGACCGATCGTGCTAGCATGACTTGGTGACTCAAAATGGTGGCCCACGTGTTTTAACCAACTCTGCCTTGAAACAGTGAAAATCTCTTCTACCCAAAACCATCATCGAGGGGACTCGACCCCAAGACCTCTCTCTACCTAGCGCTTAACACATGACCAATGACCAACTGCATTGCGCTAGTAGGCGTGATGTCATTCACTACTTCGATGAATATCTTCCAAACTCTGCACTTAAAAATACCTATTGTCTCTATCATTCATTCGCTCACTCCTCGAATGGATTCGATGCACAATACACGATGTCATTTCCTAAGGTAAACCTTGGGTATATATATACATTTTCCTTCATTACTTGGATGACGTCGATGCTCCAATAATCATGGTGTGCCCTCCTTTGCCTTGGTCTACATTGGTACTCAAATAACATGGTGTGCCCTCCTTTGCCTTGGTCTACGTTGATGCTCAAATTCAAACTTATTTTTGGTGCCATCCTCCTTTTAAAACTTGGCATTATAATATTAAAAATATTATAATGTTTATTATTTTTAAGCCTTGGTCTATTGAAAATAAACTCCTTTCTCCTCTTGTCCTTTTAGACCATGGTCCACTGCTTTTAAATATTTTTCCTCTTGTCTTTTAAGCCTTGGTCCATGTCCTTTTTAAAACCTTTTTATAATATTTAAATATTATACTCCTTAACTTTTTAACATCAACCCACATGAACCTTTCCTTTGTCAAGCTTGTACCATCAAACCTCATGAACTTGTCTTTTTACCAACCTTGTACCATGCTCTTTTTATCATCAAAATTCATGAACCTTTGCTTTGCTTCCTCTTACAAACCTTTGTCCCTTGTGTATAATATTTAGAAATAAATATTATAACCTTATATTTTTACCAATTTCCTTGCCTTGAGATGAACGTTGCCTTGCATAATTATCCAACCATAGGAGAATATTTCTGCCATGCTAAGCTCTCTTTGACATCAACCTATGACATCAAACCTTTGACATCAATGACAACACAATACTTTAATATTTCCAACAATCTCCCCCTTTGTCATTGATGGTAACCCTTTCATAAAATAATTCTTTTACTACCACTAGATTCCAAATCTGCTCCCCCTAAGAAATTGCTCCCCCTTACTGATTTCTCTCCCCCTTACTGAAACTCTCCCCCTTTGACATCAATGGCAAAGGGCTCCTTTGGGGCTAAATATAAGACTCTTAGCTCAGCCCCCTCACCACCTCCTCTCCTTGAGGTGATCAATTTTGGGGTGGGAGTAAATCTACTCCCAACTTACAATGCTCTTCTTTCTTTACAACCTTCTTTTTCAACACCTTTGTAGTCATACCTTTTTGATCCTTTTGAGTGTCCCTATTCTTGCTTGTCTCTGGAAGTTTAAAAAAAAAAATTCTACACCACTTAGCCTTATGCCCAAAATTATTGCAATTGTAACACCTGATGTTGTAGTTCTTGGAAGGTGCAAATGACTTGAAGTTCCTCTTGGTGAAGCCATAATCATTTATGTCATGAACCCTGTAATGTATAGCTTTATGACCAAAGTGATTACATGAGTAGCAATAACCTTGAAAGAAATATCCATCTTCGAATGAGTTGAAGTTCCTCTTAGTGAAGCCATAATCCTTCTTTCCATGAACCCTACAATGCATAGCTTTGTGACCAAAATGATTACATGAAAAACAATGCCCTTGGAAGAAATATTCATCTTGTCTTGAAAAACCTAGTCTCTTGGTCCTTTCTTTGCCTTCTCTGTGATGATCCATATTTCTTGTTTGTGCATTGTTTTCTTTCTCAATGAAGCTTCCACTCTTCAACTTATCAACATAGGTCTTAGATTCTTCTCCAATATCTTCCTCTAAAACTTCCTTTTCTTTTGAGCTTGACTCCTCTTTTTGTACCTCTTGACCTTCTTCAAAACCAAGTCCTATTTTGATAAATGAAGATCTTTGTGCATTGATAATGTTATCCAAATCTTTTGAACTTTTCCCAAACCTGTGCAGCTTATCCTTAGAATCTTTCACTTCCATCCTTAGAGAAACCACTTCATGTTCTAATATTTCACATTCTAACTCTTTTACCTCTAACTTTTCAACCATGACTTCTTTAAATCTCCTTGCCTTACCTTTTAAATTTTTGAGATCTTGTAGAAGCTTTTCCTTTATTTCCTCATCTTCTTGAACTTGAGCCTTCAGTCTTGAGTTATGCTTTCTAACTCTTTTCAACTCTCTGAGAGCAACAATAAGTTCCTCTTCTAGATCAATTATGGCCTCTTCTTCCTTTCTTAAACCTTCCTCTAGGTCTTCAATTATAGGAGCATCTTCTTCTACTTGATCTTCAATAGGAGTGTCCTTTTCTTCTTCTATTGCCAAAAATAGAATCTCTTCTTTTTCACTATCTGAGAATCTTTCATCACTGTCACTTGAAGCACTACTTGCTCTTTCAACATAGAAACTCTTCTTGTACCTTTGAAAGAACTTATTTTCATGCTTGCCTTGACCATACATATTTTTATTTTCATGCCTAAATTTTCTTTCTTCATTTTTCTTATAATCTTATTTCTCTTCATTGCTACTACTTCCAGCTTGTGGACAATTAGATGCATAGTGACCAAAATTACCACAATTAAAACATTTCATAGTCTTCATATATTTGTGTTTTCTTGAGTCTTTCTTATTTCTTCTCACATAGTTAGCTTCTTCATTACTGCTTGACTCATCACTTGATTCTGGTTCCTTATATTTTGTCTTCTTTGAAACTTTGAATGTTGCCTCTCTCTTGGAATTTTGATATTTTTCTATCCTCATCTCATAAGCTATGAGAATTCCATGTAACTCATCCATTGTCAACTTATCGAGATCCTTCATCTCTTATATTGCTGAAACATTTGCATCATACCTCATAGGGAGTGATATTAATACTTTTTGAGCAACACTAGAGTCCTCAATATCCATTCCAAGTCCATGCATGGTATTAACAACCTCATCAACATGGAGTAAGTATTTAGCAATATCTTCCTCATATTTCATATTCAACTCTTCAAACCTCCTTCTATGAGTTTAAATTTTTGCCAACTTAACCTTACTATCTCCTTCATATGTTTGCTTCAATTTATCCCATATTTCTTTTTTTGATTTGCATTGCATAACTTTTACAAACTCTAATTCACATAATCCACTTAATATTCCATTCATAGCCTTGGCATTATTTACATATAATTGCTTGCCATCCTTATCTATGGGAGGAGTAGTTGTAGGTGTGAACCCATCCTCAATATATTTCCATGTTTCATATCCTTGTGCCATCAAATAAGTCTTCATCCTCATACTCCAAAAAGCATAATTATTCCCATAAAATATTGGAGCCTTATTTTTTGAAGATCCATTATGAGAATCCATCTGTGTTCTTGTAAGATCTTCCTTCAAGTTATTAGACTTTTCAAAGGAACCCACTCTGATACCAATTGAAGAACACAAGATTATACTAAGAGGGGGGTGAATAGTATAAGATAAACTTTTACTTTTCTTTCCCAAACAATATTATCCAATGTTATCAATTGCAATATCTTTCCAAAGTAGTGTTAACCAATATCATCAATAGCAACAACAAAGCAATGCACATATCATCACACACAATGAGAGACATAAATTTAATGTGGTTCACCCAATATGGGTTACATCCATAGAGAAAATATTTCTTCTAAATTTTCTCAACAAATCTCTTGGGAACCAATTCCCTATTACAATGTTTATGGACCTCTGTCCAAAGGAGATCTCAATCCCCTATGCTCAAGTTCGTGGATCTCTATCCATAAGAGAACTCTATCCCCATTACTCTAGTTTATGGAACTCTATCCATAGGAGAACTCTATCTCCATTGCTCTGGTTTATGGAACTCTATCCACTAGGAGAACTCTATCCCCACTCTAGTTCTAGATTCATGGAACTCTATCCATAAGAGAGTAACTCTATCCATAGATAACTCTATCTCTTCGGTTCTGTGGAACTCTATCCATAGGAGAACTCTATCCCCTTTGCTTTGGTTCATGGAACTCTATCCATAGGAGAACTCTATCCCCTCTACTCTAGTCACCTCCAAATTTGGTACACAACTCTACTAAATTTTGCTCCAAGCCTAATCACAAGGCTTACTCAGGTCTACTCATAAATATACTCTCAACTCTATCCCAAATTTACACACATTACATGCACAAATATATCTCAAATCTATCCCAAATATGCACACATTACATGCACAAATATATCTCAACTCTATCCCAAATCTGCACACATTACATGCACAAATCTATCTCAACTCTATCCCAAATATACACATTACATACAAAATTTCTCAACTCAATCTCAAATTTACTTCAAGTCTTCTCACAATACTTGCTCAAATCTACCTCAAACCAACTTCAAGTCTTCTCACAATACTTTCTCAAATCTACACATATTACAATTGCTCAAATATACCTCAAATCTACTTCAAGTCTTCTCACAAGACTTTCTCAAATCTACCTCAAACCTACTTCAAGTCTTCTCACAAGACTTGCTCAAATCTACCTCAAACCTGCTTCAAGTCTTCTCATAAGACTTGCTCAAATCTACCTCAAACCTACTTCAAGTCTTCTCACAAGACTTGCTCAAATATTCTCACTATATTTTCACAAATCTACTCTAACACATGCTCAAAACAACTCATAGCACATGCTCAACCAATCCCAAATATTACACACAAATGATGTTCAAAATAATGCTTATATCTCTTTCAGAAATGCTTTCTTCAACTAGGCAATTCAGACATATTCTACCCAAAATTTGTTTAACCTCTTGAACATATAGAGAATGATATGTACTATCAAATACCCAATATGTTCTTCACATTCACATATCTCACATTCATCAAATTAGATCTCTACTTCTTGCAAATTCCTTTCAAATCAAATCAAGCTAGTGTATAACTTTGCTTCACAAAATTGGTTTATGTTCCTTGCAAATTTACTCTCAAATATCAAACACAATAATGCACAAATTGCTTCACAAAATTGGTCTCTAACACTTTCCCATTCACATTCAATGTCACTCACATCAATGCCCAAATGCTTCACAAATTATTTCAACAAGAATGCACAATTTGTTCTCAAAAACCCTAGCACAAGTGTTTCCAATTTCACTAATCAATGATGCATAATTTGTTCTCAAACCCTAGCTCAAATATTTCCAACAATACACACTAATCAACCCTTTTATCTCCACCTTAAAATTACTTTCTCAAAGCACAACCACCTAGAGAAAGAGTTAAACCACCATACCTCAAAATGCTTGATGAAGATGTGCCCTCAAAAACCTATCTCAAAAACAACTTATCTTTCTTGTGCCAATTCAAGGGTTAGATAGCAAAACATTCCTCAAGTCATCCTCATGAAAAATATCCTCAAAATATGTGCATAGTAAGGCTGAAAATAATACTCTATTATTTTATTTTATCTTCACAAAAATGCAACTTGTAGAATCCTTAAACCTTTTTCTTATGATATGCAAAAATTACAAAGTATAATGAACTCAAATACACCCTTTTCTCTCCTTTCTAGAAAGCAATATTTCAACTCTCAACCATTACCAAAAACACCTAGATGTCACTTTTATTTCATGCAAATATTACACAAATAAAACAACCTATATACACCTTATGACTCCCTCTAATATAATTAACACATGTGCTAATCCTTTCACACCCTTATTACTCCTATGCATACACAACAATATACTCAATAACACACTAAAAAATAAAGACTGCTATCAACCACCTTTGCACCTTACAAAAATTAATTAATCAAACTTTATGCCTCTAATTTTTGTGCTCAACAAAAATACCTCTCATGTGCTACCATGATTCAAACTCTACCAATGCGTAGGATAGTGCTCTCCAAAGTGCTCAACGACCGATCATGCTAGCACAACTTGGTGACTCAAAAAGGTGGCCCACATGTTTTAACCAACTCTACCTTGAAACAACGAAAAGTTCTTCTACCCAAAACCATCATCGAGGAAACTCGATCCCAAGACCTCTCTCTACCTAGCACTTAACACACGACCAATGACCAACTGCATTGTGCTAGTAGGCATGATGTCATTCAATGCTTCGATGAATATCTTCCAAACTCTGCACCTAAAAATACCCGTTGTCTCTACCATTCGTTCACTCACTTCTTGAATGGGAATTGATGCGCAATACATGATGGTCATTTCCTAAGGTAAAACCTTGGGTATATATACATTTACCTTCATTACTTGGATGACATCGGTGCTCCAATAATCATGGTGTGCCCTCCTTTTCCTTGGTCTACATCGGTGCTTGAATAACATGGTGTGCCCTCCTTTGCCTTGGTCTACGTTGGTGCTCAAATTCAAACTTATTTTTGGTGCCATCCTCCTTTTAAAAACTTGGCATTATAATATTAAAAATATTATAATGTTTATTATTTTTAAGCCTTGGTCTATTGAAATTAAACTCCTTTCTCCTCTTGTCCTTTTAGACCATGGTCCATTACTTTTAAATATTTTTCCTCTTGTCTTTTAAGCCTTGGTCCATGTCCTTTTTAAAACCTTTTTATAATATTTAAATATTATACTCCTTAAATTTTTAACATCAACCCACATGAACCTTTCCTTTGCCAAGCTTGTACCATCAAACCTCATGAACTTGTATTTTTACCAACCTTGTACCATGCTCTTTTTATCATCAAACTTCATGAACCTTTGCTTTGCTTCCTCTTACAAACCTTTGTCCCTTGTGTATAATATTTAGAAATAAATATTATAACCTTATCTTTTTGCCAATTTCCTTGCCTTGAGATGAACCTTGCCTTGCATAATTATCCAACCATAGGAGAATATTTCTGCCATGCTAAGCTCTCTTTGACATCAACCTATGACATCAATCCTTTGACATCAAACCTTTGACATCAATGAAAACACAACACTTTAATATTTCCAACACACTATTTTTTAGATAGTTAGGATAGTCAAGGACATAACAATGGTGATCCACAAGCTACCATAGGTCACAATAATTCAAGATATGGTGGTGGTTGACATTCCATCGTACTTTGGTCTATGCCTTTCTAGAGAATTCACAAAAATGCTAGGGATACTTATCCTTAGATTATTCTCACATGGTCATCCCTAATAAAGGTAAAAAGGTTAGGATCTACATGGAAAAGTTATCTCGCTTCCATGTTGAGAAGATCAAAGAAGAAAAGGTGAAATTGATGGAATATGATATGGATTACTCGAAGAATGTGACTAATCAATTTCAAATTGAGGTTAATTTTTCTCTAAAGGACTTTATTGTTGTATCAAAGGCTAGACCAACATTTTATGATGTTGCAAGTTTAGGAGGTCAGCAATTTTTGGCTATTTCTATTAAATAACTCCAATAAATGAGGGCACTCATATCATTGTTTCAAGAGAAGCAAAGAGCAATAGCCTATGACAACCTTCAACAACTACTAAGCACTAAGTTGATAAGGAAGATGTATTACAAGAAGTCTAAAGTAGTGATCCAATGGTAAAATGGGATGAGGAAAAGCCTAGGCCAAGGAGACATCAAAAAAATGATCCAATAGGGTTTAAGCCTTAGCAAAGTATCTAAAGGCATGAATACAATGTGTTAAATAACTAGGATCAACAATTGATATTTGCCAATATTAGTAGGTGATAATAATTAAAAATGATTTACTTAAAATAAAAGATGTGCATATTTATATTATAAATGTACATAGAAAAATGCAATAGTATAAGCCTATAATATTTTTTGAAAATAGTATATATTACATGATGATTTTGAATTGTAAATAATCTATTGGTTTGAAATGTGATGGCATCTCTTAGCTCAAACAAGTCACAATTTTGAAAGGACCAAAAGGATAAAAAAGTGAAGGTTCAAAACACTATGGACTAGGCATTATAGATATTGATCAAAATTAGTATGTGAGAAATAACTGGTAAGGGGTGAAATACTACCAAATTTTGTGTAAATATGTGGCATATAAATAAATTTGATAAAAGCTAAAATTTATTGGCTAAGATGGAAAATAGAATAGTGTTAAAATGAGGTAAGTCTGTGGGATGAGTGCAACTAGCAATTGAATGTGTGATTAGGGAAAGTTGGTACAAATATGAGAGCTCAAAAATCTATAAGAAAAATAAGAAAATAAAGTGAGTATGGGAAGGGGTGACCAGGCAAAGGATTGGTGTCATACATAAAAGCTTAAAATTTGCAAAAATACAAGAATCCCAGGTATTTTAAGTCATCAAAATTTTACAAATGGTGTAGCTTTTTGGATCCTATAAAAGGACACCTCAATCATGGCAAGAAACAAAAGAAAATATTTCTAGACATTACATATTTTTGTTGGAGATATTACAATATTTGGTAGTATTAGGTTTAGGGAGTGTGTTTATATTTTGTCTAATGCATGTGTCGGTGTGTGATAAATATCCATGTGTTATGTAATTAAATGTGCAAGTGTACAAAGTGAGGTGTGAGTTATGAGAGTGCAAAGTGTCAAGTAAGCTAAGAGTCATAGGATTTAGGTGCCAAATGAGAGAGTAAAGAGTCACTGTGGTAAGATATAAAGTGAAAAGTCATGAAAGTTTTTTCATGTGTGAGGAATGTGAAAAGATGCATCTTGGATATGTTTGAGGAGAGCAATAGTTTAAGTATTTAAGAGCTATTAGTAAGGCTATATTATGGAGATAAAGCTCCATGCATTGTAATAAATAATCTTACTGTAATATTTGATGAGTCGTGAATATATTGTGAGTTTTTTATTGAGAAATATTCTTGTTCTTTTGTGAATGATATTTATTGATATTAATGTTATGTGAATACATTGTTGTGATTAATATTTGATTCTTTATGTTGGACTTGTGAGATAATCTAGGAGAATTCACAATAGTGGTATTTGAGTTCCACTCTGGCCAAGTGATAAGTGATTGAGGAAGGATTGTTAAGAAGAGTAAAGAAGATTGTTGAAGATTTGTTGAATTTATTAAAAGAAAAGAAGAGCGAGTTGATAAGAGCACTTGAATATTGAGAGAAGACGAGTTGAGTTCACCAAAAGATTAAAAAAATAGGGTTGATATTGCCCAAAATTGAAGACAATCAGTTGAAAAGATCATTGAAAATTACATAAGAGAAGATATTAAGAGAGGAAGAAGGACAAAGATTAAAGATAGAACATGAAGAAGATCCAAAGAAGATTCAAGATTTAAGGGTTGAGGTCATCTACAATGTAAAATAAATCGGAGAAGAATTGCCAATGTAAGGCAAAATTTAATTGAGAAAGTTATTTGAAAGTTTTTTAATTAATAACAAAATAAGGAAAAAAATATTTATATAATTGATTGGAAAAAATTGGAGAAATAAAAAGATAGAGTGTTTGAAGAGGAAGAAAGAATTAAATTTTTGTTGCTAGAGAAATAAGAAATAATTTGACGAAAGAATACTTGACAAAGACATAAAAAATCATTTTTTAAGAAGAATATTGATTGAAACAAAATATTATTGGAGTAAGAAGTTGAAGAATGAAAGAGAAATACAGGTGGAAATTGTAGAGAGAAGGCATAGCAAAATGTTATCATGAGCAACTCATTTCATTTGTAAGTTTTGGAAATACATCCACAAACATTAGATTGGAAATACATCCACTTTCATCTGCAACTCAATCAGTTTGCAGGATAACTTGTGCCTGCGCGCTTCTCTGTTATGCTGCTCCTTCTCCACATACCGCTGCTGCGTTCTTCTTCTGCTCTATGTTCTCCTCTCCTTTGCTCTTGGGATCTCATCGACTTACTGGCTCTCGGAACTCATCGACTTATATATTCGGGTGAGGAGGGAAAAAGCTTACTAGCCTTCTCACATTCATTAAATTCAAAACTAAGGTAATCACTGCCGGTAATAACTGCGTCTAATACAAAATGGGGCGGACAGATAGTATCTGTGACAGATTTATTGAAATCAAGATTAATTATTTATAACAAGAACAATGTTGAAGAAAATTGTCGAGAAGGATACTGCTGTGAAGATTGGAGCAGATTGCATGCTGGAATATTAGTGGACAAGTACTTGAGATAAGCAAGAATGCAAAAAAAGAACATAGCAGATAAAGAACATTTATACCAGCGGTGGAAAGAAGAATACTTGAGTTTGGAAGTACTTGATTATGTCTAGATTGTCTAAGGAGAAAGAAAAGTGAATGCCTAAGATAGTGCACGATTTGTTTGCTACCTAAACGTTCGCTTTGAAGACAACGATTCATATACTTGAATGGCGTTGGAGAAGAATTAAGATTATTGCTGCAAGATTCCAGACGACTGAGATATGCCTTCGAGACACAAAGGAGTTGTTAGTTGTGTCTCATTTCCAACAAAGAGAGCGCAATTTTCACCTCATGACGTGAAGTAACAATATGAGGAAAATTAGTGACTCATGACGTACCTGAGTAACAAAAGAGAGCGCAATTTTCACCTGTGAATTAGAAAAATGGTTACATCAGGTAAGGTTTCATTTGGAGAGTTTGAATATTTGGATGCACAATTAAATTTTTTGAGGAGTTATAAATTATCATTGTTATTTTAAACAGAGTGAGAAAATTAATTTGAGATGAAGGCAAGGCTGCGAATTTTGGATGAAAAAGTTGAAGAAATTAAATTTAAATTTGCCAAATTCCGGGAGCGAAGTGCGAAGGGCGAAGTAGGAAGGGCCTGAAGTCGGACTGTGCAGCCGAAGTCGGGGTGTGCTTCCGACTATTGCGAAGTCCTCCATCTTGAACCGCTTCAGGACATCCTTCGCATACTTGCCCTGAGAAATGAAGATGCCATCTGTCGATTGGTCAACTTCAATGCCGAGAAAATACTTCATCAGCCCTAAGTCCGTCATCTCGAACTCCTTCTTCATGGTTGTTCTGAACTGGTCGAACAAGACATTGTTGTTGTCAGTATAAATCAAATCGTCCACATACAGGAAGACAATAATGAGCTCACCTGCTTCATTTGTCTTCATGTACAAGGTGTGCTCATATGGGCATTTTACAAACCCATTTTGCTGAAAATAACTGTCAATCCGGTTGTACCAAGCCCGGGGCACCTGCTTCAAACCGTACAAGGCCTTTTTCAGCTTCAGGACTTTGCCCTCCTAGCCTTCAATTTTGTAACTTAGTGGCTATTCTATGTAGACCTCTTCCTCCAACACTCCATTGAGGAAGGTTGACTTGACATCCATTTGGTACATCGTCCACCCTTGTTGGGCTGCCAATGCTAGGATCATCCTGACTGTGTCAATTCGGGCTACAGGCGCATAAACCTCATGGTAATCGATGCCTAACATCTGCTTGTAACCCTTCACCACCAGTCTGGCATTATGCTTGTCAACGTCTCCTTGGGCATTGAACTTTGTCTTATACACCCTTGACCCCAATGGTCTTCTTCCCTACTGGAAGATCTATCAGTCGCCATGTATCATTCTTTTCAATGGCTTCAATATCCTCATCCATCGCCTGCACCCACTTCTGATTCTAACTTGCGTCTTCGAACTCTACTGGATCAACTTCAATAAAGAATGCAAAGTCAGAGTACTCTTCATCTACATGGGTTTGGGTTGCCTCGTAGATTTCTTGCAAGCTCCTTGTCTTCGCTGGCGTCACCAGGTTCTGGATTCTACTTGCACATGGAGGCGACCGAGATGGAGTGGTTGTGCTACTGCTGGCATCGTTGTTGCTGCTGGAAGTTGTAGGTGGTTGCACACTTCCTTCTTCCAAGTCAACAAACTCTACCACTGTTAGCTCTAACTGGCTAGTCTCCGACTTCCATTTCTAGGCTTCATCTTCAAGAAACTTAACATCATGGCTGATGATGAGCTTCTTCGTCATAGGTTTGTACAGCCTATAAGCCTTCACCTGCTCATTGTACCTTGTGAAAATGCACTTCTCAGCTCTATCATCCAACTTCTGTGGCTTTTCTTTTGGAACATGTGCATATGCAATGCACCCGAACACACGTAAGTTAGCCACACTTGGCTTCACACCGCTCCAGGCCTCCTGAGGGATTTTGTCCTTCACGCTTTTGGTGGGACATCTTTTCAGCAGGTAGACTGCACATGTTACAGCCTCTACCCAAAAATTATGCAGCAATCCCTTCGCCTTCATCATGCTTCGTGCCATCTCCATGATGGTCCGGTTCTTCCTCTTAGCTACGTCGTTCTGTTGTGGCGTGTATCTGGTAGTGAACTGCCTTCGAATTTTGTGATGCTTGCAATAGTTATGTTATTCGTTGGAGATGTATTCACCTCCGCCATTTGTCCTGAGAGTCTTGATCTAATATCCGCTCTATTTCTCCACCAGAGCCTTGAACTCCTTGAATCTAGAAAATGCTTCTGACTTCAGCTTGATGGCATAGGTCCAAGTCTTTCGGCTGAAGTCATCTATGAATGTTAAGAAGTATTTGTTGTCGGTAAATGTGCTGGTCTGCATCGGATTGCAAATGTCTGAGTGCACCAGCTCCAATGGTTGTGATGCTCTCCAATACTAATCAAAAGAGAACAAATCCCTATGTTGTTTGCCAACTAAGCAACCCTCACAAACTTGATTTTGCTACTCTATCAGGGGTAAACCCTTCACCATATGCTTCTTGTGCAGTTGATTTAGGCCACTGAAGTTCAAGTGACTAGATTTGAGATGCCATAGCCAAGTAGCATCTTTCACAATTGCACTTAGAGACATCAATGATTCATTTTGAATCTGCAGCAAAAACATTTTATTCTTCATCATGGACACTATAGCAATCTACCTATGTGACTTGTCTCTGATGGTGCAAGCTCCGTCAGTAGGTTGTGCTTCAGGCCAGGCACATAGTAGACGTCATAGATCTGCTTTCGTTCGCCATGCCTGGTGCGAATGAGGATCTTTCTTTTTCCCATTATGAGAACCTTGTTGTTGTTCTCCATCTTCACCTCAAACTAGACTATTTCATCCAGTTGGGAGAACATCTCCTTGTTCCCCGTCATGTGGTTGCTGCACCTGTTGTCTAAATACCAGACATTCTTCTGGAACTCTTCCTCAATGTTGCAAGTCAACAGCACATTTCCTCCTGTCGTATTTTCAGTTTCATCTATGTAATGGGCTTGTTGCTGGTTCTCCTTGGCCATCCGTTTTTTGCATTGTGAGATGTAATGGCCGAACTTCTTGCAAAAATAGCACTGGACCTTTGACATGTCCTTCTGACTAGATCCAGCTTGCTGATTTTTTGAACTGCCTCTTCTACCTTGTTGATGAAAATTATAGTTGGTCTCTCCTTCGCTAGGGTTTGACCTTCCTCCTTGCTTGTTACCTTTCCCACATCTGCCTCTGACTCTTCTTTCGTGAGAACTAGAGGCGCCATGGTGGGAATCTTGTCTGTCGTTATCTCGAAATGATACTTGAGCCCTGAATGCTTGCTCCAGAGATGTCTGAGACGAATGGCTCAGCCTTTGTTCATGTGTCTGCAACGAACCCATGAGCTCATCTATCAAGAGGGTTGTCAGATCCCTTGACTCTTCAATTGCTATCACAATCGAGTCAAACTTGGCAGGTAGACTTCTAAGAATTTTCTCCATGATTATTTGGCTCTGCACATTTTCTCCATTCAACCGCATCTGGTTGATAATGTCCATCGTCCGAATGAAGAAATCACACATGGACTCGGACTCACTCATCTGCATATTTTCAAACTCCCTCCTGAGCATCTGCAACTTCACCAACTTTACTTTATTGGTGCCTTAGTACGATTTGGCCATAATCTTCTAGGCCTGCTTTGTCTTGGTGGCTGATGCGATCCATGGGAAGATGGACTCCTCGACCGCTTGCATGATGTAGAAGAGGGCCTTCTGGTCCTTCTTCGTGTTCTCTTTCAATAGGTCCTTGTCTGCTTGAGAGAGGGCGGCCAGTGCTACTTCATTTGTTGATTCTAGGTAGTCGTTCTCGACTAACTCCCACAGCTCCTGAGATCCAAAAAAGATCTTCATCTGGATGCTCTAGTAATTGTAATTCTTTCCGTTGAAGCGCAGGATCTACAACTGCAAGTTGTTGCTATTGGAAGCCATTCAGCTTCGATCTCCGCGTCAAGGGATCAGTAGCTCTGATACCAATTTGAATAAATTAAATTTAAATTTGTCGAAGTCCAAGAGCGAAGTGCGAAGGGCGAAGTAGGAAGGGCCCAAAGTCGGACTGCGCAGTCGAAGTCGGGGTGCGCTTCCGACTATTGCGAAGTCGGGTTACGGACGGACTGAAGTGCGAAGTCGGGTTGCGCACGGACCGAAGTGCGAAGTGCGAAGTCAGGACAACTCTAGACTTAGCCAAATTTCTGGGGAGTGGCTGGTCAACGCCCGACTGCGCTGGTCAACGACAGCGAAGTCCGACATCGTTGCGCAGTCGGGTGGACAGCTCCAGACTTAGCCAAAAATTTTGCCTTGCGAACTTTTGCTGTCCGGAGGCTTGTGCGGCTACGACAATGACTTGCTTGGCTGGGAGGAGAGAAACACCAAAACTAAGAGCAATGTCTCGGATCTGAGCTCAAACTTATAGAACCCGAAAAAAATCGCTCTGAGGCGATTTGTACAGAGAACAACAACAGATTTTAGCACACAGAGATAACTGCAAACCCTACATATGCCTTAAAACAACAGCGAATTTTATTCATAAAAGATGAGGGTTACAAAAGTCCTCAACTGAGGAAAACTAACATCTGCAAACTAAAGCTGCAGGATAAACTGAGACAAAAAACAAATGTCGAGTCTGTTGCTCGGACATTAAACAGATGAGCCAAACTGCTCACTGAAACGATCTCGTCTCCTATTCGGTTGTTTCTCCAAATTTCCTCCCGCTTTCCTCTCTTTCTTTGCTCTCTTTCCACACTTTCTCCACACATGTCTAAAAACCTAAACTGCCTTATATAGTCGTGGGGAGAGAAAGATAGGGTTTGTCCTCTGACAGGTTATGATAGACCCTCAACTAAGGTTTCTGACCAATCGTCGAACTGACATTAAATCGTCGAACTGGCATTAACTTCTATGGTGATCGGATCTGTCAAACATCACATCTGTCAAAGGGTAGGTGTGACGTCATGTCAAACTTTTGTCGGGATCCCTGACTGCGCAAGTGCAGTCCAACTGAGACGTGAAATCTGGGTTAATATTTCTAACAAAAGTGTGAGTTTATTTTAACTATTTTATTAATTTCGGATGTTATGGAATAATAAGTGTGCAAAATCTGGTTGGAGAAAGCAAAATAGTGAAAGTTCTGTTTTAATAGAATAATAAGGGATGTGATTGAACCCTTACGTTTATTAATTTCGGATGTCATGGAGTAAAAATTGTGGAAAATCTGGTTGGAGAAAGCAAAATAGTGAAAGTTTTGTTTTAATAGAATAAAAAAGGATGTGATTGAACCCTTACGTTGTATTCTTGGATACTATGCAAACAACAATGTTTTTTTTTATTGAGTGTGGAAGATATTTAATTAATTACAGCAAAGGTGAAACAAATTAATATATGAACTTTCTACCAATAATTTTTGAACGCACGAACTTGCGGATGTTGGATATTAATTGAAAGCCCTTTTTAAAAAACAGTTCAACAAAGCACATAGAAAGATTATATGCCCTTACAATTTTTTAAAGTTCTTTATTAAGAAGTTTGTTTAATGCATAACATGCGGAGGTTATCGGGAGATATAAGGGACAAATATTTTAATAAACAATTAGAGACGAAAATTTTAATAGACTTTTACAGAAGATGCAGGGACAAAATTTTTAAGTGGAGAATAAAGACTTTAACAGGAGATACCAAGGGAGTTTTTTTTTTTTTATACGAGGTGTTAATTTAAAAAAATTAATTTAATTATTTTTAATATATTTTTTAACAATAAAATTATTTTATTATTTTTTATATATTTTTATTTAATTTATTATATTTTATAATTATTATTTAAATTATAATATTTTTTAATTTAAAATTCTAACTTTTAAATAAATATTAGACCTAATTGTCCTAATCAACTTTATATATGCAATAATGTGCCTTTCAATCTATAATAAACTGGACTCTACTTAGTAATGGATATAACTTATAATACCCTCTTAGGCTGTTAAAATGTTATTATTTCAATATCTTAATATACACCATTCTATGATAAATTGCCTCTTTGATATGCACCCTTTTATAAGGGGTATTGTAACTCTATCCTTTGGTTAGAGGGAATACAACTCTACATAGTTCGTGGATGGCAGTGAGAGGTGTTTCCGACACTTACGAGCCTTTGAGCCGTACAAATAGAGAAGGAAATGGCGGTGATAACGAGAAAGGGGAAGAACCACTTCATAATTTTTTGAGCTTTCTGATATTCATCACAAGTCTGGTTAGTTTTTTTTTATTGAAATTTAATTTGCAATTTATTTATTCTTTGTGACAAGTTGCAGTTATACAAATTTTATATTTTATATATAAGCTACTAGTTACTTTAATACCATACACGACAGTTCTTAAGTTTAAGCCATTTGTATGAATTTATTAATTTTTTATTTTTAAATTGCACAATAATATTTAAAAATATATATTTTATATAAGATTTGATAAAAAAAATTTAATGATATAAGTAATATAAAATATCTGGGTTTAGTTTGTGTATATATGTAAAAAAGTTATTAATGTTTTCCGTTAGTATGTTGTCTTATAAAATTATCTTTTAATAATATTATAAATTAATAAAATAATTTTTTTAATTAAATTATAAAAAAACAATTGGTTTTTTGGTTTTTTTTCCACACATATCTTATATTATAAGTTACAAACATATGCTATTGATTTCTTAATTACTTATAAATGAATAAAAAAAATTAAAATTTTTACATAAAACCTCATAAAGGTAATGAAGTTAGCCGTAAAGCAGCTAAATGGATATAATTAAAAGGAAAACATATTCCTATAACAAACACATATGTTTTCCTTTTAATTATAAATATTAATCTAGCATAAATTGATTAAATATTGTACCTTAAGTTTATGTTATTATAAAAAAATATTATTTTTTTTATTTTTATTTTTTGCTACACAAGGTTTATTATTATAAAAATGATTGTTCTTTTTTTTGTTACATAGGAATCATCAATGGTCTTCATCATTTTATATTCATAGGCATGGTTCAAATCCTTAAAGCTACCACTATAACCCCCATCCCACCTTACTCCAAGTGAGAGGGACCCATAGGGGTTCACAGTTGGAACCTTCAACCTCAAGTTGAAACACTCATTGAAAACCAATTCATATACTACCTCCACTCTATAAAATAAATTTTAAAAAAATAATAATATTATTTTACAACAAATGAATTTTATTTTATTTGGTTTCAATGAACCTATCATTAAATATTATATTGAAATAAATTTCTTTACTTAAATATATAGTTAATATAAGTTGCAATCTTACTGTAGTGGTAAGAGCTTTGGCTTCTCTTTGGGAGGTATAAGGTTTCAAACCCCACTCAGTATTAAGGGACCATGACCCCTCATAAAAACTTGTGTAAACTCATTGATATATTTAGTCTGTGAGGGCTAGGTGGATTGGTAAGACGTTGAGCACTTACCAATAGGAGATTTAAGTTCAAACCTTGAGGGCATGCCTAATCTAGGCAAAGGTAGTAGTTTGACCTGAGTCCACTAAGTGTGTGTAATCTTGATGATGGTGGTACCAACCTCAAGCCATCGAGGGTCTCCCTCACTCTGAGTCTTGTTTATCGAAGCAAGATAGTGATTATAGTGGTAGCACCAAGATTTGACGTTACAATCAAAGGCAATACGACTTGACCATGTGACCAGTTGTTAAAAAGAAAAGGTAGTTATTGATTCCTCTATGTATCAATATATATATATATATAGTTCATATAACAGTACTAAAATTACATACATTCTTTTATTGGGAGAGAGCCTCACCTTTTCTTGTTTTAGATCTTTAATAAATAGTAGGAAGAGTGTGCAAATAAGAAGCAAGTGTAAGTAAGGAGCAATCACCACTTTTTATTGCTTTAGATATTTAGGAAAATTCAAGAAATAAAGGATTCATATGAACAAAAAATAGGTAGAATAAAAGGAAACCCATATTTAAAAACCTTAATTGGAAGTAACAATATTGTAACTAATTACAGCAAGCTTACTACAATGGTAAGGGATTTGGCCTCTCTTTGAGAGGTCCAAGGTTCAAACCCCACTCACTCAGTATGAGGGGATCGAGAACCCTCATAAAAACCTGTGTAAACTCATTTAAAAAAAACAATACCCTAATTAGAAGTATGGATGCCCAAGTTGGAAACAAGAAGAGAGAATATATGATAAGTCTGATCTATGTAGCAAATGTTATATCAAAATTAATTATTAAATATGAGATAGTTGAGTATGATATAATGGTTCTTAAAAGCATAGGGTTAACATATAAGTTCCACGTATGCTAGCCTTAAGTTTGATATAATGGTTCTTAAAAGTATAGGGTTAACATATAAGTTCCACATATACTAGCCATGATTTTTAGAAATTCGAAAGTGAATCAAGTGAAAGTGTGGATTGAATTCAACTCTATGAATTTTTTTCTAAAGGATTTTTTCATTATCATTTTTAGTTTTAAAATCAATGACAAAATAATGAGGTAGCCCATGAATTAGGGGAAGAGATACCCTATATTTAATACCATATAGTAAGAATTTTTTTCATATAGAAACTATTTAGGTTTTTTAGACTTTGATATAAAATTATCAATAAGGATATTTTGAACAATATTATTAAATACCTTATGGAAATTCATCAAGGAGGGACCAATAACTTGTTAGGAATAGTTTTCATACACCTTTCAACATTCATTGTCTCATGTCTTATGTTTTTTTTAACATGGTGGAATCGATAGCCACCATGATGATTCGGGTATGATGTCCATGTTTTATGGCTGCCACGATGATCTGGGTACGTTGTCTATCTTTTACCACCACAGTAGTTTGTGTTGTCCATCCCAGAAGCTACCATATAATACTTTGCATAGTATGCCCCTATAGCCACCATGTCACAATCATTTTAAACCTTTTATGCTATTGAAAGCACTAAAACACCATGTCATAGTCATTTTAAACCTTTTATGTTGTTGAATGCATTAGGACAGGGACAAGCATTCAGTATGATGAGACCCAAGATTTGAACCCTAGGCATTTGTTCTCCTTACAGGGTTTTGTCACACCAATTAGTCTAGACCTCGAACCTAAAATAATTATGTAGATTGAAAATATGTTATACTCATATTTTTTCAATGAGTTTACATGGGTTTTTATGAGGGTTCTTGGTCCCCTCATATTGAGTGGGGTTTGAACTTTGAACCTCTCAAAGAGAGGCTAAAGATATTACTACTGCAATAAGCTTGCAACTAAAAACAAAATTAAAAACCATGTGAATCTTTTTATCTAATGTCTTATGTTAAGAGTTTATATAAGGAAGAAAAATTGGTGAACTAGACCATGGTTTTATTGTAGGATTGTAGGTCTATTTCCAACACTTTGTACTATAGGACAACTGCAATATTGCAGACCTATTTCCAGCATTGTGCATTGCAAGAGTGCAAGTCTATTTCTAGTAATTTGCATTATATGACTACAGGTCTATTTCTAGCACTTTTCACTATAGAAAAACTACAATACTACATGCCTATTTTTAGTTGTGTTATTGTAGGTATTTTTCCAACTTCACTAATAAATAGGATTGAAGAAGTGGATACTTGTGTGGGAATTGTATTATAAGAAGCAAATTGTTGATTACTAAATAATACAATTTTTGAGAGCTCTTGTTTGTTAGGATTTTTAAAGAGTTTGTGAGGGTATATGTTGCTTCATTTGTGATTTATATGTGATTTTGCTTGTTGAATTAAAATTTTAGGTCTATATTTGCACTACTTTCCTCTAAAGAATAAGTAGAAAGTTGTTTTGCATTAGTCTAACTTCCTTAAAATTGGTATCAAAGCTTGGCTACCTTTTTAGATTCTTAGAAGAAGAAAAAATCTATTATGATGCACTATTGCTTTACATCCTTGGTCAATTTCCTTTTGCATATATATATTTGGTCATCTAAAGAGACCTAAAAGGTTTGATTCCAAAATAATGATGCTTTTAGCCTTCTCTATCTAGTAGACCCATGAAAACTTGATAATCTTCCCAAGTTTTCTTATGTGATTGTAGGTTTATCAAAATTATGGCTCAAATATGAGGTGCAATATTGCAAAACCATAGGTCATATAGATAGAGCATGTTTTTGTCTTAGACACTAAGATAGGTAACTTCCTTTGTTTGGCTTTATTGTATTTCTTCTTATTGCTTGTTGTCTTACATTTTATTTAGGATACTTAAAAGAAAATAAAATCAAAGAACCTTTAGCTTTTCCTTTTTGCCTTGTTGAAAAGAATATTTAAGGAAAAATAAAGAATTGAAAGGGCTTAGGTTTTAGGGTTTTTTTAATTTCTTTATCTCCTCTGTTACTTTAGGCAAGGAATTCAAAGTACACATAGTTTGAATTAGGGTAAATCTTGTATGTGCATTCTTTTGTCACTTGCTTGAAAGGAAAAGGAAAACTTTTATTTCTTGTTATCATTTAAAGAAAATAATCATGCTAGGATAGATTTTGTATGTTGCATATTTTGTTGATGAATCTTAGTTAAATAACTTCAACAATTATCATCTTATATTTTAGGAAAACTAAAACTTAGGTGTTTTCAAATATACACATCAAATGTAGGATTTAGAGTGAATCCATAAAACACTCTTGGTGAACCCATAAAACAACATAGCCACAAAATTTGAGGTCATAACCATCACAATGATTTTAGCCTTGTATATTCACTAATATTTCTACAAGTTCTCACACTCAGTGAAGAAGGTCAAATCACTCTTCAGCCTAAACTAATATTGCAATCTACATTTTTTTAGATTTATTCTTAACAAATTTAGGAACTCCTCATCAAGTGGCAATACCTTCCATAATAAGATGCTACATGGAATATTGAGAGCATTTTTTAGTCTTTTCAAGCTTTGAGGGCAAAGCTTTCTAAGGAGGTAATCCATGTAACAGTTCCAATATAGCCATGTTAGCTATCTTTATTTAGCTCCAGCCCTAGGTTTAGTTAGTTGACCTTTGAGAATTAGGGTTACATTTAATGTTGATTTAATTTATAATTAGAAAGAATAAAGTGATAATTGGATTTATCTATCATCTTTGAATTTAAGTCATATTTTTTGTGCATATGAGACTTTGCCCTCTCCAAGTGGCTAAATATTATTATTATTTGGAATATGGATTTTTTTATTGCTTATTGATTTTCTGGCAATTGGATTTGAATAAATATTTATGCAACATTGGATTATTTTTGCTAATTGCTAAATTTTGGTACACTTAATTGATACACTACTTGAATAATATGTTAATATATTTAAATTACATCCTTATTGAGGATACTCTCAAAGTTAATATTGGAACTATAAACAACCCTAAGATCCTTAAGTTAATAAAATATCTAATTTTGACAAACCAAGAATAACTTTTTAAGCTCTTATTTAAATTTCAAGAATTTTTTCTTGGACATATGCTAATTGCTTGGGATAGACCTCTCTCTAGTTATGCATCATTTGATAGTTTGATAAAATGCTAAACTTGTTAAATAAAAACTTTGAAAAATGCATCCTAAAATTGCCTTGCTAGTTAAGGAGGATCTTGAAAAACTCCTTGATGTTTTTTTTTTATTTACATGGTGGAATATGTAGCCACCATAAATCTGGGTAGGTTGTCCAACTTTTATGGCTGCCATAGTATTCTGCACTATCTACTCTGAAAGTCGTCACATAGTTCTTTGTATAGTCTGTCCCTATAACCACCATGCCACAATCATTTTAAACCATTTACATCACTAAAAGCATAAGAAAGGGATAAGCGTTCAGTCTGACGAGTCTTGAGATTTGAACCTTGGATCTTCGTCCCCCTTACGAGATTTGGTCAAACCAATTGGTCTACACCTTAAACCTAAAACTCCTTGATGCTTGTTTTTACTAAAGTTATTAATTATTTTTATTGTATTATCATGCCTATTGCAAAGAAAGAGGGCACTTCCAAAATATGCATCAATTTTTGAGACATCAACAAGGCTTGTGCCAAAGATAATTTTCCTCTACCTAATATTGATACTATTGTAGAATTTATAGTTGGATTTGCATGTTATCCTTAGTGGATGGTTTTTAAGGATATAATCAAGTTAAAATTGCTTCTAAAGACCAAACTAAAACTATCTTCATCACCCCATGGGGCATCATTTGCTATCAAGTTATACCTTTTGGCTTGAAGCATATAAATTCCACTTATTAAGGGGCTATGACCTATATATTTAATGACTTAATGTACATCATAAAGTATCATAGAATATTATGTGGATGGTCTTCGTGGTTGCTCTATGCATCCTGAAACCCATGTGCAAGACTTTAGGCGTATCTTTGAATGATTATGAGAATACAAAATTCACTTATACCTTTTAAGTATGTTTTGGAGTTACATTTAGACTTCATCACATCTAGGAGAGGCATTGAAGTAGACCCCCATAAAATATCACATATTATTGATATCCTCCACCACATAATTTAACTAAATTACAAAGCCTACAATAAAAATATGATTCATATCACAATTAGAAGATAAGTGTCAACACTTTTGTAACCTCTTACACACAGATATATAATTTTGAGGGAATGAAGAGTGCCAAAAAAAATTTGAAGCTCTTAGAACATACCTCACATCCCCTCTTATTCTCATAACACCTAACCTTGCTAGACCTTTACTATTGTATATTGTTGTAATTTTTCATGCCTTGAGGGTTATACTAGCCCAACATGATGATCAACATAAATAAATGGAAATATACTATATTAACAAAACTCTAATTAGTTGTGAAACTTATTACACCTCCTTAGAGAATATTTACCTTGTTCTAGTGTCTGCATCCTATAAATTATAACATTACATTCTTAGCCATAAAACCCTTATCATTGTAAGGGTTTATCTCCTTTGGTCTCATGATAAAACCTTATCTTTCAAGGCATACCACTAAATGGGTCATCACTCTTAGAAAATTCAATCTAGAATTCATTAGCCAAAAAGCCATCATGGATCAAGTCCTTGTAAACCAATTTGTTGTAGCACCCTTAGATGTAACCCATTCTATTGTGGTAGATTTCCTATATGACTGTGTCTTCACTATTGAAGAAGAGCCTCAAGATTCTTGGACCCTATATTTAAATTGTGCTCATTGCTTAAATGATGTAGGGGCAATAATTATTCTTGTTACCCTATAAAAATAATTAATATTTCCCTTCAAGCTACATTTCTCTTGCACTAATAACACAACATAACATGAAGCCCTTATCTTGAGACCCCATGCTACTTTAACCTTAAAATTCAAAATTCGCCTTCTCTTTATGGATTTGTAACTTGTGGTTAATCAATCTAATGGTATCACACCAAATATGAAAAGTTAAAACCTTAGACATTATTGCAAATCTTATGTTAACTTTTGATAAGATAACCATATCTCACAATATTATAATTGCCATGTGGGTGCCATGGTTGTAGTTGCATCACTTATCCCCTTAGAATTAAAATATGAGTATGCCATGATCATTATACATCAACTTAAAGAACCAACAACTTTGGGTTCTAGCCATGTGTCTTTGGATGTGTTTGGAATTGAAACTATATCCAGTCCATTTGATTCTTGTTATAAATACATATTTGCCTTCCTAAAGGATGACATTTTGTGTAAAGGCTTATATCATAATAAGAAAAGGTACTTATCATGGCAGATGTGTATAAAAAGTATTTCTCAATAATAATAAAAAGGTACTTGTACAAAAAGGCCTGTATATTGGTGATCATTGGTGATATTTTACATCAATGCTCATTCGATTATGTCCTCTTACTGTGCCTTTCCCCTAACAAAATTAAAGTAGCCCTTAACAAAATGCATGAATGATTGTGTGGTGGTCATTTTAGCGGCAATGTTATTTCCAAGAAGATTTTGTAACTAGGATATTATTAGCTTTTCATAAATAAGGATGCATGTGATTATTTTCATCATTGTGATAACCTTATCCATGCACCATAACAAAATATTCAACCTATTAATTTCTCTTGGCCATTTTTCATGTGTGGACTTGATATTATTGGAAAAATCAACCCCATTTTTTTGATGACCATAATTTTATCATCATGACCACATATTATTTCACCTAATGGATAGAAGCTATGTCTTTATCCACTATCATCAAATCTTAGGTCTTTAAATTTATCCTAAATCAATTCCTTTATCACTATGGAATCTTGTTTGTTATCATTTCTGATACTGAGACACCTTTCAAGAATAAAGATGTCCATCATGTCTATGCTAAATATAAATTTTAACATAAATGGTCTACTTCTTATCATCCTCAAGGAAATGGCTAAGAAGAAGCATCTAATAAAATATTAATTAAATTTTTTAAGAAGATGGTCAACAAGATTGGTTGTAAAATGCATATTCACCTTTATCTTGCCCTATGGGCTTATCACACTAGTGTGCATTTTTACATTGGTATGACCCCATATGTATTAATTTATAGAACCAAAGTAGTTTTTTATTCGAACTTGAGGTCCTTTATTTGTGCATCTTGTTGCAAGATGCCTTGGTTGGTGATGAATAGCACCTCAATCATCTTAATTATTTGGATTTTCTCGATGAAAAGCACATAAATATTTAGAGCACCTTCGAGCCTATTAAAATAGGCTCAAGCATGCCTACACTAAAAAGATATGAAATCATTCTTTCAAAGTATAAAACTTAGTCCTAAAAGAAAGTCGAAAGGACACTAATGTTCAAACTAAATTAAAAGGCAAATTTGAACCTAACTGACTAGAACCCTTTGTCATTATAGCCAAATTTGGCTTAGAAGCTTGTCACCTTGCAACCTTTGATGAAAAAGATCTTAAATAACCCATAAACATTATGCATCTTAAATGGTATTGTGGTATGCTTGATTGTAAGATAATTAAATTAAAAAATTATGTCTAAAGCTAGATAAAATGATTTAAGTTTTAAATAAACATTTTTTAAAGTTATTTTTGTAATATAAAAATTAAATTTTAACTACACATTAAAATCTTAATTAAAAAGTATTATAATATTATTTAAACTAATGATATCATTTTAAAAGTTCATTTAAAAAAACGCGTTTATTTAAGTTTATTATTATAAATTATTTTTACTCCTAAAATAATTAATTAAAAAATATTTGTTTATTTATATTCTAAGATCAAACCAATACAATGGTTTTATCTTCTAGAGGACTAAATGATTTTTTACTTCTTTTCAACATTAAAAAATAATAATAAATGATTAAACTCAATCTTCTACGAAATAGAAATTAACTTTAACCTAACAAAAAAAACTTTAATTCATAAATTTAAAAATGTTATAATGAAAAGATGATGTATTTAATTTCGACATCAATTGAAGAATCCTTTCTTCACATCTCTTAATGAAAACCTTGACAATTTCGTGACAAGATTCTCACATTTGTAAGATTGAAGTATAATACATAATTTATTGCCATTCGTGATGACCTCTTATCGTTTTCAGCTTGATTTTCCAATCTTGCAATGAAAATACATTTCGCTTTCAAATTAGCAAGTCCTACGTCTAGTCTTGGATCAATATATTCTATTCTCAGTAGGTTTACCATAATTTCATAGCATGATATTAAGTCCGCCCTCTTGCGAGTCCTTATCCACCTATCCAGTGGATGGTTGTTGTATGGTTGTCTTACACGTTTTTACCTGTCTTATATATATTTTTATTTATTAAAGGTCAAGCGAATGGAATTCTGGGAAGCAACCTGCCTGTGAACATGATCTAAAACTTCTTGCTTTTTGAAGATAAGCTAAGCTAAACCCAACGAAGTCTTTGTCTCCATGTGAGACCAACAACAAAGTCTCTCCCAAAAGATTTCGCAGGAATAATTTAAGTTCCCACTGAGAAAATTTCAAAGGAACTATTAACCTCCCTAACAAAGGTCAAGGCTTCAGACCCCACGCATGTGGAGTAATAATGGATCGGGTAGTCATCAGCGGTGAAATAGCAAAGAATTGTAAGGGTGCTGACAATATAATAAGGCCCACATTGATGACTTGGAAATAAGTCGGCAACTCAAACATGACAACAATTCACTATCTTTCCTTTTGATTTGAACTGTGAATGCTTGAAACGTGAAGTAAAGGACAGATACGAACTATCTCTAACCCTGTGTGTACGTTGAACAAGACATGAGAATGGGAAAGGGCCGTGAAGATGACAAACGTAAATGAGGGGAAGGAGGAAGGCCCTCAAAAAGATTTCGACAGGCATGATATTGAAAAGCTAAGGTCGTAGAGCGTGAGGTGTCATGGCATCCTTGTCTTTGATTTTGTTGCCCATCTGGATCCCACTGCCGCTGTTGATGTTGATTGTGGCCACTAACGCAGGGTCGGCCCCAACTCTGTACACGGCTTTGCTGTTAGTGTCAGATTTCGACAAGCGTGATTTTAAAAAGCAAAGGTCGTAAAGCGTGAGCTGTCATGGCATCTTTGCCTTTGATTTTGTTGTCCATCTGCCGCTGTTGATGTTGAGTGTGTCCACTCACGCGGGCCCAGACCCATCCATCTTCGACCAATATAAAATCTCAAATATACATTATAGTAAGGGAAACATTATATTTGAATCTCTTTAAAAGATATAAAACATGATATTGTTATTAAATACATTCATCTTGTCTTGAATATATAGTGTACCTAACATATAGAAGGGAGGGGTTTCTTTAAGGTCTATTATAAATATAAAATACTTCCCAGCATGTGTTTTAGAAAGAGTTTGGGTTTAAAAAAAATAGTAAGGGAAACCCTACTTATAATAAATAAAGATGAAAAAAAATTGATAGTAAGTTTTGATATATTTTCTTTCTTTAACAAGATTCTTATAAATGGGTGCACTCATGATTTTAAACATGATTACTAATATAAACACTATGAAGTTGGTGGAATTATGCCTTAAATCAACTTGCTTTAGTTTTAAAAGGTTATATATTTACAAGAGGATATATTATTTTTATTATATAAAAGAAATACTATTGTTGGAGTTGATAGTAACAATGGTACTTCAAGGTGTAGTGAACGACATTGTGAATATGACCTAGGTCAGAGTGGGGATAAAGAGTTTAGGTGCTTTGAAAAACACACAAGAGGCATTGACTCCATGTTGATGAGAATAATGGGATATAATGGTGAAGGATTGGGCAGATGTGGGCAAGGTGTGAAAATATCCATAATGCTAGAGATAAGGCCAAAGAATAAAGGCCTTGGGTATGTAGATTCGGTAGGCAGTAGCAGGACTAAATTTGTGAGAGGAGAGAGCAGTACAGGGAATGAAGGTTTGAGAATAGGATGTTGCAATCAATGTGGAAGAGTTGAACACATTGCAACTAGGTGTTGGAACTTACATCCTTATGCAAGTTATGGAGGATATGATCACTCCAAAATAATTTATTAGCAACAAGAGCATGTTACCAACAAAGTGTGTGTTGATTACAGTTGGATGGATGTGACACAATGATAGAAGGTGAAGAGGATGCTCAATGCATTCTATGTGAGGAGGTTTGATTTTCAAAGGAAAGCCAAGATAGGACAATGATGTTGGCCTTATGTAGGCAACCAAGCTAAAGTGATAATCGTTTGGACAACCACTTAATGATCTGGAGCTCACGTAATCTTTGTTACTCGACAAGTATAATGCAAGAGCATCCATGTGGTAGCTAGCTAAGTGATGCTAGCTATAAATTCCATACAAAGGTCTAGATAAGTGATGTCGGTTAGAAACTGAAAGATCAACCGTCTTGATTAGTTGGACTAGAAGATAAAGTATTGAGAATAATGACAAGTCATAGTTCTTGCATTTATAAATAAGAGGAGAGGTAAACGAGAGTGGGAGTTTTCTCGGTAGAGAAAGACAATGAGAAGAGAGAGGGTGGGAATAGAATCTCTATGTGAGATCTACGTACTTCGCAGTCATTATTTGTAATAGCATCATCGTTTTGGTAATATTAATAAAATATTGAATTCTCATTGACCTATTAGAACCCATATGGTGTTGTTGCATAATTTGATAATGTGTGTGAGATTAGGAAATGAGTTGTAGGTTCTACTTGTTTTAGTCAAGATAACTTGGCATCTAAAGCATCTATCATCAATGAATAGTAGTCATCAAAAAACCTGCCTAACTTATAGACTAAAGAACCATTATCGACATGCACTGTGTTATCTTGACTAGGGAAAACTTTGTTGTCATAGTTCTCTTTGCCAACATAAAGAGGTTGTCGTGTTATACCTTGTTGTCACCATCGTTGGTGTTGTCATTAGGAGGAATCATTGGTCATCACAACTAGCTGTCGACATAAAGAAAGAGAGTTGTTTGTCATCATTGGGTTGCTTGTCATCACTAATTACTTGTTATTAATTTTTATTTTTCATCATAAATATTTGTCATCATCTATCATATATAATCAACAAGGAATCATTTGTCATATACAATCGACACAAGGAGTAATCCGTTATATACAACCAATATAGAGAATGAAATCACTTTTGTAAATAGTTAACTGACATCGACTGGATCATCTCTGACATTGATTTTTTTTTAGAGGTGTTCATTGACTGTTATGATTTTGTTAGACAAGGTTGCATCATGAATATAAAAAAATATTTCTTTGGTTAATTATCCCCTAATACAACATTGCATTTTATTAAAACTAATAAATAATAGAGAGGGGTGTTAGGAGGAAGCAAAACTAAACTTGATTCAATCTAATGTTTGATAGATTAGTGAAAAGGATTTTCATTTGTTTTTCAGAAATATTAGACTATCAATGAAGCAATGCATCCATTTAATAAGAATGCCCAAAATTTATTAACTACCTTATGGTAAGGGAAAGCTCCCTGGCATGAAACTCCCCAACATAGTTCATATCTAGGGTAAAGATTTGTATATAAGTTAGTGCCTACACTATATAGATGAAACAAAAGTTACATTTTTTGGGAAAGGATATTTGAAATGTGGTAGATCACATGTTTGATACCTACTATCCATTATTAGAGAGAATCTTAGTATATTATTTTATGGTCAAAGAGATGAGGCTTGTTGAACATTAATTAATAGATTTCCAATGATGTCACATAATAGATAATGGTGTATTGTATTGGTTTAGTATCAAAATTGAGATGTTGAGATGATGTTTATAAGGGTGCATTAAGCTATAGAAATCTAGGCATAAAATAGTATCATATGTTTAGGTGACATGAAACCCTTTTGCTTCACTTGTAAAGTCACCTTCTTATCAAACACCATTTGTAAATCAAAGGTTTATATTCTATAGATGGTGTCAATGGTTGTCACTTCCTTCAATTGTCCCTTCACTTCTCAAGAGTCACAACTCCTAATTTGGAGATACATCCATGTGGTCATTGCTTTAGTGCGTTATCTAGGATTGCACTAAATCCCTTATTCATTCCCTAATGATAAAAATTCTAGTTGGTATTACTAATGTAATGGAGGCACAAGCTAGTTTCTAGAGTTTGTGACTGACATTATTGTGTGGTATCAAGTTTCTAAAGGGAGAATCCTAAATTGTCATTCAATATTAGAGCAAATGTGGAGAAATCTATTAGAGCCTCAAAGAAATTATTAAAGAGGTATTAGGGTTAAATGAGCATTTCAAAGCACTTATCTTATACCCTTAGTTATCAAGTTCAAGTTCGTTTAGAGTTTGACATTCTTGAATTTCAAAATAAATTTGACATGTTCAAATATTCGAAATAAAATTTGACATAAAATTTGATATATTATAAATGTACATATATATCTATCTTATAGTTTATCTCACCTTATAGCTAGTTTCTAGAGTTTGTGACTGACATTATTGTGTGGTATCAAGTTTCTAAAGGGAGAATCCTAAATTGTCATTCAATATTAGAGCAAATGTGGAGAAATCTATTAGAGCCTCAAAGAAATTATTAAAGAGGTATTAGGGTTAAATGAGCATTTCAAAGCACTTATCTTCTACCCTTAGTTATCAGGTTCAAGTTCGTTTAGAGTTTGACATTCTTGAATTTCAAAATAAATTCGACATTTCAAAAATTCGAAATAAAATTTGACATAAAATTTGATATATTATAAATGTACATATATATCTATCTTATAGTTTATCTCACCTTATAACTTATCTCACCTTAGCTTGATTAAAAAAAATATATTCCTTCCAATTCAAAATAACAGGATATTAATTAATTAAAATTAATTGATATTAATGATATTTTAAAATTAATTAAATATATATTAAATTTCATTAATAATTAAATAAAATTTTAAATAATTATCGAAATAATAAAAATGTAAAAGTACTATTTTAAATATAAAAATTTAGATTATAATTTAAACTTTATATTCAATTTTTTTTTTAATTTTACTAAAAAATTTACACATAACCTAAAACCATACTATAGTCTTTAGGGCCCTGCAATATTCTTGGTAGCACAACAATATTCGCTATAGTCTTTAGGGCCCTACAATATTCTTGGCAACATAACAATATTTGCCATAAGAGAGCATTCGTCGACTAAGGAGAAGTTTGTGTACAACCAAGAAAGGAGTGATATAACCATGGATAGCAGCAATGCCTTTACCTCTCCTGCGATGCTACCTGCTCATTCCATCATCGTTGCCACCGGTATCCACCATTATCGTATTAGATTAGTCATGGTCGCCAAGTGCATTACACAGGTGTGCAGGTCATGGCGAACGATGGAAAGACTCCCAATCTCCTTCTATATATCAAAATATATATATATATATATATATATATATATATTTAATCAAAAAATTTGAATGCATTTTTTTCCTCGTCACAACCATTTTTAATCCATTTTTTCACATATTTCTACGAATTTTTTATATGCCAAATTTAAGGTTTATTCGTCGAATTTTTTTGTTAGCCTTTTATATTCGACGAATTTTGAATTTTATATTAAAAATTCGATGAATTTGATAACTAAGCTTCTACCTTTGTTGCATATAGTGAATATGATAGTAGACAAATTAGTGAACCATCCCATGGATGAGAAGCATGGCTATATTGTGATCAATGAACTTAAGGATTAATAGATTGTCAAAGCTAATGTGTTAAATGATCTCTCTCAACTTCTTCACATAGTTTAACATGATACCTTATAAGGGTACCATATAACAAATTAAAAAAGAGGGAACCATTCAAAAAATGTCATAATGATGTCCACTATAATTTCAAAAAAATATTATACCAATATTTACTATATTTAATCTCTTTTCTAAAATGGAATCTGAATATATATATATATATATATATATATATATATGAAGAATTTAAAATTATTCAAAAATATATATAATCCAAGGCAACAAAGTTTCTTAAATGAAAACCAGTGCTTTAAGTGTTTGGATTATTGATGATAATAGAGAACATTGATTTTTTCTTGACTCGCATATTACAAAGTTCCTTAAACAAAAACCATTGCTTCTAATGCTTGATATATGGATAATAATAAAAAATATTGATTTTCCAATTTGGATATTATAATTCTTCACAGTCATAATTGCCTTTACATGGAATTTGCTTTTTTAATTATATTGTGTGGACCCTTCTTATCGACTTGCATCAATGCAAAAGTCTCAAGTACTAAATTCTCTTACAATACCAAATTTTGTATCTTTTTATTTGCATTATGAAGATGTTTTAGGTATAGCTTTGATCCATTTTGACCATTGACATTATACATCCACTTTCTTTTTTATTTGGTTCGTTGCTCATTGTCAAAATAAATGGTGATTGAATAATTTAATATCTTTATCTCCTCTGTTACTTTAGGCAAGGAATTCAAAGTACATATAGTTTGCATTAGGGTAAATCTTGTATGTGCATTCTTTTGTCACTTGCTTGAAAGGAAAAGGAAAACTTTTATTTCTTGTTATCATTTAAAGAAAAGAATCATGCTAGGATAGATTTTGTATGTTGCATATGTTGTTTGATGAATCTTAGTTAAATAACTTCTACAATTATCATCTTATATTTTAGGAAAACTAAAACTTAGGTGTTTTCAAATATACACATCAAATGTAGGATTTAGAGTGAATCCATAAAACACTCTTGGTGAACACCTAGAACACAACATAGCCACAAAATTTGAGGTCATAACAATCACGATGATTTTAGCCTTGTAGATTCACTAATATTTCTACAAGTTCTCATACTCAGTGAAGAAGTTCAAATCACTCTTCAGCCTAAATCAATATTTCAATCCACATTTTGTTAGATTTGTTCTTGACAAATTTAGGAACTCCTCATCAAGCGGCAAGACCTTCCATAATAAGATTCTACATGGAAGCTTGAGAGCATTTTTAAGTCTTTTCAAGCTTTGAGGGCAAATCTTTCTAAGGAGGTAATCCATGTAACAGTTCCAATATAGCCATGTTAGCTATCTTTATTTAGCTCTAGCCCTAGGTTTAGTTAGTTTACCTTTGAAAATTAGGGTTACATTTAATATTGATTTAATTTATAATTAGAAAGAATAAAGTGATAATTGGATTTATCTATCATCTTTGAATTTAAGTCACATTTTTTTTGCATATGAGACTTTGCCCTCTCCAAGTGGCTAAATATTATTATTATTTGGAATATGAAATTTTATTATTGCTTATTGATTTTCTGGCAATTGGATTTGAATAAATATTTATGCAACATTGGATTATTTTTTGCTAATTGCTAAATTTTGGTAGTTGTTGCATAATGTACACATTGTATGTATTAATTTACTTCCAAATGAGATGAAAGTATGTTATCATTATTTTTCTAAGTGGCATAACTACACTTTTTTAGAGAGCACTCTTTTTATTGATATGAATGCTTACCACTAGACCATTAGGTAAAGGGTAATGTAAAGGTTAATATACATGGATTTTATGTTAAACTAGTCTTGTTAAAACTTGATTTATAGTCACTATAGCTTCACTTAATTGATACACTACTTGAATTATATGACTATATATTTAAATTACATCCTTATTGAGGATACTCTCAAAGTTAATTTTGGAACTATAAACAACTCTAAGATCCTTAAGTTAGGAAAATATCTAATTTTGACAAACCAAGAACAACTTTTTAAGCTCTTATTTAAATTTCAAGAAGTTTTTCTTGGTCATATGCTAGTTTCTTGGGATAGACCTCTCTCTAGTTATGCATCATTTGATAGTTTGACAAAATGCTAAACTTGTTAAATAAAAACTTTGAAAAATGCATCCTAAAATTGCCTTGCTAGTTAAGGAGGAGCTTGAAAAACTCCTTGATGTTTTTTTTTTTAATTTACATGGTGGAATCAGTAGCCACCATGAATCTAGGTAGGTTGTCCAACTTTTATGGCTTCCACAGTATTCTGCATTGTCTACTCCGAAAGCCGCCACATAGTTCTTCGTATAGTCTGTCTCTATAACCACCATGCCACAATCATTTTAAACCGTTTACATCACTAAAAGCATAGGAAAGGGACAAGCGTTCAGTACGACGAATCTTGATATTTTAACCTTGGATCTTCGTCACCCTTACGGGGTTTTATCGAACCAATTGGTCTACACCTTAAACCTAAAACTCCTTGATGCTTGTTTTTACTAAAGTTATTAATTATTTTTATTGTATTATCATGCCTATTGCAAAGAAAGAGGGCACTTCCAAAATATGCATCAATTTTTGAGACATCAACAAGGCTTGTGCCAAAGATAATTTTCCTCTACCTAATATTGATACTATTGTATAATTTATAGTTGTATTTGCATGTTATCCTTAGTGGATGGTTTTTAAGGATATAATCAAGTTAAAATTGCTTCTAAAGACCAAACTAAAACTATCTTCATCACCCCATGTGGCATCATTTGCTATCAAGTTATGCCTTTTGGCTTGAAGAATATAAATTCCACTTATTAAGGGGCTATGACCTATATATTTAATGACTTAATGTACATCATACAATATCATAGAATATTATGTGTATGGTCTTCGTGGTTGCTCTATGCATCCTAAAACCCATGTGCAAGACTTTAGGCGTATCTTTGAATGATTATGAGAATACAAAATTTACCTATACCTTTTAAGTGTGTTTTGGAGTTACATTTAGACTTCATCACATCTAGGAGAGGCATTGAAGTAGACCCCCATAAAATATCACATATTACTGATATCCTCCACCACATAATTTAACTAAATTACAAAGCCTACAATAAAAATATGATTCATATCACAATTAGAAGATAAGTGTCAACCCTTCTTTAATCTCTTACACACAAATATATAATTTTGAGGAATGAAGAGTGCCAAAAATATTTTGAAGCTCTTAGAACATATCTCACATCCCCTCTTATTATCATAACACCTAACCTTGCTAGACCTTTACTATTGTATATTGTTGTAATTTTTTATGCCTTGAGGGCTATACTAGCCCAACATGATGATCAACATAAAGAAAGGGAAATCTACTATATTAACAAAACTCTCATTAGTTATGAAACTTATTACACCTCCTTAGAGAAGATTTACCTTATTCTTGTGTCTGCATCCTAGAAATTATAACATTACATGCTTAGCCATAAAACCCTTATCATTGTAAGGGTTTATCTCCTTTGGTCTCATGATAAAACCTTATATTTCAAGGCATACCACTAAATGGGTCATCGCTCTTAGCAAATATAATCTAGAATTTATTAGTCAAAAAACCATCATGGATCAAGTCCTTGTAAACCAATTTATTTTAGCACCCTTAGATGTAACCCATTCTATTGTGGTAGATTTCCTATATGAGTGTCTTCACTATTGAAGAAGAGCCTCAAGATTTTTGGACCCTATATTTAAATTTTGCTCATTGCTTAAATGATGTAGGGGCAAGAATTATTCTTGTTACCCTATAAAAATAATTAATCCTTCCCTTCAAGCTACATTTTTCTTGCACTAATAACAAAACATAACATGAAGCCCTTATCTTGGGACCCCATGCCACTTTAAACTTAAAATTTAAAATCCTCCTTGTCTTTGTGGATTTGTAATATAAAAATTAAATGTTAACTATTGATGCACAATAATTAAAAGAATACTTTTAACTATTATGTTTCAGTTCGCCTTTTCAAATCTTGAAAGAATCCTTAAGCTCAAGATCCAATGCTTTTGAAGATAGGAACCATTATATAAGCGTATTGGAAGCTTATATAAGGGTAGCCAGGTCTCCCTCTAACAAACGAAGCACCCAGACAGACCCGATCATAGAACTACACATGCATTTTGAAGGGGAAGGGTTTTTTGGGGGTGAAATGCTGACCAAGGAACCACAACCACCCATGATTTCCTACGATGTATCGGAAAACCTTTCTTAAAGAAAACATACCTTTAATGAAATGACCCGACGCTTATTTATTAGAAAGGTTGAAAGTGACAGACTCCCTTGAAAGCTGGGGGTCGGGTCAATTATGCCTCTACCTTAGGGGTTGTTGGAATATTCAATCTACTGCTCGCTAAATAATACTCCACCTACTGTCTGCATACTTCTTTAAGGGTGGTGGCGATCTTATATGAGAGATGGGCAGCAGGAATAATGAATAGCGGGACCCCACTTTTATAAGGGTTGGGTTGCTTACTGGGAGGCAGCCCCTATTGATCCATTGTTGGGGAGGCATCGCAACCCCTACCTTAAGGCATTTGGATATCTCCTGGGAGCCTCATTTTTCATCCTATTCATTCGAAACCTTTAAATATTTGGTAACTTATATAAGAGAGGGCCTCTCTATTTTAAAAGGTTACTGATCAACATTCATTTCAAAACCACTTCGGAATAGATACTAGTTCATTTCACTACACTTTTAAAATAGAGAGGGGGCGTCTCCTCATTTATCTAAAAACATGGCCTTGCTTATCTCCTCTCCTTTCTTAAAACATTTTTTAAAATAATTTTTGTAATATAAAAATTAAATTTTAACTATTGATGCACAATAGTTAAACAATTGACCTATACTCAAGACGAATAAAGCAATACTCAAGACACACATTTACGTAGTTCACCCAATATAGGCTACGTCCACAAAGAAAATAACCAGGTTTTATTTCATCTACCAAATATCGAAGGGATACAACCTACAACAAATCCACTATACTTCCTCTTCAGTGAGGCAAGACATTCTATCTAGACATAGAATTTTTCAACTAAGTTTTTTTCCTTCTTTATCTTAAAAATTTTGCATGCAAATTATTATAAAGTTTTTAAATATTTGCTATAGGACACTGATAAATTTCACAATTGACCCTCTATAATTATAGATTGCTTTTTATTAAATTCGTTCTACCTCATTCTAAGCATCTAACTATTGATCCATATCTTAGATTAGTGTAACTAATAAGTCGATTGTACAAATCTAGAATGGTTTCAACCCCTTATCTAGTCTAGTCACGAGAAAGGATATATATAATTTTCTTGTTATAACATCTCATTTATTGAGAACCTTTTAATGCATAAATTCAGAAAGATACTTATACCAAATTTTTGTTACATGTTTTAAAAATTAACAAAATCTCCTTGTATGTGTGATACTAGATTCTAGCTATTTTCTTTTGAAGAGTTCATAAAAATATAAGTAACATAGTGTTGTTATTTCGACAACCCTCCGATTATCATCCCTACTACCTTTGTCCGCATGACATCATTGTTATCGACCATAGATATTGTTGAAATTATTAAACCAACACTGCGGCGCAAAGCACTTATGTTTTGCCTTCGAGAAGTGCTTCACTGCGAAGCAAAATAACACCCCCTCTGAAAACACTTCACCTTGAAGCTCTTCAAGTTTGCCCTTGGAAGATGATTCACCACGAAGCAAAATAAATTTGCCCCCTGAAAGAGGTTCGCCACGAAGCAACATCATTCCGTCACTTCGCACTTCAAATTGTCAAAGCGAAAATCTGGTGCGAAGATCGGGGTATTAATTTTCCAAGCGTGCGAGTAGTTGGGGTTGCTTGGTGATTGGTTGAAAACCATATTTGGCACTTAATTTTTGTCAGCTGGTTGGTGAATTTATCCTACCTTTTGTCCTCGTCCCTCGTCTATAAATACCGGGCCTTTTGTCATTTTGTGTAGTGGGAGGATAGTGGGAGAAGAGGAGAAATAAAGGTAACAGAGTGTGCAAAGCAACCACTGTAGCTAGGGTTTCGACCAGTAGAGTTGCAAAAGAGTGAAAGCAACAGCCACCAACAGTCGGAGAGTGGAGCAGTAATCTCCCATCAAATTCATGGGTTTATCCTGCAGATATTTTATCTGGAAGAAGTTTGTAACCGCTTTAGAAAGAAGCTCTATAAATTTGGCTTTATCTCAATATATAAAATATTTATCCATGAAATTTGGGTCTCTATGTATTTTTTCTTTGCTTCGAAGTGGTGTTAAATATGTAGACAAATTTCAGTAAGGGTTTACCCAAAGTGGTAAAACACCCGTTCGATCCAGAAGGGAAACTTTTTTATTTGTTTGTTCTGAAGAAGCATTTCGGCAATTTGTCTCCCCAAAGTGGAATCCAGCAGCCACTTCGTCGAAGCTGCCGTGCTTCGCAGCTTTCCTGTCTGAAGCAGTTACTTCGACATGAAAATTCCCTAAGTGATTTTACTTCAAAAGAAAACTATGCAAAGCAGTTGCTTCGCCTGGAAATTTCTTGAAGCAGTTTTACTTTGGTATTTTATCCCCCGAAGTAGTTACTTCGGGAGTTTTTTCTCTAAAGCTCCTCCCTCACCCAACTCCTTTACAAAGAATCTATTTCGTGACACGATTTGGAATTTAATTTAATTTATTTCCTTCAAATTGGTATCAGATCCTGTGGTGCCGTGACATAGAGATTGAAGCATGGCTTTCGAAAACAATTCCCTATAGTTGCAGATCCCGTGATTTAATAGCAAAAACTATGATTACTGGAGCATCCAGATGAAGATTCTCTTTTGGTCTCAGGATTTGTGGGAATTTGTCGAGAATGGTTACCCAAAATTGACAGATGCAATAGCACTGGCACCCTCTCCCAAGCTAACAAAGACCTTCTAAAGGAGAACCAAAAGAAAGACCAAAAAGCCCTGTTCTATATCATGCAAGTGATTGAGGAGACCATCTTCCCACGGATTGCATCGACCACCAAGGCCAAGCAGGCCTGGGAAATTTTGGCCAGCTCATACCAGGGCACCAACAAAGTGAAGTTGGTAAAACTATAGATGCTTAGAAGGGAGTTTGAGAACCTATAGATGAGTGAGTTCGAGTCAATGAATGACTTCTTCACCTAGACAACTGATGTCATCAACCAGATGCGGTTGAATGGTGAAATTATGTAGAATCAAAAGATTGTGGAGAAAATTCTGTGAAGTCTGCCAGCAAAATTTGACTCTGTTGTAATTTCAATAGATGAGTCAAGGAATTTGATAACCCTTTTAGTGGATGAACTCATGGGTTCCTTGCAGACACATGAGTAGAGGTTGAGCCGTTCAACTCAGTCTTCTTTAGAGCAAGCTTTCAAGTCACAAGTCTCATTCTGAGATAGCGACAGACAAGACTTCCACCATGATGCCTCTAATTCTCAAGGTGGAAGATGCAGAGGCAGGCGTGGGAGAGGTAACAAGCAATGAGGGAGATCAAACCCTACTGATAGTGAAACCAGTTGCAACTTTCATCAGCAAGGAGGAAGAGGCATTGGCAAAAATTAGCAAGGTGGCTCTTAGTAGAAGAAGGACAAATCCAAAGTCCAATGCTATTATTGCAAAAGTTTCAACCATTATATCTCATAGTGCAGAAAGAGCATGGCAAACGAGAATCAGCAGCAAGCCCATTATACGAATGAATTCAGAAATGCGGCAGGAGGAAATATGTTGCTGACTTGCAATGTTGAGGAGGAGAGCAAGAAAAACATTTGGTATCTTGACAGTGGGTGCAGCAACCACATGATTGGGAACAGAGACGTTCTCACAACTGGATGAAACGGTCCAGTCCGAAGTCAAGATGGGGAACAACAATAAGGTTCTCATGATGGGGAAAGGAAAGATCCTCATCCGGCACGATGAAAGAAAGCAAATTTGTGATATTTATTATGTGCCTGGGTTGAAGCACAACCTGCTGAGTTTTGGATAGCTTGTGTAGAAGGGGAAAATTGTTCAGTTCAAATATGGTGTCTGTACCATCAGAGACAAAATGCATGGACAAATTACAACCATGTCCATGACAAAAAACAAAATTTTTTTGTTGCAGATTCAGAATGAATCATTAATGTCTCTAAGTGTAGTTGTGAAGAATGCTACCTGGTTGTGGCATATTAGATTCAATCACTTGAGTTTCAGTGGCGTGAATTTGTTGTACAAGAATCAGATGGTGAAGGGTTTACCCCTTATTGAGTAATCGAACCAAGTTTGTGAAGGTTGCCTGGTCGGTAAATAGCATAGGGACGCATTCCCTATAGGATAGTCTTGGAGAGCATCTCAGCCATTGGAGCTGGTGCACTCAGACATTTGCGGTCCAATGTAGACCAGCTCATATGTCGAAAATAAACACTTCTTGACTTTCATTGATGACTTTAGCCAGAAGACCTAGATTTATCCCATCAAGTTGAAGTCAGAGGCATTTGCAAAGTTTAAGGAGTTCAAGGCTCTGGTTGAGAAACAGAGCGGCTATCAAGTTAAGACTCTCAGGACTGATGGAGGAGGAGAATACATCTCCAACAAATTCCACAACTTCTGCAAGCAACATGGAATTCGAAGGCAGTTCACTGCCAAATACACACCGCAACAGAATGGTGTAGCTGAGAGGAAGAACAAAAATATCATGGATATGGCACGGAGCATGCTGAAGGAAAAAAGTCTGCCACATGAGTTCTAGGCAGAAGTTGTAAGTTATGCAGTTTATCTGCTGAACCGATGTCCCACCAAGAGTGTGAAGGACAAAATTTTGGAGGAAGCCTAGAGCAATATGAAGCTAAGTGTGGCTCATTTGTGATTTTTTGGGTGCATAGCATATGCACATGTTCTAGATGAGAAAAGGCAAAAGTTGGATGACAAAGCTGAAAAATGCATTTTCATAGGGTACAACGAACAAGCAAAGGCATACAGGCTATACAATCCAGTGACGAAGAAACTTGTCATTAGTCGCGATGTGAAGTTCTTGGAGGATGAATCCTGGAACTGGAAGTCAAAGACTGGTCAGCCTGAACCAGCAACCATTGAACCTGTAAACTTGGAGAAAGATAGTGTGCAGCCACCTGTACCTTCAAGCAGCAACAGTGATGCCAGTAACGACACAACCTCATCATCCCGGTCACCTCCACTTGCAAGAAGAATTCAAAATTTGAGGACACCTGTTAAGACTTGGAGCTTGCAAGACATTTATGAGGTAACCCAAAATCAGTCAGATGAAGAATATTCTAAATTTGCCTTATTTACGGAGTGTGATCCAATGGAGTTTGAAGAGGTAAGTCAGAATCGTAAATGGGTGAATGCAATGGATGAGGAGATAGCAGCCATTGAGAAGAATGAGACATGGTAGCTGACAGATCTTCCAGCAGGAAAGAAGACCATTTGGGTCAAGTGGGTGTATAAAACGAAGTTCAATGCCCAAGGATAAGTTGATAGGCATAAATCCAGATTTGTGGTGAAAGGCTACAAGCAGAAGTCAGGAGTTGACTATCATGAGGTGTATGCACCTGTAGCCCGAATTGACACAGTTAGAATGATTTTGGCACTGGCAGCTCAAAAGGGATGGAGCGTTTATTAGATGAATGTCAAGTCTATCTTCCTGAATGGAGTGTTGGAAGAATAGGTCTACATAGACCAACCACCCGGATATGAAATACAAGGACAATAAGGCAAGGTCCTGAAGCTGAAGAAGGCCTTGTATGGGTTGAATCAAGCACCCCGAGCATGGTACGGTCGAATTGATGGCTATTTTTAGGAGAATGGGTTTCAAAAATGCCCATATGAGCACACCCTATATCTGAATACAAATGCATAGGGTGAAATGATAATCATCTGCTTATATGTGGATGATCTGATATATACTGGCAATAGCAGCAACCTATTTGCGCAATTCAAAATAGCCATGAAGATCGAGTTTGAAATGACAGACATGGGGTTGATGAAATTTTTTCTTGGCATTGAAGTTGACCAATCAGCAAATGGCATCTTCATTTCTCAAGGAAAGTATGCAAAGGATGTCCTGAAGCGTTTTAAGATGGAGGACAACAAACCTGCCATCACCCCGGTAGCCACTGGTTTGAAGTTGAGCAATACTGACAACAGCAGAAGCTTTGATCCAACTCTCTATAAAAGGTTAGTTGGAAGCCTGATGTACTTGACTGCAACCAGGCCAGATTTGATGTTTGCCATGAGTTTAGTCAGTCGATTCATGTAGTCACCCAAAGACACTCACTGGCAAGTAGGCAAGAGATTTATGTGATATTTCAATGGCATGAGGAACCACGGACTCCACTTTGCCAGACAAGACCAGCTTGAGTTAATTGGCTACACGGATAGCGATTGGGCTGGTAGCATAGATGATCGAAAGAGCATGTTTGGATATGCCTTCCATTTTGGATCCAGAGTTATCTCTTGGTCCTCGAAGAAGCAGCCAATTGTTGTTTTATCTACAGCAGAGGCAGAGTACGTTGTTGCCACGTCAACCGCCTGCCAGGCAATCTAGCTGAGAAGATTTTTGAGTGAACTACATCATTTGTTGAAAGTAGCAACAACAATATTTTGTGACAATAACTCTGCCATCATGCTCTTGAAGGACCCAGTCTTCCATGGCCAGACAAAGCACATAGATATTTGGTATCATTTCATCAGAGAGCTGGTGAAATTTGGTGAAGTACAGTTGTAGTTTGGCAGGTCTAAGGAGCAGCTAGCTAACATCTTCACAAAACCCTTGAAGGAGGAGGACTTCGCCAGACTGCGAGAGATGTTGGGTGTTAGAGAACTCGTGAATGTTGGTTTAAAGGAGGGTGTTGGAATTATTAAACCAACACTCATGCCCGCAAGTGCTTCGGCACGAAGCACTTATGTTTTGCCTTTCGGGAGGTGCTTCGCTACGAAGCAAAAATAACACCCCCTCTGAAAACACTTCGCCATGAAGTTCTTCAAGTTTGCCCTTAGAAGATGCTTCACCGCGAAGAAAAATCAATCTGCCCCCTAAAAGAGGTTCGTCGCGAAGCAACATCATTCTGTCACTTCGCACTTCAAATTTTTGAAGCAAAAATCTGACGCGAAGATCGGGGCATTAATTTTCCAAGCGTGCGAGTAGTTGGGGTTTCTCGGTGATTGGTTGAAAACCATATTTGGTACTTAATTTCTATCAGCCGATTGGTGAATTTATCCCGCTTTTGTCCTCATCCCTCATCTATAAATATCGAAACTTTTATCATTTTGTGTAGTGGGAGGATAGCGGGAGAAGAGGAGCAGCGAAGGTAACAGAGTGCATAGAGCAGCTGCTGCAGCTAGGGTTTCGACCAGTAGAGTTGTAGAAGAGTGAAAGCAACAGTCGCCAACAACCGAAGAGTGGAGCAGCAGTCTCCCATCAAATTCATGGGTTTATCCTGCAGATATTTTATCTGGCAGAAGTTTGTAATCGCTTCAAAAAGAAGCTCTGTAAATTCAGCTTTATCTCAATATATAAAATATTTATCTGTGAAATTTGGGTCTTTGTGTATTTGTTCTTTGCTTCGAAGTGGTGTTAAATCTACAGACAAATTTCAATAAGGGTTTACCCGAAGTGGTAAAACACCTGTTTGATCCAAAAGGGAAACTTGTTTATTTGTTTGTGCCGAAGAAGCATTTCGGCACTTTGTCTCCTCGAAGTGGAATCTAGCAGCCACTTCGCCGAAGTTGTCACGAGCTGTCGTGCTTCACAGCTTTCCTGTCCGAAGCAGTCACTTCGACTCGAAAATTCCTGAAGTGATTTTACTTCGGAATAAAACTGTGCGTAGCAGCTGCTTTGCCTGGAAATTTTCCGAAATAGTTTTACTTTGGCATTTTATCCCCCAAAGTAGTTACTTCGGGAGTTTTTTCTTCGAAGCTCCTCCCTCGCCCAACTCCTTTGCGAAGCGTCTTTTTCGTGTCGCGATTTGGAATTTATTTAATCTATTTCCTTCAAATATCTTGCTCCCTTTCGTTACATTTAAACATTATTTTAAAAAAATTATTTTAAAATTATTTTGTAATATAAAAATTAAATTTTAACTACACATTAAAATCTTAACTAAAAAGTATTATAATCTTATTTAAACTAATGATACCATTTTAAAAGTTCATTTAGCGTTATTTAAGTTTATTATTATAAATTATTTTTACTCATAAAATAATTAATTAAAAAATATTTGTTTATTTATATTCCTAAGATCAAATCAATAAAATGGTTTTATCTTCTAAAGGACTAAATGATTTTTTACTTCTTTTCAACATTAAAAAATAATAAATGATTAAACTCCATCTTCTACGAAATAAAAATTAACTTTAACCTAACAAAAAAAACTTTAATTCATAAATTTTAAAATGTTATAATGAAAAGATTATGTATTTAATTTCGACATCAATTGAAGAATCCTTTCTTCACATCCCTTAATGAAAACCTTGACAATTTCGTCACAAGATTCTCACATTTGTAAGATTGAAGTATAATACATAATTTTTTGCCAATTCGTGATGACCTCTTATCGGTTTTAGCTTGATTTTCCAATCTTGCAATGAAAATACATTTCGCTTTCAAATTAGCAAGTCCTAAGTCTAGTCTTGGATTAATATATTCTATTCTCAGTAGGTTTACCATAATTTCATAGCATGATATTAAGCCCGCCCTCTTGCGAGTCCTTATCCACCTATCCAGTGGATGGTTGTTGTATGGTTGTCTTGCAGGTTTTTTACCTGTCTTATATATATTTTTATCTATTAAAGGTCAAGCGAAGGGAATCCTCCATCTACCGAATTCTAGGAAGCAATCTGCCTGTGAACATGATCTAAAACTTCTTGCTTTTTGAAGATAAGCTAAGCTAAACCCAACGAAGTCTTTGTCTCCATGTGAGACCAACAACAAAGTCTTGTATACAGGTGAAAGTGGTGCTGCCAAAAGATTTCGCAGGAATAATTTAACTTTCCACTGAGAAAATTTCAAAGGAACTATTAACCTCCCTAACAAAGGTCAAGGCTTCAGACCCCACGCATGTGGAGTAATAATGGATCGGGTAGTCATCAGCGGTGAAATAGCAAAGAATTGTAAGGGTACTGACAATATAATAAGGCCCACATTGACGACTTGGAAAGAAGTCGGCAACTCAAACATGACAACAATTCACTATCTTTCCTTTTGATTTGAACTGTGAATGCTTGAAACGTGAAGTAAAGGACAGATACGAACTATCTCTAACCCTGTGTGTACGTTGAACAAGACATGAGAATGGGAAAGGGCCGTGAAGATGACAATCGTAAATGAGGGGAAGGAGGAAGGCCCTCAAAAAAAGATTTCGACAGGCGTGATATTGAAAAGCTAAGGTCGTAGAGCGTGAGGTGTCATGGCATCCTTGTCTTTGATTTTGTTGCCCATCTGCATCCCACTGCCGCTGTTGATGTTGATTGTGGCCACTAACGCAGGGTCGGCCCCATCTCTGTACAAGGCTTTGCTGTTAGTGTCAGATTTCGACAAGCGTGATTTTAAAAAGCAAAGGTCGTAAAGCGTGAGCTGTCATGGCATCTTTGCCTTTGATTTTGTTGTCCATCTGCCGCTGTTGATGTTGATTGTGCCCACTCACGCGGGCCCAGACCCATCCATCTTCGACCAATATAAAATCTCAAATATGCATTATAGTAAGGGAAACATTATAACTGAATCTCTTTAAAAGATATAAAACATGATATTGTTATTAAATACATTCATCTTGTCTTGAATATATAGTGTACCTAACATATAGAAGGAAGGGGTTTCTTTAAGGTCTACTATAAATATAAAATACTTCCCAGCATGGGTTTTAGAAAAAGTTTGGGTTAAAAAAAAATAGTAAGGGAAGCCATACTTATAATAAATAAAGATCTAAAAAAAATGATAGTAAGTTTTGATATATTTTCTTTCTTTACCAAGATTCTTATAAATGGGTGCACTCATGATTTTAAACATGATTACTAATATAAACACTATGAAGTTGGTGGAATTATCCCTTAAATCAACTTGCTTTAGTTTTAAAATGTTATATATTTACAAATTGAAGGAGTAGATAGGGGATTTATTATTTTTATTATATAAAAGAAATACTATTGTTGGAGTTGATAGTAACAATGGTACTTCAAAGTATAGTGAAAGACATTGTGAGAGTTTAGGTGCTTTGAAAAACACACAAGAGGCATTGGCTCCATGTTGATGAGAATAATGGGATATAATGGTGAAGGATTGGGAAGATGTGGGCAAGGTGTGAAAATACCCATAATGCTAGAGATAAGGCCAAAGAATAAAGTCCTTGGGTATGTAGATTTGATAAGCAGTAGCAAGACTAAATTTGTGAGAGGAGAGAGCAGTACAGGGAACGAAGGTTTGAGAATAGGATGTTGCAATCAATGTGGAAGAGTTGGACACATTGCAACTAGGTGTTGAAACTTGCATCCTTATGCAAGTTATGGAGGATATGATCACTCCAAAATAAGTTATTAGCAATAAGAGCATGTTACCAACAAAGTGTGTGTTGATTACAGTTGGATGGATGTGACACAATGAGAGAAGGTGAAGTGGATGTTCAATGCATTCTATGTGAGGAGGTTTGATTCTCAAAGTAAGGCCAAGATAGGACAATGATGTTGGCTTATGTAGGCAACCAAGCTAAAGTGATAATCGCTTGAACAACCACTTAATGAGCTGGAGCTCACGAAATATTTGTTACTTGACAAGTATGATGCAAGAGCATCCATGTGGTAGCTAGCTAAGTGATGCTAGCTAGAAATTCCATACAAAGGTCTAGATAAGTGATGTCGGTTGGAAACTGAAAGATCAACCATATTGATTAGCTGGACTAGAAGATAAAGTATTGAGAATAATGACAAGTCATAGTTCTTGCATTTATAAATAAGAGGAGAGGTAAACGAGAGTGGGAGTTTTCTCGATAGAGAAAGACAATGAGAAGAGAGAGGGTGGGAATAGAATCTCTATGTGAGATCTGCGTACTTCGTAGTCATTATTTGTAATAGCATCATCGTTTTGGTAATATTAATAAAATATTGAATTCTCATTGACCTATTAGAACCCATATGGTGTTGTTGCATAATTTGATAATGTGTGTGAGATTAGGAAATGAGTTGTAGGTTCTACTTGTTGTAGTCAGGAGAACTTGGCATCTAAAGCATCTATCATCAATGAATAGTAGTCATCAAAAAACCTGCATGACTTATAGACTAAAGAACCATTATCGACATGCAATGTGCTATCTTGACTAGGGAAAACTTTGTTGTCATAGTTCCCTTTGCCAACATAAACAGGTTGTCATGTTATACCTTGTTGTCACCATCGATGACGTTGTCATTAGGAGGAATTTGTTATCTATCGTCACAGACTGAGTAAGCCATCATTACCTAGACTGTGTCATCACAACCACAACATTGTCTTCTTAAAAATCCTTTTGTCACTGTCATAACTTAGTCATCACAACTAGCTATCGACATAAAGAAAGAGAGTTGTTTGTCATAATTGGGTTGCTTGTCGTCACTAATTACTTGTTGTTATTAATTTTTATTTTTCATCATAAATATTTGTCATCATCTATCATATATAATCAACAAGGAATCATTTGTCATATAAAATCGACAGAAGGAGTCATCCGTCATATACAACCGATATAGAGAATGAAATCACTTTTGTAAATAGTTAACTGACATTAACTGGATCATCTCTCACATTGATTTGTTTTTAGAGGTGTTCATTGACTGTTATGATTTTGTTAGACAACGTTGCATCATGAATATAAAAATATATTTCTTTGGTTAGTTATCCCCTAATACAACATTGCATTTTATTAAAACTAAGAAATAATAGAGAGAGGTGTTAGGAGGAAGCAAAACTAAACTTGATTCAATCTAATGTTTGATAGATTAGTAACAAGGATTTTCATTTGTTTTTCAAAAATATTAGACTACCAATGAAGCAATGCATCCATTTAATAAGAATACCCAAAATTTATTAACTACCTTATGGTAAGGGAAAGCTCCTTGGCATGAAACGCCCCAACATAGTTCATATCTAGGGTAAAAATTTGTATATAAGTTAGTGCCTGCACTACATAGATGAAACAAAAGTTACATATTTTGGGAAAGGATATTTGAAATGTGGTAGATCACATGTTTGATACCTACTATCCATTATTAGAGAGAATCTTAGTATATTATTTTATGGTCAAAGAGATGAGGCTTGTTGAATATTAATTTTTAGATTTCCAACTGTCATATGATAGATAAAGATGTATTGTATTGGTTTAGTATCAAAATTGAGATGTTGATATGATGTTTATAAGGGTGCATTAAGCTATAGAGATCTCAACATAAAATAGTATCGTACGTTTAGGTGACATGAAACCCTTTTGCTTCACTTGTAAAGTCACCTCCTTATCAAGCACCATTTGTAAATCAAAGGTTTATATTATATAAATGGTGTCAATGGTTGTCACTTCCTTCAATTGTCCCTTCACTTCTCAAGAGTCACAACTCCTAATTTGGAGATACACCCAGGTGGTCATTGCTTTAGTGCGTTATCTAGGATTGCACTAAATCCCTTATTCGTTCTCTAATGATAAAAATTCTAGTTGGTATTACTAATGTAATGGAGGCACAAGCTAGTTTCTAGAGTTTGTGACTGACATTATTGTGTGGTATCAAGTTTCTAAAGGGAGAATCCTAAATTGTCATTCGATATTAGAGCAAATGTGGAGAAATCTATTAGAGCCTCAAAGAAATTGTTAAAGAGGTATTAGGGTTAAATGAGCATTTCAAAGCACTTATCTTCTACCCTTAGTTATCAAGTTCGAGTTCATTTAGAGTTTGACATTCTTGAAGTTCAAAATAAATTTGACATGTTCAAAAAATTGAAATAAAATTGACATAAAGTTTGATATATTATAAATGTACATATATATCTATCTTATAGTTTATCTCACCTTATAACTTATCTCACCTTAGCTTGATTAAAAAAAAAATATCCTTTCAATTCAAAATAATAGGATATTAATTAATTAAAATTAATATTTCAAAATTAATTAAAAATCCGCTCATGTAGAGGAGTTGGAGAGCAAGTGGGTAGTTAAAACTCTCCAGTTATCGAGAGGCCCAGGTTCAAATCTCTCCCCTCACATGTTGCGCATATGTTGTATATAAAAGGTTCCTCATCAAAAAAAAAATTAATTAAAATTAATTGATATTAATGATATTTTAAAATTAATTAAATATATATTAAATTTCATTAATAATTAAATAATTTTTTTAAATAATTATCGAAATAATAAAAATGTAAAAGTACTATTTTAAATATAAAAATTTAAATTATAATTTAAACTTTATATTCAATTTTTTTTTTAATTTTATTAAAAAATTTACGCATAACCTAAAACCATACTATAGTCTTTAGGGCCCTGCAATATTCTTGGCAGCACAACAATATTTGCTATAGTCTTTAGGGCCCTGCAATATTCTTGGCAGCACAACAATATTCACCATAAGAGAGCATTCGTCAACTAAGGAGAATTTTATGTACAACCAAGAAAGGAGTGATGTGACCACGGATAGCAGCAATGCCATTGCCTCTCCTGTGATGCTACCTGCTCATTCCATCATCGTTGCCACCGACATCCACCATTCTCTTATTAGATTAATCATGGTCGCCAAGTGCATTGCATAGGTACACAAGTCATGGCGAACAATGGAAAGACTCCCAATCTCCTTCTATGCGGTAAAATATTTAATCAAAAAATTTTGCATACATTTTTTTCCTCGTCACAACCATTTTTTAATCCATTTTTTCACCTGTTTCTGCAAATTTTTTATATGCCAAATTTAAGGTTTATTCGTCGAATTTTTTTGTTAGCCTTTTATATTTGACGAATTTCGAATTTTATATTAAAAATTCGACGAATTTTGAATTTTATATTAAAAATTCGACGAATTTGATAACTAAGCTTCTACTTTTTTCCATATACTGAATATGATAGTAGACAAATTAGTGAATCATGCCATGAGAAGCATGGCTATATTGCGATCAATGAACTTAAGGATTAATAGATTGTCGAAGCTAATGTGTTAAATGGTCTAGCTCAACTTCTTCACATAGTTTAACATGATACCTTATAAGGGTACCATATAACCAATTAAAAAAGAGAGAACCATTCAAAAAATGTCATAATGATGTCCTCTACTTGAAATAGACAATTTACATACTTATACTGTAAAATATTATAAATGAGAGATAGTAAATCCACGAAAATGCTAAGAACATATTTTACTTGACATAGATATTTTACTTGCTTTTATTAAAAATATTATAAATAAAAAATAATTTCAAAAAAATATTATACCAATATTTACTATATTTAATCTCTTTTCTAAAATGGAATCTGAAAAAAACTATATATATATATATATATATGAAGAATTTAAAATTATTCAAAAATATATATAATCCAAGGCAACAAAGTTTCTTAAATGAAAACCAATGCTTTTAGTGTTTGGATTATTGATGATAATAGAGAACATTGATTTTTTCTTAACTTGCATATTACAAAGTTCCTTAAACAAAAACCATTGCTTCTAATGCTTGACATATGGATAATAATAAAAAATATTGATTTTCCAATTTGGATATTATAATTCTTCACAGTCATAATTGCCTTTACATGGAATTTGCTTTTTTAATTATATCGTGTGGACCCTTCTTATCGACTTGCACCGATGCAAAAGTCTCAAGTACCAAATTCTCTTACAATACCAAATTTTGTATATTTTTATTTGCATTATGAAGATGTATTAGGTATAGCTTTAATCCATTTTGGTCATTGACATTATACATCCACTTTCTTTTTTATTTGGTTCGTTGCTCATTGTCAAAATAAATGGTGATTGAATAATTTAATTTCTTTATCTCCTCTGTTACTTTAGGCAAGGAATTCAAAGTACATATAGTTTGCATTAGGGTAAATCTTGTATGTGCATTCTTTTGTCACTTGCTTGAAAGGAAAAAGAAAAATTTTATTTCTTGTTATCATTTAAAGAAAAGAATCATGCTAGGATAGATTTTGTATGTTGCATATGTTGTTTGATGAATCTTAGTTAAATAACTTCTACAATTATCATCTTATATTTTAGGAAAACTAAAACTTAGGTGTTTTCAAATATACACATCAAATGTAGGATTTAGAGTGAATCCATAAAACACTCTTGGTGAACCCCTAGAACACAACATAGCCACAAAATTTGAGGTCATAACAATCACAATGATTTTAGCCTTGTATATTCACTAATATTTCTACAAGTTCTCATACTCAGTGAAGAAGGTCAAATCACTCTTCAACCTAAACCAATATTGCAATCCACATTTTGTCAGATTTATTCCTGACAAATTTAGGAGCTCCTCATCAAGCGGCAAGACCTTCCATAATAAGATGCTACATGGAAGCTTGAGAGCATTTTTTAGTCTTTTCAAGCTGAGGGTAAATCTTTCTAAGGAGGTAATCCATGTAACAGTTCCAATATATCCATGGTAGTTATCTTTATTTAGCTCTAGCCCTAGGTTTAGTTAGTTGACCTTTGAAAATTAGGGTTACATTTAATATTGATTTAATTTATAATTAGAAAGAATAAAGTGATAATTGGATTTATCTATCATCTTTGAATTTAAGTCACATTTTTTGTGCATAGGAGACTTTGCCCTCTCCAAGTGGCTAAATATTATTATTATTTGGAATATGAAATATTATTATTGCTTATTGATTTTCTGGCAATTGGATTTGAATAAATATTTATGCAACATTGGATTATTTTTTGCTAATTGCTAGATTTTGGTAGTTGTTGCATAACGTACACATTGTATGTATTAATGTACTTCCAAATGAGATGAAATTATGTTATCATTATTTTTCTAAGTGGCATAACTACAATTTTTTAGAGAGCACTCTCCTTATTGATATGAATGCTTACCACTAGACCATTAGGTAAAGGGTAATGTAAAGGTTAAATATACATGGATTTTATGTTAAACTAGTCTTGTTAAAACTTGATTTATAGTCACTATAGCTTCACTTAATTGATACACTACTTGAATTATATGACTATATATTTAAATTACATCCTTATTGAGGATACTCTCAAAGTTAATATTGGAACAATAAACAAATCTAAAATCCTTAAGTTAGGAAATATCTAATTTTGACAAACCAAGAACAACTTTTTAAGCTCTTATTTAAATTTCAAGAAGTTTTTCTTGGTCATATGCTAGTTTCTTGGGATAGACCTCTCTCTAGTTATGCATCATTTGATATTTTGACAAAATGCTAAACTTGTTAAATAAAAACTTTGAAAAATGCATCCTAAAATTGCCTTGCTAGTTAAGGAGGAGCTTGAAAAACTCCTTGATGTTTTTTTTTTTAATTTACATGGTGGAATTGGTAGCCACCATGAATTTGGGTAGGTTGTCCAACTTTTATGGCTTCCACAGTATTTTGCATTGTCTACTCCGAAAGCCGCCACATAATTCTTTGCATTGTCCCTATAACCACCATACCACAATTATTTTAAACTGTTTACATCACTAAAATCATAGGAAAGGGACAAGCGTTTAGTCTGACGAATCTTGATATTTGAACCTTGGATCTTCTTCCCCCTTACGAGGTTTGGTTTAACCAATTGGTCTACACCTTAAACCTAAAACTCCTTGAAGTTTGTTTTTACTAAAGTTATTAATTATTTTTATTGTATTATCATGCCTATTGGAAAGAAAGAGGGCACTTCCAAAATATGCATCAATTTTTGAGACATCAACAAGGCTTGTGCCAAAGATAATTTTCCTCTACCTAATATTGATACTATTGTATAATTTATAGTTGTATTTGCATGTTATCCTTAGTGGATGGTTTTTAAGGATATAATCAAGTTAAAATTGCTTCTAAAGACCAAACTAAAACTGTCTTCATCACCCCATGGGGCATCATGTGCTATCAAGTTATGCCTTTTGGCTTGAAGAATATAAATTCCACTTATTAAGGGGATACGACCTATATATTTAATGACTTAATGTACGTCATACAGTATCATAAAATATTATGTGTATGGTCTTCGTGGTTGCTCTATGCATCCTAAAACCCATGTGCAAGACTTTAGGCGTATCTTTGAATGATTATGAGAATACAAAATTTACCTATACCTTTTAAGTGTGTTTTGGAGTTACATTTAGACTTCATCACATCTAGGAGAGGCATTGAAGTAGACCCCCATAAAATATCACATGTTGCTGATATCCTCCACCACATAATTTAACTAAATTGCAAAGCCTACAATAAAAATATGAATCATATCACAATTAGAAGATAAGTGTCAACCCTTCTTTAATCTCTTACACACAAATATATAATTTTGAGGAATGAAGAGTTCCAAAAATATTTTGAAGCTCTTAGAACATATCTCACATCCCCTCTTATTCTCATAACACCTAACCTTGCTAGACCTTTACTATTGTATATTGTTGCAATTGTTTATGCCTTGAGGGCTATACTAGCCCAACATGATGATCAACATAAATAAAGGGCAATATACTATATTAACAAAACTCTCATTAGTTATGAAACTTATTACACCTCCTTAGAGAAGATTTACCTTATTCTCGTGTCTACATCCTAGAAATTATAAGATTACAGGCTTAGCCATAAAACCCTTATCATTGTAAGGGTTTATCTCCTTTGGTGTCATGATAAAACCTTATCTTTCAAGGCATACCACTAAATGGGTCATCGCTCTTAGCAAATATAATCTAGAATTTATTAGTCAAAAAGCCATCATGGATCAAGTCCTTGTAAACCAATTTATTGTAGCACCCTTAGATGTAACCCATTCTATTGTGGTAGATTTCTTATATGAGTGTCTTCACTATTGAAGAAGAGCCTCAAGATTCTTGGACCCTATATTTAAATTGTTCTCATTGCTTAAATGATGTAGGGGCAAGAATTATTCTTGTTACCCTATAAAAATAATTAATCCTTCCCTTCAAGCTACATTTTTCTTGCACTAATAACAAAACATAACATGAAGCCCTTATCTTGGGACCCCATGCCACTTTAACCTTAAAATTTAAAATCCTCCTTGTTTTTGTGGATTTGTAATATAAAAATTAAATGTTAACTATTGATGCACAATAGTTAAAAGAATACTTTTAACTATTATGTTTCAGTTCACCTTTTCAAATATTGAAAGAATACTCAAGCTCAAGAGCCAATGCTTTTGAAGATAGGAACCATTATATAAGCATATTGGAAGATTATATAAGGATAGCCAGGTCTCCCTCTAACAAATGAAGCACCCAGACAGACCCGATCATAGAACTACATATGCATTTCGAAGGAGAAGGATTTTTTGGGGGCGAAAGGAAAACCAAGGAACCACAGCCACCCATGATTTTCTACGATGTATTGGAAATTCTTTCTTAAAGAAAACATACCTTTAATTAAATGACCCGACGCTTATTTATTAGAAAGGTTGAAAGTGACAGACTCCCTTGAAAGCTGGGGGCCGAGTCAATTATGCCTCTACCTTAGGGGTTGTTGGAATATTCAATCTATTGCTCGCTAAAGAATACTCCACCTACTATCTACATACTTCTATAAGTGTGGGGGCGATTTTATATGAGAGAGGGGTAGCATAAATAATGAATAGCAGGACCCCACTTTTATAAGGGTTGGGCTGCTTGCTGGGAGGTAGCCCCTATTGATCCATTGCTGGGGAGGCACCGCGACCCCTACCTTAAGGCATTCGGCTCTCTCCTGGGAGCCTCCTTTTTCATCCTATTCATTTGAAACCTTTAAATATTCGATAACTTATATAATAGAGGGCCTATTTATTTTAAAAGGTTACTGATCAACATTCATTTCAGAACCACTTTGGAATAAATACTAGTTCATTTCATTGCACTTTTAAAATAGAGAGGGGGCGTATCCTCATTTATCTAAAAACATGGCCTTGCTTATCTCCTCTCCCTACTTAAAACATTTTTTAAAATAATTTTTGTAATATAAAAATTAAATTTTAACTATTGATGCACAATAGTTAAACAATTGACCTATACTCAAGAAGAATAAAGCAATACTCAAGATACACATTTACGTAGTTCACCCAATATGGGCTACGTCCACAAAGAAAATAACCAGGTTTTATTTCATCCAGCAAATCTCGAAGGGATACAACCTACAACAAATACACTATACTTCCTCTTCAGTGAGGCAAGACATTCTATCTAAACATAGAATATTTCAGCTAAGTTTTTTTTCCTTCTTTATCTTAAAAATTTTGCATGCAAATTGTTATAAAGTTTTTAAATATTTGCTATAGGACACTAATAAATTTCAGAATTGACCCTCTATAATTATAGACTGCTTTTTATTAAATTCATTCTACCTCATTCTAAGCATCTAACTATTAATCCATATCTTAGATTAGTGTAACTAATAAGTCGATTGTACAAATCTAGAATGGTTTCAACCCCTTATCTTTCCTCTAAGTCCAGTCACAAGAAAGGATATATATAATTTTCTTGTTATAACATCTCATTTATTGAGAACCTTTTAATGCATAAATTCAGAAAGATACTTATACCAAATTTGTGTTGCATGTTTTAAAAATTAACAAAATCTCCTTGTATGTGTGATACTAGATTCTAGCTATTTTCTTTTGAAGAGTTCATAAAAATATAAGTAACATGGTGTTGTTATTTCGACAACCCTCCGATTATCATCCCTACTGCCTTTGTCCGCATGACATCATTGTTATCGACCGTAGATATCTTGCTCCCTTTCGTTACGTTTAGACATTATTTTAAAAAAATATATTTTGTAATATAAAAATTATATTTTAACTACACATTAAAATCTTAACTAAAAAGTATTATAATCTTATTTAAACTAATGATACCATTTTAAAAGTTCATTTAAAAAAAAACGCGTTATTTAAGTTTATTATTATAAATTATTTTTACTCATAAAATAATTAATTAAAAAATATTTGTTTATTTATATTCCTAAGATCAAACCAATACAATGGTTTTATCTTCTAAAGGACTAAATGATTTTTTACTTCTTTTCAACATTAAAAAATAATAAATAATTGAACTCAATCTTCTACGAAATAAAAATTAACTTTAACCTAACAAAAAAAACTTTAATTCATAAATTTTAAAATGTTATAATGAAAAGATTATGTATTTAATTTCGACATCAATTGAAGAATCCTTTCTTCACATCTCTTAATGAAAACCTTGACAATTTCGTCACAAGATTCTCACATTTGTAAGATTGAAGTATAATACATAATTTTTTGGGAATTCGTGATGACCTCTTATCGTTTTTAGCTTGATTTTCCAATCTTGCAATGAAAATACATTTCGCTTTCAAATTAGCAAAGTCTAGTCTTGGATTAATATATTCTATTCTCAGTAGGTTTACCATAATTTCATAGCATGATATTAAGCCCGCCCTCCTGCGAGTCCTTATCCACCTATCCAGTGGATGGTTGTTGTATGGTTGTCTTACAGGTTTTTAACCTGTCTTATATATATATATTTATTTATTAAAGGTCAAGCGAAGGGAATCCTCCATCTACCGAATTCTGGGAAGCAACCTGCCTGTGAACATGATCTAAAACTTCTTGCTTTTTGAAGATAAGCTAAGCTAAACCCAACGAAGTCTTTGTCTCCATGTGAGACCAACAACAAAGTCTTGTATACAGGTGAAAGTGGTGCTGCCAAAAGATTTCGGAGGAATAATTTAAGTTTCCACTGAGAAAATTTCAAAGGAACTATTAACCTCCCTAACAAAGGTCAAGGCTTCAGACCCCACGCATGTGGAGTAATAATGGATCGGGTAGTCATCAGCGGTGAAATAGCAAAGAATTGTAAGGGTACTGACAATATAATAAGGCCCACATTGATGACTTGGAAAGAAGTTGGCAACTCAAACATGACAACAATTCACTATCTTTCCTTTTGATTTGAACTGTGAATGCTTGAAACGTGAAGTAAAGGAAAGATGCGAACTATCTCTAACCCTGTGTGTACGTTGAACAAGACATGAGGATGGGAAAGGGCCGTGAAGATGACAAACGTAAATGAGGGGAAGGAGAAAGGCCCTCAAAAAGATTTCGAGGGGCGTGATATTGAAAAGCTAAGGTCGTAGAGCGTGAGGTGTCATGGCATCCTTGTCTTTGATTTTGTTGCCCATCTGGATCCCACTGCCGCTGTTGATGTTGATTGTGGCCACTAACGCAGGGTCGGCCCCATCTCTGTACAAGGCTTTGCTGTTAGTGTCAGATTTCGACAAGCGTGATTTTAAAAAGCAAAGGTCGTAAAGCGTGAGCTGTCATGGCATCTTTGCCTTTGATTTTGTTGTCCATCTGCCCCTGTTGATGTTGATTGTGTCCACTCACGCGGGCCCAGACCCATCCATCTTCGACCAATATAAAATCTCATATATATACATTATAGTAAGGGAAACATTATAACTGAATCTCTTTAAAAGATATAAAACATGATATTGTTATTAAATACATTCATCTGGTCTTGAATATATAGTGTACCTAACATATAGAAGGGAGGGGTTTCTTTAAGGTCTATTATAAATATAAAATACTTCTCAGCATGTGTTTTAGAAAGAGTTTGGATTAAAAAAATAGTAAGGGAAACCCTACTTATAATAAATAAAGATGTAAAAAAATTGATAGTAAGTTTTGATATATTTTCTTTCTTTACCAAGATTCTTATAAATGGGTGCACTCATGATTTTAAACATGATTACTAATATAAACACTATGAAGTTGGTGGAATTATGCCTCAAATCAACTTGCTTTAGTTTTAGAAGGTTATATATTTACAAATTGAAGGAGTAGATAGGGGATTTATTATTTTTATTATATAAAAGAAATACTATTGTTGGAGTTGATAGTAACAATGGTACTTCAAAGTATAGTGAAATACATCGTGAAGATGACTGAGGTCAGAGTGGGGATAAAGAGTTTAGGTGCTTTGAAAAACACATGAGGCATTGGCTCCATGTTGATGAGAATAATGGGATATAATGGTGATGGATTGGGAATATGTGGGCAAGGTGTGAAAATACCCATAATGCTAGAGATAAGGCCAAAGAATAAAGGCCTTGGGTATGTAGATTTAATAGGCAATAGCAGGACTAAATTTGTGAGAGGAGAGAGCAGTACAGGGAACGAAGGTTTGAGAATAGGATGTTGCAATCAATGTGGAAGAGTTGGACACATTGCAACTAGGTGTTGGAACTTACATCCTTATGCAAGTTATGGAGGATATGATCACTCCAAAATAAGTTATTAGCAACAAGAGCATGTTACCAACAAAGTGTGTGTTGATTACAGTTGGATGGATGTCACACAATGAGAGAAGGTGAAGAGGATGCTCAATGCATTCTATGTGAGGAGGTTTGATTCTCAAAGGAAGGCCAAGACAGGACAATGATGTTGGCCTTATGTAGGCAACCAAGCTAAAGTGATAATCGCTTGGACAACCACTTAATGAGCTGGAGCTCATGAAATATTTGTTACTCAACAAGTATGATGCAAGAGCATCCATGTGGTAGCTAACTAAGTGATGCTAGCTAGAAATTCCATACAAAGGTCTAGATAAGTGATGTCGGTTGGAAACTAAAAGATCAACCATATTGATTAGCTGGACTAGAAGATAAAGTATTGAGAATAATGACAAGTCATAGTTCTTGCATTTATAAATAAGAGGAGAGGTAAACGAGAGTGGGAGTTTTCTCGATAGAGAAAGACAATGAGAAGAGAGAGGGTGGGAATAGAATCTCTATGTGATATTTGCATACTTCGTAGTAATTATTTGTAATAGCATCATCGTTTTGGTAATATAAATAAAATATTGAATTCTCATTGACCTATTATAACACATATGGTGTTGTTGCATAATTTCATAATGTGAGTGTGATTAGGAAATGAGTTGTAGGTTCTGCTTGTTGTAGTCAGGAGAACTTGGCATCTAAAGCATCTATCATCACTGAATAGTAGACATCAAAAAACCTACCCGACTTATAGACTAAAGAACCATTATCGACATGCACTGTGCTATCTTGACTAGGGAAAACTTTTTTGTCATAGTTCCCTTTGCCAACATAAAGAGGTTGTCATGTTAAACCTTGTTGTCACCATCGTTGGCGTTGTCGTTAGGAGGAATTTGTTATCTATCGTCACAAACTGAGTAAGCCATCATTACCTAGATTGGGTCATCACAACCACAACGTTGTCTTCTTAAAAACCCTTTCGTCACTGTCATAACTTAGTCATCACAACTAGTTGTCGACATAGAGAAAGAGAGTTGTTTGTCATCATTGGGTTGCTTGTCGTCACTAATTACTTATTGTTAGTAATTTTTATTTTTCATCATAAATATTTATCATCATCTATCATATACAATCAACAAGGAATCATTTGTCATATACAATCGACACAAGGAGTCATCTGTCATATACAATCGATATAGAGAATGAAATCACTTTTGTAAATAGTTAACTGACATTGATTGGATCATCTCTCACATTGATTTATTTTTAGAGGTGTTCATTGACTGTTATGATTTTGTTAGACAACGTTGCATCATGAATATAAAAAAAAAAAATTGGTTAATTATCCCCTAATACAACATTGCATTTTATTAAAACTAATAAATAATAGAGAGGGGTGTTAGGAGGAAGCAAAACTAAACTTGATTCAATCTAATGTTTGATAGATTAGTGAAAAGTATTTTCATTTGTTTTTCAGAAATATTAGACTATCAATGAAGCAATGCATCCATTTAATAAGAATACCCAAAATTTATTAACTACCTTATGGTAAGGGAAAGCTCCCTGGCATGAAACGCCCCAACATAGTTCGTATCTAGGGTAAACATTTGTATATAAGTTAGTGCCTACACTACATAGATGAAACAAAAGTTACATTTTTTGGGAAAGGATATTTGAAATGTGGTAGATCACATGTTTGATACCTACTATCCATTATTAGAGAGAATCTTAGTATATTATTTTATGGTCAAAGAGATGAGGCTTATTGAATATTAATTTTTAGATTTCCAACTGTCATATGATAGATAACGATGTATTGTATTGGTTTAGTATCAAAATTGAGATGTTGAGATGATGTTGATAAGGGTGCATTAAGCTATAGAGATCTCAACATAAAATAGTATCATACGTCTAGGTGACATGAAACCCTTTTGCTTCACTTGTAAAGTCACCTCCTTATCAAACACCATTTGTAAATCAAAGGTTTATATTCTATAGATGATGTCAATGGTTGTCACTTCCTTCAATTGTCCCTTCACTTCTCAAGAGTCACAACTCCTAATTTGGAGATACACCCAGGTGGTCATTGTTTTAGTGCATTATCTAGGATTGTACTAAATCTCTTATTCGTTCCCTAATGATAAAAATTCTAGTTGGTATTACTAATGTAATGGAGGCACAAGCTAGTTTCTAGAGTTTGTGACTGACATTATTGTGTGGTATCAAGTTTCTAAAGGGAGAATCCTAAATTGTCATTCAATATTAGAGCCAATGTGGAGAAATCTATTAGAGCCTCAAAGAAATTATTAAAGAGGTATTAGGGTTAAATGAGCATTTCAAAGCACTTATCTTCTACCCTTAGTTATCAAGTTCGAGTTTGTTTAGAGTTTGACATTCTTGAAGTTCAAAATAAATTTGACATGTTCAAAAATTCGAAATAAAATTTGACATAAAAATTGATATATTATAAATGTACATATGTATCTATCTTATAGTTTATCTCACCTTATAACTTATCTCACCTTAGCCTGATTAAATATATATATATATTCCTTCCAATTCAAAATAACAGGATATTAATTAATTAAAATTAATATTTCAAAATTAATTAAAATTAATTGATATTAATGGTATTTTAAAATTAATTAAATATATATTAAATTTCATTAATAATTAAATAGTTTTTTTAATAATTATCGAAATAATAAAAATGTAAAAGTACTATTTTAAATATAAAAATTTAAATTATAATTTAAACTTTATATTCAATTTTTTTTTTAATTTTATTAAAAAATTTACGCATAACCTAAAACCATACTATAGTCTTTAGGGCCCTGCAATATTCTTGGCAGCACAACAATATTCGCTATAGTTTTTAGGGCCGTGCAATACCATACTATAGTCTTTAGGGCCCTGCAATATTCTTGGCAGCACAACAATATTCGCTATAGTTTTTAGGGCCGTGCAATATTCTTAGCAGCAAAACAATATTCGTCATAAGAGAGCATTCGTCGACTAAGGAGAAGTTTGTGTACAACCAAGAAAGGAGTGATGTGACCATGGATAGCAGCAATGCCTTTGCCTCTCCTGCGATGCTACCTGCTCATTCCATCATCGCTGCCACCGGTATCCACCATTCCCGTATTAGATTAGACATGGTCGCCAAGTGCATTGCATAGGTGCGTAGGTCATGGCGAACGATGGAAAGACTCCCAATCTCCTTCCATGTGGTAAAATATTTAATCAAAAATTTTTGCATACATTTTTTTCCTCATCACAACCATTTTTTAATCCATTTTTTCACCTGTTTCTGCGAATTTTTTATATGCCAAATTTAAGGTTTATTCGTCGATTTTTTTTGTTAGCCTTTTATATTCGACAAATTTCGAATTTTATATTAAAAATTCGACGAATTTGATAACTAAGCTTCTACCTTTGTTGCATATAGTGAATATGATAGTAGACAAATTAGTGAACCATCCCATTGATCCATTGATGAGAAGCATGGCTATATTGTGATCAATGAACGTAAGGATTAATAAATTGTCGAAGCTAATGTGTTAAATGGTCTCTCTCAACTTCGTCACATAGTTTAACATGATACCTTATAAGGGTACCATATAACCAATTAAAAAAGAGAGAACCATTCAAAAAATGTCATAATGATGTCCTTTACTTGAAATAGACATTTTACCTACTTATATTATAAAATATTATAAATGAAAGATAGTAAATCCACGAAAATGCTAAGAAAATATTTTACTTGACATAGATCTTTTACTTGCTTTTATTAAAAATATTATAAATAAAAAATAATTTCAAAAAAATATTATACCAATATTTACTATATTTAATCTCTTTTCTAAAATGGAATCTGAAAAAAAAAAAAAACTATATATATATATATAAAGAATTTAAAATTATTCAAAAAAATATATAATCCAAGGCAACAAAGTTTCTTAAATGAAAACCAGTGCTTTTAGTGTTTGGATTATTGATGATAATAGAGAACATTGATTTTTTCTTGAGTTGCATATTACAAAGTTTCTTAAACAAATACCATTGCTTCTAATGCTTGACATATGGATAATAATAAAAAATATTGATTTTCTAATTTGGATAATATAATTCTTCATAGTCACAATTGCCTTTACATGGAATTTGCTTTTTTAATTGTATCATGTGGACTCTTCTTATCGACGTGCACCGATGCAAAAGTCTCAAGTACCAAATTCTCTTGCAATACCAAATTTTGTATCTTTTTATTTGCATTATGAAGATGTATTAGGTATAGCTTTGATCCATTTTGGTCATTGACATTATACATCCACTTTCTTTTTTATTTGGTTCGTTGCTCATTGTCAAAATAAATGGTGATTGAATAATTTAATGAATTCTGATATGTGGATATTAGGTTCATTAATATAGGTATAGTTTTTTTTTTTAATATTAGCTTTTATTCTTATGTATATTTAGTTATGAATGTTTTACTCTTGATCCACCTCATTTTATTTTTTAGCTAGTGGTCATTGCTAACACCAAAATATTGTAATATTTCGATTAATGACATAATGCAATCTTATTGAAAGAATTATGAAATGAGTGATTAATTGTTTGAAAGTTAAATCATTGGGTATTTTATAATATATTCTTTTATTTCTAACGATAGATCTAAAAGGGATTATAGAATTCTTTAAAATAAGTCTCGTGGCCAAGTTTGGAATTGTATTCTTACTTCTTTTATAGAATGTTTATAAACATTGTTTACAAACATAGTTCCAACATGAGTGGTCTCAAGTATAAAAAAATGGTATTAAACATGAGTGGTCTCAAGTAAGGTTATAGGATTTAAATTTATCAAGTTTAATTTTGATTGTATTTTAAAGAAATTTTAAATTTTTTTTGGTAATGCTGATATATTTTTTATTAATGAAAATAAAATTTTATTTTTAATCAAAATCATATGGAATTTCAATTAACAATCATATAGAGGTTAAAATACTTTTTACTAGAATAAAAAATTTAAAAGGATGGAAATATATTTCAATTGTGGGGATTCACAAATTTATTATTGCAGATGCCATGAAGGTGTGGATCCTCCTCGTCCCAAATAACTTTGTCCTGGTTGATTTTTGTATGGGATGGAAACGTGTTCGTCGGCCCACCCTTTTGTATGATTAGCCATTTATTCTTAATATAGTGTTTTTTCATTCCAAAATAATGAATTTGAAAATTAAATGAAAATAATATTATTGCTAATATTTATTTGCTATTGTTGGAAGAAATTTCTTGTAAGTACCATAATACTTGTAAATATATAATAAATAATAATTTAACTAGTTATAATTTGTTTCTTCTGAGAATCCCTATGATTGATGCTCAAGGCTGGGCATTCCATCCCACTATAACCTTTTATAAGAGGGAGAAGCTGAGCTTACCAATAGAGACTAAACACACAGTCATACACACCCACACCCTCACACACTCATCCAAGTAGATTGAATCTTAAACCTGTTAAAAAATAACCAAAACTCAAACTATAACCAATCAAATTAACATATTAATAATATCTTTAAAAATTCAAATTTCAAAATATGCCTCTAAAGTGATAAGATATCAGTGTTAAGGGAAACCGTACGTTTGTCTTTTTGTTCGAGCGTTCTCTTCCTCATAATCCACTCTTTTAAATTGGTTGGAAGTAATCTAAGCCTTTGATAATCTATAACGGTGAACCACCTCGTTCTCATTTCAGGTCCCCATTTTGAGTTTTTAAAATGGGTGGTGTACACTATATCTTTAGAGTGGTAACAATTAATGGAAAGTTATACGTATTAGATATATCATTGGCAAGTTCCTTCAATCTTTGAAAGGAGGTCCAGGATTCAAGTTAGGGTTCAAGCCTGGCGGCCTATGTTGAATACAAAAAACCGTGGCTAGCTTGGGAAACGGTTTTCTTTAATATAAAGGTTATCTGTACCTTATTGACAAGTTTCCTCAATCCTCGAAAGGAGGTTCGAGGATCCAGCTTGACGGCCTACATCAAATACAAAAAAAACTCTAGCTAGCCTGGAGAAGGTTTTCCTTAATTTAAAGGTTTTTGCTTACCGAGAGGAGACCTAGGTTCCAATGGCAAGTTCCCTCAATCCTCGGAAGGAGGTCCGGGGTTCAAGCCTGGTGGCCTACATCAGATACAAAAAAACCCCTGGTTAGCCTTGGGAACGATTTTCCTTAATATAAAGGTTTTTGCTTACTGAGAGGAGAAAGTTTTCATTAATTTAAAGGTTTTTGCTTATCGAGAGGAGACCTAGGTTCCAATGGCAAGTTCCCTCAATCCTCGGAAGGAGGTCCGGGGTTCAAGCTTGGTGGCCTACGTCGGATACAAAAAACCCTTGGCTAGCCTGGGGAACGATTTTCCTTAATATAAAGGTTTTTGTTTACTCATAGGAGACCTAAGTTCCAATCCCACATGCGTACTCATGCATAGCCAGTAGCCTAATCCGAATCCTCTGCGTGTTGAACCTGACTAATGGCGATGATTTCTTTCTTGCTTGTCCAATGGTCCCATCTGTTTCCTGTTTGTCCTACGGTCCCTTCATGCCACGTGTTGAACCAGACTGACGACGGTGTGAACCTTGTGCGTCTGACAGTCCCCATATCACATCAGAGTGGGTGTGTTGAAAGCCTTCGCTCATAGTTTGAACTTTGTTAAGTTATTAAAAATTGTGATTGTAACTAATTTATGTATGTAACCAAAAAAACAATTAATCGAAAGTTATAAGATATTTATTTATCTTATTAAAAATACTGAAGCTTCTAATTTTCATAACTAGAAGCTTCCAATTTTCATATGATAACATGAAAAAATAAATATTAAAATAATAATTTTAATATATTTTAAAAAATAATAATCTTTCAGGATTTTAACTTATTGTAAGTTATTAAAACTTATTCGAACTTATTAATTCCGTATCCCACGAGTAGAAACAACATTCCAAAAGATTGTTCCATGGAAGGCTATAAGACAATAGGGGAATTGATATATTTTTTTATTATTATTTAAGTATTTTTAGTAATTAGTAAGGGCAGGGTTTAAGTCAAAGGGATTGTTTTTAACAAAATTATTTGCCTTATTGTTGTTGACCCAATGTAAGATGGAGACCATTGGTCCTTCGGGATACGTACTGTTTCCGTTGGTCTAGCGTACACTCAAAGGATTAAGAGTAGACTACTAACTTTGCAAAGGGTTGGCTTCCTTCCAAAGTTTGAACCTAGGTCTCTTCTTGGTAAGTGTCCAACCACACTTGCACTTACCAATCCACCTAACCTTGAGAGTAAAGAATGAATATTAATATGTTTATGTAACTAAAACAAACATGTTTATTTGCCTTAGACTACCTTGCAAAAATAGGGTACAATTGTTTTATTTGAAAACCCCCAAGGACGAGGTGGATTAGTAAGTGGAGGTGTGGGTGGACACTTACCAAGAAGAGACTTAGGTTCAAACCTTGGGGGCAAGCCAACCCTTTGCAAAGGTAGTAGTCTGTGAATATTTTGAGTGTGCATTAGATCGATGACGATACGAACCCCGAGCGACTGGTGGTCTTCATCTCACACTGGATCAACAAGAACGAGACAAATAGATTTATTGAGAGCAATCTGTGGTTGAACCCTGTGATGACCAATTACTGAAAATAGTGGCTATAACCAACTCTCCTATGTAATAAAAAAAAAACATTTTCCTTGAAATCTCCTATGCAAAAAATTGAATAAAAAGTGTTAATTTACTTCAATTTTTTCTTTAATAAATGTTTTTATATATTTATTTTGATTTAATATTTATTCAAGTTAATTCACATATATTTATTTATTTATTTATTTTAAGAAATATATATATTTTAAGGGTGTGTGGTGTTTTGTTTAAATTTCCTTTGATAAATATAGCTCTTGATTGTAAAAGATCTTGGAAAGAGATTGCTCAACCCTTATATTTCCTATTGATAAACATAACTCTTGATTGTAAGAAAGATCTTGGAAAGAGAATGCTCAACCCTATACATAAATTGTTTCACATTTATCAAATAAAAATATATATATTTAATTACTATAAATATTTTTAGAAAAAACCTTAACAATTACTTTATTAACATATTTTAACTAAATTTTTTTTATTTAAAACTAAAAATTTACTTTAAATTTGTTTATAACTAAATGATTCTATATCCTTTTTATTTATCTTAGTTTTAATTTTAATGTACTGCTTACCTGCATTTTATTTATATATATTATCTTCCTTTTAATTTTAGTATATTAATAACTTACACTTCATCATTATATCATAGAATTAATACAACTCATAATCAAAATAAAATCCATATAATCTTAATACAATAATCAAATTAAAACCCATATAATCTTATATTCCTTTCCTATGACTTGTATTCTTAAAGAATTTTCAGCATTCAATCCGAGCGTCCCACTTTGCAAGCAAATCACTACGAAGGTTGCTATTACGTGCATCGAAATGCTGCGCTAAAATTCCACGCGCTTTCCGTCACCGACACTGCTTTTCGTACACCCAGCGCTAGAATACCACGCGCTTTCCGTCACAGACACTGCCCATATCTCCACGCGCTTTCCGTCACCGACACTGCTTTTCGTACACCCAGCGCTAGAATACCACGCGCTTTCCGTCACAGACACTGCCCATATCTCCACGCGCTTTCCGTCACCGACACTGCTTTTCGTACACGCGCTTTCCGTCACCGACACAGGCTTTTCGTACACCCAGTATCGGCTTTACGACGAGCTCAAGTCTATAATTACATATTCGCATTCGGGAAGTTCGTTCACAACGCCCCTCTTTTCAGTGCTCTTTCCCATCCCTACGGCCATCCATTTCCTCACAGAAAACTCTCTTTTCTTGCTGTGCCAAAAAACATCGCTCTCCTCACAACAATGGGTGCTTGCCTTTCTATCATAATAAACGCCTGTAATGAAATTGTTCGCTCTACTTTCCCCTCAACGCAACAGGTTCCGGTCTCTGAAGAAATTGCCCCCTCTGCCGTGATATTTCCCTCTAACCCGACCACAATGGCCTCTACTTCCTCTTCCATTGGAAAATATGACGTTTTTATCAATCATCGCGGTATTGATGTCAAGAACTCGCTTGCAAGCACTATCTACCATACACTCGACATGATGGGAGTGCGAGCTTTTCTGGATAGAGAAGAGTTGGAGGCAGGGGAAGAGATCTCGCATGAAATAAAAGAAGCTATTTGGAGTGCTTCTGTTCACATTGCAATTTTTTCTCAGAATTATGCCCAATCTCGTTGGTGTCTGGATGAGCTGACGTGGATGCTCGAAACTGGGAAGAAAATTATTACGCTCGGTGGCTCATGGAAGAGGAGTTTACTCTAAAGCATTTTCAAAACATAAGAAGGATGGTAGATACAAGCGAGAAAAGCTCGAAGAATGGAAAATGGCACTTTCCAAGGCTTCCCAAATGTCTGGTTATGAATTCAACGAGCGTCAAAAGTAAGCCTTCAAAACTCCTCCGTGGAAATTTTCTGGAGTGCATGTTTTTTATATGTTCGCATTTAGTTAGTAATTCTGTTGTAGTAATTGCTGATTCTTTATTGTATTTATTTCTAGTGATCAGGGGCTACTTCTGAGCAAAATTGTAAATACTGTAAAAGATGTTATGAACGAGATGAAAACCATGCACGTTGCTACACATCCAGTTGGGCTAGATGAAGCCATACAGGAATTCCAAGACTTTGTTGAGACTCGATCTCAATGTGCACAAAGCGAACATAGTGTAAAAATTGTGGGGATTGTGAGTCTTGGGGGGTGTGGAAAAACCACACTCGTAAAAGAGTATTTTAACCACAAACGGTCCTCTTACACAGCGTCCTCTTTTCTTTGTGATGTTAGAGAAGCAGCTAAAAATAGTCTACATAACTTACAAAAAAAACTTCTAGAAGACTTGGTGCATTTCAAAGAGGCAAAATTTCATCACACAAGCGAAGGCAAGAGAACTTTGGAGCATCGCGTGGGATCCGTAAAGGCCGTAAAGGCGCTCATTGTACTGGATGATGTAGACCACATCGACCAAATGGAAGCCCTGTTGCCCTTGAAGGGCAATTTGCAACCGGATAGTTTGATTATAGTCACAACGCGTGACTCGGGTGTTATTGCATCGTCTGCCTCTCTCTCTCCGTCTGTCTCTGTCTCTGTGTATCAAAAAAGAGGTCTGGATCCGGTTCATGCCAAACAACTTTTTTGTTGGCATGCCTTTTTGAGAGACTCCCCTGAGAAGGGATTTGAAGATTTGGTCGAAAAGTTTTTAAAAGCTTGTCATGGATTGCCTTTATCCCTCAAAGTTTTAGGGGCGCAATTTTACGGCAATAATGACAGGGAGTACTGGGATTCTGTATTACACAAAATCTCCAATATATTACCAGACAAAATTAAGGAGAGACTGGCGGTAAGCTATGATGCCCTGGATAAACAACAGCAACAAATGTTCCTGGATGTTGCCTGTTTCTTCATCGGAAAACAAAAAGATATGGTTATTTCAATATGGGATGGATCAAGCTCGGACGGCCCTCTTTGGAGCGGTTGTTACGGTTTTCAGATTCTTGCAAATAAGTGTCTTGTTGATGTGGACCATGAGAACCGTATAAGAATGCACGATCACCTTCGTGATTTAGGGAGGGAAATTGCAATTGAAAAGAAGCCTTCTCGTTTTTGGTCCCATTCGCAGTTTGTTAATAGTGAGAGACTCCTCGAGGTGAGCTTAAATATTTTTTTTATAAGCTATTGTCGTCGATGTATGGATGCATTTAAATCTGGTCTGTCAGCTAGTTCAAATATTTTATCATTTTCCAATATAATGTTTGTCATTCAGGAGAGACTGCCCATAAGGGGGATAATGGCCGCAACAGGTTCCAGCAATGGTTATTGTAACTCGCATTATGAGCCGCCTTTCGAAGAGTGCATGCAGCTGTTAATGGGGCACTCAACCAGCCGGTCCAGAAGTCTTACGCATTCGGCCCTTGGGTTACAACTTCTTATTGTGAGAGGCGATTATTTTAAGGAACAATTCGCGAAGCTATCAGAACAGCTGGCCTGGCTTCGGTGGTATGATTTTCCGCATGGAAAGGTTCCATCATGGCTTTCAATGGAAAACCTAAGAGTTTTGGAGCTTTTTGAGACCTACAGATTGGCAAAATTGTGGGGGCCTAATGACGCTGTAAGTATCTTCTACACCGCTCTTTCTGAACTATATGTTCCACAATGGTTTATTTATAACTTGCTTGGAATTTGGCTGCAGCCTCCTTCGCAGTTGAGAGAGCTCATTATAAAGATGTCAGACACCTGTAATTTGCAAATGATTCCGGAGACAATAGGAGTCCTGAAGCACTTGAAAAAGATAGTGTTGAATAAAAATAGGATTAGCTGTCTCCCAGGAGAGTTTTGTCATCTGGAATCCTTGGAGCACCTGGAGCTACGTTGTTCAGGCTTATCATCCCTGCCTACCCATTTTGGGAAATTGAGAAAGCTGAAGTATATAAATTTGAGTTCTTGCGTGGGTTTGACGACCTTGCCAGTGTCTTTCAACCAGCTAACCGAGCTACAACATCTTGACTTATCATTTTGTGGGAATCTCCATATAGAAAAAGACATTCTAGAAAACATCAGAAAACTTCAGAAACTAAATCTTAACCAATGTCTCAAATTGCAACAGTTGCCCAGTGACATCACAAGGCAGATGTACTTGAGAAAGCTCAAATTGTTAGGTACCGGATTGAGGGAATTACCTGCAGACATCGATAGACTGGCCAATTTGGAAGTTCTGGAGATAGGAGGCAATTGCTGGATAAGCTTACCGAACTCTCTGCAAAATTTGTCCTCTTTAATCAAGTTGAGAATTTTTCGTTGCAGAGGGCTAGAAATTTTACATCTTACTCGCTTAAAACATCTGGTGCTATCTTCATTAGACGTGGAGTATTTACCAGAAGGATTTGAGCAACATGTTAACCTTCAATATCTAGACATTTCGCATTGCCCAATCAGAGAATTGCCTCTTGCAAGTCCAGAAGAGCGTCATTCCAAGAAGCCTGGATTATTGAATCATGTGGATTCTTCAATGTTCAAATTTCCGTGGCTCAAATGGATATATCTGTTTGCTACTAAAGTATCCACCATCTCCATTTCCGAAGATTGTTGTCCTTGTCTCGAAGATGTGACTCTTTTAAAAAACGAAGATCTAATGGAGATAGAAACACTGCCAACAAAACTCAAGCGTCTGAACATATACATTTGTAATAAGCTGGAGAACATAAGGGGTGTTGCGGGTCTTGCGGAACTCCAAGAATTGGACATAACAGAGTGTTCCGGGTTGGACGAGCTGCCTAGCTTTGCGGGTCTTGTGGAACTTCAATGGTTACACATAGAAAAGTGCCTACAGTTACATATGCTGCCCAGCTTTGCGGGTCTTGTGAAACTTCAGGTGTGTTGTGTAAGTGAATGCCCAGAGATAGATGAACTACCCAGTTTTGCGTGTTGCACTTGCTTGGAATCTTTGATTATTAATGTCTCCAGCAGACTCACGAAAATTGAGGGCATAGAAGAATTGAGATCGGTGGAAAGGTTGTACCTGGAAACTTCTTGGAAGGTACCAGGTATAAAAAGCTTGAAGAACCTGGACAAATTGACTACACTGCGAATTAGGGCAGAGAGAAGATCAGCTATTGAAACATGCATTCCTCCAAATATAGTGGTAATAGAAATTGGCGGATGTGTTGAATGATTATTATTATTATTATTATTATTATTATTGTGGATAAAATCTTACGTGTCTCACTAAGAATTTTGTCATGTGCAGAGATGCGGGATGGAGATAGTGGGAATGGCAGCGGAGGATGTGGACTCGGTTGTAGGCTCTCTCAGCTTCCCAAACCTCACTGTAGTCGATAAGCTACATAGTCGTTCTCCTCGTTATGGTGGAGAATGGTGGGTGATGGAGACTCCTCTATCGAATGCAAGCTGTGTGATCGGATGCTTTGTTATATCTTGCTGCTTTCAGGAAGGTTCCATTCGCTGTGATGTGGGTGGAGCAGGCCACCCGGTTCTTCGACCTATCCCCTTCTTAAAGTTAAAGGGGAAACAAGTCTACATAAGTGTCTGGCCCAAAGGTTTTCACTTGAATGAAGGAGAGACGGAATTTCTGTCCGTTCGGACACATAGAAACGTACAAATACATAAGGTAATGGCGGTGATAATGAGAAACGGGGAAGAGGAGAAGTCTTTAGAGACACTGCATAAGTTTTTGGAGCTTTTAGAGCGTTGATATTTATAGCAAGTTATCCAAATTACTTCTGGAGTAAATGGAAGAATTTTCTTTATCATATAATTCGGAAGAGAGACACCTTTTTGACTTTTGAGAAAGGGCTTACTCACTAAGGACAATGTATTATTAACTTCTTCCAAGTCAGCAGCATAATTTTTATATGGTACGGCTATATAGCATATTTATCTGTTTGGATGTTATATATTTTTAGTTTATATTATATATGTGATTGTATAGCACAATTTCAGAGTTCTATTATGTAGTAGTTTATTTTCACTGTTATAATCATTTTCTATACCTTCATTTTATTTTTATTTTTAAGTTTATTTTAATCATTTTCTAAACTTTCAATTATCATCTCAAATAAATCTTAAAGCTTCAATTTTATATCTTGAATTAATCATAAAAGTTAAAATATTTATTTTTACTTTCTTTTCATTTGTATTTTCTTTTAATCATTTTCTAAACTTTCACTTATCATCTCAAATAAATCCTAAAGCTTCAATTTTATATCTTGAATCAATCATGAAAGTTAAAATAATAGTGTTAATTGGATTATGACCATAAACTACAATAGGAAGAATCTTCATAATGTTTATTTTACTTTAAAAATCATGGTTAACCTTATAATTATAAATTCCATAATTAAAAAATCATACATACAATTTTTTCATATCATGCTTAAGGTGTTGATTTAATCCCATATAAGTTTATTTTAAGTTTAGAAATTGAGAGGTTTATTCTAAAAAAACATATGGTTGTCTCCTATAGATCTGGAGAACAACACTCTTAACATCTATTTGTTTGACGTTTAAATAAGACAAAGTAACAATGAGAAAGATCACTTAAATGTAGTATGTGCGAGTAACAATGTCAAAAGTCTCATTGTAGTCAATTCCTTCCTTCTAAGAAAATCTTTGTGTAATAAGAAGAGTTTGTACTTATCAATCTAACGATCAACACCAAATTTGGTCTTATGGACCTATTGTGTCTAAAAATGCCCTTGTCCTTAGGCAAAATATGTATCTCCCAAGTTTAATTTTACATAAGGATTTCAAACTCTATTGCCAAAGTTGATTCTCACTCAACGCGTTCTTAAGCTTAAACAAAAGGAGTAGGACCTCCATGTGTATGCACCTTGTAGAGAAAAGCATAATATGGACTCAAATGATTTTTCTATTGAAAAGATTTATTTGAGGCTTTGAGTGTGTATTTTGCCATTTACATAATTCTCATTTTGGTGGGAGGGCAAGTGCCTCAATTAAGAATATTTTTTTAATCTATTAGGAATAGGAGTATCCAGATCTCAAAATTTGAAGGAATATCCACAATTGAAGGATACTCAAAAGGGGTAGGTTGGTTGGTAGTGTCCAAGTGCTTGTCAGTGGGTTGCTCCGGTTTGATTCCTTGGATAGTGGGGGGTCTTGTTGCCTAGTGGGCTAGGGTTTATAGAGGTTCCCTAAGAAACAAAAATAAAATATCCATAATTGAAGGATGGGGAAGAAGGATCAACCTCTCCCAAAGAAGTATCCATGTTAGTGAAGGATAAAACAATATCAATTATGGGTATGTATCAATAAGAACCAAATAAGATAAATAAGAACAAATATTCAAAATAAATCCAAATGACTATGATTGAGAAACTTCTCAAAAATATTATCTCTACAGACATCATATTGTAAGTAGTAGAATCATAGAATCAATATGTCATTGACTTCCTCATTATACACAATAAAAATACATTAGTGACTCTTAGACGTAGGCTTGTTTTTCTACTAAATGAGGATAGTTTCCCATGCAATTGGACTAAATGTATTGAAATGTAAAAATAAATGTCACTCATCTTTTCATCTCCAATAAGCAGGAATTACCTTAATTACATAAATGAGAGTCTTATTGATAATGTAATTGACACAATGCATTGATTCTTCCTAATCTTGAGATCCATATTATTCATATGAAGCATACAATAAATTATTTCTATGATGCCATTATTATTTCATTCAAGTAGCCCATTTAAATGAGAGTCCCATTGATAATGTAATTGACACAATGCATTGATTCTTCCTAATATTGAGATCCATCTTATTCATATGAAGCATACAATAAAGTATTTCTATGATGCCCTTATTATTTCATTCAAGTAGTCCATTTTGGTAGGAAGTGTAGTGAATAGCCCTTTACCAAGTGATGTCAAATATGAGATATTTCTCAAACTCATTATTGATATAATCTCCTCCATTATCAGTCCTTATGCACTTCATCTTCTTCTTATCATTCTTCATCGATGTTGTAGAATCCTCGGACTTTGAAAAAGCCTCATATTTAGTTTTAATAGTGTGAATAAAAATACATGAAGTAAATTTGAATATAAAAAATATTTGAAATTAACAAATAATAAAATAGCTGTAGGACCATAAAAATGTCACGATGGACTAAATCTAAAGGATAAGAAGTACTTTACTTCTTATCCCTTAGAAAATGACTCTCTATAATATTTTTCCCTATAAACAACCCTAAAACACTCCATTAGATGAATCAATCGGTGAAATACAACCAACCAAGTTAAGATGATTCATGTCACTCAAGGATCCAAATTAGTGCCCTCAAAATATTATAACCCATTAGTATAATTTATATTAACAACTATAACTAAAGTCCTAATTTGAATATGGACCTAATTCAAAGATGATGGAGCCTTTCCAATATTATATATACAATCTATCCTAAAGAAACCACATTTTGATAAGTTATTGACTTTGCCAAAATTCCACCTTCTTCTTGGTGTGAGTGATATGATAATGAAAAGAAGATTAGGTCATTCAACTAGCCCATTTTGGTATGGAGTGTAGTGAATATCCCTTTACCAAGTGATTCCATATATGAGATAATCCTCAAAATCATTATTGATATAATATCCTCCATAATAAGTCCTCATGGATTTCATTTTATTCCTATCATTCTTCATCAATGTTGTAGAATCCTCAAACTTTGAAATGGCCTCATCTTTAGTTTTGATAGTATGAATAAAAACATTATATATATATATATATATATATGATAAATATTTGAAATTAACAAAGAATCAAATAGTTGTAGGACCACAAAAATGTCATTATGGACTAAATATAAAGGATAATAAGCACATCATTTTTTTCCTTAGGAAAGGATTGTAATATTTTTCCCAACACATAACTCCCAAACACTCCATTATATGGATCAATTGATAAAAGACAATCAACAATGTTAAGATTATTCATGTTAATCAAGAATCCAAATTAGTACATTCAAAACATTATAACCCATTAATATCATTTATCTTAGAAAATATAACGAAAGTCTTGTCAATATTATACATAAATTCTATCCTAAAGCAACCACATCTTGACAAGCTATTAACTTGGACAAAATTCCACCTTCTTCTTGGTGTGATTGATGCTATAAATGGAAATAATATTTGGTCATTACTTGTACAACCAAAAAAACCATTCAATTCTTTATAGTATCAATAGTGACATCAACATATCCTAAAACTTGCAAGGCTAAGTCATTATCAACAACAACTCTTTACTATGTTTCTAATTATAGCTAGAAAGATGCAAATGCTTGGTCATATGTATTATAGCTTTAAAATTAGCAATCCACTCCTAATACAAATAATAAAATCAATATGTTGAGTATATGACCACATGTTCTTTATGTGAGGTATTAACATCTTAATCATATAGTGATACAAGAAGTTCTTGGTTGTACCTAGATTTCTTGGTTATTTTCTCAAGATGTTGAATTTAAATAAAATAGATTAGGGATTTATGACCACCCTTCTTAGAAAACCCATAAAATAGGTTCTTTGAGTTCTATATAGTACTCCTAATCAATATTTTTTGGATTCTCATACTCATTCTTTGAGTACCTCAGGATAGTTTTTGGATGCATATATTCCTTACTTGGAAGCTTCCTCATATTTCTCAAAGTAACTTGATGTTAATTAGAATCACAAATACCTTATCAAATGAAGAATATTTTTCCTTCATCAATAGTATATTGTAATGATGGATACTAAAAAAGAAATTATAGTATAGAGAAATACAATTGAGAAAATTATTTTCATACTCACAATTTGTCTTTAATTGACTTCCGGTAGTAGTACTATCAACCTTAAAGTTTGCTTATCACACTATATACTTATCAATGTTATGAAATTTATACAACTAATATTAATAAGCTCTATCAATGATTTATTGGCCTATATGGTATTGGCCTTCCCAAAAACGTTCCTTAACCTATTCCATACTTCATATTTCTCATTGAACTTGTTGGTGTAGTGAATCAAAAGGTCAACATACAAACTAATTAGACCATTAGGTTCATCCTTCTTAGGTCACATGGATTAAGTTTTTACATTATCAATAGCTAGAGGATTCTCCATATCTATGAACATTCATAAACTTCTATGATTGAGTAGAGCAACCATGTTGTCCATTCAACTGTTGAAATTAGTCCATTAGTTAGGGAATAAGAAGCTTGAGGTCCATAGGGTTATTTCACAATTTCATCCCTAAGATAACAAAATAATATCAAACATGGTTTCTTTTTGTACATAGATAAAAGATCGCATGATCTAAAAAATACAAGTTTGATTTATACAAGTAAATTAGGGCCTTTGTAAGATTGCCCTTATAAATAGAAAAAAATTCTAAATCAATTTTGAAAATTTTTTCTTTCAAATTCCTCCCACCACATGACATACACTAATTGGCTTGCTTTTTTGTACACCTAAACCAATTGTGTTATGTTACTCGTATGTATGAAAATTTGTAAAGTGGAAAACTAAGGGCCTATGATTACCATGAGAATATATAAATATAATACATTTCAAATTTCTTCCAACTAGGTGTCATAGCAGTTAATAAAGTTTCTGTATTGGTGATATAAAGCCACCTAAATAGATCAACAATGTGTCACATTAATTTATCCAAGGTGTAGGTTCCCCCTTCAACATAACTAACATAAGTGAACAAGATCAACATAAGAAATAAGGGAGAAGTAAGGTTTAAATGATCAACTTATTAAGCACAAATACTTTGATCCATATAGGCTAGCTAGGTGTCCTACATCCACCTTTAAAAGGAGAAGATTGCATGACCCTATTAAGTGTTCCTAATGACATCCATCCCTTTATAGGTAAACACACCCAAACGAGTAAGGATTTGGGACCCCAACCTCTCAAGGGGGAGTGGCTTGGATTAGCTATGTTGTCCAAGCCTTTCATTCACCTTATTAAGATGGGGGACAAAAGAAATCCTATTAGGAGAAATCATTACCACCATAACCCAACTAAAAAATATTTAAGGGTCACACCCCTTTCACCTATAAATCCAAGTTGAGGAGAGAAGTATGCAATTGACAAGTTTAAATATTCCATTAGTTTTATGTTATATTTTAGATTTTCAAAATTAAATATTGAGACAACGGTTGATTAAAAAATGAATAAAAAATTGTACCCAAGAAGAAAATATTTCAAAAACTTAAACTAAAATCCCCCATAACATTTTACACAAATTTTCAAAATACATATGCTTTTCTAAGATTCTTGATGGTGCACTTATAAGGTAGTTCTTTAAGAATTGAACATGTAGTTAGTTCTCATTTGTTTAGAGTTTTTAGGTGTTGCAACATGAGTTGAAGGAACATAGAATCAAATCTTCTAAATCCTATAGCCTAAATCATTATATCAGTCCTCATTAATACTTTGAAAGTGTTTGAAAACATAAATTTTTGTTTTTGAAAGCTAACTCTCATTAAGTCCATTTCACCCCCTTATATCTATGTCACTTACTTATTTGAAAATTTTGGATAACTTACCAAATATTTTCTAACTTTTAGATTTTTGTACGTAGAAAATGAAGAAAAAGAATGAGCCCTGATAAACTAAATCAGAAAAATAGTAATAATAGAATCAAAAGAAGAAGATAATAGATTCACATATTACACAATATTTATCATGGAAACCCTCAACCAAGAAAAAACCAGCACAATATTATCTTATTATTGCATTAACTTGACCGTCTCCAATACAATAATATTCTCCTTCTATCTCTCTCTCAAACCCTAATGCAAGTGCGATATATATAACAAAGGCACATGCATGGATTTTTTAATATCATGGGTGAAAATACAAGGGTTCAAATATAGTAACCCTAAAATCCCATATGATTCCAAATATAACTTAAAACCCCTAAAAAAATTTCCAGGGGCAGCCACCCCCAGACCCTTGCTTTTCAAAGGGCTACAACCCCTGAACCCTTGTTTGGGGCCCGGTCCGACCCTGAACCTCAACGATTATATCATACACAACGTCTAGTACCTTTTAGTGTTAACCCCACCAAAATAACATGGAAAATATTCAACATATTTCCAACATTCTTCCACTTGTTGAGTACTTTCCATAGGGGCTAACAACTGCCATTGTTAACTATCAAGGGCAACCATACCCATAGATCTTCTACACCAAGAAAATTTTACATAGGTACAACCTTTGTTAACGAATTAGCAATATTCTTCTCTATATCAATTTTCTCTAATATCACTTGGTTCTCTTCAAACATCTCTCTCACAAAATGGTATTTGATATCAATATATTTTGACCAATCATGAAAACCAGGATTATTGGCAAAAAATATTACACTTTGACTATCATTGTTAATTCTCGTAACCTTATGTTTAAGACCAACTATTGAACATAACCTTTATAGCCACACTACTTCTTTACATGCATGAGTTTCTACAATGTACTCTACTTCTGTAGTGGATAAAGCAACAGCTGATTTTTTTTTACTCATCCAACTTACTGCCCCTCCAAATAGCCTGAACACATAAGCACTTGTGGATCTCCTCTTATCAAGATCTCCAACCCAGTTAGCATCTACAAACTCTTATAGATTTAAAATATTATTACCTTCAAAATTTCCTCCATAATAGATAGCATAATCTATAGTTCCACACAAGTATCTTAAGATCCTCTTCACAACAGTCCAATGTTCCTTTATTGGATTTGACATATATCTGCTAACTACTCCCACTACATGTGCAATATCAGGTCTAGTACAAACCATTGCATACATAAAACTGCCCACAATACTATCATAAGGAACATGGTGCATTTCTTCAATTTCCTCATCTATTTTGGGATATTGTTTAGCAGATAACTTTTGACCAATCGGATATGAAGTACATACAGGTTTATAATCATGCATTCTAAACTTCTATAGTATGAAATCAACATATTTCCTTTGATTTAACCATAACTTTCTATTTGCACACTCCCTTATTATTTCCATACCCAAAATAATTTTTTTAGCACCCAAATCCTTAATGTCAAATTCAGAAGATAGCTAATATTTGAGTAACTTTATCATCTCCTTACTGTTACCAATTAACATGTCGTCCACATACAATACAATGATAACAAAATTTTCACCTTCCTTTTCGAAATATACACATGGATATTCTTTGCTTTATCCAAGCCCAAGTGTCAAGATAAACCTATCAAATTTTTGGTTCCACATCCTTGGAGACTGCTTCAAACTATAAAGAGACTTCTTCAGCTTGCATACCAAGTCCTCCTTACCTTTTACCTTAATGCATTCTAGTTGTGACATATATATATATAAAATAATATATATATATATATATATATATATATCTTCATCAATTTCACCATGTAGAAAAGTTGTCTTTACATCCATCTATTCTATTTCAAAATCAAAAGCAACAGAAATAGCCAACACAAATTTAATTGAAGTTAGTTTAGCCAAAGGAGAAAAAATCTCACCAAAGTCAATTCCCTCAACCTGAGAAAGTCCTTTTGCTACCAAGTGAACCTTGTACTTCTCCAACTTTCCTTCTATATTGTATTTATTCTTGAATAACCACTTACAACCAACAGGTTTTCTTCTAGGAGGTAATTTCACCAAGTCCCATGTATTATTTTTATCCAAGGACTCCATTTCTTCTTCCATTGCCCTTTTCCAAGACTTATTTTCACTTGATTGAAGTGCCTCCTTTATAGTCTAGGTTCTTCATCAGTAACTGATAAATTAAATGCAGAATAAAAATTGGAAGGATTATACCTGTCTGGAAGTCTTCTCTCTCGATTTGATCTCCTCAAAATTGGAGTTCTAGGTTCTGCATATTCAGCTTCCTTCTCACTTTCTTCCTTTGAATATTCCATTTGAAAGTTAAAAGAATACATCAATGAAGGAAAATAAATTTTTGCAATCAATCATGAGAGAATCCAAAGATGAAATTTTTTCAATACTAGAAAACTATCTACATTTAAAACTTGATGAAGTAGAAATAAAATCTAAAGATGTTTTTACATTACCTTATAATATAGGAAATATAATATATATGGCATTACTTTCTAATGAAGTTCTAAAAGGTAAGAATAGAAAGCAAGAACAAATTGAAGAATTAGGGAACAAACCAATGATGAAATATGTCTCTTGCAATACAAATGATTTAAGGCCAATGATGATTGATTCATGTTGTGACACTATAGAATTAAAACCATTAACAATTATTTTACATAGATGATGGCTTGCTATAAAGGGTTAGAGTCAGATGTATTGTGCGAGACCTCCCTTGATTCAAATGAAATTCAGATCTTGGATATTCTTATCAAGAGTATCCTTGAGAGGGATTCTTGGAACCTTATCAAGGGGGTAGGCTTGATGTTGAATCACTAAGAATATGGGCTCTGGTTTGTTGGAAACCTCTAGGTTCTCTTGAGGTGGTTTTTATTCCAAGAGTTTTAATCATTTTTAAACTAATCTGCGAGGAAGACTCTATCAGAATCCTAAAAGGAGGACCATGGTTCTTCGGTAAGAGAGGGTTTTTCCTTCAAATATGGGAGTTGGATTTCAATCCACAAACCCAGAGGGTAAAAATTTTCCCTCTATGGATTAATATTCCATAACTTCCTCTTCAATTTTAGCACTAGAGCATTTTTCAAATGGTGGCTAGCAAGATCAATGACCTAATATCCTTCAATGATACTTGAAATTCAAAAACTTTTATGAATATTGCTAGAGTGTGTGTTATAATAGACAAAGACAAAGATCTCCTAATTTTTGTGGAGTTGGTTTCCAAGTTGAGTTCTTGGACCCAAGTGATCATTTATGAGAATAGACCCCAGGTCTACCAGGTTTGTGGTAAGGTAGGTCATCTGAAGAATTCCTCCTCCCTTTGATCGAAACCTCCTCGTCAATCAACTTTCCCCAAGAGGAAGAGTAATGTTAGCAAGTTGTTTTGAAAAGAGATAACTCAAAAGGAAAAGAGAAGATGCTTGATCATGATTCCTCTACTGTTGTGACTTCTCTTAAGGCCTTAAGTGATGAGGATTTGGAAATATCCTTGATTTATTCTAATTTATTTGAAGGAGAGGAGTTAAACCAGCCTCCTACAAAGGAAGGGAAGGAGACTTTGAGGTCTAGGGGGTGTTATCAACTTCCAAATACTGAATAAGATTTTGAAAAGGTACATCCCACTGATATCATCCTTCATAATAACTTTAATTGCCATGATACTAAGAAAATATTAAACTAACAAGTGGTGGTAACCCTTGTTTATTATCATGGTCCTATTCTAAAGAAAGGGTCCCCAGGATCCAAAACAAAAATCCATCACAATATTAGAATTGATACAGGGGTGGAGAAAAAAATTGGTAAGCCTAGCAACTGAACTCTCAAGAAGAGAGATATGAAAGCAACAATTGCTGATGGTATTCAATCTCTTTTATCCATAGATAGATCTAAATCCAAAAGTTATAGATAAATTTAACTTGATAAATTAAAGTCTTCTCATCCTAAAATGGGTGAGGCTAAGTCCCCTCCTAGCTCTTCCAAATGAAGTTATACTCTTCGAACATCATGGGCCTTAATAGCTCTGCTAAACAGAGGGTGTTAGCTTCTTTGAGAGGATGTCCCTGAATATTTTATTCATTCAATAATCTAAATTAGATGAGAATAGATTCACTTGTGTTTGATAGAGGGTGTGGAAAAATATCAAGTTTACATCCTATCAGGCTGATGGTGCCTTGTGTGGTCTTTTGTGCTTTTGGGACACTTCAAAACTAAAGAACACAAGCTTATACTGAGATGGGGTGAATAGTATAATAACTTTTACTTTTCTTTCTCAAACAATATTATCCAATATATCAGTGGTAATATCAACAATAGTAATCAAAGCAATGCACAAATCATCACACACAATAGAGACACTAATTTAATGTGGTTCACCCAATGTGGGCTACCCCATAAATAAAATATTTCACTAAAATTTTCTCAACATATCCCTTGGGAATCCTTCCCTATTACAATGTTTATGGTCCTTTGTCCAAAGGATACATAAATCCCCTAATCAAGTTCATGGACACCTATCCATAGGATAACTCTTTACCCTTTTTTGGTTCATGGATATCTATCCACAGGAGAACTCCTTCTCCTCTACTCTAGTTGGTGATATTCTAGAAGACTATTGCCTCCATTGCATTGGCTTATGGATATCTCTCCACTAAAGACTTCTATCCTCACTCAAAAAACCTTTTTCTTCACTGTCTTGGCTAATGGATCTCTATCCACTGGAGACTATTGTCCTCTACTATGTCACCTCCAAAGCTTACTCTCAACTCTGCTCAATCTCTATCTTAAATATGCACTAAACATTGTCCTTCGGTCTAGCATAAATCTACTCACAAGTCTATCTCTGGTCTAGCACAAATATACCCTCAAATATATAACAAACACTCTTCTCAAATCTATCCTCAAGACTTAACACAAAGCTTGAGCCAATCACAAATTAACTCTGCTAGATCTTCCTCAAGCCATAAATCAAAGCTTGAACAAATCAATCAATCAAATCTGCTCTCATTCTATTTAAATACTTACCTCAAATTTATCCACAAGTCCTCTTAAGAACATGCTCAATCTGATCTCAAGTATTCACAAAGACTTGCCTCAAATTTATCCATAACAAGTCCTCTCAATAATTTTCTCAATATGCTCTCAATTCTTCACTAAGACTTACCTCAAATTTTCTCAACACGTCCTCTCTAGAACTCGTCCAATCTGCTCAACAAGTATTATCTAGACTTGCCTCAAATATTCTCAACAAGTCCTCTCTAGAACTTGTCCAATCTTCTCAAAAAGTCTTCACAAAGAACTTGCTCAATATGCTCTCAAGTCTTCACTAAGACTTGCCTTAAAATTGCTCAAGTCCTCCCTAGAACTTGTCCAATATGCTCAAAAAGTCTTCACCAAGACTTACCTCAAATCTGCTCAATAAGTCATCTCTAGAACTTGTCCAATCTGCTCAACAAGTCTTCCCTAAAACTTGCCTAATCTACTCTACAAGTCTTCTCAAAGACTTGTCTCAAATCTTCTTGCAATATTTCACAAAAGCTCACACAAATTTATCCTTAAGCTTTCACAAAATCTTACTCAACTCTATCCTTAAGTCCCCTCTAGGAATTACTCAAATCTTCTCACAAGCTTTCACAAAATCTTACTCAACTTTGTCCTTAAGTCCCCTCTAGGACTTACTCAAATCTACCCACAAGCTTTCACAAAATCTTACTCAAACAAGTACAATACTTGCATATAAAACTCAACTTAATCTCTTTAAGAAAACATCTTCAATCACAAAAACAAGTTTCACTCAGAATCTTGTTTAACTAGAGAAACATTTAGAGAATGGTAAGAGACTCAATATGTTTCACATTCACAAATCACTCTATCACTTTCAAACTCACTTTCAAATCAATTTAGAATAAAAAATAATTTGTTGCACAAATATTGAACTATCACTCTCATTCTTTCAATCAATAAAGCTCATTCAAATTCACTCAACCATTCACTCAATGAAACACACCTTGCTTACAAACCGTAACCAAGTGTTTCACTATACCCAACAACTCACACTATGGAACTCAAACCTTGACTCAATCTGATTCCAGTTTTTACATAACAATGATACTCATGATATTTCACAAACCCTAACTTACATAACAATGATACTTATGATTTTTCACAAACCCTAGCTCAAGTAGTTCTCAATCTCACATAACAATGATACTCATACTCTTTCATAAACCCTAATTCAATATGGTTCTCAATATCACATAACAATGATACTCATGATCTTTCAACATCCACAAATCATGCACATGAAATCCTACTCAAACATTTCCAACAATACTTATCAAACAATCCTTTTCACTCCAACTTTATATTTCACAACATTCAATCAATCAATATTTCACTCATAATAAAGACGTGCCCATACATTTTGTTTGATGGAGATATGTCTTTAAAACCTGTCTTAATCACGATCAAATCCTCTTTGCCAATTTCAAGGTTAGATAACAACAACCTATCTCAAAAACTCCACACACAATTCTCCTTAATATTTATTTCACCATACAAAAATATCAAGTCTCAAGTACACCTTATAATCTCCAAACGTTTCAACATATAATTAGCAAACATTCAAATAATTCATTTTCACAATAATTCAATTTAGAATTTTAATGCATATAATAATCAAAATGACTTCCTTATATCTCCCTACTCAAAAATGCATTATCAAAATAATTAACACCACTATTAAAAAATATTCCAATGAATTTCTTAAACCAAAATTTAAATCATCCAACACTTTCAACCAAGGCAAAATAATATTTTTTTAAACCACCTTATCACTCCTCAAGGCACATACCATCAACCTTAGGACCAAGCGCAAAATCCATAATATATAAAAAATAAATACCTTTTGCGCATGCAGCTTCGGTGGGATTCGATCCCCTATCGCGCTACCGCCATCGCTCTAGTTGTGGCCTAACCATTGTGTGATCTAGGTGCTCACTTGGGAATTGAAAGCACCTTGTACACTTTATTCCTCCTCTTGGCACTAAAATCCAAAACAAAAAAAACAACTTTGCCCTTGCTACTGTTGAGACTCGAACCTCCGCTCACCCTACGCCTTACACACCGATGACTTACCACTAGCCCAACCAGTTGGTTGGTGACAAGGCTTTAGGCCTTCATTGATTTATTGTCATGTTTCCTACCACCTTTTAAAAATAAAAAAAAAAGCCTTTGTCTTATGCACTCACGAATTTTGCATTCCACACAATAGCCAATATTTGCACATGCATTATATTCGAAGACTTGCATTAATGTGGCAAGTCTTATGGTATTTATACCATATGCCAATTTCCTTTGAATGTCAATGGGGGGAAGAAATATTAAAATGAATTTGCACCCAACCCTAACTTAGGGTTTAATAATTTTATTTTATAAATTAATTTATAATATAAATATTATAAATAATTTATAAATGACCTTAGGCTTTATTTTTAAACCTTTAATATTATAATAACAAAAATTATAATATCATTTCCTTTAGGCCTAGGTATTTTCTTTTTCACCCTTAGATATTCTCTTACCACTTTTAATATTATAATAATAAATATTATAATATTATTTCCTTTGGGCCTAGGTATTTTCTTTTTTCACCCCAGACCTTATCTAACTACCTTTAATATTATAATAATAAATATTATAATATTATTTCCTTTAGGCCTAGGTATCTCCTTCCTTCAAGGTATTTAACCAACCTTTTGACCAATCATGTGAATCTTTTAAACCAAATTTTTTGGGCTTAAAATATAAATATTTTAACCCTCATTTTGCCAAAACCTTGCACTTATCACTGACACTAACTCTTGACATCAATGACAACACAATTACTCAAAATATACAAAAATATCCCCCTTTTTCATTGATGGTAACCCTTTTTCTTTAACCATTCTTTTTTTTTTTCCAAATCTACTCCCCCTAACTGATTGCTATCCCCCTAACTCAAATCTCTCCCCCTTTGCCATCAATGGCAAAAGGCCACATTTGGGTCTAAATATAAGACTCTTAGTTCAGCTCCCTTCCCACCTCCTCTCCTTGAGATGGTTAATTTTGGGGTGGGAGTATCTCTACTCCTAGCATACACTAATATTTTCCTTTGTCCACCTTCTTTCTCAATTGATCCTTTTGATTCCTCTGAACATTCCTGTTCCTGGTTGACTCTGGAAATTTTGCTCTATACCACTTAGCCATATGCCCAACATTATTGTACTTATAACACTTAATATCATGATTCATTGAAGGTGCAAATGTCTTTAAGTTCCTCCTGGTTAAGCCATATCTATTCCTGTAATGAAACCTGTAATTAACTGCCTTATGACCAAACTGATTACAAGAGTAGCAACACCCTTGAAAGAGATGCCCATTTATGAAATTTCTATTGGTGAAACCATATCCCTTTCTTTCATGTATCCTACACTATGTAGCCTTGTGACCAAACCTGTGACATGAGAAGCAATGTCCATTGAGGGAACCTTGTCTTGACCCCATAGGTATCTTAGTCTCTTCTTCCCTATGATGTTTCCTATTCCATCTATTCCTTATTTGTGCATTGTTCCTTTTCTTGTTGAAATTTCTATTTTTCAACTTATCCTCATAAACACTTAATTATTTTTGTACCTTTATACTTTATTGTATCATTGTTTCTTCTACCATAGTTTGCTTCTTCATCACTGGATAACTCATTACCTGAATCTGAATTCTTATCCTTTGTCTTCTTTGTAACTTTGAAAGTTGCTTATTTCTAGAGGATATGATCCTTTTCTATTCTCATCTCAAAAATTATGAGAGTACCATGTAGCTCATCCCTTGTCAAAGTTTCAATATATTTTTATTATTCTATGGGTGAAACCTTTTGACTATACCTCTTAGGGAGTGACCTTAAAATATTTTGACAAACATATGTTTCTTCAAATTTAAACCCAAGTCCTTGCATAGAGTTAAAAACCTCATCCACATGAAGTAAGTATGTAGATATGTCTTCCTCATCCTTTATCTTTAGGCCTTCAAATATTTTCTTGTGATTTTGTAATTTTGCCATTTTGACCTTTTTGTCTCCCTCATATGTTTTTTGCAACTTTTCCCAAATCTCTTTTGCTGATGTGCAATGCATAAATTTTACAAAATTTGATTCACATAAACCATTTAAAATTCCATTCATTTCATTTGAATTATTCAGTTGTAGGAGCTTACCATCTTTATCTATAGGTGGAGTAGCTAGTGGTGTGTACCCATCCTCAACTGCTTACCATATATCATTTCCTCATGCCATTAGGTAAATCTTCATTCTTACACTCTAGAATGCATAATTGTTCCCATAAAAAAATGGTGCCTTATTTCCTAAAAATCCACTCTAAGAATCCATATATGTTCCTATAAGCTTTTCCTTCAAGTTGTTAAACTCTTTTGAAGGAACCCACTCTTACACCAATTGAAGAACATAAACTTATACTAAGAGGGGGAGTGAACAATATAAGACCAAATTTTACTTTTCTTTCTCAAATAATATTATTCAATATATCAGTGGAAATATCAACAATAGTAATCAAAGAAATGCACAAGTTGTCACATAAAAGAGACACCAATTTAACATGGTTCACCCAATGTGGGCTACTCCATGGAGAAAATATTTCACTAAAATTTTCTTAACAAATATCTTGGGAATCCTTCCCTATTACAATGTTTATGGACCTATATCCAAAGGATACACCAATACCCTAATCAATTTTATGGACACCTATCCATAGGAGAACTCTTTCCCCTTTTCTGGTTCATGGATCTCTATCCATAGGAGAACTCCTCCTTTTCTCTAGTTGGTGATCTTCTAAAATACTACTGCCTCCACTACACTGGCTTGTGGATCTTTCTCCACTAAAGACTTCTATCCTTACTCATAATATCTATATCCTCACTACCTTGGCTAATAGATCTCTATCCACAGGAGACTATTGTCCTCTACTCTATCACCTCCAAAGCTTGCTCTTAACTCTGCTCAATCTCTATCTCAAATCTGCACTAAACACTATCCTTTGCTCTAGCACAAATCTTCTCACAAGTCTGTCTCTAGTATAGCACAAATCTACCCTCAATTATGCACCAAACACTATTCTCAAATCTATCCTCAAGCCTTAACATAAATCTTGATCCAATCAAAAATCAAATATGCTAGATCTAACTCAAGCCTTAACTCAAAACTTGAACAAATCAATGAATCAACTCTGCTCTCAAGTCTATTCAAAGACTTACCTCAAATCTATCCACAAGTCCTATCAATATCTTGCTTAATATGCTCTCAATTCTTCACAAAGACTTGCTTCAAATCTATCCATAACAAGTCCTCTCAAGAACTTGCTTAATCTGCTCTCAAGTCTTCACTAAGACTTACCTCAAATCTGCTCAAAAAGTCCTCTCTAGAACTTGTTCAATATTCTCAACAAGTTTTCCATAAACTGGCCTCAAATCTACTCAATAAGTTATCTCTAGAACTTTTCCAATATGCTCAACAAGTCTTCACCAAGAACTTGCTCAATCTTCTCTCAAGTCTTCACTAAGATTTACCTCAAATCTGCTCAACAAGTCCTCCCTAGAACTTGTCCAATCTGCTCAACAAGTCTTCACCAAGACTTATCTCAAATATACTCAACAAGTCCTCTCTAGAACTTGTCCAATCTTCTCAATAGGTCTTCCCTAATACTTGCCTAATATGCTCTACAAGTCTTCTAAAAGACTTATCTCAAATCTACTTGCAAGCTTTCACAAAATCTCACACAAATCTATCCTTAAGCTTTCACAAAAGCTTACTCAACTTTGTCCTTAAGTCCCCTCTAGGACTTACTCAAATATGCTCACAAGCTTTCACAAAAGCTTACTCAACTATGTCCTTAAGTCCCCTCTAGGACTTACTCAAATATGCTCACAAGCTTTCACAAAAGCGTACTCAAACAACTGTAATACTTGCATACAAAACTCAACTTAATCTCTTTCAAAAAATATCTTCAATCACACAAACAAGTTTCACTCAGAATCTTGTTTAACCAGAGAAACATATAGATAATGGTAAGAGACTCAATATGTTTCACATTCACAAATCACTCAATCACTTTAAAATTCACTTTCAAATCAAGTTAGAATAAAAAATAATTTGTTTCTCAAATCTTGAACTATCACTCCAATGCTTTCAATCAATAAATATCATTCAACTTCACTCAACCATTCACTCAATGAAACACACCTTGCTTACAAATCCTAACCAAGCGTTTCACTATAATTCCAACAACTCACACTATGGAACTCAAACCTTGACTCAAGAGGATTCTAGTTTTCACATGACAATGATACTCATGATCTTTCACAAACCCTAACTCACATAACAATGATACTCATGATTTTTCATAAACCCTAGCTCAAGATAGTTCTCAATATCACATAACAATGATCCTCATGTTATTTTACAAACCCTAGTTCAAGATGGTTCTCAATATCACATAACAATGATACTCATGATCTTTCAACATCCATAAATCATGCACATGAAAACCTACTCAAACATTTCCAACAATGCTTATCAAACAATCCTTTTCACTCCAACTTTGCATTTCACAACATTTAATCAAACAATATTTCACTCACAAGGAAGATGTGCCCATACCTTTTTTTTTATGGAGATATGTCTTCAAAACCTATCTTAATCACAATCAAATCCTCTTTGCCAATTTTAAGGTTAGATAGCAACAACCTATCTCAAAAACTCCACACAAAATTCTCCTCAATATTTATTTCACTATACATAAATATCATCTCAAGTACACCTTATAATCTCCAAAATTTTCAACATATAATTAGCAAACGTTTAAATAATTCATTTTCACAATAATTCACTTCATAATTTTAATGCATAGAATAATAAAAATGACTTCCTTATATCTTTGTACTCAAAAATGTATTATCAAAATAATTAATAACCCTATTCAAAAATATTCCAATGAATTTTTCAAACCAAAATTTAAATCATACAACACTTTCAACCAAGGCAAAATAATATTTTTTTAAACCACCTTATCACTCCTCAAGGCACATACCATCAACCTTAGGACAAAGTGCAAAATCCATAATATATAAGAAATAAATACCTTTTGCGCATGTAGCCTCGATGGGATTCGATCCCCTGTTGCACTGCTACCAGTGCCCTAGCTGTGGCCTAACCGTAGTGTGAGCTAGGTGCTCACTTGGTAAGTAAAAGTGCCTTGTGCGCTTTGTTCCTCCTCTTGGCACCAAAATCCAAAACAAAAAAAAATTTTGCCCTTGCTGTCGTCGAGACTCGAACGCGAAACCTCCGCTCACTTTGTGCCTTACACATCGAGAACTTGCCACTATCCAGACTAGTTGGTTGGTGACAAGGCTTTATGCCTTTGTTGATTTATCACCATATTTCCTGCCATCTTTTAAAAATAAAGAATCCTTTGTCTTATGCGCTCACGAATTTCACATTCCACACAATAGCCAATATTTGCACATGCATTATATTCAGAGACTTGCATTAATGTGGCAAGTCTTATGGTATTTATACCATATGCCAATTTCCTTTGAATTTCGACAGGGGAGGAAATGTTAAAATGAATTTTCGCCCAACCATAACTTAGGGTTTATTAATTTTAGTTTATAAATTAATTTATAATATGAATATTATAAATAATTTATAAATGACCTTAGGCTTTATTTTTAAACCTTTAATATTATAATAATAAATATTATAATATTAATTCCTTTGGGCCTTGGTATTTTTCTTTTTCACCCTTAGAAGGCTCTTACCACATTTAATATTATAATAATAAATAATATAATATTATTTCCTTTGGACCTAGGTATTTTCATTTTTCACCCCTAGACCTTATTTGACCACCTTTAATATTATAATATTATTTCCTTTAGGCCTAGGTATCTCCTTCCTTCAAGGTATTTAACCAACCTTTTGACCAATCATGTGAAGCTTTTAAACCAAATTTCTTGGGCTTAAATATAAATTTTTTAACCCTCATTTTACCAAAACCTTGCATTGATCACTGACGCTAACTCTTGACATCAATGACAACACAATTACTCAAAATTTCCAACAAAAACTTTATGGGAAAGTCATATCCTTCATTGATCAATTTATGAACATATATTTTTGTTGTAAAGCCATCAACTGTAGATGGGTAATGTCTAATATATATGCTCCTAACTTTAGTTATGATAGGCATCCCTTTTGGACCTCTTTTCTAGATCTGAAAGATTTCTTTTAGAGAGGGAGCTTAGGTTTTTGTGAGAGATTTAGTTCTCCTCTATATCCTTCGAATAAGAAAGGCGTTAAACCTCTAGATCCCAAAATCTTGGAATATTTTATGGATTTTATCATGGAAGCAGGTCTTATGGATATAGACCTTAAAGGGACAAAATTCACTTGGAGTAGTCATAGAATGGGAGACTAACTTATCATGTCTAGGTTGAATAAAGTTCTTGTTTTTCATTTGGGAATTCCCATCTTGGGAGATGTTTCCCTATCCACCCTTCCTAGAGTGGGATTGGTTCATAACCCACTGTGGCTTGAACTTCCAAAAAAATAGTTTTTCATCCCAGGCCCTTCATATTTAAAGTGATGTGATGTAGCCACCCAAATCTGGAGGTCTCCTTAAGAGCTTGGTGGGCGAAATATACCTCGGGTGAAGGATTGATAAAGCTGGCAATGAAACTAAAATTTGTTAGGGGTAATCTCAAAGAATGTAATAAATCTACCTTTCATAATATCTTTAGGACCAAGGAAAGGATGAAAGCTGAGTTATTGGACATGGAATCAACAATAAGGTGGAAGGAATCTCTCTTGAACACTCCCTAAAGGAGAAAGACCTACTAGCTGAAAACCATAGCATGATGGCCAATGAAGAGATGCTTTGGAAGTAGAAGTTAAGAGCATTGTCATTGAAATATGGCAACAATAATACAAAATTATTTCATTCATCGACCCTCCAACATAGAGTTTGTAATAGAATTAAAGAAAATAGTAAACCTAATGGTAGCAGGACTAGCAACCTTAAGGACATTAGGGTAGAAGTAGTGTTGTTCTTCAGTTCATTATTAGGTTCTAGGCCTCCCAGGGATGTTCAAGTACAAGAGTTTATTTTACCTACAATTACTTGTCTGATATTAGAAGAGATGAAAGAGAGACTGAATGCTAGTTTTTTCTGAAGAGGAGATTAAGGCGGTAGTTGATGAGATGGGGGCCTTAAAATCCTTGGACCCTGATGGGTTTCCCCATTGTTTTTCTAAAAGCTCTGACACATTTGTGGCAAATATGTTTGTGAAGTATTCAAAGTAGTTTAGATGTCTAAAGTGATTCCTTATGGAGTTAAATCTACGTTGTTGGTGTTGATACCTAAATCTCATGGGTCTTCTAGTTTTAACGACTTCAGGTCCATCAATATTTGCAACATGATTCATAAGATTTTGACCAAAGTAATAGCCAATAAGATGAAGCCTCTTCTCTCTCTACTCATTGATAAGGCTTAGAGTGGGTTCATTGTAGGAAGATAAATTTTATATGGAGCTATTGTTATGCATTATTTCATTCACTCTATCTTCAAGAGTGACAAGGTTGATCTTTTCCTAAAACTAGACATAAATAAGGCATATGATAGGGTTTCATGACTCTTCCTATTCAGAGTATTGAAGAAGTTCGGCTTTGGACAGAGCTGGATAGACCTGATCTATGTCTATGTGTTAGTATCCAAATTTTTAATCTTAATCAATGGAGCTCTAGCAAGTTTTTTTTAGAGCTCCCAAGGACTCAGGCAAGGGCACTTTCTATCTCTGTATTTATTAATATTTATGGCTAAAGCATTGGGAAGATCCATAGCTTGAAATCCCATTATCTAAGGCTTAAAACCTACTTTGGCAAGCAATACTATCTCCCACCACCATTTTATAGATGATACATTGTTATCCTGTTCGACTTCTATTTTATAGGTCAGTAAGATCAAAAGGATGTTGGTCTACTATGAACGGGTGGTAGAGCAGATTATAAACTATTGAAAGAGCTTATTGTTCTTTGCAAACACTCTAGTATATCGATAGAGGAAAATATCCAACATTTTGGGGTATAGTATTTCAAAATTTCTAACTTCTTACCTTGGCCTCCCCATGTTATATGGGCGTATGTTGTGTTCACTCTGGGATTCAATCATTAAGAGGATGTAGAAGAAATTGGTAGCCTGTAAAGGAGTTCTATTGATCTAGGTCAGGAAAATTATGTTGGAAAAAAATCCCTTTAGAGCATCCCTATATATTTCATGTCTATTTTACTAATGCCTGGTAATGTTGTTAAAAAAATAGAAAGGATCCTCAAAGCCTTCCTTTGGGCTGATCCAAAGCTAAAAGGGAAAATACACTTGGTCTCCTGAGACCAGTTCTGTAGCCATAAGAGAAGAGACAGTTTAGGCTTAAAGTATGTGCAAATATTAAATAGAGAATTAATCGGTAAGCAAACCTAGAATTTGGTTTTGGACAACCAGGTGGAGTGGATTAGGATCTTGAAGCTGAAATACCATTTTAAGGAATTTCTCTCAGATCCGATGCCCACTGATGGTTACCCTTTTTGGTAGAGTTTGCTAAAAGTGCATTCCCTCCTACTCCAAGATAGACGATGGATATTATGCGATGGTAAATCTATAGATTTTTGGTAGGATGCATGGATTGTTTACCAACCTCTTGCCCTAGACCCAAGTCAGGTGTTTTTTTAACCATACTATAGAGCCCTAGGTCATTTCAAAGTGGTAGACTTCATTACCATTATCAATGGTCATAAGAGGTGGATGATCCTACCTCTGAATACTGAAGATAGGGATGTGCAATTAGCTTGGAATAGGTTAGTGGTTCTTTTAAATTTTCAAGTATTACCCTATTCAAATATGGAAGATAGAGTTGTTTGGGTAGGGGAATTTGATGGGTCTTTTTTAGTTCACTCAACTTATACTTTGACTGATCCAAAATTTCAATTTTTGAGTTCCAATAGTAAAATTTGGATTTAGAATCTTCTCCTAAAGATCAACATATCTATATGGTTAGCTTCCCAAAACAAAATTTTGACTATTGAGAACCTCTAGAAGTGGGGTATGATGCTCCCTAGTAGATGTTATCTTTGCAAAGTTGATTTGGAGACAATAGAGCATCAATTTTGTAATTGTTTCTATTTAAAAGGGGCTTATGAGGTTGTTCTAGAGTATCTGGCAGTTGGGTTTTTTCAACTCTCTCATTGAAATTGTCTCTCAATGGAAGCCTCATTTATCCTCTTCTAGGCTTAGATTTTTGTGGAAATTTCTTCTTCCTCACCTGTTATGGGGCCTCTGGAAATAAAGGAATGTGAGGGCTTTTAAAAACTCCAAACGTAACCTCATTTAGGTAGATCTCATATCCATCTGGAGTTTTGTGGAGAATGTGGTCTCAGCTTTCCTTGAGCTGGGTGATGGCTACCAAATAATTCTAGCATCAAAAGTGGATCTTGAGCGATCTCTCAACCTTCCCTTAGCCAGGCCTTCAGTCCAAACCCACAACCTAATATTGGTTATCAAATGGAGTCCCCCTCCTAGTAGTTGGTTAAAACTTAATTTTGATAGGGCTTCTAAAGGTAACCCAAGCCTAGCCGAGATTAGGAAGGTTATCAAATATGAGAATGGTAGCATTGTGGTAGTTTTTGTCGAGAATATTTCTAAGCAAACCTCCTTATTTATAGAGACTAGAGCGGCTTTACAAGGATTATTGATTCTACAAGACTTAGGGATTAGGAGGGTGATTGTAGATGGTGATTACTTAAGCCTAATAAATATACTTAATTTGAACAAACCTCCAAATTGGTGCCTCCAAAATATGGATATAAAAATGAGAAGAATCCTCCACAATATGAAGGAATTTTAGATTGTCCATATTTGGAAAGAAGGAAACAAATTGGCTAACTTATTGGCCAATTAGGAGGTTGTTCACTTGGGGTGTGATTGGAGGTCTAATTTCCTTTAAGAATTGAATGGTCTTCTCATTGAAGATAATTCATGATTTACTCCTAGAGCCCTTTAGGAGTTGCCATAGGAACTGATTTGACCTCTCCTTATGCTACATTCATTTTTATTTCTTCTTATCTCTAGGTATGTTTATTGGTCGCGTCCTCATTTATGGGCCCTAGAGGTTTTGTCAGGTGTCCTCTGTGGTTATTTGCACTGGAAACTTCTATGATAATATTTCCATATTGTTCAAGATGATTTTATCTTCCCTCATGGTTCGAGTGGTAGCAATTGCCTTTTTTCTAACTTGGGGGCATGTTTCTTCATTTTTAAGCTAGGTTGGTCTTAGATTTTGTGGTGTCTTTCTCAAAGAGTGATTTTGAGGGTGTTCTCAAGGCCCTATGGTAGGCTCCTGGGTTGTGTTAGGGACTTTAGACTTTCTATTGGCTCTTATCTTGGTGTTTTACTTCGAAATTCATCCTTTTATAAGGAGTCTTTCACCTTCTTGTATTTTATTTTAGTTGAAGGTGTTTCTTCATGGCTTTACCAGCATTCCTCGAGGTGGAAATTACTTTGGTTTTATATATTTGAGTGCGATAGACATCCTTGTCATCTATGTGATTTTATTTTTGGTCTCCTCTCCCTCTCCTTAAAGTGGCTTATTTTCGACGTTCTCTATCAGAGTACGTTCAACCTTTGGACCTCTCTAGAGCTACTTGTGAATTTGTTTAGTGTGAGGTTTGATTGATGTAGGGAGGGGTTTTTAGTTATGGGGAGGACAAAGAGATCAAAGTCAAGGTATTTGTATCCAAAGCTTTGATTGGAGCCAGCTTCTTTGAATGTGGATGATGAGGTGATTAAAATCCTGAAAAGAGGAGGGCTTCTAGACTACATTAATATATTCCATGGATATAATCTTCTACTCTCCAGATGCATGGCCTTCTCATGGAATGAGGGCATGGTGAAGAAGAGGATTCTAATATTTGAGATAGATGCAGAACTCATTACCAAAGTTACTAGCCTTCCTCTTGATGGGTACAACCACAACAAAGAGAAGCACTCCCTTCTTAAACAAATGTGCTACTTCTTGGACGAAGGGGAATTCTTATCAAGGGAGTAGAATGGGTTTAGGGCTAAAGTCCTTCAGCCTTCATGGGATTGAGTGCTCATAGTTATCATAGATTATTTTAATCTGGACCCTTAGAGAGATGTTGTTAGGATATTTCATGTGATGTTCCTTAATTAGTTGAGAAGAAAGAGGTGGATGAATGTCCTAAATTTCCTATTTCAGTCTGTGAAGAAATTAATGATATATGTAAGGAATGGGAGAGGTCTAAACCCACTTCACCGAGGTCTGGATTTTTTTATCGTTTAATTTATTGCCAAAGAAAGAGGAATGGAGGAAGTGAATATTATCAATTTCATCTAATCTAATCCTTTGTTGTAACTATATTTCTCTATTTTAGAGGAGATTCTATCTTCTGATGATGATTCTAGTAATTCAGATTTTAGCGTAGGCCATGTCTCTTCGTGAGCCCATCCTGATCAATTGGCTAAAGAGCTCTCCATTTCCTCTAAGGGGGTTACGAAAGGCAAATTACACAACTTCAAAAGGTTAGATGTCATCTTCTCAGAGTATGTTCATAAAGAGAGCCCCTTTGGCTCATTTAGAATGATCAATAGTAGCAAGAGATCTGGGGGTCTCTATGAATTTAAAAGGGGCGTAGGGGTGTTAGATGAGGTATTTCAAGATATTTTTAGATAAGAGAAAGATCAATGAGGATTCACCGATTAATATTGTTAAATCTAACTTGAAGGACCCACCTGCTATGAAGAAATAAATTTTATCTGAAGGGAAAGTTCCTCTTAGCACTCCTCATGTGGAGGCCCACTAGAATTTTCTCCAAGTGATAAAATTAATTGAATACAAGCAAAGATCTATTTTGGGTACTCTCAAAGTAGCAATAGAATTCACTGAGGATGTGAATCATCTCTTGGGATGATTTTTGGAGTATGCTTCCTTGAGGAAGAATATTTTTGATAAATTTTAGGTGATACCCTGAGGTTGTTTGTGAGTTTTTATTTTTGTGGGTTGTCATACTGTCATTGGGTTGATGACCCAATTTTTTGATCATACCCTGTAAGTTGGTTGGTTTCTGTTCATTCTATTTGGTGGTCCCCATTGGATGGTTTTCCTTGTTGGGTTATTTGGTTCCTTTTTGGGCTTCTTTAGAAGTGGTTGTATCAAGTCATGGGATCCTCTCAAAAACCTCACCTTTCAATTAAATAAAAAACATATATAGCCATTCTAGGATGACTCTTTGGTCACTATGACTTTTCCTTTCCATATGCCAAGCCTTATGACTGTTGGATTCTATACTTGACACTTGCATACACATGACACTATCTTGTATGCACACTTGTACTTGACTCTTCACATAACTCTTCCTAATCTAAGGATACATGTGCACACTTACATATTAGACACTTGTGCACATTTACACTCATAACACTTGCACACATATTTACATGACACTTGTGCATTTCCTACACATTATTACATTACATATTAACTCAATAACTAATCTAAGACACAATCCTAATCTAATATTTACAATGATATACCAAATCATGTCACGAAATCGCAATGTTTCTGCTTTCATACTCTTTCCTTGGCTTGACCCCACAAAAACACAGCATGTTGCGATATCACGACATTCTGCTTCCTTGTGCTCTTCTCTGTCTTTTTCCTGTGAAAACGAAACATGTCACAAAATCATGACATTTTTGCTTTCGTACTCTTTCCTTGGCTTGACCCCGCAAAAACACAGCATGTCGCGATATCGTGACATTTTTGCTTCCTTGTGCTCTTCTCTGTATTTCACCCACGAAAAATAGAACATGTCACAAAATCACGATGCTTCTGCTTTCATACTCTTTCATTTTGCTTTTGTCACGATATCGGAACATTCTTCCTTCTGACTTTCTCTCTCCTCTTTCTGTCGCAAAAATGCGACATGTCGCGATATTGCGAACTTTTCTTCCTCAGCTCTTTTCTTTTCTTCGGGTCACGAAAACGTGACATGTCGCGATATCGCGACACTTTTTCTCCTGAGCTCTTCCTCTTGCAATATGTCATGATATCACGACACTTTTTTGTCCGAGCTCTCTCTCTTGCAATATGTCGCGATATCGCGACACTTTTTCTTTCGAGCTCTTGCTCTTGCAATATGTCGCGATATCGCGACACATTTTCTTTTGAGCTCTCTCTCTTGCAATATTTCACGATATCGTGACACTTTTTCTTTCGAGCTCTTCCTTTTGCAAAATGTCGCAATATCGTGACACTTTTTCGTCCGAGCTCTCTCTCTTGCAATATGTCGTGATATCGCGACACTTTTTCTTTCGAGCTCTCGCTCTTGCAATATGTCATGATATCGTGACACATTTTCTTTCGAGATCTCTCTCTTGCAATATGTCACAATATCACAACACTTTTTCTTTCGAGCTCTCTCTCTTCAAACATGTCATGAAATCGTGACAGTTTGCCTTACGTTTTCTCTCTCTTCTAACATGTCACGCAATCGCGACAGTTTTCCTTGCGTGCACTTTCTCTTCGAACATGTCCTAAAATCACAACAGTTTTCCTTGTGTGCACTTTCTCTTCGAACATGTCACGAAATCGTGATAGTTTTCCTTGCGTGCACTTTCTCCGAACATGTCGCGAAATCATGACAATTTTTCCATTTGTCTTATTTACTTCCAACATGTCATGAAATCACGACAGTTTCTCTACTTGCCTTCTTTTCTTCCAACATGTCACGATATCACAACAGTTTTTCTTTCTTTCCAAACATGTCGTGATATCGCGACAGTTTTTCTTTCTAGCCAAACATATCGTGATATCATGACAGTTTTCTTACTTGTCTTTTTCTTTGAGCTTTTGCATCTGGGCCACTTCGGTATTCTTGGAGAATTACTATAAATACTCTGAATGACCTCTGAACTCCTCTCCACTGCATCAATCAATGTATCTGACTGTGTTGACAACAATGACAATCCTGTTGCTGCACCTTGCTCAACAACATTGCTTTTTTTTTAGAGGTGTTCATTGAATGTTATGATTTTGTTAGACAACGTTGCATCATGAATATAAAAAAAAAATTCTTTGGTTAATTATCCCCTAATACAACATTGCATTTTATTAAAACAAATAAATAATAGAGAGGGGTGTTAGGAGGAAGCAAAACTAAACTTGATTCAATATAATGTTTGATAGATTAGTGAAAATGATTTTCATTTGTTTTACAGAAATATTAGACTACCAATGAAGTAATGCATCCATTTAATAAGAATGCCCAAAATTTATTAACTACCTTATGGTAAGGGAAAGCTCCCTGGCATGAAACGCCCCAACATAGTTCATATCTAGGGTAAACATTTATATATAAGTTAGTGCCTACACTACATAGATGAAACAAAAGTTACATTTTTTGGGAAAGGATATTTGAAATGTGGTAGATCACATGTTTGATACCTACTATCCATTATTAGAGAGAATCTTAGTATATTATTTTATGGTCAAAGAGATGAGGCTTGTTGAATATTAATTTTTAGATTTCCATCTGTCATATGATAGATAACGATGTATTGTATTGGTTTAGTATCAAAATTGAGATGTTGAGATGATGTTTATAAGGGTGCATTAAGCTATAGATATCTCAACATAAAATAGTATCATACGTTTAGGTGACATGAAACCCTTTTGCTTCACTTGTAAAGTCACCTCCTTATCAAACACCATTTGTAAATCAAAGGTTTATATTCTATAGATGGTGTCAATGGTTGTCACTTCCTTCAATTGTCCCTTCACTTCTCAAGAGTCACAACTCCTAATTTGGAGATACACCCAGGTGGTCATTGTTTTAGTGCATTATCTAGGATTGTATTAAATCCCTTATTCGTTCCCTAATGATAAAAATTCTAGTTGGTATTACTAATGTAATGGAGGCACAAGCTAGTTTCTAGAGTTTGTGACTGACATTATTGTGTGGTATCAAGTTTCTAAAGGGAGAATCCTAAATTGTCATTCAATATTAGAGCAAATGTGGAGAAATTTATTAGAGCCTCAAAGAAATTATTAAAGAGGTATTAGGGTTAAATGAGCATTTCAAAGCACTTATCTTCTAACCTTAGTTATCAAGTTCGAGTTCGTGTTAGAGTTTGACATTCTTGAAGTTCAAAATAAATTCGACATGTTCAAAAATTCGAAATAAAATTTGACATAAAATTTGATATATTATAAATGTACATATATATCTATCTTATAGCTTATCTCACCTTATAACTTATTTCACCTTAGCTTGATTAAAAATATATATATTCCTTCCAATTCAAAATAACAGGATATTAATTAATTAAAATTCATATTTCAAAATTAATTAAAATTAATTGATATTAATCATATTTTAAAATTAATTAAATATATATTAAATTTCAATAATAATTAAATAATTTTTTTTAAATAATTATCGAAATAATAAAAATGTAAAAGTATTATTTTAAATATAAAAATTTAAATTATAATTTAAACTTTATATTCAATTTTTTTTTTAATTTTATTAAAAAATTTACGCATAACCTAAAACCATACTATAGTCTTTAGGGCCTTGCAATATTCTTGGCAGCACAACAATATTCGCTATAGTTTTTAGGGCCCTGCAATATTCTTGGCAGCACAACAATATTCACCATAAGAGAGCATTCGTCGACTAAGGAGAAGTTTGTGTACAACCAAGAAAGGAGTGATGTGACCATGGATAGCAGCAATGCCTTTGCCTCTCCTGCGATGCTACTTGCTCATTCCATCATCGCCGCCATCAGTATCCACCATTCCCGTATTATATTAGTCATGGTCGCCAAGTGCATTGCACAGGTGCGCAGGTCATGGCGAACAATGGAAAGACTCCCAATTTCCTTCCATGCGGTAAAATATTTAATCAAAATTTTTTGCATACATTTTTTTCCTCATCACAATCATTTTTTAATCCATTTTTTCAACTGTTTCTGCGAATTTTTTATATGCCAAATTTAAGGTTTATTCGTCGAATTTTTTCGTTAGCCTTTTATATTCGACGAATTTCGAATTTTATAGTAAAAAATTGATGAATTTGATAACTAAGCTTCTACCTTTGTTGCATATAGTTAATATGATAGTAGACAAATTAGTGAACCATCCCATTAATGAGAAGCATGGTTATATTGTGATCAATGAACTTAAGGATTAATAGATTGTCGAAGCTAATGTGTTAAATGGTCTCTCAACTTCTTCACATAGTTTAACATGATATCTTATAAGGGTACCATATAACCAATTAAAAAAGAGAGAACCATTCAAAAAATGTCATAATAATGTCCCCTACTTGAAATAGACATTTTACCTACTTATATTGTAAAATATTATAAATGAAAGATAGTAAATCCATGAAAATGCTAAGAACATCTTTTACTTGACATAGATCTTTTACTTGCTTTTATTAAAAATATTTTCAAAAAAATATTATACCAATATTTACTATATTTAATCTATTTTCTAAAATGGAATCTAAAAAAAAAAACATATATATATATATATATATATGAAGAATTTAAAATTATTCAAAAAAATATATAATCCAAGGCAACAAAGTTTCTTAAATGAAAACCAGTGCTTTTAGTGTTTGGATTATTGATGATAATAGAGAACATTAATTTTTTCTTGACTTGCATATTACAAAGTTCCTTAAAAAAAAACCATTGCTTCTAATGCTTGACATATGGATAATAATAAAAAATATTGATTTTCCAATTTGGATATTATAATTCTTCACAGTCATAATTGCCTTTACATGGAATTTGCTTTTTTAATTATATCGTGTGGACCCTTCTTATCGACTTGCACCGCTGCAAAAGTCTCAAGTACCAAATTCTCTTACAATACCAAATTTTGTATCTTTTTATTTGCATTATGAAGATGTATTAGGTATAGCTTTGATCCATTTTGGTCATTGACATTATACATCCACTTTCTTTTTTATTTGGTTCGTTGCTCATTGTCAAAATAAATGGTGATTGAATAATTTAATTTATTTATCTCCTCTTTTACTTTAGGCAAGGAATTCAAAGTACATATAGTTTGCATTAGGGTAAATCTTGTATGTGCATTCTTTTGTCACTTGCTTGAAAGGAAAAGGAAAACTTTTATTTCTTGTTATCATTTAAAGAAAATAATCATGCTAGGATAGATTTTGTATGTTGTATATGTTGTTTGATGAATCTTAGTTAAATAACTTCTACAATTATCATCTTATATTTTAGGAAAACTAAAACTTAGGTGTTTACAAATATACACATCAAATGTAGGATTTAGAGTGAATCCATAAAACACTCTTGGTGAACCCCTAGAACACAACATAGCCACAAAATTTGAGGTCATAACAATCACAATGATTTTAGCCTTGTAGATTCACTAATATTTCTACAAGTTCTTATACTCAGTGAAGAAGGTCAAATCACGCTTCAGCCTAAACCAATATTGCAATCCACATTTTGTCAGATTTATTCTTGACAAATTTAGGAACTCCTCATCAAGCGGCAAGACCTTCCATAATAAGATGCTACATGGAAGCTTGAGAGCATTTTTTAGTCTTTTCAAGCTTTGAGGGCAAATCTTTCTAAGGAGGTAATCCATGTAACAGTTCCAATATAGCCATGTTAGCTATCTTTATTTAGCTCCAGCCCTAGGTTTAGTTAGTTGACCCTTGAAAATTAGGGTTACATTTAATATTGATTTAATTTATAATTAGAAAGAATAAAGTGATAATTGGATTTATCTATCATCTTTGAATTTAAGTCACATTTTTTGTGCATATGAGACTTTGCCCTCTCCAAGTGGCTAAATATTATTATTATTTGGAATATGGAATTTTATTATTGCTTATTGATTTTTTGGCAATTGGATTTGAATAAATATTTATGCAACATTGGATTATTTTTTGCTAATTGCTAAATTTTGGTAGTTGTTGCATAACGTACACATTGTATGTATTAATTTACTTCCAAATGAGATGAAAGTATGTTATCATTATTTTTCTAAGTGGCATAACTACAATTTTTTAGAGAGCACTCTCCTTATTGATATGAATGCTTACCACTAGACCATTAGGTAAAGGGTAATGTAAAGGTTAAATATACATGGATTTTATGTTAAACTAGTATTGTTAAAACTTGATTTATAGTCACTATAGCTTCACTTAATTGATACACTACTTGAATTATATGACTATATATTTAAATTACATCCTTATTGAGGATACTCTCAAAGTTAATATTGGAACTATAAACAACTCTAAGATCCTTAAGTTAGGAAAATATCTAATTTTGACAAACCAAGAACAACTTTTTAAGCTCTTATTTAAATTTCAAGAAGTTTTTCTTGGTCATATGCTAGTTGCTTGGGATAGACCTCTCTCTAGTTATACATCATTTGATAGTTTGACAAAATGCTAAACTTGTTAAATAAAAAATTTGAAAAATGCATCCTAAAATTGCCTTGCTAGTTAAGGAGGAGCTTGAAAAACTCCTTGATGTTTTTTTTTTTAATTTACATGGTGGAATTGATAGCCACCATGAATCTGGGTAGGTTGTCCAACTTTTATGGCTTCCACAGTATTCTGCATTGTCTACTCCGAAAGCTGCCACATAGTTCTTCGTATAGTCTGTCCCTATAACCACCATGCCACAATCATTTTAAACCGTTTACATCACTAAAAGCATAGGAAAGGGACAAGCGTTCAGTCTAACGAATCTTGATATTTGAACCTTGTATCTTCGTCCCCATTATGGGGTTTGGTCGAACCAATTGGTCTACACCTTAAACCTAAAACTCCTTGATGCTTGTTTTTACTAAAGTTATTAATTATTTTTATTGTATTATCATGCCTATTGCAAAGAAAGAGGGCACTTCCAAAATATGTATCAATTTTTGAGACATCAACAAGGCTTGTGCCAAAGATAATTTTCCTCTACCTAATATTGATACTATTGTAGAATTTATAGTTGTATTTGCATGTTATCCTTAGTGTATGGTTTTTAAGGATATAATCAAGTTTAAATTGATTCTAAAGACCAAACTAAAACTATATTCATCACCCCATGGGGCATCATTTGCTATCAAGTTATGCCTTTTGGCGTGAAGAATATAAATTCCACTTATTAATGGGCTATGACCCATATATTTAATGACTTAATGTACATCATACAGTATCATAGAATATTATGTGGATGGCCTTTGTGGTTGCTCTATGCATCCTGAAACTCATGTGCAAGACTTTAGGCATATCTTTGAATGATTATGAGAATACAAAATTCACCTATACCTTTTAAGTGTGTTTTGGAGTTACATTTAGACTTCATCACATCTAGGAGAGGCATTGAATTAGACCCCCATAAAATATCACATATTACTGATATCCTCCACCACATAATTTAACTAAATTACAAAGCCTACAATAAAAATATGATTCATATCACAATTAGAAGATAAGTGTCAACCCTTCTTTAATATCTTACACACAGATATATAATTTTGAGGGAATGAAGAGTGCCAAAAATATTTTGAAGCTCTTAGAACATATCTCGCATCCCCTCTTATTATCATAACACCTAACCTTGCTAGACCTTTACTATTGTATATTGTTGCAATTTTTCATGCCTTGAGGGCTATATTAGCCCAACATGATGATCAACATAAAGAAAGGGCAATCTACTATATTAACAAAACTCTCATTAGTTATGAAACTTATTACACCTCCTTAGAGAAGATTTACCTTGTTCTAGTGTCTGCATCCTATAAATTATAACATTACATGCTTAGCCATAAAACCCTTATCATTGTAAGGCTTTATCTCCTTTGGTCTCATGATAAAACCTTATCTTTCAAGGCATACCACTAAATGGGTCATCGCTCGTAGCAAATTCAATCTAGAATTCATTAGCCAAAAAGCCACCATGGATCAAGTCCTTGTAAACCAATTTGTTGTAGCACCCTTAGATGTAACCCATTCTATTGTGGTAGATTTCCTATATGACTATGTCTTCACTATTGAAGAAGAGCATCAAGATTCTTGGACCCTATATTTAAATTGTGCTCATTGCTTAAATGATGTAAGGGCAATAATTATTCTTGTTACCCTATAAAAATAATTAATCTTTCCCTTTAAGCTACATTTTTCTTGCACTAATAACACAACATAACATGAAGCCCTTATCTTGAGACCCCATGCCACTTTAACCTTAAATTCAAAATCCTCCTTGTCTTTATGGATTTGTAACTTGTAGTTAATCAATCTAATGGTATCACACCAAATATGAAAAGTTAAAACCTTAGACATTATTGCAAAGCTTATGTTAACTTTTGATAAGATAACCATATAGTCTATCTCACAATATCCTAATTGTCATGTGGGTGCCATGGTTGTAGTTGCATCACTTATCCCCTTAGAATTAAAATATGAGTATGCCATGATCATTATGCATCAACTTAAAGAACCAACAACTTTGGGTTCTAGCCATGCGTCTTTGGATGTGTTTGGAATTGAAACTATATCCAGTCCATTTGATTCTTGGTATATATACATATTTGCCTTCCTAAAGGATGGAATTTTGCGTAAAGGCTTATATCATAATAAGAAAAGGTACTTGTCATGGCGGATATGTATAAAAAGTATTTCTCAATAAAAAAATAAAAGGTACTTGTACAAAAAGGCTTGTATATTGGTGATCATTGGTGATATTTTACATCAACGCTCATTCGATTGCGTCCTCTTACTATGCCTTTCCCCTAACAAAATTAAAGTTGCCCTTAACAAAATGCATGAAGGATTGTGTGGTGGTCATTTAAGCGGCAATGTTATTTCCAAGAAGATTTTGTAACTAGGATATTATTAGCCTTTCATAAATAAGGATGCATGTGATTATGTTCATCAGTGTGATAAGTACCAATGTCATGATAACCTTATCCATGCACCATAACAAAATATTCAACCTATTGATTTCTCTTGGCCATTTTTCATGTGTGGCCTTGATATTATTCAAAAAATCAACCCCATTTTTTTGATGACCATAATTTTATCATCGTGACCACATATTATTTCACCTAATGGATAGAAGCTATGTCTTTATCCAATATCATCAAATCTTAGGTCTTTAAATTTATCCTAAATCAATTCCTTTATCACTATGGAATATTGTTTGTTATCATTTCTGATACCGAGACACCTTTCAAGAATAAATATGTCCATCATGTCTATGCTAAATATAAATTTTAACATAAATGGTCTACTTCTTATTATCCTCAAGGAAATGGCTAAGCAGAAGCATCTAATAAAATATTAATTAAAATTATTAAGAAGATGGTCAACAAGATTGGTTGTAATTGGCATCTTCACCTTTATATAGTCTTATGGGCTTATCACACTAGTGTGCATTTTTGCATTGGTATGACCCCATATGTGTTAATTTATAGAACCAAAGTAGTTTTTTATTCGAACTTGAGGTCCTTTCTTTGTGCATCTTGTTGCAAGATGTCTTGGTTGGTGTTGAATAGCACCTCAATCATCTTAATTAGTTGGAGTTGCTCGATGAAAAGCACATAAATATTTAGAGCACCTCCGAGCCTATTAAAATAAGCTCAAGCATGCCTACACTAAAAATATATGCAATCATTCTTTCAAAGTATAAAACTTAGTCCTAAAAGAAATTCGAAAGGACACTAATGTTCAAACTAAATTAAAAGGCCACCTCCAAGCCTATTAAAATAAGCTCAAGCATGCCTACACTAAAAATATATGCAATCATTCTTTCAAAGTATAAAACTTAGTCCTAAAAGAAATTTGAAAGGACACTATTGTTAAAACTAAATTAAAAGGTAAATTTGAACCTAACTGGCTAGGACCCTTTGTCATTATAGCCAAATTTGGCTTAGAAGCTTGTCACCTTGCAACCTTGGATGAAAAAGATCTTAAAGAACCCATAAACATTATGCATCTTAAATGGTATTGTGCAATGCTTGATTGTAAGATAATTAAATTAAAAAATTATGTTTAAAGCTAGATAAATTGATTTAAGTTTTAAATAAACATTTTTTAAAGTTATTTTTGTAATATAAAAATTAAATTTTAACTACACATTAAAATCTTAATTAAAAAGTATTATAATTTTTTTTTAAACTAATGATACCATTTTAAAAGTTCATTTAAAAAAAAAAAGCGTTTATTTAAGTTTATTATTATAAATTATTTTTACTCATAAAATAATTAATTAAAAAATATTTGTTTATTTATATTCCTAAGATCAAACCAATACAATGGTTTTATCTTCTAAAGGACTAAATGATTTTTTTACTTCTTTTCAGCATTAAAAAATAATAAATGATTAAACTCAATCTTCTACGAAATAGAAATTAACTTTAACCTAACAAAAAAAAACTTTAATTCATAGGTTTTAAAATGTTATAATGAAAAGATTATGTATTTAATTTCGACATCAATTGAAGAATCCTTTCTTCACATCTCTTAACGAAAACCTCGACAATTTCGTCACAAGATTCTCACATTTGTAAGATTGAAGTATAATACATAATTTATTGCTATTCGTGATGACCTCTTATCGTTTTTAGCTTGATTTTCCAATCTTGCAATGAAAATACATTTCGCTTTCAAATTAGCAAGTTCTAAGTCTAGTCTTGGATCAATATATTCTATTCTAAGTAGGTTTACCATAATTTCATAGCATGATATTAAGTCCGCCCTCTTGCGAGTCCTTATCCTCCTATCCAGTGGATGGTTGTTGTATGGTTGTCTTACAGGTTTTTACCTGTCTTATATATATTTTTATTTATTAAAGGTCAAGCGAATGGAATTCTGGGAAGCAACCTGCCTGTGAACATGATCTAAAACTTCTTGATTTTTGAAGATAAGCTAAGCTAAACCCAACGAAGTCTTTGTCTCCATGTGAGACCAACAACAAAGTCTCTCCCAAAAGATTTCGCAGGAATAATTTAAGTTTCCACTGAGAAAATTTCAAAGGAACTATTAACCTCCCTAACAAAGGTCAAGGCTTCAGACCCCAGGCATGTGGAGTAATAATGGATCGGGTAGTTATCAGCGGTGAAATAGCAAAGAATTGTAAGGGTACTGACAATATAATAAGGCCCACATTGATGACTTGGAAAGAAGTTGGCAACTCAAACATGAGAACAATTCACTATCTTTCCTTTTGATTTGAACTGTGAATGCTTGAAACGTGAAGTAAAGGACAGATACGAACTATCTCTAACCCTGTGTGTACGTTGAACAAGACATGAGGATGGGAAAGGGCCGTGAAGATGACAAACGTAAATGAGAGGAAGGAGGAAGGCCCTCAAAAAGATTTCGACAGGCGTGATATTGAAAAGCTAAGGTCGTAGAGCGTGAGGTGTCATGGCATCCTTGTCTTTGATTTTGTTGCCCATCTGGATCCCACTGCCGCTGTTGATGTTGATTGTGGCCACTAACGCAGGGTCGGCCCCATCTCTGTACAAGGCTTTGCTGTTAGTGTCAGATTTCGACCAGCGTGATTTTAAAAAGCAAAGGTCGTAAAGCGTGAGCTGTCATGGCATCTTTGCCTTTGATTTTGTTGTCCATCTGCCGCTGTTGATGTTGATTGTGTCCACTCACGCGGGCCCAGACCCATCCATCTTCGACCAACATAAAATCTCATATATATACATTATAGTAAGGGAAACATTATAACTGAATCTCTTTAAAAGATATGAAACATGATATTGTTATTAAATACATTAATCTTGTCTTGAATATATAGTGTACCTAACATATAGAAGGGAGGGGTTTCTTTAAGGTCTATTATAAATATAAAATACTTCCCAGCATGTGTTTTAGAAAGAGTTTGGGTTAAAAAAATAGTAAGGGAAACCCTACTTATAATAAATAAAGATGTAAAAAAATTGATAGTAAGTTTTGATATATTTTCTTTCTTTACCAAGATTCTTATAAATAGGTGCACTCATGATTTTAAACATGATTACTAATATAAACACTATGAAGTTGGTGGAATTATCCCTTAAATCAACTTGCTTTAGTTTTAAAAGGTTATATATTTACAAATTGAAGGAGTAGATAGGGGATTTATTATTTTTATTATATAGAAAAAATATCATTGTTGGAGTTGATAGTAACAATGGTACTTTAAAGTATAGTGAAAGACATTGTGAAGATGACCGAGGTCAGAGTGCAGATAAAGAGTTTAGGTGCTTTGAAAAACACACAAGAGGCATTGGCTCCATGTTGATGAGAATAATGGGATATAATGGTGAAGGATTGGGAAGATGTGGGCAAGGTGTGAAAATACCCATAATGCTAGAGATAAGGCCAAAGAATAAAGTCCTTGGGTATGTAGATTTGATAAGCAGTAGCAGGACTAAATTTGTGAGAGCAGAGAGCAGTACAGAGAACAAAGGTTTGAGAATAGGATGTTGCAATCAATGTGGAAGAGTTGGACACATTGCAACTAGGTGTTGGAACTTACATCCTTATGCAAGTTATGGAGGATATGATCACTCCAAAATAAGTTATTAGCAATAAGAGCATGTTACCAACAAAGTGTGTGTTGATTACAGTTGGATGGATGTGACACAATGAGAGAAGGTGAAGAGGATGTTCAATGCATTCTATGTGAGGAGGTTTGATTCTCAAAGTAAGCCCAAGATAGGACAATGATGTTGGCCTTATGTAGGCAACCAAGCCAAAGCGATAAGCGCTTGGACAACCACTTAATGAGCTGGAGCTCACGAAATATTTGTTACTCGAAAAGTATGATGCAAGAGCATCCATGTGGTAGCTAACTAAGTGATGCTAGCTAGAAATTCCATACAAAGGTCTAGATAAGTGATGTCGGTTGGAAACTGAAAGATCAACGATATTGATTAGCTAGACTAGAAGATAAAGTATTGAGAATAATGACAAGTCATAGTTCTTGCATTTATAAATAAGAGGAGAGGTAAACGAGAGTGGGAGTTTTCTCGATAGAGAAAGACAATGAGAAGAGAGAGGGTGGGAATAGAATCTCTATGTGATATTTGCATACTTCGTAGTCATTATTTGTAATAGCATCATCGTTTTGGTAATATTAATAAAATATTGAATTCTCATTGACCTATTATAACCCATATGGTGTTGTTGCATAATTTGATAATGTGTGTGTGATTAGGAAATGAGTTGTAGGTTCTACTTGTTGTAGTCAGGAGAACTTGGCATCTAAAGCATCTATCATCAATGAATAGTAGTCATCAAAAACCTGCCCGACTTATAGACTAAAGAACCATTATCGACATGCACTGTGCTATCTTGACAAGGGAAAACTTTGTTGTCATAGTTCCCTTTGCCAACATAAAGAGGTTGTCATGTTAAACGTTGTTGTCACCATCGTTGGCATTGTCGTTAGGAGGAATTTGTTATCTATCGTCACAAACTGAGTAAGCCATCATTACCTAGATTGGGTCATCACAACCACAACATTGTCTTCTTAAAAACCCTTTCGTCACTGTCATAACCTAGTCATCACAACTAGTTGTCGACATAGAGAAAGAGAGTTGTTTGTCATCATTGGGTTGCTTGTCGTCACTAATTACTTGTTATTAATTTTTATTTTTCATCATAAATATTTGTCATCATCTATCATATATAATCAACAAGGAATCATTTGTCATATACAATTGACACAAGGTGTCATCTGTGATATACAACCGATGTAGAGAATGAAATCACTTTTGTAAATAGTTAAATGACATTGATTGGATCATCTCTCACATTGATTTATATCACTTTTGTAAATAGTTAAATGACATTGATTGGATCATCTCTCACATTGATTTATTTTTAGAGGTGTTCATTGACTGTTATGATTTTGTTAGACAACGTTGCATCATGAATATAAAAAAAAAAAAAAAATTGGTTAATTATCCCCTAATACAACATTGCATTTTATTAAAACTAATAAATAATAGAGAGGGGTGTTAGGAGGAAGCAAAACTAAACTTGATTCAATCTAATGTTTGATAGATTAGTGAAAAAGATTTTCATTTGTTTTTCAGAAATATTAGACTATCAATGAAGCAATGCATCCATTTAATAAGAATACCCAAAATTTATTAACTACCTTATGGTAAGGGAAAGCTCCCTGGCATGAAACGCCCCAACATAGTTCATATCTAGGGTAAACATTTGTATATAAGTTAGTGCCTACACTACATAGATAAACAAAAGTTACATTTTTTGGGAAAGGATATTTGAAATGTGGTAGATCACATGTTTGATACCTACTATCCATTATTAGAGAGAATCTTAGTATATTATTTTATGGTCAAAGAGATGAGGCTTGTTGAATATTAATTTTTAGATTTCCAACTGTCATATGATAGATAACGATGTATTGTATTGGTTTAGTATCAAAATTGAGATGTTGAGATGATGTTTATAAGGGTGCATTAAGCTATAGAGATCTCAACATAAAATAGTATCATACGTTTAGGTGACATGAAACCCTTTTCCTTCACTTGTAAAGTCACCTCCTTATCAAACACCATTTGTAAATCAAAGGTTTATATTCTATAGATGATGTCAATGGTTGTCACTTCCTTCAATTGTCCCTTCACTTCTCAAGAGTCACAACTCCTAATTTGGAGATACACCCAGGTGGTCATTGCTTTAGTGCATTATCTAGGATTGTACTAAATCCCTTATTCATTCCCTAATGATAAAAATTCTAGTTGGTATTACTAATGTAATGGAGGCACAAGCTAGTTTCTAGAGTTTGTGACTGACATTATTGTGTGGTATCAAGTTTATAAAGGGAGAATCCTAAATTGTCATTCAATATTAGAGCAAATGTGGAGAAACTATTAGAACCTCAAAGAAATTATTAAAGAGGTATTAGGGTTAAATGAGCATTTCAAAGCACTTATCTTCTACCCTTAGTTATCAAGTTCGAGTTCGTTTAGAGTTTGACATTCTTGAAGTTCAAAATAAATTCGACATGGTCAAAAATTCGAAATAAAATTTGACATAAAATTTGATATATTATAAATGTACATATATATCTATCTTATAGTTTATCTCACCTTATAACTTATCTCACCTTAGCTTGATTAAAAATATATATATTCCTTCCAATTCAAAATAACAGGAAATTAATTAATTAAAATTAATATTTCAAAATTAATTAAAATTAATATTTCAAAATTAATTAAAATTAATTGATATTAATGGTATTTTAAAATTAATTAAATATATATTAAATTTCATTAATAATTAAATAAATTTTTTAAATAATTATTAAAATAATAAAAATGTAAAATTACTATTTTAAATATAAAAATTTAAATTATAATTTAAATTTTATATTCAATTTTTTTTTAATTTTATTAAAAATTTTACGCATAACCTAAAACCATACTATAGTCTTTAGGGCCTTGCAATATTCTTGGCAGCACAACAATATTCGCTATAGTTTTTAGGGCCGTGCAATATTCTTAGCAGCACAACAATATTCGTCATAAGAGAGCATTCGTCGACTAAGAAGAAGTTTGTGTACAACCAAGAAAGGAGTGATGTGACCACGGATAGCAGCAATGCCTTTGCCTCTCCTGCGATGCTACCTGCTCATTCCATCATCGCTGCCACCGGTATCCACCATTCCCATATTAGATTAGTCATGGTCGCCAAGTGCATTGCATAGGTGCGCAGGTCATGGCGAACGATGGAAAGACTCCCAATCTCCTTCCATGCGGTAAAATATTTAATCAAAAAATTTTGCATACATTTTTTTCCTCGTCACAACCATTTTTTAATCCATTTTTTCACCTGTTTCTGCGAATTTTTTATATGCCAAATTTAAGGTTTATTCGTCGATTTTTTTTGTTAGCCTTTTATATTCGACGAATTTCAAATTTTATATTAAAAATTCGACGAATTTGATAACTAAGCTTCTACCTTTGTTGCATATATTGAATATGATAGTAGACAAATTAGTGAACCATCCCATTGATCCATTGATGAGAAGCATGGCTATATTGTGATCAATGAACTTAAGGATTAATAGATTGTCGAATCTAATGTGTTAAATGGTCTCTCTCAACTTCGTCACATAGTTTAACATGATACCTTATAAGGGTACCATATAACCAATTAAAAAAGAGAGAACCATTCAAAAAATGTCATAATGATGTCCTTTACTTGAAATAGACATTTTACCTACTTATACTGTAAAATATTATAAATGAAAGATAGTAAATCCACGAAAATGCTAAGAAAATCTTTTACTTGACATAGATCTTTTACTTGCTTTTATTAAAAATATTATAAATAAAAAATAATTTCAAAAAAATATTATACCAATATTTACTATATTTAATCTCTTTTCTAAAATGGAATCTGAAAAAAAAAAAAAACTATATATATATATATAAAGAATTTAAAATTATTCAAAAAAATATATAATCCAAGGCAACAAAGTTTCTTAAATGAAAACCAGTGCTTTTAGTGTTTGGATTATTGATGATAATAGAGAACATTGATTTTTTCTTGACTTGCATATTACAAAGTTTCTTAAACAAATACCATTGCTTCTAATGCTTGACATATGGATAATAATAAAAAATATTGATTTTCCAATTTGGATATTATAATTCTTCATAGTCATAATTGCCTTTACATGGAATTTGCTTTTTTAATTGTATCGTGTGGAATTTTCTTTTTTAATTGTATCGTGTGGACCCTTCTTATCGACTTGCACCGATGCAAAAGTCTCAAGTACCAAATTCTCTTGCAATACCAAATTTTGTATCTTTTTATTTGCATTATGAAGATGTATTAGGTATAGCTTTGATCCATTTTGGTCATTGACATTATACATCCACTTTCTGATATGTGATTGAATAATTTAATGAATTCTGATATGTGGATATTAGCTTCATTAATATAGGTATAGTTTTTTTTTTAATAGTAGCTTTTATTCTTATGTATATTTAGTTATGAATGTTTTACTCTTGATCCACCTCATTTTATTTTTTAGCTAGTGGTCATTGCTAACACCAAAATATTGTAATATTTCGATTAATGACATAATGTAATCTAAGTTTTTTCTTAGGTGACTTCACTAATATTGAAAGAATTATGAAATGATTGATTAATTGTTTGAAAGTTAAATCATTGGGTATTTTATAATATATTCTTTTATTTCTAACGATAGATCTAAAAGGGATTATATAATTCTTTAAAATAAGTCTAATGGCCAAGTTTGGAATTGTATTCTTACTTCTTTTATAGAATATTTATAAACATTGTTTACAAACATAGTTCCAACATGAGTGGTCTCAAGTATAAAAAATTGGTATTAAACATGAGTGGTCTCAAGCAAGGTTATAGGATTTAAATTTATCAAGTTTAATTTTGATTGTATTTTAAAGAAATTTTAAATTTTTTTGGTAATGCTGATATATTTTTTATTAATGAAAGTAAAATTTTATTTTTAATCAAAATCATATGGAACTTCAATTAACAATCATATAGAGGTTAAAATACTTTTTACTAGAATAAAATATTTAAAAAAGATGGAAATATATTTCAATTGTGGGGATTCACAAATTTATTATTGCAGATGCCACGAAGGTGACAGCTCCTCCTCGTCCCAAAGAACTTTGTCCTGGTTGATTTGCGTATGGGATGGAAACGTGTTCATCGGCCCACCCTTTTGTATGATTAGCCCTTTATTCTTAATATATTGTTTTTTCATTCCAAAATAATGAATTTGAAAATTAAATGAAAATAATATTATTGCTAATATTTATTTGCTATTGTTGGAAGAAATTTCTTGTAAATACCATAATACTTGTAAATATATAATAAATAATAATTTAACTAGTTATAATCTGTTTCTTCTAGAATCCTTATGATTGATTCTCAAGGCTGGGCATTCCATCCCACTATAACCTTTTATAAGAGGGAGAAGCTGAGCTTACCAATAGAGACTAAACACACAGCCATACACACACCCACCCCCTCACACACTCATCCAAGTTGATTGACTTAAACCTGTTAAAAAATAACCAAAACCCAAACTATAACCAATCAAATTAACATATTAATAATATCTTTAAAAATTCAAATTTCAAAATATGCCTCTAAAGTGATAAGATATCAGTGTTAAGGGAAACCGTACGTTTGTCTTTTTGTTCGAGCGTTCTCTTCCTCATAATCCACTCTTTTAAATTGGTTGGAAGTAATCTAAGCCTTTGTTAATCTATAACGGTGAACCACCTCGTTCTCATTTCAGGTCCGCATTTTGAGTTTTGAAAATGGGTGGTGTACACTATATCTCTAGAGTGGTAACAATTAATGGAAAGTTATTCGCATTAGATATTTTATTGGTAAGTTCCTTCAATCTTCGAAAGGAGGTCCAGGATTCAAGCCAGGGTTTAAGCCTGGCGGCCTATGTTGAATACAAAAAACCGCGGCTAGCTTGGGAAATGATTTTCCTTAATATAAAGGTTATCTGCACTAGGTACCTTATTGGCAAGTTCCCTCAATCCTCGAAAGGAGGTTCGGGTATCAAGCTTGACGGCCTACATCAAATACAAAAAAAAAACCCGGCTAGCCTGGGGAAGGTTTTCCTTAATTTAAAGGTTTTTGCTTACCAAGAGGAGACCTAGGTTCCAATGGCAAGTTCCCTCAATCCTCGGAAGGAGGTCCGGGGTTCAAGCCTGGTGGCCTACGTCAGATACAAAAAAACCCCTAGTTAGCCTGGGGAACGATTTTCCTTAATATAAAGGTTTTTGCTTATTGAGAGGGGAAGGTTTTCCTTAATTTAAAGGTTTTTGCTTACCGAGAGGAGACCTAGGTTCCAATGGCAAGTTCCCTCAATCCTCGAAAGGAGGTCCGGGGTTCAAGCCTGGTGGCCCACGTCGGATACGAAAAACCCCTGGTTAGCCTGGGGAACGATTTTCCTTAATATAAAGGTTTTTGCTTACTCAGAGGAGACCTAAGTTCCAATCCCACGGGTGTACTCATGCATAGCCAGTAGCCTGATCCGAATCCTTTGCGTGTTGAACCTAACTAATGACGGTGATTTCTTTCTTGCTTGTCCAACGGTCCCATCTGTTTCCTGTTTGTCCTACGGTCCCTTCATGCCACATGTTGAACCAGACTGACGACGGTGTGAACCTTATGCATCCGACAGTCCCCATATCACGTCAGAGTGGGTGTGTTGAAAGCCTTCGCTCATAGTTTGAACTTTGTCAAGTTATTAAAAATTGTAATTGTAACTAATTCATGTATGTAACCAAAAAAATAATTAATTGAAAGTTGTAAGATATTTCTTTATCTTATTAAAAAGACTGAAGCTTCTAATTTTCATAACTAGAAGCTTCCAATTTTCATATGATAGCATGAAAAAATAAATATTAAAATAATAATTTTAATATATTTTAAAAAATAATAATCTTTCAGGATTTTAACTTATTGTAAGTTATTAAAACTTATTCGAACTTATTAATTCCGTATCCCACGAGTAGAAACAACATGCCAAAAGATTGTTCCATGGAAGACTATAAGACAATAGGGGAATTGATATATTTTTTTTATTATTATTTAAGTATTTTTAGTAATTAGTAAAGGCAGGATTTAAATCAAAGGGATTGTTTTTAACAAACTTATTTGCCTCATTGTTGTTGACCCAATGTAAGATGGGGACCACTGGTCCTTCGGGATACGTACTGTTTCCGTTGGTCTAGCGTACACTCAAAGGATTAAGAGTAGATTACTAACTTTGCAAAGGGTTGGCTTCCTTCCAAAGTTTGAACCTAGGTCTCTTCTTGGTAAGTGTCCAACCACACTTGCACTTACCAATCCACCTAACCTTGAGAGTAAAGAATGAATATTAATATGTTTATGTAACTAAAACAAACATGTTTATTTGCCTAAGACTACCTTGCAAAAATAGGGCACAATTGTTTTATTTGAAAACCCCCAAGGACGAGGTGGATTAGTAAGTGGAGGTGTGGGTGGACACTTACCAAGAAGAGACTTAGGTTCAAACCTTGTGGGCAAGCCAACCCTTTGCAAAGGTAGTAGTCTGTGAATCCTTTGAGTGTGCGTTATATCGATGACGGTACGAACCCCGAGCGACAGGTGGTCTCCATCTCACACTGGATCAACAAGAACGAGACAAATAGATTTATTGAGAGCAATCCGTGGTTGAACCCTGTGATGACCAATTACTGAAAATAGTGGCTATAACCAACTCTCCTATGTAATAAAAAAAAAAACATTTTCCTTGAAATCTCCTCTGCAAAAAATTGAATAAAAAGTGTTAATTTACTTCAATTTTTTCTTTAATAAATGTTTTTATATATTTATTTTGATTTAATATTTATTCAAGTTCATTCTCTCTCATATATATATATATATATATATATAAAGGAATATATATATAAAGGAATATATATATTTTAAGGGTGTGTGGTGTTTTGTTTAAATTTCCTATTGATAAATATAGCTCTTGATTGTAAGAGATCTTGGAAAGAGATTGCTCAACCCTTAAATTTCCTATTGGTAAACATAACTCTTGATTGTAAAAAAGATCTTGGAAAGAGATTGCTCAACCCTATGCATAGATTGTAAGAGTTTTTCACATTTATCAAATAAAAATATATATATTTAATTACTATAAATATTTTTGGAAAAAACCTTAACAATTACTTTATGAACATATTTTAACTAAAAAAAATTTCATTTAAAACTAAAACTTTACTTTAAATTTGTTTATAACTAAATGATTCTATATCCTTTTTATTTATCTTAGTTTTAATTTTAATGTACTGCTTACCTGCATTTTATTTATATATATTATCTTCCTTTTAATTTTAGTATATTAATAACTTACACTTCATCATTATATCATAGAATTAATACAACTCATAATCAAAAGAAAATCCATATAATCTTAATACAATAATCCAATTAAAACCCATATAATCTTATATTCCTTTCCTATGACTTGTATTCTTAAAGAATTTTAAAGAATTTTCAGCATTCAATCCGAGCGTCCCACTTTGCAAGCAAATGTGGATCACTACGAAGGTTACAATTACGTGCATCGAAATGCTGCGCTAAAATTCCACGCGCTTTCCGTCACCGACACTGCTTTCCGTACACCCAGCGCTAGAATACAACGCGCTTTCCGTCACAGACACTACCCATATCTCCACGCGCTTTCCGTCACAAACATTGCTTGCACCCCCACAGACAGTGACCGACACAGGCTTTTCGTACACCCAGTATCGGCTTTACGACGAGCTCAAGTCTATAATTACATATTCGCATTCGGGAAGTTCGTTCACAACGCCCCTCTTTTCAGTGCTCTTTCCCATCCCTACGGCCATCCATTTCCTCACAGAAAACTCTCTTTTCTCGCTGTGCCAAAAAACATCGCTCTCCTCACAACAATGGGTGCTTGCCTTTCTATCATAATAAACGCCTGTAATGAAATTGTTCGCTCTACTTTCCCCTCAACGCAACAGGTTCCGGCCTCTGAAGAAATTGCCCCCTCTGCCGTGATATTTCCCTCTAACCCGACCACAATGGCCTCTACTTCCTCTTCCATTGGAAAATATGACGTTTTTATCAATCATCGCGGTATTGATGTCAAGAAGTCGCTTGCAAGCACTATCTACCATACACTCGACATGATGGGAGTGCGAGCTTTTATGGATAGAGAAGAGTTGGAGGCAGGGGAAGAGATCTCGCATGAAATAAAAGAAGCTATTTGGAGTGCTTCTGTTCACATTGCAATTTTTTCTCAGAATTATGCCCAATCTCGTTGGTGTCTGGATGAGCTGACGTGGATGCTCGAAACTGGGAAGAAAATTATTCCTGTCTTTTATCATGTTGAGCCATCTCATCTACGATGGGTGGCTCATGGAACAGGAGTTTACTCTAAAGCATTTTCAAAACATAAGAAGGATGGTAGATACAAGCGAGAAAAGCTCGAAGAATGGAAAATGGCACTTTCCAAGGCTTCCCAAATGTCTGGTTATGAATTCAACGAGCGTCAAAAGTAAGCCTTCAAAACTCCTCCGTGGAAATTTTCTGGAGTGCATGTTTTTTATATTTTCACATTTAGTTAGTAATTCTGTTGTAGTAATTGCTGATTCTTTATTGTTTTAAATATTTATTTCTAGTGATCAGGGGCTACTTCTGAGCAAAATTGTAAATACTGTAAAAGATGTTATGAACGAGATGAAAACCATGCACGTTGCTCCACATCCAGTTGGGCTAGATGAAGCCATACAGGAATTCCAAGACTTTGTTGAGACTCGATCTCAATGTGCACAAAGCAAACATAGTGTAAAAATTGTGGGGATTGTAGGTCTTGGGGGGCGTGGAAAAACCACTCTCGTAAAAAAGTATTTTAACCACAAACGGTCCTCCTACACAGCGTCTTGTTTTCTTTGTGATGTTAGAGAAGGTGCAGCTAAAAATAATCTACATAACTTACAAAAAAAACTTGAAGACCTGTTGCATTTCAAAGAGGCAAAATTTCATCACACAAGCGAAGGCAAGAGAACTTTGGAGCATCGCGTGCGATCCGTAAAGGAGCTCATTGTACTGGATGATGTAGACCACATCGACCAAATGGAAGCCCTGTTGCCCTTGAAGGGCAATTTGCAACCGGATAGTTTGATTATAGTCACAACGCGTGACTCAGGTGTTATTGCATCGTCTGCCTCTCTCTCTCCGTCTGTCTCTGTGTATAAAAAAAGAGGTCTGGATCCGGTTCATGCCAAACAACTTTTTTGTTGGCATGCCTTTTTGAGAGACTCCCCTGAGAAGGGATTTGAAGATTTGGTCGAAAAGTTTTTAAAAGCTTGTCATGGGTTGCCTTTATCCCTCAAAGTTTTAGGGGCGCAATTTTACGGCAATAATAACAGGGAGTACTGGGATTCTGTATTACACAAAATCTCCAATATATTACCTGACAAAATTAAGGAGAGACTGGCGGTAAGCTATGATGCCCTGGATGAAGAACAGCAACAAATGTTCCTGGATGTAGCCTGTTTCTTCATCGGAGAACAAAAAGATATGGCTATTTCAATATGGGATGGATCAAGCTCGGACGGCTTTCTTTGGAGCGGTTGGCACGGTTTTCAGATTCTTGAAAATAAGTGTCTTGTTGAGGTGGACCATGAGAACCGTATAAGAATGCACGATCACCTTCGTGATTTAGGGAGAGAAATTGCAATTAAAAAGACGCCTTCTCGTTTTTGGTCCCATTCGCAGTTTGTTAATAGTCAGAGACCCCTCGAGGTGAGCTTAAATATTTATTTTATAAGCTATTGTCGTCGATGTATGGATGCATTTAAATCTGGTCTGTCAGCTAGTTCAAATATTTTATCAATTTCCAATATAATGTTTGTCATTGAGGAGAGACTGCCGATAAGGGGGATAATGACCGCAACAGGTTCCAGCAATGGTTATTGTGACTTGTATTATGAGCCGCCTTTCGAAGAGTGCATGCAGCTGTTAATGGGGCACTCAACCAGCCGGTCCAGGAGGCTTACGCCTTCCGCCCTTGGGTTACAACTTCTTGTTGTGAGAGGCGATTATTTTAAGGAACAATTCGCGAAGCTATCAGAAGAGCTGGTCTGGCTTCGCTGGTATGATTTTCCGCATGGAAAGCTTCCGTCATGGCTTTCAACGGAAAAACTAAGAGTTTTGGAGCTTTATGAGCCCCACAGATTGGCAGAATTGTGGGGGCCTAATGACGCTGTAAGTATCTTCCTACACCGCTCTTTCTGAACTATATGTTCCATAATGGTTTATTCCTAACTTGCTTGAAATTTGGCTGCAGCCTCCTTCGCAGTTGAGAGAGCTCATTATAAAGATGTCAGACACCTGTAATTTGCAAATGATTCCGGAGACAATAGGAGTCCTGAAGCACTTGAAAAAGATAGTGTTGAATAAAAATACGATTAGCAGTCTCCCAGAAGAGTTTTGTCATCTGGAATCCTTGGAGCACCTGGAGCTAAGTTGTTCAGGCTTATCATCCCTGCCTACCCATTTTGGGAAATTGAGAAAGCTGAAGTATATAAATTTGAGTCATTGCAGGAGTTTGACGGCCTTGCCAGTGTCTTTCAACCAGCTAACCGAGCTACAAAATCTTGACTTATCATTTTGTGGGAATCTCCATATAGAAAAAGACATTCTAGAAAACATCAGAAAACTTCAGAAACTAAATCTTTATCGATGTCTCAAATTGCAACAGTTGCCCAATGACATCACAAGGCAGATGTACTTGAGAGAGCTCTGTTTGTTAGGTACCGGATTGAGGGAATTACCTGCAGACATCGATAGACTGGCCAATTTGGAAGTGCTGGAGATAGGAGGCAATTGCTGGACAAGCTTACCGAACTCTGCGAAATTTGTCCTCTTTAATCAAGTTGAGCATTTCTCGTTGCAGAGAGCTAGAAATTTTACATCTTACTCGCTTAAAACATCTGAAGCTATCTTCATTAGACATGGAGTATTTACCAGAAGGATTTGGGCAGCATGTTAACCTTCAATATCTACAGATTTCGCATTGCCCAATCAGAGAATTGCCTCTTGCAAGTCCAGAAGAGCGTCATTCCAAGAAGCCTGAATTATTGAATCATGTGGATTCTTCAATGTTCAAATTTCCGTGGCTCAAATGGATATATCTGTCTGCTACTAAAGTATCCACCATCTCCATTTCCGAAGATTGTTGTCCTTGTCTCGAAGATGTGACTCTTTCAGGAAACGAAGATCTAATGGAGATAGAAACACTGCCAACAAAACTCAAGCGTCTGCACATATACAGTTGTAAGAAGCTGGAGAACATAAGGGTTGTTGCGGGTCTTGCGGAACTCCAACAATTGGAGATAACAGAGTGTTCCGGGTTGGACGAGCTGCCTAGCTTTGCGGGTCTTGCGGAACTCCAAGGCTTGGGGATAACAAGGTGTTCAGGGTTGGACGAGCTGCCCAGCTTTGCGGGTCTTGTGAAACTTCAACGCTTACACATAGGAGGGTACCTAAAGTTACATAGGTTGCCCAGCTTTGCGGGTCTTGTGGAACTTCGGGTGTGTTGTGTAAGTGCATGCCCAGAGATAGATGAACTACCCAGTTTTGCGTGTTGCACTTGCTTGGAATCTTTGAGTATTAATGTCTCCAGCAGACTCACGAAAATTGAGGGCATAGAAGAATTGAGATCAGTGGAAATTTTGGAGCTGGAAACTTCTTGGAAGGTACCAGGTATAAAAAGCTTGAAGAACCTGGACAAATTGACTACACTGCGAATTACGGCAGAGAGAAGATCAGCTATTGAAACATGCATTCCTCCAAATATAGTGGTAATAGAAATTGGTGGATGTGTTGAATGATTATTATTATTATTATTATTGTGGATAAAATCTTACGTGTCTCACTAAGAATTTTGTCATGTGCAGAGATGCCGGATGGAGATAGTGGGAATGGCAGCGGAGGATGTGGACTCGGTTGTAGGCTCTCTCAGCTTCCCAAACCTCACTGTAGTCGATGAGCTACATAGTCATTCTCGTCGTTATGGTGCAGAATGGTGGGTGATGAAGACTCCACTATCGAATGCAAGCTGTGTGATCGGATGCTTTGTTATATCTTGCTGCTTTCAGGAAGGTTACATTCTCTGTGATGTGGGTGAAGCAGGATCTATGCTTTCCTTAAAGTTAAAGGGGAAACAAGTCTACATAAGTGTCTGGCCCAAAGGTTTTCACTTGAATGAAGGAGAGACGGAATTTCTGTCAGTTGAGACACATGGAGACATACAAATACATAAGGCAATGGCGGTGATAATGAGAAACGGGGAAGAGGAGAAGTCTTTAGAGACACTGCATAAGTTTTTGGAGCTTTTAGAGCGTTGATATTTATAGCAAGTTATCCAAATTACTTCTGGAGTAAATGGAAGAATTTTCTTTCTTCTTGAGTACTTCGTTATCATATAATTCGGAAGAGAGATACCTTTTTGACTTTTGAGAAAGGGCTTACTCACTAAGGACAATGTATTATTAACTTCTTCCAAGTCAGCAGCATAATTTTTATATGGTACGGCTATGTAGCATATTTATCTGTGTGGATGTTATATATTTTTAGTATATATTATATATGTGATTGGATAGCACAATTTCAGAGTTCTATTATGTAGTAGTTTATTTTCACTGTTATAATCATTTTCTATACCTTCATTTTATTTTTATTTTTAGTTTCTTTTAATCATTTTCTAAACTTTTAATTATCATCTCAAATGAATCTTAAAGCTTCAATTTTATATCTTGAATTAATCATAAAAGTTAAAATATTTATTTTTACTTTGTTTTCATTTGTATTTTCTTTTAATCATTTTCTAAACTTTCCCTTATCATCTTAAATAAATCATAAAGCTTCAATTTTATATCTTGAATCAATCATGAAAGTTAAAATAAAAGTGTTAATTAGATTATGACCATAAACTACAATAGGAAGAATCTTCATAATGCTTACTTTACTTTAAAAATCATGGTTAACCTTATAATTATAAATTCCATAATTAAAAAATCACACATACAATTTTTTCATATCATGTTTAAGGTGTTGATTTAATCCCATATAAAACTTTTTTAAGTTTAGAAATTGAGAGGTTTAGTTTAAATAAAACATATAGTTGTCTCCTATAGATCTGGAGAACAACACTCTTAACATCTATTTGTTTGATGTTTAAATAAGACAAAGTAACAATGAGAAAGATCACTTAAATGTAGTATGTGCGAGTAACAATGTCAAAAGTCTCATTGTAGTCAATTCCTTCCTTCTAAGAAAATATTTATGTAATAAGAAGATTTTGTACTTATCAATCTAACGATCAACATCAAATTTGGTCTTATGGACCTATTGTGTCTAAAAATGCCCTTGTCCTTAGGCAAAATATGTATCTCCCAAGTTTAATTTTACATAAGGATTTCAAACTCTATTGCCAAAGTTGATTCTCACTCAACACGTTCTTAAGCTTAAATAAGAGGAGTAGGACCTCCATGTGTATGCACCTTGTAGAGAAAAGCATAATATGGAGGACTCAAATGATTTTTCTATTGAAAATATTTATTTGAGGCTTTGAGTGTGTAGTTTGCCATTTACATAATTCTCATTTTGGTGGGAGGGCAAGTGCCTAAATTAAGAATATTTTTTTAATCTATTAGGAATAGGAGTATCCAGATCTCAAAATTTGAAGGAATATCCACAATTGAAGTATACTCAAAAGGGATAGGTTGGTTGGTAGTGTCCAAGTGCTTATCGGTGGGTTGCTCTGGTTTGATTCCTTAGACAGTGGGGAGTCTTGTTGTCTAGTGGGCTAGGGTTTATAGAGGTTCCCTAAGAAACAAAAATAAAATATCCATAATTGAAGGATGGGTAAGAAGGATCAACCTCTCCCAACGAATTATCCATGTTAGTGAAGGATAAAACAACATCAATTATGGGTATGTATCAATAAGAACCAAATAAGATAAATAAGAACAAATATTCAAAATAAATCCAAATGACTATGAGTGAGAAACTTCTCAAAAATATTATCTCTACAAACATCATATTGTAAGTACTAGAATCATAGAATCAATATGTCATTGACTTCCTCATTATACACAATAAAAATACATTAGTGACTCTTAGACGTAGGCTTATTTTTCTACTAAATGAGGATAGGTTCCCATGCAATTGGACTAAATGTCTTGAAATGTAAAAATAAATGTCACTCATCTTTCCATCTCCAATAAGTAGGAATTACCTTAATTACATAAATGAGAGTCCCATTGATAATGTAATTGACACAATGCATTGATTCTTCCTAATCTTGACATCCATCTTATTCATATGAACCATACAAAAAATTATTTCTATGATACCATTATTATTTCATTCAAGTAGCCCATTTAAATGAGAGTCCCATTGATAATGTAATTGACACAATGCATTGATTTTTCCTAATCTTGAGATCCATCTTATTCATATTAAGCATACAATAAAGTATTTCTATGATGCCCTTATTATTTCATTCAAGTAGTCCATTTTGGTATGAAGTGTAGTGAATAGCCCTTTACCAAGTGATGGCATATATGAGATATTCCTCAAACTCATTATTGATATAATCTCCTCCATTATCAGTCCTTATGCACTTCATCTTCTTCTTATCATTCTTCATCGATGCTGTGGAATCCTTGGACTTTGAAAAAACCTCATATTTAGTTTTAATAGTGAATAAAAATACATGAAGTCAATTTGAATATAACAAATATTTGAAATTAACAAATAATAAAATAGCTATAGGACCATAAAAATATCACGATGGACTAAATCTAAAGGATAAGAAGTACTTTACTTTTTTCCCTTATAAAATGACTCTCTATAATATTTTTCCCTATAAACAACCCTAAAACACTCCATTAGATGAATCAATCGATGAAAGACAACCAATCAAGTTAAGATGATTCATGTCACTCAAGGATCCAAATTAGTGCCCTCAAAATATTATAACCCATTAGTATCATTTATATTAACAACTATAACTAAAGTCCTAATTTGAAGATGGACCTAATTCAAAGATGATGGAGCCTTTCCAATATTATATATACAATCTATCCTAAAGAAACCACATTTTGATAAGCTATTGACTTTGCCAAAATTTTGCCTTCTTCTTGGTGTGAGTGATATGATAATGAAAAGAAGATTAGGTCATTCAACTAGCCCATTTTGGTATGGAGTGTAGTGAATATCCCTTTACCAAGGGATGCCATATATGAGATAATCCTAAAAATCATTATTGATAAAATATCCTTCATAATAAGTCCTCATGGATTTCATTTTATTCCTATCATTCTTCATAATGTTGTAGAATCCTCAAACTTTGAAATGGCCTCATCTTTAGTTTTGATAGTATGAATAAAAACATAATATATATATATATATATATATATATATATATATATATATATATATATATATATGATAAATATTTCAAATTAACAAAGAATAAAATAGTTGTAGGACCACAAAAATGTCATTATGGACTAAATATAAAGGATAATAAGCACATCATTTTTTTCCTTAGGAAAGGATTGTAATATTTTTCCCAACACATAACTCCCAAACACTCCATTATATGTATCAATTGATGAAATACAATCAACCATGTTAATATTATTCATGTTAATCAAGAATCCAAATTAGTACATTCAAAACATTATAACCCATTAATATCATTTATCTTAGAAAATATAACTAAAGTCTTGTCAATATTATACATAAATTCTATCCTAAAGCAACCACATCTTGAAAAGCTACTAACTTGGACAAAATTCCACCTTCTTCTTAGTGTGAGTGATGCTATAAATGGAAAGAATATTTGGTCATTACTTGTACAACCAAAAAAACCATTCAATTATTTATAGTATCAATAGTGACATCAACATATCCTAAAACTTGCAAGGCTAAGTCATTATCAACAACAACTCTTTACTATGTTTCTAATTATAGCTAGAAAGATGCAAATGCTTGGTCATTGTATTATAGCTTTAAAATTAGCAATCCACTCCTAATATAAATAATAAAACCAATATGTTGAGTATATGACCACATGTTATTTATGTGAGGTATTAACATCTTAATAATATAGTGATATAAGAAGTTCTTGGTTGTACCTAGATTTCTTGGTTATTTTCTCAAGATGTTGAATTTAAATAAAATAGATTAGGGATCTATGACCACCCTTCTTAGAAAACCCATAAACTAGGTTCTTTGAGTTCTATATAGTACTCCTAATCAATATTTTTTGGATTCTCATACTCGTTCTTTGAGTACCTCATGATAGTTTTTGGATGCATATATTCCTTACTTGGAAGCTTCCTCATATTTCTCAAAGTAACTTGATGTTAATTAGACTCACAAATACCTTATCAAATGAAGAATATTTTTCCTTCATCAATAGTATATTGTAATGATGGATACTAAAAAATAAATTATAGTATAGAGAAATATAATTGAGAAAATTATTTTCGTACTCACAATTTATCTTTAATTGACTTTTAGTAGTAGTACTATCAACCTTCAAGTTTGCTTATCACACTATATACTTATCAATGTTATGAAATTTATACAGCTAATATTAATAAGCTCTATCAATGATTTATTGGCCTGTATGGTATTGGCCTTCCCAAAAATGTTCCTTAACCTATTTCATACTTCATATTGCTCCTTGAACTTGTTGGTGTAGTGAATCAAAAGGTCAACATACAAACTAATTAGACCATTAGGTTCATCCTTCTTAGGTCACATGGATTAAGTTATTGCATTATCAATAGCTAGAGGATTCTCCATCTCTATGAACATTCATAAACTTCTACGATTGAGTAGAGCAACCACGTTGTCCATTCAACTGTTGTAATTAGTCCATTAGTTGGGGAATAAGAAGCTTGAGGTCCATAGGGTTATTTCATAATTTCATCCCTAAGACAACAAAATAAGATCAAACATGGTTTCTTGTTGTACATAAATAAAAGATCGTATGATCTAAAAAATACAAGTTTTATTTATACAAGTAAATTAGGACCTTTGTAAGATTGCCCTTATAAATAGACAAAAATTCTAAATCAATTTTGAACATTTTTTCTTTCAAATTCCTCCCACCACATGACATACACTAATTGGCTTGCTTTGTTGTACCCCTAAACCAATTGTGTTATGCTACTCGTCTGTATGAAAAATTGTAAAGTGGAAAACTAAGGGCCTATGATTACCATGAGAATATATAAATATAACACATTTTAAATTTCTTCCAACTAGGTGTCACAACAGTTAATAAATTTTCCGCATTGGTGATATAAAGCCACCTAAATAGGTCAACAATGTGTCATTAATTTATCCAAGGTGTAGGTTCCCCCTTCAACATAACTAACATAAGTGAACAAGATCAACATAAGAAATAAGGGAGGAGTAAGGTTTAAATGATCAACTTCTTAAGCACAAATACTTTGATCCATATAGGCTAGCTAGGTGTCCTACATCCACCTTTAAAATAAGAAGATTGCATGACCCTATTAAGGATTCCTAATGACATCCATCCCTTTATAGGTAAACACACCCAAACGAGTAAGGATTTGGGACCCCAACCTCTCAAGTGGGAGTGTCTTGGATTAGCAATGTTGTCCAAGACTTTCATTCACCTTATTAATAGGGGGGACAAAATAAATCCTATTAGGAGAAATCATCACCACCATAACCCAACTAAGAAATATTTAAGGGTCACACCCCTTTCACCTATAAATCCAAGTTGAGGAGAGAAGTATGCAATTGACAAGTTTAAATATTCCATTAGTTTTATGTTATATTTTAGATTTTCAAAATTAAAATATTGAGACAATGGTTGATTAAAAAATGAATTAAAAATTATACCCAAGAAGAAAATATATCAAAAACTTAAACTAAAATCCCCCATAACATTTTGCACAAATTTTCAAAATACATATGCTTTTCTAAGATTCTTGATGGTGCACTTATAAGGTAGTTCTTTAAGAATTGAACATGTAGTTAGTTCTCCTTTGTTTAGAGTTTTTAGGTGTTGCAACATGAGTTGAAGGAACATAGAATCAAATCTTCTAAATCCTATAGTCTAAATCATTATATCAGTCATCGTTAATACTTTGAAAGTGTTTGAAAACATAAATTTTTATTTTCGAATGCTAACTCTCATTAAGTCCATTTCACCCTCTTATATCTATGTCACTTACTTATTTGAAACTTTTCGATAACTTACCAAATATTTTCTAACTTTTAGATTTTTGTATGTAGAAAATGAAGAGAAAGAATGAGCCCTAATAAACTAAATCAAAAAAATAGTAATAATAGAATCAAAAGAAGAAGATAATAGATTCACACATTACACAATATTTATCATGGAAACCCTCAACCGAGAAAAACCAACACAATATTATCTTATTATTGCATTAACTTGACCATCTCCAATACAATAATATTCTCCTTCTATCTCTCTCTCAAACCCTAACGCAAGTGTGATATATAACAAAGGCACATGCATGGATTTTATAATATCATGGGTAAAAATACAAGGGTTCAAATATAGTAACCCTAAAATCCCATATGGGTCTAAATATAACTTAAAAAACCCTAAAAATTTGGCTAGGGGCTGCCACCCATATACCCTTGCTTTTCGAAGGGCTACCACCCCCGAACCCCTATTTGGGGCCCGGTATGACCTTGAACCTCAATGATTATATCATACACAACGTCTAGTACCTTTTAGTGTTAACCCCACAAAAATAACATGGAAAATATTCAACATATTTCCAACATTCTCCCACTTGTTGAATACTTTCCATAGGGGCTAACAACTCCCATTGTTAACTATCAAGGGCAACCATACCCATAGATCTTCTACACCAAGAAATTTTTTGCACAGGTACAACCTTTGTTAACAAATTAGCAATATTCTTCTCTGTATTAACTTTCTCTAATATCACTTGGTTCTCTTCAACCATCTCTCTCACAAAATGGTATTTGATATTAATATGTTTTGACCAATCATGAAAACCAAGATTATTGGCCAAAAATATTGCACTTTGACTATCATTGTTAATTCTCATAACCTTCTATTTAAGACCAACTATTGAACATAACCTTTGTAGCCACACTACTTTACATGCATGAGTTGCTATAATGTACTATGCTTCTGTATTGGATAAAGTAACAGTTGATTGCTTTTTACTCATCCAACTTACTGCCCCTCCAAACATCCTGAACACATAAGCACTTGTGGATCTTCTCTTATCAAGATCTCCAACCCAGTTAGCATCTACAAACTCTTGTAGATTTATAATATTATTACCTTCAAAATTTCCTCCATAATAGATAGCATAATATATAGTTCCACACAAGTATCTTAAGATCCTCTTCACAATAGTCCAATGTTCCTTTATTGGATTTGACATATATCTACTAACTACTCCCACTGCATGTGCAATATCAGGTCTAGTAAAAATCATTGCATACATAAAACTTCCCACAATACTAGCATTTCTTCAATTTTCTCATCTATTTTGGGACACTATTCAGTAGATAACTTTTGACCAATCGGATATGAAGTACATACAGGTTTATAATCTTGCATTCTAAACTTCTATAGTATGAAATCAACATATTTCCTTTGATTTAACCATAACTTTCTATTTGCAAGATCCCTTATTATTTCCATACCCAAAATAATTTTTTTAGCACCCAAATCCTTAATATCAAATTCAAAAGATAGCTAAGATTTGAGTAACTTTATCATCTCCTTATTGTTACCAATTAACAACATGTCATCCACATACAATACAATGATAACAAAATTTTCACCTTCCTTTTTGAAATATACACATGGATATTCTTTTCTTTATCCAAGCCCAAGTGTCAAGATAAACCTATCAAATTTTTGGTTCCACATCCTTGGAACTACTTCAACCCATAAAGAGACTTCTTCATCTTGCATACCAAGTCCTCCTTACCTTTTATCTGAATGCATTCTAGTTGTGACATATATATATCTTCATCAATTTCACCATGTAGAAAAGTTGTCTTTACATCCATCTATTCTATTTCAAAATCAAAAGCAACAAAAATAGCCAAAAAAAAATTAATTGAAGTTAGTTTAGCTATAGGAGAAAAAATATCACCAAATTCAATTCCCTCAACCTGAGAAAATCCTTTTGCTACCAAGCGAACCTTGTATTTCTCCAACTTTCCTTCTATATTGTATTTATTCTTGAATAACCACTTACAACCAACAAGTTTTCTGCCAGGAGGTAATTTCACCAAGTCCTATGTCTTATTTTTATCCAAGGACTCCATTTCTTCTTCCATAGCCCTTTTTCAAGACTTATTTTCACTTAACTGGAGTGCCTCCTTTATAGTCTTAGGTTCTTCATTAGTAACTGATAAATTAAACGTAGAATAAAAATTTAAAGGACTATACATGTTTGAAAGTCTTCTCTCTTGATCTAATCACCTAAAAATTGGAGTTCTAGGTTCTACATCTTCAGCTTCCTCCTCACTTTATTCCTCTGAATATTCCTCTTCAGACTCTCTCTGTAATTCAGGTTCTACCACTAGTTCTTCCTCCTGTTCCAATTTTACATGCACTATTCTTGGTTCTTTTCTTGGTTATATTTCCTATTTTAGAACCCCTTTTGTTTCTCTAAAGATCACATTACAACTGTAAACAACCTTCTATGTTTTTGGGTTCCACAACTTATATCCTTTAACACTAGTACTATAACCCATAAATATGCATTTTTTAGATTTATAGTTTAGCTTAGTCCTTTTCTATTTTGGGACATACATATAAGCATCACAATAAAAGACCCTTATATGTTTGAGATAGGGTTTCTTACCAATCCATACTTCCTGTGGAGTCTTGTACACCAAAGCTAAGGTAGGAGATCTATTGATGAGATAACAAGATGTTAACACAACTTCTACCTAGAACTTCTTTTCTAATCCTACACCATTTAGCATACTTCTAGCTTTATCCATCAATGTCTTATTCATTCGTTTTGCAACCCCATTCTGTTGTGGATTTTACAAAGTTGTTCTCTACCTTTCTATTCCATAGTCCTTGAAAAATTGCTCAAATTCATTAGATCAATACTCACCACCATTATCACTTCTCAAAACCTTTATATTTTTCTCTACTGATTTTCTACAGGAGCCTTAAACTCTTTAAATTTATTAAAAACCTCAGATTTGTTCCATAGAAAATATATCCATGTCTTTCTTGAGAATTCATCTATAAATGTAAAAAAATAGATAGATTTACCTAATGATGGTACTTTTGTAGGTCCAAACACATCACTGTGAACTAGATGTAGAATTTCTTCAGACCTTGTAGCACTACTTGGAAACTTGACTCTAGTTTGTTTTCCAAAAACACAATGCTCACAAAAATTAAAATTTAATGAGCAATCAGAAATTACTTCAGCCATACCTTTCATTTTAAATGCTCGAAGTCCTTTCTCACCAATGTGCCCCATGCGTTTATGCCACAACATTGTCTTCTCTGTAGGAATACTCGAAGCCATTTTAGTCGTATTATTTTCTTGCACCACTAAAGAGTTATTGCAATTAATACTTACAGTGCTAGCCTTAAGTCTGAACAAAGTTCCTGTGCAAACTTCCCTTGCCAACACCAAATATCCATAAACTATCTTGCAAGTATCCTTATTGAATACCACATTCACACCTACATCATTCATCTTACTCACGGATATCAAATTCCTTGCCAAACTCGAAATATGCAACACACCAAGAAGGGTTTTAATTCTTCCATATTTTAACCTTAGCTTGACTCTTCCTCGACCTATTATTTTATATGTCAAATTTTCTCCCAAGAATACTTTACCTCCATCTATATTTTCATATTCACTTAACCCCTCCCTATGAGGACTCATATGAAAAGAAGCATTTGAGTCAATAAACCATGAGTCATGGTATTCACTTGAGCAAGCTGCAACCAAGAATAAGTCCCCTGAATCTTCATTTGTGGTCTTATTTTCTATAGAAGATCCTTCATCATATGATTGATTATTATCAACCTTTTTAGATCTACAGTTTCTTTTATAATGCCCTACTTTACCATAATTCTAGCATTTCCTCTTTTTTGAGACAACATATTTACCCCTAGATTTTGAATTCTTTTCTCTTGATTTATTTTCTCCTGATTTCTTTTTGCTTCTTTCTTGAGAACGACCTCAGAAAACCAAGGCATCCTTTTTTATGATAATCCTCAAAATATTTTCATCTCATATCCTCAGAAAACAAAGTTCCTACTATATCCTCTAATTTCAATGTAGATGTAGTATTGGTGATAGCCATAACTAGGTTATCTCATGAATCAGGTAATAAACAAAGTAAAGTAATATATTTTTCCTCTTCATCCATGTTTACTTCTACAAAGGTTAGTTGACTTACCACAGTGTTAAAAGCATTCAGATGTTCAACCACAGATTCACCATCATTCATCTGAAGCGAATACAATTTCTTTCATAAAAAGAGTTTATTTACCAATGACTTTGTCTAATACAATATTCTCAGCTTCTACCATAATTGATTTATCATGGTATTTGTAGATACATCCAATAATACAAAGCTAGATCAGCACAATATGATAGAGCTTCTTGTCTTCCTATAGATTTTCAACCAATCCTCATCTATCATTGATGTTGATTTTGTTCCTGAGACCGCAATCCACTAATCTCTATCAACCAACAGATCCTCCATCTTGAGTTTTCACAACTCAAAATTCTATCCATTAAATTTCTCAATCTCTATCCATGTGCTTCCTATATTTCTCCTTTGCCTGGATCCTTCCATGTACGACTCCCACTCAAGATTTAATTTATCATAGGGTTGAAACCCTTATTCCTCGAATAAATCTAAAACCTAGCTTTGATACCAAATGAAGAGAAATAATGAGCTTTGATAAAATAAATCAAAAAAATAGTAATAACATAATCAAAAGAAGAAAAAAATGATTTTTAAGGTCCAAGGTGTAGACCAATTGGTTCATCCAAACCCCATAAGGGGGGCGAAGGTCCAAGGTTCAAATCTCGGGCCTCATCGGACTGAATTCTTGTCCCTTTCTTGGTTCTTTCAGTGGCGTAAAATGTTTAAAATGATTGTGGTATGGTGGTTATAGGGGCAGACCGCGCAAAGATCTGTGTGGCGGCTTCTGGGGCAGACAACACAAAATACTGTGGCGGCCATAAAAGTTGGATAGCCTACCCGGATTCATGGCGGCTACCGATTCCACCATGTAAATTTAAAAAAAAAAAAACATAATCAAAAGAAGAAGATAACAGATTCACATATTACACAATATTTATCCTAGAAACACTTAATTGAGAAAAACTAGCACATTATTATCTTATTATTGCATTAACTTGACTGTATCCAATACAATAATATTTTTCTTCTATCTCTCTCTCAAACCCTAATGCAAGTACAATATATATAAAGAAGGTACATGCATGGATTTTACAATATCATGGGTGAAAATACAATAATTCAAATATAGTAACCCTAAAAGGCCATATGGATCTAAATATAACTTTAAAAATCCTAAAAATTTGGCATATCGTACACAACGTCCATTACCTTTTAGTGTTAACCCCACCATAATAACATGGAAAATATTCAACATATTTCCAACGAGAAAAGCTACAAATAAATTTAGTTAAACCCTAATGATGTTTGACCAAGTTGCACTATAAAATATGTGTCCATTTCACATCATTATAGGAATTTTTTAAGGTCTTGGAAAAGTGATTTTTGATATTTGTAGCTTCAAATGGTTCCCATGTGGTAAATTTTTATCTCTTCAAAAGCTTCACCTTTTTTTTTGGTGAAAGTCTTAAACAGTAAGCTATTGAGCCTCTCCCAAAGCTCAACTTTATCACATTTTTCCATTTTCTTGATATTCTTCTCCTCTATATCCTTTAATTTCCTTCTCATTATATAAATGTTTAGTTATGCTATCTTCTTGTCATCCTTTTCCTATTTAAACTTTTCCCACTAAAATTTTAAGATTGCATCCATGTATTCTTCTTATTTTTCATGTAAATTCTTCCAAAATTTTCTTTTCTCCATATTGGTAAAGTCCCACACAAAAATAGAGAAAATATGTAGAATACCAAAAACAAATAGACAAAATCATATTTAAAATTTCCTTACTTATTAAATAGAACTCTCAATTCTAGATCATTAGTTTTTAAATTGGCTAGACCATTTAATGAGATGGGCACTTCCACAAAGAGTGAGGTATAGAAGGGAGAAGTAAATATGATATCTAGTCTCAAAAAATATTATGGTAAAGGGAGGTGAAGATCTTGTTGTTCTAAGTTCAAATTTATCTTCCTTGAAATAAACCACCATCATTTTAAAAATCTATTCTATTGAACTTTTATGTTTTTTATTTAAGCATGTTCCAAAACATAGATAAATATTTATTAAGTTTGAAGGAAAAAATATTATTAACTACATAATTATCTATCTTATGTTCTATCAAATTACACGGGAAGGCTAAGGAGCCCTCTTCAACACTTGCCATTGATGAAGAAATTAAAACTAATGATTAGTATATAGATAGAATCCCTTTATGTAAGGTCTATACATAATGTATAGGTCAAATATTTAATCTCTCGTCATTATAAACTACCAATCCAATATAAAAGGTATTAAATGTGTGAAGGAATATATCAAGGAAATTTTAAAATGAAGGAGATAGAAGGGGTCAAGTGTCATCTAGGTAAATTGTATCCATAGTTCTCAAATACTAGAAAATCTTCTTCTTGCAATAAAAACAAAAGTAGTATAGGATTTGTCCCCAACAATTTAGAATTTTAAGAAAACCATAATAAATAAATAGTATGGAGGATATCCAAGGTAATTTAATCATTTTAAGGCAACACAAGAAATAAAGTACTAAACATGATAACACTTACTCTCTAGTGTTCTTATGTAACAACCCTTTTACTAACAATGCAAATCATATCATAATCATAAACACATCCAAATCACATTTTATAAAGTATTCTTGATGATATTCATCACATGTTTCAAGTAATTATTTTGTCTTGAATATAGTTTACTCAACTAAATTGATTGTATCAATCTTTAGATGAACCTGGTTTATCAACTTTTAAAGTATTTAGGTATGTTGTGAAGAGAACATGATTCCAAATATAATCCTTAAAACTAATGGTGTTTTAAACAAGATTGAATTGAACCACTTTTTCAACTCTAATATTAAATTTTTACAAATACAGATTCAACCAATTAGTCAAACATAATGTTTTATACTTTATCCATATATAATATATGCAACATTCTTATTTATCAAGAAACTATTGTTAGTATAGACAATAGTATAACCTAACCAAAATTTACCACCTCTTACAACATTCATGTCGATAAATGCTTGTTTCTTATTCATGAGGTTTGACACTATTATATTGAAAAATTTTATTTGTTCGTTATCTCATAATCCTCGCACTAGATTCATGTTAGCCTTGTAGCCCATCATTCCAAACTCAAAAATAAAAATCAGTAAACAACTTCTATTTCCAATATGCATATAGTCTCATAAAAATCAAATAATTCCATATTAATAATGCATACAACTATCTACACATCAATTTTTATTATCCATTTATAGGTATCTCACAATCTCTTAGTCTACACCATGGTCTTACTCTCATCCTTCCATGTGAATTAAAATACAACAATAATAGCATATAGTACTCATATAAAGCCATAAATCATGGTTAAAAGTAATATAAGATATATATTACCTTATAAACAGGATTTGGATCCACTCCTAAGTGATATTCTCTATTGAAATTCAAATAGATTATGAAACAATTTTGATTTAAAATCCCATTTTTTTTTAGAAAGAATTGTTTAGACTACTATTAGTAACAAAGGAGATTACAATGACCCATGAGGAATACCATAGTGGTAAATCCTTGGGTTTTCATGCAGGAGACCCAAGTTCAAGCCCCAGTATGAGGGGACTGGAATCCCTCATAAAACCCGTGTAAACTCAAAAATTTTATCAAGTGGTATTAGCTCAACTGGTTATATTCCTCAATATTTAAGGAGGAGACCAAGGTTTAAATCTTGGTAAGTGATACATGGATAATATTCAAGCTTTGTTATAATACCACTATGTGGTTATGATGTAATATAGGTGGGACCCATTTCAATCCTATATAACCAATAAAAAAAGAGATTACAAAAATTCTTAGCAAAAATCTGCAATGTCACGAGGATAATTAGAACTTATCATTCCAAAATTATTTCCAAATCTTGAGATCTTCTAGATAATATATCCACAACTATTTTTAAAAACATTTATTAGTTCGTTGATGCAATATAGATTATCTATATATAAACACTCATATTCAAAAAATATAATATCATATATGCTCAATATTTTAGACCAAAGTTCTTTAATCAGAAGAATGTTTACTATATTTTCATGACCTATGATATTTACATTCATCCAAAAGTTTCTAGGTAGTAGTATCTTGCATTCATACCAATTCAATTAGTAGTGATAATACAAATGAGGTCAAACAATATTTGTGTAGGTAAACTTATATATAATATATCCACTATTTTTTTAAAACATTTCATTAGTTGGTTGATGCAATACGTATTATCTAAACATAAACACCCATATTCAAGAAATACAATATCATATATGCTTGTAAGACCTAAAAATATGGGGATAAGGTCTCACACTCAACAATCACTATACAAAAAAACACCTACACTTTAAAACTAGGGTTCTTTGTTCAAGTTTATTTAATTAATAAGATATAATACAAACACAAATAGAGCTAACAGAGGCCTTAGACAAGGATATTCTCTGTATCCTTATTTGTTCATTATTATGGTAGAGGTTTTAAGTAGGAACTTAAATAAGGCTTCCAAATATGAGCTTATAATTGGAATTAATGTTAGTAATAGCATCAACAACATCACCCATCAAAATTTTGTAGATGATACAACCCTTTTTGGAAGGGCAAGGATAAACAGGGCTATAGTTTTGAATAACTTTTTAAAGGAATGTGAAATAGAATCAGGGCAAACATTTAATAGGATAAAATCCAAAATTTACTTCCTTAAAACTCCAACTAATATCAAAGCAATAATTTATAGGTTACTTCAAATGGAGGAGGCAAATTTACTAGCAACTTATCTAGGGATGACTTTATTTGAGGGGAGAATGAGGATAGAAAAATGGAATCTAGTTATTAGTAAAGTTCATAATAAATTTCCAGATTGGAAAGGTAGATGATTATCGTTAACTGGAAGAGTGCAGTTAATTAAGTCGGTCTTATAGGCCATTATAACATATTATATGTCTTTGTATTCTATGCTAAAATTAGCTGAAAATTTTTTAATCTATATTATGTGATCATTTTTATGGTCAGGTTAACATGATAAAAGAAAATTTCCTTTGGTGAAATGGAGCAAGGTGTGTGATGATAAAACTAGAATATGTCTTAGTTTAAGAGTTCTTACAAATGCAAACTTAGCTTTGAGGGGAAATGTAATATGGAGATTATACAAAGAGATTCAAAGACAATGGGCACGAATTCTTCTAAGTATGTTGAGCCCAGTGACCCAAGTGTAATATTTACTGCATTCTCTATACCAAATGGTTCTACTCTTTGGAATGGTTTAAAAAAATTTATTTTATCTAATGATTAAAGGTTTATGATGGGTGGTGGGAACTGGAGAAAATATTTCTATTTGGATGGATACTTGGTGTGATAAAAAACCACTCAATTTAGATCCAGTTTTGAAACCTTGGATGATTGTTGGGGATATTACATTATTTTGCCCCCTTGTAATATTAGTTTGGTAGATGATTTATATTTGTATAATGTATGTATCAATATGAGATAAAGTGCAAAATTTTAAGAGATAATGAAGAGTCACATGATATGTGACTTATATGAGAGATTTGTCTTTATATGAGGAATATGAATGGTTACTCGAATGAAAGAGGAGAGCAATAGTTAGAGAACTAAAAATTCATGAAAATGATATATTGGAGGTAAAAATCCATGCAATGTAATCAATATGTATCATTAATGTAATCTTTGTATATTATGTTCATCCAAGTTATTATTTTGCAAGAAATTGCTTGTAATATATTGTTGTAATTTCATTGTTAGTAGCATTGATTTGATTTATCTTTAGATCCTAGATAGAGCTTTTTGTGATTTAATCTATTCAAAAATATAACAGTGGTATCAAAGCCATGAGAGAGATTTGAAGAAGGTTCAAGTTAGAAGATTTAAGAAAAGAGATAACCACATCATATTTGGGATAATCATCGTCATCCATTGACAAGCCCATAAGGATTTGTGAAACCAATTGAAGGAAGAAGGATTTGGAAAAGAAGGCCAAGTTTGAAGATAGAAATCAAAATCTGGAGGAAATTAGAGTTGCAAATTTTAGAAATTTTGGGTAGAAAATTGAAGAAGATAGAAGCAGTTTTTGGGCAGCATTTAGTGAAGGATAAGAGCTACATTTTTTCAATATTTTGAACAAGTTGAAGGAGAAAAGAGTAGATTTTTGAAAAATAATTTGAGAAGGATAGCTACAAATTTGAAGGTTTTGGACAACAAAAAGGTGAGCAAGTGAGTAATATTTGAAGCTTTTGGACAATAAAAAGGTGAGCAAGTGAGTAAGAATGAATTCTAATAAACAAGGAGAAAGAGGACTGCAATATTGAATTTAAAAGTGCATCTTAATTAACCATTCGTAAGAGTGTTTTATTAAGTTTTCTAGCATATTTATCAAGAATAAAAACAACAAGAAATGAGGCATTGAAGTCTTAGTTTTTTAAGATGAATTTCGGAGCTACATTACAACCATCAAACCTGCATCAAGCTATAGTAAAATATAGTAAGTTAGTGCAAGTATAACATGGTATTTACAAGCTAGAAAAATAAGCAAGATATGAAAGGTATAAGACAAATGAAGTGCAATCTAAAAGTTGCAAAAAAACAACATCGAGTGGAGGATAAAACTAAGGAATAAGCCATCGATTATGTGGATAAACCATCGAGCAAAGAAAATAAACCATCAAATAATAACCACCATGCAAAGGAGAAGAGCCATTGATTTTTAGGATGAACCATCGTGCAAAGGAGAGGAACCACCAAGAATCATTGTGCAAGGGTGAACCATAATGTAAGGGAAATCCAAAAAAACATGAAAAGGAAGAGCCACCAAGTTGAAATGAGGATCCACCGAGTTAAGGAGGAGGAGCACAATTTTGAAAGCCACAAAATATTATAAGAGCCACCATAAGCTTCATTCCAAGGAGCATAATCACTGTCGACAAGCATTGGAGTATGAGTAGTAGAAGAGGCAATTTTTGATGTCAAAAAGGCATAAAAATAAAAACCAAATGATGGGGTTTGCAATAGTGGCAAGGAGGAGGTAAAATTTGGCATTTGTAAGCACCAATATGTAGGAGAAAATGTGGTATTCAATGCTTAGTAATGTGATGAGGTTACACAGTTGACCGAGCATTGATAAAGGAAGGAGAGCACAAAAAAATCGAGTTCCAAAGAGATTCAGAACATCACCAGGGAGAGCGCAAGCATTGAAGAGAGTGTAATCAACATTCACTAAGTTGTTTTAGAAGTTGAAGAAACTTTATTCTACATGGCACATTAAATAAGGAGTGTCAAATTTCATTGGAGGAAGATTAAATATTTTTAAAATAGCCATTCAACCATGCAAGGTAATAAGCAATAAAGCATATTTTTTTAATTCAATTTGGTGAGTGTATGAAGGAGACTAAAGTCTACAGATGTTGAAGAGTTAAAAATGTTAGAGAAGCCAGAAACATGGGGGCCAAAATTTTTGTGCATCTCATAAAGGAGGTAAAATTTTAAGTTTATTTTTTATTTTATAAAGGTTGGAGAAATAAGGGTTGATTAATATTAATTTTTTTTAAGGTTAAACCTTATGAATATAATTTCACCTAGATTAATTATGCTATTGGATAAATAAGGAATATAATTGGTGAATTTAAACCCTAGAAATCATATTAAGCAATTTTGGGATGTTTTGAAGATTTTTGAAGAGTCAATTTGAAGTTTTGAGAATTTAATTAGAAGTTTTGTAATTTGAAATTCAATTTTAATAATTGCATATAATTTGAGATTTGGATAAATAAGGTTTTCAACATCGAATTTGGATTATTAAATTTGCAAGTATTATTTACAAAATTGCTAAAGTTTTAATTAGGAAGCCATAAGGAATTCAACATCAAAATTTGTTTTGAAAAACTAGAAACTAAGAAATTTGTTGTTCAAAAACCTAGAGAGTTATAAGGTTGTCAAATTCAAAGGAACATGTCAAAGAAAAAATAAATGATAAATTATCAAAGAGTAGAAACACAAAAACCTAAAATACATGAGTTGTAAAACACAAATGAAATAGAAAACTTATATTTTCAAGAAAAACCAATATACATTGAAGATGACTCACTAGAAAAGACTAAGAAAATATTGGAAAAGTTAAAAGGTTGTACTCAAAAAATGATAGAAAAAATTGAAAGTCAAAAGAATACATCAATGAAGGAAAATAAAGTTTTGCAATCAATCATGAGAGAAGCCAAAGATGAAAGTTTTTCAATACTAGAAAACTATCTACATTTAAAACTTGATGAAGTAGAAATAAAATCTAAAGATGTTTTTATATTACCTTATAATATAGGAAATATAATATATATGGCATTACTTTCTAATGAAGTTCTAAAAGGCAGAATAGAAAGCAAGAACAAGGTGAAGAATTAGGGAACAAACCAATGATGAAAGATGTCTCTTGCAATACAAATGATTTAAGGCCAATGATGATTGATTCATGTTGTGACACTATAGAATTAAAACCATTGATGATTATTTTGCATATATGATGGCTTGCTATAAAGGGTCAGAGTCAGATGTCTTGTGCAAGACCTCCCCTGATTCAAATGAAATTCAGATCTTGGATATTCTTATCAACGGTATCCTTGAGAGGGATTCTTGAAACCTTATCAAAAAGTTTCAAGGGGGTAGACTTGATGTTGAATCGCTAAGAATATGGGCCCTATTTTATTGGAAACCTCTAGGTTTTCTTGAGGTGGTGGCTATTCCAAGAGTTTTAATCATTTTTAAACTAAACTGCGAGGAAGACTCTATCAGGATCCTAAAAGGAGGACCATGGTTATTCGGTAAGAGAGGGTTTTTCCTTCGAATATGGGAGTTGGATTTTAATCCACATACCCAGAGGGTAAATTTTTTCCCTCTATGTATTAATATTCCATAACTTCCTCTTCAATTTTAGCACAAGAGCATTTTTCAAATGGTGGCTAGCAAGATCAATGATCTGATATCCTTCAAATATCCATGAAAGTCAAAAACTTATATCAATATTGCTAGAGAGTGTGTTATAATAGACATAGACAAAGATCTCCTATTTTTTGTGGAGTTGGTTTCCAAGTTGGGTTCTTGGACCCAAGTGATCATTTATGAGAATAGACCCCAGGTCTACCAAGTTTGTGGTAAGGTGGGTCATCTGAAGAATGCCTCCTCCCTTCGATCGAAACCTCCCCGTAAATCAACTTTCCCCAAGAGGAAGAGTAATGTTAGAAAGTTGTTTTGAAAAGAGATAACTCAAAAGGAAAATATAAGATGCTTGATCATGATTCCTCTACTGTTGTGACTTCTCTTAAGGCCTTAAGTGAGGAGGATTTTGAAATATCCTCGATTTCTTCTAATTTATTTGATGGAGAGGAGTTAAACTAGCCTCCTACAAAGGAAAGGAAGGAGACTTTGAGGTCTAGGGGTGTTCTCAACTTCCAACTATTGAATAAGGTTTTGAAAAGGTACATCCCACTGATATCATCCTTCACAATAACTTTAATTTCCATGATACTAAGGAAATATTAAACCAACAAGTGGTGGTAACCCTTGTTTCTTATCATGGTCCTATTCTGGAGAAAGGGTCCCCAGGATCCAAAACCAAAAGCCATCACAATATTAGAATTGATACAAGGGTGGAAATATGTTTTTGGTAAGCCTAGAAACTGAACTCTCAGGAAGAGAGAAATGAAAGCAACAATTACTGATGGTATTCAATCTCTTTTATCCATAGATAGAGCTAAATCCAAAAGTTGTAGATAAATTAAACTTGATAAATTCAAGTCTTCTCATCCTAAAATGGGTGAGGCTAAGTCCCCTCCTAGCTCTTCCAAATGATGTTATACTCTTCGAACATCATAGGCCTTAATGGCTCTACTAAATAGAGGGTGTTAGCTTATTTGAGAAGATGTCCCCGAATATTTTATTTATTCAATAATATAAATTAGATGAGAATAGATTCACTTGTGTTTGATAGAGGGTGTGGAAAAATGTCAAGTTTACAACCTATCAGGCCGATGGTGCCTTGTGTGGTCTTTTGTGCTTTTGGGACACTTCAAAACTAAAGAACACAAGCTTATACTGAGAGGGGGTGAATAGTATAAGATCAAATTTTACTTTTCTTTCTCAAACAATATTATCCAATATATCAATGGTAATATCAACAATAGTAATCAAAGTAATGCATAAATAATCACACACAATAGAGACACTAATTTAACATGGTTCACCCAATGTGGGCTACCCCACAAAGAAAATATTTCACTAAAATTTTCTCAACAAATCCCTTGGCAATCCTTCCCTATTACAATGTTTATGAATATTTGTCCAAAGGATATAAATTCCCTAATCAATTTTATGGACACCTATCCATAGGATAACTCTTTCCCCTTTTTTGGTTTGTGGATATCTATCCATAAGAGAAATCCTCCTCTACTCTAGTTGGTGATATTCTAGAAGACTATTGCCTCCACTGCACTGGCTTGTGGATCTCTCTCCACTAAAGACTTCTATCCTCACTCAAAAAACCTTCTTCCTCACTTCCTTGGCTAATGTATCTCTATCCACTAGAGACTATTGTCCTCTACTCTTTCACCTCCAAAGCTTACTCTCAACTCTGCTCAATCTCTATCTTAAATCTGTGCTAAACATTATCCTTTGATCTAGCATAAATCTACTCACAATTCTATCTCTGGTCTAGCACAAATATACCCTCGAATCTATAGCAAACACTGTTCTCAAATCTATCCTCAAGACTTAACACAAAGCTCTATCCAATCACAAATCAACTCTGCTATATCTGACTCAATCCTTAACTCAAAGCTTGAACAAATCAATCAATCAACTCTACTCTCATTCTATTCAAAGACTTACCTCAAATTTATCCACAAGTCCTCTTAATAACTTGCTCAATCTGCTCCCAAGTATTCACAAAGGCTTACCTCAAATCTATCCATAACAAGTCCTCTCAATAATTTGCTTAATATGCTCTCAATTCTTCACTAAGACTTACCTCAAATTTTCTCAACACGTCCTCTCTAGAACTTGTCCAATATGCTCAACAAGTCTTACCTAGACTTGCCTCAAATATTATCAATAAGTCCTCTCTAGAACTTGTCCAATATTCTCAACAAGTATTCACCAATAACTTGCTCAATATGCTCTCAAGTCTTCACTAAGACTTGTCTTAAAATTGCTCAACAAGTCCTCTCTATAACTTGTCCAATATGCTCAAAAAGTCTTCATCAAGACTTACCTCAAATCTGCTCAACAAGTCATCTCTAGAACTTGTCCAATCTTCTCAACAAGTCTTCCCTAAGACTTGTCTAATCTACTCTACAAGTCTTCTGAAAGACTTGTCTCAAATCTTCTTGCAAGCTTTCACAAAAGCTCACACAAATTTATCCTTAAGCTTTCACAAAAGCTTACTCAACTCTGTCTTTAAGTCCCCTCTAGGAATTACTCAAATCTACTCACAAGCTTTCAAAAAACCTTACTCAACTCTGTCCTTAAGTCCCCTCCAATACTTACTCAAATCTGCCCACAAGATTTCACAAAAGCTTACTCAAACAACTGCAATACTTGCATATAAAACTCAACTTAATATCTTTAAGAAAACATCTTCAATCACAGAAACAAGTTTCACTCAAAATATTGTTTAACTAGAGAAACATATAGAGAATGGTAAGAGACTCAATATGTTTCACATTCACAAATCACTCTATCACTTTCAAACTCACTTTCAAATCAATTTAGAATAAAGAATAATTTGTTGCACAAATATTGAACTATCACTCCAGTGCTTTCAATCAATAAAGCTCATTCAAATTCACTCAACCATTCACTCAATGAAACACACCTTGCTTACAAACCCTAACCAAGTGTTTCACTATAATTCCAACAACTCACACTATGGAACTCAAACCTTGACTCAAGATGATTCTAGTTTTTACATAACAATGATACTCATGATATTTCACTAACCCTAACTCACATAACAATGATACTTATGATTTTTCACAAACCCTAACTCAAGATAGATCTCAATCTCACATAACAATGATACTCATACTCTTTCACAAACCCTAGTTCAAGATGGTTCTCAATATCACATAACAATGATACTCATGATCTTTCAACATCCACAAATCATGCACATGAAAACCTACTCAAACATTTCCAACAATACTTATCAAACAATCCTTTTCACTCCAACTTTATATTTCACAACATTCAATCAATCAATATTTCACTCATGAGAAATATGTGCCCATACCTTTTTTTTGATGGAGATATGTCTTCAAAACCTGTCTTAAACACAATCAAATCCTCTTTGCCAATTTTAAGGTTAGATAACAACCTATCTCAAAAACTCCACACAAAATTCTCCTTAATATTTATTTCACCATACAAAAATATTAAGTCTCAAGTACACCTTATAATCTTCAAACATTTCAACATATAATTAGCAAACATTCAAATAATTCATTTTCACAATAATTCACTTTAGAATTTAAATGCATAAAATAATCAAAATGACTTCCTTATATCTCCCTACTCAAAAATGCATTATCAAAATAATTAACACCACTATTAAAAAATATTCCAATGAATTTCTTAAACCAAAATTAAATCATCCAACACTTTCAACCAAGGCAAAATAATATTTTTTGAAACCACCTTATCACTCCTTAAGGCACATACCATCAACCTTAGGACCAAGTGCAAAATCCATAATATAAAAAAAATAAATACATTTTTGTGTATGCAGCTTCGGTGGGATTCGATCCCCTGTCGTGCTATCGCCATCGCCCTAGTTGTGGCCTAACCGTTGCGTGAGCTAGGTTCTCACTTGGGAAGTGAAAGCACCTTGTACACTTTATTCCTCCTCTTGGCACTGAAATCCAAAACAAAAAAAAACTTTGCCCTTGCTACCATTGAGACTCGAACGCGGAACCTCCGCTCACCCTGTGCCTTACACACTAATGACTTGCCACTAGCCCAACCAGTTGGTTGGTGACAAGGCTTTAGGCCTTAAAAATCCTTTGTCTTATGCACTCACGAATTTCGCATTCCACACAATAACCAATATTCACACATGCATTATATTCGGAGACTTGCATTAATGTGGCAAGTCTTATGGTATTTATACCATATACCAATTTCCTTCGAATGTCGATGGGGGAAGAAATATTAAAATTAATTTGCACCCAAACCTAACTTAGGGTTTAATAATTTTATTTTATAAATTAATTTATAATATAAATATTATAAATAATTTATAAATGACCTTAAGCTTTATTTTTAAACCTTTAATATTATAATAATAAAAATTATAATATTATTTCCTTTGGGCCTAGGTATTTTTCTTTTTCACCCTTAGACCTTCTCTTACCACCTTTAATATTATAATAATAAATATTATAATATTATTTCCTTTGGGCCTAGGTATTTTCTTTTTCACCCTTAGACCTTCTCTTACCACCTTTAATATTATAATAATAAATATTATAATATTATTTCCTTTGGGCCTAGGTATTTTCTTTTTTCACCCCTAGACCTTATCTAACCACCTTTAATATTATAATAATAAATATTATAATATTATTTTCTTTAGGCCTAGGTATCTCCTTCCTTCAAGGTATTTAACCAACCTTTTGACCAATCATGTGAATATTTTAAACCAATTTTTTTGGGCTTAAAATATAAATATTTTAACCCTCCTTTTGCCAAAACCTTGCACTTATCACTGACACTGACTCTTGACATCAATGACAACACAATTACTCAAAATTTACAACAATCTCCCCCTTTTTCATTGATGGTAACCCTTTTTCCTTAACCATTCCTTTTTTTTTCAAATTTGCTCCCCTTGAGAAACTACTCCCCTTGACTGATTGCTATCCCCCTAAATCAAATATCTCCCCCTTTATCATCAATGGCAAAGGGCCACATTTGGGGCTAAATATAAGACTCTTAGTTCATCTCCCTTCCCACCTCCTCTCCTTGAGGTGGTTAATTTTGGGGTGGGAGTATCTCTACTCCCAGCATACACTGATATTTTCCTTTGTCCATCTTCTTTCTCAATTGATCCTTCTGATTCCTCTGAACATTCTTGTTCCTGCTTGACTTTGGAAATTTTGCTCTATACCACTTAGCCATATGCCCAAAATTATTGTACTTATAACACTTAATATTGTGATTCCTTGAAGGTGCAAATGTCTTTAATTTCCTCCTGGTGAAGCCATATCTATTCCTGTAATGAAACCTGCAATTAACTACCTTATGACCAAACTAATTACAAGAGTAGCAACACCCTTGAAAGAGATGCCCATTTATGAAATTTCTATTGGTGAAACCATATCCCTTTCTTTCATGTATCCTACACTATGTAGCCTTGTGACCAAACCTATGACATGAGAAGCAATGTCCATTGAGGGAACCTTGTCTTGACCCCATAGGTATCTTAGTCTCTTCTTCCCTATGATGTTTCCTGTTCCATCTGTTCCTTATTTGTGCATTGTTCCTTTTCTTGTTGAACTTTCTATTTTTCAACTTATCCTTAGAAACACTTAATTGTTTTTGTACCTTTATACTTTCTTGTATCCTTGTTTCTTCTACCATAGTTTTCTTCTTCATCACTAGATAAATCATTATTTGAATCTGAATTCTTATCCTTTGTCTTCTTTGTAACTTTGAAAGTTGCTTATTTCTAGAGGATATGATCCTTTTCTATTCTCATCTCAAAAATTATGAGAGTACCATGTAGCTCATCCCTTGTCAAATTTTCAATATATTTTGATTATTCTATGGCTAAAACATTTTGAATATACCTCTTAGGGAGTGACCTTAAAATATTTTTACAAACATATGTTTCTTCAAATTTAAACCCAAGTCCTTGCATAGAGTTAAAAACCTCATCCACACGAAGTAAGTATGTATATATATCTTCCTCATCCTTAATCTTTAGGCCTTCAAATGTTTTCTTGTGATTTTGCAATTTTGCCATTTTGACATTTTTGTCTCCCTCATATGTTGTTTGCAACTTTTCCCAAATCTCTTTTGCTGATTTGTAATGCATAACTTTTACAAACTTTGATTCACATAAATCATTTAAGATTACATTCATTGCCTTTGAATTATTCAGTTGTAGGAGCTTACCATATTTATCTATAGGTGGAGTAGCTGGTGGTGTGTACCCATCCTCAACTGCTTACCATATATCATTTCCTTGTGCCATTAGGTAAATCTTCATTCTTACACTCTAGGATGCATAATTTTTCCCATCAAACAATGGTACCTTATTTCCTAAATATCCACTCTAAGAATCCATATATGTTCCTGTAAGATTTTCCTTCAAGTTGTTAAACTCTTTTGAAGAAACCCACTCTGATACCAATTGAAGAACATAAGCTTATACTGAGAGGGGGAGTGAACAATATAAGACCAACTTTTACTTTTATTTCTCAAATAATATTATTCAATATATCAATGGAAATATCAAAAATAGTAATCAAAGCAATGCATAAATTATCACACAAAAGAGAGACACCAATTTAACGTGGTTCACACAATGTGGGCTACTCCATGGAGAAAATATTTCACTAAAATTTTCTCAACAAATATCTTGGGAATCCTTCCCTATTACAATGTTTATGGACCTATATCCAAAGGATACACCAATCCCCTAATAAATTTGGTGGACACCTATCCATAGGAGAACTCTTTCCCCTTTTCTAGTTCATGGATCTCTATCCACAGGAGAAATCCTTCTCCTTTTCTCTATCCGATGAACTTCTAGAAAACTACTACCTCAACTACACTGGCTTGTGGATCTCTCTCCACTAAAGACTTCTATCCTCACTCAGAAGATCTATATCCTCACTACCTTGGATAATGGATCTCTATCCACAGGAGACTACTGTCCTCTGCTCTATCACCTCCAAAGCTTGCTCTCAGCTCTACTCAATCTCTATCTCAAATCTATACTAAACACTATCGTTCGGTCTAGTACAAATCTGCTCACAATTCTATCTCTGGTATAGCATAAATCTACCCTCAATTATTTGAGAAACACTATTTTCAAATCTATCCTCAAGCCTTAACACAAATTTTGATCCAATCAAAAATCAACTCTGCTAGATCTAACTCAACGCTTGAACAAATCAATCAATCAACTCTACTCTCAAGTCTATTCAAAGGCTTGCCTCAAATCTATCCACAAGTCCTATCAAGATCTTTCTTAATATGCTCTCAAGTCTTCACAAATACTTGCTTCAAATCTATCCATAACAAGTCCTCTCAAGAACTTGCTTAATCTGCTCTCAAGTCTTCACTAAGACTTACCTCAAATCTGCTCAACAAGTCCTCTGTAGAACTTGTTCAATCTTCTCAACAAGTCTTCCATAGACTTACCTCAAATTTGCTCAACAATTTCTCTCTAGAACTTGTCCAATATGCTCAAAAAGTCTTCACCAATAACTTTCTCAATATTCTCTCAAGTCTTCGCTAAGATTTATCTCAAATCTGCTCAACAAGTCCTCCCTAAAACTTTTCCAATATTCTCAACAAGTCTTCACCAAGACTTACCATAAATATACTCAACAAGTCCTCTCTAGAACTTGTCCAATCTTCTCAAAAAGTCTTCCCTAAGACTTGCCTACTCTACTCTACAAGTCTTCTCAAAGACTTACCTCAAATCTACTTGCAAGCTTTCACAAAAGCTCACACAAATCTATCCTTAAGATTTCACAAAAACTTACTCAACTTTGTCCTTAAGTCCCCTCTAGGACTTACTCAAATATGCTCACAATATTTCACAAAAGCTTACTCAAATTTGTCCTTAAGTCCCCTCTAGGACTTACTCAAATCTACCCACAAGCTTTCACAAAAGCTTACTCAAACAACTGTAATACTTGCATACAAAACTCAACTTAATATCTTTTAAAAAACATCTTCAATCACACAAACAATTTTCACTCAGAATCTTGTTTAACCAGAGAAACATATAGAGAATGGTAAGAGACTCAATATGTTTCACATTCATAAATCACTCAATCACTTTCAAGTTCACTTTCAAATCAAGTTAGAATAAAGAATAATTTGTTGCACAAATATTGAACTATCACTCCAATGCTTTAAATCAATAAAGCTCATTCAACTTCACTCAACCATTCACTCAATTAAATACACCTTGCTTACAAATCCTAACCAAGTGTTTCACTATAATTCCAACAACTCACACTATGGAACTCAAACCTTGACTCAAGATGATTCCAGTTTTCACATAACAATGATACTCATGATCTTTCACAAACCCTAATTCACATAACAATGATACTCATAATTTTTCACAAACCCTATCTCAAGATAGTTCTCAATCTCACATAACAATGATACTCATGTTATTTTACAAACCTTAGTTCAATATGGTTCTCAATCTCATATAACAATGATACTCATGATCTTTCAACATCAATAAATCATGCACATGAAAACCTACTCAAATATTTCCAACAATGCTTATCAAACAATCATTTTCACTCCAACTTTGAATTTCACAGCATTAATCAAAAAATATTTCACTCACAAGGAAGATGTGCCCATACCTTTTTTTTTGATGGAGATATTTCTTCAAAACCTATCTTAACCACAATCAAATCTTCTTTGAAAATTTCAAGGTTAGATAGCAACAGTCTATCTCAAAAACTCCACAATATTTATTTCACCATACATAAATATCATCTCAAGTACACCTTATAATCTCCAAACTTTTCAACATATAATTAGCAAACGTTTAAATAATTTATTTTCACAATAATTCACTTCAGAATTTTAATGCATAGAATAATAAAAATGACTTCCTTATATCTTCGTACTCAAAAATGTATTATCAAAATAATTAATACCACTATTCAAAAATATTCCAATGAATTTTTCAAACCAAAATTTAAATCGTACAACACTTTCAACCAAGGCAAAATAATATTTATTTAAACCATGTTATCACTCCTCAAGGCACATACCATCAACCTTAGGACCAAGTACAAAATCCATAATATATAAAAAGTAAATACCTTTTGTGTGTGCAACCTCGATGGGATTCGATCCCCTGTTGTGCTGTTGCCAGTGCCCTAGCCTTGGCCTAACCATCGTGTGATCTAGGTGCTCACTTGGTAAGTTAAAGCGCCTTGTGCGCTTTGTTCCTCCTCTTGGCACCAAAATCCAAAACAAAAAAAAACTTTGCCCTTGTCGTCGTCGAGACTCGAATGCGAAACCTCCACTCACCCTGTGCCTTACACAACGACAACTTGCCACTAGCCCAACTAGTTGGTTGGTGACAAGGCTTTAGGCCTTCGTCGATTTATCACCATATTTCCTGCCACCTTTTAAAAATAAAAAATCCTTTGTCTTATGCGCTCACGAATTTCACATTCCACACAATAGCCAATATTTGCACATGCATTATATTCAGAGACTTGCATTAATGTGGCAAGTCTTATGGTATTTATACCATATGCCAATTTCCTTTGAATGTCGATGGGGGAAGAAATATTAAAATGAATTTGCGCCCAACCCTAACTTAGGGTTTAATAATTTTATTTTATAAATTAATTTATAATATGAATATTATAAATAATTTGTAAATGACCTTAGGATTTATTTTTAAACCTTTAATATTATAATAATAAATATTATAATATTAATTCCTTTGGGCCTAGGTATTTTTCTTTTTCACCCTTAGACCTTATCTTACCACCTTTAATATTATAATAATAAATATTATAATATTATTTCCTTTGGACCTAGGTATTTTCCTTTTTCACCCCTAGACTTTATTTGACCACCTTTAATATTATAATAATAAATATTATAATATTATTTCCTTTAGGCCTAGGTATCTCCTTTCTTCAAGGTATTTAACCGACCTTTTGACCAATCATGTGAAGCTTTTAAACCAAATTTCTTGGGCTTAAAATATAAATATTTTAACCCTCATTTTACCAAAACCTTGCACTGATCACTGACACTAACTCTTGACATCAATGACAACACAATTACTCAAAATTTCCAACAAAAACTTTATGGGAAAGTCATATCCTTCACTGATCGATTTATGAACATCTATTTTTTTTGTAAAGCCATCAACCGCAGATGGGTAATTTCTAATATATATGCTCCTAACTTTAGTTATGATAGGCATCCCTTTTGGACCTCTTTGATAGATCTGAATATTTCTTTTAGAGAGGAAGCTTAGGTTTTTGTGAGATATTTAATTCTCCTCTGTATCCTTTGAATAAGAAATGCAGTAACCCTCTAGATCCCAAAATCTTGGAATATTTTATGAATTTTATCATGGAAGCAACTCTTATGGATATAGACCTTAAAGCGGTAAAATTCAGCTAGAGTAGTCATAGAATGGGAGACTAACTTATCATGTCTAGGTTGAATAAAGTTCTTGTTTTTCAGTTGGGAATTCCCATCTTGGGAGATGCTTCCCTATCCACCCTTCCTCGAGTGGGATTGGTTCATAATCCACTATGTCTTGAACTTCCAAAAAAATAGTTTTTCATCCCAAGCCCTTCAGATTTAAAGTAATGTGATGTAGCCACCCAAATCTGGAGGTCTCCTTAAGATCTTGGTGGGTGAAAGATACCTTGGGTGAAGGATTGATAAATCTGGCAATGAAACTAAAATTTGTTAGGGGTAAGCTCAAAGAATGTAATAAATCAACCTTTTGTAATATCTTTAGGACCAAGGAAAGGATGAAAGTTGAGTTATGGGACATGGAATCAACAATGGAGGTGGAAGGAATCTCTCTTGAACACTACCTAAAGGAGAAAGACCTACTAGCTGAAATCCATAACATGATGGCCAATGAAGATATGCTTTGGAAATAGAAGTCAAGAGCATTGTGGTTGAAATATGGCAATAAGAATACAAAAATATTTCATTCATCGACCCTCCAACATAGAGTTTTTAATAGAATCAAAGAAAATAGTAAGCTTGATGGTAGCAGGACTAGCAACCTTAAGGACATTAGGGTATAAGTAGTGTTGTCCTTCAATTTATTATTAGGGTCTAGGCATCCTAGATATGTTTAATCAGAAGATTTTCTTGTACCTACAATTCCTTGTCTGATATTAGAAGAGATGAATGAGAGACTGAATGCTAGTTTTTCTGAAGAGGATATTAAGGCGGTAGTTGATGAGATGGGGGCCTTAAAATCCCTGGACCCTGATGGGTTTCCCCATTGTTTTTATAGAAGCCCTGACACAATTGTGGCAAATATATTTGTGAAGTATTCAAAGTAGTTTATATGTCTAAAGTGATTCCTTATGGAGTTAAATCTACGTTGTTGGTGTTGAAACCTAAATCTCATGGGTCTTCTAGTTTTAACGACTTCAGGTCCATCAATATTTGCAACATGATCTATAATATTTTGACCAAAGTAATAGCTAACAGGATGAAACCTCTTCTCTATTTACTCATTGATAAGGCTTAGAGTGGGTTCATTGTAGGAAGATAAATTTTATATGGAGCTATTGTTATGCATGGGTTCATTCACTCTATCTTCAAGAGTGACAAGGTTGGTCTTTTCCTAAAACTAGACATAAATAAGGCATATGATAGGGGGTTTAATGACCCTTCCTATTTAGAGTATTTAAGAAGTTCAGATTTGGATAGAGTTGGATAGACCTGATATATGTCTATGTGTTAGTAGCCAGATTTTTAGTCTTAATCAATGGAGCTCTAGCAAGTTTTTTTTAGAGCTCCCAAGGACTCAAGCAAGGGCACTTTCTATCTCTGTATTTATTAATATTTATGGCTAAAGCATTGGGGAGATCCATATCTTGAAATCCCATTATCTAAGGCTTAAAACCCACTTTGGCAAGCAATACTATCTCCCACCACCATTTTATAGATGATACATTGTTATCCTGTTCGACTTCTATTTTATAGGTTAGGGAGATCAAAAGGATGTTGGTCTACTATGAACGAGTGGCAGAGCAAGTTATCAACTATTGAAAGAGCTTGTTGTTCTTTGCAAATACTCTAGTAGATCGATAGAGGAAAATATCCAACATTTTGGGGTATAGTATTTCAAAATTTCTAACTTCTTACCTTGGCCTCCCCATGTTATATGGGCGTATGTTGAGTTCACTCTGGGATTCAATCATTAAGAGGATGTAGAAGAAATTGGTAGCCTGGAAAGGATTTCTATTGATCTAGGTCAGGAAAATCATGTTGGAAAAAATTCCCTTTAGAGTATCCCTATATATTTCATGTCTATTTTAAGAATGCCTGGTAATGTTGTTCAAAAATAGAAAGGATCCTCAAAGCCTTCCTTTGGGCCGATCCAAAGCTAAAATGGAAATTACACTTGGTCTCTTGAGACCAGTTCTGTAGCCATAAGAGAAGAGGCAGTTTGGGATTAAATGATGTGCAAATATTAAAAAGAGAATTAATAGGTAAGCAAACCTAGAAGTTGGTTTTGTACAACCAGGTGGAGTGGATTAGGATCTTGAAGGTGAAATACCATTTTAATAAATTTCTCTTAGATCCGTTGCCCATTGATGGTTACCATTTTTGGTAGAGTTTGCTAAAAGTGCATCCCCTCCTACTCCAAGATAAGCAGTGGATCTTAGGCGATGGTAAATCTATAGATTTTTGGTAGGATGCATGGATTTTTTACCAACCTCTTGCCCTAGACCCAAGTCAGGTGTTTTTTGAACCATACTATAGAGCCCTAGGTCATTTCAAAGTGGTAGACTTAATTACCATTATCAATGGTCATAAGAGGTGGATGATCCTACCTCTAAATACTGAAGATAGGGATGTGCAATTATCTTGGAAGAGTATAGTGGTTATTTTAAATTGTCAAGTATTACCCTATTCAAATATGGAAGATAGAGTTTTTTGGGTAGGGGAATTTGATGGGTCTTTTTTAGTTCACTCAACTTATTCTTTGACTGATCCAAATTTTCAATTTTTGAGTTCCAATAGTAAACTTTGGATTTAGAATCTTCTCCTAAAGATCAACATATCTCTCTGGTTAGCTTCCCAAAATAAAATTTTGACTATTGAGAACCTCTAGAAGCGGGGTATGATGCTTCCTAGTAGATGTTATCTTTGCAAAGCTAATTTGGAGACAACAGAGCATCAATTTTGTAATTGTTTCTATTTCCAAGGGGCCTGTGAGGTTGTTCAAGAGTATCTGGCAGTTAGTTGGGTTTTTTCAACTCTCTCATTGAAATTGTCTCTCAATGGAAGCCTCCTTTCTCCTCTTCTAGGCTTAGATGTTTGTGGAAATTTCTTCTTCATCACATATTATGGGGCCTCTAGAAATAAAGGAATGTGAGGGATTTTAAAAACTCCAAATGTAACCTCCTTTAGGTAGATCTTAGATCCCTCTAGAGTTTTGTGGAGAATGTGGTTTTAGCTTTGCTTGAGCGGGGTGATGGCTACCAAATAATTCTAGCATCGAAAGTAGATCTTGAGCGATTTCTCAACCTTCCCTTAGCCAGGCCTTTAGTCCAAACCCACAACCTAATATTGGTTATCAAATGGATTCCCCCTCCTAGTAGTTGGTTAAAACTTAATTTTGATAGGGCTTCTAAAGGTAACCCAAGCCTAGCCGATATTGGGAAGGTTATCAAAGATGAGAATGGTAGCATTGTGGTAGTTTTTGTCGAGCATATTTCCAAGCAAACCTCCTTATTTGTAGAGACTAGAGCGGCTTTACAAGGATTATTGATTCTGCAAGACATAGGGATTAGGAAGGTGATTGTAGAAGGTGATTACTTAAGCCTAATCATTATGCTTAACTAGAACAAACCTCCAAATTGGTGCCTCCAAAATATGCATATAAAAATGATAAGAATCCTCCACAATATGAAGGAATTTTAGATTATCCATATTTGGAGAGAAGGAAACAAATTGGCTAACTTCTTGGTCAATGAGGAGGTTGTTCACTTGGGGTGGCATGATTGGAGGTATAATTTCCTTTAACAATTGAATGGTCTTCTCATTGAAGATAATTCATGATTTACTCCTACAACCCTTTAGGAGTTGCCATAGGAGCTGATTTGACCTCTCCTTATGCTACATTCATTTTTATTTCTTCTTATCTCTGGGTACGTTTATTGGTCACGTCCTCATTTATGGGCCCTAGAGGTTTTGTTAGGTGTCCTCTATGGTTATTTGCACTGGCAACTTCTATGATAATTTTTCCATATTGTTCAAGAGGATTCTATCTTCCCTCATGGTTCAAGTGGTAATATGACTAGCAATTGCCTTTTTTCTAACTTGGGGCATGTTTCTTCCTTTTTAAGCTAAGTTGGTATTATATTTTGTGGTTTCTTTCTCAAAGAGTGATCTTGAGGGTGTTCTCAAGGCCCTATGGTAGGCTCTTGGGTTGCGTTAGGTACTTTAGAATTTTGATTGGCTCTTATCATGGTGTTTTACTTCAAAAGTCATCCTTTTCTAAGGAGTATTTCACCTTCTTGTATTTTATTTTAGTTGAAGGTGTTTCTTCGTGGCTTTACCAATATTCCTCGAGGTGGAAATTAATTTGGTTTTATATATTTGAGTGTGATAGACATCCTTGTCATCTATGTGATTTTATTTTTTGTATCCTCTCCCTCTCCTTAAAGTGGCTTATTTTCGACGTTCTCTATCAGAGTACGCTCAACCTTTGGACCTCTCTAGAGCTACTTGTGAATTTTTTTAGTGTGAGGTTTGATTGATGTAGGGAGGGGTTTTTAGTTATGGGGAGGACAAAGAGATCAAAGTCAAGGTATTTGTATCCAAAGCTTCGACTAGATCCAACTTCTTTGAATGTGGATGATGAGGTGATTAAAATCCTGAAAAGGGGAGGGCTTCTAGACTACATTAATAAATTCCATGGATATAATCTTCTACTATCTAGATGCATGGTATTCTAATGGAATGAGGGCATGGTGAATATGGGGATTCAAATATTTTAGATAGATGCAAATGAATGTCCTAAATCAGTTGAGAAGGAAGAGGTGGATGAATGTCCTAAATTTTATGTGAGGTTCCTTAATCAATTGAGAAGGAAGAGGTGGATGAATGTCCTAAATTTCCTATTTCAGTCTGTGAAGAAATTAATGATAGATGTAAGGAATGGGAGAGGTCTAAACCCTCTTCACCAAGGTCTAGAATTTTTTATCGTTTAATTTGTTGCCAAAGAAAGAGGAATGGAGGAAGCAGATATTATCAATTTCATCGAATATAATTATATGTTGTAACCATATTTCTCTATCTTAGAGGAGATTCTATCTTCTGATGATGATTCTAGTAATTCAGATTTCAGCCTAGGCCATTTCTCTTCATGAGCCCATCCTAATCAATTGGCTAGAGAGCTCTCCATTTCCTCTAAGGGGGTCAGGGGAGGCAAATTACACAACTTCAAAAGGTTAGATGCCATCTTCTCAGAGTTTGTTGATATAGAGAGCCCCATTGGCTCATTTAGAATGATCAATAGCAGCAAGAGATCTGGGGGTCTGTCTATGAATTTAAAAGGGGTGCAAGGGTGTTAGATGAGGCATTTAAAGATATTTTTAGATAAGAGAAATATCGATGAGGATTCATCGATTAAGATTATCAAATATAACTTGAAGGATCCACCTGCTATGAAGAAATAAATTTTATCTGAAGGGACAGTTCCTCTTAGCACTCCTCATATGGAGGCCCACTAGAATTTTCTCCAAGTGATAAAATTAATTGAATACAAGCAAAGATCTATTTTGGGTACTCTCAAAGTAGCAATAGAATTCACTGAGGATGTGAATCATCTCTTGGGATGATTTCTAGAGTACGCTTCCTTGAGGAAGAATATTTTTGATAAATTTTAGGTGATACCCTGAGGTTGTTTGCGAATTTTTTATTTTTTTGGGTTGTCATCCTGTCATTGGGTTGATGATCCAATTTTTTGATCATGCCCTATAAGTTGGCTGGTTTCTGTTCATCCTATTTGGTGGTCCCCATTGGATGGTTTTCCTTGTTGGGTTCTTTAGTTCCTTTTTGGCCTTCTTCAGGAGTGGTTGTATCAAGTTGTGGGATCCTCTCAAAAACCTCACCTTTCAATTAATAAAAAACATATATAGCCTTTCTAGGATGACTCTTTGGTCACTATGACTTTTCCTTTCCATATGCCAAGCCTTATGACTATTGGATTCTATACTTGATACTTGCATACACATGACACTATCTTGTATGCACACTTGTACTTGACTCTTCACATAACTCTTCCTAATCTAAGGATACATGTGCACACTTACATATTAGACACTTGTGCACATTTACACTCATAACACTTGCACACATATTTACATGACACTTGTGCATTTCTTGCATATTATTACATTACATATTAACTCACTAACTAATCTAAGACACAGTCCTAATCTAATATTTACAATGATATACCAAGGTGGTACATTAGCTGTATCAAATAATGTAATATTCTCTAACAAAAATAAGGAGTAACACAAGAAGACAAACTAGCCTAGAATATAGTCTATATGCTTTTCGATTTCTTTACTAAGTACTTGAAACTAAAAAGAATCTTAAATATGATCTAGGATTCCTTGATTTCAGCTTATGTAAATGTGTTTTGTAAGATAAATTAGACTAAACCAAGGCTCCCTAATTTTCCAAATAAAGTATGATTTTAAGTAGACAATAGCAGCAAATATAGAATAATATGCAAGAAATACTAAGAAATAAATTTTAGGGAGGTGCCAAGTGGCATGATTACCTTAACCGGTGTCTATGAAAAATTGCCACATATTTTACAAAATTGCCACTAGCAAATTTGTACTTGCAAGAGAACAAAAAAAATAGGTTTTTTAATTTGGGGGATCTATCTGAGTGTTGGAAAGATGAATTTCTGTCTTGATAGCTTATCAAACCCCCTAATTATAAAAAATGAGTATGCTTTTCTTCCTTGGGATGGATATAGGGCTATACAAAATTTCTAGTATAGGTACAAAATCGTTAGTGAAGAATTTGCATTCCAATTGGTAAATTTGTTCTATGTATTCTAGAGAGTAAAAATCATCAGTTACTGTAGGGAGTGGCCAATTTGATCTAAAACAGGGCTAAGATGATCTTGCGATCAATTTTAGAGTTATTTTGGGGAAATTTTGTGATGCAATGGAGGGATAGAATTTTTTGAGAGGTCTACTAAGTTTGTAGTTCAAAAATTCAAGGATTTAGATAATAAAATCCTATAATTTTGTGATCAAAGTGAATGCATGTGCAAGGGGAGTGGATAGTCCCAAAAATGACAAATTTTGAATGATTTGGGAGTGCAAGAGATATAAAATGCTTACAAAGGGGTGAGAAATGATGTATGACAATGCAATTAACCTTCTATTAAAGAAAATCAATAGAGAACAATGAGAAAAGATGCAAATGCATGGAATGTAAATGTTGTATTTTTGTAAATCTACAATAGCAAAAAAAAGGTAGGGAGGTGAAACAAGAATGATGAGATGTTATGAGAGATGAGATAAAAAGGAAAGGATGACCTTGTGTCCACACCACAACAACTTGGGAGCTAAAAGAGTAATTATATATGATTGAAAATGTAAAAGAGCATGCAATATGTGAGAAAAGAGAGTGCAACAAATATTTTTAGCCAAATTTATGCCTACAAATGAAAGTAATATGATATTAAATATGCATTGAAAGGAAATAAAGTGTTAGTATGGTGTAAATGAAAATAAATTGGACTATAAATAAAAATAGCAGCAACTATTATGAAGAAAGTGAAGAATATGGATGACATAAAACCCTGCAATGAAAATATTAGTGGTCAAAATATGGGCAACATGCCAAAATATTCTTCAATAGATCTAAAATAAAGATGCTAAAGGCTTTAAATAAGGATGAAGATATTAAAATGAGACCTAAAATTATGAGATAAAAACCTACAAGCAAAGATATAGCCTGTAGAAAGAGATTAGAAGAATGAAAATAGAAGAAAATGTGAAAATGTGAGTATTCAAGTTAACAAGGCCAACATTAAGAGAGTGAAATGCAGTAAATAGAAGAAAAAGGATGGAGAGAAGAGAGGTGCTAGGAATGTTATCGCATAGCTATAGTATCTCCTTTCCTCCAAGAAGACATCCTTTCCCCAAAAGCCCTATTTGGATTACTTGAATTACCTCCAAATGGATGTTTTCAAAAGATTTTTGAAGAATGCAAGAGAAAGAGGGACATCTATAAGAATGTTGGTATAATATAATTAGCTAGAGAATGTGTGTTGAATGCTTACCCCAAGGGCTATTTAAATAATATTTGGAGGAGAGACTGGAAGGGAGAATTGGTTAGGAAATTTTAAAAATTTATAGACCAGGTCCATTGCTAGAGCATGCATGGTCAGAGGAGGTAGTGGGGTGAAGGAATTTGGATAACTCTAGCTCATACCAGGAGATTCTAGTAGTTTTGCAAATTTTCCAATTAGTGTACAAAATTACCAGTGGAAAATTTATCCTCTAATTGGCATTTTTGTCCAACGTTCAGTTTGACTTGTTAGGATTTGACTTTTGGAATCTTTACAAATTCACCAATTGGTGAAAAAATTCACAATTAGAAAATTTACACTCGAGTGGTGAATTTTTCAAAGGTAAAATATGATGCCCAAATTGTTGGGTTTGGGTTGATTGAGTGTTTGCTAATGTTGGATGACTTGTTTGATATTTTTTGCTTTGTCAATGTGTCAAAATTGCATGTCTACATATAATATTGTAATATCATTTGCATTTATTGTTTGTATTTCTTGATATTTTATTTTCCATTTATGTTTGTATTTTTTTTTTTTTTGAATAATAAGGGGTTATACTTGGGTCCCTCACCCTTGACAAATTACAACTCTCTTCTTTAGATCTTGAGAGTTTACAAATAGATACACTTCTCAACTCAAATGAGTTGCTATAGCTATAAATCTACATCATTTTACATAAAATATCTAAATTATTGATTTTTATTTTTGGATCTTTTCAATATTTTGTATGAATACAAATATTTCATAATTCAACATCCTTTTTGATATTTTTCTATAGAAACCTTCACAATACCAAAACTTCACCTCTACTATCTATGCATTGCATCTTAGTAGAGTAATATTTCTAAAACATCACACTATCATAGTCCACTTTACCAAATATGGATTGCTAGTTTCCTTCCTGAAACGCAAGTGCAACCAAAAAATTTATAATAAATAGTTTATATGAAAAAAAATTATTGTTATAAAATAAAGAAAATATTACCAATGGAAAACATCAAAGTTAATCTTAATCATTATTTAACTCAAGCAGTCAACATTTTCTTATCAGCTTCAACTAAACTTACTACTTCCTCTAACCATAGAAAGAAGAAATTAACTTTACAGTCCTCAATCGAAACCCCTCTATTGGCTATCCTATCTACACATTTGTTTCCTTTCATTAATGTATGTGTAAATATTATCTCTTCAAACTCTTTAGAAAGATCTTGAATTTCCATAATTATCTCTTGTATGTTCCATGGAGTCTTTGCTTTCTTTAAAATTGTATTTATTACTATGATAGAATCACATTCCATCCATAATCTATTCCATTTCATTTATTTGAAAAATATTAACCCTTTTAAAGCTTCCCAAGCTTCAACTTCATTGTTTGTCTTAAATCCACTATTGAAAGCATAATGAGATAAAATGTCTCCTCTATTATTTCTAATTATTTCTACTCCTCCTATAGGTCCTAGATTTCTTTTAGATGTTCCATAAAAATTCAATTTAACCCACTTCACATCTGGTGGTTTTCACTTCTTATTCTTTACCTTCTTTTTGCTTCTCTTGTACCCAACATCATTATTTCATTTAATGACTTGAATCCATATATAAAGGCTCTTTGCTTCCATATTAGGGACTGGTTGAGTTGATAGGGTTGGTTTAGACTCCTCTATGGCTAAACATATATTCCTTTTCATTACCTTTAAACTACTTTCCTTTCCTTTAAATATTCTTCTATTACTTTCTAGCCCTATAATCCAAAGTATTGTATATTTTGATATATCCCATATTGTTTGTAAAGCCTCACATTTATAATTGCTTTGCCATTGCTTTAAGCAATATTCAAATTCTGATATTCATCACCATGCATTTACCAAACATATTAAGAATCCATTGCCATAGTTTCCAAACTATTGAGCAATGTCTCAAGAGATGGTCTATACTCTTCTCCTCATTTTTACAAAGAACACATTGATAGGGGCCATGAAAACCCCTTTTCATAAGGTTATCCCAGGATAAAATTCTTCTATGACCTACTAGCCAAACAAACATTTTGACTTTAGGAATGCTTGGGCTATCTCAAATATCTCTTCAAATTCTAGTGATATTACTATTTTGTTGGTGTTGTACATTATATCCACTTCTTGTTGTGTATTCTCCTGAGCTATTCAAATCCCAAATCAATTTATCTAGAGCTCCCTTAGAATATTCATAATTATTATCTTTCTATTCAATTACCTCCTAGCATCAATGTCTTGTATACTTGTAAAGAAATATTCTTTCCATTTGTATCTTCCTTCCTTATCCTTGTACAAAATGTTTGAAACCCTATCAACATATTTGTCTTAAAGAAATCTCATTGTTATATTTTTGAATAGATTAACTCATAGAAATCTCTATCCAATATCTAAATATAAATCAAATCAATGCTACTAACAATGAAATTACAACAATATATTATAGGTAATATCTCACAGAATATAACTTAGATGAACACAATATACAAAGATTACATTAATGATATAGATTGATTACATTGCATGGAGCTTTACCTCCAATATATCATTTTTCATGACTTTTCAGTTCTCTAACTATTGCTCTCCTCTTTCATCTAGGAGATGCAACCTTTCATATTCCTCTCATAAATACAAAGCTCTCATATTTCCACATATCATGTGACTCTTCATTCTCTCTTGACACTTTGCACTTTCTCTCATATTGACACATACATTATACAAATATAAATCATCTACCAAAATAATATTACAAGGGGGCCAAATAATGTAATATCTCCAACACCCCCATATTATATTATTTGGTAGAAAGTATTTTTACCTTTAATCTCTTATTCTTCTTCATTATTCATTCTTAAGCTTTGACTCTGTCATGGTTGGATATATTAGATCTTCCTCTATAAATTATTTGTGTCTACCTCTAGATAAATGTACCTGAGTCACCTTTGGGTTATCATTGTCTCTGGGTCTTCCACTAGAATATTATAAGATAATCGTATTTGTAGGATCATCACTACAGATGCTTTCATTATAAAATATTTACCAAGCTATGCTTGGGTCTTCTTTCTCTATGTCTACTATGAGGTATCTTTCCATGGGTCTCCTTAATCTACTTTCAATTTCAATATCAAGGTTTATCTTCAAGACCTAAATCAATCTTATAGACTACCTTCTATTTCGAATATATTCTTGGAATAAGTAAACTCAATATATATTATATGGCTTTCTCTAGATAATGATCAACTTTTCCTTGTTTTTGTTATTCTTAAAAAATATAAAACTTATTCTTCATTGGTTGTTCTTCAACCTAGTGGTATTAATCTTTATCTTCACTAGTTTTCCTTCAATCTAGTGGTAATACTTATCTTTTATACCTTTTAAGTTTTATGAAAGTAAGCTTTTATTATAACTGGTTTCCTTCTATTGAAACCATATAGCATTACTTTTATTTTATCCCATTCATCTACGTTTATCCATCCATAATCCATTTTTACTTTGTAGTCTTTCTTTTCTTTTTGTAGATAAAACATTTGTGAATGATTATGTCCTCCACAAATTTTACAACTATGGAGATTCCAACATCTCTCTATATTATGTCCATGTCTACCACAATGACTACACCTATTTTCTATTACAAAATTCCTTTTTCCATTCTCTCTTTGATTATTACTAATTTTGTCAATCCCTATCATAGATTTAATGTTACTATTTCTTGTTGTAAACTTAGTTACTTTCTCATTCTTGGTTGTCTGACCTAATTTATTGCTATTTATGTGTCTTGTATATCCAAGACCTTCACATTTTGGTTTTATTTCTACAAGAATTGTTTCTTTTATTCCTTGTTCATATTTTCCTAAACCTGTATCTTTATATACCATTTTCTTCAACAACTTTGTACCAAATTATTTAGTATATTTTTCAAAATGACCAAAAATATCATTAGATTGAACTCTATAAATATCAATATACCTATGAGCATCACTATTTATATCATCTTTTGAATCTATATCAACATAAATTCTAACAGCATTAGCATTTTTTGAACAATCACAAACTACATTTAAATCACTTGTATCACATATAGCATCTATTTTTTTAACAGAATCTTCTATATTTGTCATGAATTCTAAATCACTAGTATCATTGCTTGCATCACAATATTCCTTTTATTTTTTATAAGAATCACAATTTATTTCTTTTATTTTTGATAAATATCACTAGTATCACAAAATTATTGGGCTATGGAATTAACAAAATTATCAAAATTGCAAAATTTGAGGTGGTAGCATTTTAATTGTTATTTATTTGGTAGGAACTATAATGAATTTTATTCACTGCCATAATATATCTTCATGTTTTGATTTAGGCCATTGTTATAGCTAGGTCATAAAATTCTTCTTGTGGAAACTTATCATTGGTTTTAGGAGTGTTTTTCAACTCTTTCAGTAGTACTTTCACTTATGAAATGTATTTGGACATTGGTTTTTGCATCAATTGGGAATGGTTTGTCTACTTGAGTGATTATATTCTATTCTTCCATCAGTCTAGTGTATTGATCTTCACATATTATATCTCATTGGTATGATAAAAGGCTTAGGATTCCTCCCTGATTGAAGTGAGCAATGTAGTATTTACTTTTGCACATCTTCCTTTAGACTCTTATGCAAGGATTTCTCTAACGTCTAATTTTTGAGTGGTATATTCATGAGTTAGACCTGTACTATCTACTTCTATGGTAGACCAAGCTATTGAGTTACCTAGCTATTGGTTTCCTTGTGGATCTACCTCATGATTCACATGTGACTAACCTTTGAAGCAAGTTCATATTGCATACTATTAATAACAACTTGATCCTTTGTTAGTAATTCCTTATAATCTTGGATGTTTTGTAGGTATAACTTAACTTATTTCATCTTGTCCAAGATGTTATCCCATGGAGCTCTTGTGACATCCATGGGTAAGACTTTAGATTTTACAAACTCGGTATCTATTTTAGGATATTTTTTGTTTACTTAAGATAGGATATTTCATCATCCTTTTGCTTAATTGCATCTACTATTTTATATTTATGTAGCTCAAATTCACTTGTAAGGTTGGCCTTCTCTTGCTACAACTATTGTTATCATATTATCTATTATGATTGTTGCTTTAGATCATTATACTCTTGTCTTAAGGCTTCCAAATCTTCTTGCAACTTGCAATTTTCTTCCACCTTATGATAAATCTTCATCCTAGATTGTTCCAAAGCCATGATTACCCCTTATTTTATTTTTTATGTGGTTGGTTCTCTCTAACTTACTTTAGGTAGTTCAATGATATTTCAAAATTGTATTACTCAAAGAATTATGTTAATCCTACATGCCTTATCTGCTATATATCCAATAAGGACAAGTGACTAATATAGTTAAAAGGTGTTTTTTTTGGACAACTTGGGTTTATAGGATCCTCCTTCTCAAAGTTAATCTCAATAGGAAGGGTGTGGGGTGGATATTGAAACCTCTTATTTCTAGTATTATAAGGATGGTCAACCATTGGGGAAGCTTGAAAAAGAGGACTAGATAAAATTTGAAATCCAAGGGGTTTTAGATTATTGAGGTGTTCATGTCAGGTTCACCAAAATATAAGATCTAAAAATATGGGGATAAGGTCTCACACTTAAAAATAATTATGCAAAAAAACACATACACTTTAAAACTAGGGTTCCTTATCCAACCTTATTTAACTAAATATAATATATAGTACAAACACAAGTGTGAAATAAAAGATCAAAAAATACACACAATAAATGCAAATGATATTACAATATTATATTTACTTATCATGTAGTTGTACCTATTGTGCCAACTAAATAAGATCATAAAATTATATAGATATTCTAAAGGTACCTATAAAAAATGTCAACCTTTGCAAAATAAGATACACAAGATATGCCAAGTCGAATAGCAAATACCTATAAATTTGTCAGTTGAGCACTGATAAAATAAAATTGATCAATAGTGTTTAAGGGCATGTCCAATTAGGAATAAGAAAATTTTCTTGATAAAAGGGTCAAACCCTTGTTTGTCTTCCAAGTAGATGAAAAACATAAGCAAAAAAAGGTACAATCATAAACACTTTGGTGATAGGATAAAAAGGATCAAACTAAATAAGAATTTAAATGTCCAGGCAAGAATGTAAAAAATTAAATAAAAGGAGAAAAATAATGTAAGAACTTGAAATTACAAGTAGAAATATAAAATAAGTAAAATAGATAATTAAAAATAGCAAGACAATGTAATAACTTGAATGTCCAGACAAGAATATAAATATAAAAAATACAATTAAAAGAAGTGAAATAATATAAAAATTTGAATTTCTTGGTGAGAATATAAAATAGTTAGAACATACAACTAAAAGGATTAAAATAATATAAGAATTTGAATTTCCAAGTAAGGATACGAAATAATTAAAACATGCAATAAAAAAGAGTAAAACAATATAAGAATTTGACTTTTGGGCAAGAATGTAAAAATAATTAAAATAGATACTTAAAAGAGTAAAACAATATAAGAATTTGAATTGTGTACAAGAATGTAAAATAATTAAAATAGACAATTAAAAAGAGTAAAACAATATAAGGATTTGAACTTCTCAGTCAGAATACAAAATAATTAAAACATAAAACTAAAAGGGGTAACAATATAGAAATAAAATGAAGAGGGGTGTGAGGCAAGCGGAAGTGTGAGTTGTAAGGAAGTGTGAGCTAATAGGTAGTGCGAGCCAAGATTTAGTCATGGTTGAAGAGCGACGAGTTCATATAGAGTGTATCAATGCTTCAAACCCTTACCACAAATGTGTGGAACATTATTTCCAAAAAAATGTTGAAGTGAAGGAACACCTAAAATATATATATATATATATATATATATATATATATAGGGGCTATTGCAATTCAAGGAGTGCAATTTGAGAGCTAGTGTAAGGCAGGAGAGAGTGTAATCTAGGAGAGAGTTCAAGCAAAGAGGTTATACAAGCCAAGAGGGAGTGCAAGCCAAGAGTGAGCCCCAATAGCTAGTATGGAAGGAAATTCATATTTGAAATCCCTAATGAGAAGTCAATATTCCCTAGTTGGAAGTATGGAGGCCCAAGTTGGAGATAAGCATAAGAGTGAATACATGGTAAGTTTGATCCAGGTAGCAAATGTTACACCAAAAGTAAGTATCAAGGATGATATGATTAAAGATGATATAATGGTTCTTAAAAGTAGAGGGTTAATATATAATTTTTAGATCATGGCTAGGGTTTTTGGAGATTCAAAATTGGATCAAGTGCAAGTGGGATTAAATTCAAATTACTTTGTGACTTTTATTCCTAAAGGTTTTTTTCTCATCATCTTTTCTATTTTAAAAATTAGGGATAAAATAATGGTTGATGGCCCATTGTTTAGGGGAAGAGATGCACTTTATTTGAGACCATGGAATGCAATTTTTTTGTTGAGATAAAATCTATTAAGAAGCTTCTAGTATGGGTTAGGATTTTTTGAATTCCCTGGCAGCTTATAAATAAGGATGTTTTGAAGAATATTGAAAATACCCTAGGGAAATTCATCAAGGAAGGACTAAATACTAAGAAGCAAAACATGCTATAGATACTCAAATATGTGTTGCTAGTGATATTTCAAAACCTTTTCCACAATTCATTAAGATTAAATCTAAATTAAGATAATGGGATCAACAAGTAGATTATGAAAATATCGTATTTTGTTGCCATAATTATTTTGATATTGTACACATGGCAAGATTTTGTAAAGTGAAAACTATGAAATAAAAGAGCAAAAATTCTAGTGTTGATATAAACTTCAAGATGAAGAAAGAAAAGCATACAATTATAGAAGCTAGATCAGATCAAAGGATATTCCACTCCAAAATAAGAGGTAAATAAAATCTATCTACAATATTATTTGACAATTTTAGAAGGAATTAAAGGTGCAAAAGAAGATTGGGAGATAAATACTAAAACAAAGATGACAATAGATGTCAAGTTTATTCCAGGTAAATCATCTTCATTTCTCAACTAGTATAAAATCCTCTCCAAGTCATAAAAGTGAAAGGGGTGAAGATGTCATCTCTTGCACTTTAATATTTCAATAGCAGAATAATAAAGAAATGAGGATGGAGGAAATCCATAATAATTTAAGTTTTTTAGGGCAAAATAAGAAGGTAATTGCTACAAAAGAGTATCCTTGCACTTTAGGGTTTCTAAACCAACATAAAGAATATTGTGCTTTTGAGGTTATTCCTTGCCCTTTAGATCCTTTAGAACAAGGTAAACCTAAAGATGATAAGTCTTACTATGAGTAGTGTGAGAAGATTGAAGAGATTTATGAAGATGAAAGTATTTCTATGAATGAAAGAAAGAGATAAAGATCCAAGAAGAAAAAACATAAAGAAAAATAAACCCATAGGGATATCAATATAGGAAAACAAAAGAAAATATCACAAGTGCTAATAAGAAATGGGGCTAAACCCACAAATAAAAGCAAAAAATAACAATGAAAATAATATTTTTGAATATTAGAGGAATGAATAAGAACCCTAAAACAAGGTATTAAGAAATGATGGGTTGTTATAGAAAAGATATTTATAGATATAGAAGCTAGGCAACAAATATTTTAGCCATTCGTGGTGTTTTTTTTAATAGGTTGAAAATTTGGGGTCATATCAAGGCCACCCTTCCCATGAATTGAACTTGGGTCTCCATTAGAAATCCCAATACCTTTTGCCTTTGTGGTGTCCCTATCGAGACACCCTGATATATGATATAAAAAGAGTTGATTATGGAAACTTCGTAGTTTGAGGAAGATGGAGAATATCTTTGATAGAAATGCAAATGAAGAATATCTTTGATAGAAAGGCAAAGTTGGGTATGCGTTAATTAAATTGTTAGAAATATAATGAGAGTAATGTAATGTTTTATTTTTGTAATGGAAGTGGTCCCAATAAAAGCCACACATAGCTTTAAAAAAAATTGAATTTCCCAGCAAGAGTATAAAATAATTAAAAATATATAATTAAAAGGAGTAAAACAATATAAGAATTTGAATTTCCAAAAAAGAATAATTAAAATAGACAAAATAGGAGGGAGATATTGACTTAGTTTCACACAAAAACATAACAACGAAAAAATATTCATGCAAAATAAGGTTATGGAGCACACTAGCAAAAATCACACAAATGTTATAACATTCGAGCAAATTTGCAATGCCTTCCTATGTGACTGTTTCTTTGCATATAAACTTTTTTATTCTCCTTTGCCCTTCATATGAGGGGGAGAGTCTAGCCTCCTTTTATAGCATAAAATGGTTGTTAGCTTTTGATGCTATATATTTAAGGAAATGCAACCACAAGGTATAAAATGAGCATGCAATATTAAATATATGATAATGGAAATATACTAAGCATGTAAATAGCATGAGAAACTTTTGAAATTACTCATAAAATAGCCATTAATGAAAGCTCATGAAAATTGAAACTTGATACAAAATATGGAGATCTACTAATGCATGCTATGAGCAATGCATTCTTCATTCCTTATTACAATGCTTAGTCACATATATATAGTAGTATGTGACTCTTCACTTACCTACTCTAAGGACACATGTATACTATGCATGAAGGACACTTGTGCACATGCACACCTAACTATAAGACACTTAATCTAATCTAACCATGTACCCATGGTGATACATTGATATGTACCAAATGATGTAATATTCTCTAACACCCCCTTGTATTACATTATTTGGGATGAACTTCTCTTGATCTGCATAGATGATCTCTGAATGTTTGAAATTTGTTCTTGCTTAGAGCTTTTGTAAATATATCTTCTAGTTGTTCTTCTATAGGGATATACTTCAAACTAATATGATGATTCTGAAAATGATCTCTAATGAAATGACATTGTGCTTAAATATGCTTAGTTCATTCATGTACAATTGGATTTTTGATCAAGTTGAGTACACCTTGATTATCACAATGTATTAGAGTTGGAGTTCGTTTAATTCCCATGTCAAATAAAATATATTGTAACCACAAGGCTTCGTAGGTTGTATCTCTTATCGCACGGTATTTTGCTTCAGTAGATGATTGTGCTACTGTATGTTGTTTCTTACTATGCCAAGATATTGGTCCTAACCCAAGATAGAAAATGTATCCTGAAGTAGATTTTCTATCATCAATAGAACCAGCATAATCAGAATCTGAATAACCCTGTAGACAAAAATCTTTGACATTCTTCATATAAGTTAGTCCATAATCTGTAGTTTTCTTGACATATTGCAGTATTCTTTTTGTAGCTTTCCAATGACTCTCTCTTGGCTCTTGCATGAATCTTGAAAGATAGTTTATAGCAAAGACTAGATCAGGTCGAGTATTTGTCGAGTACAAAAGACTTCCAATTAATTTCCGGTACCTTGTAGCTGAAACTAAAGGTGTTTCATCATTTTTGGATAATTGAATTCCTTGTTCCATAGGTGTATCTTTAGGTTTACAATCATTCATTCTATATTTTTCTAGTAGAGCTTTTGCATATTTGGACTGTGTAATGATAATATTATCTTCTTGTTGATGAATTTCTAGACCAAGACAGTAATTCATCAGTCCTAAATCTATCATTTCAAAAGCTTTCTCAAGATCCTTTTTTATTTCACTTATTTGTTTTTCAGAGCTTCTAGTAATCACTATATCATCAACATACACTATAAGAATTAGTATATCATTTCCAACTTTCTTTGTATATAGACTAGGATCGGATGTACTTCATTTGAAACTATGTTGTAACAAATGATTATTAATTTTTATGTTCCATGCTCTAGGGGCTTGTTTTAGACCATATAAGGATTTGTTTAATTTGCAAACCTTATGTTCTTGACCTTTAACAACAAATCCTTCTGGTTGTGACATGTAGACTTCTTCTTCTAAGTCACCATTAAGAAAAGCACTTTTTACATCCATTTGATGAAGTTTCCAACCTTGATGAGCTGCTAAAGCACATACTATTCTGATAGTAGTCATTCTGGTTATTGGTGCAAATGTCTCTTCATAGTCAATTCCCTCTATCTGAGTATATCCTTTGGCTACTAACCGAGCTTTGTACTTGTCAAGTGTCCCATCTGCTTTATATTTAATCTTGTAAATCCATTTGCAACCCACAACTTTCTTTCCTGGAGGTAATTCTACTAGATTCCATATTTTGTTCTTTTGTAGTGATGAATATTCAGATTCCATAGTTGCCTTCCAATGTGAGTGATTTAGGGCTTGAAGTGTTGATGTTGGATCTACTGTGGTGCTTAGTAATCCTCTATTTATTCTACTTTGACTATGATTTTGAGGTCTTGTAGTAGTAAGATCTAGCATTTATTCCAAATTTGATTCTTTGAGTGTGTTTCTAAGCCATATTGGTTCCTTCCTTTGAGGAATTATGGAAGTTTCTATGTATTTGATTTTTTTATCTTGAGATTATGACTATGTTTCTTCATTTTCTAAATATTTCTCTAAAAATAATAAAAGAACTTATGCATCATTATCATGTTTTTCAGTTTCAACCTTGATCTTCTCATCAAAGACTACATCTCTACTTATATATACCTTCTTTGTACTTGGATCTATTATTCTATACCCTGTAGATTCATCATCATAGCCAACAAATATTCCAGCCATAGTTTTTTCATCTAATTTTGTCCTTTTTTGTTTTGGAATATGCATATAAGCTTTGCATCCAAAAATTCTTAATTTTCCAATATTTGGTTTTTTTCCCTGACCATGCTTCTTCTGGTGTAACATTCTTGAGTATTCTTGTAGGTAATATATTTTGTAAATATACTATTGTTTTTACTACTTTTGCCCAATACTGAGAATCAATATGAGCTTCTTTTATCATACACCTCACCATTTCCATTATAGACCTATTTCTTCTTTCTGCAATTCCATTTTGTTGTGGTGAATATGTTGTAGTGAGTTGTATTTTAATTCCATTTTCTTCTAGAAATAGATTGAATTCTTTTGATACAAATTCACCTCCTCTATCTGAATGAAGAATTTTGATAGTTTTTCTTGATTCCTTTTCTACTTGGAGTTTGAATTGTTTAAAACAACTAAATGCTTCTGATTTGTACTTCATAAAGTATACCCACATTTTTCTAGTATGATCATCAACAAATAGCTAAAAATACTTATGTCCTCCAATACTAGTAACATTCATTGGACCACATAAATATGTATATATCAATTCTAATGGTTGTTGGTACTTATGTTGATGAAGTTCAAAAGGAATTCTATGTTGCTTTCCTACCAAACATTCTGGACAAACAATAGATTCCCAAGATAGATTTGGTATCCCTTCAACCATTTTATGTTTGACCATTTCATTTATGGATGATGCACTGGTATGTCCCAACCATTTATGCCATAGATATTTTGTTTCCAATGTTGTAACTGAAAGGGCTGAGTGTGTAGTAGTATCCAAAACAAATAGACTACCTTTATAGGAGCTTGAAGCTATCATTTTTCCTTGTTTGATGATACGACATTGTTTTCTTTTATTAATAACTTTGAATTCTATTGTCATATCTTGATCCATGAGTTGAGAAACTGAAAGAAGGTTGGTAGTTAATCCAGGAACATACAATACATTGTTAATCATTCCTTTTCCATTTATCAGATTAATAAGAACATTTCCTATCCCTTTTACTTCATATGTCTTACTATCTACTATAGCAACTGGTTTCTCTTTTTTTCTTGTAAGGAATTAAACAATTGTTTGTTTCCAATCATATGTTTGCTTGCTCCTGAATCTATGTACCAATAATCCATAGTTCTTTTTGTTTTCCAATTTTCTAGTCAACTCTATGTTTTTCTTCTAGTGTCTTTCAATTTTAAATAGTATAGTTTCTAAATTTAAAGAACTTAAATTTGGTGTTGAACTCCTTATAACTCCCTAGTTGGAAATTTAGAAACAAAGGTATTTGTAAATATAATATTTCTATTTCAATTTAGTAATCCTTATACCTCCAAGTTTAACTATTTGGAAAATATTTCAATGCAATTTGAATGAGGTAATTTTAAAAACCTTTATAAATACTTATTTCTTCAAAAAACTTCTAAGGCATTCAATAATACTTCTAAGGTTGTAAATCTATACCTTATTTCTCCTTTTATTAATAAACCTTGAGTATAATGAAATAATTAACTTGACTTCAATATTATGCCTTGTATATTTTGCAAAGGTTATAGATTAGACTAAATATTTATTACCTCCTTTAATGTAGCGCTCCAAAGGCTTTCTTTTGTTGATTTTATACTGTGCTCAAACTCCAATTCTTTGACTATGACTTTCTCTTCCCTTATACGTAGTGTATAAGCCCTAATCTTTGGTGCTTCACTTTTTCCTCTTGACTTTGTTCTATCTCTGTTCTCTGAGCTCACTGTTGACCCTTCGAATTATATCTTTCTCTTCCCTTGACTCTTCGAATATGCACCAATTTCTAGCATGTAACTCTCTCCTCTTCACTATGTTCTATCTGTGTTCACTACGTATGCTACCTTGTGTTCTCTTTTATGTATCATTTAATGCAAGTGAAATATGTTACATAAAAACTATCACGATGCTTGGTATTCGAGTTGGTGCTTGTTGGCAGTTTTGCCACATAAAATTTTATTTGTAAAATTTTGAAAAAAGATGATAAATGATGCAGTTGTGCTAATTTCACTGTTTTAATGTGATATTTTTTGTTCCTTTCCTGAAAGCAATTTTATTTTATTTCTAGAGATGCACAGTAAATCTTGCTGGTAAAAAATTAATGAAACTCATGGTAAAAGGAGAAAAATCAATGCAAGGAACGTTTCGGAATAGAAGAATTTATGGAAAAACAACTAATGCTTTGGCAATTTTTATTTTTAAACTAAAGGCACCAGTAAAATAAAAGAAAGATGTTTTCACCCCAGGAAGGGGTGAAAATCATTTTCACCCTTCCTTTGGGGAAAAACTACCTTAACGAGAAGATTTCATATGAGACAAGGAGGGGAGAAAAACTTGCAAATGACAAAGAGGTCAAAGTCAAAAGCACCCTTGGAAGGGGGCGAAAATCATTTTCTCTCCTCTCTGGGATGAAATTCTAGAGAAAAGTATCTTGGAGGCAAAAATTAAGTAAAAATCTTCCTTGGCATAGTCAAAGTCAAAGTTGCCCCTTAGAGGGGCGAAGATCATTTTCGCCCCTCTTTGGGACGAAATCCCAGTGAAAGATGATTTTTGGAATGCGAATGTAAATATGATGTCATCAAGGTGAAGATAGAAAATTCAAAGTTAGATTCACCTCTCATAAGGAGCAAAAATTATTTTTGCCCTCCTTCGGGATGAATTTCCAAATGAAGACATCATGAGGCAAAAGTTTCAAAAATGGTTGCTTTTCTTGCAGGTCAAAGTCAACGTCACCCCTGGGGTGGGGTAAAAATCATTTTCACCCCTCTCAAGGGTGAAATCAATTATTTACGCCTCCTTTCTTACAAAAAAAAATTATGTTAGTTTTAGACAAAATTACCCAAGAAAGGGGTGAAAGCATGTCTAAGAGTGAAAACATCAGATTGCGCAGGTGAAATCAATTCTTGCCCCTTTTCTTTGGCAATGTTTTCTTTAAAAGTGCCCCTATTGATGATATTTTTCAAGAAAGAACAATAATTGGCAGAATTTAAAAATTAGAGCACTGAGATCAATTTTTCCAGGATTTCTACTGAGGAGATGCTAGTGTTTAATGTTGTGTCTTAAAATCTAATGTGATTCCAGCCATTTTCGAGGCACCCTCCATGGATTTCATTCCTTTTCAAAACATAATTAAATTTCATTGATCTCCATTGACGAAGATCAAATTCCAAGGCATAGAGAAACATAATGGCACCCATAATTTAATATCCAAGTTCCTAATTTTTAGGTTACGTTGCATAGTTTCAATGCATTGATGCTTGGAAGGTTTTTTCCATCATCCATTTTTGTTGATTTTTGAGATGCACTCCATGAAAATTGGATCGTTGTCTCTTGGAAAAAAAATGTAATTCAAGCATCATCATTACTGAGGAGAGAATTGTTGCTACTGATTTTTGACCAGCCAACATTTTCTTGTGTTGTGCATTTAATGATATAGACAAAATCCTCTATAAATACTAAGCATTTCAATGTAATAAAAGAGGATAGACACTCTGCAGAAAAACACTTAAATTTTTTTGTATAAATAGAAAGATATTTGGCTTTTGGTTCCTTGAGTGGTATTATGTTTGATTTCTTTTTGCTTGTCATTTTTTATTACGTTCATGTCCATTATTTGCTAATTTTAAATTTTGCATCTGGATTATGAGGGAGTGAATACTAGAATGTTGTCTTGGAGGTTATCTTAGCAGACTATGAGTGGTTTTTGTGCCTTGCCTTCTATTATATGCTCACTAATACTTACTGTGAGTTTTTGTTGTTATTTTATCCCCACTTTTCATATCTAGCTTATAGCCATATTTCCCATTCCTTTCTGTCATTTCCTATTTCTTTCCTATAACCCTAAGCTTTAAATTGATCGTTAGTTTTAGTATGAGAACTATCCCTCTCTGGAGATTGGCCCAAAAGACATATCTCTCCTTCAGCATTTCAATATTGGTCGGGTTTAGGGTGCACACATAATATTTTATACTTAGGCATATTCGTGACCAACAATGTTGTGCTTGATCTTATACTTAGGCATATTCGTGACCAATAATGTTGTGCTTGATCTATGACATCTAACAAATCCTTGGTATTTTATGCTCCATATCCTTGGTGACACTTGTCCTTTTTTACCTACAATACATGTAGATAGATGTTATTACTTGTTCCTTCTTGATAACATTCATCTTATCATTGCACTTCCTTCTGCAATGATTATCTCACTTTCTATGTGCTTAGACATTCCTCTTGATGGTTGGATTTTTAACGTACCAAATGGAATATTGCAACCTTATATCTTCACATATTATTGATATATTCTCCAATGCATAATTCTCATCAATGATCAATCTCCAACCTCTTCTATTGCTCTTTCTCCTTTATGCATTATATTGGTTTCATATCAAGCATTCTACCTTATATCTACATTATGTAGTTAGTGTTATATTGAATGATGTTAATCCCTATGCTTTCCTCCTCTAAATGATATTAAAATGCATTTTTGTTTAACCTTAATGGTATTCACTTAACCATACTAGTGCTCCTTGGATGATGAAACTCTTCCTAAACTCTATTCTTGGATGTATGTAGATGGCACTCTAGGTAACGTTCTTTGCTAATGGTGGTAACTCCTAAACTTTGACATGGTGGTTCTTCCACTTTTGTGTCCTTGGTTGAATGGTGGTGGTGCTCTAGATATCCTTCCTTGATGGTGGTAGCTCCTCTATGTTGACTTACTTAACACTTTTCTATGTAAATGGCACTACTCTTGAGTGCTTACCTTGAATAAACTTTGTTCTCTTTTACTGTAATGTATTGTCTACTATTATACATATATTTGAATAGACAAATAACTATTACTCACCCTCCTATACTCTCGAACCTTTCGTTGGTGTAGTTTTCTTAAAATGATGCCTTTCTTATTCAATATAATGGAGTATCTTCTCTTTGCCAAGGCTTGGTAATGGTGGTCCTTCTTCCATGGTAGATTCTCCCTTTTCTATAATGACTCCAAGCTTCTAATCTATGCCAAAATATGTGCCTTTCAAGTAGAATGATACTTCTAATTTCTACTACAACTTATTTACTTTCCAAAGGATGATAAGAATATTATTTGTTTTCTTGTATTTTTATAACTTCTCATTTTCTTTTATTTTATATTTTAATACCTTGGGAATACCCTCTTCTCCAACCTTGAAGATATAAACTTGAGAACTTTTCTTTTGCAACTTTAAAACCTTAAATGTGGTGCTTTTAAAGACCTAATAATAAACTAATATCAACATTCAAATAATGAACATTTTTGCACTAGTATTGCATATCTTTTTGGTCTCCTTTTGTAGCTCGATTTCTTGGTGATTTGGTTCATCTATTTCCTACCTTAAACTTGTTAATCTAGTAGCTCTCCTTGCTATCCAAATCAGCTAATAAAATTCTTCAACTTGCTACCTAATCTAGCTTTAAATGCTTGAATCCTTCTCCTTATGGGTTTGTTTTTGGATGGCGATAATTGTCCCAAATTCTTCTTTTCAGGAGTTTCTCTTGATTGCAATCTTCTATCTCAATCTTTCTTCAAGTCTCCCTTGTGGCTCTGATACCTCTATTATATTTTAATGATATATTAAAGGAAATGTAGCCACAAGAACTAAAATCAACATGCAATATTATATCTATGGTAATGGCAATATTCTAAGCAAGTAAATAGCAAGAGAAACTTCTAAAATAAGTCATAAAACAATCATTAATAAAAGTTCACAATAATTGGAACTTGATACAAAATATGGAGATCTTCTAATGCATGCTATGAGTAATGCATTCTTCATTCATTATTACAATACTTAGTCACATTTATATATTAGTATGTGACTCTTCACTAACCTACTTTAAGGACACATGTATACTACGCATGAAGGACACTTGTGCACATGCACACCTAACTATAAAACACTTAATATAATCTAACCATGTACTCGTGATGTTACATTGATATGTACCAAATGATGTGATATTCTCTAACAATGGCAAGGGTGGTGGGCTAGAAGAAAAGAGTCAATGTATGTAGGTTTTAGGGTTTTAGTTCTTTAATTTTAGTTTTATATTATTTTATTTAATTGATTATATTAGATTTAATTAATTATGTTGGTTAGTTTTAGTTTAATTTAATTTTAATTTCTTATTTATGACTTTAGTATTTTAATGTTACTTTTATTTTTAATTTGTTAACATTAGGTTAATTTAATGTTAAGTTTTAATTTGACTTAATTTTCACATAGAAAATTGAAAAAATTCCATAAAATAAAAATCAAGAATTGAGACATTTTATGTAAAATGGTGTAGGTTTTTAGCTATAGCAACTCATTTGAGATGAGAATTAGATATTTTTATAAACTATCATGCTGTAAAGAAGAGAGTTGTGATTTGTCAAGGGAGGGGTACCGATTACAACCCCTTGTTCTCCAACAAAAAAATAAATTTTAACTAAGTAATCCTTAATGTTAAATTAATTAATCAATTAACCTAGGTTAATCTTAATTATTAAAGTTTAATTCATATTTTAAACTAATTTTTAATTTGTTAGCCTAGGTTAATGTTAATTTTAAATAAATTAAATATTTGTCTAGATTAATGGCAATCTTTAATATTAATCTTTAGTTTTTTATATTAAATTATTTTTTTAATTAATTGATTTGAAATAAATAATCTTCAATGTTTTATTAGTCTTTGATTAATTAATCTTTAACCGTTTATATTAATTTGTTAATAGTTTTATTATTAATTATTTTGACCTATAGTGCATGCCAAAAATGGATATGAAATGAATTAATTGCTCTAAGGCCTGGTGATTGGGCTTTAAAGTGTGTCAATTTTTGGGTGTCTACATTTTCCCCCTTTTGATGTGAACATTGTGCAATGAATGCGTCAAAAAGTGTAGATTCCCCTAGTTTTGGGTTGGTTCTTGGGAGGTATGAAGGTTGCTTACTTAGGATGCTACTAGGGATTGTGCCTAGGACAATATGAAATATATTCTACCCCCATGTGTGTCCCCTTAATTTTTGAAGGGGCAACCAAGTTGAACCAAGGAAACTTGATAAACATGAGGATGATGGGAATAGAAGGATGACTAAGCAAATGATGAACTATTGATGCGGCAGACCATCTTTGTTGATGACCACATGCTCCACTTGTGTCAAATATTTGCCATCTCTAGCCTCTATTATAATGGTTGAACCAATAATAACACATGAACATTTAATTCTTATCTCTTATCTCTTTATTTTTGTCATGTGGTATAGTGTGCCTAATTTTTCAGTAATCCCCTTTTATAGGCTTCTTTTGTTGTTGCTTATGCTACTCTGCTTATGGTAGTGATGGTTTTAGCACTAGAAAACATTTGGTAAGATGGAATCCACTCTCTTATTTGTTCTTATTTTTACCTTTTTTCCACCTCTTGTGGGTGCTACTCATCTCAAAAGTTTGAAAATAATTCTTCAAATTGTCCGTTCAATGGTATAGGCCTTTTTTAATTTGGATATTCCATATTATTTCTTATTTGAACATAGGAAACTGCCTTATTAAGGATCTCCCTATACTTCTTCCTGATGAGTGAGGATATTGTTTGATGGTTAATATATGCATTTGGGTTAAAAATTCCCATGATTCTTCTTTCCATCCTTTTTTTCCTATAGAATAAGAACCAAGGGAAGTGTTTCTCCTATAGTGCTCTTAGTTTACTCTCCTAAGTAGATTCTACTTCTAACCTCTTCACGACCTCCTCCTTACTAAGATTCTTCTCATTCTGAATGTCAAGTAATTTCTTATACACATAGATAGTGGATAATTTATTAACCAATAAATTTTGTATGAATTGAACTAAGAAAGTGTCAGGAAAGGGCGATGAAATTAGGGTTTCTTGGGAGGGTGGGGATGACGGTGGGCAAGAAGGCTATTCTGGGAGATCATGGGAGCGTCGGCAGGTCGAACCAGGGGCTCAATAGGGTGGAGGGAGGGCAAACAGAGTCTGGGGATGCCGAGGAGTCCTTGCCAAGTCGCGGCAAGGATCCGCCAGACAAACAGGGAGATGGACCTCGGAAGTCATATGCTTTGGCAGCGGCCTCTAAAACCCTAAGTGAGCTCTTCTCCAAGGAGTTATTTCTGTCCGGGGACGAGTTGGACATCCCGACGGAAATTCTCTCAAGCTTTGTGGATTTCGAAAAATTTACCCTCATCGATAAGTTTATTGGTGGTCGTCCCAACATGGAGACCATTCGCAAGTGGGCGTCTGGCAAATGGTGGACCTCTGGTCACTTAGAGCTGGCTGCCCTAACCCGAGGTTTTTTCATGATTAGGCTGAGCAACAAGGAGGACTACTATAAAATCTTGGCTGGAGGGCCTTGGTTCTTGGGCCGTAGGAGTCTCTTTCTAAGGAAGTGGGGTTTGGACTTTAACCCCGATACCCAGAATATCAACATTGCTCCAATATGGGTTAGGCTCCCGAGTCTTCCCCTTTTCTTCTGGCATGAAAATGTAATCAGAGGTATTGCTCGGTCCATCGAGGAGCTGATCACTTTAGACCCTCCCACTAGAGCTCAAACTAGATTTGTCCAAGCTCGGTTCTATGTTTTGGCAGACTTGGAGATGGACCTCCCATCCTCCATTACTCTGCGGTCTGGGGGTACTTTTCTACATAAGCAAGCTATTGTTTATGATAATATGCCAGCTTTCTGCCCTTAGTGTAGTTCTCAAGGGCATCTTCAGTCCAATTGTCCTCTCCAAAAGCTGAGGAAGAAGGAGCGGGATCCCTGCAACCCTCTAGAGCACGGTGAAGGTTAGACGAAGCACCCTTTTGCGAAAGGCCATGAATCTCTAGGTCCATCTAAGGACCATCTCGAATCCTCCTTACCAGAAGAGGAAATCACCACCCATCCGAACTTCGAGCAGTGTGGTGGGTTCCCCCAACTAGGACCATAGGAGGAAAATGAACAGGCCCCCCCTTATCACCACACAGGCAGATTCACCCAAAATTTATGATCAAAACTCTCCCGAGGCACAAAAGATATTGGAAGACTACCTACTGGGAAGAAGAGGTTACCAGCCTGGTAATATTAGCCCTTGAATTACGAGGAGTCAAAAGCGAGGGGTGGATTTTGGTAGTGAAAGGAAGCAGGGTCGTCCCCCCAACAAGGAAAAGAGAGACAAAGAAATTGCGGCTAATGTTGCAAATGGAACCCAACGGTTGCTATTTCAAGATGACTCCGATTCTCTGATGGGTGACGCGCTTATCCCAAAACCTCCCTTCCAGCAGGGAAAGGGAAGTAAGAAGAACCTCAAATCGTACGGATGAAATCCTGGATGTGAGAAGACTAAACAGAGTGGCCATTTGGGCTAGGGTAAAATTTTCCAGCAGGATTTTCAATGGTTTGTTTCAGTCCAGTCATTTTTCTTGGATCCTATCCAACATGTATGCTTCGAATTCTGCCTCCGAGAAAGCAGAAATGTGGAAAGTTATTTCCCAGGTATGGGAGAATTTTTTGTAGTTTTCTTGGTTGTCTTCTTCTGCTTTCCGATGGTCCAGCTTCTCCGGCTAGTTTTTGTTTTCCCAATTATAATGGCCATGGTTTCCAGGATAATCAGGCAAAAATGCCTTACTTGTAGCCCTCGGGCAATTAGCAGCTTTTTGTTTTTTTTGCATACAGGTTTATTCTTCCAGGTTTATTCTTCCAGCCAAGAGGCATGAAGCACTATTTAGCAAGGCTGATTTTGTATATAAGGTTTTGGGATCCTCTATTAAAACCCACTGTTAATCTATTATAATAATTACCAAAAAAAAATTTGTATGAATCATGCATCAGGAACACAGGCCCACCTATATTTGACCATCCAATTCATAGCTCTTGAGCTTTCTCTCTATCTCTTTCATGCAACCTTTGGTGAGGGGATCAATATTAGATAGTTTTTTTCATGATTGAATAGGCTGAAATTCTTGTAAACTTTTCCAAAATATTTATCGACCAAGTCTAACTATCAAATCTCCTCAAGTGCAAAAATATAGTTGGGCACAAATAGAGGTAGGTTAAACACTTTTTTTTTAAATATGTACAATGTAAAATATTTTGACTAGAACTTCACAACTTGGACATAATATAAAAGTCACTAGAATTAATGTTATACCTCCTCAATGCTTCTCCCTTGGACTACTTGGGTGGGAATATTAGGTCCCTATATTCAACTACACCTTAAAGTATCTAGAAAGTTTGGCCAACCTCCTTCTTGTTTGTCTATTTGGTTTTCTATAGGGTTTTCCTCTTGCTTGCTCTCTTGGGTGGTTCATATTCTACCTCCTTTCTAAAGGATGATATTTGTTCTATAATAAATGGGAGATAAACATTCTAACTCCTTTGATAAAATTTCTAAAATATTCTAGGTTCAATTAGAACTAGTTCTTATTGGATCCATGGCTGAATTTCAAGTAGGCTATCTAGGATGAATCTAAAAAATTTATGTAAGTGTTGGATGCAATGAATCATAATATTTGATGTGTGTTTCCTATTTGTTCTTTTTGACTTGAGCTACATCCAATGAATTTATGGTTTTCTATGAATCAAAATATATTGTTCCTTATTCTTTTGCTTTTGACCTATTGATTTGTCAATGAATTAGTTGCAAATATTGACATATCATCAACATTTTTACTTGGTAAAAATATTGGTTTTAAATACATATCCTAGTGATCTTGCTATTTTAAAGAACCAATAAATTGTTGGTGTATTGGCAATTTAATGATTTTAATGCTTAGTTGAAACTCGACAACAAAATAAAAAAGAAAGCAAGGGAGAAATTTTTAGCTATTATGGAGTGGATGGTAATAAGTCAGAGGTGGTCAAAAATTCAATTGAGAGATTTTTTCCAAGTCTTTAAGGTATCCAAGTCTTTGTTTATGGTTCAAATGTGTTAGTGCATGAGAAGGGAAGGGTATGTGTAGGACATGTAATTCTATGTGCCAATAACTTTGGTAGGTTGTTGTGGTAGGGGCTTATTCCCCAAATATTTCTCTTACCTCAAAATATCTAACTAATCTCCCTACTCTATCTTTGCTATCATCATTGGATTTTTATATTTGAGTTGGCAAAGTAATGACTGTTGGAGAATATTACATTATTTGGTACATGCAAATGTACCCCCATGGTACCTTTATGGTGCAAATATAAATATGCAATAGATTAGGATTGAGTATATAGTTTAGATGAGTGATTTATATTTTTTCTTTTATGTAAGTGTTAATGTGTAGAAAATGCACAAGTATCATGTAAGAGTGCAATGTGCAAAAAATACACAAGTGTCATGTAAGTAAGAGTGAAAGTGTGTATTGAGAGAATGTACACAAGTTTCATGTATGTAAGTATGCAAATATGTAACTTTAGGATGTGCACAATTATCTTAGGAGTGCATGTAGGAGAGTAAGAGTCATGTAGAAGTATGCAAGTTTCACAAAGTCAAGTATGCATGTAAGAAGAGAGTGAAGACTCTAGTATACAAGTGGCAAGATGATAACCCAAATATAATGGGAGCTATCATATGGAGAGCAATAGTCAAGTACAAGAAGATTAACTTTCTATGTTATATTATGGAGATAAAGCTCCATACAATGTAAGGGAAATGGTCTATAACAATCACCACATAGAAAGCATTGATAATAAAGCTTATATATAGATTTTGAGTAATTCATATTGTAAGTTTTCTTCATGCAGTACATGAATGATTTTAGCCATTTTATATTCATATTAGATATTATAAGTGAATGTTATTTCATTATTATATTGACCTAGATATATATTTTATTGCTTACATATATAATTCTACTCTTGATTATTGATATTTTTTGGTAGGTAAAATCGCTTAAGTGTGGGGTTTAAATGGGCCCCAAAACCAAGTACACAAATTGGTAGCTAAAAAAATATCATAATATGACATAGGCCTGCACATTAGCCAGCTGCAACCTGAATGAAAAGGACCAAACAACAGCAAATAAGGCTGAGTGGATGCCTAACGTCATAAACACAAAAATACAACCCGAGCAATATCCACGTAGGGGTTTCTTAAGAGAAGTAACTACCTATAAACCTTGTAAAGGAGTTGACCTATAATATTTTGGCTTATTTATATTGGGACTTGTGATATTTTGAGATAGTAAGGCTTAAAATCCAATAGTGGTATCAAAGCTACCATTTAAATTTATCCATTTTTTATAGACTTGTTTTAGCCACCTTAATGTTGGAGTCTATCCACCCTAAAAGTAGAGAAGAATTGAATTTATTTTTGAAGGTCTAATTGAGTAGATATTGAGGGGATAAGTATATTCACCCTGATTTGGATGCTAGGGTCTTTCCACGTGGTTGAATAAAAACTAGTGAAGACTAGGACTCAACTTAAATAATATTAGGGCCAACCTAGAAGGAATTTGGACATATAGGGATATCCATAGGCACCCTGGTATTGATTTTAGGTTCTATAGAAAATAGGAGAATAATTTTGATTCTTAGGTTTGACTTAAGGAATTGAAAATATATTTCAAATAGAGTAGATATATTGAAGAGCATCATAACTACTAGAATATTAAGAAGGATCATAGCTTCCAGAGATAGAGGAGCATCTAAGATTCCAGGAGATAGAGAAGCATATAATTTTCTAGGAGATAGAGGACCATCTAAGCTTCTAGGAAATAGAGGAGCAACTAGGCTTCTAAAGAGGAGAACCAATATAAATATTCTATAGAATAGAGAAGAGGTAAAGTTCAAATAAGAAGGAAGAGGAAAAATTAGAGAACCACGTTGATTGAAAATATCTACATTTCAGTCTTGGTCATGGCTAAGTTTTTGGAGTAGTATTCATTAGAGAATCCATTTTACCATTGAAGTTATTAGTGCATCATTAGAAATATTTAACAGTGAAACACTATTAACCCTCAATCGCTAATAGGGTGCTATATTTCAAAATAGAACAAAGATATTTAAGCATTACCATAGCACTATCCTTCAAGGCAAGATAAAAGATATTGAGCACCTACCCTTTAAGGCATGATAGAAGATATTGAGCACATATCCCTTAATGCAAGATAGAATATATCAAGTGCTAGCAAGGTATTAATATTTAAATGAGATTAGATATAAAAAGAGCACTACCAAAGCTCTAGCAGATAAGAAATTAGTGCACTAAGAAGAGCACCACATGTAATGAGCTACCAACAACTAGAAGATATAAAATGTGCTACCAGAGGATGAGCTACCAACCACCAAAATATATATAACATGCTACCAAATGATGAGCTACCATCAACAAAAATACATAGAATATGCTACTAGGGGATGAGCTACCAACAACTAGAACACGCTACTAGAGGATGAGTTATAAGCTACTAGAGGAAATGAAGAACAATAGATTCAATGTGCCATTAGACATCACCTAAGAACAATAATGAGAAGAGCGACAAGCTACCAAGTGACACCTAGGAAATAATACAAAATTTTCTTCACAACCAAGCAAATGAGTAAATCCGAGCATTAAGGAAAGAGGAACATTGGAAGAATTAGGAACTCTAACTACTACAATGCTAAATCTATCAACACCATACTAGGTAATATTTATATGATACAATTCTATTTTTGGTGCATAATTAAGGTTTTGGAGGGAAAGAATAAATTTGAATTGCTTTGAATTACATTAAGTGGAGTTATAAGTTTATTAAATTTAATGCACCTTGATTAATTTTTCAAAAGTTACTTTTTGAAAATTTTGAATTTATATTTTTAGATATGGAGTGATAAGGATTACTACAAGGTTTAATAATAGTTTATAAAACTTTGAAGATTAGAATTTTTGAACTTTTTGAAGTTTGAAGAATTAGATATTTGAGGAGTTAAAAGGATTTAAGTTTTTGAGTTTTAGCTTTTTGAGGATTTTTGAAATTTGAAGAATTTTTTGGTTTGGAGCTATTTGAAGTTATTTAAATTTTTTTTGAAGTTTTGAAAATTTTAAATTTTACAAATATAATGTATTAAGGGGTTAAAAGGATTACTACATCAAAGGTTTAGAAAATTTAAAATTTGTAAATTTTTTATTTGAGTATTTTTTAACTTGGGAGATATAAGGATTTCTACTTCAAAGGAATTGAATCATTGAATTGTAAACTTTGATTATTATGGAAGAAAATATGGAGTCCATAATCAGAAAGAAAATATTAGAAGTTATAAAATTTGGCATTGGAAAATTGATTGAAAAATCTAAGGGTAAGCTAGATATGGCAATGCAATTCATCTATAGAGAAGCTATGAACAAAAGTTTTGAGGCATTCGATTATTATTTATATTTAAATATTATTGAAGCAATTGATAATTCGAAGGATGATATTATGATACCTATTGATATAGGTAGTATAATGTATATGACATTGCTTTCACTTGAACTTCATAAATATGAAAATCTAAAACAAAAAGAGTTGATTGAAACTCTAAAAAGGAAAGTAGAGATTGATACAAGTGAATCATCTCTAAAAACAATGTTTCATTCTTCTTGTAATATTGACATTCCAAGTTCATATAATTTAGAAAATTATTATGATGCTCTAAGTCTATGTTCAATTTTTTTAGGACAATATCAAGATTACAGGAAATAAGCACATGATCCAAAGGTTGAAGACAAAGAAGAAGCTCAAGAAGTTTGTAAATCAATTAAAGAAAAAAAAAAGTATGGAGAACCAAAGAATGAATATGAAGGAGAACTCAGAGCATAACTCAAGAATCAATATGATGAATAATATTCTAGAGAAGTAGAGGTTCATGAAAAATACAAGATCATATGAAGATTGAAGATGAAAACAAATATTGAAGACTAAAGTCTTCAATAACCAAATAATCTAACACAGGGGATTTTGGAGAATATTACATTATTTGGTACATGCAAATGTACCCCCATGGTACCTTTATGGTACAAATGTAAATATGTAATAGATTAGGTTTGAGTATATAGTTTAGATGAGTGATTTATATTTCCTCTTTTATGTAAGTGTCAATGTGTAGGAAATGCACAAGTGTCATGTAAGTAAGAGTGCAAGTGTGTATTGAGAGAATATGCACAAGTTTCATGTATGTAAGTATGCAAATATGTAATTTTAGGATGTGCACAATTGTCATAGGAGTGCATGTAGGAGATTAAGATTCATGTAGAAGTGTGCAATTTTCATAGGGTCAAGTATGCATGTAATAATAGAGTGAAGAGTCTAGTATACAAGTGGTAAGATGATACGCCAAAGGTAATGAGAGCTATCATATAGATATGAATAGTAAATTACATGAAGATTAAATTTCTATGTCGATATAATGGAGATAAATATCCATACAATGTAAGGGAAAATGATCTATAGCGATCACCACATAGCAAGCATTGATAATAAAGCTTATATACAAATTTTGAGCAATTCATATTGTAAGTTTTATGCATGTACATAAATGATTTTGGACATTTTACATTCATATTATATCTTATATATTAACATTATTTCATTATTTTACTAGCCTAGATATATATTTGATTGCTCATATATATAATTCTACTCTTGATTATTGATATTTTGACCTATAATATTATGGCTTATTTATATTGGGACTTGTGATATTTTGAGATAGTAAGGCTTAAAAGCCAACAATGACCAATGATATATTTTTACTAAGGTTTGTATCCTTGAAGCTTTACAAAAATATACAATTTGCACTCTTCCTTTGCTAGGGTTCAATTTGATCGGGTTGTATAGCTCCTAGGTTGAAATCTATGTGATTGAAAGTGAAAATAAAGTCTTAACCTTAGGGGTATTATAGTTTTAATTGAACTACCTTTGAATGTGTGAAATAAATTTTATTTGCATGTAAAACAAGTTGGCATACCCTTGCATATGTGAAATAAATTTATTTTGCATGTGAAACAAGCTAACAAATTAGTGCTCTTTTGGCAAGATATCAATATGACATCGTCTTCTTAAGTATGCCCTACTTTTTGGTGCATATTTTATACTTTTGCACACTTTTACTTAGTATTTGCACCTTTACATTAGCTTTCTTAGCTCACTCTAGTTCTTTTGAGTCCTTTCGGGCTTCGTTTTGACATCTCTAGCTCATTCTATGACTAGAGATGCTCTTTAGTGGGCTATTTTATCTTTGAGTGGGCTACACTTTTAGTCCCACATTGCTTATGTTTTTGAATTATTATAAAGCACTTGATATATAAGTGATTTCCCCTATTGTACTTTGATATATCGATGTAGAAAGTTTATTAATTCTTGAGCACTTAATAGTGTAATTTGTGTTTAGCACTAGATCTTGGAGAGCTTGATGCTTCAACAATTCTATATGGTACCAGAGCAAGTTGGTTGCTAACACATCTTCATATCAAATGGTGTTCATTTTAGAATATTTTTAGTCTTTTCTGAATTATGCTCTTGTAAATCCAATTTCTTGAATTGTATTCTCTCACCTCACCCACTCGAATCTTGGTGATTAGAAAGTTCAAAAATCAAAAACTGTAATTTCTAGCTGATATTTCATAGTTTCTCTATATTCAAAAAGTAGTTGTTTAGCCATAGTTTTTTGTAATTTTTTTGAAACCGTATGCTCTCATCTCACCCACTCGGTCTTGGTGATCATAAAGTTCAAAAATTAAAGATTTTAATTTCTAGCCAACATTTCATAGTTTTTCTATATTCAAAAAGTAGTTGTTCAATCATAGTTTTTTGAAAGTTTTTTTTGAAACCGTATGCTCTCACCTCACCCATTCGGATCTTGGTGATCATAAAGTTAAAAAATCAAAGACTATAATTTCTAGCAGATATTTCACAGTTTCTCTATATTTAGACAATAGTTGTTCAATCATAGTTTTTTGTAGTTTTTTGAGAGCTTCAAATTTATGCATTATGTTTGCATAAATTCTGCACCTAGACTATAATTTCTAGTGTAATACACCTTTTTAAAGGTCAACATTTGTAAATACACTAATATGCCAAATCGTAAATTTTGGGGGGTTCCTTCATATTTGTAATAAAGGGGTGCAATAGTGTGTAGCATTATCCAGTTCCACCATTGTGCACACAATGTATGCACAACATGGCATAGTGGTGCACGCAGTGCTCTAGTTTGCAAGTGCCACATCAACACATAGTGCATGGCACTATTATGGCCACCATGGTGCTTAAGGTGCACAAATAATGCATGCAAGGCACATAGTGCTTTCAGTGCTCTCCCAACACAATAGAGAGTCAAACAGTGCGTAGATCATGCAACATGGATCACAAGTGTCATATGGTAACCTACTCTTGTAGGTATTCTCTAATTTATAACCTAATCAGTAGGCCATCCTTCATGTCCACACTTTTGATCGGTTGATAAGGTCACCCAAAGCCTATGACATCTTCAACAAGTCATTCAGTAAGACAAAGGTGAAAATCGTTAAATTTGATGATAGGAATTTTCAAAGAATATTCTAGTGATATATCAGCATTTTGTCCCACCTACTTAGTCAATAGCTCAATTAGTGAACACACTACCATACAGCCCCACCTATTTAGTTAGCAACCTGGTCAGTGGACACATCAGCATACGACCCCACCTACTCAGTCAATAGCCTAGTCATTAGACACATCAACATATGATTCCACCTACTTAGTCAGTAGCTCAATCAATGAACATGTCAGCATACGACCCCACCTGCTCAGTAAATAGCTTGGTTAGTGGATACATCAGCATACAATCCCACCTGCTTAATCAATAGCCTGGTTAGTAGACATATAAACATACAACCCCACCTACTCAGTTAACAACCTGATCAGTAGACACAGCATATGACCCCACCTACTCAATTAGTAGCCCAATCAATGGACATGTCAACATGCAAGTCCCACTTGTTCATTAGCATAATGGACTACCCTCACCATTGAGTACCTTGAAATCTCAATCAATCTTAAAACAGTCATAACTTGCTCATATGATGTCCATTTTGAGCAATATTTTTTTGTTGCGACTGGTTTTTCATGTACTTTCATATGGTGCTTTTTATATTTTAGTTTTTTGATGATATATAACACCATAATTTGCACATACTTACAATTATTGTCTGTTAGTCCTTGTTTTTGGAACACAAAAACACCTATATATTTCAAATTGTGGCTCCTTCTAAGGTGCCATTTTTTTGAAAGTGTGTGTTTTTTCAATATCTACACTATGGTGAGATCTATTTTTCCATATACTATTCTAGGACTATTAGAAACAATATTTCACACCTTTTTCAAGGTGAAAATAATTGTAAAATTGCACTACATGTAAAGTGCCATGTCTTGGTTGTTCATCAAACTTGCATTTCTATTTCTCTCTTTTGGAGGAGAGTTTTTCCCATGAGGTTTTCTCTCTTTCTCCATATTATGAGAGCTTTGTAATAATATCCAAAATTGTGGAGTGTTTAGTACATAGTCATCATCCTACACTTTGGATACATGTGTTGGGATATGAGCTTCTTCATCCATGATGGGCATATCCTAAGTCCCATGTTTTACTCTTTGAGTACTTGGACTCTATGAAGATCAACTCAATCCTTCTACAAATTCATAGATATCCAGGATAGTGCAGTATTTACTACCTCACTTTGACTCAGCTACTTCATCCTTGTTGGGCATATCATAAGTCCCATGTTTGACTCTTCGAGTTCTTGGACCACATGAAGAACATTAGCATTACGAGATTTGGTGATCCTTTTCTGGAATTTGTAAACACTTCCTTAGTTGTGACTCACATGACTTATCATTGTACTAGGGTACCTAATTAGGCCTTGTTGCTAGGACCCTAATTTTACTCTTCTCACTTGCCTAAGCTACGCTTATGGGGGATTTTGGTGCATATTTTATAATTTTTTGAACTTGTGCTTAGTATTTTCACCTTTACATTAGCTTTCTTAGCTCTCTCCAGTCCTTTCAAGTCATTTTGGGTTTCGTTCTGACATCTCTAGCTCATTCTATGGCTAGATATGCTCTTTAGTAAGCTATTTTGTCTTTTAGTGGGTTACACTTTTAGTCCCACATTGCTTATATTTTTGCATTATTAGAAATCACTTGTTATATAAGTACTATACCCTAATGTACTTTGATATACCAAGATAGATATCTCATGCATTATTGAGCACTTAATAGTGTCATTTGTGTTTAGCATCGGATCTTGGAGATCTTGATGCTTCAACAATTCTATACTACTGTCGAAGTCAATGAATCAAGATATTTTCTCTACTAATGTCATCATGCTTTACCTCCACTTATTGTGTCAATGAATCACATATGTATAATATTGAATTCTTTAACATCCTCCTCTTTCTCCTTCCTAGGTGCCAAGATTGTTACCTATATTAGGATGATTTCATCCATTTTTCTTTTTAGTATACTAAAAGATCATATTATTTATCGATGGAATAACACCCGAGAATGTTTTTTAGACTACATATTGTTGAGGTCATCTTCAATTCCAACAAATCACTATATTTGGAACTTTGTAATAACTTTGACATATTTATGTTGATGGAAGATGATCTCATATTTCCAAACCAGTGAATTAGCAAAAATTTTCCTTAGTTGAAGTTTTACTATTTTTTCCTATTTTTTTATCCTTACCACTAACCAAGTTGATAACTATTAGAAAGGGATGCAAGAATAGGAAAACAAATTGTCTAATTCAAAAATTTTACTTAGGTAGAAGGAAATGTTTATTAGACATAAAAAAGGAAAACAATGGAAAAAAGAAAAACACAAGAAAAGGGAAAATTAAACCCTATGCATATATTTACAAGAGAATCATATTTAGCTTTAGAAATTTTATAAGTTATATCCATTTACTAAAATACGGAGTAACCTTCCTTCCATTGTAACCAGCCTATAAGCATTTAGGATTTGTACTTTGTTGATTTGATACAATCCACTCCAAAAGGATCAAACCTTCTATGTTGTTTAGCTTTGGTTCTATCCTTATCATATTTTATCATCAAGTCTCCTTCCTTGAATTGAACATTAGTAGCTTGCTTATTAAATAAATACTTAATTATTTGTGATCATGCATAAATATGTTGGAATATATTACCTTATTTGGTACATGATAATGTACCACCATGGGTACACTATAGATTAGGAAAGAGTGTCTTATATTAGGATGAAAGTATTTACTTTATGCAATGTAATAAATGCACAAGTGTGTAATGATATTTTTACAATTTAAATGTGCATAGTTTTCCCTATGTATATGTGTCATTAGAATAGGAACATGAATAGTCATAAGAAGAGTAAGGGCCAAGAAACACCATATGAAGAGTCACATTCCATCCTATATATGGATGTGCAATTGTAATAGAATAGTATCACAAAGGGAATATCAGCAGATGGGACATCACCCATGGAGCAATGGAAGGTGATGTAATATGATGTATTTGAGTTCTTTTATTCAATAAGAGTTTATTGTATTTTTCAGCAATTTCTATTAGCCATATTGCAGTTATTTCATATTTTGAATATAAGCTTATTTGCTTGGCATTATTATTTCCTTCATATTGAGTTGAGTATTATTGAGTTAGTGTCCATATTATTGAGTGGTTATTTGTTGAAAGCTTTCAATGGTATCAGAGCCATGATATATCTAGCCATAATAGGTATAGATAGGAACTAAGAGAGCCACTATAATCTATTCTATTTTTCATTATTTAGCACTATTTCTACACTTTTGCAAACTAGACACGCATTTGGACCTACCCTTGCAAAATTTGTTTATTTTGAGATTGTTTGAGAGAATTTATTATATATTTGAAGGAAGAAAATTTCTACTAGTTAAAAAGAGACCAGTAAAGATAAACGAAATTATATCTAGAAAGAGAAACCAGAGAAGATAAAGGAAAATTACCTCTAGAAAGAGAAACCAGAAAAGATAAAGGAAATTACCTCTAGAAAGAGAAACCAATGAAGATAAATAAAATTACCTCTTGAAAGAGAATCCAAAGAAGATAAAAGAAAATTACCTCTAGAAAATAAAACCAAAGAAGATAACATTTCTCACTAGGTTGAAAGAAAACCAGTGAAAGTTAAAGATTTACCTATTCCAAGAGCAAAATTGGAATAGAAGAAAATTTATAGGTCTTGAAGACAGACCTTGATATTGAAGATTTAGAGACCCTTAGAAGAGGTTCTATTGATAAATTTGATTTATTGAAAGAATATAGATTATTATTTTTGTAACTTTGACTATATTATTATTGCTTAAGTTCTATTGCATAAAATCGACATTGAAGAAGGTCCAAGAAGAAGGCCCCAATTGACTATTGAGAAGAACCAAGGGGAGGTTCTTATTGCAAGAATGTTGGTTTAAGATACCCTAAGAGAGGTCATATTGAAGAAATTCCAATATTGAATATTGAATATTGAAGCTAGAAGGACTATTGAAATTCCTATTGCAGATTGAAGATTGAAGATTGAAGCAACAAATTAAAGATTGAAGACTGAAGATAGAAGGACTATTGAAAGTCCTATTGCAAATTTTGGATATCCATAAAGATATATCATTGAATAATTTCCCATAGTGTAAAAATAAATAAATCAAGGTAAAGTTTCATTGAAAATAGATTTGAATGTTGCATAATTAGAAGACCTAAGAATAGGATATAAAGAAGATTTTGAAGAAGAAAAGAAGGCTACAGAAAAGCCTTATTGCAAAAGCTAAAGCAACCATTATTGAAGGAGATTTGAAGCAGAGTTTATGGCAGAATATTACAAGAAGAAAGAGCACTGACCATAAGAAATTAGAACAATTGTCACCATACGAAAACAATCCCACAAGGAAAAGGATTTGGTAAGAAGTTTGTCAAATTTAAAGAAGATTTTGAAGAACTCAATATATTCAAATTATTGAGATATAATACAGAGATATAGGTCATATTTAAAGATAGAATTCAACAAGAAGTTAGAATAAAGCACTAATATTGCATAGGCCAAAAATTTGAGAAATTTTAAGATAGCCACACAAGTTTTGTAGGCTAATTTTTAAAAGCACAAGTTGCTGATTTTTAGAAGAAAAGTTGAAAGGAAAAAGGACTGCAAAAAGAAGAAGCAGAAAGTTACATATTGAAAAGCTTTGGAGAAGCTTATAAGGAATATTTGGAAAGCCAACTAAGAGTAGGCTTGATATCAAATAGAGCAGCAAATTTGAAGGTTAGTAAACTTCATCAAATCAGATTTTGTGAACAAAAATTAGAAGGTTTTAAGCTGCATTTTTGGGCAGCATTGTAAGAGCAAAATTAGCTATATTTTAAATAATATTTGAGATATATTTGGATATAAAATCATAAGTATTAGTATAATAACCTATGAAGGAGGTTTATTGCAGATTTGGAGTGCATTTGGACAGCATTGGAAGTTGTAAAAATTAAAGTTAGAAAGCACATGTTTGAAGAAGAAGAAATCACATGTTTGAAGGAGAAGAAAGCACTTGTTTAGAAGAAAAGAAAGCAAGCTTTGAGGCAGCCATTGTTGCTGCAAATTGAAGGATATACTCATAGAAAATTGAAGGGTGCAAATCCAGAAAATACAAGATAGTAAGTTATGAAGGAAGAAGCTAAAAAAGGTGTGTAAAATTGATGTCATATAGATTACTATTTCAGAATTTTTAAAGGAGTTTATTAAGAGTTTTAAAGCATCATATTTTGGAGCCATTTAGAGCTATCCAAGAAGAATATTTTAAGGTTTCATTAAGCTAATAAAGGATACTATTTCACACCATTTATTTTATAGAAAAATTGCATATTATAACAACAAAATTACAAGTTTAATTGAAGTGATAAGAAGTTGATTATATGCTAATTTTTAATAATAGAATGATATTTTTTAACACCGATTAGTGGGATAGAACCACTTTATTATCCGATAAAGTTGAAGATTTATTAAAGGAGTTATAAGTGCTGAATTTTAAATTGAAATAATAAGAAAAATATTCTACATTTGTGAGGGAAAATAACCCTCACAGTACAACATATTTTGAAAAGGAAAAGAGCTCAAAATTTGGGTATATTTTAGGTGTTTAAAAACACCAAATTTACAGTTGGGAGTGGTATAGAAAACCACCAATGAAGTGATGAAAACCACCACTACACAAAGCACCATCCATAGCAGATTACAGGGGGTAAATACTCTATCATATGTCCACCCACTTGCAAGAAAAGCACCAGCAAAAGAGCATAATAAAAAGAATCCATTAGGCTCAAGTTTTAGCCAACCTAATAAGGTAGAGAACTCCATACACAACTTTCAAAAGTACTATTACAACCATTCAAAATAGGGTATATTACAAAAGAAACAAAATACAAGGTGCATTATCAAAGAAGAAAAAGAAATTGCCATAGTGATTACCATAAGGCCACCATTGGAGCATACAAAAAGGTCTTTGGTTGGAGCCATCCATGATCAAGTCCACCATCATCCAAAGGAAGGAGAAACCTCAGCAAGAATACATTTTCAAGAAGCTAGAATACATTTTACAAGGAGAAATAATAATTTTAAGAAGAGCAAAGGCATTCAAAATGTTGGAAATATGAGCAAGTTTTGTTGTCATTGATATCAGGAGTTAGTTTCAGTGAGCAGTGCAAAAGGAAGGATGTCAAGAGTCAATTTCAGTAAGAAGTCCAAGAGAAAGATTGCTTCTAGGCATAAGGGAAATAATATTATAATATCTTTCATTATAATATTCAAGGTGATCAGATAAGGTCTAGAGGAGCAATAGGAAGACCTAAGAAAAATAATATTTATAAAATTTTATTATAATATTAAAGATCTAATGTTAAGACCTGAGGTTATTAAATTAATTATAACAATTTCCTTATAATTTAATTTAATTAACAAGTTATTAAATTAATTATAATAATTTCATTATAAATTAATTTAATTAACCCTAAGGTTAGGGTTATAAGGACAAAGGTTTGATTTTTAAAGCATCGACATCATATGTATTTTTCCCCTCTACCGACATCCAAAGGGAGATGGCACAATGGTATAAATACCATGTGCATTTGGTTGCCTAAGTTCCAAACTTTGATCGATTAACATAGTGAGTGCCTACAAATTTCTACAATCTACGTACAAGACAAAGGTTAATATTTTTATTTATTTCGACAACCATCAAAGGGATAAAAGGATGGAGGCTTAAAGCCTCATTACCAACCTAATGGTTGGGCTAGTGGAAAGAAGTTTTGCATTGAAGCATTGACAAGTAGGAGGTCATGAGATCGAAGCTCGACGATAGGTTTGGGAGTGTTTTTCTAGCGAACCTTTTGGGTTTTGGCGCCTAGCACATGTGACAAAGTGCACAAGGTGCTTTGTCTACCAATATGAGTGCCTAGCTCACATGGCAGTTGGACCATGGCTAGGGCACTGGTGGCAACACAGCGGGGGATCAAATCCCACAGAGGGCAAAAGAGATATTTAATTTTAAATTAAATCTTGGTCCTAAGGTTTTTAATGTGGCATGAATTTTTGAGTTAAAGGGAGGTATAAGGTATTTTATTAAAGTTTATTTTTGTATTTTGGGCATATTAAAAGAGTGATTTAATTTTTGAGAAATGAGTTATAAGAACTTTTTGAGGAGTTTATTTTTACCAATTTAATTTGAGATCTAGGGTTTTGAGTAGTGTTTAAGAGTGTGGAGATTATAAGGTGTGATTGGGATTTAATGCTTTGTATGGTAAAATATTTTGAGGGAATATTTGAATGAAATTTTTGAGAAGGATTTTTTATATCTAACCATTAACATTGGCAAAGAGGTTGATTGTGATTGAGACAGGTTTTTGAGGTCAATTTTTCATCAAACAAAAGGTATGGGCACATCTTACTTGTGAGTGAAATATTGTTGGGTTGGATGTTGTGAATGCTAATTTGGAATGAAAAGGTTTTTTTGATAAGCATTGTTGGAAATGTTTGAGTGAGCCATCATGTGCATGATTAGGGTTTGTGAAATATCATGAGTATCATTGTTATGTGAGATTTTTTGATAAGCATTATTGGAAATATTGGAGTAAGCTTTCATGTGCATGATTAGGGTTTGTGAAAGATCATGAGTATCATTGTTATGTGAATTTAAGAACTATATTGAACTAGGGTTTGTGAAAGATCATGAGTATCATTGTTATGTGAAGTTGAGAACTATATTGAACTAGGGTTTGTGAAAGATCATGAGTATCATTGTTATGTGAAGTTGAGAACTATCTTGAACTAGGGTTTGTGAAAGAACATGAGTATCATTATTATGTGAAACTAGAATCATCTTGAGTCAATTTTTGAGTTCCATTGTGTGATTTTTTGAAAGCATTGTGAAAATTTTGCTTAGGTTTTGTATGTAAGCTTTGTTTCATTGAGTGATTGGTTGAGTGGAGTTGATTGAGTATAGTTGATTGAAAGTGTTGGAGTGATAGTTCAATTTTTATGAAAAAAAAAATTATTTATTCTTAATTGATTTGAAAAGAGTTTGAAAGTGAGTGAGTGATTGTGAGTGTGAAACATATTGAGTCTCTTACCATTCTCTATATGTTTCTATGGTTTAACAAGATAATGAGTGAAAGTTGTTTGAGTGATTGAAGAGGATTTATGAAAGAGATTAAGTTGGGTTTTGTAAGTATTTAGTTAGTGTGAAACATATTGAGTCTAAAAATTCTCTATATGTTCTTGAAGTCAAACAATATTCTGTGTGAAACTTGTTTGTGGGATTGAAGAGGTTTTTTGTGAGAGATTGTGTTGAGTTTTATATGCAAGTTTGCAATTGAGTTGAACAAGCTTTTGTGAAATATTGTGAGTAGATTTAAAGTAAGTCCTAGAGTGGACTTAAGGATTGATTTGAGTAAGCTTTTGTGGAATCTTACAATGCAAATTTGAGATAAGTCTTGGTGAAGACTTGTTAAGTAGATTGGACAACTTCTAGTGAGGACTTGCACAGTAGATTTGAGACAAGTATTGGTGAAGACTTGTTGAGTAGATTGGACAAGTTCTAGTGAGGACTTGTAGAGTAGATTTGAGATAAGTCTTGGTGAAGACTTATTGAGTAGATTGGAAAAGCTCTAGTGAGAACTTGCTAAGAATATTTGAGGTAAGTCTTAGTGAAGACTTGTGGATAGATTAGTGTGAGCTTTTGTGGAATCTTACGATGTAGGTTTGAGGTAAGTCTTGGTGAAGACTAGAGAGTAGTTAGAGTAAGTTTTAGAGAGGACTTGTGGATAGATGATGTAAGTCTTTGAGAAGACTTGTGAGCAGAGTTGATTGATTGATTTGTTCAAACCTTGAGTTAAGATTTGGGATAGATCTAGCAGAGTTGATTTGTGATTGGATCAAGCTTTATGTTAAGGCTTGAGGAAAAATTTGAGATAGATATTGAGAATATTTGTGTTAGATCGAAGGACTGTGTTTAGTGCAGATTTGAAATAGAGATTAAAAATATTTGTGCTAGACCGAAGGAATGTGTTTAGTGTAGACTTGAGAAAGAGATTGAGAAGATTTGTGCTAGATTGAAGGACTATGTTTAGTGTAGATTTGAGATAGAGATTTAGAAGATTTGTGCTAGACCGAAGGACTGTGTTTAGTGCAGATGTGAGATAGAGATTAAGAAGATTTGTGCTAGATTGAAGGACTGTGTTTAGTGCATATTTGAGACAAATATTGAGAAGATTTGTGCTATACTGAAGGACTGTGTTTAGTGCAGATTTGAGACAAATATTGAGAAGATTTGTGCTAGATCGAAGGATTGTGTTTAGTGCAAATTTGAGATAGAGATTGAGAATATTTGTGCTAGACCGAAGGACTGTGTTTAGTGTAGATTTGATATAGAACTGAGAGTAAGCTTTGGATGTGACAGAGCAGAGGACAATAGTCTCTAATGGATAGAGATACATTAGCTAGGGTAGTGAGGATATAGGTCTTCTAAGTGAGGATAGAATTCTTTAGTGGAGAGAGATCCATAAGCCAGTGTAGTGGATGTAGTAGTCTTCTAGAGGATCACCAGCTATAGTAGAGGAGAAGGAGTTCTCCTATGTATAAAGTTCCATGAATCATCTTAGGAGATTTGTGTCTCCTATGGATAGGTATCCATAAACTTAATAAGGGTATTGGTGTCTCATTTGGATAGAGGTCCATAAATATTGTAATAGGGAAGGATTCCCAAGATATTTGTTGAGAAAATTATCATGAAATATTTTCTCCGTGGAGTAGCCCACATAGATGGATTCTCAAAATGGATCTTCAGGTAATTTGGCACTATTTTTCGATGGGAAAAATTATGCACTATGGAGTATGAGAATGAATATTCACCTAATGGCACTAGGAAATGATATATGACAAGTAGTTGAGTATGGATACATACTTCCAGCTACTCCACCTATAGATAAAGATGGTAAGCTTCTACAACTAAATAATTCAAAGGTAATGAATGGAATTCTAAAGGTTTTGTGTAAAATAGAGTTTATAAAGGTTATGTATTGCACATCAACAAAGAAAATTTGGGAAAAGTTGAAAGGTATATATGAGGGAGACAAAAATGTCAAAATGGTAAAGTTGCAAAATTACAAGAGAACATTTGAAGACCTAAAGATAAAGGATGAGGAAAACATTGTTGCATACGTAATTTGTGTGGATGAGGTTGTTAAATCCATGCAATAAATTGGGCTTAAAGTTGAAGAAATAGATGTTTGTGATAATATTTTAAGGTCACTTCCAATAAGGCATAGTGAAAAGATTTAAGCTATAGAAGAGTCAAAAGATATTGAAATTTTTACAAGGGATGAATTACATGGAATTCTCACAAATTTTGAGATGAGAATAAAAGATTAACCTATTCCCTAGAAAGAAACAGCCTTCAAAGTCACTAAGAAAACAAAGGGTAAGAAGTTATATTCAAGCAATGAGTCATCCAATGATGAAGAAGCAAATTATGGTAGAAGGAACAAGGAATCAAGAAAGTATAAAGGTATGAAATCATTTAGGTGTTTTAATTGTGGTAAATATGGTCACTATGCAACTAATTGTCTAGAAGCTAGAAATAGTAGTGAGAATGAGAAACAAGATCATAAGAATAGAGAAACAGGAAAACACAAGTACCAAAATAAAAATAGGGATGGACACAACAAGCAAGGAAAGACATTTTTCCAAAGGCATAAGAAGAGTTTTTATGTAGACAAGGCTAGTAAGAGTTAAAGTGATAGTGATGGCAGATCCTCATATACTGAAGAAGAAGAAATTATATTTCTGGCAGAAGAAAAATATGATGTTAGAAAAAGAGCACCAATGATTCTCAAGTGTTTTATATGTGGTAACTTTGGTCATCTTGAATATATTTATACAATAAATGGATTCAGTTTCACTGATGATGAATATGAAGATGCTCTTGGAGATCCAAAAGAAGAAAGTCTTCTTATGATAATATAAGAAGAAGGAAATGGTCCTATTAATGATGAATTGGAAAGGAATGAAGATGATCCTAAAGGAAAATTAATAGAGGAAGAATTAGAGGAAGGAGAAGTTGATCTTGAGGGTGAGCTTATTTTTGCGCTTAAGAAATTAAGAAAGCAGAACTCAAAAATCAAGCTTTCATTTCAAGAATGTGATGAAGAGAAATGAAAGCTTATAGAAGATCTAACCAACTCAATAGCTAAGATAAGGAAATTTAAAGAGAAGTTAGAATAAAAGGTTTAGAATTTGAAAGGTTATATCATGAAGTAGCTTCATTAAGAAAGGAAGTAAAAGAGTCTAAATACAAGCTACATAGGTTTGGGAGAAGCTCAAATAAATTGGATAATAATACCAAGGTATAAAGATCTACATCAAATAGAACAGGACTTGGTCTTGAACAAGTACAAAGAGAACAATGAGAGCATTCAATATCAAGCTCCAAGAAAGAAGAAGCTTCAGAAGAAGAGAGTGTAATAGAGTGAGACTTCTGAGGTTGACTTAGAAAATAGAAAGTTCAACAAGGAAAGGAATAATACACAAAAGAAGAATAGATGGAATAGGAAACATCACAGGGTAGAAGAGACTAAGAGATCAATGGAATCAAGACAAGGTTTCTTCAATGGACATTGCTTCTCATGTCATAGGCTTGGGCACAAGGCTACACAGTGCAGGACACATGAAATACAAGAATATGGAAATCTCATAAATAGGCATCTCTTTCATGGGTATTGCTACTCTTGTAATCAGTTTGGTCATAAAGCAGTAAATTGTAGGGTTCATTATAGGAATGGATATGGCTTCACCATGAGAAAATTCAAGACAATTGCACCTTCAAGGAATCACAAAATTAAGTGTTATAAGTATAATAATTTTGGGCATATAGCCAAGTGGTGTAGAGTAGAACATCCAAAGATAATAAGGAACAGGAACATTCATAGGAATCAAAAGGATCAGTTAAGGTAGAAGGTGGACAAAGGTAAAGATTAGTGTATGCTAGGAGTAGAAATACTCCCACCCCAAAATTAACCACCTCAAGAGAGGAGGTGGGGTAGGGGCTAAGCTAAGAGTCTCATTCTTAGCCCCAAGCCCCAAAGCTGGCCCTTTACCATTGATGTCAAAGGGGGAGAGATTTGAGTTACGGTGATAGCATTCAGTCAGGAGGAGTAGTTTCTTAGGGGGAGCAAAATAGAAAGAGGTAAAGGAAAGGGTAAAAGGTAAATGGGTTACCATCAATGACAAAGGGGGATATTGTTGGAAATATGAGCAAGTTTTGTTGTCATTGATGTCAAGAGTTAGTTTCACTGAGCAATTAAAAAGGAAGGATGTCAAGAGTCAGTTTCAATAAGCAATGCAAGAGAAAGATTGCTTCTAGGTCTAAGGGAAATAATATTATAATATCTCTTATTATAATATTCAAGGTGATCAGATAAGGTCTAAAGGAGCAATATGAAGGCCCAAGAAAAATAATATTATAATATTTTATTATAATATTAAAGGTCTAATGTTAAGAGCTAAAGTTATTAAATTAATTATAAATTAATTATAATAATTTCATTATAAATTAATTTATAATTTAATTTAATTAACCCTAAAGTTATTAAATTAATTATAATAATTTCATTATAAATTAATTTAATTAACCCTAAGGTTAGGGTTATAAGGGCAAAGGTTTAATTTTTAAAGCATCGATGTCATATATATTTTCTCCCTATACCAACATCCAAAGGGAGATGGCACAATGGTATAAATACCATATGCATTTGGTTGCCTAAGTTCCAACTTTTGATTTATTAACATAGTGAGTGCCTGTGAATTTCTATGATCTATGTGCAAGACAAAGGTGAATATTTTTATTTTTTTGGTGGACATCGAAGGTATAAAAGGGTGGAGGCTTAAATCCTCATTACCAACCTGGAGGTTGGGCTAGTGGCAAGTGGTTATGCATTGAAGCATTGATAGGTGGGAGGTCCCATGATCAAATCTCGATGGCAGGCCTGGGAGTGTTTCGCTGGTGAACCTTTTGGGTTTTGGTGTCTATCACATGTGACAAAGTGCACAAGGTGCTTTTGTCTACCAACGTGAGCACCTAGCTCACATGGTAGTTGGGTTGTGGCTAGGGCGCTGGTGGTAGTGCAACAGGGGATTGAATCTCGTAAAGGGAAAAATAGGTATTTAATTTTTTAATTAAATCTTGCTTATAAGGTTTTTAATGTGGCATGAATTTTTGAGTTAAAGGGAGGTATAAGGTATTTTATTAAAGTTTAATTTTTGCATTTTGCGTATATTAAAAGAGTGATTTAATTTTTGAGAAAGGAGTTATAAGGACTTTTTGAGGAGTTTATATTTGCCAATTTAATTTGAGATCTAGGGTTTTGAGTAGTGTTTAAGAGTGTGGAAATTGTAAGGTGTCATTGAGAATTAATGCTTTGTATGGTAAAATATTTTGAGGGAATATTTGAATGAAAATTTTGAGAAGGATTTTTGATATCTAACAATTAAGATTGGCAAAGAGGTGATTGTGATTGAGACATGTTTTTGAGGTCAATTATTCATCAAACAAAAGGCATGGGCACATCTTCCTTGTGAGGGAAACATTTTTGGGTTGGATGTTGTGAATGTTAAGTTGGAGTGAAAAGGTTTGTTTGACAAGCATTGTTGGAAATTTTTGAGTGAGCCATCATGTGCATGATTAGGGTTTGTGAAAGATCATGAGTATCATTATTATGTGATATTGTTTGATAAACATTGTTGGAAATATTGGAGTAAGATTTCATGTGCATGATTAGGGTTTGTGAAAGATCATGAGTATAATTATTATGTGAAGTTGAGAACTATCTTGAACTAGGGTTTGTGAAAGATCATGAGTATGATTGTTATGTAAATAAGAGAACTATATTGAACTAGGGTTTGTGAAATATCATGATTATCATTATTATGTTAAGTTGAGAACTATCTTGAACTAAGGTTTGTGAAAGAACATGAGTATCATTGTTATGTGGAACTGGAATCATATTGAATCAAGGTTTGAGTTCCATTGTGTGAGTTTTTGAAATCATTGTGAAAATTTTGCTTAGGGTTTGTATGTAATATTTGTTTCATTGAGTGATTGGTTGAGTGGAGTTGATTGAGTATAGTTAATTGAAAGTATTGGAGTGATAGTTCAAGTTCTGTGAAATAAATTATTCTTTATTCTTAATTGATTTTAAAAGAGTTTGAAAGTGAGTGAGTGATTGTGAGTGTGAAACATATTGAGTCTCTTACCATTCTCTATATTTTTCTATGGTTTAACAAGATTCTGAGTGAGTTGTTTGAGTAATTGAAGAGGATTTCTGAAAGAGATTAAGTTGGATTTTGTAAGTATTTAGTGAGTGTGAAACATATTGAGTCTCTAACCATTCTCTATATGTTTCTGAATTCAAATAATATTCTGTGTGAAACTTGTTTGTGGGATTGAAGAGGTTTTCTATGAGAGATTGTGTTGAGTTTTATATGCAAGTTTGCAATTTAGTTTAAAAAGATTCTATGAAATATTGTGAGTAGATTTGAATTAAGTCCTATACTGGACTTAAGGAATGAGTTGAGTAAGCTTTTGTGGATGTTTACAATGCAAATTTGAGATAAGTCTTGGTGAAGACTTGTTGAGCAGATTGGACAAGTTCTAGTGAGGAATTGTACAATAGATTTGAGATCAGTCTTGGTGAAGACTTCTTGAGCATATTGGACAAGTTCTAGTGAGGACTTGTAGAGCATATTTCAGATAAGTCTTGGTGAAGACTTATTGAGCATATTGGACAAGCTCTAGTGAGAATTTGCTAAGAAGATTCGAGGTAAGTCTTTGTGAAGACTTGTGGATAGATTAGTGTGAGCTTTTGTGGAATATTATGATGTCGATTTGAGGTAAGTCTTGGTGAAGACTTGAGAGCAGTTAGATCAAGTTCTAGAGAGGACTTGTGGACATATTGGAGGTAATTCTTTGAGAAGACTTGTTGGCAGAGTTTATTGATTGATTTGTTCAAACCTTGAGGTAAGGTTTGGGGCAGATCTAGCAGAGTTGATTTGTGATTGGATCAAGCTTTGTGTTAAGGCTTGAGGATATATTTGAGAAAAATATTAAGAATATTTTTGCTAGATCGAAGTACTGTGTTTAGTGTAGATTTGAGATAGATATTGAAAATATTTGTTCTAGATTGAAGGACTATGTTTAGTGCATATTTGATATAGATATTGATAATATTTGTGCTAGACCGAAGGACTGTGTTTAGTATATATTTGAGATAGATATTGAGAAGATTTGTGCTAAACCAAAATATTGTGTTTAGTGCAGATTTGAGACAAATATTGAGAAGATTTATGATAGATAAAAGGATTGTGTTTAGTGTAGATTTGATATAGAGATTGAGAAGATTTGTGCTAGACTGAAAGACTGTGTTTAATTCAGATTTGAGACAAATATTGAGAATATTTATGTAGACCGAAGGACTATGTTTAGTGCAAATTTGAGATAGAGCTGAGAGCAAGCTTTGGAGGTGATAAATCAAAGGACATTAGTCTCTAGTGGATAGAGATCCATTAGCTAGGGCAGTGAGAATAGAGGTCTTCTGAGTGAGGACATGAGTCTTCATTGGAGAGAGATCCACAAGCCAGTGCAGTGGAGGCAGTAGTCTTCTAGAGAATCACCAGCCAAAGAAGAGGAGAAGGAGTTCTCCTATGGATAGAGTTCCATGAATCAAATTAGGGGATTGGTGTCTCCTATGGATAGGTATCCATGAACTTGATTAGGGGATTGGTATCTCCTTTGGATAGAGGTCCATAAATATTGTAATATAGAAGGATTCCCAAGATATTTGTTGATAAAATTATAGTGAAATATTTTCTCTGTGGAAGAGCCCACATTGGGTGAACCAAATTAAATTGGTGTCTCTATTGTATGTGGTGATTTTTGCATTTCTTTGATTATTGTTGTTGATATTGCCATTGACATATTAGATAATATTTTTTGAGAAAAGAAAAGTAAAAATTGATCTTATACTGTTCACCTCCCTCTTAGTATAATCTTGTGTTCTTCACAAAAACCTTACAATCCATACATTTAGAAAAAGAGTGCATGCACAAAGATTTGATTACACTTGTCTCTTCCAAAATAATGGAATATTTCCACTTGGAACTAAATATAGTAGTTGGTGCATAAGGTTGAACGTAACTCTACACGAGAAAAGAGTGCTCAAGCTTTCAAAAATTCTTCATTATTTTCCAAGTGCCCAAGAATATTGTGTAACTCCCAAGTTTTAAGGAAAAAGGTGACAAGTGTTCACTTTATTCTAATCATGAAAGTTAGCACCACCAAGAAAGGAAGACAAGGATTTAAATAATGTCTACACCATGTGGCACACATCCAAAGAAATGTGAAGTGCTCATATAGCCCTAAAGGTATTAATATAGCAGTTTTTCCAGTGCCTTACATAACAAATACAAGAGGAGAAGAATTAAACAAGGTAAAAGCATATTTGAAGAGTCATATGAAGCATTCCAAGCAAGTTTGACCAAAGACAAAAGCACCCAGCAAGACCAGCAAGGAGCGCCTGAATAATTGAGGTATTTATCATAGCATTTTACCATATATTAAAGTTTTGTATTGATTGGAGGAATAATAAGGGAATATATTCTAAGGTCAAATTCTAGTAAAAGTAAAAGTGGAGTGATAAGCATTTTTATAACCTTATAAAATCATGTTATTATTTTGAAGCCTATAATTATATTTTTGAAGAGCATTTTCTAAATTTGAAGGCTATATTGGAGTTTTGTAAAATTTCATACCATAGTTTAGAAACCCAATTAAATATTTGTAAATTAAATAAGGTCAGAGAAATAAGGATTCTACATCAAATTAGAATTACAAAATATTGCAAATATTATTTTTAAAAAAATTTAAATTTCTAATTTTGGAGGTATAAGGATTTCTACATCAAAAATAGTATATGAAATTTAGGAATTAAATATTTTATTCATAAATTTGGGAGATAAAAGGAATCCTACATATTGATAAAATAACATTGGATAAGTCAATCTCTAAATTCTAAATTATTAATTGCTGACTAATAATATTAAATATTGTCTTTCAAACATTAGGGAGATACAAGGGTTTCTACACAACATAATTGAAAGAACAATATTTGAAATTTGAGAAACATCATCCTTAGTCTATCTCTCAAAACTAATGAAAATTAATCTTACTTGACATACTTAACTAGGGAGTCATAAGGAAGTCTACTCCAAAGGTTCCATAAATATTATTTGAGTACTTAACTTAGAGTACAAGGTAAAATTAGTCTATAAAGACTAAAAGAAGAAATAAAAAATGTCTACATCAAATAATACAATAAATAATGATGTGGAAAATATCATTAGAATAGAAAGAGCAAATTTCATAAAAATAGGAATCAAGAACTCACTCACAAAAGTAAACTTAGACCTCATTTCAAAATTGATCTATGTGAAGATTTAGAAGAAGACTTCACAATCTTAAAATACTATATTCATGCTAGAATCATTGAAGCAATTGATCAAAGAAAAGAGGAAATTACCCTTCCACTAGGCATTGTAAGCGTATTATATATGGGTTTACTCACACATAAATATTACAAACAGGAGAATGCAAAGCAATAAGAATTTCTTGGATCAGTTAAAGCAAAAATGAGAATAGATGAATCTTTCTTAGAAAATATATTTTTATCATCATGCAACATTGATACTTCAAGTTCCTCTATTTCAAATTTATATCATGATGCTCTAATAAATTGTACATATGATACTATACTAACAAAGAAATGCAATGAAAAGAGCAAGGAAAAAGAGAAAGTCATCTTGCAAGAATCTGAATATAGCATGACTACGAAGACCATCATCGACAATGAAGAAGAACCTGACAGAGAAGGCATACAATGCAAAATTAATTGAAGACAAAAGAAGAAGAAGATCCATATTGAAGACCAAAGTTCTCAAGAACCAAATAATGTAATACAAGGGGGTTTTGGAATATATTATATTATTTGGTACATGACAATGTACCACCATGGGTACATCTATAGATTAGGAAAGAGTGTATTAGATTAGGATGAAAGTATTTAATTTATGCAATGTAATAAATGCACAAGTGTGCAATGATATTTTGGCAATGTAAATATGCATAACTCTCACTATGTACATGTGTCATTAGAATAGGAACATGAAGAGTCATAGGAAGAGTAAGGGCTAAGAAACAGCATATGAAGAGTCACATTCCATCCTATATATGGATGTGAAATTGTAATAGAATAGTATCACAAAGGGAAGATCAAGAGATGGGATATCATCCATGGAGCAATGGAAGGTGATGTAATATTATGTATTTGAGGTCTTTTATTCAATAAGAGTTTATTATATTTTTTAGCATTTTCCATTAGTAATTTTGGAGTTATTTCATATTATGAATATAAGCTTATTTTCTTAGCATTATTATTTCCTTCATATTGAGTTGAGTATTATTAAGTTAGTGGCCATATTATTGAGTGGTTATTCATTAAAATATATCAACATATTCTTAAGGATTTCTCCCTATCTTCCTCTAATTGAAACAAAGCCTTCAAATGAGGCTTATATGGTAAGAATATTAATATTTTCTAATTACTAACTCATTTGGAGTGCAGTGAGTTTTAAGTTGATGGGCAACACTTATTCCTTTCCAAACACTAATTTGTATGAAGTCTCAATATATGTTTTAAGAGTGAATCTATTTATCCATAATGCTTTCTTTAACTTAGTGTTCTAATCCCTCTTGGACTCAATAATTGTCCTTTTGAATACCCTTACCATATTTGTGTTTGTGGACTCTACTAGGCAATTCCTTTATGGGTAGTAATTTGATGATGTTTTTATGATGAATCCAACTCTAATGAAAATTCAATCAACTTAGCCCCTTTGAACATTACAATAGTCTATCATTATTGTTAAAGGTGTCTTGAACCTAGTGATCGTATATTTCAACAGTTGAATAGGTACCTTTTGGTTTACCACTTTGACTAAAATATCTTTGACCCATCTAGTAAAATAGTGTGTAGTCATCGAGACCCTATCACCATTAACACTAGATAGCGGGTTTATTTTTTTGATAAAGTCTAGTATCCATTGTTAGAATAGTTTTGTGATTATTATATATTCTAGTGACAAGGGTGCTATTCTTGTGTGGCTTATGAACATACAACATGTCTTATAATTATTTACCAATTGGAAGCTATTAGTAACAATGGTAGGCCAGTAATATCCTGCTCTTATAATTTTGTGAGTGTTTTCTAAGTTGATTAATGACCATATTCATCATGGTACTTTGTCAAAAATCCCTTAACTCTTTCCTCTTCAACACACCTAATAATACCATGCCATATCTCTTTTTGAAGAGGATTTCATTGAGTCGCATATAATTCATAGCCTTTTGCCTAAATATCTCTCTAGTTAGCATATATCTCTTTATGTCATCCATCCATATAATTAATTCCCCTAAATTGAATTCCTCTACTAATGCCAATTGTTCATTGGAGTGAATCATAGTAAATTTCTCATAGATATCTCTTCCTCTTATTAGTTTTGGTGGCTTAGTTTCAATGCCAAACTCTTGAATTTCATCTATCCATCTAGCTTGTTTTTTCTCAATTCACCATGTAGGATTGTGTATCTAACATCAACATGTAATATAGAAATAATGGCTTTGATCTAGGATAGATAATACCTAAAATTATGTATATAGTTCATCATAGTAAATTTAATCTATATAGAACTAACATTTATCATAATATTTAACATACATATTTGCATTAGCTTCTTTTGATGGCTAAAAGTAACCCATTCTTAATGGCATTTTAGGTATGAAATGACCACTAAAGTGCCCTCTATATTTACCACTATGAAAATAAAAAAGAGCTTTGGGCACCTTAGTTGTAAGGCGTCGTAAGAGCACACTATCAAGGTTATGGTAGTTTATAATATGAGCTCATTGCTTAGCATTAGCCATGGGGTGGGTAGGATTGGTCATTAAGGAAGCATAAAATGTTGCCATACCAAGGACCATTAAGAGGAATTTGGTAATCAATAGCAAAGACCTCGATCATATGCACATCCATTGGGCCATTAGTGATAGAAATTATATGTTCATCGTGAGATTTTACTAAAAAAATAGTTTCAAAAATATTTTCATGTGGTATAAATTTACTAGCCAAAGTGGCTAAGGAGTTAGCCTCAACATTCTTCCCCCTAGGGGAATTCCTAATGGTAAAGGAATCAAAATAATTGATCAAATTGATACTTGGTTGTTAGGTATCAAATGGGAAACTTTAATAACATACAAACAATCTAATAAATCATAATTTTGAGAATCACCTAAGAATTTTATGTGTTTAATATTCATACATTGGAAGTTAAAAGACCTAAAATTATAGCCTCATATTCTGCAAAAATTTTAGTAATTCCAAACAAGTTCAAGTGAAATACCAAAGTAATAACTAGGCCTATTAGAGACATGGGAAAGATACTAACTCCTACTCTAAACTCATTACTTGCTCATAAAAATAAAAGATCTAAGTATTAGGGTGGAGGTTTTCATCATATTACTACAAAGAGGGAGGTGTGTCAACTTTGGATTTAACTTTTTTTTCATGGTCTCTCTTGGCAACATCATCAATCTCCAAGAGGGCATTTTCCTACTCAGTGAGATCATATGAAGTATACTCCTAAATAATAATACTAGAGGCAATGGAGGAAGGAAATATGATAAAGTTATGAGGATCACAAGAGATAACCATTATGCCCTCATTACACAATGCCTCCTTTAAAGGTTGTTGCATAGGGTCAAGAGCTATTGCCAATTTATCAACAATCACATGATCTTTAGAGCTTTTTGTGTAAAAATACATAGATCAAATTCTTGCATCATAGTGATCCACTTCCCATATTAGTTGTTAGTGGAGATGTAAATATTTTGTAGTAGGTATCTTAAAATATTAGTTTTAATGACCATATAAGTTGCCTAATACACCATATTATGGCATAACTTTTCGTATGTAAAATAAATAGCTAGGCAAAAAATTTCCATGGAAGTGTACCAAATTTCTATCAAAAGGATTATCTGAATAATATAGTACAAAAAATACTCATTATTATAATATTATTGAGTAAGTACAACTAACAAGTAAACCTAAATAGCTAATGTGGGCAAAGAGTTAAGGGTTTTAAAAGAAATTTCTTGAATTTTGGAAAGGCCTTACTACAAATTTTACCCCACTTGATATTAACATCTTTCTTAAGCAAATGATTCAATGGATAAGCTTTAAAAGCTAACTTAGGGATAAATCACCTAATATCTCCAATCTTACCCAAGAATTATTTAATATCTTTTATAGTTTTAGGGGGAGGGATAGCTTCAATGGATTCAATCTTGTTTTGATTGAGTTTTATTTCCCTAAGGAACACCATAAATCCTAGTAACTTGTCATTAATAACAACAAAGACATACATCTTAGGATTAAGTCTAACATTTTAGTGATATAATCATTTAAAAATAACACAAAGGTTAGTTGGGTGGTCAATCCACTTTTTAGACTTATCCAAGAGGTAATCCACATAAGATTCTACCATATTTCCCATTAGATAATGAATGTCCATTTTCATAGCCTGCTAATAAGTACCACCAACATTTTTCAAACCAAAAGGTATGACAACATAATATAATATTCCCTAGGATGTAGTAAAAATATTTTTTTCTTTATCCTCAGAGGGAATCTAGATTTGATTATATCTTGAATAACTATCCATAAGGGACATCTCATATGCTATGGTAGAATATATAATAGCATAGATAGAGGGTAAAATAAAGTTGTCATTTGGACAAGCTAGATGATGTTTCTAAAATTACAAATAATCTAGATAACATCATTTTCCTTCTTTTTTATGAGTATAATGTTAGATACCCACCACAAGCAATCAAAAAGTCTTATGAAATTGACATCTAACAACTTTGGATTTTGATTTTGTATAGGTCTTGAATTAGGGGAGTGAATCTCACTTACTTTTGTTAGACATAAGTAGCATCTTCATAAGTAATAATGCTATGGATAACCAAATCCTCGTCCATTATAGGCATGCTATAATATTCCCAAACAAAGAAATCCTTATACTCCTTAAGCAAAGTAGGAAAGGTAGCTTGCTCTTCAATAGATAGTCTTACCTCTATTTTAACTATTTATGGTTGCTTGGGGGTGTCTATGCTAACATCTATAGGGGTTTCTATGTTAACATATATAGTTGGATAAATATTCATGACATTGGATTCTTAAAAATGGTTTGGATTAGGAGGAAGATTCTCTAATTTAGAATTAATTTCAACCTAGAAAACATAATCAGACCACTTATGCCTTTTCCATTTACAATTAGGTTCTTGAAGGAACCCTCTCTTACGATATTAGTGGGGAAGCCTTTTCTCTATAGCATATAGGAATTACAATATAACTTCATTATTACGAAATGATAGGAGAAAGATAACATTATAAATAATTTGTAGTATTTGCTCTTCCACATGCCCCTTTACCCTAATCCTAAAGAAGATGTGAGTATGATATTGAACATTGATAAATATAAGTAATTGCTTACCAAGGTATGGTCTCATTTTCTTGTAAATGTGTATTAAATCCCTTAAGAAAATCCTAGTTTTAACTCAATAGAGAACACAACTTCAATCATATACCTTGTTAGATAAGGGTGTAGAATCAATCAAATCATTAAGCCACTTGTTAGATACCTTATCTAAATAGATATAGAAATAGACTAGTAGGGATGGTAGGTAATTCCTAGGCATTCTCTATTTCCCTAAAATTGGTAGATACTAGAATCAATACATTTTGTGGTGGTCATGGTTACCAAGAAATATCCTCAAAAACATCAAATAATCTAGGCATAGAAGGGTTTCCATATGCTAGTCATCAGAGATTATCAAAACCATATGAATAAGCAAAAAATAGTTCAAAAAACATAATTAGCCATGGTTACCACATTTTGAGGTGGTCCTAGTACTATTGGAATTTTTTTAACAATTAGTTAATAATGGATTTTGGCTTAGGATAACTTAATATTGTATATGCATGAATATTTTTAGGAATAGAGAAATCAACATGACAATTTTGAAACTGATAGATTTCAACCTTTGTTAAATGCTTAGGCAAGGGAGTAATTCCTATTTCACCTAACCTATGCAAAGGTTTTAAAGTAGAGATAATAGAAACATTAGTTGTTCTATGCCTATCATTTGCATTCAAAATTCTAAAGCATACAATAGGTAAATAAATTATTGTTATTTATTGCATAAAAGTTTATATCAAGTTGGTCTTGATTATCATCTAAAATATGAATTTTTATTGAGCCTAAGTTTATATCAAGTTGGTCTTGTTCCACACCTACCTAAGAAAATGGAAAATTATTTATTTCAGTGTTAAAGGTTTGATTAAATTCATTGTATCTATCACAATGAGTTTCCTCCCCCATGCTATCATTATCTACACATAATGTTCCATTTTTTTAATTTGGCAACATCCTCATCGACTTTATGCAAATTGATTGATCTTTGATAAATAAAAATAGGATCTTATCTCTATTTAGGTTTTAGCAAGGGATAAATTTATCAATTACCTCTTGAGGAAGAGGAGTAATAATATTTGTGTTAGATTTATCATCCTTAGATTCATACATGACTTGAGGGTATTTCAAGAAAAATTCAATATGCTCCTTGTATAACTTCTATAAGTCCACTAAGGTTCATGCTCATAAATGAGAAATTTTTGTGTTACATCCATAGAAGGAATAAAATAGCTACCATAGTCTGGATAAAGAAGATCCCAAGGATATAGATCTCCCTCTAAGGCAAAAATTTTATCATCATATGCATACTTAACCACTTAACAAGCAGAGGAAGCTATGGCTCTCATATTTTTTTTGATTGGTTGATAAAAAGTGTTTTGAAAGGTCCCAAAACCTTTTACACAAATGTAGCAAAGACAGCTAGCCAGAAGTGAACTAATTGAACTGAAATAACCAACTTTAAACCAGAAAGAATATGTAGACAAAAACAAAAAGGAATAAGGGTCCAAACTATAGTAACGGTACCCAAAAGGAAACAAAAAAGAAAAAAGAAACAACTGCCAAAATCCCAACCAAGATTACAGCATTTGGCTCAACGAGGTTCAATCTGTGAGCTTATTGGAGCAACCACTTCCACTATGCTAGAAATTAGTAATTTTATTTGCCATTCCTTACCTAGGTTCACGGGTGATAGTTGCCTTGTGAAATTTCCACATTTCTTGCCACCTGGGTTCACGGATGACAGTTGCCTTGTGAACTCTCCACATCTCTTCAAAATTGCCCCAATATGGATTGCACAAAAGTGCATAATGGAAAATAGGATATGTGTTGGCATCCATGTGAAAAAAACCATGTCCAGCCACTAGGCTCCAAATCAGCCACATCAGCACTAGAAACCAGTTGAAGATTAATATTTTCATTTGCATTAGTGTGGGCCATAATACATTGAGGAAAATTATCATACCAGACTTAGAGGTTATCCTATTCAACTCCTTGATTGGCAAGAAGGTCGACAACTTTGTTTCCTTCCCGGTAAACATGCTGAATTGTAACATGTCTCATGCCTTCAATTATCTTTTAGCTTTCTTAGACAGTTTTGAACATGCTCTAGGCAAGAAGCTGACATTTTTGGATGCATAAAATGACATTCATAGAATCACTCTCTATGATAAGTATTTCACACCGAAGTCGCTTGTAAATGAGGAGGCCAAGGTATAGCACATGGGCTTCATCAAAATTATTGGTTTGACTGCCCATGAACTTAGAAAACATGCACAAGACTTTACCTTGACTATTTCTAAAAATACCACCTCCTCCAGCCCTACCAAGGTTTCCCTTTGAGGCTCCATCAACGTTGAGCTTAACCCATCCACAAGGCGAGGTAATTAATTTCACCATTGACCTATCATATTTTGGAGGAACCCAAGTGGGTGTCAATATAAAATTTGAGAGTATTGAAAATGGATAATTTTGATTGGTTCTTGCACTTTTTAGCTTGGATGAGATTAGAATTCTTAATGGAAAATGATAGAGCTCAAAAGAACACTAATCTGACATCTTTTGCAGCAACACCAAAAAAAATTTTGTTCCTCTCCAACCATACTTGCCACAAAAAATGAGGAAAATAATACGACCAAAAAGCATGCATTTTTGGATTCAAAAATGGATTTAGCCACTGATGGTAGGTGTCAACAAGAGTTTTTAGGTATACCTAGGACATGTTGGCCAGTTTAAGAAAGGCAGACAACACTTCATTAGAGAACAGGCACTCAAGAAAGATATGGATCACATATTCACAACTATTTTTACAGAGGACATAGCGATTAGGGAGTATTAGGCCTCTATGGATTAGATTTTCAATGATCAATATTTTGTTTAAAGAAGCAAGCCATAAAAAATGGGCAACTTTAGGGATTATATTTTTCAACCAGATAGTCTTAAATTTAGGCTAGGAGTTGACTTCTCTAGTTTGGGTATAGTAGGCATACTTAAAAGTATAAAGTCCATCCTCACAAAGGTTACAAAATGGAGTCTAAAGAATTTGGGTTACTAGGAATGGTAGTGATGTGCAACAGACCAGCAATAATAGAAAAAGTAGAGGACTGGGCAATGTTGATGTTGATAGAGGGAAAGGGCTTCCACTAGCTTCGTTACAGTTTCTAAAAAATAAATTACATACCTTAGAACCCAATAGGCGATCAGTTATTGGATTGATGCAGGAGAGACTAGCATCACTAATCAGAGGGTTATTGCTGAGCCATATGTCCTCCCAAAATTCAATAGATGTTCCATTTCATAGCTGTCACTTGAGACCAAATTTTAGGATGGGTTTCATATTAATTATAGAGTTCCAAAAATATGATCCAACCGAAAGTGGTTAATCACTTAGAAAGGCTCGTTGTTTTAGGTATTTATTCTTTATGATATTGATCCAGGTGGCTTTTTCATTTTGGATGATTCTCCATCCTTGCTTACTAATGAGAGTAGAATTCATCTTACTAGCTTTCCTGAAACCCAACCCTCCCTGATTCTTCTTCAAGCAGATCTTGTCCCAAGAAACCAGGGGAATTCTATTGGTATTTTTTCCTCCTGACCAGAGAAATCTCATTTGTATCTATTCAATATTCTTACAAATAGAATTTGGACCTTTAAAGATAGATAAGAAATACACCAGAATGCCTTGCAAACAAGCATGGACAAGAGTCACTTTTGTTGCCTAGCTGAGGAGACAGCATTTCCACCTGATCAATTTTTTTTTATTTTCTCTAAGATGTTGCTCCTCACATTTGCAAGATATTTACCATGGAAAAGGATTATACCTAGATAGGTGGAAGGAAGGCTTGATATGTTATAGCCCAATATTTCGGTAATCATTTGCTATTTTTAAATGGGAGTATTCAACTAGTCTAAGGTTTATTTAATAACATTTGTAATTGGTCTAAAAATCAAACATCATAAACTTTACTCTTACTTCCTTAGGCCTATATAAAATTGAAAATCAAATATAACCCACAAGATCTTGAGGTTTATCATTATAAGCATAGTAGTGACTTCTAGTAGAAAGGATGTTTCTCTAGATATCTTCAATTTACCTATCAAGGACAATGAGATAATACATGTACCACTCCCTTCATTAACCAAAGCCCTATGGATTCCAATATTATTATAAAATACTAATATCATCAATGGTGGATCATCAACCCTTGATAAATAATCAATAGTAATCATGTTTTTCAAAAGAAATTTTATAACCAAATCATGACTAGTATGCGCATCACTACAAAGGTTTTCTCTTTGTGATTGAATATACTACACTTCATAAGACCTTGGAATTATAGGCATAATGTTAGCAATTCTTGGTCTAGGCTTATCCATCTCATCTAGTAAGTCTCTTAACCTATGTCTTTGATAGGGAGATATCCTAAGGAGTTCTAAGTTTGGGACCTTGCAAGGACTTGTATGCAACTCCTCAATAATATCCTATAATTTTATGTTTCTCATGATTATTTTCAGCATTGATTATTTGGACTAAGTGATGTGTTGTCATATTTTTGCTATTCACTACACCAAGAAAACGCTTTAATGATAGCTAAAATAAGGTGATTGTTTATAGTGGTTAAAATTCACCCTAATATATCCTAATAGTGCGGTTTATAACCTCCCTCTTAGGGTCACCCTAAGAGGGTGGCTATAAACCGCCCTATTAGGATATATTAAGGTGACTTTTAACCACTATAAACAATCACCTTATTTTAGCTACCTAAGAGGGTGGCTATAAACCGCCCTCTTAGTACTGAGATGATGATTATAAATCATTGTATTAGGGTGACCCTAAGATGATGGTTATAAAACACCCTTTTATTCTTAAGAGGGTGATTCATTACTACCCTCTTAGATCACCCTAATATGGTGATTATAAACCACCATCTTAGGGTGACCTAAGAGGATGTTTTATAACCACCCTCTTAGGAATAAGAAGGAATTTTATAACCACCCTCTTAGGGGAACCTAAATTTTTTAGGTGCTCCTAAGAGGGCGGTTATAAACCACCCTCTTTTTCTTAAGATGACGGTTTATAACTGCCCTCTTAGGGGCACCCTTAAGACAAGTTTATAACTATTTTCTTAGCTAGGTTATATAAAGAAACATCATCATAACACCTTTTAAAATATGGGCTAGCATATGTGATAAACCATATTGAACCCCATTGATATTATTGTTTCTTCTTTGTATTGAGATGGAAGCTTTCATTTTTCTTTTAGTAGTCCTTACATATTGAATTGGCCTAGCTACCCAACACTGCACAAATAGATACAACCCATACACCACACTGCTTGAACCAATCCTCATCTCATCTATCATAGTAGGGCTCTCAAGATTCGATTGAGGCTATACCCTCTCTATTTTAAAAAATATACAATTGCAATAACCTTGAGAGTGACTTCCTTTTATATAAATACATGCATTTTTTTAATGGGTAAAGACTTTCTTGTTCATTTTTTGGCTAGGTTTTACCCTAAAATTTCTTTGAAACTATGAAATCTACTACTTTACCACTGGTTCTTCACTTCATTGAATAAATCTGTAACCCGAAATGGTGAGATATGAAGACCAAAGCAGAATCTAAAGGTACAGAATAGGGTATACATATAAATTTAATATTGGAAGAGATGAGGTTAGTTAGGTTTAGTAAATTTTGCATTATTTTTGTATTTTTTTTAACCCATGTCCTTTTAGGGTTTGGAATTTTTTAGTTTGTAAAGTTGTGTTTACGCATGATATTTGTAAAATTTAAACCCTAGGATGATGTTAATACCCTTTTGAAATATAGTTTAAACCCTGGGATGATATTAGTTTATCGATATAATAAAACTTTTTTTTTCTTGATAAAAAAGGGTTGTACTTGGGCCCCCCACCCTTAACAAATTACATCTCTCTTCTTTAGAGCTTGAGATATTACAAATAGATACACTTCTCATCTCAATTGAGATGCTATAGTTAGAAACCTACATCATTTTACATAAAATGTTTGAATTCTTGATTTTTATTTTTTGGATCTTTTCAAATTTCTGTATGAATACAATTACTCCATAATTTAGCATATTTTTTGACATTTTCCTATAGAAGCCTTTACAATGCCAAAAATTCACCTCTACTATCTGTGCCTTGGTTCTTAGTAGAGTAATATTTCTAGAACATCGCACTAACATAGTCCTTTTTACCAAATCTGGATTGCTAGTTTCCTTCCTGAAACACAAGTACAACTACAAAAATTATAATAAATAGTCTAAATGAACACACATTATTGTTACAAAATAAAATATATATTACCAATAGAAAATATTAAAGTAAATCTTAATCATTAAATGATTTAGGCAATCAAAAATTTTTGTCAGCTTCAACTAAACTTTCTACTTCCTCTAACCATGGAGGGGAAATGTTAACTTCATGATCCTCAACCAAGACCCCTCTATTGGCTAGATTATCTACACATTTATTTCCTTCTCTTAATATATGTGTAAACCTGATTTCTTAAAACTCTTTAGCAATATCTTGAATTTCCACAATTATCTCTTGTATGTTCCATGGAGCCTTTGCTTTCCTCAAAATTGCATTTATTACTATGAGAGAATCACCTTCCATCCAAACATTATTCCATTTCATTTGTTTATATATTTTTAACCCTTCTAAAGCTTCCCAAGCTTCAGCTTCATTATTTGTCTTAAATCCACAATTGAAATCATAATGAGACAATATTTCTCCTATATTATTTCTAATTATTCCTCCTCCTACTAGTCCTAGGTTTCCTTTAGATGCTCCATCAAAATTCAACTTAACCCACTCCACATCTAGTGGTTTCCACTTTATATTCTTTACCTTATTTTGCTTCTCTTGTACCTAATATCATAATTCCATTTAATGACTTTACTCCATATGTCAAGACTCTCTGCTTCCTAATTAGAGATTGGGTGAGTTGATAAGGTCAGTTTAGACTCCTCTATGGCTAAACATATCTTCTTTTTAATTACCTCTAAACTACTTTCCTTTCCTTTAAAAATTCTTCTATTCCTTTCTAGCCATATAGTCCAAAGTATTGTATATTTTGATATATCCCATATTGTCTGTAAAGCCTCACTTTTATAAGTGCTCTGCCATTACTTTAACCAATATTCAATTTTGCTATTCATCACCATGCATTTACCAAACATATTAGTAATCCAATGCCATATATTCCAGACAATTGAGCAATGTCCTAAGAGATGGTCAATACTCTCCTCCTCCTTATTATAGAAAACATATTTAGAGGGGCCATGAAAACCCTTTTTCATAAGGTTATCCCAGGATAAAATTCTTCTATGACCTACTAGCCAAACAAACATTTTGACTTTAGGAATTCTTGGGCTATCCCAAATATCTCTCCAAATTCTAGTGATATTATTATTATATTGGTGTTGAACATTATATCCACTTATTATTGTGTATTCTCCTGAGCTATTCAACTCCTAAATCAATTTATCCTTGGCACCGCTCGAAATAATTATAGTTGTTATCTTTCTATTCATTCTAGCATTAATGTCTTGTATACTTGTAAAAAAATCTTCTTTTCATTTGTATCTTCCTTCTTGATCCTTGTACAAAATTTTTGAAACCCTATCACCATATTTGTATTGAAGCAATCTCATCCAAGGTTTCAAAACTGGATCTAAATTGAGTGGTTTTTTATCACACCAAGTATCCATCCAAATAGAAATTTTTTTCTCTAATTCCTACCACCCATCTTAAACCTTTAATCATAAGATCAATAGATTTTTTTAAACCATTCCAAAGAGCAAAACCATTTGGAAGAGAGAAATCAGAAGTTATTAAACTTGGGTCATTGGGATCGACATACTTAGAAGAATTCTTGCCCATTTTCTTTGACTCTCTTTGTACACTCCATATAAATTTTCCCCTAAGAGCTAAGTTTGCATCTGTAAGTGCTCTTAAACCAAAACCTCCCCTAGTTTTGTCATCACACGACTTGCTCCATTTCACCAAAGAAAATTTTCTTTTATCATGTAAACCTGACCATAAAAATGATCGCATAATAAATATTAAACTTTTTCAACTGATTTTGGCATAGAATATAAAGACATATAATATGTTGGAATGTCTTATAAGACTGACTTAATTAACTGCACTCTTCCTTCTAATGATAACCATCTATCTTTCCAAGCAGGAAGTTTATTTTAAACTTTACTAATAACTGGATTCCATAAATCTATCCTCATTCTCCGCTCAAATAAAGGCATCCCTAGATAAGTTGTTGATAAATTTGCCTCCTCAATTTGAAGCAACCTACAAATTCTTTCTTTGAAATTAGCAGGAGTATTAAGAAAGTAAATTTTGGATTTTGTCCTATTAATTTTTTCCCCTAAATCTCTTTCTATTTTGCATTATTTCTATTTTTTTGAACCCATGTCCTTTTAGGGTTTGGGATGTTTTAGTTTGTAAAGTTGTGTTTAAGCATAATATTTTTAAAATTTAAACCCTAGGATGATGTTAATACCCTTTTGAAATATAGTTTAAACCCTGGGGTGATATTAGTTTCTCGAGATAATAAAACTTAAACCTTAGGGCTTGAAATCAAATTTAAACCCTAGATTACCTTAATCGTGTTGTTCATTTTTTGGTTGGGGTTTGCCCTAAAATTTCTCTAAAAATTTAAACCCTAGATTACCTAAATGTCTTGTCCATATGAAGGTTGTTTGCAAGCCATGGAATGTTTTGTTATCATCTATATATGCCTTTACAACAATTTCTCCTTGGTATATCCCTATCAGTCATATCCCTACCTTTTTAGTTTAGCTAGATTCTCAAAACTCATGGGTTATATCTATAGAAGGAAATATCCAGAAAATACTTATGCCTAATTTTGTGGTGAACAATCATAATGACTACATAGGTAGGTCATATGTGACACTCACTTGCAAAAGTATCTACTATTATGGAAAGCTAGCAAGGGATGGTTTTTACCAATTTTGGATATATAATCCAAGTATCTGAACTAGAAGAGGTTGTTGGATAATTTATTTTTATCAAATTTGGATATATAATCTAAGTACTTGAACGAGGTTTTTGGATTTTTTACAACAATGACTTGTCATCCTTCAAATTGTCATTTTATGATGTTGTTGGGCATTGTAATTGTTGATCATGATTTAGAAAACACAACTCTTGCTACAAATTTATGATTCAAATTCTGATTCATGGATTAAACAGAGATAGAGATACCCTTTATAAAAAAAACCCTATGGAATCTCACTTATTATAATATTTTCTATGGGAGTTATAAGGTTTTCTACCCTAATAGTTTTTTAAGTTTATTTTTGAAAATATTTAAATTTGTTTATGGTTTGGAGCGTAAATGATTTCTACTAGGATTAACAAGATGGGTTAGAAATTTATGGTTTATGCTCAATATTTTAGCAAGAAATGTTGCAGGAGATACAAGATGGGTTAGAAATTTGTCTTTCAACAGATCATACTGTGAACTTGAGTGACAATGACTTCCAATTTTCTGCACAAAAGAAAAGTGAAAACCATACCTTTCCACGACGTCTAGGGCAAGGATTAAAGAGATCACGAAACAAGTTTCAAGCGAGTTGATCAAAAAATGGCTCATATCTCAAGTGAATCTGGTGCTAAGGTGCACCCACAAAATAATTCTACTGTGAAAACCCCTATCAAGGGTAAGAATTTTGAAGACTCAGTCCCAAAAATGAATTTTAGGGATGCCCTTCATGGTGGACAGACTCAGCCCAATGCTAATATCAATATTAGGGCTTCCCATAAACCTCTAAGAATGCCTAAGATTGATCCCAGGAAAACGGAGTCGGGATGTCTTAAAGCAGCTGATGGAACTCCTATTGTTAAGCTTGATATGGGTAACATTCGGATTGGCATTGAAGATTTGGAAAAAAGAGGACTAATTTGTCGGTTCGTGGGTTTTCGTCCGAGTCTATTTGCTTTCAAAGTCCGGGCTGCAAAAAGCTGGAAAACTAAAGGTGAGTTACAAATCTCTATTTATCCAAATGGTTATTTTCTTGTTTTATTTGCTAATAATGAAGATAGAGAGAAAAATTTTCAAGGGGGTCCTTGGTTTTTTGGAAGGGCAGGGCTTTTCATGAAGCCCTGGCATACTAAATTTAAAGCCGAAGAAGAGATGCCTTCTATAGCTCCCGTGTGGGTTAGACTCTTTGGCCTCCCTATTGAATTTTGGAATCCTACTATTTTTTCTTCAATTGGAAACTCTTTAGGAACTTTTATGATGACTTTTGATTGTACTCAAAATTTTGAACATATTATTTATGCTCGAATTTGTGTTTTAATGGATTTTGACAAACCCCTACCTAAAAATATCACATTACAATTTGGGGAAGACACTTGGGAGCAAGTAGTGGACTATGAGAACATTCCTTTTCGTTGTAGAATTTGCCATGAATATGGTCATTTGGCAGTGCTTGCCCAAATAAAATTCTTGATCAAAAGAAAGAAGATATAAACTCAGCAGGTTTCCAAATACCTAAGAAGAAGAACACTTAGAAAAAAACAGTTATGAAGGATCAATCAAAGTCATTTGCTAATATGTTTGAAATCCTTTCCACAAATGATGTCCCAAGTGAGGAAGAGGAAATAATGGAAACTAAAATCTTAGAAACACAATTTAAATATGAAGGGAAGAACTCGAGAGACAAACCAACAAATCAAAGGTTTTCAACAAAAAAAAAAGGAGAAAATTTACACAAGAAAAACAATATTTCAAATGTCAAAACTTCAAATAATGCAGGTCCCAATATAGACTCCATTGAACCATCTAGTAAAATTTTGGCTGTGTATGAGCATTCTTCAAGGTTAGAAGCCATCTCAGATTCAATTGGAATAAGTCAAGAAACGAGGAAAAAAAATTGAAGATGGATTCTAATCAAAAAGTAGGTCGCAAGACCAATCAATATCATATGGTAAAAGAAGGTGAAAAGCTTGTAGAGGAAGGTAAGATTAATGCCCTTCCCAACTTTTTTAGCCCTGGTATTAATGAAGATCATCACTTGGAATATTAGAGGACTCAAAGGGAGTCTTTCAAAACAAAATGAAATTAGAAGAATGATTCAGATAAATCATCCACATCTTGTTTTCCTTCAAGAAACAAAGATGTCAATGGAGGATATGGACTTAATTGCCAATAAAATTTGGCCAGCTGGAAAAGTGGTTTCCCTCAGTTCCCAAGGGACTTCGGGTGGCATTGCTTGTCTTTGGGACCCAAAAGAGGTAGTTATTCACCATATGGTTGGCATTTGGGGTTTGTTGGCTATAGCTATTCAAAGTAGACATTCCAACCAAATTATGCTCTGCATTACTGTTTATGCCCCAACTTCTTTGGAGGAAAAAAGAAGACAGTGGAAGGATATTACTCATATTATCTCTCATTTTCCTAAAGCTTGGATCTTGATCGGAGGAGATTTCAATACCATCCTCTCTCTGGATGAGAAAAGGGGGGGAAATAGAAATTTGGACAAAAGCACCGACCTCATGAGCGAATATATTGCAAACCTCCATCTTGTGGATATCCAACCGAGATAATGGCCTTATGACTTGGTCTAACAGAAGGCAAGGCTTAGCTTGTATAATGGAGAGATTGGATAGGTTTTTGCTCTCTGAAAATTTCTTAATCCATGGTCACATTCCTAAAGTGAAGACTCTTAATAATGTTGGTTCGGATCATTGGCCGATCATGGTGGAAATGTGGAAAACCAATGTGAGTTTCTCTCCTTTTCATTTTCAATTAATGTGGCTTAGAGACATTTCATTCAAGAATCGTGTGCAACAATGGTAGAAGGAATGTAAACCTAGGCATGGGACTAAGATGTTCTATTTTGCCAAAAGATCACAATACATTAAATCCAAAATCAAGACTTGGAGCTGGAAAGAGTTTGGGGATGTTCATAAAAAAAACATGAAGTTATTGCTCATCTTGAAAATTTGAATAAGAAAATCCGTTTAGATGGCCTCACGAGAGAAGAGAAGTGCAGATGAAATTAAACTCACAACTCAGTTAGAGGAATGGGAAAAAAGAGAAGAAATATTATGGAAGCAAAAATCTAGAATTCAATGGCTCAAAGAAGGAGATCGAAACACAAATTTCTTTCACAAATCTCTTCTAGCTCGAAGATCTCACAACTTTATTTCTTCCTTAAAATCAGATCCTGGAGATGTTGTTTATACTTGGGATGGCATGAACTCTATTGTTGTTGATTACTTTTCCAATATTTTTGTTGCTACTCCTCTTGACTCGGCTTCTCAACAAAATGTTCTTCAAGCAATCCCTTCTCTTATCACTTATGAGGAGAACTCTATTTTGACTGCTCTTGTTACTATCAATGAGCTTCAACAAGTAGTTTTTAAAATGCAAAAAGGGAAAACCCCAAGTCCTGATGGTTTTCCTATTGAGTTCTACCAAGAGTTCTGGGATATCCTTCATGTTGATTTATTAGAGGTGGTGGAAGAAGCCGGGAAAGCCAAAGAAATTTTGAAGGTTATCAATAAAACTTATATTACTCTTGTTCCAAAAGCTCAAGAGGTTGATCATATCTCAGCTTTTAGACCTATTGCTTTATGTAATGTTCTTCTCAAAATCATTACTAAAATCATCGTAGAAAGGTTGAAGCCTCTTTTGCATAAGATTATTTCCCCAGAGCAAGGGGGATATGTGGAAGGACGTCAAATAGTAGATGAGATAGTTCTTGCTCGGGAAGCCATCCATTCCATGGATATGCAAAATTCTCCTTCTATGTTCATTCGGTTAGACTTATCCAAAGCTTATGACAGAGTGGATTGGCACTTCCTTATCAAAGTTTTGAGGCAATTTGGTTTCTCTAAGGATTGGATGGATTGGATTATGGGATGTATCTCTTCAGTTTCCTACTTAGTTCTTATCAATGGTAGGCCTTCTCAGTCTTTCCCGGCTTCCAGAGGTATTAGGCAAGGTGACCCGCTATCCCCTTATTTATTCATCATTCTTGTTGAATGCTTGGGTAGGACTATAACCAAAAAGAGGGAAAACAAAACCCTTGAGGGAGTTACCATTGCTCATGGAGCTAGACCTATCTCTCATCTTCAATTTGTGGATGACTCTACTCTTTTAGGTAAAGCTACGAGTTAAGGAAGCTTCTAATATTAAGCAAATCATTAGCTATTTTTCTAAGGCTACTGGGCAGTTGATCAATGAAGACAAATCTAAAGTTATTTTCTTTCATTGCTCTGCTAGACAAGAATCCATGGTCTTGGATAAATTAAGATATAAGAAGACCTCTCTTCCAATCACTTATTTAGGTATTCCCATAAATATTCAAAGGCAGAAAAATAAATATTGGAATTGGTTGTTGGACAAAGTCAAGAAGAAAATTGGAAAGTGGACCAACAAGTGGCTTTCTTAGGGGGTAGAATCACCTTGGTAAAATCAGTCCTTCAAGCTATTCCTATTTATGTTTCTTCCATTTTGAATATCCCAAAGGTTGTTCTTCGAGAATTGGATCAAATCAGTCATCGTTTCCTTTGGAGTGGTACTAAGGAGAAAAGAAAATGGGCCTTGGTGAAATGGGATACTTTATGTCTTCCTAAGAGTGAAGGGGGGTTAGGATTTCGGTCTTCAATTAATAACAACAAAGCTTTAGCTGCTAAATTATATTGGAGGATGTTGCATAACCCCAATGCTCTTTGGGCCAATAATCTCCGTGCTAAATATGCTTGAGAACAAAAGTCCTGAAGACCTTGTTCGCTATCAACTTCCTACAAAAATTTCTCCCATTTTAGGAGTTCTTAAGACTGGTGAGGATTTGATAAAGAAAAAATTATTTTGGATCATTCATAATGGTCAACATGCAAATTTTTGGACAGATTCTTGGGATGGTCACAAGCCTTTGATAACTCGGTTTCCCGATTGGAGGCCTTGGATGGAGGAGCTTCACCGAGCTAATTGGATAAAGGTGGCTAATTACTTGTCGGTACCATCCTGGTAATTCAAAGGTTGGTAGATATTGGATCCCTATTGAGGACTGGCCTATTCAAATCCTAGAAAGGCAAAGACAAGATATCCAAGGCATCCTTCATATGAGATCCCTCTCTTGGTCCCATGAAAAAGATTGTTTTGGATGGAACAACACTACTAAGGGTGAGTATTCCGTTGCTCAAGGTTATTTGACCTTATGCCATAATAATCCCAACCATTCTTCGACATATTTTCTCGATTGTGGGCTCAAAAGCTTTGGCCTAAGGTGAGGTTCTTTAATTGGCTTTTATTGCATCGTAGGGTGCTTATTGGTGAGCAACTTATGAAGCGTGGTTTTCATGGCCCTTTTAGATGTGAAATGTGTGAAGAGAATGTAGAAAATATCAACCATATTTTTATTGAGTGTACTTTAGCCTCCGAGCTATGGAGGAGAATGGCCACTTTACTTGGCTTACGAGTGGTCCAATTTTTTTACTTTTGAACAGCTTTGGAGGGATTGGCCTAATCAAGAGGGTGTTGATCATTTTATTAGGCGGTTAGTTTGGATGGGTTCTACCATTCTTCTTTGGAATATTTGGAATGAAAGGAACAGCCAAATTTTTAATCAAGATAGGAAGGATATTCACTATATTTGGAAAAAGACCATAGCCAACTTAGTTGAATCGAGTCCATCAACTCCTTAATCACCCCCAAAACTCCCACCAAAGATGGGATCAAGTGATGCAAAGATTGAAGATTAAACCTTCTAAGGGCAACCAACTTAAAGGGAATGTGAGTATTAGTAAGATGGATAGGACTAGAAATTGGCAACCTCCTCCTAAGGATTTTGGAAAAGTCAATACTGATGGAGCCTCTAGAGGGAACCCTGGAAAAGCCGGTGTGGGAGGAATTGGTAGACTTTCGGATGGCTCCCTGGTTTTTACTTTTGCTTGAGAATTTGGGTATTCTTTCCAATAACCTTGCTTGAGGGGTATGGTATCCTCGAGAGGCCTTCAGGAGGCTACTAAGGTTGGATGGGAAAAGGTGTTAGTTGAGTCGAACTCTCAACTTATGATTAATCTCTTGAAGACTCCTTCTAAGAATCATAAGGTGGATTGGAGAATAAAAAGAATTATTGAGAAGATTCGAGTAATCCAGATGGGATTTTTGAAAGTTGATTACAATCATGTGGTCGAGAGATCAAAACAAGAGTGTTGATGCTTTAGCTAATTGGGCTTTGGACAAAGGTGATCTTACTTGTTATGGCCACCCTCCTATATGGTGGGCTTCTCAAATTAGGGAAGCTCTTCTTTCTATCATTTCTTTGGATGGCTCCAGTTATGAAGGTACCTAGTTTCTTCTTGTTTTTTTTTTTTTTTGCTTCTCTTTGGTTCATTCAGTTTTTTTTAGTTCCCTAGCTCATTCTATTCTTTATTTTGTTTCCTCTGTTGATTCTTGCCTTAATAGTCTTCTGGTCTAGATAGGTCATTGTTTTGTTCATTGTTTTTTTTCTTTTTCTTTTTTCTTCTTTGTTTTTTTTGTTTAGTTTTTTAAGGTGGGTGGGTTCTTTTGTTTTGTTTTTGTTTTTGTGTTCTTTGTGTTGTTTTTCGTTGTTCTTGTGTTTTTGTTGTTTTGTTTTTTTTATGTTTTTTGTTATTGTTCTTGTGTTTTTTTCGTTCTTGTTCTTGGGTTTCTCTTTGTTTGTGTTATTTCGTGTTTTTATGTGTGAGTGTTTTCTATGTTTTTTGTTTTTGTTTATTGTCTGTTGTTGGTTGTTTTTTATTTTTATTTTATTTATTTTATTTTTTAGGTTTTGGTTGTGTTTATTTTTCATGTTTTTTTTGGGTTATGTCTTTGTAGTGTTCTGTTGTTTTTGTCTTGTTTGTGTTTTGTTATGTGGTTCTTGTGTTTTTCTATGTGGTTTGTGTTGTGGTTTCTTTTATCTTATTGTGCGTGTTTGGTTGTGCTTTTGTTTTTGACACACTCAAGGAGCATGTTTTTTATTTTATTTTATTATTTTTGTTTTTTTTTTTGTTATTTACTTATTTTTAAATTGGTTTTGTGTGTTTGTTTGCTCCTTGAGTATGTCAAAGGTGGTAGGCCAGGTCCGAGTCCTGGGCGTTTTTGGCGGAATGGATACCCCTGCCTCCTTGGGTCTTACCCGAAAGTGGCATCCCTTTTGGGATGTTTTCCACAAATAAAAAATTAAATTTAATTTGGTTTAAATTATTTGAAGCTTTTTAAAGCTTTTTAAATATTTGAAATTTCGAGAAAATTTTGAAAATTGTTTTTTGCAAATTTAATTTAGTAGGGAGTTAAAAGGATTTCTACATCAAAGGTTTAGAATTTAGAATTTGCAAATTTCTTATTTGATTTTTAAATTTAGGAGATAAAAGGATTACTACCTCAAAGGATTTCTACATGTTATACTCTACTAAATCTGGACATAGACTAGATAACATTTTCTCTAGAATTTATTAGATATCTACAACATAAAAATGTGAGATATTGAATGATCACAAACTAGTTGATATGTATGCATTTATTTTATACATTTATATAACATTCAGGTATTAATAAATTTAATTGTTTGCAAGATTTGATGAATTTTGTAGCCATGATTCTAGCGCTAGGGTGGTTGTGCCATTAATATCTTGCTAGGTCTCCCTATGGAATCTCTCACTTGTTTTATGGGATTGAAATGGGCCCTACCCATATTACTTCATGATTGCATTACCTTTGTATTTCAATGAATAACATAGTAGGTATATGACAAACTTTATTATCATGGCACCCCTGGGGATTGTAAAATTGCTAAGGTTTACTCATGGGATTTGAACCTTGGATTACTATGTGAAATACTGCAAATGCATTTTTTTGGCTAATATTTTTCATTTAACTTGATTCTCTATCCACAGAGGAGTACTTTGTCACTGCTATAATTAAAATATGCTTATATATGCTTGCAAAATTTATTTAGCTCTTAGATCAGCTCTTGCCTATACCCTTGAGATTCATTATATACTAAAATAACTTTGTTATCCAAGTTTTATTGGGATTCTTAGTTCTTGACTATGTACCTCAATAATTTTAACTAGTTCAATATTCTTGAGGGTTTGTTTTACTTACTTCCATACTACACAATGGCATATGTGTAAAATTCCTATTGGTAAGGTCTTTGGTGTTTTTGCATCTTGGAACTTTAGTCTTCAAGATTTACATTTTCCACCTTCACTATTCTTGCACATGGGATGAGACATAAAATTTTAAAGTGAAGGTCTATCTACAACTAGTTTTATACAAAGGCTACCATGCTTATTCTGCAACTAAATTTTTCTCCAAATATTGACACATATGACCCTAAAGGTGTGTCATCTATGTATATGTCCATGTGTGCATGTTGGACTGTGTATGTGATGTTTGATGAAGAAGTAGTATTCATTTGTGGTGCTCTGAAACTTTTTGTAGCTAAAAGCATTAATGTAACAACAACTAATGCTAATGGAGATAAATTTAACCATGGATCTTTCTTTTGTTCTAAAACTAGTTCTTTTCTTTCAACTAACTTGAATATGCAAAAATACAACACTACAACTATTGCTTAAATAAATGGATACACAAACCAGAATTGCACAACAATGAAATATATATTATATTAATGGGGGGAAGTTTAGAAAATCTATTGTTACAAATTAGTATAATGCATAATCCTTTGTTGATACAATATTACAATATTTAGGGTTCTTCAAAACCCTAGTAGCAAAGCCATAATGTCTTCAAGCATGCTCTTGATACCAACAGTGGTGAGTGGGCTTTGTGCTATCCAATACTGGGCCACTCCAGCTTAATCAGCTACTCAACGCTAATGGATCTGCAAACCTACACACATAACAACAATATCAAGGGTTAGTAATAACAATGAGGGCTCCACTATGTGAGACCCTCAAACATTAACAAAAACCCTAGCTATTGTAAACTTGCAATGCATACAAAATCTAAAGATAATAAAACAAAATAACCAAAGTGATTTACCTTACTTGTTGATTTATTTGTTGATAGATTGATCTGATGTAGATTAATGATGATATCATGTTTTGGTGTTGCGTGAATGTAGGTCTTCAAAAAAAATTACGTAAGGCACCCGTGGGCACCTAGTGGTTGTAGGAGGTGCCCGTGGGCACTTGGGAAGCATAGGTGGGTACCTATGAGGCATTTGTGGGAACATAGGAAGCTTGTGGGCACTTGGGAGATGTTCATGAGCATTTGGGAGGTGCCCGTGGGTACCTGGGGCTAAGGTAGAAATCTATAGAAGCAGATCGGGTGAGAGCGAAAGGTGCGGCAACTATGGAGGTGAGTGAAGGTATACAAAATGTAGTAGATAGACGGGGATTAGAGCACAGAAGGTTGTGTGGAAGCCTTAGGGAACTTAGGAGTATTAGGGTTTAGAATCAAGGATTCAAGGGACTCAAAAACTTAGGGAAGGACTCTAGAACTTAGGAAACTAAAAGGGACTTAGAAAACTTAGGGGTTGATCCATAAAAAATAGCTCCTACTTATGTCCAACTTGGGGTATGTAAGGGTTTCAATGACACTTCGGGGAAGACTTAAGGATTGAGCCATCAAAATGGCTCCTACTTATAGTCCAACCTAGGGTATGCTAGGGTTTCAACAACACTAATCATGTGGCTAAGATTAAAGCACATCCAAGGGTGGATAATAAGTTTAGGGTGTGGAATGGATTAAGGTGGATGGATAGATGAGATTAGATGAAATCTAATGGTTGTGGTTTATTTATATATAAATATATATCAAATATAATATTAAAATATTATTATTTAAATATATATATTATAAATATATATATATATATAATACATAAATAAATAGGAAAAAATGACGGTAAAGCTAGGATGAAGTGTAAATGGCTAGACTTTAGTGGTGGAAATGGCAAGAAGGCATGGATGGAAGACAAGTGGATAGATTTTGGTGTCTACATAACTCTTCTAATTTTTATTTAGCTAAGGGTTCTTCCTTTTGTTTTCCAATAGCTTCTTCTACTTTCTTCTTAGAAGAGTCAGTTGAAAGAAAAGAACTAGTTTCAGAACAAACATGTACAGGGTTATGCAAATGAGTTTTTTTGCAAAACTCATTAGAATGACAAAAATGCATTGAACACATGCTCTTCCACTAATGAGGGCCCAATTATCAAATATGTACAAGATTAAATCATTGTAATGGTCAATGATGCATACAGATTGTTCAATGACAATTGCTCAAAGAGTGGACAAGAACTGTGAGATAATGATATTGAGTTCCAATCATCTTATGGAGAAGTTCTTATTGAATAATATCATAGCTTTCTCAAAGATACCAAATGACCATTATATCCAGGTTGTACAAAGTACACAAAGATATTGGTGATCACTAAATTGTATAATTTCAAAGCAAATCATGGTTGGTTGGACATGGTTGGACCTAAAATTGCACTTCAAAAGTAGTAATAATTAATAAAAATAATTAACAAGTGTTGTTAGACATTTTTTGTTATATTTTTAGAAAATGCTAGTAGATAATTAATGGGAAGCCAAGCTAAGAGTGATACGAGTAGTTATCCTGAGCATGAGGTTGGCCAGTTAGATACTAGAAGGTAATTTTGTATATAAAAAAAGAGAGAATACAAGTGTTGGTAGGGCATAGGATTAAGAGGTATGCATGTTATAATGTGTTGAAATGAAGTTTTATTGTGTTGAGTGTATGTTAGTTATAAAATTGATGTTTCATGCTTGACTCTTAGTCCTAGTCCTTAGCAACAATACTTGATTTGTATATATGGATATGTATGTATGTGACGGAAGTCTTAGGATACCCTCCCACATCATCTCTAATGTTTGGGGTGGGTAGGGATGTTTAGACATCTGCCCATTATATGGAGGGATCAGGTTGTCCATTGACCTATATTTGTAAATAAGAATTACACTTGAAATAAGAATTTTCTATTTACATATAAATCATAACTAATTTTGCACTTGAAATAAGAATTTTGTATTCATTTAGTATTCTTATAATCATGCTTTCTATTTCTCCACTAGGCATAAACACATTCTTCTTTATGTCCTCAGTCTCCATTGTTGACCTTCATCTGCTATTGCTTTACCTTGATCGGATCCCCCTCATATGGATATTTGTATTTGTACTTGATTTGCATAATTAGGGTTTGTATGCTTTGGATTTGCCTATTGTGGTTATATTTACAATGGTTTACTATTTTATCTCTTAGTCACTTCTTGAGCTCCTTGGATTCTTTTTTCCCTAGTACTTAAATATTATAATCGAATGTGGTCTTTGAATTTCATTTACCTCCTTTGGTCACTCTTGGACATAATATAATTTCTTTCTTGCTTGCTTTTGTACATGTATGAGGTGCAATAGATCATTGTTGTTCATAAATAATAACTTGGTTTTCATACAGTAATCTAAGAGAAAATATTCCATATATTATTCAAAATAATTTGTGTATAATGCTAAGCATCAAGATCCAATTTGTCAATATTTTTATGGCAGCCTTCGTAGCTATAGATTGCATGCATTTAAACCAATTGTGTTCTTTATTTTGGTTTATTTTTCTTTCAAGAGGTTATGTGTGACCTTGATATATTATTTCCCATAGTTTTACAATATGTACAAAAAAAAGACCAAGAAATATGCCACAGGTAGCTGAGTTTGTTACAATAAATTAGGAGTCAGTGGCACACATCTCGCATGCTAGTAAGTACTTGAAATTTGATAGTGTTGTTCAATAGTGGTCTACCTAGGCATATTGGAATTGATCATGGTTTTATCGTCAACTATGGTGTATTATAGCAACTGGTGGAGGATGCCAACTATGTTGTTCCATTAATGAGAAAGATATAGCTATTGATCCTGAAGATCTTATACTTGATCAATGTTTAGGTGAAGGTTATTGCAAAGTCAATGTGCACATCATCCATAAAGAAAAAACAATCTTGTATAGAAGGAATGATGAGATGACCACAATGAAGGATGTTATGGGCTCCTTCATTGCCTAGCCTATATCAGATATTGTTTATAAATAAATTATGCCATGCTGTAGCAATATTGTATGATGCTTTGAATTAACATCTAACATCAATGATTACAAAAGAGATTGAATTTTCTTCATTTACTTCTCCCTTAGTTGTCTATCTGTATAACTATTATTTTATTAAGCTTGCATTGAAATGAGTGTTTTTTAGTTGATTTTTGTTTATGAAGTTGTTTATTAATGTTTTGTTCTTCCCTTTTCAAAATGGTTTATATTCTATTATTTATAAAATCACCTCTACTCTATATTTGATGTTACCTCTTTTAGTTGTTGACATCTATTTATATGAGTGTCTCGTTCATAGCCCTTGTGTTCTCTTATGTTGCTTGAAAATGATGGAACTTTTTCTAATAGAGGTTGTGACAAGATGGTGCTAGATGGATTGAACAAACCCTGTAAGTGTATCTTTTTTATCTTTTATGTTTTTGATAAACTTACCTGTGGACTTGTTATTATGTTCTCCAAAATATCCTAGAGAAATAATACATATATTCCTTTATGCAAATTGATATTTGCATGATTATTCAAACACGTATATAATTGATTCATTTTGTTAACTTTATTTTAATCTATTATGGAGAATGCTTGGCAGGACATCAAGAATCGAGGATTTTGAACAAACAAGATTTTTCCATTTTTGAAAATTTTCAAGGAGTAGACCTACAGGTTTGACCCACTAAAGAAATCACATACTGCAAAAAACTATAATGCCTTTTCTAAATAGTGATTAGAATTTGCTAAATGTGAAATTCTTGTTTGTATTTGCATTGTTTTGGTTATCTTTTCTTTTTGTTTCAAAAATGTTTCATATATTACACTAGAAAATTAGAAATCTTACAAGAAGCTTCTATAAGAAAAATATTCTATCTATAAAATCAGTAAAAGTAAAGTAGTCTTTAATATCCACGATCCTTATGGAGGATGTTTTTTATGTAATATATGGTTGTCCAACCATACTCCGGTTATCATAACATGGTTGAATGATAACTTAAAATACATGTAAACTATATTTTTCAATATTACATCGTTTACAAATATCAGTGCTCTTCCGAGCAAACACAGGAGGAATCGAACTCACAACCACATGGATGATAATAACCAAGCAACTGCCATTACACCAAATTCCGTTTGGCACATGTAAACTATTAAGTCCTCTAATTGGTATTATTTTAGTTTATGTGATAGATTTATTACCATCTAAACAACCTGTACAATCTAAATTATCATGCACCTAGATGCATATACATCCTTTAGTTAGATGTCCTTATATCTGGAATCGTCTCTCAAGTCGACCATTTTAAAAAATATGTATCTTTTATTCTATTGGAAATATGAGCAATTTTTGTTGCCATTGATGCCAAGATCCAGTTTCAGTGAGCAGTGCAAAAGGAAGGATGTCAAGAGTTAGTTTCAGTGTGCAGTCCAAGAGAAAGATTGCTTATAGGCCTAAGGGAAAAAATATTATAGTATATCTTATTATAATATTCAAGGTGATCATATAAGGTTTAAAAAAGCAATAGGAGGGCCCACGAAAAATAATATTATAATATTTTATTATAATATTAAAGGTCTAATGTTAAGACCTAAAGTTGTTAAATTAATTATAAATTAATTATAATAATTTCATTATAAATTAATTTATAATTTAATTTAATTAACCCTAAAGTTATTAAATTAATTATAATAATTTTATTATAAATTAATTTATAATATAATTTAATTAAACCTAAGGTTAGGGTTATAAGGGCAAAAGGTTTAATTTAAGCGTCGACATCATATGTATTTTCCCCCTCTGCCGAAATCCAAAGGAGATGGCACAATGGTATAAATACCATGTGCATTTGGTTGCCTAAGTTCAAACCTTTGATCATTAAGTGAGTTGTGCCTACGAATTTTTGTGATCTGCATGTAAGAAGAGGATAATGTTTTATTTGTTTTTGGCAGACATCAAAGTGATAAAAGTATGGAGGCTTAAAGCCCACTACCAACCTGGAGGTTGGGCTAGTGGCAAGCGGTTGTGCATTGAAGTGTTGATAGGTGGGAGGTCTTGGGATCAAATCCCGATGGTAGGCCTGGGAGTGTTTTTTTGACGACCTTTTGGATTTTTGTGCCTAGAAAAGGAGACAAAGCGCTCAAGGCACTTTTGTCTACCGACGTGAGCACCTAGCTCAAGTGGTAGTTGGGTCGTGGCTAGGGCGTTGGTGGCAGTGTAGCGGGAGATCAAATCCCATTGAGGTTAATAGAGGTATTTAATTTTTAATTAAATTTTGTTCTAAGGTTTTTAAGGTGGCATGAATTTTTTAGTTAAATGGAGGTATAAGGTTTTTTATTAAAGTTTAATTTTTTCATTTTGGGCATATTAAAAAGAGTGATTTAATTTTTGAGAAAGGATTTATAAGGACTTTTTGAGGAGTTTATTTTTACCAATTTAATTTGAGATCTAGGGTTTTGAGAAGTATTTAATAGTGTGGATATTATAAGGTGTAATTGGGATGTAATATTTTGTATGGTAAAATATTTTGAGGGAATATTTGAGTGAAGATTTTTGCTATCTAACCATTGAGATTGGCAAAGAGGTTGATTGTGATTGAGATAGGTTTTGAGGTCAATTATTCATCAAACAAAAGGTATGGGCACATCTTCCTTGTGAGTGAAATATTGTTGGGTTGGATGTTGTGAATGCTAAGTTAGAGTGAAAAGAATTTTTGATAAGCATTGTTGGAAATGTTTGAGTGAGCCTTCATATGCATGATTAGGTTTTGTGAAAGATCATGAGTATCATTGTTATGTGAGATTGTTTGATAAGAATTTTTAGAAATATTGGAGTAAGCTTTCATATGCATGATTAGGGTTTGTGAAATATCATGAGTATAATTGTTATGTGAAGTTGAGAACTATCTTGAACTAGGGTTGTGAAAGATCATGAGTATCATTGTTATGTGAAACTGAAATCATCTTGATTCAAGGTTTGAGTTCCAATGTGTGAGTTATTAAAAGCATTGTGACACATTTTATTAGGGTTTGTAAGCAAGCTTTGTTTCATTGAGTGATTGGTTGAGTGAAGTTTATTGAGTATAGTTGATTCAAATTTTTGGAGTGATAGTTCAAGTTCTGTGAAACAAATTGTTCTTTATTCTGAATTGAGTTGAAAGAGAGTTTGAAAGTGATTGAGTATTTTGTGAAGGTGAAACATATTGAGTCTCTAATAATTATCTATATGTTAAACAAGAGAGCTTGGAAGTGATTAAGTGTTTGTGAGTGTGAAACATATTGAGTCTCTAATAATTATCTATATGTTTCTATGGTTTAACAAGATTCTAAGTGAAACTTTTTTGAGTGATTGAAGAGATTTTTTAAAAGAGATTAAGTTGAGTTCTATAAGTGTTTAATGAGCATGAAACATACGGAGTCTCTAACCATTCTCTATATGTTTCTGAAGTCAAACACGATTCTTTGTAAAAACATTTTGTGGAATTGAATAGACTTTATGTGAAATATTAAGTTGAGTTTTTGTATGCAAGTTTTCATTTGATTTGAATAAGCTTTTGTGAAAGCTTGTGAGCAGATTTGAAGTAAGTCCTAGAGTGGACTTCAAGATAGAGTTAAGCAAGCTTTTATGAAAGCTTGTGAGCATATTTGCAGTAATTCCTAGGGTGGACTTCAGGATAGAGTTAAGTAATCTTTTGTGAAATCTCATAGAGCAAATTTTAGACAAGTCTTGGTGAAGACTTATTGAGCATATTGGACAAGTTCTAGCGAGGACTTGTTGAGTATATTTGAGGTAAGTCTTGGTGAAGACTTGTTGAGAAGATTGAGCAAGTTCTAGTGAGAACTTGTTGAGAAAATTTGAGGTAAGTCTTGGTGAAGACTTGTGGAAAGATTAGTGTGAGCTTTTGTGGAAGCTTACAATGCATATTTGAGGTAAGTCTTTGAGAAGACTTGTGAGCAGAGTTTATTGATTAATTTGTTCAAACCTTGAGTTAATATTTGGGGCAGATCTAGCAAAATTGATTTATGATTGGATCAAGCCTTGTGTTAAGGCTTGAGGATAAATTTGTGCTAGATCAAAGGATTGTGTTTAGTGCAGATTTGAGACAAAGCTGATATAAATCTTTGAAGGTGATATAACAAAGGATAGTATTCTCTAGTGTATAGAGATCCATTAGCTAGGATAGTGAGGATAGAGGTCTTCTAAGTGAGGACAATATTCTTCAGTGGAGAGAGATCCATAAGCTAGTTTAGTGGAGGTAGTAATATTCTAGAGGATCACCAACCAAAGCAGATGAGAAGGATTTCTCCTATGGATAGATTTCCACGAATCATCTTAGGGGATTGGTGTCTCCTATGGATAGGCATCCATGAACTTAATTAGGGTATTGGTGTCTCCTTTGGATAGAGGTCCATAAAAATTGTAATAGGGAAGGATTCCCAATATATTTGTTGATAAAATTATAGTGAAATATTTTCTCTGTGGAGTAGCCCACATTGGGTGAACCACATTAAATTGGTATATCTATTGTGTGTGGTGATTTGTGCATTGATTTGATTAATTTTGTTGATATTGCCATTGATATATTGGATAATATTGTTTGAGAAAATAAAAGTAAAAAATGATCTTATATTATTCACCCCCCCTCTCAGTATAAGTTTGTGTTCTTCATATTCTACTAGAAAGTTAGAATTTGAAAAATAAACAAACAATTTAATAGCTTCTAATTGAAATGCTTTGGACAAAGATTTATTTTACTAATTGTATTTTTAATCAACAGGTTGAATTTAAGTTTTACATCAGTTTACACCATATTATGGGATTTAATCTAAAAGAGTGCTTTTTCACAAGTTTTATTTTTATTGCATAAGTTATCTATAACTCTCCAAGAAATGCTTGCTTTGTTATATATCAATATATATATATATATATATATATATATATATATATATATATATATATATATATATATATATATATATATATATATATATATATATATATATATATATATATATATATATATATATATATATATATGTATATATATATCTATATGTATATATATATATATATATGTATATATATATCTATATGTATATATATATGTATATATATATATATATATATATATATATATATATATATATATATATATATATATATATATGTATATATATATATATGTATATATATATGTATATATATATATATATATATATATATATATATATTGTAGACACCAAAACCTAGTCATTTATCATCCATCCTAACTTTTCCACCAATTCCACAACCAAAACATAGCTATTTATCATCCATCCTAGCTTTCCCATAATTTTTGTCCATTATTTATATATATTTATATATTTATTATATATATATTTAAATAATAATATTTTATATATTATATTATATATATTTATATAAATGAATTAATCCCAGCCATCCAATTTTACTTAATCTTAGGCATTCATCCACATAAATCCATGCCACACCCTAAATTAAATATCCACCCTTCGATGTTCTTTTATCTCAGCCACATGATTAGTATTGTTGAAACCCTAGCATACCCTAGGTTGGATTATAAATAGGAGCTATTTTTATGGTTCAACCCCTAAGTCTTTTTCTAAGTTTTTAAATACCCTGAGTTCCTGAGTCCTAACTATTCATTGCCTAAGTCCTTTCCCTAAGTTCTTGACTTCCCTGAGTTCTCTTGGAGTGTTTGAGTACTTATGATTTCATCCTCGCTCGTTTTAACCCCCACAGCCATCACCATCCATTTCCCTCACCATATCTACTTATGCAAAACCCTTCCTCAATTGTCGAATATCTTTGAGCACTTTTTATCATTGCCATGCACCTCTAGGTGCTCCCTTCCATCACCAGGAACCTCTCGGCACTTCCCTACTAGTCCTGGGTGCCCACGAGCATTTTTTGTAGTCATCAAGTATCTACAAGTATTTTATGTAAATTTTTTGAGGATCCCCTAGCCTTCGAGCGATTCTAGGGCATCGGCATGCCTATCAATTGCAAAAAATCTCATGCATCAGAAGACAACAAGCAAGGTAAATATATTGTTTATTATTTCATTTATGTACTTTTGTTTTTGTTCACTTCATTTACAGTAGATAGTTAGGGTTTTATCATCACTTATGGAGGGCCTCACATTGTGGAGCCCTCATAGGTATTACTAATCTATTTGTTGTATGTGTGTAAATTTGAAGGTGCTACATTAGCATTGGACAATTGTTTAAGCTGGAGTGGCCTGACATTAGATATCAAGAAGCCTACTCAACTTTGTTGGGATTAAGAACATGCCTGAAGACAACACCCACATTCTTTGTTAGGGTTTTGAAGAACCCTAACCCTTGTAAATTTGTATAAAAAAGGATTACAAATATCCTCATTATAACAATGGAGTTTTTAAGCTCCCCCCATTAATATAAGATCAATTCATTGTGCAATTTTGGTTCTTTGTGTTCAATTTATTTAGCATTGTTTGGTGTTGCATTTTTGTATCTACAAATTGCTTATTATGTGTTACCCTTAACAACTCAAGCCATGTAGAACACAATACCAATTGTGGAAAACTATCCCTAGCGATAGCTTATCTAAAATAATCGCCAATACACCCCCTTAGCTGAGTCATACACTTCCATTTTTAGAAGGTTGTATGAGATGAAAAAACTTGCTTTGTCTGACATTAGATCGGATGATCCCACTAAACATGGTAAACATTATCGATAACATCTATTTTGTCCATATCATAGGCAAAATGGGCATGACATTAATAATTACCATGTATTTAAAGACATAGTGCAAGACCTTATTGACTTGGAGGTAATCAAGCTTGATAATCCCCTCGCTCAAAAAAATTAAAAACTTGGTATATTTAAAACACCACTCCCTCATCTTGAGGAGGTGCAACCAAATGTAGGGGGATTTAACACCAAAAATCCTATTAAATTCAATCATGTCCAACAATACCAAGGGTTTGTAGGGGCCATCCATGTGGTCACTAGATGTCAAAGGAACTACTAAAAAAGGTAATCATCTCAAGCAAGTGTGTTGCACCCTTCCACATCACTTCCAATCCAAGTTTCACCCAATACTCCATCACCTATCCATATCCCTAGCAAATAAAATCCTCCAAATCCACCCATCAATCATCCACCTTGACCCATTATATCATTGAGTAGCTGGTTAACTACAAGTCTAAAAATGGTGTATGCTAAATTGTCAATATATGAGTTAATCCAACAATATCCTCCACATCATGAGGCATTAATGGATATTTTTAAATCCATAAAATTGTAATCACAAGATCCCTTCAACAATTTTATGGGGAGTATCCAAACATGCATGGAGTCTTCTATCACATTCTATGAATTTGATATTAATCTAATCTCATCAGAATCAGTATACCCTCCATTGCATATTATGGCTCTAATTGACAAGAAGCCCTTTAAAAGAGTGTTAATTGATAGTGGTTCCTCCCTCCATATCATCACTACTTTTGCCTTCATCATTTGAACCTTCCTCCATATCATATCACCAAGTCATAATTCACCCTAAAAGCATTTAATGATGCTTTGTGTTCTATAGTTAGCACTTTTGTTTTGCCCATTGAAGTAGGGGCCAAAATGTTGCACACCATGTTGCACATCTTGGAAGGATCCATGGCATACAATGTACTCCTTGAAAGACCTTGGATGAGGGAAATGAGATGTGTCCCTTCAATATTACATCAATGTTTGAAATACATTCATGAGAGACAGGTACATTGAATACCGATAGACATCAAGTCATTTAAGTATTGCGATTTCATTTCAAATCCTTATGAGTATGTTCTTCCTTCCACTCATCTTTTCTTATCACCATCATCCAATCCATCTACCACATCACCAATTTCTTCATAAAATGCTCCCATTCTTGAGGAGCTCCCTATCACCAACCCTCATAAAGCTTTCACACCCCCATCATCTTCATCATTGACTACATGCACATGTGGTCATAGTCAATCCACATCATCAACATCATTATCATTCTCATCATCAACTTCATCCACTCAACAACCCTTCCAATACAATCCATCACCTTTGCCCAATATGTCAAGAGTCGAATTGATGGATTGTGAGATACCTCCATCTCCATCATTTCCTAAGCCATCATCTAGCCATATTCCTTCCACATTTTTTGATGTCCACCTCACTAATCCTGGTATTGGTGAATATGTGGTTCAAAACATCACAGTCACACCACTCATAATTCCTAGTGCTAAGGATTTTGATCGTCCACGTAATCCAAATTTAGCAATAGAAGCATCATATAATATGGGTTCAACTCCAAATAGCATAAATTTTTTCTATGGGAGATCGATTCATCAACTAATTTAGCTCCCCTAGAGGAACCCAAGGAACTAGCACTTGCGAACATTCCAAACATGTCAATTGGCAAGGTCATGGCCTAAGATTGCATGAATAGGGAATGCTTCAGCCCATTTATGTTCCATATTAAGAGGTGTACGATCATTCAAGTTTAGGCTACCATCCACTTCCCACCACCTCTTCTATTGAAAAATCCTTCCAAAGGCCTAATCTAAATTCAAGAGAAGAAGCCCTCCATCCCGATAATTCTAATGATGAAATCTATGAAGAATTTAAACTTATATCGATTATTTCAAATGAATTTGAAGAAGAATCGTAGCCCATTATTCTCCATACCGAACAATATGAGTTTTATCTCAACATGTTCTCCATCCATGAGCCCATATTTCACTTGCTTCTTCCTCAAAAACGAGCCTCCCTTACCAGTGAACCACCACCTCCATTCCATTAATCCATAATCCAAACTTGTAAAATATGTACATAACACAAAAAAATGGTTCTCACCACTAAAAAAAATCAAAAATCAACAAAAATATTTTCTTTTTTTGAATTGCATGTGTATATATCACTTGGATAAATGCATTTATTTATGTTGCTTGCTGCTATCCATGTTAACCAATCTCCTAGCACCGATTCTTGAGTTCCATCCATTTCATCCAACCCTATCCACCTTTTGCCCATAAGTCAACATGAATCCTGCTAATTTGTTCACCTCGCTCCATAATCCATATGATCTGACTAAGCCAATTCCAATTGACATAAGTCTCATTGATATGGATCGAATTTCCTTGCCTCCAATCTTTGCCAAATTCATCTTATTTGAGGAATTTTTAAGGGCTTCCGTCAACTACATTCCTCCATCCCCTCCACCTTCACCTTCCCCTTCACCTTTGGATCCTAAGATTTTCTAGGCAAAAATAGATGAGGATAAGTCAAAAGAGTTAGATGACATCTTAAACTATCCTGATTGGATATCAAGCATGGTACTCGTTTGCAATCTTAATGGGATGATACGCATTTGTATTGATTTTCAATATCGTTCTTAGCTCTTCCTCATCTAGGGGTCATATTCTATGCATGATTTGATTTTTATATATGTATATATGTACATGGCTAATACACAAAAAAATATTTCATACATTTCATTCACAACATTGCATTTCCTTTGCATTCACACTTCACAAAACATTGCATTTGTCCATGTTTCATATTACATTTTTCACAAACACTGCATTTTTACAAAATTGCATGTCAAACATTGCATTCACATTCACATTTCACTTGCCATATTAGGGTTCATTTATTAAGTTCAAGATTTTGAATTGGTCCAAATAATATCATGTTGCCTTAATCAGGGGCATCCTCGCAATATCATCCGCAAAATTCACCCATTTCATTCCATCAAGTCAAACTGTGATTTGCCTCCATACATTCACAAGTTCTAGGTGTTTTCGATCACTCAGCCACTCCTAGTGTTTTAAGAAAAATTCAAAATACATGTTGATTTATTTTTAGGACCATTGCACATACAGACTAACAAAATCTTGAGTTTTTAGAATTGACTCCAAAACATTCTTGAACCATCCACAATCTCACATCTTAAAAACATCTTGTGTCAAAAAGAGATAACACCATACTTGGTAGGAACCTCAAAGTGAAAAGGGTCATCCTTGATAGTCCCATCATGCAAGATAGTCCACAAAAAAAGTGGTTTTCACCACTATCACAATTCCAAAAATAAAATAAAGAGTAGGAAAAAATTCCTAACAAAAACTCTAAATATTTTACATCACACACCACTGATCATTGGGTTGTAAGGATCACATTACATTTTCAGTCAGACGATTAGGTAGTCATCTCCAAAACTTAAGAGATAAAAAATACAAAATTGTGTACTATGGAATTAACCTCCATCGGAGCTATAGATGCTTGACTAGTAGTGGAGTATGCTAATGCGTGGTGATATGTCTCTTTTAAAGAGACCTCTGACCGCACATAAGGACAAGCTAGCTTCTTGGTCTCATCCATAACATGTTTACCCAATTTACTCAATATGAGTTAATGAACTCACTTGCACACACATTGGTTCTTGATTACCTTGAGTTATTACCATGCTCATGATTTTGTAAATGAATTCACTGCACAAATATTTGGTCCGAGAGGAGTTAGGCAGTGTTAGTGAGGTTGTTTGATATCACTAGTATGTTTGAGTCTCTAAAAAATAATTAGTTTTCTATATCAACATCCATATCTTCTTCCATATCAACATCCATATCTTATTCCATATCAACATTCATATCTTCTTCCATGTCAACATCCATGTCACTTCATGAGTCATTCATCCTATATGTTGCCAAGTTGTGTGCCCCTAATTAACCAACAATACTAAACATGGCCAAGCAATATCTAAACTAGAAATGATTATTAGAACACTTGCATTTCACCTTGTATTAATCATCCATATATTCCATATTGCATTAATCATCCATAACATAGCATATGCATTCATCATCAATAGAAAACATGCATTCCATAAAAGCATTCCACACAAAGCATTCACAAACACATATAACACAAAATTAAAAGTGATGTATATATGTATAAATATCGCATGTACAATTAGTGCCAAAAGGTTGCATACAATGTAGCACCAATGCTCATATACAAAATAGTGCATCTAAGCACTAGCTATGTCCTCCAAGAGGATCCCTATGACCTAGGGAGAGCCCTAGACCTAGAACTATGCCTAGACTCGCTACACCTAGCACCCTTGGAGATAGACAAGGTTGGAGGATCAGGAAGTGGAATATGATGTTCCATCAACCTATCATCCAATACCTCAATATATCTATCCTGAGACCAAAGTTGTGTGATGTCAATGGTATGCTAGTACTTCCTCTCTGCTAGCTCTACCTAGAGCCTCGTGATCCTCACCTCCTACTCCATAACCTGCTACTCCAACCACATCAAATCCTCCTCACTCTAATCAAGAGGCCCATCTAAAATATCCTTCGCATCCTGTCCATCCCCACCATCTCCCCTAATATCAGGAGCCTACATCATCGCATCCTTCATCCTCATTTGACTATCTGATTGAAGACATCATTGTCACTTGGGGGCCTTCTAAGTCCCCTCATCCCTAGCCTCATCCCTCTCCCCATCAGTCGCTCCTTGAGGCAATGCCCATGGTTCCTGAGCCACAAACCATGCATTGTACTCCATAGTAGTCCTCACATCCTCCACAAGATTGTTAGAGTAGGTTGTTTACCTTAGCTCATGTTCACCTAGGTAATTTATTTTCCTTTTATTTAGTTATTCCATGTATTTTCCCCACCCACTTATTCATGGATATTTCATTTATCTTATTTAGATATTATGAGATGTTACATATTTATTTATTAGATATTATGGGTATATTTTTAGGTTTGACTATTCCTAGGAGTTATGGGGATATCTTTAGGTATATTTGGAGGGTTGATATTCTTTCTCCCCATAGCGGTTATAGATCTATGGACCATATCACTTATTCCTTTTGTATGGTTGATATTTGTCCTTAGCTTGATCCTACCTCTATTTTTTATCATCCTTGCCTATATAAGCAAGGCATCTTCATTGTACTCATTGAGAAGAGGAAGTTCCATTTCCAGATCTAATATATGATATTGTTGCTCTTTTTTTTTCATATCCATTTGTAAGCTTATGCTATCAATTTACTTTTAGATTATTTTTTTGGTTGAATGTGGTATTTTGTTAACACTTGATATCTTTTCATCTTCGAATTGTCTTATTATAATCCCTTTCATGGCATCAGAGCAATAGGTGTTGCAATCATCCATTTATGAGTGTTGTGTAGTTGTTTCTCTTGCAGGTTTGAAGATTGATGTGGAAGCTTCAATTTTTGTGATCGGGTCCTTGTTGGAGTTTTTTGGTAAGTTTGTGTCTCTCCTTCCATTTTAATATCATCATAAGCCTCCTAAACTCTCTTATTCCCATATTGTAATAGCCTCATTCCCTTGGATCTGTCCAAAGTATTTTTTTCTTGAGCATTTCCTTTTTTGGTAGGGTCACCAACCCACCCTATTTTTATATTTTACATGTATCTCCTTATAGAAATGGAATTTTTCCATAAAAAAATTTTGAGGTCTGTAGATACATTCATGTGATTTGTGCCCAAAATTTTAGCTCATTTGTATATGTAGTCTTCACAATATAGTGATTTTAAGAAAACCTGCACGTTTTTACTAATATGCATATATCTTCATCCAAGATTTGAAGTTGTTGTAGATTTGTTTACAAAATGTGTAAAATCATATGATAGATCTTCCCATAAAATTTCAAAGACTTTTGAGCTATATTCTGACTGTTATAGTGATTTTACTATTTTTAGTAAACACATACTTTCAGAAGAAATATTGGAAGTTTCTCAGTAAACTTTTTCTAGGGCTGTAAAATCGTTTTCCTGATATGTCTATAAAATTTCAGATTTTTTGGATTTGTATTTAGATATTTATAATTATTTTATGACTGCACTCTCAATATTGCATTGTGAAAAAGGTTTTTACACTTGAACTGGTATATGGACTATTGTTATAAAGTCCCATCTTCCTTCATTTGATGTTTGTCCACTTAGTTTAGAAATGTATGATCAGCTTACTTAGTTTTAAGTATTGGTGGAGCCTACACATTATTGTTCTTGAGGAGTCCTTTGTCTTTGAATTTCCTTGCTTTATTGTGGTGCATCCTCTTGTGCCAATATTCCTCATTGAGACACTTAGTTTGAAGGAGGGGATTCTTTTGAGAATTCCTGTGGAGATTTTTTCAAATTTCAGAAGCTTCAATTGTGCATTGATGTGATTTTTTGGTATTTTTCACCATCTTGTGACATCACACTAGACCTCTCACATTATAATGGCAATTGATTTTGGGGGAGGCTCTTCTACTTTTGAGGATATCTTGAAAAATTCTTTTTTTAAACTTAGCATAGAGGCAAATGCTAAAAAATTTGAAGCATGGTTTAAGGTACTTTGTTTATTATGTCAAAGTGAAGATTTGGATCCTTTATTCATAACTCCATAACACAAACAAATGGTGAAGGATAAGGAATATAGGACATGGTTCATGAATAATTTAAGGATCTCTAACATGCTTTATTATTTAGTTTGTGGGGAGCTTCAAAATTTTATTGGAGTTCACAAGAACACACCTCACCTTGCTTATCATATGTTGAAAAGAAATTTTTTACCCAAGGCACCTTATCTTACAATTGTTTGCATAGAGGACATCATTTGTGACATTGCACCTTTTTTTTTGGAGTCACTATCTCATGATGTTTTGGATGATGAGGTTTATGCTATAGTACCTACTTTAGATATTTTATAGGATACATCTCCACACTTGTCTTATGTGGATGATCATGTTGATTTTGTAGCATATACAATAGATATTTCATGGCATGTGGCATCCTTACATACAGATGACTTCTTGGATGGTGTTGCATCTCTCTTCATTGAGAGTCACACATGTGATTTTCTTAACATGTATGAGGAGCTCACTCATTTATTTGATGATGATGTATACATTGTATCTCCTCCATGTACTTCTTCCTTTATGGACTCTTTTTTGGTGTGCCCTCCTTTGAGTGAGCCACCTTGTCCACCATTTTCTTCTCTTGTTTCTTTCACATTGGATGATGTACTCCTATAGGAGTTGGATACAAATATTTTGTCTTCAGTTGGACTCTCACTTGGAGATATTGAAGATCATGTTGATTCTTTTGAGGCTTCTAAGCCTCCACTTCTTTCTCTTGTTGCTTCTATGGGCTCATCATTACTTATGCAGCAAGATATTGGTGATTATTCCTTGATGGATGCTCTTTAAACATCTCTTCCAATTTTGCACACTCATGATTTTGTGCATATTGATCTTTTCTATGTTGATTGGGACTATATTCTACCCTATTTTGGTGTTGGTTTGGGCTTCTACATTCTTGGAGATTCATTTCATAATTCATTGGTGACATCTTATTCACTTCATCTCAATTTGAAGTATTCTATGTCATCATTCTACATTTTTTTCCCATATTCTCACACTCACTTGGAGTGGAAAGACATTCGACGGATTCTTCATGGCTACTTTCTTCCTTATGGGAGACACATTGTTCATCGTAGAGGCATCCACTTCTTCATATGACTTCTTCATGGAGCTCGTCGTCCTAGGGGGTTTTGGGAGCACTCCTTGGCTCCATTTCTTCTCTATTTCTAGCTGGATGGTTTTTTTCCACATGGTTTTCCACCTTTTGGTTCAGGAGCTTTTGGATACACATTGTACATGAGTACCTAATCAGGCCTTGTTGTCGGGACTCATATTATGGATATGCCACTTTAATTTTTGACACCTAGATTCACTTGGGGGGTGTTAGAGTAGGTTGTTTACCTTAGCTCATGTTCACCCAGGTAATTTATTTTCCTTTTATTTAGTTATTCCATGTATTTTCCCCACCCATTTATGTGTGGATATTTCATTTATCTTATTTAGATATTATGATATGTTACATATTTATTTCTTAGATATTATGGGGATATTTTTAGGTTTGACTATTTCTAGGAGTTATGGGGATATTTTTAGGTATATTTGGAGGGTTGATATTCTTTCTCTCCATAGTGGTTATAGATATATGGACCATATCACTTATTCCTTTTGTACGGTGGATATTTATCCTTAGCTTGATCCTACCGCTATGGTTGATCATCCTTGCCTATATAAGCAAGGCACCTTCATTGTACTCATTGAGAAGAGGAAGTTCCATTTTTAGATCTAATATATGATATTGTTGCTCTTTTTTTTGCATATCTATTTGTAAGCTTATGCTATCAATTTACTTTCAAATTCTTGTTTTGGTTGAATGTGGTGTTATGTTAACACTTGATATCCTTGTAGCTTGGAATGATCTGGTTATCATTCCTTTTAGGACATCTAGCTCCTCATCATCCTCATAGACCATCCTCCACGTCTCCATTCATGGTAGCCCTATCTCCTCTTGATGTCTCCTATAGCACACCGAATCATCGAGAAATCCTACCTTAGCCTAAACTATCATAGTACTCATGATAACTGAATATATTAAGCCTCACTTTGATGTCTCCCAACTACCCACCTAACCTAACATACTTGTTACAATTTCTCTCCATATCCCATCCATTTGCAAGCCTACCACGACCTCCATATCACTTGTGCAGATGTCAATCCAATCCACAAATCTTGGTACCACTAACTCATCTACATAGGCTGACTCAAATGTACCTCCTTGACCACTACCCATCTCCTAGCGTAGGGCTGCTCCCTACCTAATTCTACCACTGGTAAGCCCTCCATTCAAGCCACACTGAAGTTCTCCCAATCCCAACACTGTAGTAGCAAGATACACCCTAATCCCTTCCTCCCCCACCTCATCACATCATAAAGTTCCTGGTATACCTGCACCAATAAAGTAGGATCCCATGCATACACTTGTCACTGAGTGATCATATCACTCACTACCCCTATCAATTTCTAAGTTAACCTGCATCTAGTGTTGTTTGAGGCCATGATTTTGGGCAACATGAATATAACCAAGGCTCAAATGGGGTCTAACTCCTTGTCTACGTACATGGATAGATAAGGGATACCTCCACTCTCTACCTTCACACCCTACAATGCATCTTTGAACATCATCCTCATATCTGTATTTCAATTTAGTCTGGCCTTAACTTGGATCCCCTTCACTAGCACCTTGAGGATGTGATATACATCCTCCAAGGTCACAGTCACCTCTCCTATAGGGATCTGGAATGTCCTCATATATGCATCCCACCTCTCCAGCAAGGCAGAGAGGTACCCCTCATCAATCCTCACCACATCCACCCAGGCTACCTCCTCTAGCCCCACATCCTCCAACAACTCCCACTCCTCACCCAACACCACATTCCTCATCCTTAGAATATACAGTTAGAACCAGTGTCGAGCCTCCAAAATCCTAAGTTGTAGCACAACACAAAAAAATTGTCAATAATTAAAAAAACATCACAAAATAATTTGCATAATACACAACAATAAAAGGGACTTAACTTCGCATCTCACACTCCAGCAACAACCCTAACCTCCACACCCGCTTCCTCTATCGCCATAGCTTTCGTGCTCAAAATGCTTCACCTCACCTCACTCCACTCTCCTAGATGCAACTTCTCCAACTTCAAAATGCATAAATGAGCTTGTTTTATCATCTTGGAAGCTATTTATAGCTAATTCATGTGCCTTGAGATGCCTATGAGTTTTTCTTGGCACACTTAAGCACCCACGATTATTTATAGAGTGCTCAAGCACCGATGGGATTTTGGCATCAATTTTGACAAAAGGTAAAATTTCACAAAATAGTGGCTTACCTCCACCAAATCACTCCAAATTGTATCCCTGCATTAATTTCATCATGTTATCAGGCTTTGTGAATATTCCAACTAATTTGGACGCATAATTTTTGTTTGTGACCACATATTGCAAATTCACCAAACAAGTTACAAAAGTATCCCAAAACAGTCCAAATCTTCACAAACAATGAAATATCATAATTTTTATCATTTATACATTATAATATCATCATTTTTATCATTTATACATTATAACATCATCATTTCACATAATTATTTGCATATTTTCCAAGTTCAAACAACATTCAAGTGAATCTTGTATATAGTGGGTTTTCTATATACTTGGCGATTACAACGATTTGTGTCCATGCAATTCGTTAAGATGAAAAATCTTCCATAAGAACACTTGGTCATTTTCATCATCACATATCTCCTTGTTTGAAATTATAATCACATTTGGTACTTCACATTTCACATGAAACATTACCAAGAACAATTTGCACAAAAACTATCATGGATGGCCTAGTTCATGGGGCTTAAAACATGGACAAAATCTAATTTCATCATTACACTTTTCCTTGACAGTCATCATGGCAACTGGTCTTAACTAGGGTGATGGATTTTGATCATAGGAATAATTCGATAGCCACTATTTGACTCTTCGCGGGTGAATCATTTTATTTTTCTTTGCATATTCATCATTGCATATCAATGTCACCAGAATGCATATTTTTCAATAGCATCAAATCACCCCAAGTTTATGTTGGACATTTTGAGTCATTAAGTCAAGTTGTCATTGATGTCAAGGAATTTTTCAAGAAACACAGTTGTCATTAATGTCCAGGAAGAATCTTCTAATGATGTAAAATATCAAGAGGAACAATGCAAAGGTTAGAGGCAAAAGGATTCCATAAACAAATTCAGAGGTTAAAGGCAAAAGGGCTCCATAATATTTTTAATATTATGTGGAAGCATAAGTTAAAAGTTTTTTCATAAAAACCCAATGAAGATCATTGTGAAGCTAAAGGAAGGTTTAATATTTATTTGATAAATTATTTAAATTCAAAATGAATTTAAATTTTATAAATAAATATTATTTATACCAAGTTACACAATGAAAGGTAGCCTAAATAAAACCAAAAGGTTTTAAAGAAGTAATTTATAAAATTTAAATTCAAATAAATTTAAATATTTTATAAATTAATAAGTTCAAAGGGAATTAACAAGCGCTGACGTCTAATATATTAGAGGAAATTCTAGCACCGATGTTTTTCATAAAGAAGGGAAATCAATATAAATACCAATTCCTAAGAGGCATTAAACCTTATCCTTTTGCTCAATTATTGTATTGACTCATGTGGAAAGAGAAGTGACTTATGTGTTTAGCGCCAGTGAATAAAGTTTAAGGGGAACAGCGTCGATTTTCCAAGTTCCAACGATGTAGCGTGGCCTAGTGGCAAAGAGGACAGTGATTATAGTGTTGGGTGCTAGGAGACCTTCGTTAAAAATGCAGTGATAGCATTTTGGTGGTTGCATTGGTTTTGGGAGTGCCAAAGGAAAAGCACACATTTTTCTATGCTAAGTAAGGCGGGGAGTTTTTAGAGCACATTGTGCTCTCTACTCCCAAGCGAGCACCTAGCTCACACGGTGGTTGGAGTCATGGCTAGGGTGCTATTTGAGAAAGCACCATGAGTTCGAATCCCTCCAAGGAAAGGTGATAAATTTTGATTAATATTCTATGTTCCTAAAGTTTGACATGAGGTCTTAGGGAGATAAAAGGGTTGATTAAATTTTTAACTTGATTATTATTTTTTGGTATTTTAATAAAGTGTTTTGTCACATTGATTTTTTGAAGATTTAAAGGATAAAAGGGACTTCTTGCACATAGTTTTTTTTTGAAAAATGAGATTGCATTAATATTATTCTTGTCATTGAATATTATTTTCAATGGGAGATTATAAGGTGTATTTGGTGAATTAAATATTTGTAAAGGTTGAAGAATGTTTTCTTAAATATGGAGTGATAAGGTGTATGTGTTTTGATATTTACATTGTAATTTTTGAGGGATTTTATCATCTTATAACTTCTTGAGCTTGAAAAAGAAGTGTTTTTTGTTGTGGTAGATTCATGACATCCCTTCATCATCAAGAAAAAGGTATGAGCACATTCTTCCATAGTTGAGTTGATTGATTGGTTTTCTGGAAAATAAGTTTAGAGTGAAAAGGACTTGATTAGGATTTCCTATTGAGAGTTTTGAGTTAATGCTTCAAGGTTTTTTGGAATAAAGGATTGTTTATAACCATTGTTGTTGAAGCTATTGATTGTGTAAAGAACTTGAACTAGGGTTTGAGTATCATTGTTATGTGGAGATTGTTTTATAAGCATTGTTTTTGAAGTGAGTTGTTGAGCAAAGAACTTGAACTAGGGTTTACAAAGATCATGAGTATCATGGTTATGTGAGATTTATTGTTGAGCACTGTTGGAAAAATTTTGAGTTGGTGTTTATATGCTTGGACTAGGGTTTGTGAGAAAGGGATGTTTCATTGAGTGATTGGTTGAGTAGAGTTGGTTGAGCCTAGTCAAGTGGATGTGTGAAGTGATTGTTCAAGTTCCATAAAATAAACTATTCTATATTCTGATTTGAGTTGATAAATTAATTGAGCATTGTGATTAGTATAGGAAATATTGATTCTCTAACAATTCTCTTTATATTTCAATGAGATTGGACAAGTTCTGTGTGGACTTGTTGAGAAGATTTGAGACAAGTCTTTGAGGAGACTTATGAACTGGTTTTTGTGTGAGATTTTGTGAAAGCTTACAATACAGATTGAGAGTAGATTTGGTTAATTTCTTGAAAGGACTTATTGAGCAGATTGGACAAGTTCTAGAGATGACTTGTAGAGCATATTTGAGCAATTTCTAGAGAGGACTTGTAGAGCAGATTTGAGCAAGTTCTTGAGAGGACTTATTGAGCATATTGGACAAGTTCTAGAGAGGACTTGTAGAGAAAATTTGAGCAAGTTCTAGAGAGGAATTGTAGAGCATATTTGAGCAAGTTCTTGAGAGGACTTATTGAGCAGATTGGACAAGTTCTAGAGAGGAATTATAGAGTATATTTGAGCAAGTTCTAGAGAGGACTTGTAGAGCAGATTTGAGCAAGTTCTTGAGAGGACTTATTGAGCAGATTGGACAAGTTCTAGAGAGGAATTATAGAGTATATTTGAGCAAGTTCTAGAGAGAACTTGTAGAGTAGATTTGAGCAAGTTCTAAATAGGACTTATAGAGCAAATTTGAACAAGTTCTAGAGAGGACTTGTAGAGCAAATTTGAGCAAGTTCTAGAGAGGACTTGTGAACATATTAGTGTGAGCTTTTGTGGAAGCTTACAAGGCAGATTTGAGATAAGTCTTTGAGAAGACTTGAGATTAGAGTTGATTGATTTGTTCAAACCTTGAGTTAAGTTTTAGAGTAGATCTAGCAGAGTTGATTCAAGCCTTGAGTTAAGGCTCGAGTACAGAGATTAAGAATATTTGTGCTAGATAAAAGGACTATGTTTAGTGCATATTTAAGAGTAGATTTTAGTGCAAATTTGAGGATAGGTTTGTGCCAGACCAGAGATAGAGATTGAGCAGATTTGTGCTAAACCGAAGGACTGTGTTTAGTACAAATTTGAGATAGAGCTTTGGAGGTGACAGAGCAGAGAGGACAGTAGTCTCTAGTGGATAGAGATCCATTAGCCAAGGTAGTGAGGACAAGTCTTCTAAGTGGGGACAAGAGTCTTCAGTGGAGATAGATCCACAAGCTAGTGCAGTGGAGGCAGTAGTCTTCTAGAGGATCACCAACCAGAGCATAGGAGAAAGAGTTCTCCTATGGATAGAGATCCACAAACTTGATTTAAGGGATTGGTGTCTCCTATGGACAGAGGTCCATAAATATTGTAAAAGGGAAAGAATTCCCAAGATATTATTTGAGAAAATTTTTGTGAAATATTTTCTTCGTGGAGTAGCCCACATTGGGTAAACCACGTAAATTATGGTGTCTTTATTGTGTATGGTGATTTGTTCATTTCTTGATTACTATTGTTGATATTGCTATCTATACATTGCATAATATTGATTTGGAAAGAAAATTAAAAAGAGGTTTTATATTTTTCACCCCCCTCTCAGTATAAGCTTGTGTTCTTCAGTTGGTATCATAGTAGGTTCCTTCATAAGAGTTTAACAACTTGAAGAAAAATCTAACAAGAACACAATGGATTCTAAGAATGTGTCCTCAGATAATTCAGCACCATTATTTGATGGAAGTGACTACATATATTAGAGTATGAGAATTAAGATTTATTTTATGACACTTGGCAATGAAATTTGGGAAGCAATTTATATTGGATATGATCCTTTAATCAATTCTCCTACATATAAGGAAGGTAAGCTCATATAGAACTACAATTTAAAATAAATGAATGCACTTTTGAGAGGTTTGCATAGAACAGAGTCTATGAAAGTTATGCATTGTCAAACTACAAAAGAAATGTGGGATAAACTACAAGGTATATATGAAGGAGATAAAAGTGTCAAGAAAGAAAAGATACAAAATATCAAAGGACAATTTGAAGCATTAATAATGAAGGATGAGGAAAATATTAGTACTTATCTACTTTGAATTGATGAGGTTGTTAATGATATGCAAGGACTTGGAATGAAAATTGATGAATGATATGTTTGTGATAAGGTCTTAAGAACTCTTCCAAAAATATTCAGTGAAAAGGTTTCTGCTATAGAAGTGTTAATGGATGGTGATTCTTTGACAAGATATATGTTGTTTTGTATTCTTACAATATTTGATATGAGAACAAAAGAGGAACCTAATTCCTAGAAAGAAGAAGCATTCAAAGCAATTAAGAAGACAAAGGGTAAGAATTCAGAATCAAGTAATGAGTCATCCAGTGATGAAGAAGCTAATTATGGTAGAAGATATAAGGATTCTATAAGATCCAAAGATCTAAATCTGTCAAATGTTTCAATTGTGGAAAGTATGGACATTTTGCAACAAATTGTCAAGAAGCTAAGAATAACAATGGTGAAGAAAAATAGGATCATAGGAACAGGGAATCATAAATATACAAGCACTAGAAGAAAAGCAAGGATGGACAAATTAGACAAGGAAATAAGTTCTTTCAAAGACAAAAAAGGAGATACTATGCAGATAAGGCAATTAAGTACTCAAGTGATAGTGATGATAGTTTTTTAGATAATGATATAGATGAAGTCCTATTTATGATTGAAGAAAAAGAGCAAGTTAAGAAAAGGACTCTAGTAATTCTCAAGTGTTTTAGATGTGGTAACTTTGGACATCTTGAAGATAGTTGTACAAGGGATGGTTATAGTTTCAGTGATGATTAATATGAAGATGCACTTGAAGAACCAAATGAAACCTTCTAATAGCATTAGAAGGAGTAGATGATCCTATAGAAGATAAGCCAATAGAAAATAAATATGTGGAAAAGGCAAACAAATAGAGGAATATTTAGAGAAATATGGTTATGATCTCGAGGGAGAACTTATTTACGCTCTTGAGATGGTAAATAAGGTAAGAAAGCAACACTCTAAACTTGAAATTTGGTTTCAATAATGTGATGAAGAGAGAATATTGCTTATAGAGGATTTAGAAAAATCAAAGGCTAAGGCAAAATGGTTCAAGGATAAGTTAGAAGCAAATATCGTAGAATGTGAAAAGTTAACATAAAAATTGGCACTATTGAGAGAATATTTAGAATACTCCAAGGTCAAGCTAAAAGGGTTCAAAAATAGCTCAAAGAACTTGGATAAGTTCACCAAGATACAAAAGCCTATATCAATCAAAATAGGTCTTGGATTTGAACAGGTTCAAAAGATATGGGAAGGAAAGTCAACCTCAAGTTTTGGAGGTGAAGAAACTTCAGATGAAGATACTTCAGAACAATACAGTGTAAAATAAAGTGATACATCTAAGGATGAGTTGGACAATAGAGAGTTCAACAAAAATAAGAACAATGCACAAAGAAGATACAGATGGAACAACAATTAGAATAGGTCAAGAGAGACTAAGAGATCAATGAGGTCAAGTCAATGAAACTTCAATGGAAGATGTTTTTCATGTCACAAGTTTGGACACATGGCTTCACAGTGCAGGACACATGAAATATAGGAATATGGGAACAGATATCTTTTCCATGGGTATTGCTACTCATGTAATCAGTTTGATCACAAGACAATGAATTGCAGGTTTCATGATAGAAGAGGCTATGGCTTCACTAGGAGAAATCCTAAGACATTTTCACTTCCAAGGAATAATAACATTAAGTGTTATAAGTGCAATAATTATGGTCACACAACAAAGTGGTGTAGAGCAGACATTCTAGAATCAAACAGGAACATGAACATGAATATGAATAGAAATAGGAACAGGAACATGAATATGAATAGTAATAGGAAATAGATAGGAATGCAAACATGGATAGGAACATGAACATTGAAAGAAACAGTCAGAGAAATCAAAAGGATCAGGCAAGAAGAAAAGAGGATAAAGGTAAAGAACAGTGATTTTTGGGAGTAGAAATACTCCCACCCCAAAATTAACCACCTTAATAGGAGGTGGGGGAGGGGCTAAGCTAAGAGGCTCATTCTTAGCCCCGAGCCCCAAAGGTGACCCTTTACCATTGATTTCAAAGAGGGAGAGATTTAATTAAGGGGAGAGATTTGGTCTTTGAGTAAAAAAGAAAGAGCATTGAGCCAAGGGGAGCAATGTCACAGGGGGAGCAGAACAAAAGAAAAGCCAAGTTTTTAGTAAAAATAATTTAGGTTGTCATCAATAACAAAGGGGGAGATTGTTGGAAATTTTGATTGATTAAGTCAAGTTGTCATTGATGTCAAGGAATTTGTCAAGAAAAAAAGTTGTCATTAATGTGCAGGAAGAAGATCCTAATGATGTCAAAGGTCAAGAGGAACAATGCAGAGGTTAAAGGTAAGATTAAATGCAAAAGGGCTCCATAAAACAATGTAGAGGTTAAAGGCAATGTTAAAGGCAAAAGGGCTCTATAATACAATGCAGAGGTTAAAGGCAGAAGGTCTCCATAATATGTTTAATATTATATGGAAGCATAAGTTAAAAGGTTTTTCATAAAAAACCAAGGAAGATTATTGCAAAGCTAAAGGAAGGTTTAATATTTATTTGATAAATTATTTAAATCTAAAATGAATTTAAATTTTATAAATAAATATTATTTATACCAAGTTACACAATGAAAGGTGGCCTAAATAAAACCAGAGGGTTTTAAAGAAGTAATTTATAAAATTTAAATTCAAATGAATTTAAATATTTTATAAATTAATAAGTTCAAAGGGAATTAACAAGCATCGATGTCTAATCCTTTGGAGGAAATTTGAGTGCTGATGTTTTGCATGAAGAAGGTAAATTAATATAAATACCAATGCCTAAGAGGCATTAAACCTTATCCTTTTGATCGATTATTGTATGTGTGCAATTGTGTTGACTCATACAAAAAGAGAAGTGACTTATGTGTTTTAGTGCTAGCAAATAAAGTTTAAGGGGAACAACGTTGATTTTCCAAGCGCCAACGGGGCAGCGTGGCCTAGTGGCAAAAAGGACAGTGGTTAGAGTGTTGCATGCTAGGAGACCTATGTTCGAAATGTTGCGGCAGCATTTTGGTGGTTGCATTGGTGTTGGGAGTGCCAAAGGAAAGGCACACATTTTTTTGTGCTAAGCAAGGTGGGGAGTTTTTGGAGCACATGGTGCTCTCTACTCCCAAGCAAGCGCCTAGTTAATGCGATGGTTGGAGCTATGGCTAGGGTACTGGTTGAGGAAGCATCATGAGTTCGAATCCCTTCCAAGGCAAGGTAATAAATTTTGATTAATATTTTATGTACCTAAAGTTTGACATGAGGTCTTAGGGAGATAAAAGGGTTGATTAAAGTTTTAATTTGATTATTATTTTTTGGTATATTGGAGGAATAAGGAGTTAGTTTTATTTTTAATAAATTGTTTTGTCACATTGACTTGTTGAAGATATAAAGGATAAAAGGGACTTCTTGCATATAGTTGTTTTTTGAAAAAGGAGATTGCATTAATATTATTCTTGTCATTGAATATTATTTTTATTGGGAGATTATAAGGTGTATTTGGTGAATTAAATTTTTGTAAAGGTTGAAGAAATTTTTCTTAAATATGGAGTGATAATGTGTATGTGTTTTAATATTTACATTGTAATTTTTGAGGGAGTTTATCATCTTATAACTTCTTGAGCTTGGCAAAGAAGTGTTTTTTGTTGTGGAAGATTTATGAGATTCCTTCATCATCAAGAAAAAGGTATGAGCACATTCTTCCATAGTTTATTTGATTGATTGGTTTTTTGGAAAATAAGTTTGGAGTGAAAAGGACTTGATTAGGATTTCCTATTGAGAGTTTTGAGTTAATGCTTCAAGGTTTTATGTAATAAAGGATTGTTTTATAAGCATTGTTGTTGAAGCTATTGGTTGTGTAAAGAACTTGAATTAGGGTTTGAGTATCATTGCTATGTGGAGATTGTTTTATAAGTATTGTTGTTGAAGTGAGTCGTTGAGCAAAGAACTTGAACTAGGGTTTGTAAAGATCATGAGTATCATTGTTATGTGAGATTTGATATTGAGTATTGTTGGAAACATTTTGAGTTGGTTTTTATATGCTTGGACTAGGATTTGTGAGAAAGGGGTGTTTCATTGAGTGATTGGTTGAGTAGAGTTTGTTGAGCCTAGTCAAGTCTTTGAGGAGACTTGTGGAGTAGTTTTTGTGTGAGCTTTTGTGGAAGCTTACAATACAGATTAAGAGCAAATTTGGTTAAGTTCTTGAGGGGACTTATTGATCAGATTGGACAAGTTCTAGAGAGGAATTGTAGAGAAAATTTGAGCAAGTTCTAGAGAGGACTTGTAGAGTATATCTAAGAAAGTTCTTGAGAGGACTTATTGAGTAGATTGGACAAGTTCTAGAGAGGACTTGTAGAGTATATTTGAGCAAGTTCTAGAGAGGACTTGTAGATCAGATTTGAGCAAGTTCTTGAGAGGATTTATTGAGCATATTGGACAAGTTCTAGAGAGGACTTGTAGAGTATATTTGAGCAATTTCTAGAGAGGACTTGTAGAGCAGATTTGAGCAGGTTCTAGAGAGGACTTATAGAGAAGATTTGAACAAGTTCTAGAGAGGACTTATAGAGAAAATTTGAGCAAGTTCTAGATAGGACTTGTGAGCAAATTAGTGTGAGCTTTTGTGGAAGCTTACAAGGCATATTTGAGACAAGTCTTTGAGAAGACTTGAGAGCAAAGTTGATTGATTTGTTCAAACATTGAGTTAAGATTTAGGTTAGATCCAATAGAGTTGATTCAAGCCTTGAGTTAAGGCTTGAGGACAGAGATTAAGCATATTTGTGCTAGACTAAAGGACTGTGTTCAATGCATATTTGAGAGCAGAGTTTGGTGGAAATTTGAGGATAGGTTTGTGCCAGACTAGAGACAGAGGTTAAGCATATTTGTGCTAGACTTAAGGACTATGTTTAGTACATATTTGAGATAAATATTTGGAGGTGATAGAGCAGAGAGAGAAATAGTCTCTAGTGGATAGAGATCCATTAGCCAGGGTAGTGAGGATGGGTCTTCTGAGTGGGGATAAGAGTCTTCAATGGAGAGATAACCACAAGCCAGTGCAATGGAGGCAGTAGTCTTCTAGAGGATCACCAACCATAGCAAAGGAGAAAGAGTTCTCTTATGGATAGAGATCCATAAAATTTATTTATGGGATTAGTATCTCCTTTGGAAAGAGGTCCATAAACATTGTAAAAGAGAAATGATTCCCAAGAGATTATTTGAGAAAATTATAGTGAAATATTTTCTTCATGGAGTAGCCCACATTGGGTGAACCATGTAAATTGTGGTGTCTCTATTGTGTATGGTGATTTATGCATTACTTGATTATTGTTGTTGATATTGCTATCTATACATTGCATAATATTGATTTGGAAAGAAAAGTAAAAAGAGGTCTTATACTGTTCACTCCCCCAACTCAGTATAAGCGTGTGTTCTTTAGTTTGGAGCAACCACATTTGGTTTTAACTTTTCCACAATGGGATACATATTACATGATAATGGCATCCACACTTAGAAAAATCCCTTCATATTTTAGGGTAAAAACAAATGCATTTCTCGCCACATGCTTCAAAAATCCCTTGATCTATTGGGGCAAAAACAAATGCATATTTCACATTTCCCTTCATCTGTTAGGGCAAATATAGACGTGCATTTTTCACAAATTCTTTCATATGTTGGGGTACAAATATATGCATCATATCACATTTTGCACCACGCCCCTTCCCACAATTGGGGAAAAAATGGTAGCACATATCACATCATCCATCATTCATTTACATAAATTTTTCAATTGGCTCGTGAGATTCATCCTCAAACTCATTCACTAATTGAGGGGGTAAGCTATGCAAAAACTCAAATTCTTTCATTCTTTTATCTTCAATATTGTGCGTTGTGTCTCAATAGAAAGTTGCTTTTGTATCTCACCCAAATAGGTGTCTCGTATTTTTATACTACATTGTGTTTAATGCAACATAGTACAAAAAGGGGCATTTGTAGACACCAAAACCTAGCCATTTTTCATCCATCCTAAATTTACCACCATTTCCACCATCAAAACATAGCTATTTCCCATCCATCCTAGATTTCCTACCATTTTTATCCATTATTTATATATATTTATATTTATTTATTATATATTTAAATAATAATATTTTATATATATTTATATAAATAAATTAATCCCAACCATCCAATTCACTTAATCTTAGTTGTCCATCCACATCAATCCATGCCACACCCTAAATTTAATATCCATCCCCTGATGTGATTTTATCTTAGCCACACAATTAGTGTCATTGAAACCCTAGCATACCCTAGGTTGGATTATAAATAGGAGCCATTTTGATGGATCAACCCCTAAATATTTTGCTAATTTTTTCAATACCTTGAGTTTATGAGTTCTAAGTATTAATTGCCTAAGTCCTTTTCCTAAGTTATCAAATTCCATGAGTTCCCTTAGAGTGTTTGAGTACTTTTGCCTTCATCCTCGCTCGTTGTAACCCCCACAATTGTTGCCATTTGTTTCCCTCATCAGATCTGCTTCTACAAAACCCTTCCTCAACCAACGAATGCCTCTGAGAACTTTGTATCATTGTTGTGTATCTTTGGGTGCATCCTTTCCATCACCAAGCACCTCTAGGCACCTCCCCACTAGTCCTAGGCATCAATGGGTGTTTTATATAGTCATCGAGTGCCTGTGGGTGTTTTACGTAAGTGTTTTGAAGACCTCCTAGCCTTTGGGCGATGCTAGGGCATCACCGTGCCTATCAATTGTAACAAATCTCATGGATCAGAATATATCAAGCAAGTAAGGTAAATCTACTATTTATTATTTTATTTATGCACTTTTGTTTCTATTCACTTCATTTGCAATAAATAGTTAGGGTTTTATCATTGCTTATAGAGGGCCTCACATTGTGGATCCCTCATAGGTATTACTAATCTATTTGTTGTGTCATTGTGTACAAATATGAAGGTGATACATCAGCACTAGATATATTTTTAAGTTGGAGTGGCTTGACATAGGATATCAAAAAACCCACTCAACTTTGTTGGGATCAAGAACGCACCTAAAGACACCACCCACCTTGTTTGTTAGGGTTTCAGAGAACCCTAATCCTTGTAAATTTATAAAAAAAAGGATTACAAATATCCTCATTGTAACAATAGATTTTTTAAGCTCCCTCTATTAATATAAGATCAATTCATTGTGCAATTTTGGTTCTTTGTGTTCAATTTATTTAGCATTGTTTGGTGTTGTGTTTTTGTATCTATATATATATATATATATATATATATATATATATATATATATGAATGGAAGGTTGGAAAACTGGGAAGGAAGATCAAAAATTCTTTCTCAAATAATGCAGATTCGAGTTTGACTAATAAATCTGGTTTCTTAGGGTCGATAAGTTATAATAACAATCATTTTCTACCTATATTTGGATGCTAAAAAAAATGGATCTACCACTCAACTGTTCAAATTACAAGTTGAAATATGGTGTTGATTAGATGTGTTATAACCTAAGACTATCTATTTAGAGACATCAAGATGTGAAGATCTATACAGTGGTTGTTGCTTGAATTTGTGTTTGGGATTTACATGGAAATGGAAATCCAGATGCATTATTGTTGGATTTAAAGCTTTATGACAAGCTTCCTTTAGATATGGGAAATTTATGCAAAATCTTACCACTTGTTAATAGTCTAGGGGATCTATTCATACTTGATCATATGTTATTACTTGTTTCTTTATTGAAAGAATCATCCTTCTGTCATCCTTGGGTTCACTCTATCTAGCAAGCTTTATTAGGTATTTTTTTTGTAGATCTATAAAAGGTCACCAATAACCCGGTTGCATGTCGCTCTTCTGATAAAGCAAAGGAAATCCAAAAGTGCAATAATCCATAAAGGAATGATGCGAAGAGGTTTGTTATTTTTTGGAAAGTAGTGGTTGAAGGAACACTTTTACCATTATCTCATGAGCAAAAACATTTGGCTATAGATATTTTTTCATGCTTCTTCCAACAATACCAGTATCATTTGTTCGAATTCTTTTGTCCAACATGTTTATCCCATGTTTGCAATATATTTTGTCAGCCAAGGAGAGTCACCTATACAATACTACTCAACATTGCCTAGAGGAAGTAGTAAATTGGTCTTTAAATGATGATGAGTGTTGGGAAGTAGTTATTATAGCTTTGAAAATTAATAAGAATGCTAAGTTTGAGAATGTTTCAAGAACAAAAACAATAAAAACATTGGGTAGTAAATTTGACACAGTATAAGGATCCTTAGTATTTATCCAAAAATTTATTGGATTATTTATGGAAGGAACTCCCCTTCAAATAGATAAAATAACATATCCAAATAATATTACCATGGAGGAGGAAGAGGGAGAATCAGTTTTTGGTGTCAAATCCATGGATGAGGATGATCAAAGCTTGTTAGGAATATTAAATGATTTAGATGATGTTCAAAGTTTTAATTGCATGCAAAGTTGATTCATGAGAGCAGTTGTGAAACTTACTACAGATGAAGCTTATCAATTACATGCCTTTCCAAATAAAAAATTTAAAAAATTATGTAATTGATTAATTAAATAAGAAACTGGACAACTACATGCAAAGTGTTTCATCACAAACGACTCCAAATAAGAAATTACAAAAATCAAGTGATCGATCAACTAGAGTCTGCCCAAAATTTGAAGCCTATTGAAAATATCTAACATTTTTTTCTATTTAATAATATACTATCTCCTTTCACACCAAACCAACACCAGTGGATGTGATGGTAAGTAAGATCATATGTTATTTGCATGTAGGTTATGATGTTGAATCTAGGTAAAAAGATATACAACTGCACAATGTGTAGCTTTTTATACTACTACATATAATTTAGAACAAGGATAACTACATACAAATAATTTGTGGTATAATTGTAAATTACATTATTGTTTGACTTAACTTCTAGTCCCTCCAACATGGATCACCTCCTTTATATTTTAATTTTTAGGGTGGGACCATAAGAGGGTGGTTATAAACTATCCTCTTAGGCCTAAGAGGTCTTAACCCTAAGAGGACAGTTAATAACTACCCTCTTAGTCCTAAGATGGCAGTTTACAACCACCCTCGTAGCCCTAATAGGATAGTTTTAAACCACTCTCTTAGACCCTAAGAGGGCAGTTTTTTGAGGTGGTTTTAGCCACCATCATATGTTGCAGACTTTGTATAACGTCCTCAAAGATTATGGTTGAATAACTACCTTTAAATGTCTTTAAGTATAGTTTATAACCATTGTTAAAGACCTTTTTTGGTGTAGTGATTGGTGCTAAGATTGTCACTTTAAGAGGTAGTCACAGTCGTTTACTATTTTTTGAAATCACACGATCCAATGACTAGATTGAGGTCTTAGGAATGTTTTATATAGATTTAGAAATTTCTATGTTTGTAACAAGTTCCTAGATGACAAAATGAGGGTTTGGAATTTTATCAAAAATATTTGGATTAGATTTGCTTGAACAAGATGTTTTCCTTTTTCTTTCTCTTTCTCTTATTTAAAAGGTTGCTTCTTTTTGTATTGAGGTGTAATCCTAGTAACAATATCAATTTTTTGTTCCAAATATTCAATTGTTTCTCTTTGTACCTAGAAAATATTGACATAACGAGGCATATTTGGTTGACTATAAATGCATTCTCCACTTGGGTGAGGTTGGTAAAAGACTTGATTAAATTGAGAAGTATTTTGAGAAGTTCTAGCTCCAAAATTTTGATTTTGGGAATAATTACCATTTTGATTTTTATATTTTTTATTCCTTCCTTGGTTGCCTTGATTGAAGTCGTATCCTTGACTTTGATAGTTTTTCTAGCCACCCTGATTAAACCCTTAACCCTAATTTGGATTTGTTCCTTGCTATTGATTTGGAGCTTGTTGATCATGGTTGGGGAATTGGGATGTTATAGATACCTAATAGTTGGTTGTGAGGATGATTAAACCTCTTCTAGAGAATTTTTTTCTTTCATGGAAAAAAGCAACCTATCATTGTTAAATTGATCAATGTTGAAACTAGGACCAAATTATTTTCTAAGGTAAACCTTTCATAAATTTGTGCATGTGGAATAATCATGGTCATATGTTCCATGGAAAAAGCAAACCTTGTTACCATAATGCCATGCTGGAGCTTCAAACCTATCATTGATATGATAGTCTTTCAACTTTAGTAGGTGGGAAAATTTTAAGGAAAATATTCATGTGTCCATTGAGGCATCATATTCTTGGGTTTTGGACCATCCCCATATTTATTTAATATGTGGACATGATATATAACTATTTCAATTTCATGGGATGTATCTTGGACATATACATCATAAACCCCATCCCCTATAGCATTTTTATTAGGGTTTTTAGGTTTTAGGGCATGTTGGCCATCCTTCTTTTCCCAATGTTCAAGGATTTTAACAAAATGAATGTCTTTGTCAAGGGAATGCAAACCACATGGATTATGTTCTTGGGTCTTAGCTTGAAAATAGGGTTTAATTTTATTTACAAACATAATAGTAATAGTTCTACGATTAAATTTATATTTGCATAACATTTGAGTCTTTCCCAACGTTTATGAAAATCATTAAAAATTTCATTAGGTCCTTATTTTGTGTTTAAAAAAACATCCATTGCTTCCATAATAGTCATATCATTATCAAAATATTATTTTAATTTCGTAATAAAATTATCTAGAGAATCAATGGAATGTTTAGGTAAGGATGTAAATCAATCATGGGCATTTCCTACCAAATCCCTAGTCATTAATTTTAGTAAATTTTTCTCATTGTGAAACCCATCCCTATAATATTCCCTAAACTTGTCTATAAATATTTGGAATTTATTAGTCCTGTCATAAAGTAACTTAGGCACATGCCCAGATAGGTTAATAACTTCCACATCAAGGTCTAGAGACTTAATCTTATAATTTCTCAAAGTTAGATAAGTTGATGTAGGTAAATCTTCCCTAGGGTTAGCTAGGGAAGGAGGAGGAGGAGAATTAGTGTTTATTATTAAGGGAGGAATAATAGCTTGTACTATAGGGTTTCTGTTGGCACTCAAAATTGAGTTATATTGGCTATCAAATCTATCATTTGCTTAGCTAATTCCCTCCTAGAAACTTCCATTTCTCTCTTAGAAGCTTCTAATTACATTTTAGTATCATGCCTATGACTATCTAGCTGGTAATAAAAATATTCCCTAAGGATCATAATTTATATAATCAAATTTTTATCATGACGCTCAACATGAGTATTGGATCATAGGGTTTGGCATTTTTCGTAAATCATTCATGTGTACAATTATCTTGCCATGATCATCGTATATTGGGTTGACCATGGTCATAATTTAAATGCTTTATTTTGAGGCAATCACAATCACACTAGGAATACCTCATTAAGGGATAATTCAAATTCATCATGATGCTCATCTTTTTTGCCTAACACTAAAGTTCCTACAACTCTCTTGGGTTCTATGACTAATCTATATGGTTCATCAAAATCAATATTAGGGCTCTCTTACTTTTTGAATCACAATACTTACTACACCAATCCTTAATACTAAGTTCATCATCATGAGTTATCAAAGGAGGATGGTTGATGTAATTTTGAAGGGTAATAGAAGGAAGATCTTCTATTTCTATAGTTTTTGAAACAAGCTTCTTCTTAGACCTAGTAGTCATTCTAATGCCCTTGGAAGAAGTCAGGAGATCCATAAGGATAAGTAAAAAATCAACTATAGAGTGACTAAGGTTTTACCAAAGTGTTCTACCCTTTAGTAAATAAACTATAAAAACTCTTACAAAAAAATTTGGGATAGCCTTAAGAGGAGGAAAACTATGATAATTTTTATTTAGTACATAGAAAAAATTGGTAACCAACACAAACCCTATAAAAATTATCTACCAAACTCTAAGGTCTAAAAATGGAAAGAAAACCTCAAAAGGTAAGTCCTGGTAGAGTGTTCGGTTCTCCTCTATGGAAAGCAACCAACTAACAATTGATGGCTTTGGTTGTACTTGTAAGGATAACAGAGAGAAATAAAGCAAATAGGGTTTGTGATGCAATAGCAATAAAGGCAATTAGCATAAAAAATATTTAGTGAGCATTTTGTGATAGTGAGGTGAGAAAATAAGAGGGTTATTTATAGCAAATAAAATAAAATATGTTTTCCTTGAGAACCAAAGATTGACTTTCATTGTTTTTAGGATCATAAAATCTTAACCATTAGTCCAAACAAAAAAAAAATTGAACCCTAGGTGTAAAAACATGCTAACATTATCATTGTGCATTAAAAATCCTAAAATTCAACTATCAACCATGATTGTTAACTAGAGTGGCAATTGTGGCAACATCAATTTTTAGGATGCATACTTTGGAGGACACATATAAAAATATCATTTAATATTATCTCTATCTAGGTTTTAGGAAATTTAGAAGGAAAAAACATCATAAGAGATGATAGAAAGTTGGGAACTAGGTGAAGAAAGAGAATCAAAACCACCAACCAACATGGCTTGTTGTCATCCTACCAAAGGACTAACAAAGTTAACCCACTCTTGTCCTATAAATATGAGGAAAAAATTCTCCACCACCTGTAAATTTAATTGTTAGTGATTTTGTTCTAAATATAGGCACCCATTGATATAGTTGTACTTGTGCAACCCATGAAGCACTTAGCTCATGGACAAAAAGAAGCAAAAAAAGTTAGCACAATTTATAGAATAGATTCATCACATTGAACAACAGGTCCATGACCTCTTATAAAAGATAAATTAAAAATACAAACAACACCATGACCAACATCATGTCCCACATCAATTCAAGGTTGGAGATAAGGTATGGTTACATATTCAAAAAGAGAGACTTGTAAGACCCCATAGGAAGATAAAAACTCTTTGATATGAACAATACATCATTATCAAGAAGGTGGAAGAGAATTTCTTTGAGTTGAATCTCCAATCTTATCTTGGTTTACATCCAATATTTAATGTTGAACTTCTTAGGCCTTATCATCCACATTTATTGGACAATTCTATAATACCAAAATAGTTAAATATTGTAGAAATCAATCCAAAATTTTAAGCACTAGAGAAGAAGGATCATGTTGTTGTCACATGGACTAATACCACTAAAATGCATTCCATTCAAATGTATAGAGTGGTTAAGAGAGGACAACTTAGTCACCAAATAAAATGGCTCACAATAAATTAGATAAAGAAATAATTTATACACCTGATTTCAAAGGTTGATGTAATGGGAACCATTGCTTTTCAAGGGAGACAAATGATTTAAGAATGTGGCCTTTTTGGGGTATGACTTTATGCCCAAAAATCTGTTTTCTTAATCCTAACTACACTATTAAGAGTATAACATTGTGCTCAAGACTCTTTTGATCCATTCAAGAAGTTTTGGAAAGATCTGAGAGAATAAAAATTTTAATAGACAAATCTATCATCGACAAATTTGTGAAAAAATGCTTTAAAGACCTGTTGGCAATTTTGACATTATGCCACATTGGGATTTTTTATGGAATTTTGTGAATAATTTGTCATTGTAAAAGTGACATATATATTTATCTCATATTGCAGTAATTAGGCCAGTCTAATATGTTGTAGTATTTTGTGCATTAGTTTTCCTTTTAAATTTCATGGATTTCATGCTTGGGAATAATGAGTGCTATAAGACAAATTATTTATAGAGAATGGCATAACAAATGAATGTCATCTGAAGTCATTCAGGAAAAAGCACTTAAAAGGTTCAACGTAAAAGGTTGTAGTAGCATTGTCACCATTCCCTAGAGTAAAGAAATCTGTATTAATGCCAAGGGAAGAGTGAAGATGCGTTCACCCTAAAAGTGTAGCGACGGATTCATTTACACCCATTTGAGGGTGAACGTAAATTTTCAAAGGAGAAGATAATGTGTTTGGAAAAAACACTTTCACCCCATATGAGGGGCTAAAGTACCTTTTGCCCCTCATTGGGATGAAGATACATTCAAACGATTAAATTCCAGGTGGGCCCAAAGTTGAAGTACAAAGCCAAAATAAAGGAGTGTGTTTACCCCAAATTTGGAGCAAAAGCATCATTCGCTCCACTTTGGGGTGAACATCCTCAAAGATAAGTGCATTTTCTAGTCAAGAGTACTTTCACCTTAGGTGAGGGGCGAAAGTCCCATTCGCCCTTCCTTGGGACAAAAGCCTAACAAAAGATGAGTTCGAGAAAACATGAGAGAAATAGAAAGGCACCAAGATGGCATTGAAAGGTCAACTCTGCATTCACCCCAAGAGAAGGGTAAAAATACCTTTCACCCTTCCTTTGGGTGAATGTATATATAAGGCATAATATGTAGACCCCACTTCAGTGCACGTTAAGGAAAGTGAAAATTTGAAAGCACTTTTGCCCTATGTGAGGGGCGAATGTACCATTCCCCCTTTATTAGGGTGAAGCTACAGGAAGAATGGCTCAACAAATGTGTAAGAAATTATTTTTGTTTTCGGGTGAATATTAAAGAGATGGGGCATTGAAAAGTGAAAATTATGTTCATCCAAGGTGGAAGGTGATAGTGCCTTCCACCCCTTTTGGGGGCGAACATATATTTTAAAGAGAAAATATGTCTTATATAAAACACTTTTGTCCGAGGAGAAAAAGTAAGGTTTTCAGTTGCCTCCTTCAGAGGTAAAATAACACAAGGATGATTTGAAGCATTGAGCACAAAACTGAAGGATTAATAATTCATTTTCACTCAAGTTTTTCTCCAGAGTTGGTTACTACTATGACGAAGATGTGAATGCAATAGAATGATTTTTAAATCAATATTTTTGCTTCTCTTTTAGGAAAAATTATGAGCAGTAGTAAAGGCACAATTCTGAGTTGTGGATATGATGAAATTATGAATATCATCATCTTAAGGGTGCCCTTTCCACCAAGAAGTGCAAATAGAGGGAAAATGATGTAAGTAAAAGGAGGTGTTTTCACTCATCACTTCATTATAGGTGAATTTGATCTCAAATATCAAGAGAGATATTTTTAAAGGTGCCTAGGTGGGACAAATAAGGATAATTTAATGATTGGGGTGAAGAGTGACTGCCATTGCCAATTTTATGCTAAAAAGAGCTGCAAGATCAAAATCACAGGGTGATTTTCATGAGTTCCAAGACATCCTATACAGGGATAAATTTCCAAGGAGTGATGGAGGCATCAATTCAATGACCAAATTTGTAATTTTCCATGCATTGATGCCCAAATATGCTAATTTCCTAGAGATTTCCCCTTAGAAACTAGATCACTATCTCAGGAGGAATATTTTCAAGGACTTCAAGGAAAAATTTCTTTGCAAAGGTTTTTGATCTGTAAAAATTTTTTCTTCATGTGAAATAAATGAAAGAGGTAAAATCCTCTATAAATACTACTCATTTTCCATTGTAAAAAAAAGAGGAGGATAGACACTCTGCAAAAAAACTATTCAAGTTTTTTGCATAAATAGAATGGGTTTGGCTTCTGAATTTGCAAGCAGTCTCTATGTGTGATTTCTTTCTATTCAAGCATTTCTATTTCATATTCATATTTTCTATTTATTGTTAAGTTCAAATTTTGCACGTGGATTTGGGCATTGTTGGTGTAAGTGTGAGTACTGGAATGTGATTCTGGAAGTCATATCCAAGGAACTGCATGTGAATTATTTTCCTTCTCACTATTTTATGTTGTTACAATGCTTGGGTAGAATTCTTGCTGCTAGTCTATCCCCAATCCTACATCTTTAGCCTATGGCTATATTTTCCATTTATTTATGTTATTTCTAAGTTCTTTCCTACAAATTTAGTATTAAACCGGTGTAGTATTAGTAAGGTATCCAACCCTCTATGGGGATTGGCATGGGGGACATTCCTTTCCTTCGAAGTTTCAATGTTGGCCATGTCTAGGGCACACAAACATATGTTTGTATTTTAGGTAGATATTTGTGCCAACATTTTTTGGCATGCCCGATGGGATAGACAGTTTATGTCCCAGTAAGATCCATAGTCGATGGAACAAATATTATCCCAAGTTGATAAACCCGCCTATACCAACAATTTTTGGCACATTTTATGGGACCTTTAAAAGTTCCACTTTCAACAATATTAAGGTTTTATGTTCACCTTCATATTTCTAAGTTAGAACACCTAGTGACTCAGTTATACCCAGAAGCCTCTGAACGTGAAGATAATGAAAGTTGTACTTTATGATCACAAGATCGCATGCCAAAAATCTTGAAGATCCCATTGAGTTCTACAAACTTGACACCCAAATATTAGGAGAACACCCTAGATTGATAACTATAGCCCATACATCAATAGTAACATCTTCATAGTTATTCAGTGTGTTTTCTATTCCTTTGAGTCCAACTAGTACTACTAATAGCATTTCGTCTCCTCCACATTACACACTAGTTAGTATGGCTCAAAACCCACCACCATAGCAACCATAGCCACCTAGGAAATTCCTAGAATGGAATAGCTCAAGAGCTTTAAATTTACAAGCACAAAATACAGTCCCTCAAGCATTAATTAATGCTTTTCCTATCTATGATGGCACAGGCAAAACAACTTATCAGCATATTCAATATGTGGCCTCTCTAGCGACAATCCACAACATTGTAGATGAAGATATTATGGTAATATTATTTGTCTTGTTAGTCATAAGAAGTTGTTGTACTGGTACCGATATTTGCCACTCGCCACTATTACCACATGGGATCAGTTGGCAAAATTATTAATCAAGAACTTTCATGAATAAGTTGATCCATTTTCCTTGCTACATAATTTTACATTCAAAGACATATGCAGGAGGAGATAGTGGATTTCAATGTCAAATTCGCATGGATTTGGAAGAGATTTCTTGATGGTCTTCAGCCCACACATGATTAAGTTGCATTTTACTACCTTAGAGCCTTTAATTTATACATTGGTATGGTTGTTTGACAAGCCAATATCAACACATTTCCTGATTTGTATACGTAGGTGTAGAAGGCTGAAGCAGATTTGATCACTATAGGTAAATTACCTCCAAAGGTAACCATGCCCATTCTTCCTGATCTTCCACAGCATTTGTATTCAAGTGCATTTTCATAGCCTATGCCTTCTATGTACCCAGTTCCCTCATGGATCTCGGGTTTATCTCAAATTTCCCCACTTCTAGTTTCATAACTCCCTACCCTAAGCATTTTGCAATTGCCTTCACCAATTGTTTCTTAGTTGCTAGCACTAGTTCCTTTTCCAACGCTACTAGTGCCACCTATTCCATTGTTGTTGCCTACTCCATTAGTTCCCTTTACAATAAATGCAATCTATTAATTCATATGTAATAACAATGTTGAACGACATCACTGCAGTTAAGAAGAAACAAGTTGAAGCTGACTTTCAATCAAGGAGGTTTCAAACACCACAAATTACTAGAGAGCAACCGACTAGTAGCAAGGGTCCTAAAAGAAATACTACTATGTTGGCCAATGAAGAAGCTAGTACATCGAAACAGGCATATTGGTGTTCCACCTGTAATGATCCTCATGGAGAAGACACATGCATGGTTCAATTGAACTATGTACAGACATTAACAGAAGGTTATTTTAGAGGATAGGTCAATATGATAATGGAAGTAGATCATAAATTTATGGTCCCTTATTTGGAACAAGTTTCAGTCCTTACAAGATCTAGAAAGAAGTCAGTAACAAAAATGGAGCCTCTGAAAGTTCCTGCTGAACAAAAGATACAGGGTGAAAAGGTACAACCACAAGCGAAAGCACCTAGTGCAACAACTAAACAGACAGATCCTATCTTTTTGAAAGATCTACTACCCAAGAAATCTCAATAGAAATTGTAGATGAAGGCGTCAACCCTACATCCTATAGTCACTCAAGTGCAAACTGAGATAAAATAATAAGCCAAAGAGCACCTTAAATACCCATCGTTAACTAAGCAGCAAAGGGTGGAAGCCACTCAATAGTACACTAAAAAGTATGAGTTGACTAATGAAGAAAATATCTCTAATACTCCCAATTATAACATTATGGAAGAAATAAAGAAGATTCCTACGAAGGTGAGTTTATATGATGCATTATAGTTACCTAGACAAGTTGCCTGTTGCAAGAGTCTCTCAAGTTTTCAAAAGATAAAAAGAAAAGTTTTTCCCAAATGGTGTTAGCACAAACACTGTTAACTTTCACCACTGGTAAGAGTAGACCATCCCCATTCTATTTTTCCCTTATAATAGAAGGGTGGATCATGCATAATTGTATGATTGACTCTAGTTCTACAACTACTGTCATGCCAAAGGTAGTATGTAAAGTAATAGGAATGGACTACACAAGAAGTAGTCCAGGTGTATTGTAGATGGATGGGACCCCAATAAAAATAGTGGGAGTAATCAGGGATATTTCTATCATTCTGCATAGCATGTCATAGATCATTGTCATCCAAGAAGTAGTGGTGGTTGACCTGGAACCATATTTTAGCATTTGTCTTTCGAGGGAGTTCACAAAAAAACTAGGAGGATATCTTTCCTTGGATTATTCACATTTGGAGATCCCTTTCAAGGGAATAAGAATCCACATATATAATGAAAAGCCATCTACTTTTCATATAGAAAAATTGGAAGAAGAAGAAAAGCCTATGGGTATAGTTAACTGATGACAGAGGAAGTGCAAGAAGTGGACTCGATGGAGGAAGATATTGGTGAGCACCGATTGGAGGATGAGTTCTCATTGATGGATTTCCATGATATGGTAGAAAATGATATCGGTTATTATAACATAGATAAACCTGAGCTGAAGAAGAAGTTTTTGACTCTCCAAACCCTATCTCTGATCAGCTATGAAAGCTATATTTTTATGGTGCAAGGTGCAAGAACAGTGCAGGTACTGGAATAGTTCTTATTTCTCCTACAGGGTTGCAGAAAACCTATTCCTATCGGCTAACTTAGAGCTGCACAAATAATGCCATTGAATATGAAGCATTGTGCCTTGGTTTGAAGAAAAGCTGAAAAGGTGGGCATAAAATAGCTACAAATATTTGGAGATTCTAAGCTCATTGTCAACCAGACTACAAACATATGCATGTCAAAGCAAAATTATCTAAAATTCGATCACAACAAGGTATGGGACTTGTTTGAGTCTTTTATAGATCTAAATATACAAGCAATTTCACAAGAGCAGAACAAACATGTAGATATCCTATATTCCCTTGGTGCTAATTTCTCTTCCATAGAGTAAGTAGTCAATAAACCAAAGACTGTTAGGGTTATCTAAAGGCCCTCAGTCCTCGATAAAAATATCTATTGGCAAGTATTTGATAGTGATAAACAGATAGCAAACTTATTTATTAAGGAGGTTGCTAGTGTAGAGGACAAAACATTGGTTGTAGAGGAAATGGAGGGGATGATTCATTTGAAGAACAATCATATTCCTAGGGGACTAATTTCACTTGAGAGTTTGTTTGATCAGAATGATCGGGCGGAGAAACACAAGATCAAAGTTGATGCAAAGGAATATAAGGAGTTGTAGTTGGAGGTTGATAAGGTCATCAATATTGGAATAGACTGTACTCTAGAAGAGCTCGAAGATATCAAAAATTTATGTTATGAGTTCCCGACATTGTTGCATGGAGCTATCATGATTTAAAAGGATATGATAAAAATATAATCCAACATACTATTGAACTGCAGGAAGGGGTAAAACCTTTTGGTAGAAATAGTAGTCTATCAATACAAAAATTGAGGTGCTCATGAAGGCAGAGCTATTAAAAATGTTGGAGGCAAAAATAATTTATTCTATCAAGTACTCAACATGGATGGCCAATTTGGTCCCAGTTCAAAATAAAAATGGTGATATCTGCCTGTGCATGGATTTTTCATAATTTGAACTAAGTATCTCTGAAGGATCACTATACCTTACCATATATTGATTATATTTTACACATGGTCGTTGGAGTGCAAAGGTTTTTATTGTTGGATGGTTTCTCTGGTTATAACCAGATGTGGGTGAAGAACGAAGACCAAACACAAGACGATGTTTACCACAAAGTGTGGCACTCTCACCTATCAAAGAATACCATTTGGTATTTCTAATGCTGGCACCACCTTCGAGAGAGCTATGGATGTAACTTTTGGTGAATTGTCGAATAGATTTATTGTAATTAACCTTGACGACATGACTATTTTCTCACATTGCAGGGAAGAGCACATCTCTCATTTGAGGTAAGTGTTTGAAAAATACAAGGAATTTGGAATTTCCATTAAATTGAAGAAGTCCATTTTTGCTGTTAAAGAGGGAAAACTATTAGGACGTGATTTCACAGGAAGGACTAGTGATTGACCTAGTAAGGGCTGAAGCACTCTTGAAATTATCGCTCCTATTTAACAAGAAAGATTTGTAATCATTATTTGACCAAATAAATTTCATTTGGAATTTCATTGCTAATTTCGCTTAGGTAGTGAAGCGAATACTGAGCTTCTAAAAAATAATGCAGACTTCAAATGGATGGAATTAAGAAGATAGGATTTTCAAGAAATAAAGGAGAGAATCACCCAAGCGCCAGTATTGATTAACCCAAATTATCCAAAAGACTCCATCCTTTATGTTGTAGGCAAGTAGGAGAGTTATGTCATTATTCTCACATAAAAAGCAAGAATAAGGAGATGAGAAGCCAATCACCTTTTTGAGTTAAGTCATTGTGCAACATCAGGAAAAGTATAATTTCATCAAAAAATAGGTGTACATAGTTATGAAGTCTCTAAAGAAATTTCGACACTTTATTTCACAGAGCAAGACAATCATCTATGTCATTCATCCTGACGTTAGGAATTTCATTCTTCAAGGTGAATTAGGTGACAAGATAGTAGGTTGGATCTCAAATATTCAAGAATATTATGTAGAGATCCAACCGACTAAGTTGATTTATGGACGAGCTCTCTACCAAGAACTGGCCAAAAACGTAGTTTTTGGATCATTGACTTTAGTATAGAATGAAGATATCAACGAAAGCATCTGTGTGAATCGAGCTACATGTGATTGTGACTAGACAGAGGACCTTGTCAATTTTTTTACCTTTGGGAAATGCCCATCACATCTTGATGCTTCACAATGTCAAAGATTCAAACTACAAGCGCTTAAGTATGTCATATTGCCAAGCGGGTTGTTCCATAAGAATATAGATGGAGTACTCCTCAGATGTGTGAAGGATTCAAAAAAAGAGAAGATATTTGAGGAGTTTCACTCTGGTTTATCTAGAAAATATTATGCAAGAAGGCCTATGGCCTTTAAGAACATCCATGCTAGTTATTTTTGGCCAACTCTTTTCGTAAATGTACACAAGGTAAGCCAAATTTGTGATAATTGACAGTGGTATGTTGGTAGGAATAAGAAAGCATCTCTACTCCTACACTTGATTCAGGTGGAAGCACCATTTTAGGAGTGGGGCCTAGATTTTATTGGATTCATCGATCCTCATTCTTCCACTGAGCATAAATATATCTTGACAATGACTTATTATTTTACTAGGTGGGCAGAGGCCATCCCAACCAAAAAAGCAGATCAAACTACAATTATCTCCTTCCTAGAGGGATTGATTACTCATTTCAATGTTCTAGACGTCATTATAATAGATAGCAGGACTCCATTTATTGGGGCCAAGATCACCGAATTTGCAAGTAGATATGGGATTTACCTCAAGATATCTTCCAATTATTACCCACAAGGAAACAGTTTGGCCGAATCCACAAACAAAAACTTGTAAATCTTAAAAATGAAACTAGGAAACAACAAAAGAAGTTAGCACCTATTGTTAAATCAGGCTCTATGGGCAGATTGGATATTAGTGAAGAAGCCCATTAAAGCCTCTCCTTACTCTTTGGTGTATGGAAAGGAAGCAGTGTTACCCACTCACATCGAGCTTCCTATTCTCCAAATGTTACAGTTGTTTCAGGATGAGGATGATGAATTTGATCCTATGAGTGTGATATTGGCTCAATTTTTGTAGCTAGAAGATGAGAGAGAAAATGTGGATGAGGTTTTCACTGATAACACAAAGATAACGTAAAAGTGGTTTGACAAAAAAATAAAAAAATGCAAGTTTCAGGTGGGAGATCTGGTTCTCAAGTGGAACAAGAACAAAGCTAAGCCAGGGAAGTACCACAATTTTGATGCAATCTGGGAAGGTCCATTTCATGGTTTTGCAGTGAATTTGGCAAATGCATATCATCTTCAAGATATGGATGGTTGGGATATTTCGATTCCAGTAAATGATCTTCATCTGAAGGCCTATTTTCAATAATGTGATCAAGAGGTACGAGGTGTAAATATGTATATATTTTATTTACAAGCACTTTATTATTTCTAAATATATATATATATATATATATATCAAAGAATAACATGTGAAAGGGTGTGGGACCTCATTTTGAAATTAATAAGTGCAGCAAATGAAAAGGCGTTTTTGTCCCAGGGAAGGGGTGAAAACCCTATTCGCCTCCTAAGGGGGTGAATGTATGTGTTAAATATAGTAGGGGGGAAAGATTATAAAAAGTGCCAAATCAATGTAATGGAAGCATTCAAAAGGGCTTTCACCCCAATGAGGGGCAAAACTCCTATTCGCCCCTTGTTGGGGTGAAAATATTGAATGAAGATTTTAAAGCCCACGCTACTCAATTTAAAAGGAAATGTTGTAAAAAAAAATTTTTCGCCCTGAGTTTTTCACTAAAAAGGAAAAGGGAGAACGAATTTTAATTTTACATGTGCTTTATTATTTTTCGAAATATGACAGTGGCGAAAATAAAGAAAGAATATTAAAAAAAAAGTAAAGAAAAAAGAAAAATCAAAAAGAGAAAAGCCCTAAAATTAGGGGAGATCTTAAGTTAATAAAATCCATGCCTTTTCTAAATATGGGACGAAAAAGAAAAGCTTAAAATTGTTTTAAAAGGAGGACGTTCACCATGAAATTAAACCAAGCAGGTTGAAGACATTTTCGAAATGAAATAAGAAGAGACCAAGTGCACCCCAAAGTATTTTCACCCTTACATTGCTTTTTCGTGCATGTGATGATTTTTTTAGCACTAATAAAAAAATTTGAACACCCCCTCAAAGCGATTTCATCCTTCGGCACATGGTGAATTTTGGAAATTGTTCATGATAGTTGAGACATATTTTCGAGATATTTAATTTAAAACGTGTACCCAAATTTGCATTGGAAAGCGTTTTGGCATTCTTGAGGAAAAAAATCTCACACTGGCGAAAGCTAGGGTGCTCATTGGGTCATAAGTGGTGGATTTATATTCCCAAAGTAGTTTTAATAGCCAAGGCACATTTTTCAAAGATGCAATGTGATAGGAAATATTTTTTAAGAAGGATTTTATGGCGAATTAAAAATTAATTATTTTTGTAGTATTGGGAATAGTGCTCGCTAATGGAAGCAAAGTGTAACTCCTTCCGAATCCACTAGGAAGAATTACCACATTTACTGTGGTAGTCGGAACACTTTCTATAAATAGAGCATAGGTAAATTCGCTCAAAGATTAAAATTTTAAAATTTTCTTACTAGTGCATTTTCGAACTGTGGGTTGTAGAATTTGCAAAGCATCTTTAGGGTTGTTGGAATTGATAGAATGGATAATAAAATCAAAGATTTGAAAGAAACTATAGAGCCTAAGTAGTCGAAGAAGTGAGCAGAAGGTGGGATGAAATACAATAAGGCTCATAGAAATGAAAATGTATATATGGACCCGTACTCTGACACCACCATGGCAGAGGTCGAAGACTACGTGATCACCAACAAGGGTGTGATGAAGCTTCGACGGGATGTGGAATTCACAATAAACTAAGGATTGACATTGGAGAGCTCTCTGATTGTATTATTTTATGCATAGTTATTTTGGTACCTGTGTATGCCCATACACCCTTTACCGAAGTTGGTAAAATAATCTCTAGATTTTATAACCCGACTACTAGGGAAGTTTGGAGAGTGAATGGGGAGGTGCTTTTATCTATCTCAACGGATGAACTAAGGGAAGCATTTTCCTGTGGGTTAAAGCTTCCTTCTGACATGATTTTTAAGAAGTTTCACATTAATAAGAAATAAGGGAGATATGATGTGCCAGTTCATGGAGGCATAGTTGATTAAGGAGTCATAGCTAGGGCAATTGCCAAATCTACCTAAGCCTTTGTTTGAATTCAAGAGTCCAGACCTATTTTTGATACTGACATGGGTTGGTGGCCTTTCTAAAGACTCCATAGTGCATAAGTGGTAGGCTATACTGGTGCAATGTATATCTCAGGTGGATTTTTATGCTCCAATAGTAATGAGAAGGAGCATAAATCTAATTTATTTTGATTGGGCCGACTTCATATACCAAAAGATGCATTTTCATCTAGAGAATTTGAACATCGAAGAGGTGACTTCGTTCAAGCATACCGCCTTCCTCGTCTAGTATTTCTTCTTTCATTTACATCAGTATTTTTCATTTATAGAAATAAAATAAGTTGATGAAAAAGATGAGTTGTTGTATGTTTATATGTGGACTCCCACTCTATCAAGAAGGGAGTCATTCTACAGTTTTAACCACTTATTTTTGGGACCCAAAATTGATTTTATTTATGGTAAGAATGAAAGAGTTTTGTGGGAAATTAAGGAGGCATTTGTCACAGCCGAAAAGAAAGACATACTTTTGTTAACTCAAGGAGTGGTCATAAGAATTTTTGGCTTCACGAGTAAGCCATTCCTGCTTCCATACTTTGCCATTGAGCATGTTTTTGCCATGGAGGTGGTGTGCTATATGGATTATACCAATCATGTGTATGGATCAGAGCACAACAAAAGAACAACATGCATGATGCCATTCAAGTTTGGAAACATAGAGGTGAGCCAAATCGACCAGAACAGATTGCTCATGAAGGCTCTCCAAGACTTGTGCCTGATAGAATTGTTGCAATGATGGAGATATGACCCATTGGGTAAATTTTTTGAAATAATCAAGGCCAAAAATTTTCATTGCTATCCACAACCCGACATCTAAAAAAATCGTAACAATTTTGATGGATGTGATTTAGAGTGGCATGTTGAAGATATGATGTTGTAATCGTGGCATGACTTCTATGAGCAGGAGGTCGAATATAACCCCACAGTGTATAGAGAGAAAATTCCTCCATAAATACTATTTTACTAGGTGAAATAAAGTCAACCCCTATGGTCGAAAGAGAAGATTATGAATTGGTGGATTATGCGGGTCTATAGAGGAAAAATTTCATCTCCTTATGGGTTGAAGATGGACGAGGTATTTTTAGAGGCATATGATGAATTTGTTAATTTCTATCAACCCATCACTTTCACTAAGGTCTTACCTCAAAGTTTTCAAAGGTCTGACAGTGGAGAAAGTGTGGCTAAATAAGAGCACCCAATAGTTGAAGAAGTGGCACTTAAGGAAGAAGAGCAACAATACATATTTAGAAGGAGGTCACAATGAGCAAAAAAAAATATAGATGAGATGCCTTTGTTGGAAAAGCAAACTTTTTGAGAGACTCTTCCATTTTTTAAGGCTACAAAGAGGCCAGTAATTGGTGCTATTTCTTCTTCTACTATTGTAGTTTCGATTGTTGCAGTTTCCATAGTTACAGTTGCTACTGCAACTGATAATCTATCTTTGCTAGTGTTGATTTCTCTAGTGAGTGTTTCCCAAGAGTTTCCATTAATTCTTGAGCAGCCATTGGACTAGTAATTAGAGATCATATATCTAGAAGTAGAAGTAGAGGAGAAATAGGAGGAACTCATTATGCAGTTTCTTCCATCACCAAGACACATGACACCCACATTCGAAGGTACATATTCCCTTTCCTCTTCTTCCACTCAAGAGCAAGTAGTGGTTGTTAGTTCATTTCCATCAGTCCCTACTTCTATCGCCCCTCCATTTGGTATGCCTTCTATGTTTGTTTTGCTGCTCCCTTCCTCTCATTCGCAAGTCACTACAACTCCTTCTCTTCCCCTCTCTTCAACCTTCCTTTCTTTTAGTTCATTTGCATCAGGGTCCGAATCCATTTTCATGACCTTCCCCTTCCACTTCTGCCACTACTTCCACTATCACTATGAGTATGTAAGCTCCTTCAAGAGTGAGTTGCAGCCAAACCATGTTCTTACATTCACTCTATCATTTTTGTTCCCCCTCTTATATTCATCTCTTCTTCTTCATTTGAGCCAGACCGCTCACAGGTCCTAGTCCTCTTCACACCATTTTTGGAGATGCAAGTGCTACCTAAAACTAAGGTAATGACCAAGTAATCCGATACAGAAAATATTATTCGTACGCACTTCAGTTCGTCGTAGTGGTTGAAGAACCATAGGATAAAGGAGGCACTTATTTGGCTAGGTCGCTTATGAAAAAAACCTTTGACCCAGTTACTATGGAGGCTCACACCACTAAGATAATTCCCCTAGTCCAGAAGCCACAAGGAGAGATAACACCAAGTGATTACACTTACGAGATTGTGATCGATGACCTGATAAAGATTGATCCTACTAAAAAAATAGGAAATATCCAAGTTGATATGAGCTCAATTTATTTGCACAACGAATACTACAAGCAGATATTCTATGATGCCAAAACAAAAATTGCTAAGCTTTAATATGTCTTGGCAGTCAGTAGAGCACATAAGGAAAATATGGTGGTAGATATTGAACAATGGCATCAACAAGCAGGGGCTTATCATAAAGACAAAGATGTGATGGAGCAGTAGTTGTAGTCATTGAAAGCACAACTTGAGTCTATACAAAACTTACTACCAAAGAAGACCACACAAGCTACAAGATTCTCTCATAAAATAGTTAAAGAAGCTCACCTTCTGTTGGGTCAGAGTTGTGAGAAGTTGGTAGCTAGAGCATTTCAGGTTTTGCAATAACTCTATGAGGCTCAAATTTAGATTCAATTGATCCAATAGATAATAGACAATATTGAGGAGGTGTTGGAGCCTCATCTGGATATGGCTATGAAAATCCAAGCCCTGGCATAGTCCAATATGTGTATTCCCCCATGAGTGATATGGATCGAGGCTGGTCTACCATAAAATTCATGTTGCACAGTTACTTCTAGAGGTTGGATCTAGTTTGATAAGGCAGGAAGCTTCTCAATACAATGGAGCAGGAGCATACTATTTCAATATTTCATTTTAATTCTCTCACCAATATGGGCTTCCCATATTTTACTAATGAATGGGGTGAGCCTCTGCCAAAGGAATAGTTAGAAGTGGCATGGAATAATTTTGTGGAAGACACATTCAAAATTGACAAGTGGGAGGAGCCCATCATAGAGGAGTAGGTGCTATTGCTTATGAATAAGTTCACCCGTATGGAGCTGTCCTTGTTCAAGTTTGCCCAATGAGCTAAGCGCCTTAGCCTAGAGGATATTGAACACTTGCAATATATATGAATCACTTAGTGTTCCCTCAATTTTCACCATGCATGCTTGGGTAGAGGTAGTTAGAGTTTATGAGATCACCTATGAAATTTTGAAGGAGTAGGAAGAACAGGCTATAGTAGAGCAAGCAGCAGTGGAGAAAGTAGAAGTAGTATGGATAGCAATAGAGGCAAATGCAGCTAAGAAGGCATTAGTTGAACAGGTGCAGAAAAGGAGATCTGAATCAAAAGCATCAACCAAGGCATCCGGTAAGAAGACCCACTAAGGATCCCAATGGATAAAGGCATGGGATTGCTTGCATCTATGCAAGCTGGATATCCTGTGAACCGCCAAGAATGTTGGCAATTTTGACATTATGCCACATTGGTATTTTTAATGGAATTTTTGAATAATTTATCATTGTAAAAGTGACATATATATTAATCTCATATTGTAGTATTTCGGCTAGTCTAATATGTTGCAGTATTTTTGTGCGTTAGATTTCCTTTTAAATTTCATGGATTTCATGCTTGGAAATAATGAGTGCTACAAGACAAATTGTTTATAGATAATGGCATAACAAATGAATGCCATATAAAGTCATTTAGGAAAAAGCACTTAAAAGGTCCAACGTAAAAGGTCATAGTAGAATTGTTGCTCTTCCCCAAAGTGAAGAAGCCTGTATTTATGCCAAGGGAAGAGCGAAGATGTGTTCACCCCGAAAGCATAGCGATGGATTCATTTTCCCCATTTAAGGGTGAACATAAATTTTAAAAGGATAAGATAATGTGTTTGGCAAAAATACTTTCAACCCATATGACTGGTAAAAGTACCTTTCGCCCCTCATTGGGGTGAAAATACATTTAGACAATTAAATTCCAAGCGGGCCCAAAGTTGAAGTACAAAGCCAAAATAAAGGAGTGTGTTCACCCCAAAGTTGGGATGAAAGCATCGTTCACCACACTTTGGGGGAACATCCTCAAAGATAAGCACGTTGACTAGTCAAGAGTACTTTTATTTCAAGTGAGGGGTGAAAGTCCTATTCTCCCCTCCCTGGGGTGAAATCCCTACAAAAGATGAGTTTGGGTGAACATGAGAGAAATAGCAAGACACCAAGATGACGTTGAAAGGTCAACTCCGCCCCAAGATAAGGATGAAAATACCTTTTGTCCTTCCTTCGGGTGAACGTATATATAAGGCATAAGGTGTGGACCCCAATTCAATGTGTATTAAGAAAAGTGAAAATTTGAAAGCGCTTTCGCCCCATGTGAGGGGAGAACGTCCCATTTGCCCTTTACTGGGGTGAATCTACAGGAAGAATGGCTCAACAAACACATCAAAAGTTTTTTTAGTTTTCTTGCAAATATTAAAAGAGATGGGGTGTTGAAAATTCAAAATTAAGTTCACTCAAGGTGGAAGGTGACAACGCATTTTGCCTCTTTTGGGAGCGAACGTATATTTTAAAGAGAAAATATGTCTTACATAAAGCGCTTTCATTGTGGGAGAAAAATTAAGGTTTTTAGTTGCCTCCTTCAAAGGCGGAATAACACAAGGATGATTTAAAGCATCGAGCATAAAACTAAAGGAGTAATAAGTCATTTTCACTCAGTTTTTTCTTCAAAGTTGGTTACTACTATGATGAAGACGCAAATGCAATAGGAGTTTTAAATCAATATTTTTGCTTCTCTTTTAGGTGAAATTATGAGCAGTAGTAAAGGCACAATTTTGAGCTATGGATAGGATGAAATATGAATATCGTCATCTTAAGGGCGTCCTTTCCACCAAGAAGCGCAAATGGAGGGAAAATGATGTAAGTAAAATGAGGCACTTTCGCTCATCACTTCATTATGGGTGAATACAATCTCAAACATCAAGGGAGATTTTTCAAAGGTGCCTAGGTGGGACGAGTAAGGAGAATTTAATGATTGGGTTGAAAAGTGTCTGCCATTTCTAATTTTATGCTAAAAAGATAACAAGATCAAAATCACAGGATGATTTTCACGAGTTCCAAGACATCTTGTATAGGGAATAATTTCCAAGGAGCGATGAATGCATCAATTCAATGACTAGCTTTGCAATTTTTTGTGCACCAACACCCAAATATATTGATTTCCTAGAGATTTCCCCTTAGAAACCTTATTTATGTCTCAAGAGGAATATTTTCAAGGACTTCAAGGAAAAATTTCTTTGTAGAGGTTTCTGATTTGTAAAAATTTTATCTTTATGTAAATTAAATGAAACAGGTGAAATCCTCTATAAATACTACTCATTTTCTATTGTAAAAAAGAGAGGAGGATAGACACTCTACAGAAAAACTATTCAAGTTTTTTGCGTAAATAGAAGGGGTTTGGCTTTTGATTTTGCAAGCAGTCTCTATGTGTGATTTCTTTCTGTTCAAGCATTTCTATTTCATATTCATGTTTTCTATTTACTATTAATTTCAAATTTTGCACCTGGATTTGGGCATTGTTGGTGTAAGTGTGAGTACTGGAATGTGATTCTGGAAATTGTCTCCAAGAAACTTTAAGTGAGTTCTTTGCCTTCTCACTATTTTATTTTGTTACAATGCTTGGATATAATTCCTGCTACTAGTCTGTCCCCAATCCTACATCTTTAGCCAGTGGCTACATTTCCCATTTCTTTTCGTTATTTCTAATTTCTTTCCTACAACTCTAGTCTTAAACTAATGTAGGATTAGTAAGGGAGCCAACCCTCTCTGGAGATTGGCACGGGGGACATTCATTTCCTTCGACATTTCAATATTGGCCATGTCTATGATGCACAAACGTATGTTTTTATTTTAGGTAGATATTTGTGCCAACAATACCTTTAAAAATATAAAACAAAATAATTATTAAAAATATATATTTTTTAATTTTCATAATCAAAATGTATATCTAACCATATTTTTTTATTGGTAAAAGGGGTTTTGAAAGGATCATGTAACTTTTTACAAAGAGAAGAAGGTTGGGAGAAGAGTTCCCAACCAAAAATAGCTAAAGAAACAGACCCTCTGTGGGTTATTGGAGAAAAACAACTAAACCGATAAAATTTGAATCAGGGCCATCCCGCCCAAAACCATACAGAGGATGAAAATTTTGAATCAGGGTCATTCTACCCAAAACCATACAAAGGATGGAAATTTTGAAATAGGGCCATCCCACCCAAAACCATACAAAGGATGGAAAATTTGAAACAGGGCCATCCCACCCAAAATTTAAAATTGAAATTTGAAAATGAAGCGGGAAAAACAAAAAAAATGAAATTTAAAAATCATTCTTTCCCACAGGCAGCTAGGGACATAACTGTAAGACATAGACCAGGAAGCATCTACAGGACGCAAACCAATACATCGATTGGGATGTAATCCATGAAGAAGCAACTGGCCAGGATGTTGATCAGGATGTAAACTAGGAAGCAGCGACAGGAAAGTGAACATGATGCAACAATAAGATATGGTTCAGAAAGCAGTAGGAACCCAGAGATGCCACAACCCAAGCCTAAAAAGTTAAACAACAATTCTAAGGATCTCCTCAGGCTAGGAGATCCTCTTGCACATAGATGTGAACTTCAAGGGATCCAAAAGACCCAAGGAAATGAAGACCCACAAAACCCAATCAAAGAGCAGATATGGGCAGGAAGATTCTAAGGATATAGATATAGAGGATTCAAGATAAACTAAAGCTACCAATAAAGCACAAGTCCACTCTCCAAAGATCGAAGGATGCAGTATGGTACCTCAAGAAACCAAAAGGGATTTAGAACCCTCCATCCCTACAGATGAATAGCTTCAAGGATTTAAACCTGGGAAGCCAATGGATCCACTCAATAGCATTCAAAATGCAAGGTCACCCTCAAAGCCAAGAAGAAATATTTGAGTGTACACCAAAAGGATTAGGTCCAACAACAAGAAGCCCCTAAATAGGAGCCCAAAAATGAAGCCCACCCATGAGAAGGGACCACCAACGAGCACCCACCCATGACCTCACCACTCCACACAAATCAAAGGGACTTTGGTCTCTAGCACCAAGAAGAACACCACCACTATTGAAACTGGAGAAAGAATATTTGCAAGCCACTAAAGCTAGGAAATCCAACACAACCATGGGATAAAACGCCAAAAACCATCGTAGAAAAACAACCCAAAATCACCCCAACTAGTTTGGGACAGTAAGTGGCCCTGTCTCCCTGGAACAACCAGATATAGCAAGAAACTATTGAACCTAGAAGAAAGTGGCACAAACCAGCCATGAACCCACAACTGGTAGAGAACCCTAGCAACAAATCCAAACAAGCATAGAGAAATCGCACAACCAAAGCTGAAGGCAGCCAAGGGAACACCATCAAAAAATCATAGCAAAACACCATACCATTGTATGTGTTATCACAAGATCACCCCAATGGGTTTGGGTCAGTAGATGGCCCTTTCCCCTCCCTGGAAAGCCAAAAAAACAAGAAACTACCAAACCTAGAAGAAGTGTTGCACCATCCAACCAAATCCCCAAAATTGACAACGACCCAAGAAATGCAGCCGCCCTACACACCTGCCAACTAGAGCGAGATCCAACCAGGGGATCAACAACAAAAAATTTCCACAAATTCAAAGGCAGCCAAGGGAACACCCTCAAATAGTTGTAACAAAACACCATACCATTGTATGTGTTCTCACAAATTTACTTTTAGAATTAGTAACTAAACATAGAGACATATGAGAAAGGAATGTAGTCTTGATTCATGAATTCTTAATGGATATAATAATACCTTTACCGAGAAGAACAAGAGATTCTTTACATCCATGAAAAGAGTCTAGTCGAGTAAGGACTAGACTTACCCAACCACATTATGTCGTGGAGGTGACTGATGTGAGACTGTGTTGTCCATTCTCTGACTACTAAGGATAGTGATCCAAGCTGTTGAGAGTGAATAGTGATGATATGGAACGATGCTCCAGGATAGCAGTCAGTTAGTAAGTGCGGGTGTTCATTAGACCTCTCGGGTTGGGAAGAAACCAACAAGAAATATGGTTAGAGTGCTAACCATGTTGTTGAAATATCCAGCGATAGATGGAATGGGCAGCATTATCATCAACTAGAGAATGATCTTGAACACCTAGTCCATAGGCCATGTGATGGTATACTCTAGTCAAACCTTAGCAGAGGGTCAATGACTAGCACTGGCATAATAACACTAGTTCCAAAGCAATTGGATCGAAGGACCTTTTTTGGAAAAGGTTTGAGAATTCTTGTGCTTGGATAGGGGATTAAAGTGTCCATCCTTTCAGGTGATATGGGCCCTGAAAGGATAACTTCATGTCGAGATCTGAATAAACTTGAGTAAGGAGTTAGGATCCTATAAGGTGAATTCTTACAAGGAGATGGTTGGTCCCGAACACTTAAGACACCAGCTATAGTGGTGACTCATCTTGAAGTGTGAGATATTTATACTTGAAACTAACATGTAGGTTGGGTAGAATAGCATTGTTAATGTTCAAAACAATATTTTTGAAAAGTATTTTTGGGATGTGATAGTTGGTATCAGATCCTAGGTTTGCGAAACCCTAGCTAATATAATTGTTTTGAAAAAATTCTTTAATGTTAGATATGGCAGGTACCTCGCGAAGGGCTAGTATTAATTTGCAAGAGATTATTGTGAAGGATCTAAGGAAGGGATCAATATGACTCGTGAAGGAGATTGAAAGGGTGCAAACTGCTAAAAAATTGTGGATGGTAAGAAAATAAAAGGAGTCTATAGCTATGAGAGCTACCTAGAATGATGAAAATATGTCTTGTATGATTTAGCTCATGCAAGATCAGTTGAACCAGTAGCGTGAGTAGATGGAGATCTAAAGAGCTCATCTGAGTGAGCATATGGATCAACAATGAGCACAAATGGCCCAACAACAGGAACAAATCACCCAATAGCAAAAAGTTATTGAAAACTTAACCCATAAGAAGGCAACTAGAAATATAAGTGAATTTTTGGAAGGTTCCTCAAGGAGAAAGGTAGGTGAGGAATTGCAAAAGGAGATAAATAAGTTGGATATCTCTAAATTTTATGGAAGTGGAGATGGCAAAATCGATATTAATTAGCTGAGTGAAGTCGAAGGGTATTTTGCAATTCAACCCCTTTGCTCCGAATCAAAAACTACTTGGGTGGTAGCACATTTAGAGGGTGCTACGAGGGATTGGTGGACTACATACAAGAAAATTACTTAGAAAGAAGCATCAGATATACCTTGGGAAGAATTCGTAAGAGAATTCAAAAACTGCTTTCTTACTAAACAATTCTATATTGAGAAACATGGAGAATTCACCAATCTACGATAAGGCAATATGACGATAATTGAGTATTACCAGAGATTTGTGCAGCTTCTTAAGTATGCCCCAGAATTTATGGACAGGAGAAATTTAAAGCACATTTTTTTTGGGACTCCATCTGAAGTATAGTCAACTGCTAGGTAGAAAAACACCCCAAACACTATCAGTTGCTTATGATACCGCTCAATATGAGGAGTCAAGCCAAAAAGAGGTAAAGGATTTTTATCAGCAGGAAAGAGATAATTCAGTTAAGAGAAGGTACCTTGAACAAAAATGAGGTATGGATCAGAATAGGAAGTACAAAGATAGGGGTCACAACTAAAATGATAACAGGAACAAGGGTAGAAACCAGGGATACAAAGGGCAGTTAGACCGAAGAAATATTCAAGAAAAGAGAAATATCAGCAGAGAACAGGGCAAAAATGGTAATCAAAACAGGGAAAAATATAAGCAAAATAATGATGGGCGGAATGTCTATTTTACATGTGGATCACTAGACCATTTTTCCAGGCAATGCCCAAATAGAGCAGATCGTAGGAATCCCACTAAGGAAGCATCGCACATAATTTTTGTTGCTACTAGTAATCCTGAACTTGTGGGACAAACTACTCCATTTTTAATTAAAGGAAAATTGAGCAAAAGAGATGTAAACATATTAATTTCTAGTGGTGCTACAGATAGTTTCATTTCAAATAGTATTTTGAAAGGTACACCTATTAAACCTAGGATTATGGAAAAAGGGTGGCATGTCGAGTATGGCTCGGGATAAACTTACTTAGTTGACCAGTGTCTATTTGACCCACAAATAGAGATACCTCAGGGAAAAATCAACTGGCACCTGTATGTGGCACCTTTGCATGCATTTGACATAGTCTTAGGAGTAGATTGGCTAAAATATCATAAGGCATTACTAAACTTTGAGGAAAGGTGGTTGGATTATACGAATAACTCTAATCGACGAATTTGTATCCACTGTAATCGAACATATTTTGAGCCCCATTTAATGACCACCATGCAATTCAAGAGAGCTTGGAGAAAAGGATGTAAATTGTATGTGGTTAATATGAACAAAAAGGAGGAAACTGATTCAAGTTCAGCATTGTTTCAACAGTATCCAGTGCTAAATGAGTATAGGGATGTCTTTCCCGAAGACTTTCTTGGACTACCTCCAAAAAGAAAATTTGATTTTTCAATTGAGCTTATGCCAGAAGAAACTCCAGTAGTTCAAACCCCTTACCATATGATACCACTTGAGTTGTAGGAACTTAAAACTCAACTTCAAAATTTACTAGAAAAATGGCACATCAAACCCAATGTGTCACCATGGGGAGCACCGATCTTATTTGTCAAGAAAAAATATGGTTCTCTGAGATTATGCATCGATTATAGGATGCTTAACAAGATGAATATCAAGAATAAGTATCCCTTGCCCAGAATTGATGACCTGTTTGATCAGCTAAAGGGAGCTACAATTTTTTCTAAAATTGACCTTCGGTCAGGATACCATCAATTGAGAATTCGGGAAGAAGATACTTATAAGACTGCCTTTTGAACTCGATATGGTCATTATGAGTTCATAGTCTTACCATTTGGATTAACTAATGCACCAGATGCATTCATGAACCTGATGAACAATGTGTTCCGAAAATAGTTAGACCAGTTTGTGTTTATATTTTTAGATGATATTTTGATTTACTCCTAGAATATAGAAGAACATGATAAACACATGAGGATATTGTTATAAGTTCTTCAAAAAAACCAATTATATGGTAAATTATCCAAATGTGAGTTCTATACACCACAAGTGCAGTACTTGGGACACATAGTCTCAACCGACGGGATAGCGGTTGATCCTAAAAATATTGAGGCTATAATAGATTGGCTAGCTCCAACTAATGTGATAGAAGTAAGAAGTTTTATGGGAATGGCTGGTTACTATCGACGGTTTGTTAAGGGGTTTTCCAAATTTGCATTCTCCATTACTAACCTATAAAGGAAAGGAAAATCATTTAGATGGACTGCTCAGTGTGAGGAGGCCTTTAGAACCCTTAAGAAAAAATTAACAATTGCACCAATATTGAAGATACCTGAACCAAAAAAACCATTTATAGTTTGCACTGATGCCTCATTGGAAGGATTAGGTGGTGTGTTTATGCAAGACGAGGTTGTGGTAGCATACGAGTCCAAAAAACTCAAGAAACATGAAATAAATTATGCTACACATGATTTGGAACTGGCGGCAGTGGTTCATGCCCTTAAAATTTGGAGGTATTATCTACTAGGAAAGCCCTTTGAGCTTAAGATTGATCACCAGAGTTTGAGATATATATTTACTCAGCCATTGCTAAATGCCCAACAACGTAGATGGATGGAATTTTTAGCTGAATATGATTTTGGTATTGAATATATCAAGGGAAAATAAAATAAGCTGGCAGACGCTCTCAGTAGAAGAAGACATATAACTGCTCTCACAACATGTCAGTATGGGCTAAAGGAACAAATCATGGAGATGCAGAAGGATGATGAGTTCTACAAACTATGTCGTAACAAGGTTGAGCATGAACCAAATTGGCATAGAGATTACAGTGTTAAGAAAAATCTGGTATATTTTTGAGATAGAATAGTGGTACCCAACAATGAAAGGCTTAAAAGAACTATTTTACAGGAAGCTCATTATGCTCCTTATTCTGCTTATATAGGGGTATTCAAAATGAAGGAAACCTAAAGAAAGACTATTTCTTGCCCGGAATGAAGAAAGATATAGTACAATTTATTGCAAGATGCCTCGAATGTCAGAAGGTCAAGGCAGAACATCAACATCCTGGTGGAAAATTATATTTGTTTGAAGTACCAGAATACAAGTGGCAAGTAATATCTATGGATTTCATTGTGGGTCTTCCTAAAACCTGATTTCAGCATGATGCAATATTCGTAGTGGTGGATAAGCTAACCAAAGTGGCACATTTTATATTAGGTAATATGCATGATAATGCTACTGCTATAGCATAGAAATTTGCATAGTAAATTATGAGGTTACATAGGTTTCCTGAAGTAATCATTTCAGATAGGGACTCACAATTTACTTCTAATTTTTGGTAAGCATTGCACCAAGATTAGGGAACTAGGATCAACATTAGCACTGCTTATCATCCAAATATGGATGGACAAACCGAGTGTGTCAACCAAGTGCTTGAATACATGCTACGCATGTATTGTATGGACCACTAGAGCAAGTGGGAAGATTATATTTTCCTGGTGGAATTTGCTTATAACAATAGTTATCATACCACGTTGGGCATGGCCCCTTTTGAGGCCCTATATGGTCGTAGGTGTAGGACACCAATAACGTGGGAAAATTTGGATGATCGAGAGGTGATCAGTCCTAAAGTTGTTAAAAATTGGAAAAACAGCTTAAAGATATACGTCAGCGACTTCGTGAAGTTGCTAATCGTTAGAAGAGTTATGTTGACCTTAAACGAACGCCCCGAGAATATGTTGTTGGTGAAAAAGTTTTCTTTAGATTCAAACCAGCCAAAAGTTCCATAAAATCCACCAAATTGAGTCCTAGGTTTGTCGGTCCATTTGATATTGTTGCCAAAATCAGTCCTGTTGCCTACCAGCTCGCTCTACCACCAAATTTGTCAAAAATCCATAGTGTTTTTCATGTATTCCTTCTACGTAAATATGTATTTGACTCATCCCACACTTTGGATATTACTCATTTGCAGATGTCGGACCCGCAGCTCATTGAGGTTCGACCAGTAAAAATTTTGGGCTTTAGAACCAAACAACTAAGGAAAAGGATTGTGGAACAATGCAGGGTATAGTAGGATCAGTACTCTGAGCGAAATGCCACCTAGGAAGATTTTTCTACCATAAGAAACCAATTTCCATACTTGTTTGAAAACTACATATAAGGATAATCCAAACCATATAGGAGACCACAACTTTGGATAGCGTTTTGAATTACATTAAGACTAAACAATTTTAAAATAATAAAATAAAATAACATCGGTGAGACATGGAACGACTAAATGATTAATATATATAACAAAAATAAATTTACCAACATCCACTCGGATAAGTGAGGTTTTTCCATCTAGACACGCCTATGAGGACATACCTGGCATATGGGTTTTGAGGAGTCAAATTATTGGCTCATAAGCCTTTCTATTTATAATTGGTAAGAAGGATGCAATAAAGAGCTATGGGATGTTTTATCTGGCTTGAGCATGACAAAAATGAAGGGCGTTACCATTCACCAATCATCAGTGACGACTTGGAAAAAAACAGGTCAGGAATTCATTGTTTGGCTTGCTGAAGCTGTGTATATCCATTAGATAATGTTGTTTGAATAACTTGTTAATAGTAATTAAACTATGAACTAAGAATTTTATACATTTAGCTTTTCATCTGAGTAAAGAATAATAATGTAGATTTTTTTTTAATCATCTGCGTGGGGGTTTTATATCCGTCTGGGTATTGGAAGACGATAAATTTTCCTTTTATAAACTGTGTATGAGAGTCACATAATTCGTCAGAGAGATTCTGAAAGATAGCAACTAAGATTAAAAAAAAACTCTACGCGAATGATATACAAGATAAAGAAAACGAAAACAACCCTCTAACCTTCACCTGTGTGTTATGAGTTTGTTTGAAATTGGGATGCTATGTTCTGATTTAGTTTATTATTTTGCTTGCGCCAGATTGGAGGGAATATAGGAAATTTTATCTTTTTCCTCCATGTGAAAGCTTTGCTATGGTCTGGGTGTATATAAAAAAAGAGATTTTGTATTTCTTGTGTAAAATATCCACCTCTGTGTGAGCGTTTGCAATAGAGAACAACGTTTCCTGCAATTACATAGTGCATGTGTTTCATTTTGCTCGTCTGCTATACAAGACTGCATGTCATATAGAGCTAATAAGGACCAAGATGGTTCATTCATTAGCTTCCATTTTGTTGGCCGAAGTCTGTGAGGGTGGGCATTCGGTTGGTGATAGAGCTTCAATATTGCGGCTGTAAGAACAGTTTTCGAGTTCAACGCTGTCTGAAGGGAAGAGCGTATCCTATGTTTATCTCAGATAAAATAATTTGTTCTTTATGGGAAAGTGTCTTTTTTAAAAGGCTTTAAAATATCTTGGACCTTCGAGCTGGCTTTTGGTTCATTTGTTAAATAGAATCTGTTGGGCACTACCTGGAGATAAATAGGAGTTGTTTTTTAAAAAATATATATATTTGTGAACAGTCTGACTGATTTTTCTTCCTTCTGTACCTTCTTATTAAGTGAAGTAAACAACAGATATTTTTAATAGTGATACTAATGAAAATTGTGTGAAACATCTGTACCTTTTTATTAAGTGAAGTAAACAACAGATATTTTTAATAGTGATATTAATGAAAATTGTGTGAATTTTATTATTAGAGTCGTAGAGATTATCGTCTTACCATTTTAAATGTAAAAACCAGTAAATATGTGAGAAAGAAAATAGTATATAGATGTTGTGTAAATTCACCGGAGTTTAGAAGAAATAACGAGGTAGTGCTTAGTAAAAGCCAACCATTGGTGTATTATAAATATTAAAGATTTGCAAAGTATGTTTTGGATGTAGGAAATGGGAAAACATTCTTTATTAAACCCATCATAACATAAAGCCTGCACATTGTCAATGTGAACAAAATGTATACATTAAAGTTAAGGAATTAGTCCACGATTTTTCAATAGAGATTAATGGTCAATACATTCAATTAGGCATAAGTAGATAATTAAATATAAGTTCACTTCAAGTATTTTTTTTATATAAGTTGGATTATTATGAATGCGGCTTTCAGTAGGTAAGTTCATTTTTAGTTTGGGTTTCCAGGATTATTTACTCTTCTAGGAATTATGAATTAGTTTCACAAGTTTTTCTATGAAATAATAATGTTAAGAGTATTTAAAAAAAAAAAATAGAGGTGAATTCCTTAAAGATAGCTATAAATTGTTATTTAAAAGGTATATATAATCTTTTTGTATGTGATATTTTTAGAGTAGAATTTTATTATATGACCTTTTGTTATTTGTTTGAGAGTCAAACAATTTACTTTTAGAAATAGCATCTAAACATAGAGACATATGAGAAAGGAATGTAGTTTTGCTTCGTGAATTTTTAATGGATATATGAATACCTTTACCGAGAAGAACAGGAGATTCTTTGCACCCATGAAAAGAGTCTAGTCGAGTAAGGACTAGACTTACCCAACCACATTATGTCGCGGAGGTGACTGATGTGAGACTGTGTTGTCCATCCGTTCTCCGGCTACTAAAGATAGTGATCCAAGTTGTTGAGAGTGAATAGCGATGGTATGGGATGATGCTCCAGGATAGCAGTCAGTTAGTAAGTGCGGGTGTTCATTAGATCTCTCGGGTTGGGGAAGAACCAATGAGAAATATGGTTAGAGTGCTACTCATGTTGTTGAAAGATCCAATGGTGGATGGAATGGGCAGCATTACCGTCAACCAGAGAAGGATCTTGAACACCTAGTCCATAGGCCATGTGATGACAGACTCTGCTCAAACCTTAGCAGAGGGTCAATGACTAGCACTGGCATAATAATGCTAGTTCCAAGCCAATTGGATCGAAGGACCTTTTTTGGAAAAGGTTTAATAATTCTTGTGCTTGGACACGAGATTACAGCGTCCATCCTTTCAGGTGATATGGGCCCTGAAAGGATAACTCCACGTCGAGATCCAAATAAACTCGAGTAAGGAGTTAGAATCCTATAAGGTGAATTCTTGTAGGGAGATGATCGGTCTCAAACACTTAAGATACTAACTACAGTGGTGACTCGTCTTGAAGTGTGAGATATTTATGCTTGAAACTAAGATATAGGTTGGGTATAATAGCATTGTTAATGTTCAAAACAAAAATTTTGAAAAGTGTTTTTGAGATGTGACACTAGACACGAGCCACAGCAAAGAACTAAGCATGACTAGCAACCATATCCAAAGTGGGAGAATAAGAGGCCTCCCACTCAAAAAAATTTAGAGTGCCAAAGCCAAAGCGGGAGGCCTCCTATATCTAACCATATTTACACATTAATAGACAACTTTTATTCTCATGAAACACTATAATGATTTAGCTTTGATCTAAAAAAAAAAAAAATTCTAAATTTAAACTACGATGATGAAGTGTGTACTTATTTATATATAAATTAACATGTTTTAAAAAAAGTCAACTCTAAAAACAACTCTTCACATGATGCTCATTTAAAAATAACAATCTTTTTTAAAAAATATAACTGATGTGTTAGATATTGGCACTTTCCTTGAAGATTCCATTTCCTTGTTAATTAGACACAAGCAATATCCTGATTGTAAGTTGTCATTTACTTTAGTTGTGAAATATTCTAACCATGTTCGCTCACAATCTCACAATATTGTTTAGAGTGCAACTGTGAGATGTTCAAATCAAGTTTTTTAATGACTTAGACTTTAGATGTGAATAAATCAATATTGATGTTATTTTATTGATATAGTAAAATAATTTTAATATACAATTATTAATAAAATAATTTTAATTGTAAATTTTGAGTCATAGATACATTATGTTCATTGCTTTTTTAAGTTCTTTACCATTTATTACCTATTCAAAATTGGTGGGAAACATATTCTAATAGGGTTACAGAGGATATTGAAGATGAACTAGCATTCTCATGAGGTTTTAATTTTATTGATATTGTTTTTTTATAATATTAAGGAAAGAGGGTTTTAAAAGGAATCTCACAACCTTATACAGCAACTCCCAAAGGAGAAAGACAAACAACCGAACACCCCAAAGGGGAAAATCAGCCAACAACACAACCCAAGAAATATAGAGCACATACATCCAAGGCACCGGCGAGTATTAAAGAGCAGTGAGGAGGAGGTAAAATATTAGAAAATGCAAACGTTAAAAGACCCGTACAGGCCTCTCCTCCACGATAAATTCAAAATCAATAAAATTCAAATTTTAAAAATCCTGTCTACCTAACCGAAAAACAGGCGGACTCCATCAATGGCAACTATGATGCATTGTCCAATCAACAGGAACGAAGCCACAGGCAGATATCAAGAAAATCCTGAAGCAATAAAAACACCACCCAAACATCTGGCACGAGGGCCTCACACCACCCAAAGAAAAACCAGGCGAAAATCTAGAAAATCTCACTCTAAAAAAAATCAACTAAAAATAAGTCAGGATCCGAAATTGCCCATAAAAATCCAAAACTGGGAAATAAACCAGACCTGATAGAACCAAAATTGAGATCTTCTCTACGATGAAAACCAACTAGCGACATCGAAACTCCCTGCAACACCACAAAAAATAGGGTCCGTGTGCACAAACAGGAACAAACCATCCACCAAAAATCCATATCTACAACTTACACACCAACGGATTCAATAAAGAGGAAAGAGCAACAAATAATAATAAGGATAAGAACCCTGCTCCAACCAGACATCACCAACTGCACCAACTCCGACAAGCGAGAGAAGGAACCCTAAATCCTCGACAAATCGGGGCACCATCCAAGGTCGAGTAAGAGAGAAACTCATGAAAACATCTCAAGCCGAGGAAGAAAGGCCCAAAAGACAAGTGGCCCTGCGTCGAAAACACCCAACCAAACTGGGCCACCATGACGACAACACTCCCACAAAAGGATCTGAAGAAAGGAACTCTGCAACCATACACCAACCAACCACCCGAGCAACAAAACCCTAAGTTGGCACCAACCAAGGAAAATAGCCAATGGCTACTGCAACAACAACCAGGTTTGGTTCAGCCATTGGTCCAATCCCTCCCCCAGGGACCCCTACCAAATATTCAGAGTCATGCCAAAACCAGAAAGAAAAGCAGAGTCGATTGACCAATACCCCCAACAAGCGACCAACTCAAAAGGAATCGATGCTCACCAAGCCAAGTAGGTCTAGAACCAAACAGGGGACCACCAACTAGAACCATCTGCACTACAACCAAAGCCCCAAATCACCCTCGCAGGTTGGATCAACATTTAGCTATTTTTCCCACAGGTAACTAGCCAGATCTACAATGTCATACCACACCCATAAGAGATCTAGATAAAACTAGCAAGGTCCCCGACCAACAATAGACACCACCCATCACCACCAAAGCAGAGCATTAATCCATGAAGAACAGCCAAAGGAAAAAAGAGGAGTGCAAGGACCTCCCACTCAGACGAAATAGCGTGAAGGAGCAGAGCAGAGCGAGAGGCCCTACAAAGTAATAAACATAATTTTATTGATATTGTTGATATCAGTAAAATAATTTTAATATACAATTATCAATAAAAAATTTAATATATAATTAATAAAATAATTATTAGTTTATTATTTGTATATGTTGAGATAGTTTAAATATGCACAATCAGTAAAGTATTTTTTTTTTGTTTTTTTATACATAGAGGAATTGACAACTACCTTTCTTGTTTTAACTGGTCACAAGGTCAAGTCATATTGCCTCCGATCGCCTCCGATCGTAGTGTCAAATCATGGTGCAACCACTGTAACCCCTATCTTTCCTCGGTAAACACGACCTGGAGTGAGGGAGGAGAGTATTCTTGTAAATACTCTCTAAATCAATATATATTGATGTTATTTTATTGATATTGTTAATATCAGTAAAATAATTATAATATACAATTATTAATAAAATAATTTTAATAGTAAATGTTGAGTCATGCATAATATTTCTTTAGATGCATTATGTTCATTGGTTCTTTAAGTTCTTTACCATCTATTACCTGCTCAAAATTGGTGGGAAACATGTTGTAATAGGGTTATGGAGGAGATTGAAGATGAACTAGCATTCTCATGGAATTTTAATTTTATTGATATTGTTGATATCATTAAAATAATTTTAATATACATAATTTATTTTATTGATATTGTTGATATCATTAAAATAATTTTAATATACAGAATTTATTGCCTATTCAAAATTGGTGGGAAATATGTTGTAATAGGGTTATGGAGGAGATTGAAGATGAAATAACATTCTCATAGGATTTTAATTTTATTGATATCGTTGATATCAGTAAATTAATTTTAATATACAATTGTTCATAAAATAATTTTAATATATATAATTAATAAAATAATTATTACTTTATTAGTTATGTATGTCGAGATAGTTTTAACATGCACAATCAATAAAGCAATTATAATTTTTTTGTTTTTTTATATATATAGAGGAATCGACAACTACCTTTCCTTTTTGAACAACTAGTCACATGGTCAAGTTGCATTACCTTCAATCGTAGTGTCAAATCATGGTGCTACCACTATAACCCCTATCTCGCCTCGGTAAACACAACTCAAAGTGAGGGAGACCCCCGATGGCTTGGGGTTGATACCGTCGTCATCAATTTGGCACACATTTAGCAGACTCAAGTCAGATTACTACCTTTGCCCTAGATTGGGCATGCCGGTTAAGTTGCATTACCTTCAATCGTAGTGTCAAATCATGGTGCTACCACTATAATCCCTATCTCGCCTCGGTAAACACAACTCAAAGTGAGGGAGACCCCCGATGGCTTGGGGTTGATACCGTCGTCATCAATTTGGCACACATTTAGCAGACTCAAGTCAGATTACTACCTTTGCCCTAGATTGGGCATGCCCGCGAGGTTTAAAGGAAGTGCCCAGCTTCTTACCAATCCACCTAGCCCTCGTAGACAAGTAATTATTATTTTATTGATGGTACATGCTAAAGTTATTTTATTTATTTTTAATGAATTTACATAGGTTTTATGAGGTTCATGGTTCCTCATATTAAGTGGGATTTTAACCTTACACCTTTTAAAGGAAAGGTTAAAGCTTTGTTGATTACTTATTATTTCAATGAATTTACACATGTTTTTATGAAGGTCTTAGTCCCCTCATACTGAGTGGGATTTGAACCTTGGATCTTTTAAAGATAGGCCAAAGCCTTTGCCATTGCAATAAGCTTGCAACTCAAAATGAATTTACACAAGTTTTTATGAGGGTCCCAATCCCCTCATACCAAGTGGGGTTTGAACTTTGGACCTCTCAAAGAGAATTCAAAGTCCTTACCATTTTAATAAGATTGCATCTTAGTTAAAATTAGTTTATTAATTATATATGTTAAAACTATTAGTGAGATTTGAACCTTGAACCTCTCAAAGAGAGTCCAAAGCCCTTACCATTTCAATAAACTTGCAAATTAAAATGAATTTACACATATTTTTATGAGGATTTCATTCCCCTCGTACCGAGTGGTGTTTGAACCTGACCTCTCAAAGAAAGGCCAAATCCCCACTGTAATAAACTTGTATCTTTGTTTAAATTATTTTATTAACTATATATGTTAAAATTATTTTATTTTTTTATTGATGAGAAGCCACTATGACCAATGCTTAGGGCTGAACATTCCTATCCCACCATGAGCCTTCATAAGACCAAGAGCTAAACTTATCAACAAAGATGATAACATGCACACACGCTATGCTGCTGTTTGAACCTTGGACCTCTCCAAAAGAGATTCCAAAACCCTAACAGTTGGGTTGTCCTCCAAGACAAAACAATTATTATTTTATTGATTGTTAATAATAAAATTATTTTAGTTTTAATAAGGACACCACCACGGTAAAAAGGCATTGAGCTCTTTTACTAAAAACTCAAATTTAATTCATGAAAAAGATGGCTTCAATGTAACCAACTTATTAACCTATTAAAAGTATATTAAAATTATTTTATTGATATTGACGATAGTCAATAATATGAATAAAATGACTTCAATATTGATTTAAAGAGTATTCACATCTATGTGCAACATCTCACTCTTGTGTAACCTTGTTCCATTCTAGACACTCTCATCCACGTTTACAACAATTGTTTAGGAGAGGTATCAAACCCTATATTTCACAAGATTCAATCACAATTAATTATAGATTTGACAGAATGTTGAGACAAGCAAAGTAGAGTGCAGTATGGTGGGGTTTTGGAGGGAAGTAAGACTGGCTTAAGGATTGTCCACGCTATAGGTAAGTAAATTATTAAAATACTAAAACCTTGTATTTGTAATAACCCAAAATCCAGATACATTAGAACACACAAAAATAATTTTTTTTATAATTTAGTTTATTAAGGAGAGAGATTCACAAATCCTTAACCAATCCTTAATTGACCTATTGTTTGAATCTTCTAAGTCTCTCAAAAAGCTACATCTCACCAAATACCCTCACACAAATCCAAATGGATAGGCGTATTATGTGTTACCACAAATAATTTTATCCCTCCCATACATCTTGATGGGCTAAACTTATCACCTTCAATCCATCGAAGATATACGCCCATCTCCATACTATACACAAATCAATCTATGCATGTATGCTAAGCGTATTGCGAGTTAAGTTATCCCTCTCATCTCCACGACGAGCTATCTTAACTCAGATGTAGTCTTTCCTCAACTTACTTTTCAATTTCCCTAAGGGGTTCTCAATTCCCCCTATGTTCACCCTAATGGGGTCTTAATTCCCTTAGGTCACCACTAAGTTCACCCTAGAACTTCATACTTAGGTTTGTATTGTTTTTAGCAAGAAAGCAAGAACAGATACTAAATCTAACAAAAACATAGTTCAAAAAGCATACATAAGATACTAGAAAGAATCCACATTTAAATAAAGTAAACATTAATAGAAAGGAATAAACAACAATAATTTAAAGTACATCTTTCATCCATTAAACAACTATTACAATTAATAAAGTAAGATACATCCTCCATATTCATAAGTCATAAACATAAATTAGAATATTTATTACCTCAACCAATGTCAAGGTCATTATTTTGGTTCCAGGTGCATCTCTTGATCCTCCCGTCTCTCCATCGCTCATTTGATGGTAATAAAGGATCAAGAAAACTTATGCATCTAAATGCATCTACTAAATGACTTCAGGCAAGTGCATACATAATTGAAATGCCCAAAATTGCAACTATACAAAGCTACTTAATGCATTAATTCAATACCAAAAGATATCTCATAATTTCACTCTTATTCTCATCAATTAAAAAGAGAATTATTTCATCAATGATTAATTCACAACTCCACCTTTAGTCTATCAAATATTTATGCTTTCATTATGTAAAATCTTTCCTTAATCTACTAAAGTTCCAAATCCTTAATAAATCAATGTCATTCCTTCAATTAACTAAGATCCCATACCCTTAATTAATCAAATTTCTTTTTCAAACATAACACTAACTAAAGTCCTAATAAGTAACACTTATAACACTAACTAATGTGGGGATACCAGATGAACCCCAGATCCTTAAGCTAGGCAAGGTTTTGTCTCCTTCCAAGCTTTCAGAATACACCAAGATTTTGATTGAGTATAAGGATATGAGAGCTTGGTCCTATGCTGATATGCCCAGCTTGAACACCTCTTTAGTCATCCAGAAGATCCAGACTGGTGCGTGAACGATATTGGACTACTTGTTTCAAAAAAATTAGCTCTTCCTTCTATACCCCCAGTTTCGGAGTTGCATGATGGCTAGCTCCTTCTCATTTCAAGGCCTATAACTAAAGTCCTAATAAGTAACACTGATAACAGTAACTAAAGTCCTAATAAGTAACACTTATAACACTAACTAAAATCTCATTATAATTTTCACTTACCAAAGTAAGTAAAATCACACTAACTAAAGTCCTAGTAAGTAACACTTATAACACTAACTAAAGTCATAGTAAGTAACACTTATAACACTAACTAAAGTCATAGTAAGTAACACTTATAACACTAACTAAAGTACCATTATAATTTCCATTTACACTGATACACTAACTAAAGTCCCATTATAATTTCCACTTACCAAACTAAGTAAAGTCCCATTTCTTTAGTCATAGTAAGTAACACTTATAACACTAACTAAAGTATTATAATTTCCACTCACACTTATAACACTAACTAAAGTATTATAATTTCCACTCACACTTATAACACTAACTAAAGTCCCATTATAATTTCCACTTACCAAACTAAGTAAAGTCCCATTTCTTTAATTAGTTCAATAATTGGAGGTATGGAAGCAAGACCCGAATCAAATTTCCACTTACCAAACTAAGTAAAGTCCCAGTTCTTTAATTAGTTCAATAATCGGGGTATGGAAGCAAGAGCCGAATCAAACATCTTAAACCACCTCCTCACATACCATATGGAAATCACAAAATTGTTCAATGATACAACAGACAGCTAACGCCCTAGTCTTTGGAATAGGCGGCTAGCTTTTTCAACTAGCCCGACCACCACCTGTGGTCGCAACACTGAGGGGATTTTTCCCTAGATATATGTCTTCACATGCTCACATGGAGTATGTGGGACAAATACCAAGAGCCGAATCAAACATCTTAAACCACCTCCTCACATACCAAACATCTTAAACCACCTCCTCACATACCATATGGAAATCACAAAATTGTTCAATGATACAACAGACAGCTAACGCCCTAGTCTTTGGACTACGCGGCTAGCTTTTTCAACTAGCCCGACCACCACCTGTGGGCACAACACTGAAGGGGTTTTTCCCTAGATATATGTGTTCGCATGCTCACATGGAGTATGTGGGACAAAGGTTATCACATTCAATTTAAAAGGTGACTCACTTACCAAGTATCCTCTACTATCCAACAACAGAGACATTCAAATTAACACGCAAGTCGAGGGGGAAAAATTCTCACGCGGATTCAAGGAGAGTGTTCGGCTGTAGCAAAGTATAGTCAAGTGTCTAGCTTGCTTTGGCTACTGTAAGGGGTGGGCGCTACTTAATTTAAGCCACCGTGCCGCCACAAAACGTCCATGTGGGACTAAGCCCACGAAACGCCATGAAGGCCTTCCACCTAAGATCTCCTGGCATAGCATACAGTTCCAGGGTCACACAGGGGTAAGCATAAGGAGGTCTTAGAACTTACTCAAAGCACCTATACCAAACTAGGTGTGGTAGGTATTTAATAGGCTGCCTTCCTGTTCAATGGCGTCTAAGTAGAATGCAACAACCTCTGCCTGTACTTGGTTCAGAGCTAAATACCACAACTCTTATCCGAGCATGCTAAGATTTGGGGATTCAAACAATCAAACATGAATCAAGTTATCCACTGATGCGTTCCTAATGACATCGTTGCAAATCAAACTAATCTCAGATGAATTCGAATTTGATATGAAATCGGTGCAGGCTTGGTTAAATCAAGTTCATCGACTCAGATGAAATCAATGTGGGTTAATTGATCAACAGGTGAAAAAAAGCAAACATAAAACTATTGTCTCAATCTATTGGATAGATAAACATGCATCTTTTGAACTAAACTTATGCGTTCTCTATCATCCATACAAAATCCTCTTCGCAGACCTGATTACAGTTAAGGTCGTTATAATAAATGCGATCAGAGAGGTTTTTAAACAGGATCGAGGCCGAACTGATGCCTGTGGCTTCAAGGAAATATCTACTCAATGTCTCACATGGACTGCGCTGCAGTAAAGTCATAGTATAAAAACTCCAAAACATACCCATGTGAAGGAGTTTTTAAATCTAAGACCATTACATCTCCAAATGGAGAGAGAAGAATGAAGAGCATAAAGTAACACCTTTTGAGGCATGTGACGCAATTATTTGGTCTAATTAAAAGATGCATCTCCAAAACATACCCATGTGAAGCATCTTTGTGGTTTATTAATATTGGGAGGGGAAGCCAAATTTGGTCTAATTAAAAGATGCTTCTCCAAAACATACCCGTGTGAAGCATCTTTGTGGTTGTTTATTAATATTGGGAGGGGAAGCCAAATTTGGTCTAATTAAAAGATGTCTCTCCAAAACATACCCATGTGAAGCATCTTTTCTTCTCCAAAACATACCTATGTGAAGCATCTTTGTTTCTCCAAAACATACCCATGTGAAGCATCTTTGTGGTTTATTAATATTGGGGGAAGCCAAATTTGGTCTAATTAAAAGATGTCTCTCCAAAACATACCCATGTGAAGCATCTTTGTGGTTTATTAATATTGGGAGGGGAAGCCAAATTTGGTCTAATTAAAAGATGCCCCTCCAAAACATACCCATGCGAAGCATCTTTGTGGTTTATTAATATTGGGAGGGGAAGCCAAATTTGGTCTAATTAAAAGATGCCCCTCTAAAACATACCCATGTGAAGCATCTTTGTGGTTTATTAATATTGGGAGGAATGTCTTCCCTCTAATTTGGCTTTTTAACTAAATCTAAAAAGCCTACTATTTATGAAATTAATCAAATATTGTTACCTCCAAAGGTGTTACTTTATGCTCTTCATTCTTCTCTCTCCATTTGGAGATGTTCAAATCCACTTAGACTATTTCAATTTGGCCTCTTTGTTAAATTTAAAAGTCCTACTATTTTAATAGTATGATGCCTTTAATTTAATCAATTTTAAATTGTATTTAATAAAGATGTCAATCCTCCTCCCTTCATTTGGAGTAGAGGTCAATTTGATAAATTGTTAATTTATTCAAATGGGGAAGATGATCATTCCTTCTTTCTATTTTGTGAGTCAAGTAGTGGTCTAATTAATAGATGCCTCTCCAAAACATACCCATGTGAAGCATCTTTGTGGCTTATTAATATTGGGAGGGGAAGCCTGACCAATTTGTCTTCCCCCTAATTTGTCTTTTTAACTAAATCTAAAAGGCTTACTATTTCAATAGTAAGATGTCTTTATGAAATTAATCAAATATTGTTACCTCTAAAGATGCCACTTTATGCTCCTTCATTCTCCTCCCTCCATTTGGAGATATCCAAATCCACTTAGACTATTCCAATTTGGCCTCTTTGCTAAATTTAAAAGTCCTACTATTTCAATAGTATGATGCCTTTAGTTTAATCAATTTTAAATTGCATTTAATAAATATGCCAATCTTCCTCCCTTCATTTGGAGTAGAGGTCAATTTGATAAATTGTTATTTTATTCAAATGGGGAAATGCTCATTTTGGTCCAATCTTATTTGGGCACCTAGCAATATTTAATTAGGTTAATTATTCCCAATTAATTATTAAAATTGCCCTAATTTAATACTTCTTAAGGGTAATTAATATTTTTTCAAAAGTATTATTTGAATTTCCAAAACCTCACAAAATTCCTATTTGCTTTTACAAAACTAGGATTAGGCCCTAATTTGTCAAGTGAAAGGGTACTGCCAAATGGGATCATGACAGTATCTATTTTGGCGGCTCACTTACCTCTTTGTAATATTTTTAGGTCAAATTAACTAATCCTAAGCTGGATATTATTTTGGACGGTTACTATTTGTGGATAGCTTGATTGAATGAGACCTTCTACATAAAGGGTTAACTTGAATACCTTTAAATATTTTCATCTTCTTCCACAAACATTTTTTTCTATTTTGTAAATCTTAGCTCTTGGTCAATTCGTGCTATTTCTTATAACGTACAAAAACTTTTATAATATTTAATCAACGGATAAAGTTAAATATTTTATATAGTAAAATTTTATTTGAACAAACTTATAACACAAAATTAATCATATTAATAATGAGGTTGACAATGAAATCTATTTAATAACATATTAAATTTGGTTCACTTAGATTTTGATGGCTCAATTAAAAATATAGTATGTGACTAAGTACAACAATTAGAAACAATGACAAGTAAAAAAAAAGTTATTATTGAAATTTAGATTTTTCAAGATGAAAAAAGATTATGCAATAAACAAAATTAACCTATAATAATTTCAAATTCCTTGTCTAATTGCCTTTTGAAATGAAAATTTTGAATCTATTTAAGAGTTCTTTAATTTTCCAAAATATATATGTTTCAAACAAAATTTCTAAAAAATCATAAATCAGAATGTAGAAAATAATAAAAAAACAATAAACAGAAAGTTTCAATGACAGAGGTACCTATTTTTAGAAGGTTGATCAAAAGCACAACAAAAACAAAAGAGCCAAAAGCACCACTAGACCTCGGTGGTGAATTTGACGACCTTAAAGAAATAACTTAGGTATTAGAGTTAGGAGTAGAGAAATCTACTTTGTTATTATCAACATGTTTATTCTTCACAGTACGAGTTTTTGTAAATATTTTTCCCTTATATTGAAGAGTTTAAACTTATCTCCTTAACAAAAACCAAAAAACCTACTCTTATTATATCCCTTATTGGACATCTATCTTTGTTGTGTGTATTGCTGACAATCACTAGATAAATTTTCAGTGGCCTTGGATGTGTTGAAATGTTTGGGGAATGCTCATTAGGTTGCTTTTGGGCTTTTAGCAATAGCTAAAGTTTTAGAAATATTTGACAATATTTCTTTAAATAATAGAGAGTGTGTAGACCTTCTGAAAGGGATGCTTCACTTGGCTAAATTACTTAATAAGCTCAAAGATGTGGATGCTGATATGCAGAAAGAGATGTTAGAAAAAAATGTGTGAAGCTATTTATTTGATAGTAATCTAGTTCCTTTATCACATCCAACAAAGTATCCAAGTAATAAATAAACACTAAAGCTCAAAAAAAATTGATTTATTAAAGGATGGGTTTTAAAAGAGTCCCAAAACAATTACTCAAAAAAAAACCCAAAACTTAATTACATTGCGAAGAAAGAAAGGAACAAGACATCTTGACCATTACAATCGAGGGCAACCAGGGGTGCCACAAAAATGAACATGACCAAAAAGAGATGGGTCAATTGGACCCTATACAACAAAAAAATAGCAGACATGTCGACAAGGACACCGTGGTAAAAAGGACAAACTAGAATAGAAAAGACACATCAACAAAATTATCCCAAAGGTTTTTGTGATAGTCTCAAACCCGTAGAAGGAGCACTACTCTTTTGGATACCACTAGTAGTTGGGTTCGCTTCATCAGTATTTTGAGGTCCTTAATTTAGCGATATAGGTCATCCAATATCTTGGTTTCCTGGTTGTACAAAGTCTAGGCGGCCTTGGAAGCATTTGCAACAATGGTCAATGTCACAACCATTCCAACCATGGAATCAAGAATAGTCTTCTGATACATATTGGTGGTGAGCTCTCCAAGCGGTTTAGATAATTTCATGATAGATGGATTCTCCTCAATTTTCACCTTTACTAGTGAACTATCAGTCTTAATTTGCTTAAGCCTAGGGACTCATGCATAACCTCGATAGAGGCTTTGTATTTGATCCCAGACATGGAGGTTTTGGTGGAGCGATGATGTGGGGTGGAGCTAGGGTACGGGTTAGGGATAAGTTTATTGCCTTGTTTAGAGGGAACAAGGGAATCTTATTGAGCATCCTCATCACTAGAAACCTTGACATCATCTTGATTAGAACTCAGGGTTGTTTGGTTGATGGAAATATTGACAGCAATAATGGCTTTCTCAACTTGATTCTTAATGGAATGGTGGTAAAGTATGAGATGAAGCCCCTAATGAATGGGAAATGATGATTTATCTTTCTTGAAGCTATAAATAGAGAGATTCATGGAATGGAATAGGTAACACATTAGTTCCTTAAGGTCCCTTATATGGTTGAGGAATGCAAGGTGGAAGCTACAGAGGGGAGCATCGATTTTGTCCACAGTGAAAAACTATAGAACAGGGATGAGGGCATGGTCCCAAGATGCAGGGAGAGATTTTTGGACAACTCCACCATTTTCTAAAGTGAATATTTTACCTTTGTCAATGAAGTTGTTGATATCTTCCATCATGGAGTTCCAATCTCTATGAATGATGCGACCATCATTCAAAAATGTTGTAATCTCTATAAGAATTTTGATGCTTACTTTGAACTAAAATCCCTAAACAAAAACACTTCCCTTGTTTCAAGACCTCATGAATTCTTTAGACACCTCGACATCAATTTTGTTGAATTTCTTTAAGAAAGGAAGAAAACCATGGCTACCAAGGATGTCCTCTACAGTTGGGTCAAGTTGAAGTGATTCAAGCTCTAGGACAACCATAATCAATGGGCGTGAGAGATTTGCAAGGATGGGAAAACTTCTAACTATGAGGTAGGGATAGAGGCTCAAGTAGTGACGATGATGAGTGTCCCTGAGGGTGATTATATAATGCATGAAAATGGAGGATCCTTTGAAGGCTTGTAAAACATGCATGACAAAAAATATAGGAGTGGATTGAAACAAGAATCGTTGATGATGATTAATGCTTATGACTTTAGAAGCATATGCCCAAACACATAAATGGTTCACTCCATAGGGAAGGTACAACCAGCTCTGGGTCAAAGTAGGAGAGTCGATAGTGTATTGTGTATCTTGGAAATGGCTAAACCTAGAGTGATCTGGTGAAGAGAGTTGTAAATAAAAAGGTCATGGGAAAATGCAGGCGGTAAGAACAATCATGATGCAAAAGGTAAAGTAGGGTATTCCTACGCTGGAGGCGGGATAGGTGGTGGAAGGCTTGGGTTGGACACAAGGGTGAATGAAGTAAAGGTGGGAAGTGTGAAGGTTAGGAGAGCAGGGAAGATAGGTGGTAGGGGGCAAGGGCAAGTTCAAGGGGTGAGGGTGCAATGGAAGGGATAGTGAAGGTGAGGAGGATAATTAAGACAAGTGGCAGTGAGAAGGAACATTTCAAATATGATATGGGGCATGCTAGGAAGGACGAAGCAACGAGCGGTTGAGCAGGACCACAAACCTAACTTAAGATAAGGGGGATCAACCATTTGAAGACACATTGATAAGGGGTTTGGGGAAGGCCACTCATAAAACATGAGTGGATGCACATTGATACCCAAGTTAGCCATCAGGTCAGTGGTATGGTTCCCCTCTCTATAGATGTGTTGGATGATAACATTAGAGTGCCTACCCAAAAAATGCTTGGATTTCTGAATAAGGGTAGTCACTCTCCATGTTGGGATACTATCATTTTTGAGATGGTTGATAATATTTAGAGAATCTCCTTCAATGATCAGGTTGCAAGGGTGGTTGCTCAATATGGATAGCCCTTTGAAGAGGGCTCTAGCTTTGGTGACATGATTAGATTTGATGTCCAAATTTTCTATATAATCCAAGATGACCTTTCCTTTATGATCCTAACAATGCCACCGCCCCCTGATCTCCCAAGGTTGCCCTTAGCAACTCCATCCAAGTTAAGCTTTGACCAACCTGAAGGGGAGGAGACCAATTGACAATAGCTCTAGAAGGGATGGAAAAATGTGCAAGCTCAATCGAAAGGTTGAGATAAATACCAATGGAGGCTTCAAGACCAGGGTTAGAGGCTTTAGAATAGGGGACAAGATGAGCATTTTTGGTGGTGATACAAAGCACTCTGATTCCAACATATAAGACATCTTTGGAGGAGTTGAAAAATGGCTTTATTATTATGTTTGGCCATAGGTAATGACGAATATAGAAGAACCACAGGGTTTTAAGATGACTAATAAGGAAGGGATTGGACCATTGGGAAAGAAGATCAAGGATTGAATTCGGTTGAACCTAGCTTATGTTGAAGGTTGATAAGAGGTATTTGAGAATCTCTTTAGAGAAGAGGCACTCCAAGAAAAGGTGATGGATTGACTCCCATTTGGAATGACATAAGTAGCAGCAATTAGGAATGGTCATGCCTCTGATTAGGAGGTTCTCAATGGTCAAGATTTTATCTTGGGTTTCCAACCAAGATAAAAAGACGATCTTAGGGATGAGGTGTTTCCTCTAGATTGAGTTAACCAGAATTGAGTGATGAGCCCTAAAAATGCTCATTTTTGTACAAAATTTCCATATATATTGCAACATTTATTTTAATAGAAATATGTGTTTCTATGCAAATTTTATATGTATTTAATATTATATTACGTATATTGTCTAATATTTATTTTTAAGTGGATTATGTGTAAATACAGTGGATTTTATGGTATTTTGGTTTGTTTACGTCAAGGTCCTACTTGGACTTCGGGGCCTTTTTAAAACATGGGGGATTGATACGACTTCTCGTTCCTAGTATCTATCCCTCGATTTCGGGACGAATAGCAAACAGGAACCTAATCTCAATTATTGGGACCTGAGGGGCTCCCAAGAGCTCTTATCGACAGAGTCATTTGGCACCTCGATGTCGACTCATCACATCCTGGGGTTTGCTCAGATCATAAGCTTTGAAAATAGAGAGCTAAATGAGCCTCTATTTATAGGCATTTTGGGGCCCTGGGACTGATAAGTAACGGGGGAGAACTTTCCATTTATGATGAAAATTTGAAGGTAGAAATATCTGCAATAAAACAGTGATGAAGCGCTAAGTCAGGCGCCTGACTCCTGTTTAAGCACCCAACTCTTGTTTGACGCTTAACTACCGAGCACCTAATTTCCATTTGGTGTTTGACTATCAAGCGCCTAATTCATGTTAGGTGATTGACTCTCGTTTTGGCACCTGCTTCCTAACTTCTACAGATAAGGTGCTTAATTCCCATTGATGCAAAATTATGACATGACTCCTATTGTTAGTAAAATAGAATGGTGATTTCAGCGATGGATGCGGATAGATTCTCAATAGCAACACCAAGGAAACGTCAAAGATCATCAATTATCTATTTTTAGCAGTAATGTAAAATATCAATGTAATCAAATAAGAGTATAAATATCAGACGTATTCTGTTCTGATAAAACAAAATACGTTGATTGGTCTGAAACTGATATTTTATTCGATATCCTTCATTTATGCATATTGTTGTAAAATAAGAATCTAAATTTGATTTACCTTCATGATGTAACAGGGCATGGCAACATATCTTATAAATATGTAGGTCACCCTTGAAATAAAGATCCTAGATCTTTTTTGTAACTTTCTCTGTTGTAAATTAATAAAATACACCTATGTATTTTCATCCATATTCTTTAGTATCTGATATATGATTGAATGAGAGCGAAATATGCTAGAAGAATGGGCCCACTTTCAACAGTATTCCTCCCTTCTATTTTCTTGTTTTCTATCATTTTTAATCTAGTTTTTAGTTTTTTGTACTTAGCTTAATTTTTGTTATTTCCCTTGTTTTCAATAATTTCTAGCAAGTGTGCAATTTTGGTTTCTGAATATAGTTTAGTCATGTATTTGATAAGGTAGGATAGATTAGTGGTTTGTAAAATAAACTAGAACTACAAAGAAACAACAATACCCTCCAAACCATAAATATGAGAGACTCATCTCATTAGAGGGAATTACAAGTATTGTGCAAGGTTGCTCATAAGTTTACGAGTTGCCTCGGGTTGACAAATTAAATGAGGTAATGAATATGAATGTAGAAAACTAACCATTTTTTGCCCAAAATTTTGGCATCATTGCTAGGGAGTAGCCTATTGTAATTTCTTGTTTTGAAGGAAGCATGTTAGTAGTAGTTTAGGTTGCTTTCTATAGAACCTCCATTTTAGCTTTGTATGAGTCTGCCTAAGAATAGAGGACTGGATGGTTGTTTTGTTAATATTATATATATATATATATATATATATATATATATATATATATATATCTCAAAAGTCTTCTCCTTTAGCTGTACCTGATCCTAATATTGAAACCTCTCCTTCACAATCTCCACCTATGCATTAGATTGAACATCTAGTATTTGCATAGGATCCTTCTGAAACAAATCAACAAAATCTTAGAGAAGGATCAAAGATAAGTAGAGTTCAATATGAGAAAGACTTATTGAACCTTCAATGTTGGCAAGCAGTTAGAGAAGGAACTATATCAAACACAGATTTAGTAATCCTTCTATAGGATAATAGAAATGAATTAGAAGCCTTGAAAGTTGCTTTGAATGTAACTGGTGTAGATACCCTATTCTTAGACAAGATGGTTGATGCAGAGGAAGCATCCACTAGTTTTAATTTTCCCATAGGAGAGGTATGAGGAGACCACAAGATGAAACATATCTTCCCTGCCCACCTTCCAATATTTAGAGGACTACCAAAAGAAGATCCAGATCTGATATGTTTAAATTTGATGTCCTATGCAGATCAATGGATTATACAATTGATGCCCAAAAACTAAAGTTGTTCCCTTCCACTCTTGATGATTCATCTTTATTTTGGTTCATCAGTTTGAGGAATAAACAGATAACTACCTAGGATGAACTGAAGAAAATTTTTCTAGATCAGTACCAAAATTTTGGCAAAGCACGTGATGCAAAAGAATAAGTCCTAGATATGACACAAAAGGAAGGAGAATATATGGAGGAATATTGAGATAGGTTCAACTTCAATTTGCAAATATCACCCCATTTGAAACTAGGAGACAAGTCCCTAAGAAGTATTTTCTTAAAGGGACTTACAAATGAATCTTTGAAAGCCTTAAACATGATTTTTGGAGGGGATATTTATCAACATCAAATGAATGATATTCGATAGTTGTGTTGAAACTTTTCAAGGAGGAAAGGTAATTTGACCCCTAGAAATATCAAATAATAAGCCACTATCACTAAAATAGAAATAGGCAATATGCTTGAAGACCTCAAGAGCGATATGTTATCATATCTGGATCTCCAAATGAACACCCTTCTGCGTCAAAAAAAAAGCAAAAAAATGAGGCAGCATTGGCCTACTTTTGTCCTAAATGCAAGGGAAAACACCCTAGAAATGAATGTCCTAAAAATAAAGTTTGAGTGTGTGTTGTATGTCAAAAGGATCATAAAATAAAGCTATGTCCATAGTTATCAAAACCTAGAGAGGAAACTGAGGTAGAAAAATCATACTTCATGGATAATAGGAGAAACTGGAAGCAGTCTCCTATGGAAAACAACATGCTGACAGGAATGCCATATTATGGGGACAGTAATTATTAGAACCAAGGTCAAGTTCAGCCACCCAACATGGGCTAGTGGGGATATCAACCTTGGAATTAGTATCCCCAAGGATAAAATCCTTACAACCCCTATCCATGGATGCAATACCAGTAGCCTAGGTAGTAGTGGAGAAACCATAAAGCTTGGAATAAAAACCCACAACATGTTGCTCTAGTTTCACTATGTCCAACCCTGTTAGCTCCTCCTAATTTTAGGCCTGCTCAACTGCCAACATAGCCTACAACCAATCCAAATAACAAACAACAACCAACTTATCAAATGGATAATAAGATGTACCCCATGTAAAATATTAAAGTATATTGTAGTTTAATACAATTAAGGTTAGGGAACAAGTAGGTGTAGAAGTGACTCCTCTGGTAGAAGAGGAGGAAAAAATAGAATTAGGAAAATAGGAATCACCTCTTATAGTATAAGTAGAATAAAATCAACACCTGTAAATAACAAGTAAGGGGTTGCACATTTTCACAAAGGTTGCAAGAACCCAAGAAGCCAATACAGTCAAAAATTTTATATTCTCTTTAGTCTAAAGAACCTGACAGTCACAATCCCTCTCTTTCAAACCATCATAGATGTTTCTATCTATGGCAAAGCCATAAGAGAATCGTGCCTGAAGAAACTAGGAAAAAAAACTATAAATTCAATCAGTTTGGTAGGTCAGTTAGCTGATCTTATGTTAGGGAACACCTATAGCCAAAATACTCAGATTCGGGGAGCCCTATTCTAACTGTACAAATAGAAGGTTATGTTTTACCCAATACATTAGTAGATTTGGAGGATACCATTTATGTCATGCCCAAAGAAACCATACAAAAGCTTAAATTGTCTAACCTAAAGCCAACCAAGACTATTTTGTAGTTGGTAGATAGGTCTACAGTGCTCTCAGAGGGAATTTTGGAGGACATCACTGTTATAGTGGATGCATGGGAGTATCCAACAGATTTCTTAGTGTTACAATCCAAGTCTAGGTTGGGTGGATATCTATTAATCTTAGGTAGACCTTGGTTGGCAACATTTGATGCTTATATAAGCTATAGAGATGGGAAAATGACCATTTTTTATGGTTATAACATAAAAATTTGATCATCCATCCACTTGCACAATATGCTAAATTGTTGGGAGAACCTAAAGATGAAAACCAAAACTTTGGTGGTCTATCAATGATCCAATCTATCATGACACTTGATGAGTTGGAAGATGAGAGTGATGAGGATAGGATAATATCAAACTTTTTCCAAGGAGAACCCTCATGTCCTCCTCTAGAGTTGCCATTAGTAGGGGTAAATACCACCATATACAACAAATTGAAGTTACACCTGGAAGAGTCTTAAGCATAAATGATGGATTGACAACTGATCAATAGAAAGTAATGGTATTTCTTTGTTTTCTCTCACCCATCCAAAAGTAATGATGATTAGGGATAAATATCAATTTGCAATCAATATTTATCTTTATTGAAATATCTTAGCATTAAATAATCATTTTTGTGTGCAAAAGTCTCCATATTGCATTAATGACCCAGGGGTGTGTGATGTGGAGAAATATTTGGGTGGAAATGTGGCAGGGCTAGGCTAGGCTAGGCTAGGTGAGGTGGAAGGCTAGGCTAGTCAAAGTAGACTAGGTGAGGTGGAGGCTTTTAATTAAATCAATATTAGATCTAATTAAATATGAAATTAGCCATAAAGCACAATTTGACCAAAATATTGACTTTTTGACCATAAAGTGATTTTTGACTATGGGAAAGGTTTCAACATTAGTTGAGTTGGCATGAGGTCACATGAGGACCTAGGGTTAAGTGTAGGAAAGGGCTTAGCTAGCCCAAAGGGGCTAATAATGATGAATAGTATTTTTGGGTCAATTTATGCAATTTTCAATGGTTTTGCACAAATTAACCGTGGAGATAGGGAGAGGGACAATGTGTGATTTTTTGGTGTCTACATTTTACCCCTTTTTTACTGGAGTGTGTGAAACATGGTTTAGTACAAAAACTGATGATATGGATTGATGATGATTGATGGTTTGTGAAAGAGACGCATTGATAAAAAAATGGTTTTGCAAATGATTGCTTTTGGGGGGAAATCGCATGATTGCCTTGCACTATGATCAATTGGAAATGTTTCAATTTTGGACGAAACAAGATGTTTCATTATGAATGTGCGCTTTGTCTGGTAGAACTTTTAAACTGCAAATCCTGATGGTGAAATCAACTTATCTCACTCATAAAACGGATATATGCAAGAGACAAACTTATTGTGATGCTCGTATGGTGGTTGTGTGATGGATGTGTGATGGATGTAATGGCAGTAGTGATTTCGGCAGAGTTTCGATATGCAAAAGTGAGTTGTTATAAAATATCTCAGCCATCCAAAAGTAATGATGATTAGGGATAAATATCAATTTGCAATCAATATTTACCTTTATTGAAATATCTTAGCATTAAATAATCATTTTTGTATGCAAAAGTCTCCATCTTGCATTAATGACCTAGGCGTGTGTGATGTGGAGAAATATCTAGGTGGAAAGGTGGCAGGGCTAGGCTAGGCTAGGCTAGGTGAGGTGGAAGGCTAGGCGAGGTGGAAGGCTAGGCTAGTCAAAGTAGACTAGGTAAGGTGGAGGCTTTTAATTAAATCAAGATTAGATCTAATTAAATATGAAATTAGCCATAAAGCACAATTTGACCAAAATATTGACTTTTTGACCATAAAGTGATTTTTGACTATGGTAAAGGTTTCAACCTTAGTTGAGTTGGCATGAGGTCACATGAGGACCTAGGATTAAGTGTAGGAAAGGGCTTAGCTAGCCCAAAGGGGCTAATGATGATGAATAGTATTTTTGGGTCAATTTATGCAATTTTCAATGGTTTTGCACATTAATTAACCGTGGAGATGGGGAGAGGGACAATGTGCAAATTTTTGGTGTCTATAGTTTGCCTCTTTTTGTATTGGAGTGTGTGAAACACGGTTTAATATAAAAACTGATGATATGGATTGATGATGATTGATGGTTTGTGAAAGAGACGCATTGATTAAAAAATAGTTTTGTGAATGATTGCTTTTGGGGGGAAATCGCATGATTGCCTTACACTGTGATCAATTGGAAATGTTTCAATTTTAGACGAAACAAGATGCTTTTGTTAACTTTTACTTCTGATTGATTGATGAGCTCATTTGACGAAATTTGATAAATTGTTGGAGCCTAAGGTAGAACTTCAGGATCTTCATTCACAAGTGGTCTTACGCCTGCCACTTATGATGATTGGAATCCATGCAGTATCTACAAGCAGAGGCATTTTAATATTTGGTAAATATCGTTTTGTTTTTAATTGGAATTTCGGTCTTTGACATAATCATTAGCAAAATATTTTGTAGGCATTTTTTGTATCCATGATTGGAATGATTTTGATTGTTTGATCGTGTGCAAGGTGGATTTCGGTATGATTGATGATAACCCCCTCAAGTGGTGGATTGGCGATGTTGGCGAGGCAAAGTGGAAATTTGGCGATGATGGTGAGGTAGAACGGCGATGCGACGACTGATGAAGATGTGAAACAAATGTAAAAATATGGAATAAAAATCAAGAAACTCAATGCCTGGATAGCGTTTATGGTGAAATATGATGTGGATGGGCAAAATTGGAGGTCTAACGGTCAGTTCACACGTCACATGTACGAACCGTATGGTTTGCACCCTGGGGTGTGAACTAGTCGGTTCGCATGTGTGGCATACGAACCCGTCGAAAATTGCATATTTAATATGAAAAATTAATGTTTGACGACATTTTTTGCATGCGAATGGAGTGGGAGAGGAAAACGGGAGGACAGGAACGAAACAAAATGTTTTTAGATTTGCGCATTGGATGGGACAAGATGGCGAGTACGTCGAGGAGTGCGAGCACGGGGGCGAAAATGCCTGAGGTAGGTATTTTTTTGGCTTTCTCGGCATGTGTGGATTGGGGGGTTTAAAACAAAACTTTTTGCTTTTAACATCGTGAAACGAGGGCAGGGGTAGGTAATGAGTAAAATTTGTAGACAACGTGAGAAAACTACCAAATGGATATCCTGATCTGCTTTTGTTTTTTTTCGTTTTGACTTTTGGTGCATCGGGATGTGTGCATGGGATGGGTTGTGGATGGTATGCGTGAAAAAGTGCATGTGGGTGGGCATGTAGAGGAAAACGGAGTGATAGAAAATACTAATGGGCCAAATGGGTATCCTGATTTGCCTTTCTTTTTTTGCTTTGACCTTGTTTTGACTGATTTGTTTTGTGTTCCTGGGAGGGTTTTGTTCATCTTTTTTTGCATTTTTGACACGTGTAAAAACTCTTTTCTAGCAAGTATGTGGTACGGCTGGAATCAGCAAAAAATTTCGCATCTAGCAGTACTTTTTTTGTCAGTTTTCAGAGGTTTGTACCCCTGGGGTGCGAACCATGCAGTTCGCACGTGTGAGGTGCGAACCATACAGTTCGTACATGTGGGGTGCAAACCAGGATTTTATGGTAGTTTTGGACTTTCTAGAGCTATTTTTTGTAAATGTTTGGCAAATTGATGAGTTCTTGTCAGCTGTTGCCTATTTTTAAGAAATTTTACATGTTTTTCGTATTACGTGTGATTGTACAATGTGATGGGATCTAATATGTGAATGAGGAACTACATTAAGTGTATATGTACATCGATCCAATTTTGATCTAGTGATGCTTAAAATTAGTAAAACAAATGTATGCATTTATTTTACCTATCTATATATACAAATTATGTACAAATATGTGAGTAATTTCTAACATGTGATGTGTATTATAGCAGGTGAAGAAGGTTTTTACCCGTCATTGACTCCGGACTTGTAGGAAGGAGTTGGAGGATTAGTGGAGGGAGGCATATGTAGAGTGGCTTAAGAAAATGGGGCTTTATGGAGTATGGGTAATTTGCGAGGTTCATTTGAACCACGCATATATGGCCATGCTCTATGAGAGGTGGGATCCTGACAGGAACACCTTTCATTTACAGATCTAAGAGATGGCAGTGACATTAGAGGACATCTACCGGATATATCGATTGCCTATTGATGGTGTGACGGTGATGGTGGCGGGGAAGGAGGCACGAGATGGGATTTTGGAAAGGGCCTTTGGGGAGAGGTAGAGGCGAGTAGAGACGATTAAGGGGGTGGACTATATGTACTATTGGCAAAATAGGGAGAGGTGGCTCTCGTTGCGGCATGCGATGGCAATGTTGCTAATCGTGAGTCATGCGCTACCAGATGCTTCAGGGGTGAAATTCCCCTGGAACATGATGGGGGTTTTGTGTGACATGATGGAGCGGGGGCGATGATATGCTTGGGAACTTACACTTTTGAAACATGTGTATCATGATCGACATGAGGTGGTGCGGACTGACAGGACTGTATTGAGTGTGTTGCCATTGCTACACATATGGGTATGGAAGCACACTACTATTTTGAGGCCTACAAATCTGTCGTATGATGCACATGCTCACGAGGGGCGTGAGATGCCCTATGCAAGGATATGGTAGGAGGATATGGAGAGGAAGAGGAGGGAGCGTGCGGGGGATTTGATGCACCATAGGGAGGAGTTGGGGAGATTGAGAATGGAGCACATTATATGGAGGTCATGGTGAGTAGGACCTAGCTGGGACCAGGATGCCTTGAATTTGGTATGCATTCGACGTGGGAGGTGGGTGGTGGGGAATTACTCAATAGAGGTCAAGTTATTTCCATTTTCTCGGGTGCAACGATAGTTTGGATTGGTACAAGGGTGACCTGAGTTGCCTATGGAGATTTATAGGGTGAGGGGGGAGAGGGGGCCACAACCTGTAGTGCCACCCTTGGATTTAATTCTAGATGAGGTGATTGATGTCTCAGATATGGACAATGTCGAGACGACCGTAGAGTATGAGGTGTGGTAGTCGAGGTAGACTTGGGAGCCCAAGCGGGGCATGGTGGATGGGTGGGTGGATGTAGTAGGAGTGCTTCTCGATGTAGGTCTACCTATAGGGGCGATAGCAGTGACATCGAAGGAGGTCCAGGCAAGGTCACTCAATCTTGGAGAGGAGGAGGAGGCTGAGATGGACCAGCTGATGAGGTGAGTGAAGCCTTGACATGATGGCTAGGATATGCTAGTGAGTGATAGTGGCATGGGGCCATCAGTCGATGGTGGAAGGGCGGAGGTGGTTGGGACCAAGAAGAGGGAGGATAATCCTATGATGGAGTTTGATGATTGGATGTTTAGACCGATGGGTGGTGTTGATGGAGATATGGGGTATGTTGGTGTGGGGGGTATTGGAGATGTATGTTTATAGGATGTGGAGGATGATTTGGATGAGTGTGATTTTGGTGGGGATTTGGCAGCCACAATTGAGGCAAAATGCAAGGTAATGGCTCTAAGGAGGGAGGTAAATATTCATAGAAATAAGCTTCTTGATACCGAGTTGGATTGGGCAGTGCATAGCTTCGGGATAGATGCAGAGAAGGAGGTGGAGGCGGACCTAAGGGCTACTTTGGATGAGCATGATGAGGCTAGGGTTCACATCGAGGAGATGGCACGAGAGGTGGAAGTACTCAAGATTGAGCGGAATGGTCTTAGGTGCGAGCATGATACCATTCAAGGAGAGTGAGATGATATGATTGAGATCATAGGGTGATTTCAATAGTTGTTAGATGAGGTACGGGCAAAGATAAAGGTCATGAAGGCCTGTCATGTGGTGCGGGTTGCAGAGCTAGAGTAGACTATACGGGTGACACAAGAGGCGAGGGAGAGGGTAGAGCAAGATATTGCTCAATTGGGAGATGTAGTTTCGTAGCTGCAGGTAGTGCGAAAGGATGTGGCACGATTGTATGAGGGTAACCGCTGGTTGTTGGTGATGAATGCCAAGGAGGTGGGTATGAGTGTGAGGTGCGAGGGGGAGCTGGCGGTGTGTGGGATAACTATCCTTGACTATGATATATCACTTGCCTCATCATTTTTATAGCCATAGTAGAGCGCACCATCAGTTTGTGATAGGGTACAGGCGATGGTGACACCTACAATGTCATAGGCACCAGTAAGGATGGGACCACCTGGATAGGTGGAGAGGATGTGAGTGGGGGATGTTGGAGAGGCAAAGTCATCCCAACGGGTAGTTTAAGGATGCGATGCAGGCAAGGGGGCGGGAAGACCTCAGGGGGGCAGCAACCATGAGGGCTTGTGGGATCAATAGGTGCCTGATTGTTTGGATTTTTTTGTTTTTTATAGGATCTCATGAGGAGCAGATTATTTTTGTGGGGAGATGTACTTGATTATGGTGCATTCCTTATTGTAGCTGGATGGCAGTTTTGCGAATGATTATGTATAGATATGGATATGTGATGATGTTTCTGTAAGGGCGCACACATTTTATTGTAGCCTAAAGGCATAGATTTTTGATATATATATATATATATATATATATACATATGATATTCTTTGGCACTTTTGTGTGTGTTTCGTATTTTTGATGATGTATTATTTGGATGCAATGATGGTTAAGTACATGTGAATGTGATATATTAGATGCTTAAAGTAATTGGTATGGATGGTATAAACTAATGTAGTATGAGATAACAAAGTAAATGAATTGCTTAGGGATAGAATTTGCATCATTGCAGTATTCAATTGATGTGTTCCATTCCATTATTTCAAGGAATTTAGATAGGAGTCATGCCATGTGGTGAGTCAAACACTATAGTTTGTAGAATCAAACACATTGACTAACTGAGCGATATTTGTGAAATATTTTCTAGGCTATCTTGGTAAACAAGACCTCAATGTTGGATTTGTGTGTGTAGAGTGATGTTCAGTTAACCATTTTGGAATAGGGTGGGTTATAACTGTATGCCAACTTAGCCTGTATGCTAGCTCATTTGTAAATATCGAAGGATTGTAGGGATTCAAGCTGATAATATATCGAGGTCTTCCCTTTTGTTTTTTGCCCCGATGTAAAAGATTTTCTTGGGTGTTCTTTTATTCTTCTTTCTTTGTTTGTTTTTGTGTGCCTTTTGTTTCTCCTCTTTCTTTTCTCATTTTTTTTTTGGATACTTGCTCAGATTAGATGTAGAGCAAGGGATTTTTATTTCTTTTGCTTTTTTGGGATACTTGCTCAGATTAGATGTAGAGCAAGGGATTTTATTTGGGAGGTGGGAGCTTGTCCTTTTTTCATTCCTCCGGTTCGAGAGAAATCATGTGAATGATTTAATGAGCAGAGTTATTTTTGCTAAGCATCAACTAGCATGCAACGTAATCATCCCTATTTCCATAATGTTATTAGTGTGTAAGACGTGCTTGTAAATCTAGCATTGAGAGCAAGGTAACCAAGGGAAGTCTAGGTAGTGCTTTCATAATATGCCAACTTTTAGATGGTGGTTGATTATATAACTATTTGTGGGTGAAGCAATAAAAATAGTTCTCTAATCTGGTCTCCTGAAAAGGGGTTTGGGCATCAAACTTTTTATGCTAGCATGTGCATTTTTAATTCCCCAAGCGTGGTATTTACAATGGAGGTATATTGCTATGAAGTGAATGCATATGAAATGTGCAATATGATAGTGGATGATATCGGATATTTAGATGTGAGGGTGCCCCAATATTATAAACAATGGAGAGGGGCACTAATGCAGGCGGAGAATGGGACGAGGAAGACAAGAAAGGAAAGATAAGGAAAAGAGAAAAGAATGAGGAGAGAAGAGAAGAAAAGATACTCATCAAAGGTATGTAGTCACTTGAAGAGTGACCATACAACATTGAGAAGTACTTATAGAGAAAGAAGAGAAAAAAGAAACTTATCAAAGGTATGTAGCCGCTCGAAATGTGACCATACAACATTGAGAAGCACTTATAGAAAAAAAAATGAGATAATGGAATAATTGAAGAATGAAGAAGAGAAATAAGATGAAAGGTATGTAGCTGCTCGAAGTGTGACCATACATCATTCATCATAGAATAATAAAATGAAAAAATAAGTAGGCAAGAAGAAAATGTGAATGAAGAATAGGAATCTATGCAAATTGAGGTTAATGTCGTAGAATCTCATAAACAATGGAAGTGTTTTTATGTGATTTATTTTGAGGTTTTGTTGTTTTTTTTTTATATACACAAACGTACAAATGCTGATGAGCCATGATGCCTACATCTAGGCGTAAAATGCTTGAAGATGAATAATTTTGATGGGTTCCAGCTTGACAATGCCTTCTAAGTTAGCCAGGTGATATGCCCCAAAGCCAAATTTTTGAGTAACCATGTATGGGCCTAGCCAATTGGGTGTAAATTTATCACGAAGATGGCATGGTTGGCTATTGATTTGCTGGTTCTCTTTGAGGACCAAATCTCCAACTTGGAATTCATGTTGGTGTACCTTTGAATTATAGGCACGTCGAATATGGTCTTGATAAACACGTGTGTGTTCAATGGCATGAATGCGACATTCATCTAAAAGGGTTAATTGATCTAATCGAGCTTGACGAGCCATGTCATCATCAATGAATTCTTGCATGGAAACCCTTAAGGATGGTATTTCAAGCTCCAAAGGCATGATGGCTTCAGCACCATAGACAAGAGAAAATGGGGTTGCCCTAGTTGGAGTTTGAATACTGGTTCGGTATGCCCATAATGCTAAAGGTATTTGATTGTGCCAATCACGGTGTGACTCTACAATGATTTTGCGAAGAATGGCGATGATGGTTTTGTTGGTTGCTTCAGCTTGACCATTACCCTGGGGGTAGTATGGAGTAGAAAAGTTGTGTTGGATGTTAAATTTTTTGCATAAAGCACGCACATTCTTATTCTTGAATGGTGTACCATTGTCAGAGATGATTTTTGATGGGATGCCAAAGCGACATATGATGTGTTGTGTGATGAATTCGATGATTTTGGTACCTATTGTTTGGACTAATGGGATGGCCTCAACCCATTTTGTAAAGTACTCAGTGGCAGTGATGATGAACTTGTGGTTGTTGGATGAGGCAGGAGTGATTTTATTGATAAGGTCAAGATCCCATTGTGAAAATAGCCAAACGGATTGAATTGGTTGGAGAGCCTGAGAAGGTAAGTGTGTAAGATTAGCGTGATGTTGGCATTTGACACACTTTTTAACATAGGTACAACAGTCATGCTCCATTGTGGGCTAGTAATAACCCATTCATAAAATATGTTTGGTAATGGCCATGCCACTAAAATGGCCACCACAAGTACCATCATGAGCCTCTTGAGTAATACGTTGGGCTTTGAAAGGCTCAAGATAGTGTAGTAAGATGCCATCATAACTTCGCTTGTATAGGATATCACCTAGCAATGTATAGTGAATGGCACACAATTTAAAATCTCATTTGTGAGTATGATTTAAATCTAGTGGTAGAATACCGAGCTTGATGTAGTCCTTGACTTGGGAAAACCATGGGTCATGTGGATGAGTTTCGATGATATTGATGCCATCGTCCTGAGAAGGCGGCTTGGTGGAGATGGCAAAATGGAAAAGGGTGTGAATGGACACGTGATTTGTGTGGGAGAGTGGCTTTTATGGAATGAGGGAGCCTAGGGAGGCCATGGTATCGACAAAACGGTTTATGGAGCGTGGGGTAGTGGTGATGTCATACCACTCAAATTGGGCCAATAGATCTTCAACTACCTGTTTGTATTGTTGCAATACTGGGCAACGACATTGCCATTCTTCCTTGATTTGATTCACAATGAGGAGGGAGTCACCAAAGATGTCTAGGCGACGAATGTGCATGGAGAGCTCTTGCTCTAGGCTAAGGATAAGAGCCTCATATTCAACATTATTATTGGTGCATGGAAATCCTAACTTGAAAGAAAAGGGGGGGGCTCCCCTTGTGGTGTGAAGAAGACTATTTCGGCACCCCCAGTGTGTATGTAGCGGGAACCATCGAAGAACAAGGTGAGTTTGACATTGGATTCAAGTTCTATGGGTCCTTCAGTTTTGTTGATATGAAAGACTGAATCATCTGATAGTTGGATAAGCATTGGGGTATCACTTGGTAATGGGGCCTCAGCCAATTGATCAACAATAACTTGGCCTTTGATAGATTTTTGGTTGATGAATTCAAGATCGAATTCAGTGAGGAGCATGATCCATTTGGCTGTATGGCTATTGTGGTAACTCATTAGCATGTAACAGAGTGAATTATCATAGGCGACCACGTAGGTAGTATGGCTGAGCATGTAGTGTCGTAACTTCTGTGTGGCAAAAACAACAACAATAAAAAGTTTTTCCATGTAGGCATACCATGTTTTGTAATCAATTAGGGTGCGACTGATGTAATAGACAGCTTACTCTTTGTCATTCTCATTCTTTTGGGCAAGGAGTGTACCTAGTGCAACATCGATAGTTGAGACATATAAATAGAATGGGTGGTCTGGATGAGGTGGGGTGAGGACGGTGGCAATGTGAGGTAGGCTTTGATGGCATCAAAAGTGGTTTGGAATTTGTTATCCCACTTGAAGGGGACCCCCTTTTGGAGAAGGTGATTGAATGGCTGACACTTGTCAGATAACTGGGCAATGAATCATCGGATGGATTGGATTCGTCCTTGTAAACCACGCAATTGCTTGAGATTTGTAGGGGGAGGCATGTCAATGATGGCTTGGACTTTGGGGGGATCTACTTCAATACCTCTGTGTGAGATAATGAAACCTAATATTTTTCCAGTGGTGACACCAAAGACACATTTCTTCGATTTCAATAGGACATTATGTTCTAAAATGCAATCAAAGATTTGTCGTAGATCTTCCAGATGTTGACCACGAGTTTTGGATTTAGCAATGAGATCATCCACGTAGTTTTCAAAACATTTGTGCATCTTGTCATGGAAAATGTATGTCATGGTGCGTTGATAAGTTGCCCCAACGTTTTTGAGGCCAAAAGGCATGACTTTGTAACAAAAGGTCCCCTAGGGGGTTGTGAAGGAGGTCTTGTGTTGGTCCTCTAGATTGACACGAATTTGATTATATCCTAAAAAACCATCCATGAGGGACAATATTTCATGTCCAGCTGTAGCATCGACCAACGTGTAGATATTAGGGAGTGGAAAATTGTCCTTGGGACAAGATTTGTTAAGATCCCTAAAGTCTATGTAAATGCGGATACCACCCTTGGGTTTACTGATAGGAACCATGTTGGAGACCCACGTAGGGTAGTCAATGGGGATAATAAAATCAACATCAAGGAGTTTTTGTAACTCCTCCTTGACCATAAGGGCCACAATAGGATGCATGCAGTGTAACTTTTGTCGTACAGGTTTGGCGTTGTTGTCGAGGACAAGGTTGTGCACCACAAGAGATGAATCGAGGCCAGGCATATCCTGATATGACCAGGAAAATACCTTGATGTAATGATGTAGGAATTATGTAAAAAGCTTTTGCTCTTATTTTGAAAGTTTGGCGATGAGAAGGACAATGTGTGGATTATCAAGTTCACTGCCAATATCAACTTCAATAGTATCTTCAACAAGCATGTGAGAACCATCATGGAGTTGGGAGGGAATGCGGATGAGATGAAGGTCATCAACAGATTCGAGAAGTGGACATTCATCGTCGAGATAAAAATCAGCATAATGAATCCAAGGGATGTGAGGTGGAATTGTGGGTAATGGTGCACTAGCGAAGCGAAGCATGTGGGGAGTTGGAAGGAAATCTGTGACAAATGGGATGGAGGAGATATCGTCGAAATCAACGAAATCATCGATAGGAGGTGGGATGTAGTTAGGTTGATGTGGGTAGTGAAGGGGGCATAGAGGTTGATGAAAATCATGTTGACCGATGCAGTGTAAATGGAGGAGGTGGGTGAGGAAGGTTTTGAAGAATCAAAAGAGGATAGGAAGAAATCAGGAATCGGCTGGTGGCGACCAGGATTCAATACCATGGGTGGCAAAGGTGAACAAGAAATTTGGCATCGAGATGGGATGGTTTCATGAATGGGGAAAAATGGAATGGTAGGTAGAGAGGATAGTGATGGAGAAGGATGGTATGGATCAACAAGCTAGGGTGAAGTGGTAAGTAAGGAGGGATCGACTGGTAAGGGTGGATCAATAGGTGCAGATGGATCGATGTTGAGGTATGTGAAGTGGTAGACAAGGGTGTCGATTTCTTGTGGTGAAAGGGGCTCATGGGGTGGAGAGGGTGGAAATAACATGGAGGGTATGTCGATTGTGGAATGATGGGAAGAGCTCTTATATGGCATAGTGGATTCAAATTCCTCGTCAAGCAAGAGATCAAAAGGATTAAGATCCAGATTGGGAAAATCCTGCTCAATATTGTGAATTATGACTGGGTTATAACCGACCCCAGATCGATCGATGGGAAGGCAAGCAGGAGGATTGATATAGGAATGACATCCTTGTTCATATCTCTCGATTCCATATCTATGCTAGTTATACCAATACAGATAATTCTAGGTAAAGAGAGGATTAGACATGTGATTGAGATTGCTGCAAAATTTGGTTTGTGGTGGTAGAGGTGTTGGTGGTAATATTGATGAGTCAAGGCCTCCATAGACAAAGTTCATGGAATTATTGGAAGGACCAATAGGAACTACTGGCCCAATAATAAAAGGCACATCACGAGGTCAGCCAAAATCATGAGTAGTTTAAAATTTGGATTGTGAAACTCGAGAATTGGTAATGTTATATTCACCAGTATCAAGTGTGGTCATGTGGATGGAAACATGGGGAGGAGCAGTGCGCTCGGGTGGAGGAGAGGATCCCTTGTGTGGTGGTGGAGATGGTGTAGCAGGCAGAGGGGAAGTGCTTGGCGAGTTGTGTGCATTGGTATAGGTGGACTGGGCTAATTGATCATTAAGTTGAGCAGCACATTGTGCCCACTCATAGCATTCAACTGGGGATCCAGTGATAGGATGAATAGCATGGGGAAATTATGTTGGAGGCGTAGGAGAGGAGGTGGATGAACAAGGGACTACACGCGCCTGTGCTGGTCGTGACACAAAGCAATGAGTAGATGGATGTGGCATAGGAAGGAGAGGTGTAGTGTTGGATGAGGGTGGTGGGGTTGGTATAATAGAAAAGGTAAATGGTGGCGGAGTGAAGGATGATGAAGCACTATGGAAAAAATGAGGAGCAGAAGGTGGTAGTGGAGGTTGAGGTGGGTTGGATGAAGTGGAAGCAATATTTCTTAGGTTGGGTGCAGGGGGTGGTTGTGATGATTGTGGATAGGTGTTGTTGAGTGTGCAGTGTGAGACGGGGGCGAATTGTGTAGATGATAAGGATGGACCAGGTGGAAGGCTGATGATATTGTAGAATTCGAAGGGATCACCGACAACGAGGATGCAATGGACTAATCCATTATGAACATATTTGATACAATGATGGAGTGTGGAAGGGATGCATTGCATGTCCCGAATCCAAGGTCATCCTAATAGGATGTTATACTGCATCTCGCCTTCGATAACATGGAAGAGAGTGGAAATGGTTTTGGCACCCGCCTTGATGGGCAAGACAATAGTACCAACGATGGGATGCATAGAGCCATCAAAGGCTTGAAGATCCATGGATGGTGTGGTAATATGGAAATGGGGAAGGCAAAGGTGATTTAGGGTAGCTATAGAAATGATGTTGATGGATGAACCAGTATCGATGAGCACGCACTTATAGGTGACGGTATTGATGGAGGCTTGAATATGTAATGGAGGATCCGCTCCATCACCTACAACTTCTATAATTTCATGGTCATGGAAGATAATAGAAGGTTGTAGGCATCTCTGGACATTGCCAACAAATTTGGCAAAGGAGTCTGCATTATGGGTGTCAAGATCGAGAGAGCGGAGGATAGAATCAAGGGCTTCACGATGAGGTGGGGATTGTTGTAGAAGGTCATAAATGGATAACCTTGTAGGGGTGGTGTGGAGCTAGTGAGAAAGACTACCACGGATGGTGATGACATTCCATGGAGGAGGTGGGGGAACTGGGTGTGATGATGGAGGTTGTGACTGGTGGTTGTTGAGATGTAGGGGGTTGTTGAGGGGCTGTAGGGGATTGTTGAGGTGCTATAGGGGGTGGATAACGTTGATTGCAAGTGGCGATATTGATCATACCCATAAAGCCCTACTGGAAAGGATCTCAATTAACCTAATTAACCTGGTGTGGATAATTTTGGGATGAATTACCCCCATGCTCGGGTAAGGGATTTTAAAATATCCCCAAGTTTTGATTTTGTGGTGCAAGGGGGTTTGAGACCTGAATAGCGCCTCGATCGATAAGGTCTTGGACAGCATGGCAAAATATGAGGCATGAATCAATGGTGTGGCCATGTTGTCGATGATAATCACAAAAATCTTACGCATTATAGTCCTATGGGAGAGGGTGATTTGGATCGAGGGGTTGGACATTTGGCAAAGTGATGAGACCTCCCTCAGTTAAACGATGAAATAGAGTCGACATGGGCTCAGAAAATGACGTCCAATTATGGGGAGGGCAAGGTGGACGTGGATTGTGACCTTGGTACAGATTAGATTGTGATGAGGGTTTGTTTGGTTGTGGAGTGGGGAGAAGTGGAGGATTGGCTTGGTATTGATTTTATGGGGATCATGGGGAGTAGGTTGTGGAGCTTGTGCAACGGCTACTTGCACCAGTGGGTATGGAGGATTGAGATGGACCTGATTGGTTTGAGGTGGGCATGTGGTAGGTGGTATATATGGAGGATGATTGTAATGGTAATTGGTGGGATAAGGTGGTTTCTGATGCAACTTGATTTTTCCTGTGTGGACCTTGATGTCCTCGATAACTTTGGCTTGGAAAATGGCTTCCTCAAATGTTTGACTCTGATGTATCTACAATGTTTGGGAGATTTTTTTATGACAACTCTTGGCGAAGAGTTTGATGAGATTTGAAGGTGGGAGAGGGAAGGCAATATCATGAAGGACTACTCTCCAACGGGTAAGAAAATTGGTAATAGGCTCGTCATCCCACTCATGTAAAGCATACACATCAAAGAAAGTAGGCTTGGTTTTGATTTTGATAGCGAAATGTTCAAGAAAAATATTTGCCAACTGCTCAAATGTGTATAGGCTATGGCGAGGTAAATGGTTGTACCAATCTAATACTTGACCTCCAAGTGACATGGCAAAGGTATGAAGCATAAGGGGATCACTTTTGTGCAATTGGTAACAGGCAAAATGGTAATTGTTCAAATGCTCTCTAGGATCCTCCTTACTTTTAAATTTATCGAATTTGGGGATCTCAAATCTGTAAGGATAAGGGTGGAAAGGGACATATGGGTGGATTGGTTCATTGCACAACTCGTCATATATGGGTTTTTGAGGCCCATAACCAGTTGTACGTAGATCCAAAGCACGCAGCTGCTCCTACATAGCTTGAAACTCCCTAGAGAGCATGGTAGTGGTTTGAGGCAGCACGGGAAATGGAGGGGGTGGTGTGAATGTAGGAGGTGGCTATGATGAGGTCTGTGCATAATCCAAATGTGGTGGATACTATAGTTGTTGTTCCTCCCACTACTGATAGTAAGCATCCTACTATGGAGTAGGTGTTGACATCGAGTGGTACTATGGGATAGGAACCTGAGATGGATGAGGTGAAATGTATGAAGCCTGGGACATAGGTGGTGGTTGTTGTGATGGATCATAATATCTAGGGGGTGATGGACCAAGAATCGGGATCTGCTATTGTGGTTGTGCATCATAGTAACCGAGAGGTGACTGGCTAGGCATGGGCATCTACTGTTGCTACTATGCATACTAAAAAGTAGGTTGCGCCTGAGCTATAGTAGTGGATGACCATGTGGGTGGGATGGTGAAGAAGGTGAGAGGTGTGGAAGGAGGAGGAAGAGAAGTGGATGTATGAAATGAAAATTGCTACGAAGAAATGGGTGGTACAGATGAGGATTGGGATGGCACAGATGGGGTAGCAAACAAGGAATCTAGCTGGACGTAATATCGAGGCAGAACGCCTTGATAAGTGGGGTGCAATGGAGGTGGTCGATATGAAGGAGGAGGGGGTAGCCAAAATGTATTCGGAGGCACTGATGGAGGACCATAGGTGGAAAATGGCGGATAATTGGTAGGTGGAAATGTGGTGAACTATGAGGGAGGTGGCGATGGTCATGGAGTGAAGGATGAGGGTGGCAGAAAATCCTAGACGGTAGGGTTTGTGAGACCCAGTGAAGCTATCTGGTAACCCTAAGATTGGTGTGAATAATATGTTGGTGGAGCAGAGGATGGTGGCTGAGATGAATGTGGGTGACTATATGAGATCTGGTGGGATACCAGTATCTGTGATAAAGATGGTGTGGAGGAGGAAGGAGTGTAAATCATACAGACTGTCTGTACAGAGATAACGACATTCGATATGAATTTGGACACGACAACATCATCACCCAAAATAGGGTGGGAAGAATGATCAAGGGAAGGATGAGGGGAGGAAGGTGAAGGAGGAGGAGTGAGCTCCTCTACCACCATAACTGGTATGGGGCGACCTGGAGAGGTGTAGATGACATGCTGGTAGAAGGTATATGGGGGATTAGGTGAAGAGAGATCCTCTAAGGGAGGGGACCCTTCGAGGTTCTCATCTTGAAAGTGAGATGGTGCAGAGGATGTCATGTGGGATGTATGACTAGCTCTAGGAGCGAAAGGTCCCATCAATAGATCAAGTACAGCTTGGGATGAAACCTACTCAGACTCAGGGGGTGGATCTATGGTCTGAGAAGAAGAGGCACCTACGGTAATAACAGTCTGTTGGGCAGTCTCGGTAGCACGACGAAGTGCTTCACACATATGACTATGCATAACCGACATCATAAGATGTGTAATAAGTGGAATAAAATTCAATAGAAGTATAAATAGAACTCAAAAGTTATTTGTGAATGGTCGGGATACTCTCTGGTGACAAAAACACAGGTTCATAGGGTAGGGGTGCGATCCAAATAGGTTCTCACTCTAGGGATGCGGACCATCCAAAATGAATAGCAGAAGGCCAAAAATGTGCAGAATGTGTCTCTGTGTGTTGTATGTGCAATCTAGAACCTAAAAAATAGGTTCATATTCCAGGGGTGCGAACCAGAAAGGTTCACACTCCAGGGGTGTGAACCACCCAAAAGTGCAGTAGAGGGTGAAATTTGTGTTGTGTATGTTGTAGAAACCTGTGTGAAATGGTATGGTAGCCTGAATGCTAGATTTTTGTACAAAATTGTGCGAATTGATATTGAGTGTAGGACGATCATGCTGGGGGGCGCAAATCACCTAAAAATAAGTTGTGTAGTGAAAATAATGGCAGTGAAACTATGGAACAAAAAGTAAGTGAGTTATAGCACGTTTGATATGTTATTGTAACCACTTTTTCTCGAGACTCAACAAAAAGCAAAAGTTCTTTCTTTTTGGTTTTTTAGTGTGTTTTGATGATAGAATATATAGCCTAGTAGCAAAATCTGGGTAGTGGGTGATCTTCTAATATGAATCAGGTATGTCATAGCACATAACCTTTTGCAACACCCAAAGACACACAAAATAGAACTATGTTTCCAATGGGCGAGTGGCTACCTAGATGAAATATGGTACATTAAAATGATATCCAAAAGGGGGAGACTCAAAATGCTCTAATGAGTCAAATAAACTCTCATGAAGAGAGGTCGTGCTATCAATGTGGTGCTACCGGCATACCCATGCTTTCGCTTAACCCTCGCATTTAAGGCACCCACAGTAACGATAGTTGTGCCCACTAATTATTTGAAAAGCCCTGTGGTAAAGGGGCTTTCTAAAACTACCCACTTTGAAGGTACCTTCCAGTGATGAATTCTGGATAACCAACACTCAAAGTGGGAAGGACCGGTTGGGTATTAATGCCGAAATGATCCACCTAGGGGGGAACTATGGTGACTAATCCAGAGGTGAGCTAGTGGAGAGTAATCCCAGACCTCATTGAACTCTGGTGTTGAATTGGTGATGAAATCCAATTCGAACTGGAGATGAAACCCAGCGCCTTACACCATTTAAATGGAACGTGAGTGTGTGGTGTTTGTTTGTGCGGTACTATTTTAGAAGCAAATCTAGATTAAGTGCCTTTTCGAAATTGAAACTACACTAAGATGCCTTTTCAAAATTGAAACTACACTAAGATGCCTTTTCGAAGCAAATCTATGCACTTGGTTGGATGCAAAAGAAAATTTAAGCTATTTACTTGTAAAAGGACAGGCTAATGAAGTAATTTGTACAAAGGAAAGTTACTCTATTGGTGTTCACAAAGAAAATCTAATTAATTGCTTTTGAAGGGAAACAACTTGAAGGGAAATTGCTAAAATTGAAATTGATCTAGAAAGCAAATGGAAATTTAACTACAACAAACAAGCATGTGCAATGGCGTGGAATTTGGGGCTCACGATGAAATATTAGCTCAAAAATAAAGGAGGAAAGTAAGTATTTTAGACAAAACCTACGTCCAGGTGAGTATGAACAGCTTCAAGATGCCCTCTGGTCCAAAACTATATGAATTTTGGAGGTTCACAGTCCTCTGGTGTGAACCTATCTTCTGATGAGGATTTTGCACTCTTGCCTTGCAAACCGGTATCCAAGGACAGAGCTGACTATTTCTAGGATCTTGAAAATAATTGTGAAGCTTTTGGAGCATTTTGAGCACAAGCACCAGCACAAAAATTCCCAAAACTCAATTTGTGTCTAGCAAGATGACCGAAAAATCATTAAGATATCGCATATACTTGAGGAAAATAAATGACAAAAGGTAAATTAACTACTAATTTGGTGCCAAAAGAAACAAGGATGGTTTAACCTTGCATACGTCGTGGCAAGAGATAGTTTGTGGTCTAGGTATGGGGGCACGCAAACCCTAGGAACATGAGGCTTCTAACCTCCCCTGACTTACCTTATCGTTGGTTGTGGGTGTCTAAACCAATACCTGGGTATCAAGCAGTAGTTTTGAGGTAGTTTGGGGAATTCACACGCCCAAGTGTGTACTCACTACTCTCTTTGTAAGCTCACCGGTGCACCAGTGAACCTTTTATGGCTTTTCCTGAGGTGTCTTTTAGGGCATTTTTGGTTTGTGGTGTTCTTCAAAGATGACAACTACCTGCCATACAAAACAGACCACAATTTTTGTTAGAAGATGATTAATCTTATGCTTGGTGGGGGTCCCACCGGGCGTGCCAGAATGAAACGATCAAAAAGACACTCTATAACACTTCATTCATTGCTATAGAATCTACTGTATTTGTATTGATAATTCACAAAAGGGTTACAAAGAGATGTCCTTTCACAAATTTTGCCCTTAGGCTACAATGGAGTCTCCCCTAAGGAGCTCTTTGAAGGTGGTACAAAGACAACAGATCAATATTTTTGGGTTCCTCGACTGAAGGTGGGCTTCTTGCTCATGGGCCACCGCTTGTTGGAGATTTCCTTGTGCTTTGCTGGACCTATAGAACCTACAAAATCCTATTAGTGCATTAGGGGTTTGCCTCAGTCAAACCCTGTGTCTATGAAGACAAAAGACTCATAAAAGCTAATCAAAACATGAAATAACTTGCTAAAAACAACATAGGACATAAAAACTAGTCTATCCTTACCTGTCCGAATGTTTTTGATATATGTTATAGAGGTTCGCACTCCTGGGGTGCAAACCACAAGGTTCGCATGTGTGAGGTTCGAACTGGCCCTTTTGAAGCTGGATTTCTCATATGGGGCCCTAGGATGCTCTTGATTGGTTCTGAATGTGCGCTTTATCCGATAGAACTGTTAAACTGCAAATCCTAATGGTGAAATCAGTCTGTCTCACTCATAAAATGAATATATGTAAGATACAAAATTATTGTGATGCTCGTATGGTGGTTGTGTGATGGATGTGTGATGGATGTAATGGCAGTAGTGATTTTGGCAGAGTTTCGGTATGCAAAAGTGTGTTGTTATAAAATGGTGAAAATGGCCTTCTATTTATAGAGTGGGCTAGGGTGAGAGAAAGGGGATGAGGTGTCCCCTATGAGGTGGCTATGGTGAGGTGTCCACCAAAGAGGTGTCCCTTGAGGTGTCCTGGGTCATAAATGAGGTTGGGTGAGAGAATCTCTCACCCATCCAAAAGTAATGATGATTAGGGATAAATATCAATTTGCAATCAATATTCACCTTTATTGAAATATCTTAGCATTAAATAATCATTTTTGTGTGCAAAAGTCTCCATCTTGCATTAATGACCCAGGGGTGTGTGATGTGGAGAAATATCTGGGTGGAAAGGTGGCAGGGCTAGGCTAGGCTAGGCTAGGTGAGGTGGAAGGCTAGGCTAGTCAAAGTAGACTAGGTGAGGTGGAGGCTTTTAATTAAATCAAGATTAGATCTAATTAAGTATGAAATTAGCCATAAAGCACAATTTGACCAAAATATTGACTTTTTGACCATAAAGTGATTTTTGACTATGGTGAAGGTTTCAACCTTAGTTGAGTTGGCATGAGGTCACATGAGGACCTAGGGTTAAGCGTAGGAAGGGGCTTAGCTAGCCCAAAGGGGCTAATGGTGATGAATAGTATTTTTGGGTCAATTTATGCAATTTTCAATGGTTTTGCACATTAATTAACCGCGGAGATGGGGAGAGGGATAATGTGTGACTTTTTGGTGTCTACATAAACTGAGGAAAACCTTAGTCAACCATCAAGATGCCTTTGCTTGAGAGTATTTAGATATGAGAGGAATAGCTCTTGAGAGATGTAATCATCGGATATATTTGGAAGATCAAATTAAACTAGTAAGGCAACCACAAAGAAGAATGAATCCAACAATGAAGGAAATTAACAATACCAAATTGCAATAAATCATCATAGTTGAGTTTATTTACCCCATTTCAAATAGTGAATGAGTATCACCTTGGGTGGTGGTGCCCAAGAAAAATGGTAAGTGGTGAATTTGTGTGGACTATAGGTTACTAAATAAAGCAACTAAAAAAGACCACTTTCTCTTACCCTTCATAGATCGGGTCCTTGACACCTTATTAGGTAAGAAGTATTTTCTTTCTTGGATGGGTTTAGTGGATATAATCATATTCAAATAGGGGAAGAAGATCAAGACAATACCACATTTACTTGCCTTGGATGACTTTTGCTTACCGAGTTTTGTCTTTTGGTCAATGTAATGCACCTGCCACATTTCAGAGGGTAGTTTTCAGCATCTTCTCTGACATGATTGAAGAAACTATGGAGGTATACAAGGATGATTTCATTGTATATGGTGAAAATTTTGAAACCACAAAATTTTTGGAGAAAACACTTAAGCAGTGTGAGGAAACTAACATGTCCCTAAGAAATGAGAAATGTTATATGCTAATGCAGGAAGGGATAGTTTTAGGACATCACATTTCTGCAGATGGGATCGAAGTAGATAGAAAAAAGATATAAGTTATCCAAAACCTGCCAAAATACAGAAGGATATTCGTAGTTTCCTGGGATCATCTGGTTACTATAGGAGGTTTATAGTAGACTTTAGCAAAACTACTAAACCCCTGAGCACATTGTTATCAAAGGACATAGATTTTGTCTGGACAAAGGAGTGTGAACAAGAATTTAACACCTTAAAGGAGAAACTGATTACTGCTCCAATGTTGAGAGGTCCCGACTGGGCCATACATTTTCACATATATGTTGATGCATCTAACAATGCAATAGGTTCAGTGCTAGGATAGAACGATGGTGATGATTTCTATGTTATCTATAATGTCAGTAAACACCTCACATGTGTTGAATTCAATTATACTATCACAAAAAAGGAATTTCTTACAATTATACATGCTCTTAACAAATTTCATCATTATATCACAGGATATCAGGTTTTTGTACATACTGATCACTCAGCTATTAGATACCTAACAAAAAACCTGGAATTAGTGGTAAGATTATCATATGGTTGTTCCTTTTACAAGAGTTTGGTGTGACAATCATAGATAAACCAGGAATGACAATGTGGTATTTGATTTTCTATCCAGATTGATACCTTTAGATCATGTAGCTACAAATGATCAATTTCTATATTAGCATTTGTTTGCTCTAAATGAATAGATACCATGGTACACAAATATGGGTAACTAGTAAAGTATCCCTTGCACTTTTCCTATGTGAGAAACAAACTTTAATTAATAAAAGTGCAGACTTCTCATGGATTTATGGGTACATGTTTAAAACAAGATCTGGTCAGATCATGAGAAGACATATTGCTAAGAATAAGATAATATAAATACTGAAGGCTTTTCATAATGAACATTGTGGTGGCCATTTTGCAGGAAAAAGGACTACATTCAAAGTGTTGTAGGCTGGCTAGTATTTACCTTCACTATTCAAAGATGCATCCAAGCATGTGAGCCAATGTGATCAATGTCAAAGGATGGATAGACCTACTCTTAGAGATGAAATACCACTCCAACCACATGTTCACATAGAGCCATTTGATAAATGGGGGATGAACTTTGTAGGACCTATTAATCCACAGTTAGCAGGTAATAGGTATATCTTAGTTTGTGTTGACTATGTGACCAAATGGATTGAAGTGTAGATATTGCATGATTCTAAAGAGAATATTGTAGCAGACTTCCTATATTCATCTATTTTTACCAAGTTTGGGGTTCCAAGGCAGATCACAATTTATCAATGACCTCAATTTACTTCAAATATGATTCAGGAGCTCATGCAGCAATATAAAATCAAGTATAACAAAACCACTCCTTACCATCCATAGGCAAAGGGGTAAGTAGAGGTAACCAACCATGAACTTGAGAACATTATCACAAAGACAATACAACATCATAGAAAGGATTGGGCTACAATATTACCAAAATTAGTGTGGGCTTACAGAACTACGTGGAAGACTACTATTGGTTTTACACCATTCTAGTTAGTATATGGAAAAAATGCTATGATACCTATAGAATTTGAGATTAAAACTCTTAGGACTATTGTAGAGTTAAATTTGAATCTATATGAGGCACAAAAGGAATGGATTCAATAGCTTAACCAGTTGGATGAATACTGCCTTGATGTTTTACAATGGACAAAGGTCATCCAAAAATAGAGGGCCAATTAGTATGATAGTCACATCAAGATAAAGCAGTTAAAAGTGGGAGAGTGGACATTATTGTATGACTCTCAATTCCAAGAAAGGAAATACAAACTCATGTAGTGTTGAATGGGGCCATATGAAGTGATTGAAGTCATCAACAATGGAGCCATTAGGATCAGAACAATTGATGATATCAATATTACATTAACAGTCAATGGTCACCGTCTGCATCCATATCATGTGTCTAAAATGTATATGATGAAGTCGATATTAGACAGGGAGGAGACCCCAGTTAATTCTAGTTTCAAATTGAGTCAGTAATATGTGGACGTTGTCCACATGGTCCCAAATATAATTATTCTTTTAAATTATTCTTTTTTTAGTTGTATTTTTGTTTTACATGAGCGATGCCCTGAGTGCAGCTATTAGGTAGTCTGGGAAACCTAGGCCTAACAAGCAAAAGATCCATGAACTTGCATTTTTCTAGCTTTCTAGAAGAATTGTTTGTAGTAGTAGTTTTTCCCCACTTAGAAAGGGGGATACTATACCTGAATCTATACATAAGTGTTTGGATTGGTCTTTATAGACAATGAAACACTCAACTGCTATTTCAAGTAGTGGATGCTGATTTTGTCCATGTTCTTCAACCAAAGTGCTAAAGGCCTGATCAATTGTAAGTGTACACAAGTGGGCATATCAAGCAGATGTTGAAATAAAGGAGCACATGTTTTCTATTTTCTAATGAGAAAGGCACCCGATTCCCAATTTTTAGAGAAAATGGCATTCGATTCCTATTTTACAAAAGAAGGCACCTGATTCCTATTTTTCCAAGGAGATGGCACCCAACTTCCATTTTTTGAGAAAGCGACACCTAATTTCTTGGACATATTATCTATAAAAAAAAAATGTTGTATATAAATTTTGCTTTAAGTACGGCATTCAATTTCCAACAAAAGGTGTTTGCTTTTCATGTGAAGCACAATGCCCGATTGCTAAGGTGCATGCTTTCTATTTTCCAAGCACCTACGTGCCTTGATTCGAAAGAAGGTACCTGATCTTCAAATAACAAAAGACACTTGCTTTCTATTTTCATGGGCGTTTGTGCCTTGTATAAATAATCTTTAGCATTGGGAAGTGGCTCGAGCCACATCAGCATTTCACTCACGTGCAGAAGTCAAAATTCAACGGATAAAATTATTTTAATTTTTTTGTTGAAGATTTGTGCACATTCTAAAGTCACCAGAAAATAATTTTTGAGGAGGGGATGTTTGTCATCCCAAGAAGATGTGTTTTTCTAACTTTTTCTTGAAAATGTGTAGGAATTATCAAAGGTATCAAATGGCAACAATCGAGAACCAATTAAAATGGAGAGAAATTCATCGCATGGAAAAATGCCTATCATTATTTGTTCTAGAATGCCTAGTCATCATCAAGCAACCAATGCTAGTGCACCACGAGTGTCTACACATTATACACGCATGAAACATAATATGGGTACGTGCATAATTTTCTATTTTATGTATATATTATTTTCATAGGCATATGTTTCTAGAAAATAATATCGGTACAACCCCCATAAAATTGCCACCCATATTTGTCCACTTGGCATTTTTTCACGTGTCGATGCTCTGATCGGGGAAAACACTCATGGTTATCCTCTACAAAAAATTTAGCACACGCTTTAACAAGATTTTGCATAGACAATCATAATAATTTCCAATTACAGTAATCAGGAACTTGCATTCATGGATGTAGGTGATTTAAACCATACATTGGCAAAACACTGTGTAAGAAAATAACAGAGTTGCAGGCTCACCATGGCCAGATTTTAGCCTTGGTGCAATATGCAAAGTCACACAGAAATGTGATAGTTGAGGAAGCTGAGGGAAATAATGAAATTTTGGGGGTAGAGGAAGAAGTGGAGGTGCCAAAATATACTGATCAATTAGCTAATAAGGTGATAGAGCAAGCAGAGATAGTGCCTGCATCCCTGCCTAATTAAAATACACAGGAAGTAGGATAAGTCGTGTCCCCTATTTTTCCCCAATATGATGAGGAAGCATGACAAGCTTCATCCCCTACTATCCCTCAATTTGATGATGAGGTAGGGTATGGTCCACAAATCCCTACTTTCATGTTAGTTTCTACCAGAACTAGATGTAGAAGGAAGAAGGCATCTATGGTTGTTTCTAGCTCATCAAATGATTATGAGATAATTGACGAGCTTAGCAAGGATGAGTTCATGGTCCATATATTATAGGATTTTTCTAGGGGTCATACTCCTTAGCAAGAAATGCAAATAGAGGACCTACAGCAGTAGATGTAGATATTGAAATAATAGGACTGCACTTAGGAGACCAAATACAAGGAAGAGCAAGCTCTTTTTCAAGAGTCCCAAAAAGCAACTGTAGCGAAATTGCAAGAACTATATCAGAATATCCATTAGTTGCAATAGATAATATCAAAATTGTAACTATAGGCCCAACAAATTGGGGTTGTACGACAAACCAGGGTAGAAGTGACAGTGCAAACTGACTGGGGTATAGAAGTATCCACTAACTCTCCATATTCTGAGGAGAAAATATTCTCCTCTGGCCTTTTTTGATCAAATATGAGAAATTATAGCCAGGAATCTGAGGTAGGAGACCAATCAATGGCTTATGCTAGAAATATGTATGCACGGGGGAAGTCCTAATTCTCAAGTAAAAACCCCTATAATTAATATTGAAAGCGCAAATGAAGAATCAACCTTAAAATTGCATGTAGAAGTAGAGTAGGAAAGAAATGAAGCAATGGAGGTTGAAAAACCCCATTCATCAGCTTACTTTGTATAATAGGGGTAATATCAGGGTCTTGTAGTTGATGTGGAATAGTCCCCAACATCATCTTCCTCTATAGAATACAGAAGTAAACCAAAAGGAGGAAATTGAGGTCAAAGAACCTCAACTTTCAGCAAAATATATAGAGGAAGACAGAAAATAGGAAGATGAAATTGAGGATGAAGAGCCTTAGATTTTAAATAAGGCTATAAAGGAGGATCAAGGGGTTGCAAAATCCCAAGAGTTTACTCATTTTGCAGACCAAGAACCAGAGGAAGATGCAAGGATTGATCCTGAACACCTTCAGGTAGAAAAAGAAACTCCAACAACTATAGAAAAAGCCCCAGTAGGAAAAATACTAGGATGAAATCCCCATGCTTTGGATATACCTACAGGCCTTGAAAGATAGCCCAAAAAGCTGAGACCAAAGAGGAAGGTTGTAAGGGAATATCCTTGCACATGGACTCATGTACACATGGACTAATGTGCACATTTATATTATTGAATATTATGCACACTTGTGCATTTATTACATTACATAAAGTAAATCCCTAAACTAAGATATATACCAAATAATGTAATATACTCTAACACCCCCTTGTATTACATTATTTGGTTATTGAAGACTTGTCTTCAATGTAGGTCTTCAATATGGATCTTCAATCTTTAACTCACTTTGCATTGTATTCCTTCTTGGTCTTGTTCTTTCTCTTCTTCATTGTCTTCATCATTAGTGTTACCTTGTAAACCTTTGGATGATGTTGCACTGTTAGGTGATTCTTATAAAATTATATTCTCCTTGCCTTTGTCTCTGAAAACCTGAACTTTCTTTCGTTCTAAACCATCAAAACATTCACTTATAGCATCATGATAAGATTCTGAATTTGATGAGCTTGAATCATTTATATTACATGAAGAATGAAATATTTTTTTCAAAAATGACTCATTCTGGTGTAAATCCAACTACAAGAGGTTAGAATAAGAACCTCCAATCACATAATGTTGTGACAAAAAGAAACAAATCAAAAGATAAAATTCCCAATCACACAAAAGTTACAATAGATGGAAATAATATGATAAATGCTTTCTTTCTCATTCCTAGATTTTTCACCCTTTTACAATGCAATACCAAGGTAATGTATATCCCAAAATAAACCCTAAAAAAAAACCCTAAATCTTAAGCCTAAAAATAAAAAAATTACTTTTTTTTTATTTTTTTAATTTTATTTTTATTTTTTTCTAGGTTATTTTGTCTTAAGTGCCAAAACCTAAATCACCCAAAAAAACTTGAATAGCCCTCAAAATTGACATGCACCTTTTTATAATATATATTAAGCCTTCTAGAAAATCTCAACACCTACCCATGCCTAAATAAGGAGTTATTCTAGATTTGTTTTTGTCCAAATTTTCAAAAAATACTAAATCCCATTTTCGAGGCACTAGATGAAGGAATTAGAACTTGATAAAAGATTGAAAAAACTAGACAACTACATTAATCTAGCCCATAGTATATCCACCTCTTTATCTAACTCCACGTAAAATTTCAAGCAAATCCAACAGTTGGATTAAAAGTTATGCCCTCCGAAAGATAGGCTCCTGCATCACATTCACTTTTGCTTTCTTCTTAAGAGATTCAATTAACTCCTTTAGTTTCAAGTCTCTTTCTTTGTAATGCTTGAGTGTAAGTAGGGTCATATAAACTATGCTTGTGACATTCAAAGGAATCATAATACTATCTTTGTCATTATCAATTGTCTCAAACATCTTCACTTGTAGATAGTATTCTAATGTTTCAAATTTTTCTTCTAATGCTTCCTTATAAATGAAACTTGGAACTAAGTCTAACTTTCCTTTAGACTTTTCAACTATTTCTTTAATTCCAAATTTTATAACATTTATTCTTCCTTTTCTAACTTCATTCTCCATTTCATTATTCAATGAATTTCTTGAGGTAGACATTCTTAGTGTAGAAAGTGATCTCTTAGGATTAAGACCAATCTTCAAATATCTGTCAATTCTAAATTTCTTAATTCCTAAGTTGATGTTGAATACCTTATATCTCCAAGATTAGAAATTTATATAATATACATATGCAATTTTGTAAATCTATTTTGATGTAGAAACCCTTTTAACTCCAACCTAATTTTATTTGCAAATATCTTTAGAAATGTTTTGTAACTTTAATAATTAAATTACAAAACTTAGTTATCTCCTTAGTTCCTCCAAATAGATTATCAAATGTATTTTCAAATCCTTCAATATTGATGTCTAAGGTCTTATGTTTTCCTTTCCAAATAACTTTCACTTTGCACCTTAAATAATAATTATTCCACTTTACCTTATATCTCCTAACTTACGGTTATAAAATATTATGCAAGAATATTACCTTAACCTTAGTAAATTCATGGTCAACTCTGCACGACCTTGAAATTGGTGCTCCTTTGTCTTGGTCACTCTTCCCTATTCTTCCAACATTACCCTAAAATCAATATTGAACCTTTAGCTCCCTCTCAAATCTTATTCTTTGGTGCTCGAACATTGAACTTGCATTCTTCCTCCACGTAATACTTACATAATTCCTTGGCTTCCATGTCATAATGCTTGATTGGTCCAAGTCTTGGATATGCTGCAAATCCTATCCTTCACTGTCGAGTTTGCCTCTTCCTTGCTGCCAAATATAACACATAATCTAACCTTGACTTCTCTGCATTCAATATTTTGCATTCAATGTTATTCTACACTTGCAAATGCTTTATTTTTATTCTTGTATGTACTCCTTTCATTGGGCGCTTGAAATTCATGTTCTCTTTGTCTTCCACTTGCCAAATGGTACTTCAAATGTTACTCTACCAAAATCGGTGCTCTTACCAAATTGGCTCTCTTACACAAACATTACTCCTAGGCATTACATGAACATTGCATGAGTTATAACGTACCTTCTATTACCTCCAAAACTTGTCACTTACATGTGGTGCTTTCTCTAGAAGTTTTGTTGCTCAAAATATATCCTTTGTATTCCAATCACTTTGTCTTCTTTTCATAATATTGTTTTATATTCCTTTAACAGGGACGAGTTCATTTTGGCTCTTGGATGGACTTTACTTTGATGGTGGCTTCTCTAGGTTATATAGCATACTTGGTGGTAGCTTCCCTTGGCTCGGTCTTTGTGGTTGTGTTGGCAGCAATTTCCCTTTGTTTATATAGCACTTGGGTTTGATTGCTCTTCCACATCATTGGCTTTCTTGTAATGATATCAGTGCTTTCTCAATGCACCTACGTATGTGTTATCTTGAGCAATGGTGGCTCCAATAGTGGATTGCTCCTTTTGAGAAATGGTCTTCTCTTTCTACGTTGGATGCTTATTATCTTTAGACATTGAAAAATCTAAATTAGATTTAACCCCTTTGGATTTGCTTACCAATGTTTTTGCAATGGTTCTTTTTTCTTTCAACGTATCTGCACTTGCACTTGCACTTAATAATAAATTTCACTTGTTTCTCCTTTCCAAAATGCTTGAAAATTTTCATAGATAATAATATATTCTACTTATCCCTCCAAAAGCATGTAGATAATAACTATTGTAGTCTTAGAATGTAAAATGTTATAACTTGCTTTGAAGACTACTCTTAACTTTCTCTTTTCCATAATAATGAAAGTAATATGGTGCTATTTAAGATGTCAAATATAAAACTGATCAATGCTTCAAAACTAAATTAATGTAACACCAAGATATTGTACCTTTGCACCTGATTTCTATGATGGGTGATTCACCTTATTCTCATGAGTTTTGCACCTTCAAAACTTAATAAATCTGCTCTTCTTTTCACTTGCTTGTTGTTTAATAATCCTTCTCAATTCTGCTACGAAGATCTCAAATTCATAGCTTTCTTTCTTCTCCTGAATTTTTTCATAAATATAATTTTGTGACTCTAATTCTCCTTCACTCCTCTGCTCCAAAACTCACCAAATTTTCATCCTTACTTGTTGCTCAAATTTCTACAGATTCCTCTCAAACAATTCTCTCAAAATATGTGCTTGAGTTCTCCAAACTCGTTGCTTTCTACCTCTCTCCAAAATTGTCCACAAATCTAATTTTGTGGCTTTCAACCTCATTCAAAACTATTCTCCTGAATACTTAAGTTAGCAGCTATTAATGCTACCCCAAATACTGTCAATATTTTTACACCTTATACAGTTAATACCTTCCTACTTTCATTGTCCAAAACTTGCAATGAAAGTCTCCAAATATTGTATTTTATTACAATCACAAACTCCCTTAATCTCCTATTTAGGAAACTTTTAAACTTACTCAAAATTTCTCCAAATAGTAGCTCTAGGATTTCTTCAATCTACTCACCGACAACCTTTCAATTTTTGCTCCAAAACCTACAACTTCTTTACCCTTCAAAATTTTGTGGTTGTCCTTAAATTTCCCAAAATCTTGGGATCTTCAATCTTATCTTCTCTTGCAATATCCTGGTTGAATTTTGACTTCAAATATAATCTCCTGTGCTATCTGCTTTCTCAAGAATATGAATGTCTTGATTTCTTCGAATTCTTTCTCCAAAATTTGGAAAACTTCTTGCCAAACACTTCTTCTATTTGGGCTTGTTGTCGGATGGTGATAATTATTCCAAATATTCTTTATTAAAAACTTTGTCTTGCTCATAATCTCCTATAATGAACCTTCTTTGAATCTCCTCCAATGGTCGCTTCTCCAAATCTGCAATAAGGCTTTCTCTAGCCTTCTTCTTCTTTGAAATCTCTTGAGACCACTTCTCTCGAGTCTGTTAACTTTGCAACTCTTCAACTTCTTTCTACAACTCTTCAACTTCTCTTTGTAAGCTTTATTGAAACTTTTTCTTGGTTTTCTCAATCTCCCAACTATGGAAATTCTACAATGAGATCTCTTTATTGGATCTCCAAAAATTGCTACTCTTCAAATCTCCTAGATATCTAAAGTCTTCTACTCTTCAAATATACAGTAGGACCTATTCTTGGGTCTTCTCTATCTCCAATATTTAATATATAATGAGAACCTTCTACATGGGTCTCTTCAATCTCCAATCTATAGTATTCAATATCCAATCTACAGTCTTCAATTTGCAATCTCCTATCTCCAACCTTCAATCTTACAAAATTGGAAGTTCTTCAATCTAACTTCTCTTCAGGTCTCTTCAACTTCTCCAATCTGCAGCTATCTACAATCTTCTATGGGGACTTCCTTCTCAAGTCTCCTCAATCTTCAATCTGCAATGGATATTTTCTTAGACCTCTTCAATCTCTAATTTTTTGCAACCAAAAATTTAGATAACAATACCAAATATATTAGAATTCCTAGAATTCTAAAATAAATTAACTTCACTAGTTATTCTCAAAACTAGTGGAATGAATTCTATGATGAGTCCTAGTCTTCAAAAACTTGTGGAAAGACTCTAGCCAATCTGTAATTTGTAGTCTTCTTCAATTTACCAACTTCTCAAATAGGACATCTTTTCAAAACAAAATAAACTACAAATAATTTGCTTACCCCGAAAAAAAAATTTTGTCTTACAAAAAAAATATGATTTGAAAATTTGTCACTTCCTTTGTTCTAGACGACTAACTTCACAAGGTCATAACTCCCTCAATACTACTCAGATTCCTACATATGACCACTCATTTTAAGGCTCTTCAAATTCTGTATAAAATGATCTAAGAATTGTTTGAATCAGATAAACTTACGTAGAGATATGGCTAATGGAAGATGAGATATTTTTTCAAAAAATAATCTACCCTAATTCTGCAATCCACAATAAACAATCTCCGCTTTGTCAGAATCGTTCCTCTGATACCACTTATTACAAAACTTTATTTTCATAAACAAAAATTATTCATCCATAAATAATATCCACAACAATAATCCATACAATGAGACAGAGATAGATAATACCCTTAATGTAGGGCAACACCAATAACTCCATAATATCTTCCAAGATGAGAGCGCCACTTAGAGAGGGCAAAGTCCTATAAGCCACGTCATGGGCAAAGACGAGTACATATGATTTATCTCCATGATGATTACAATGACAAATATCTCTTCTTTATATATCCATCTTCTAATTTTACTTTAGGGAACCGACTACTAATATAATATTATATTATAATCTAATATAATATTATATTATAATCTAATATAATATTATAATATAATCAAACTTGGGTTATGTGTGGCCCATGCCAACCCTCATACAATATAATATTGTATCCCCATATATCTATTCATAGGTACCCACCAATAAATGTTATCATATTATCTTGTTTTTTCATATATTTCGAGGACAAAACATTTGTAAGAAAGGTGGAATGTTAGGGTACCATATTATCTTGTTTTTTCATATATTTCGAGGACAAAACATTTGTAAGAAATGTGGAATGTTAGGGTACCTAGGAATAGATATATGGGGATATGATATTATATTGTATGAGGGTTGGCATATATCTATGGTTAATGGTAGTGGTTCTTTGTTAATGGTGGTAGTGGTGGCTCCACCTCCTTGGTAAAGGTCCTCTTGCTCCCTAGTTACATAGTGGAGTCCAAAAAAATGGTCTAAAACTCGCTCTTTATTGATAATGATCCAAGTTTTTAATAGATGTTAACAACTCTAACATACCTTATGAAAGTGACATTATGAGTAAATTGTCTTATAACAAGCAAGTGACCTTGGCTATAAATCCATGAGTGTAAGTCTGTCAACTTATTTGTTCAACAACCATTCTATGGAAGAATTTGTTTTTACAACCATGCTATGGAAGAAGCAAGTTGTTATCCCATAATGTTTAGATCTAATTCAAGGTGTAACATTTGCATTAAGAGGGCCTACAATCTTAGCAAAGCAAAGGTGTTGTTATAAGAAACCTGTCTGTGGCCTGTTAAATCAATCCACCACTAACCACACCAACTCCTCCCTCTCACCACTCACCACTTCAAATTCATCCACTCATTCACCTTCTACAACATCATTGATTAGCAATGCTCCATCATCACTTTGTTGTGTGGTACTACACTATCACCTCTTACCCTCAACGCACTAACAATGCTTCATCGTCACTTTATTTTATTTAGTTAATTATAAATACAATTTTTTCTTTCATTGCATGGTCATATTATTGTATTTGATTAAGATTTTTTTATAAAAAAATATCTTATTTAATTAATCATGAATACAAATTAATAACATAACAAGATAAACAATTAATGAATAATTCAAATATAAACTAATAATACATAACAAGGTAAACGATTAATGAATACTTCAAATACAAACGAATAGTACATACTATTAATATATTAAATAATTAATACTCAAAAAAAAGTGTCAAACAATTTTTTTTTTTTTTTTAATAGGAAATATAATAGGTAATACAATTGGGGCCACACTCCCGGAAGATATAGCAACAAAAGCCTCCTTTCTCATAATTCAAACTCAAATCACCAGAAATAAAATACCAACTACATACCTATAAAATATATTCCTCCAAATACATTCTTCCTGATTTTATATTTTTATAAAATTTATCTTAAAAATAAAATTTATCTCTTTTAATAATAATCTCTTCCAATCGTTATTGGTATAAATCAAAATTTAAAATTTAAAAATTTGCATCGAAAAACAAAAGTCTCTATATTTAATTGATTATAAACAAATACTAATTGATTCGCTGGACATTATAATCGCTGTCAATGGATCCATATTTTTGCGTGGAACCTCCCACATGGATTTGAATTACGCCACACGGAATCCTTCAGCTCATAAAGGCTACTTAAACCATACTTTCAAACGTCCTGCTTAGCCGTTGCACCACCTTAAAATTGAAATACACGGAATCCTTCAGCTCATAAAGGCTACTTAAACCATACTTTCAAACGTCCTGCTTAGCCGTTGCACCACCTTAAAATTGAAATGCACGTTCACTTATCAAAAAAATGACATATTTTAAAGTATGTTTGTTTGTTTAAAAGGTGTAATTTGATTTGAGTCTTATACATGTGTAAACATTTATGGAATAGGTATTATTATAAAATAAATATTTTTTTGATGATAAAATAAATATTTTGTATTATTATAAAATAAATATTTTGTATTATTATAAAATAAATGTTATTGATAACGATCTCAAAATTTAAATTACTAAATTTATTATAATCATCACATACATCCTTTCATAATAATAATAAAATATATATATATCATTCTCTAATGTAGAATTTAATTCCATATTAATACTTCCCTCTAAAACCCAAAAGTGTCATAGATTAACTAACTTTAATTTTTGGTTGGATCTCATTTTTGATAAGTTCCCTTTCTTTAACAAAACTTTCAAAAATCACTACTTCAAAAATTCAATCAAAATAATCTACTGACTACTAACCTACTTATCTTTTCAAAAAAAAACCTTTCTTTTCAAGGACATTTATCATCACATCCAAAATATCGGCAATGAGCACTTCTTTCGCATCATAGTCGCCTTCTGCCTGCAGGCGTTTACGCCCCTGGTCGCGTGCAGCAGGCTGGCGGCTGGCCACATGCTGTGAACCGCCGAAATCGCGGACGAATCGGCGGGCTTCACGGCGCCGCACCCGAACGCGGGATGCATAATTGTGCGGGTGTCCAAAGTAGTGGGCGAAGCTTTCTTGTACGGGCAGAGGGCGAAGAGCGCAGAGATGAAGGCGCTGGAACGGCTTATTTGAACTTGAAGCCCAGCGACCGCCATGGGCGACGAAAGCTCTGTTAACGCTCTAGTCCAAGTGCGTATGATATGTTTCCTTTTATCTTGTGCAGGTTTGAAATTGAAACACTAGTAGAATTTCAAGTGGTCAGTGTGGATTGGTAAGTCTTAAAAGTTAGATTAGTTTAAATTTTGGAGGTAAGTCTTGCAAGGACAAAGGTAGAAGTCTGATCTAATATCTTGTGCAGGTTTGAAATTGAAAGAATTTCAAGTGGTCAGTGTGGATTGTTAAGTCTTAAAAGTTAGATTAGTTTAAATTTTGGAGGTAAGTCTTGCAAGGACAAAGGTAGAAGTCTGATCTAATTAATTTTGGAGGCAAGTCTTGCAAGGACAAAGGTAGTAGTCTGATCTAATTGATTTTGGAGGCAAGTCTTGCAAGGACAAAGGTAGTAGTCTGATCTAATTGATTTTGGAGGCAAGTCTTGCAAGTACAAAAAAAAAAAAAAAAGCATATATAAGCGCTGAAATCAAGTGGAAGGAAAAAATCCTCCTTGCTCAGATAAGGACTTGCTCTCATAGGCTTAGATGTGAAACAGGGAGATGGACAACACTCAAAGAACAATGGGGAGAAAGAATGATATGTACTTTATGCAGCACAGGGGCAGTAGAGACAGAGGAACGCTTCATCTATAAGTGCCCGAGTTTTTCAGACATTCGTGGCAAATACAAAGAAACACTTGGAAATGGGTCTATGACAGAGTTATTTGAGGACAGTAAAATAAAAAAAGTTGGGGAATTGCTAACCCATATCGGTAGAAGAAGGAACAACCTTCTCAAAGATATTAAAGATCATATGATATGATTTGAGCAGTTGTACTTCCATATTTGAGGTCCCATAGACCATATTTGGGTCTCACGGACGTAATTAAAATCTTTCATTTCATTTCAAAAGTAGTAGTCTGATCTAATTAATTATGAGGCAAGTCTTGCAAGAATAAAGGTAGTAGTCTGACCTAACTCCGTTGAGTATGTGTCAGCCCAATGACAACAGTACCAACCTGAGCCTCTAGTGATCTCCTTATCTGAACACCTGAAGTGGAATAGGTGGTTATAGGGACAGCCTCAAGATTTGAACAACAATCAAAGCATACAGCTCGGGCACAAATGGGGCCCACCTTTCTCGTGATTTGAAGTTGGGTTTCGGTAATATGAGCCAAAGATTTTATACAACTAGAGGCACAAATGAGAACCACCTTCCCCATGATTTAAACTTAGATGAAAAACCTTTACCAATAAGTTGTAGGATAGCCAATATTGTTAATGTTTTTTTTTTAAATATACATAGAGGAATCGGTAACTACCTCTTTCCTCCTATCGTAACATCAAATCATGTTGCTACTATTATAACCCCTCTCACTATCTTGGAAAACACGACCCAGAGTGAAGGAGACAGCAGTGGCTCAGGGTTGTTAATGTTGTTTTTATTATACATGTCTTGAATTATTATTTTGTTTTGATTTTTTTAATGTTTTTTTTAATTTTTTATTTATTTAGGTTTTGTTGATAATACATTGGGAAAAGCCTCAAGCTAGCATTAGTTTTAGAAATCACTATTACTACAATTTGAGATATATGTATACATGTTATGTTTTGGCATTATAAACTTTAGTTTATTAATTAAGACGAAGTCAAGAGGACCATGACCTTCTAAGACATCTTTTAAAGTTATTAACCTAATCTATTTCCTTCTAAATACATACAATTTAAACCTGAATGTCTTAAAAACTAAAAACCCTTACCACTACTTTATCTTTGAAAATATATGTATACATGATTCTATTAAATTTGAATGAAGCATTTTTCCCTCTTTTTTCTAGCAAGAAGAACCCTTACCCCTACTTTATCTTTGAAAATATATGTATACATGATTCTATTAAATTTGAGTGAAGCATTTTACCCTCTTTTTTCCAGCCAAAAGAGGGATGATTGTAATCTGAGCATAGCACCATTAATCTGTCTAAGGAGAAATATCAAATTTTTTTAGACTTAAAATTTAAAATTATCACAACAAATTTATTAGATTGAAATGGTTATATATATTTATTTGGAATAATTTTTCCTTTATTTTTTAAATGTTTACTAATATTTATTTCAAGTGAAAAGATTTGAAAAGACTTGAAGCTCATAAACATTCACCACTTTCTTCTCATATTATGATTGTATTGCATATAAATTGATTGACAGACTAAAAGGTGAGATTGCTCCTTAAAACTTGAGAAAATTAATCTTTCAAATTAATACGTTTGATGCTATTGAAAAGATACTAAAAAATTTTAAATTTGAAATATAATTTTTAATTTAATTTTTAAAATAATATTTAAATAAACTGAATTTAAAATTATAATTGAGTATTGAAATTTTTATTAATTATAATTAAAAAATAAAATAAAAATATTAATCTAGTAAATAAAAGTTTATTTGTAAGTAGTAGATCAGATAATTTGATTATCCAAGTGTTTTATATTTGAGGATTTGGTTATCCAAGTATTTATCCATCCATAGATAATATTAGAGGATTTGGTTATCCAAGTGTTTATCCACCCAGAATGAAGTATAATTAGCAACCTTATACTCTTTTGGGATTTGAACCTTAAACCTTTTATTCATAGTTCTAAATTTATAACCATTAAACCCATTGAACAAATAATCATATTTAATTTAATTATTTAATATTAAATTAATCAAATTTTATATAATTTTTATTGTAATCTCTTTTAACTTGCACTATGATAAATTATAAATAATAGAGTTAATGTAATTAAGATAATTACTTTTAGTTTGTTAAAATTAATTTATTTTTTTAAATAATTATATGAAGTTAAAATAAGAACCATCGACATATTATAATCTAAACAAAATTGTAAATTTCATGCTTATTACAATATTATTGTGATGTTTTAATATAAGTCATCAATTTAATGTTTATTATATGGTCACCTCTTCACAAGATTTTTTTTTTAATTGAAATTAATAATTATATTCAATAAAAAATAAGAGAGGTTACAATCTTCACAAGATTTTAGAAAAAAATGGTGGGAACAATGAGTTTCACCATGAATGCCAAAGTTTTTATTAAATTTAGAAGACATTCATGGGCAGACTCTTTTTTTTGTGAGTTAAATATTTTTATTACTTGAATTTGGACTTTGTAAGTAAATAAAATGATATATTATAAATAATAAAGTTGGTGTAATTAAAATAATTTTTTTAATTTTTAAAAATCAATTTATTAAGTGGTTATATGAGGTTGAAACGGATAAATTAATATATTTGTAATCTGTATAGGTATTTATGGCAAATTTCCTTAAAATTCTCGGAAGGAGGTATGGGGTTCAAGTTTGGCGGTCTACGTCAGTTACAAAAAAAAACCCTAACTAGCCTAAGGGGTATACTCGGATGGGACAGGTTTCGTGGAACAGAAAGTCCTGGCCCCTAGGGGATACGGGGAATGGTTTTTTCGTAACATTAAGTTTTAGTACTTGAGGGCTAGGTGGATTGGTAAGTGCTTGTCTGGCAAGGCACTTACCAAGAAGACACCCAGGTTCAAACCTCGGGGGCAACCTATTTGCAAAGGTAGTAGCTTGATCTGAATCCTTTCAGTGCTTGTTAGACCGACAATGATGGTACAAATACCGAGCGATCGGTGGTCCCCTTCACACCATGTCAACAATAACAAAGCAAAACAGATTTGGTGGAAGTAGCCCCTGTGCTTTGAACCTTGCGCTTGTCAGCTACTAAAAATAGTGTGGTTGTGACCAACTTTCCTATGTAACCGAATATATATATATATATATATATATATATATATATATATATATATATATTTGATTAGTGTGAGAAACCTAGTTGTGACCAACTCTCCTATGTAATGTAACTGAAAATATAAATATAAATATATAATAGATTAGATTAGATTAGTGTGAGAAACCCTTATGACTAGTGTTAAGGGTTAGGCATCCTCTTTTCACCATGGTAGTAGCTTGATCTGAATCCTTTCAGTGCTTGTTAGACCGACACTGATGGTACAAATACCAAGCGATCGGTGGTCTCCTTCACACCCTATCAACAATAACAAAGCAAAATAGATTTGGTGGAAGTAGCCCCTGTGCTTTGAACCTTGCGCTTGTCAGCTACTAAAAATAGTGTGGTTGTGACCAACTTTCCTATGTAACCGAAAAAAAAAAAAAAAATTATATATATATATATATATATATTGGATTAGTGTGAGAAACCTAGTTGTGACCAACTCTCCTATGTAATTGAAAATATAAATATAAATATATAATAGATTAGATTAGATTAGTGTGAGAAACCCTTATGACTAGTGTTAAGGGTTAGGCATCCTCTTTTCACCATGGTAGTAGCTTGATCTGAATCCTTTCAGTGCTTGTTAGACCGATAATGATGGTACAAATACCGAGCGATCGGTGGTCCCCTTCACACCATGTCAACAATAACAAAGCGAAATAGGTTTGGTGGAAGTAGCCCCTGTGGTTTGAACCTTGCGCTTGTCAGCTACTAAAAATAGTGTGGTTGTGACCAACTTTCCTATGTAACCGAAAATATATATATATATATATATATATATATTGGATTAGTGTGAGAAACCTAGTTGTGACCAACTCTCCTATGTAACTGAAAATATAAATATAAATATATAATAGATTAGATTAGATTAGTGTGAGAAACCCTTATGACTAGTGTTAAGGGTTAGGCATCCTTTTTTCAACATGAGTTCTCATAAGGGGAAGAGTTAAGCTTATCTATAAGAAATTTAACACACAACCATATATACACATATGTTGTGGTTTGAACCTTGGACCTCTTGAAAAAGAGTTAAAATCTGAACCATTGCGTTGTTCTCGAGATAAACTTTTGGGCAAAGAGAAACCTCCAAAACATTCTTAGGTGATGGTCAACAATGTTGTACCATCTAAGTATACCACTAGCTAGAGATAAGCCATAAGAGATTTTTTTTGTGTCCACTCGATCTCACATTTGTATAGGGATTTGAACTCAAAACCTCTCAAATGAAGGGAGTTGTTCGCAACCACCATCGAACTTGAGACCTCTAAAATGGATGAAGTTGTTCATAGTCACCATCGAAATCTGCCCTCTCAAATAGAGGGAGTTGTACACAATCACCAATGTACCACACTTGCAGATAACAGATAACTTATTAGCATATTATTACGATCTTTAAAAAATTATAACTTTAGTGCTTATTACTATATTATTGTGGTATAAAACTCATAAATTTGATGTTTATTATATGGTCACTTGTTCACTACATTTGGAAAAAGTGGTAGGAACTCACACTGAATGCAAAGGTTTCCACTAGATTTTGAAGACATTCATGGTGGACTTTTTATGAGTTTAGTGATATATATATATAATATATATATATATATATATATATATATATATATATATATATAATTTGACATTATGGAATTCATTAAATTTTTGAAATCCTTTGAAGTAGTGAATCTTATATCTTTTGAGTATATATAGAGAGAGGTTAGTGTAAGAAATGAAGAACACAAGCTTATACTGAGAGGGGGGGTGAACAGTATAAGATCACATTTTACTTTATTTTCAAACCATTATTAATTAATGTCCTTAATTGCAATAACCAAATATAGAAGTATGCATTAATAACTCAGATAGCAATAAGAGCACAAATCACCATACACAATTGAGACACAAGATTTAATGTGGTTCCCCCAATGTGGGGTACTCCACAAGATAATCTCCTTATAATATTTCACATAGAAATAAGAATCCTTATCCAATACAATGATTACTTTGATCTGCTCAAAGCTAGGCAATAACAAGCTCATACAAAACTTGTCCAAATCTAAATAACAAGCTCACACAAAACTTGTCCAAATCTGAATAACAAGATCACATAGAACTTGTCCAAAACTGCTCAACAAGCTCACACAGAACTTGTCCAAATCTGCTCAACAAGCTCACACAAAACTTGTCCAAATTTGCTCAACAAGCTCACACATAACTTGTCCAAATCTGCTCAACAAGCTCACACAAAACTTGTCCAAAACTGCTCAACAAGCTCACACAAAACTTGTTCAAAACTGCTCAACAAGCTCACATAGAACTTGTCCAAATCTTCTCAATATGCTCACATAGAAATTGCCCAAAATATGCTTCAGCAAGCTCACCAAGAACTTGCCCAAAATCTGTCCAACAAGCTCACCAAGAACTTGTTCAAATCTGTCCCAAATTTGTCCACAAATTTAAATCTGTCCCAAAACTGTCCACAAAATCTATCCCAAAATTGTCCACAAAGGCCTTCTTAAAGACTCAATCAATCATACACAAACTACCATAAATTTGTCCAGAAATCTATCCCAAAGGCCTTCTCAAAGGCTCAATCAATCATGCTCAAGTAGCACTCAAATCTCATCCACAAATCTACTAAAGGCAAGGCTCAATTATGAACTCAAAAATGAATGGCAATGTACTCATCAATGGATGACAACAATGATCCACAATGATCTCAACTCAACTCAACTCAAATCAATCTCAACTCAACTCAAGTCAACTCATAGAAGCATAAAGAGAATTGTTAGAGACTCAATATGTTCTAATATCAATCTCAACTCAAATCAGAATTATGGAATAGTTTGTTTCATGGAACTTGACCAATCACCTCACACAATCACATGGCTAGGCCCAATCAACTCAACTCAACCAATCACCACAAGGGACAACTCTTTCTCACAAAACCCTAATCCAAGTATGTATCAACCAACTCAAATATTTCCAATAATGCTCAACCACAAATCTCACATAACAATGATACTCATGTTCTTTTCTAACTCAAGTTCTTTCACAACCAATGGTCTTCAACAACTATGCTTATAAAATAAGGTTTAAACACAACTCTCAATTCAGAAAACCTTGAAGAATTCAATCAACCACTTTCGAAAAGGAAACCAAAATCAATCCTTTTCTCTCCAATGATATTTCAAAAATCAACCACCATAAACAATCAATAGGAGAATGTGCCCATACCTTTTATGAAGATGAAGAAACCCCTTTGGAAATCTGCCACACTCAACACACTTTGAAACAAAACAACCTTCTCTTTGAAACCTTTACAAAATAGAAATATTTTTTTTATGTACACCTTATTTCTCCTTCTAAGCAAGTTAATCAAATAGCCCTTGAAATAAGCTTTCCAACGATATATAATATGATATACTTCTATAAAAGGAAAACACCAGAAATATCTCCTTTTCTAAAAGTGCATTACAACTCTTAAACTTGCCTTCCAAGTAAATAAAAAATTTAATCAAACATTATCCCTTAGCATCACCTTATTCCTCCAACATTAGGCAATAATAAAAAATATTTTAATAAAACATTTACTTACCTCTTAGAGGGAATTGAACCCTCGTCACTGCCCACACAACACCTCAACCGCGGTGCCAAAGACCACGCAAGCTATCCGCTCGCATAGAATAGAGAGCGAAAAAGCTCCCTATATGTCGTTTCCCTAGCTCACACCAAAAACATGGGCCAAAGCACTTCGTCCACACCCCATGCAAATCGAACCCGATGGAAATCGAACGTATGCTCACTCGCAAACAAAAACTCCACGCTTCCCAAGCTCATCGTTGGACCACGCTGTCACTTCAACGAATTTTCAGAGCATCCACTTTTTTTCTTCTGTGTTCAATGTCAGGCTTTTTAAATCGAAAGCCTTTGCATATTTATATGCAACCTTCCTTTGATTTTTACATACGTCGGCACCTTTAATTATTAACTTCCTTTTTTAATGGCGCATGGTTTTTATGACATCGGCGATGACTTTAATTTTAATTTTAAAATTTTAATTTTAATTTTAAATAATTAAAATTTAAACTAAATATTTAAAATTCAATATCTCCATCATCGGGGCACCTTTTTCGACGAAATGAAAGGCCAACCTAGGTTTTAAGAAAAACCCATTTCAAATCTGCCATCCATGGTTTTAAATAGAACTTTTTATTTTGTCTGCCTTGGTTTTTATAAAAACCCTGTATATATCCATGCTCTCTGAAATATCATAAATGCTTATTTATGAAATACTTTGGCCACCAAAACCAAATGTGATCCAAGTGACATCAATGATCCATGTGGCATCAATGAAAACATAAAATGGCTCAAATTGCCAACAAGAAACCCCCATGACCAACGCTCAGGATTAGGCATTCCCACGCCAACCATGACCTCTAATAAGGGTGATAAATGAACTTTTCAACAGGGGTTGACACCGTAGTTTGAACCTTGAACCTCCTAAAGAAGAACCAAAATCAGAATCTTTGCATTGTCCTCCTAAGACAAAACTCTTAGGGTAGAGAGAAAACCTCGAGAACCGCTCTTAGGTGGTTGATAGTGTCATCCCATCCGAGTATACCACTATCTAGATGGAAGCCACGTGAGAGTTTTTGTGTGTCCACCTTCACATCATAGAGGTTCCAACTGTGTCTAATATTTTTATTAGTTGGATTTGACTTTGTAAGTAAAATATTCTCACCAGTTGAACTTGAATGCCATAGATGCATTACTATAATATTTTTTTAATTGGGTATATGGGATTGAAAGGAAGTTCACTCCTATTACATCATACTTATATTATCATACAATGGTTTTACATCAATTTGCCAATTATACATATATTGCTTAACAAGATTTCAACATAGGTCTCTTCTTAAAATTTATTGTATAGTGTTAGTGGGGTCTTTCATAAGCATGGAATGGAGATGAGAGATCTCTTTATGAAGGTGACTCTCTTGAATCTTCTTCCTCTTGGCAATAGAGTGTCCATACCATCTAGAGGGACGCATGTTAGATCTAGCTTCAATTGGATCTCTGATAGAAACAAGAGAACTAATTTTTTTTAACTACCTCAAGCATAAGAATATTTCGGAAAGGATCACTAAGTTGGAGGACCCTTTAGGTCATTATTTTTTTGACTCTAAAGAGATCATGAATCATTTTTTAACTCATTTATCTCAACTTTTTATAGTGGATCCAAGGGATGACATCCAATGTATCTTAATGGAATATGTGCAGGAACATATTCCCTCCTTAGTAGACCCCATTATTTAGGATCAACTTGAATATCCTATTTTTATGAACGATATGCAAACTAATATTTTTTTTATGAAGAATGACAAAGCTCCTAGCTTGGATGGTCTTCAAGTGGATTTTTATAAAAAATTGGCATATCCTTTCCTTTGATCATCATGTTTACCTGGAATATCTCCATAATAGTTCCCTCAGAGCTTATATCAATGAAGGGCTAATCACACTAATTTCTAAAGGTATGGCTTATAACCAAATCTCCAATTAAAGACCTATTACCCTTCTTAATGTTTCGTACAAGATCATAACTAAAGCTATAGCTTTAAAAATCAAAATTGTTGCTCAAGCGATTGTTCACCCAAAACAATATACTTTTCTTAAAGGTCATTATATTTTATATAATCTTAAGATGGCCTAGGAAACTTCACAATGGGGTATCGACTCCAATCAAGATGTCCTCTTAGTTAAGTTAGATTTTGATAAAGCTTATGATTGAATCAGATGGGATTTTATTCTTAGTATGCTTTCTTGGCTTGGTTTCGGTCATAAATTTATAATCAAATTGGTATGCTCTTTGGTGATGCTTTAGCTTGTGTTCAAGTTAATGGAGCTCTTTTCCCCTCCTTCCCTCTTCAACGGTCTATCAAAAAGGGTTGCCTCCTTGCTCCTTTTTTATATGTTTTGCTTACTGATGCTCTTGGTTATCTTCTTCATAAGGCTCATTTTGATAGCCTTATTTAAGGTATTAAGCATATTGGGAATAAACGCGCTCTTAACTCATGTTTTGTTGATGATTCCATTATTTTTATTCAAAATACCCAACAAGAGGTGGAAATAGTTAAAAAAAAATTATACAATTGTTTTGTGATGTCTCTAGCTCTCGTATCAACCACTCTAAAACTGAAGTCTTCTATACTTCTTCCTCACCTAGTGGATGCAACTCCTCAATTGAGTGGAAGATCATCCCTCATGGTATGATTGTGCGATACTTGGGAATCCCCTTTGGGATTAATATTTCTCCTAAATATATGTGGAATTGGGTTATGGAAAGACTTCAAAAAAATTAATGCTTGGCTAGTTCGGTTTTCTCCTTAGCAAGAAGAATTCAAGTTGCAAATAAAATTATGGCAGCCTCTCATGTTTATTACTCCTCTTGTTGGATGGCCTCCAAGGTAGCCTATAAAAAATTAACTCAGGCCATTTGTAGATTTTTATGGAATAAATGGGATGGGGAGGTGGGAATGACAACCATGTCATGGACTTTGTACTCAACCTAAGGCTTTAGGAGGTCTAGGCATTATTGATCCTCTTACCCAGAGAAAACATTTGGCTACAAAATGGATTGCTAGAGCCATCACTAATGACGAAAATTGAAACACCTATTTTGTTACAAAATCTCTCTAACTACTCACAAGGTAAATGAAAAGAAACCCCATGGGAGAATAAGGTCCTTAATGTTACGATTAAAGAATATATTCCAGCTACCCATTATTGGAAAGCTTAGCAATTAGTTTGTCATTTAATGGCTTGGAAGTCTAACTCCTTGAGACATGGTATGAGCATCGGTCTAAACAGTCTTTGGTAAAATAAATTTATCCTCCATAATGATAAACCTTTAGCTTTGGGTTGAGATTGTCCAAAGTTGAAGATAGTTAGTTGAAAAGATCACTGGAAATTGCATAAGAGAATATATTGTGAGAGGAAGAAGGAAGAAGATTGAAGATAGGACATGAATAAAATCATAGAGAAGATTGAATATTTAAGGGTTGAGATCGCCTAAATTACAGATAAATTGGAGAAGAATTACCAAGGTAAGGCAAAATTCATTTGAGAAAGTTATTTGAAAGTTTTTTAATTATTAGAGAAATAAGAAAAGAATGTTTATTTAATTAATTGAAAAACTTTGGAGATATAAGAAGATGAAGTGTTTGAAAGAATTTGATTGAAAGAAGTTTATGGAGAAAGAAATAATTAAATTTTTTCTTCTGGAGAAATAAGAAGTATTTTGAAGAAATAATGTTTTCCAAAGACATAAAAAGAATCATTTTTTAAGAGAAAAATATTGAGAAGAATATTGATTGAGATAAAATATTATTTGAGTGAAGAAGTTGAAGAAAGAAAGAGAAATACAAGTGGAAATTGTAGATGGTAAAGATAAGGTAAAGCAAAATGTTATCATCAACAACTCATTTCATTTGTAAATTTGTGTCAACTCATTTAATGCTAAAGGGAGGAAGTGACTATTGTAAACAACTTCTCCGGAATTCACAAATTTAAAATTTGCCAACAATCTCCCACTTGAGATTTCTAGGAATGAGAAAGGGCAAAATAAATATTAGTAGGAAAAAGAGTTGTTGCTGAAAGATATTATAGCTAATATGTGAGAATAATATATTTAATTTTGCATAATGGTTGAGGAGACAAGTTTGAATAACGTACCACGAACAAAATTTTAAGTCAAAAATGCCCAAGCAATGAATCAGAATAGGTTGCTAGTGACAAAGGAGAATAGTATTGAAGAAAATTGTTGAGAAGGATATTATTGTGAAGATTGGAGCAAATTGCATGTTGAAATATTAGTGGACAAGTACTTGAGATAAGAAAGAATGCAGGCAAAGAATTTTTATTCCAATGTTGGAAAGAAAAATACTTGAGTTTGAAAGTACTTGATTACGCTAGATTGTCTAAGGAGAAACAAAAGTAGATGCTTGAGATAGTGCATGATTTGTTTGTTGCCTAAACGTTAGCTTTGAATACGGGAATTTGTATGTTTGAATGGAGTTGAAGAAGAATTAATATTATTGTTGCAAGATTCCAAATGACCGAGAGATGCCTTCAAGACATAAAGGAGATATTAGTTGTGCCTCATTTCTAGCAAATATAGGAGGAAAATTAGTAACTCCTAATGCACCTAAGTAATGGAAGAGACACAGTTTTTGCCCTAACATAGTGAATAAATACTCCCTAGAAAAATGGTTATAGCAAGTAAGGTTTCATTTGGAAAGTTTAAATATTTGGGTGCATAGTTAAACAAATTTAGGAGTTATAAGTTTTTATTATTTTTTATTTGAGAGGAAGGTAATTTTGTGAATTTTAGAGGAAGGTAATACCATGAAAAAGTGTGGGTTTATTTTAACTATTTTATTGATTCTGGATGTCATGGAAAAAAATTGTGAAAATTCTAGTTAGAGAAAGCAAAATAGTGAAAGTTTTGTTTTAACATAATACAAAGGGGTGAGATTGTGAGGCCATAGAAAATATCATTGCAGGTGCGAACCAATTCAAGCTGAGAATGTGTGAACCAATTCGAATGTGGGAATCAATTCGATAGCTCCTATCATGAATAAAATAAGTGATATGGATCTAGGGTTTTCCACATTTAGATTCTACGCTGATCATTGTTCTTCCATTTTTGTTTTTTGAGTTTTGCTTTACGAGTTTGCATGTTTGGGATGGGGTTTCATACGATTGCTAGTGTGAGGATCCTGATTGAACAAAATTAGGGTTTGTTTTCTTGGATGAAAGTAGGTTTTATTTAATTTCGGGATGGAGGGTTTCAAAAAATATGCATGGATTGAGTCAAAAATAAACTTTAAAGAAGCAATCCATGGAGGACCACCTCAAACATGAGGGAAACATAGTAAACGATTGCTAAGGAAACCATTGAGGATGCCAAAGGTCGATTCAAGGAAAACAAAGATGGATTGCATGAAAGCAACTAATGGATCCCCATTAGTGAAGTTGGAAATAACGGATGTCCAGGAAGGAATAGATGAGATGGAGAGAAGAGGCCTAATTTGTTGATTCATGGGATTTCGACCAACTCTTGCTACCTTCAAGCAATCGGTTGCCAAAAACTGGAGCACTAAATATAAGTTCCAAATTTATACCCTAATGGCTACTTTCTTTTTTTTTGTTAATGAAGAAGATAGAGAGAACATTTTTCAAGGGGGGCCATAGTTTTTTGGTATGGCAGGGCTCTTCATGAAGCCCTAGCATACCAAGTTCAAAGCTAAGGAAGAAATGTCATCAACTGCCCCTGTTTGGGTTCATTTATTTGGTCTTTAGATAGAATACTGGCATCCAAATATATTCGCAATAATTGGAAATTCTTTAGAAGTTTTCATGATGACTTCTGATAGCACCCATCACTTAGAGCATACAATTTATGCAAGGATTTGTGTTTTGATTGATTTTGACAAACCACTTCCAAAAAATATTATGTTGGACATTTTGAGTAGATAAGTTGTCATTGATGTCAAGAGTGAGTTTTCATTGATGTCAAAAGGTCCTAAGGAGAAATGCAATTGATTGGTTCCAAAAGAGCTTCATAATTTTATGTGAGCAAAGATAAAAGGTTTTTATTAAAACCATGAAGGAACAAAATAAAAGGTTTTTATTAAAACCATGGATGAGCAATGTAAAAGGTTTTTTATAAAAACCCAAGGAGGCCTTTAATTTCAAATTAGAAAGCCCAAGGAAGTTTTAATATTTAATTTATAAATATTTAAATTCAAAGTAAATTTAAATCTTATAAATAAATATTATTTATTTATTCAAAGTGGCAAAACCTAAGTTTATTCCATTGACGTGCAAGTCGAAGACTTCCCCGCCGACGTGATGGAAGTGATAATAAAGGCATATATATATATATATATATATATATATATATATATATATATATATATATATATATATATATATTGCCTTTGCTAAGGCCAAAAAGGATGTGTGATATCTTTTGGAAAATGTGATGTAACTCATGGAGGAAACATAGTAGTTTTCATATGTTGCATAAATCCAAAATTCAATGTGTTTAAGATGTCAAGGTGCTTAGATCCTAGCACCACCCGGTGGCTAGCTCAGGTGGCATTTGGCTTGGCGCTTGTGACAGAGTGGTTACAGGTTCGAAACCCGATGACAGCAAGTTTGGAAGCCCTTTTTGTGTTTCTGTTTTGGCGACGGCAGAGAAGGTAATAAAGTGCGTGGGAACTCTAGCTCACACGTGAGCACCTAGCTCACACGATAGCCAATGTTATGGCTAGGGCACTTGGGGAGGCAGCATTGTGGGTTCAAAACCCACTAAGGGCAAAGGTACATTTTTTTATTTAATTTTCATTGCCCTAAGGTTTGACGTGAGGTAGTTGGGAGGCATAAGGATTAATTAAATTTAATTTATTGTGGTGATTTTTCTTGATAAAATAGTGAAGGGAGTTATAAGGAGTTTGACCTTAATTTTAAAATAAAGTCCTAATTGTTCTATTTGCATATTAGAGGACTAAGCCTTTTAAGGTGTTGATTTTATTTTAAAGGACTTTTTGCCAAAGGGATTATTGTGAAAGTAATTGTTCTAATCTTTCTAAGGTGTTGGATGTTATTTTAAAGATGGAGTGATAAAGTGTATTTGTGTTTGATATTATTTTGTATTGTGATTCTTTGAGAGAGATTATTATCTTCTAACCTCCTTGAGTTTGGCAAAGAAGTGTTTATGATTGTGGCAGATTTGTGTGGTCTACTCCTCATCAAGAAAAAGGTATGGGCATATTCTTCCTTGGTTGAGTTGATTGGTTGGTTTTGAAAACAACTTTGGAGTGAAATGGACTTGATTAGGTTCCTTATTGAGTTGTTGAGCTATTGTGAAGTGAATGTTATGCACCTTGTTTTATAAGCATTGTTTTTTAAGTGAATGGTTGAGTGAAGAACTTGAACTAGGGTTTGAAAAGAGCATGAGTATTATTGTTAGGTGAGATTGATTTATAAGCATTGTTGTTGAAGTGAATGGATGAGTGAAGAACTTGAACTAGGGTTTGGAAATAACATGAGTATCATTGTTATGTGAGATTGGTTGATAAGCATTGTTGGAAATATTTGAGTGAATGTTCATATCCTTGGACTAGAGTTTGTGAGCAACGATTATTTTATTGAGTGATTAGTTGAGTAGAGTTGATTGAGCCTAGTCAAGTGAATGCGTTAAAGTGAATTCTTCAAGTTCTATGAAACAAATTGTTCTATATTCTAAATTGAGTTGAGAAAGTGATTGAGAGTTAGTGAGTGTGAAGCATATTGAGTCTCTAAAAAATTTCTATATGTTTTTGTGGTAAAATGAGTGATTGAAAGTGATTGAGCATTGTGATGAATGTGAAGCATATTGAGTCTCTAACAATTCTCTATATGTTTCTAAAAGAGTGATTGAAAGTGATTGAGCATTAAGGTGAAAGTGAAGCATATTGAGTCTCTAACAATTCTCTATATGTTTCTAAAAGAATGATTGAAAGTAATTGAGCTTTGTGATGAGTGTGAAGCATATTGAGTCTCTAACAATTCTCGTTATGTTTCTATGAGACTGGACAAGTTCTAGTGTGGACTTGTTGAGAATATTTGAGGTAATTCTTTGAGAATACTTGTGGACATATTTGTGTGAGCTTTTGTGGAAGCTTAAAATACAGATTGAGAGAAGATTTGGATAAGTTCTAGTGAGGACTTATTGAGCAGATTTGGACAAGTTCTAGTAAGGACTTGTTGAGAGCAGATTGGACAAGTTCTTGAGAGGACTTATGGACAGATTAGTGTGAGCTTTTGTGGAAGTTTACAAGGTATATTTGAGACAAGTATTTGAGAAGACTTGTGAGTAGAGTTGATTGATTTGTTCAAACCTTGAGTTAAGGTTTGTGGCAGATCTAGTAGAGTTGATTTGAGATTGAGTCAAGCTTTGTGTTAAGTCTTGAGGACAAAGATTTAGGATAATTTTTTGCTATATCGAAGGACTATGTTTAGTGCATATCAGAGGACAAATATTAAGGATAGATTTGTGCTAGATAGAAGGACTGTGTTTAGTGCATATTAGAGTATAGATATTGAGGATAGATTTGTGATAGACCGAAGAATTGTGTTTAGTGCAGATAAGAGGTTAGAGATTGAGGATGGATTTGTGCTAGACTGAAGGACTATGTTTAGTACATATAAGAGGACATATATTGAGGATATATTTGTGCTATATCGAAGGACTATGTTTAGTACATATTTGAGGATAGATTTTGGTGTAGATTTGAGGATAGGTTTGTGTCATACCAGAGATAAAGATAGAGCAAATTTGTGCTAGATCGAAGGACTATGTTTAGTGCAAATTTGAGACAGAGCTTTGAAGGTGATAGAGTATAGAGGACTATAGTCTCTAGTGGATAGAGATCCATTAGCCAGGTCAGTAAGGACATGTGTCTTCAGTGGATAAAGATCCATTAGCCAGAGCAGTGGGGGCAATAGTTCTTCTAGATATCACCAACCAAAGATAAGGAGAAAGGAGTTTTCTTGTGGAAAGAGATCCATAAAATTGATTAGGGTATTGGTGTCTCCTTTGGACAGAGGTCCATAAACATTATAATAGGTAAAGGATTCCCAAGATATTGATTGAGAAAATTTTAGTGAAATATTTTCTTCGTGGAGTAGCCCACATTGGGTGAACCATGTAAAATTGGTGTCTCTATTGTGTGTGGTGATTTTTGCATTGCTTTTATTACTATTGTTGATATTGTTATCTATACATTGCATAATATTGATTTGGAAAGAAAATTAAAAAGTGGTCTTATATTATTCACCCCCCTCTCAGTATAAGCTTGTGTTCTTTAGATTACTTTACAATATTGGGAAGAAATATGGGAGCAGGTAGTAGATTATGAAAATATTCCATTTAGATGCAGAATCTAGCCAATGATTGTCCACATAAGGTCCCTAACAAAGATAAAAAGGATGGGAACTTGGCAGGGTTTGAAATCCCTAAACAAAAAAACACAAAGAAAAAAATAGCAATAAAAGAGAAAACAATAATTTCACCTAACACCTTTAAAATTCTCTCCACGAATGAGCAAGTAGATGATGAGGATAGTCAAATTAAAACAATTATTATGGAAACACAGTTTGATGAAGAGAGGGAACGTGAAGGATTGCATGATAAGAAATCACTAAAAGAGCTTTCCTTAATGCTGAGAAATAATAGTAAAGGGGAAAAAGAGGGCAACATCGTACAATGCTCAATGCTCCTTATTGAAATGAAGACACTATAAGATCTCCAACTCCACGAGCCAAGACTCCTACAAAGAAGACTTCATATATGCCCTTTTACAATGGGGTACATCTCTCTTTGTACAAGAGTGTGATGGTTCACCTTATATAAGGTACAAGATAATTCATGTGGTGGTTCACCTTTCATGAGTTACAAAGTGCATAATAATATGACAATATTCCTTGATGGTTACATATACGATTCTATGACACTATTCTCCTACCTATTTCTAATTTGACACATGGTTACCTTTAATGAATAACGGTTACATTTACATTATAGCAAGTCCACATTAGCCAATAATTCATTTATGGCTCAATATTAATTTATTAAGTACCTATCTTGGGTACCTAACATTCCTTCCCCTTACCAAATGTTTCATCCTTGAAACATTAAAAGAGGCTACAGAGTATGTTTTTTTGAGCCATGTTGAGTACTGGTACCAATCACGATCATCCATCCATCCTAATGAAACTATGATTGGTGGTGGTCTTTGTTTATACCAATGCCATGTGTTGGAAGTATACATTTCATTTTTTCATCCATACCTGCTTGCACTTGTGACTTGTAGCATATCCAGAGTTTGGGTTTCTCTAGTTTCTTGTATGTCCCTTGTAGCTCCTTTGTTGCTCCATGCCTTGTTGCCATGATTGTTGCCTCTCATGGTGGTGTGGGTGGTGATATGCTGCAACCTTAAGATGGTGTTCTACTCTTTTTTACTCTTTCTTATTGCTTCCCTCATTTGGTTTGTTCCTTTCTTTTAGTACTTCCTTGATCTCCTATTGAGATTATATTTCAGATTTTTTTGCTTCTTCAGCAGTAGCTTCTTATTTTTCCTTACATTGAGAAGTATCCTATAATGTTATATTTTTATTATACCATAACTTCATGAACTTATTTTGCACATTAATATTAAAAATGCCCAAAGAATGCAACCAAGGATAATAAAAATATATATCTACATCATTCATCTCAATAGCATGAAAATCTGAATGTAAAACATATTTATCCATGGTGAGCTTCAAATCTTTAAAAATTTGAATATTTTTACCCTTAAGTTGTATGTCTTTGAGTTTATTTGCTTAAACTTGCAACCTCTTAGTCAAAGACATATTGATAAAATTATATTTGTTGCTAGGGTTAATGGAAACAATAATTTTTTATTTTGAATGCAACCATGAACTTGCAAAATAGAATTTTTACATTCAAACAAATCTTTTTGACCATTGTTTGGCCCTGACACACAAGGTGTAGTTTCCTTAGCCTGCACATTATTATCATTTTCCTCCAATCTCCATTTGCTTAAAAATGCAACTTCAAAGTCTTCCCATGTGTATATATATTTATGAGCATACATAAAGTTTGAAAACCAAGAATAAGCTTCCTCTTGCAAAGAAAAATAAAGGTTACATTTCCATATTGACTTAGAAAAATTTAAAGTAATTTTTTTAAACTTCTTCAACCATTCCTTAGCGTCACTATCATCCCTTCTAGTGAATTTTGGCAAATCCATGATCTCAACTCAAAAAAAAATTCAAACAACACGATTTTTTAAATAACCAAAATTTCTCAAATCTCATATATTCCCTTCTTCAACAATTAAATCTATAAATTTTCTTCAAAACAAAACAAATAGCAACTGATTTACTCACCCGGATTGAGAGTTATGAATTTTTTTCCATTTTTTGTGTGGCCCAAAAACAACACCAAAAACCCAACTTGTAACATTTGTAACTCCCTCCATACTTAATATAATTTAACAAGCGAGCAGTCATTTTTTTTGTACTCAAAATAATCTGCATGCTCACATACAAGGATTTTGAAAATTATTGCTAATAAATTTACTATAAATTTTTTCTTTTGGAAAAAAAATCACACAGCCAAAAAACAGCAAAATTATCTCAACTTCAAACAACTATAACTCTCTCAATACTTATCAAGATTTTACAAGTGAGCAATAGTTTTCATAGTACTCAAAATAATCTACATGTTGATGCAAAAATGTTTTGAAAATGACTGTTAAAAAAATTATACAATTTTTTTTCTTTTTGAAAAAAAAATTACGTAGCCAAAAAATAGCACAAATATCTCAACTTCAAACAACCATAAATTTCTCAATACTTATTAGAATTTAACAAATAAGTAGTCATTTTTGTAGTACTCAAAACGATCTACATGTTGGAATAAAAATATTTTAAAAATGATTGTTGAAATAAAATTATGGTCTCTACAAAATGTGACATTTTTTCCTAGAAAAATGTGCCCTACCTTTTCAAAAACAACTTCACTCTATTTGAACCATTGCTTTGATATCAATTATTATGAAACTCTCTTCTCATAACCATAAATTATTCACCAATATGCAAAAATATCAAACATGCATCCACAATAGCAATCCACACAATAAAATAGAAATTGATAATAACCTTGAGATAGGGCAACATTGTACAATGCTCCTTATTGGAAGGAAGACACTCCACAATATCTCTAGCTCTATGAGCCAAGACTCCTACAAATAATACTTCATATATGCCCTTTTACAATGGGGGTACATCTATCTTTATACAAGAGTGTGATAGTTCACCTTCCATGAGTTACAATATCACCCATGTGGTGGTTCACCTTCCATGAGTTACAAAGTGCATAATAATATGACAATATTCCTTGATGGTTACATATATGATTATATAACATTATTCTCCTACCTATTTTTAATTTGACACATGGTTACCTTTAATGAATAAGGGTTACATTTACATCATAGCAAGTTCACATTAGTCAATACTTCATTTATGGCACAATATTAATTTATTAAGTACCTATCTTGGGTACCTAGCAACGAGTCACCTTCCATCCATACTCTATTTCATTTCATTTGTTTGCATATTTTTAACTCTTCCAAAGTTGTCCAAGCTTCAACTTAATTTTCCTTAAATCCACTATTGAAACCACAATGAGACAAAATATCTTCTCTATTATTTCTAATTATTCCTTCTCCTCTTGTTGGTCTTGGATTTCCTTTAGAAGCTCCATCAAAATTCAATTTGACCAACTCTGCATCTGGTGGTTTCCACTTTATATTTTTTGCCTTCTTTTTATTTCTCTTGTACCCAACATCTTAATTCCATTTGATGAGTTACCATCATCTATAAATGCTCTCTACTTCCAGTTTAGGGATTAGGTGAGCTGATAGTGTTGGTTTAGAATCCTCTATGGCTAAATAAATCTTTATTTTTATTACCTCTAAACCATTTTCCTTTTCTTTAAATGTTATTTCTTTCTAGCCATACAATCCACAATATTGTATCTTCTGATATATCTCAAATTATCTATAAAGCCTCACTTTTCAAAGTGCTCTACCATTTATTTAACCATTCTTCAATTCTTCCATTCATCACCATGCATTTAACAAACATATTAAGAATTCATTACCATAGATTCCAAACTATTGAGCAGTGTCCCAAGATATGGTCTATTCTCTCCTTCTCCCTTTTATAAATAACACATTGTGAAGGGCCATGAAAACCCCCTTTCAGAAGGTTATCCCAAGATAAAATTAGTCTATGACCTACTAGTGAAACAAAAATTTTAGCTTTAGGAATGCTTGGGCTATCCCAAATATCTCTCTATATTCTTGTGATATTTTTATTTTGCTGGTGTTTTACATTATATCTGTTTATTATTATGTATTCTCCTAATCTATTCAGCTCCCAAATTAGCTTATCTTTGGCTCCCCTTGGGATAATCACTATTGTTATCTTTCAGCTCAGTTGCCTCCTAACATTAATGTCTTTTATACTTATAAAAAATATTTTTCATTTGTATCTTCCTTGTACATAATGTTTGAAACCCTATGACCATATTTATCTTGAAGTAATTGCATCCATGGTTTCAAAAATTGTATCTAGATTGAGTGGTTTTCTTTTCTCCAATTGCATCCATCCAAATAGGTATCTTTTCTCCAATTTCTACCACTCATCTTAGACCTTTAATCACTAGATCAATAGTTTTTTTTAAATCATTCCATAGAGCATAACCATTTGGCAGTGAGAATGTAGTAAATAGTAAGCTTAGATTATTGGTCTCAACATACTTAGAAGAATTTGTTAAGAAACTTCTATTTAAACTAAGCACATTCACAAAATATTACAATAAAAGCAAAAATTCATGAACGAAATATTTCAATATAAATTGTAAATGCAGAAATTTAGTAATCTCACAATACAACATAGAATCACAAGCCTCTTTAAGGGGGCAACCTCCTTCACTAGTTTCATTCAATATGCAAAAATATATTCATTTATGGACCCTTGTATTTAAAGATACACTTTATGCAACCCTAACCTAATGCTCAAGAGTTGGCTTATATACAAAGTACCACTCGAGCTAGATTCTTCTACCAAACAATAATTACATTCTTGATAACAGTTCCATGAATGGCCCCACTTGTCTAGGTGCCTCAATTACCACATACTTTTACAAAATATCACTATAAAGGGGTCCCCACATGGGAAAGGGGTCATTACATAATAATATGATAATTACATAATAATGTTAGGATGGGATCCTAATAAAATTCTTGCCCATTGTATTTGACTTTCTTTGTACAATCTCCAAATTATGTTTTCCCTAAGAGCTAATTTTGTATCCTTAAGAACACTTAAACCGATCCCTCCCCTAGTTTTATCATCATAGATGGATCTCAAGATTAGGAAGAATCGATGCATTGTATCACTTATATTATCAATAGGACTCTCATTTATGTTATTAAGGTAATGACTACTAATTAGATATAGAAGGGAGAGTGACATTTAATTTTACACTTTAAGACATTTACTCTAATTGCATGGGAAATTATTCCCATTTAGTTAAAAAAACAAGCCTAAGAGTCATTAAGGCATTTTTATTGGGTACAATGAGGAAATCAATGACATATTGACTCTATGATTCTACTACTTACAATATGATTGTTTAAAAAGTTGTCTTTTTTTTAGGAGGATCTCACTCATAGTCATTTAGATTTCTTTTGAATCTTCATATTCTTATTCAACATATTTTGTTCTTATTGATACTTACCCCTAGTATGTTGATATTGTTTCATCCTTCAATTACATGGATACTTCTCTAGGAGAGGTTGCTTCTTCTTTCCTTGTCCCTGCAATTGTGACTATTACTTCAATTTTTTAGATTTAGATACTCCTATTCCTAATATATTTAAAAAATATTCTTAATTTAGGCATTTACCCTCCCACCAAAATGATAATTATACCTAAATAGGTTGACTAAACACTCGGAGACTTCAATGAGTTTGTTCAATAGGAAAGTAATTTACATCCTCCATATTGTGTTTTCTCTACAAGGTGCATACTAATGGAGATCTACTGTTTAGGCTTAAGGATGTCTTGATTGGGAAGCAACTTTGGTAATACAGTATGAAATCCTTATGTAAAATTAGACTCGAGAGAATGCATATTTTTCCTAATGGTAAGGACATTATTAGACACAATAGGTCCATAAGACCAAATTTGGTGTTGATCAATAGATTGTTAAGTACAAACTCTCCTTATTACACAGAGCTTTTCTTAGAAGGAATGAATTGACTATAATGAGACTTTTGACCTTGTTGCTTACATGGACTACATTTAAATGATCTTTCTCATTGCTACTTTATCTTATATGAAGGTCCAACAAATAGATTTTAAGAGTGTTGTCCTCCATGGGGACCTTTAAGAGGATATCTATATGTACCAACCACATATTTTATTTAGGATAGACCCATCAATATCTAAACTTAGAAATTCTATATATGGGATTAAGCAAGCACCTTAAGCATGCTATGAAAAAATTCTGCATTTATAGTTTTTCAATTTGAATTGACAATTATGAGGTTAAGCATAAGTTTTAAAGTAAGCATGATAAGATTCTTATTGTTATATTTTATGGTCATGACCCAATTATAACTAGAATTTTGACTTTCATGATTCAAGATATAAAGTTGTACCTTTAAGATTCATTTGAGATTATAGATTTAGGCAAACTCCATTATTTTTAGGAATTTAAATCATTTAATCCTATTTAATTATTTCTCTTTTTGGGTTTCAATATGCATGTGAACCTTTGAAATAATATAAGATGGAAATTATAAGTTAGTTTGCACCCACTTTGATTTAGATATAAAGCTTAAGGATAAGTTTTTTTTCTCTTGGTTGATGGTGATGTGTCATTTGACTATTGTTAATCCAAGAACATAGGCTTGATAAGGTGAGGAGCATTGTATGTGCAAGCAAAAAATATTGTTAAGATGAATTAATTAATGAAATACACCTAATCTTATTGTAGATCTAAGAGAAGGGATGGAGGAATGACAAGCCCAAGGATATGATAGATGATTGGAGTCTGTCATTAATAATTGAAAGGTGTAAATTGGCAACTAATGATATCAAATTCCAACCTCTCATACAATGATGTCCTTTTATTAGAATTTATCCCACACTTCATGAATGCATTAGTTCAAAAATCATTTCTTCTAGCACATGGAAATAAGATAGCCAAGTATGATCTTATAATACTTGACCTACCAAAACATTGAAAAATCAATCCAACAATAAGGAAATACAAATAGAAGAAAAATAAAAGTAGAGTGAAGCTAAGAAAAATGTTTAAGATAATGAAAATATAACAACTATATAATTACTTAATAGAACTCTAAGAATGTGCTATCCAGTCACACATTTAATATAAACTAAATAAACATAACATCTACAAATGGAAATATAAACCAAACCCCTTTACACACACAAATAAATATGCTATAGAACTATACCATGAATAAACTATGCTACTAAATTGGAGGAAGGCAATGATATATTGTCTTTCCTAAGTAAACCCTTTCTCAAAAGAGACAAGGTATGTGTGTCTTCTCAAATCATGTGATAAAAAATGATCAGAAGTAAAAAATTCCATTTACTCCATAATGTAATGTTCTATAGCCATGGATTGATTATTATAGAACTAAAATTTATAGTGTACAACAATGAAGAAAAAACTAATATCCTATACCTCTTGTACACTCTATCTTGTATAGGCATAAGGTCAAACATGAGGCTTTCCTTTTTGTGGAATAAAATCAAAGGGGAATTTTATCTATCTAGGAAACAAATAAAAAACAATAAATCAAATAATTATTCCTATGAAAAGATGGGTAAGTTGTCTAACAAACTAAAAATATAATTTTATCTTAATTCCTAACAAATATAACGATCAAACAATGAAATGTTTTTAGTTGTAGAAGATAAACATAACACACTAGTAACAAAATTGGTTACACATTCCTAAATATCCAAGTGAACTAGTTGAGAGACAACAAGACAAAAATATCTACCATATTCCAAAGTATATGAGTTTTAACCGGTTCCATAGAAACTATGGGTTTCATATCATCTATCGATTTTGTAACTTTTGCAAGTTCTACAATAACTAACTACCTATAGTAATTTTAGGAATGATGCATCTCTAGTAATAAGGTTAACATTAAACAAGAAACTTAGAATCATATCCATTATTCATAAAAACATAATCAAAACTCATTCAAAACATTGAAAATCAATTTATATTAGCTATGTGTAAAGGTAAACTAAAATGGACATAATATTGATAGGATTAAGAATACAGAGTTTATACAAAGAATGGTATCAACTTATAAAAATGAGAAAATAAGGACAATTACGACACCTATCATCACCTATAGTTGCAAAGTTTTGTACATCTTATATTGACATAGCACTCAATAGTCATTAGGATCAAGATAGGAATATGGAGTTGGAAGATAATATCCTTTAATCCCCTCTCTCATTTCCTAGGTTCTTACTTTCTTGATCAAGTCTACTAAAACTCTACCCCTAAAGCCTTGAATTGGGCACCACCATAAAAGGAATCTAAATTGGATATCAATTCAATGCAAAACTACTTGCTTAAATGCCTCCATGTACATGATGGTCCTAGCCATGGCAACCCAACACAATAAAAAATAAGGGTTATTCTTCTCGACGGGTATTAAGAACTTATCTTACCTATATTTAGAACATTAAAAACATTCCCTCTCAGATATCTTTATGGATATTTTAAACTATTCTAACATCTCATTCCTTACCTTCTCAATATTTTCAAGAATCCTATAGTTGAATACTAGATTATAGAGGTTTCCAGTAACTTATATAGATCATGGATATTCACCTCTAACCATTAGGAAAGCTTGTTCTTTTGCTTCCATGTATGCCCTTATTTCTTGTACCTATTTCACTTCATTCTTGAACACTGAGAGAAATGATCATAAAGTAACATCCACATAAAAGTGTTGGGTTTCCATTCTTTATTACTTTCCATAACATTATTATGCATATAAAACTCACACTTCTAGTTTCTACCTTCTATTAGGATAGACAATTGGGCTTCATATAATATTCTAGGCTTAATTACATTTGTTGGGAGCACTATGCTTCATCTAGGACCTATATAATTGCTCTTGAACATAGAAACCATAAACTCAGGTTAGGGTTCTATAGATAGGCATGTGGAATACTAGCTAAAAAAACACTTTCTACAAAAAAATCCCTAATTATTTAGCGTTTCTTAGTCAATTCTTCCTCATTGTAATATTTTTCTTTCTCCAATTTCTTTACTAGGATTGTTCCTTTCTCTTCTAGTCTTAGAAGAGAAATATGCTCCTCCTAAGCATCATAGACCAAACATAATTGCAAATATTTTACTTAAACTTAGCCTAGGAGATAAATCTATCTTCTTTAGAAGTGATTTGTTGTAGTTCTATAATAATGCAACTATCATTCACAAGGAAGTGCCTTCTAATTTCTTTACAGGGGTGTCTTATTGTGGTTTTTTAGTAGTATGACTAAGGATTTCAAAGACTAAGTTCTTTTAAAACATACCTTTCTTTTATAATGATTTCCATGAATTTTTCCCTTATAACAACTTAATCAAAGTCTATTGCAACATCCGAAATTTATCCTTTGGACTAAACCCTGCTCATTCCTCTTCTATTTATCCATTTTTAGCATGGAACACTGCTATTTCCTTAGCATATTATTTTAGTTTTAAGCATGTCAAAGCCTAATATTCTAAAGTGGTCAGACTTTCTTAGATTAGTCAAATTTTGGGCATAGTAAGTCGCTTCTTAGTCTTGGATAAATTATGTGCAATAATGGGCAAGGCTTAGTTGTATTTAAAATAACAAAATATTAGCAAAAAATGATAATCCAACAATTTTTTCTAGGATCTATCTATGTGGTAACTCTCATGGTCCCACATTATTGATGGCTCCTAGGGATTTTTGCTTTCAAATTTGAGGATCTAGGTAGCTTTATCTATTAGGTAATGGAGTCAGCAGTGCCAAGGAAATACTTTAGAGGAAAAGAAACTAAAAACTAGTTGATATGTACCAATATTGGCCAATCTTGATTAGGCTTGTTCTTCTTACTAAGTTGACACCACTTGGCATTTTTAGCCTATTCTATTGTGTTCTTTTACCCTCCAAGATTTATTCAATAGCTTACTTAAGTAGTCCGATCTATTGTCTCACTTGATTTTTATGCCTTTGGAAGTTACCTTCGTACATGAATTGCGTGTATCTGAAGTACTCCCTTCACCTGGTTTGGCCTATTTGCTCCCTTTACTTATGGATGAAATATTTAAAAAGTGTTGGGAATTTTCCTAGATTATATCATAGGTCCAATATCAAGGATCATATATTAATAACAATAATGCATTCACATAACATAAATATCAATAATTCTCATTCACAAAATAACAAGAATATTTCTCAATAAAAAAACTCATAATATGTTCACAATTAATCAAATATTACAATAATATTTTCATTACAATGCATAGAGCTTTATCTCCATAATATAGCCTTATTAAAGACTCTTCAATACTCAAAGGATTGCTCTCCTCAAATATCCAAGAGATGCATCCTTTCATATTCCTCACATATGACAAAAATCTCATGACACTTCACTTTACATCTTGCCATATATCATGTGACTCTTCACTCTCTTACTTGGAACCTAACTCCTATGACTTTTGAATTACTTAATACTTTTCACTCTCACAACTCACACCTCACTATGTACACTTACACACTTAATTACAAAACACATGGACACTTCTCAGACATTGACACATACATTAGACAAAATATAAGCACACTCTCTAAATCTAATATTTACAAATACTAGCCAATAATGTAATATATCCAACACCCCATGTATTACATTATTTGGTGTGAAGAATTTTAGTCTTAAATCTCTAATTTTGGTCTTGTCTTCGTCTCCACTCTCTAACTTTGATACTGTAGTTGGTATTGATTTCCTTTTGAATTAATTCTTGTAGAATTTTATACTCTTTATTTAACCATATCTAAAATTAAAACAACTTTCTTGAAGAAATCTATTTAGTGCTATCCTTGTAATTATTTCTTTCATTATATCATATTTGTGCATGCTTATCCATCCATGATTCATATTATCATTTTCTTTGTACCAACAATATCTTTGAGTGATTGTTACCTCCACAAATTTGACAAAGAAGATCCCAACATTTTTCTATCTTGTGTCCATGCCTACCATAATGTTCACATTTGTTATCTGATTGTTTGAGGTCTTCATTATTTTACCTTACAATATTACAATGTTCTTTGTCACATATATTGTTTGCACACTCTTTGTCTTCACAAACCATGTTCAAATCCTTTGTGTCACATGCAACATCTTCTCTTGGAACAAGTTCTTATCTCATTGTCATGGATCCCAAATTATAACTTGAATAACATTTATTTTCTTCTTAAATAGCACTAGTGTCACAACATGCATTTGTCATCATAGGTTTTAATTATATGGTATCACAACAATCATTTTCTATCATAAGCCTTAAATCATTTATGTCATAGATGACATCCTTCATTATAGGTTTGTTATTCAAGTTTTTAATTATTTAATCTTGTTGTTTAGTCTCGTCTTCTAGAGAGAAATGATATATATACCATATTTCCAATGTCCACAGGTAATGTGATATGGCGATAATTAGCTTCATTGATAACAATATGGAAGTAGTTTTCGAGTGTTGAAAAATCTTCATCTTCATCTTCTGTAAGCAAAAAAGACAACACCAAATAATGCAATGAAGGAACAAGCAATGTGCAATAAAAATAATTTTTGTATTAGATTTCAATGGAGCCTTGATCTCCGTTTACAATGTTTTTTCCTCAAATATGCAAGGGTAATGATTACAAATGCTTGATTCCAAAATACAATGGGCAAGAAGGAGGGAAAACTCCTCTTTGCCAAACTCAAAATACGATGGTGTCTTCAGTCTTCTCTGCTACAATCGATGTTGGAGGTGGGTTTGTCGTGACCACCATGATGGATTTGAGATTTTGAATCCTGAACCTGCACACATGCAAAGAGACAAGGGTTTAGTAGCACCTATCAAAATGAAGCTAATGAAATGACTAATGTAAATTGCATAAAAGAAAATGAATATGATTTTGCTTACATGAGTCATGATGTGAGCAACATAACATTAGCATTTCTCCCTCTTCTTTCTTGGTGAATTGATGGTGCCTTTATAGGTCTTTGAGGGTTTTGGAGGGAAGGATAGATGGCAAGCCAGGGCTGCCATGTGGCAGGGGGAGTTAGAGTGAGTCACTTAGAGTGCCTCACTTAATTGGGGTGATGTGGCTAATGGGTGAGTGCAAGTGGAGTGCAATGTGGAGGATGAGTGAGTGCAATTGGGGTGATGTGGCTTTATGAGTGAGTGCAATTGAGGTGATGTGGCTTGATGAGTGAGTGCAAGTGGAGTACAGTGTGGCTTGATGAGTGGGTGCAATTAGGGTGATGTGGCTTGATAAGTGAGCGCAAGTGGAGTGCAATGTGGTTTAATGAGTGAGTGTAATTGAGGTGCAATGTGGAGGATGAGTGAGTACAAGTATAGTGCAATGTGAAGGATGAGTGAGTGCAACTATGGTGATGTGGCTAATGAGTGAGTGCAAGTGTAGTACAATGTGGAGGATGAGTGAGTGCAAGTGTAGTGAAATGTGGAGGATGTCCCATGTGAAGGGATAAGGGTGACATGAGTGTGTGAGATGTGGCATGGTGATGGGTAGTGGTGACTAGGACACATGTCCCATGGGGAGACAGGGTATCCTAGGTGGATTTTCTAGATTTAATAAAAATCTAGAAAAAGTAATTATGTGCAGGATTTTATATGTCTAAGTTTGGACTTAGGCATACATATTTTACTATGCAAATTTATGTGGTGGTATGCAAATGGTGTTTTGTGAGTGCCTAGGTTTTGGTGTCTACAAATTCTTTAAGAATTTTTGGTAACTCATAAATTTTGATGATAAAATATTTATCTTTTATGAATTTTTCAACTTCTTAAAAATATAAATTTTAACTGCTTTCTCTTATTCAATTGTTTTTTATAATCCTTGGTCTTGTATTTTTTATTTTTGATCATTTATTTGCTTTTCCTTTCCATACTTATAACCCTAAACATTTGAAAAAATACCCAAGGCGAAGATGGCAGGAGCGGGAGTAGGAGCAGGAGCAGGAGCAGGAGCAGGACTAGGGTTTGGTTCAACAAATGGTGCAAGTTTTTGGGCGAGGCGAGATCGGGATCGGGATCAGGGTTAGGGCTCGGTCCTGGGCCTGCAGGGCCCTCGACGGGCCCAAAGGATGGCTCAAAATCTAAGCAGAATGGTGGTCAGGGAGAGGACAACATCTTGAGCCTGGGCCCCCATCCCAGCCTCGATGCGAGCGTAGGCTTAGGGAAAAAGCCTCCTGATCCTGGGTAGGGTTCTGCCCCGAATAGGCCCAAACCCTCTTATCAAAAGATCTTGGCTGGCACCAAGGCCCCTCCTTGGGCCCTAGGCCTAGGGCTTTCCCTCGAGGGCACCCACATCTCTATTCAGGAGGAGGTCTTTTCCTCCTTTGTCGTTGGATCCTCTGTCTCCCTGGTTGGGAAATTATTGGGAGGGCGGCAAGACATGGAAACCGTTCGTAGATGGATGGCCAACAAATGGAAGGTTTTCAGGCATATTCAGCTGGTTGCCTTTACCAAGGGATTCTTCATAATCAAGCTAAATAATAGTGAGGATGCCAAAAATATCTTGTCGGGCGGATCCTAGTTTCTGGGACGCAAAATCCTCTTTCTCAAATGATATGGAGCTGACTTCCACCCCAGCACCCAAAGCATCAACTTTGCCCCAGTCTAGGTCCGGCTCCCAGACCTTCCCTTTCACCTTTGGCATGAAGACCTCCTAAGAATTATTGCTCAGTCAGTCAGGGACCTGGTGGCCTTCGACCCTGCTACCAAGGCAGGATCTTGAATGGTGCATGCCAGATTTTGTGTTAACGCAAATCTCAAATCTGAACTTCCCTCTTCGATGACCATCTCTTCTGGGTCCTACTTTTGGCGCCAATCCCTGATTTACGAAAATAAACCTGCTTTCTACCCCACCTGCTGCACTCAGGTTCACCTCCCCCACCAATGCCCTGGATCCAAAAATGTTGATGGCCCTACCCCCAAAATCTCTTCCTGATTAGGTTAGGCCCCGTCCCAAGAGCCCCCTCGTGACAGGTACAGATCCCAGGCTTGGACCAACAAGGAGGCCTCCCCTTCTGCCCCAAAGGATTCCCAAGTGGACCCTGGCCTGGAGGATGGCCTCCCGTAGGCTTCCCCTTCTGCTACTCCCTCCCCTGGGTCGTCTTTCGGGGCCCTGATCCTAGGTTATCCCTCCTTGCCCATTTCGATTCCCCCCTGTAGGCCCCTGCTTGCGCCCACCCCAGGCCTACGAGTCGCCCGGGCTCTCTTCCCCGTTGGCTCCCACCTTCCCGTCTTCCTCTATTGGGGTCCCCTCCTCCCCCCTCTCCCCTGCTTTCCCCCCCTCGACCCCCTCCCGCCCCTCCCGGTGGTCTCTACTGGGCTTCCCCCCTTGGAGTGTAGTTCTGAGAGGTCAAACGAAGAGGTTGATGGCAGTTCTCCATCCGGGCCCGATGAAGTCAGCCCCAATATGACCCGAAGTAGGACTTTCACCACAGACTTTGGCAACAAACTCAAAAGAGGGCGGCCCACCCTGGGCGACCAGCGAACAAGGATCACTAAAGATGACATAGCCAATGGCTCCTAGGAAACTCTCTCTGACGTTGGCACGAGCTTTTCCAAAATGGACGCCCTCCTACCCAAACCCCCCGCTTAGGTCGGGAAGAGGGGAAAGCGAACCCACAAGGGTGTCAAATGAAGCTCATCACCTGGAATATGAGGGGGCTCAATGGGGCCCCTAAGAAAAGGATCCTCGACCAACTATGTAGGGATCACTGCTCGTCCTTCCTTCTTCTTTAGGAGACCAAAATAGATGACGTTGCTGCCTGGCGAGTAGCTCAAGCTACCTGGCACAATTGCGAGTCCCTGTCTACCCCTACGGCTGGCTCTACTGGGGGTCTGTTGTGCATGTGGGATCCCTAGTCTTTCGAGGAGAGGCTCATATCATCGTCTCCCAGAATAATTAACATTCTGGTCCATTACGTGAAGTCAAGGCGCTCTTGGATTCTGTCCAATGTCTACGCCCCTAATAGCCTCGTCGAGAAAGTGGCCTTATGGAATGAAATCAGCTCGATGAGAGAAGCTTTTGCCCCCCTGCCATGGATCCTGGTAGGGGACTTCAACAGTCCCCTGTTCCTCTCAGAAAAAAGTGGGGGATCTGCAGCTCCGGGCAAAAGCATGGAGGACTTTGGAGCCTTCATCACCCTCAACAAGCTCATGGACGTCAGCCTGAAAGGATCCAGGTTCACCTAGTCTAATAGAAGAGTGGGAGCAAGCCATATCCAGGTCAGGTTGGATAGAGTGTTCCTATCCAAGTAAGCCCTTCCCATGTTCATCGACGCAACCCTGTTGGCCCTCCCCAAAATCAGGTCTGATCACAGCCCCCTCCTCCTTAAAACCGATCATCACCCCTCCCCCAAGAGGCCCTTTCGGTTCGAGTCCATGTGGTTGCATCATCCTGACTTCCAGGCCTAGGTTGGCCGTTGGTGGGCTCCCCCAGTCCCTGGACACCCCATTGAACAAGTCTCCTACAAGCTGAGATGCCTTAAAGAGCATCTCAAGGTATGGAATAAGGAGGTGTTCGGTAACATCTTCGAAAACAAAGCGGTTGTTCAAAAAAAACTCGAAGACCTTGAGGTCAGCTTTCAAGCAGGCTCCCAAGATCTGAGGCTTAGGGAAGAGGAGCGTCTGGCCCTCAGCGAGTATCATAACATCCTGGCTAGGGAAGAAACATTTTGGAGGCAGAAGTCAAGAGCCTTGTGGCTCCAAGATGGTGATGTGAACACAAAGTTCTTCCACATGTCGACTCTCAGGAACAGGGGCTCTAACAGAATTGCTGAGTTGGTGGCTAGTGACGACAAAATTATCAAGGAAGAAGAGGACATTTGGGTTGAAGCCACCCACTTCTTTCAGGATCTCCTCGGTGAAAGCCCCCCCATGTCCTCTAAAGTGGCTGACTCCCTTCTAGAACATATTCCTACCTCAGTCTCGGCCTTGGCAAATGAGATGCTTGTGCAGCCCTTGTCAGACTCTGAAATCCATACTACCATCTTCTCCATGAAGGCTGAGGTGGCCCTAGACCTGGACGGGTTTCCCCCTGGTTCTTCCAATCCTTTTGGGACATCATTGGGCAAGAAGTGTGTGCTGCCATCCAGGACCTCCAGACTGCCAACTCCATCCCCAGAGGTATCAACTCCACCTTCATTGCCTTGATCCCCAAGACCTAGGTAGCCAGATCCCTCTCGAATTTTTGCCCCATCAACTTGTGTAATGTCCTGTACAAAATCCTAACTAAGTCCATGGCCTCCTGCCTTAAGGACATCCTTCCCTTGATCATTTCCCCCTATTAGGGAAGCTCAGTCAAAGGCAAACTGATCACAAATGGAGTCATAATCATGCACGACGCCATCCACTCGGCCTTCCTCTCTAAAAATGTCTCCTTTTTGCTCAAGATGGATATGAACAAGGCCTTTGACAGAGTTGACTGGGATTTCCTTTCCAAGGTCCTCCTTAAGTTCGGGTTCCACCCCTCTTGGGTTAGGCTCATCAGCAACTATGTGTCCTCCCCCTGGTTCTCTATACTCATCAACGGCTCCCCTACTAGGTTCTTCCCCAGTTCCAGAGGCCTTCACCAAGGTGACCCCCTATCCCCGATCCTCTTCATTATCCTGGTTGAGGCCTTGGGGCGTACCATATCGAGCGTTGTCTCTCGCGGACTCATTTAGGGCATCAGGCCTACGTCGGGCCTACACCTTGTGTCCCATCAGCAATTCATGGACAACACCATCCTCGCCACCTCAGCTTCGATCCCCCAAGCCAAGGCCCTCAAGCATATCTTGACCCTGTACGAGGAGGCGGTCGGGCAAAAAATCAACCTCCGAAAAAGCAAGGATTTCTTCATCCATACTCCCTTGGCTAGGCAAATTAGAATTAGGTAGATTCTGGGCTACACCCCTAGCTCCCTTCTGTAAATGTGCGAACTAGAAAATATTATTCAGAGTGCAGTTTAAATAATAGTTACAATGCCGGGAATAGCACACCGGCGTAAACTGAACTGTTACAGGAGTTGTAACAGTGAGCTAAATAATGAAATAGAGACAAAATATGTTAAGTACGCTAACATCCCCCTTTATTACATTATTTGGGTAATGTAATAACTAATAGCTATACTAACATCCCCTTACATTATTTTGCAATACAAAGTGAGCTGCGAAACAATTCAAATTTGACACGTCCAAGTGCCTTAGTGAAAATGTCAGCAACTTGAGCATCGGTGGGAATGTCTGAAGCTGAATTCGGTGCTTTGGAACTTCCTCTCGAATGAAATGACATTGTGTGTCAATGTGCTTTGTTTTTTCATGATGGACTGGATTCTTGACGAGGTTCGAACACCACGATTGTCGCAAAACAAGTGTATTGGAGATTTTGATGGATGGCCCATACTTGTTAGAATGCGACGTAACCATATCACTTCGCACACGGCTTCACGTGCGGCGCGATATTCTGCCTCTGTTGAAGAAATAGCAACCACTGTTGCTTCTTCTTGTGCCAAGAGACAGGACCGGATCCCGGATGAAAAATGTATCCGGAAGTTGACTTGCGATCATCAAATGATCCGGCATAGTCGGAGTCCGTGTATCCTTGCAAGAAGAATTTGTTGTTCCTCTTGTATTCTAGGCCATATTCTATAGTACCACGGACATAGTGAAGAACACGTTTTTTTGCTTTCCAATGAGTAATCTTAGGCTCCTGCATGAACCTCGAAAGATAGTTTACAGCAAATACGAGATCTGGCCTAGTATTGGTCAGATATATGAGACTCCCAATCAACTGTCGATAGAGAGTGCCATCTACCTAGGGTGAGTCATCATATCGCGATAACTGAAGTCCATTCTCCATAGGAGTTGCCATTGGCTTGCGATCGGTCATGCGATATTTATCGAGCAATGTCTTGGCATACTTTTTCTGAGACACTTTGATGGTGTGCTCCTTTTGGCTGAATTCCAGACCAAGACAGTAATGGAGAAGTCCAAGATCTGTCATCTCAAAAGATTTGCACAAGTTTCTTTTGACGATGAGAGATCAAATCTTCCGAACTCCCTGTAATGAGCGAGATCATCCACATAGAGTACAAGCAACACTATCTCGGAACCCTGTTTCTTGAAATAGAGGTTTGCATCCGACGGACATCTCTTAAATCCATGCTTGCATTAGGTGATTGTCCATTTTTATATACCAAGCTCGAGGAGCTTGTTTCGGACCATACAAGGATTTAACCAATTTGCAAACTTTCTGTTGTTGGCCTTCCACTTCAAATCCTTCGAGCTGAGTCATATAGACTTCTTCTTGGAGATCACCATTAAGAAAGGCACTTTTGACATCCATTTGGTGAACTTTCCACCCATATTGTGCTGCCATAGCACACATAACCCGAATTGTGGTCATCCGAGCAGTAGGTGCAAAAGTTTCTTCATAGTCGATGCCTTCCTTTTGAGCATAGCCCTTTGCAACAAGACGGGCTTTATGCTTATCAATTGTTCCATCTGCCTTGTACTTGACTTTGTATACCCATTTGCAGCCAATAGGTTTCTTTCCATGCGGCAGATCAACAAGCTTCCAAGTTTTATTCTTCATCAGAGACTCATACTCTGTATCCATAGCGGCCTTCCACTGAGGCTCACTAAGAGCATCTTGCACTGATGCAGGTCCAAGACTATCTATGGTAGACATGAATGCCCTGTCATCATCAATATCCATATCCTCAACTTCTCTACTTGGAGTCACAGAAAGTTCCTCAAAAGATTGACAAAGATCATCAACCTCACCGGTTTCTCGGCTTCTCTTTCTGTTGAGCCATCACTGCGTGTACGAGGTCTATCCAAATTCAAATTGGGAGGAGTGGATAAATTTGCATCTCCGATTGTATTTGTACACCATTTAGGATTCCGCTTCGGTGGTGGTGAAGAAGATGTAGAAGGACCTCCTGTCTGTGTTGACGAAGGAATCTCCTCTTCCTTTGGTTCCACAATATCTCGGTGTCTTGTAGATGTGCTCTGTGATGTGAAAGCTTCATCAAAGACAACATCTCTGCTGATATGAATTTTCTTGGTCAAAGGATCTATCAACCGATATCCTTTAGAGTGCTCAGAATATCCAAGAAAAATACATCTCAGTGTTTTCTCATCTAGCTTCTTCCTTTTTTCTTTCGGTATGTGCATGAAAGCTTGACACCCGAAAATACGTAGATGAGATATGGAGGGTTTTCGACCACTCCATGCTTCTTGTGGAGTCATTCCTTTTAGGGCCTTTGTGGGTGCCCTATTCAAAAGATACAACTGCGGTGGTGACAGCTCTGCCCAATATTGTTGCCCAAGAGTTGCACTCGTGAGCATACAACGAACCATTTCCATGATAGAACGGTTCCTTCTCTCAGCAACTCCATTCTGCTGAGGAGTATAGGCAGTTGTTAACTGTCTCTTGATCCCATGTTTATCTAGGAATGCAGAAAATTCAGTAGAGGTAAACTCTCCCCCTCGATCTGAGCGGAGGGTTTTAATAGAAGCCCCTGACTCCTTCTCAACGGATTTCTTGAACTGTTGGAAGAATGCGAAAGCTTCAGATTTCAGTTTGAGAAAGAAAACCCACATCTTTCGTGAGTAGTCATCTACGAATAACTGAAAGTACCTCTTCCCTCCAACACTGTTGGGTGTGAAAGGACCGCATAGATCGGTGTGAATTAGCTCCAGAGGTTTTCGTGCTCTTGTAGAGCTCTTCTCAAATGGTACTCTATGCTGCTTTCTGCCAAGCAGTCAGAGCACACTGGCAATGTGGCGAAAAGGGAAGGAAGACCCTTTACCATCTCATACTTGTTGAGCTCAAGTAAGTAGCCAGAACTAAGATGCCCATATCTCTTGTGCCATAGGGAAGTTGCCTCCTTGGTAGAGACAGTCATGGCAACATGTGGAATAGAGATAGCATCTAGTGCAAATAAGCCATGCTTATATGAAGTTGTTGCAATCTGCTTACCCTTCCTGGTAATTGTACAACACTTCTTTCCATTCTCAACACGAAAGTTGACAACCATATTTCTGTCCCAGGATTTGTGTCATCGACAACAAATTGTTGGCCAATCCCGGAACATAGAGGACCTTGTCAATCGACACTTGCCATCGGGAAGAGTGACTGAACCGTACCCTCTCCACCGAACCCCGTAGGTTTTATCATCGACAATGGTGACGGGTTTGCCCTCCTTGGCCACAAATGATTCAAACCACGATCCGTCGCCAGTCATATGTTTACTAGCTCCAGAATCGACATACCAAATAGGATCCCTCTGAGTGGAATCTGTGGTAGTCATGAGCACCTTGTGTGCCCATTCAGAATCTGAGTCAGATTCTTCAACAGCAACATTCGCCTGGGGTTGCTTGTTTTTATTTTGTGGTTTGTTTTGGCCTTTTTGCTTGTTCTTATGCCAACACCTGTTGGTGTCATGGTTGTCTTTCTCACAGATCTTGCACCACCTCTTCTTCTGTTGAGGTTGCTTGCCTTTTCCTTTCGTATCCTGTTGAGAATTTCCTCCTTTCTGAAAGTTGCCTCCTTTTTGCCCATTACCTTTCTTCCTAGAACCACGCTTTGTTGGTGTATAGGGCTGTATTGGAAGAATCATCCTTGTGAAGTTGGCGTGCCTCCTGTTGTTGAAGCAGATTGACCAACTCGATGTAGGTAATTTGTCGTTGGGACACCTGGATGGAGGTTATCAACATGTCAAATGAAGAAGGTAAAGCTCTCATCACAAGTGAAATGAGAAGCTTTTCATCCACAATATCTCCTAGAGAACTCAATTTCTCTTTCAACTCAGACACTCTGCACAGAAAGAGTTCAACTGTTTCACCCTGTCTCAAACTCAGGTTATGAAGTTGTTGTTGAAGATGAAGAATGGTGGATTCATTCTTCCCCTCATAGATGGTTCTAAGGGCATCCCATGCCTCTTTACCACTTGCTTTATCAGCTATATGAGGTTGCACTTCATCGGAAACAGCAAACAAAATGAGCACCTTTGCTCTACTGTCTTTCTTGTCAAAAGCAATCTGATCTGCTGAAGGACCTGTGGATCCTGCTGTTGGTGAAGGCCTTGTTGCTACTCCAGTAACAATATCCCACAAATCTTCCATTTGGAGAATAGCCTTCATCTTATGTTTCCATGGTGTATAATTTGGACCTTTCAATAACTGATGCGGATCAGTCATCAATTTTGCAACAGCGGCCATAGTGAAGGTTCCTTATATCACCAAATTGGTCCCCCTTTCGATATACCTTTTGCTAGGCCAATATACCGTACAAAATACCCGCCCTTACGTGAGGGAAACTATAGGTATTTAGAAAGATCAACAAAAATCACCCGCCCTTACGTGAGGGAGACTATAGGTGAATTTTAGAGATCATACGATACGTGGAACATAAGCGGTACTGAAAGGGAATCGCCTTGTTGATGGCACCTACCATAGAAGATTCTTCTCATGCGTGGGGCGTAACTTCCCCTAAACACTATGAAGAATACTTCGTCAGGATTTACGCCTAAACACAAGTGCGATAAAGGGTAGTGGATGGAGTAAAAAATGCAAAAATGGCGTACTTATTCCTCCCCGACGATTTATAGATAACAAGCTCAGACGTCGTTATAGCAGGCTATATTAGGCGGCGGATACGAGTAGCCAAATCACGACGGCTTTACCTGTAAGTGCTGGCGAGAGGTATCGCAAATACCGAACTGCAGATGCAAATAAATTGCACAGATGGGTTTTATATTCCGGGGACTTTAAGGAGTGTTTGATTTTAATTTTTAATGTTATAGTGCAAAAATGAAATATGCAACATACAACAAAAAAAATGCCCACTAGAATAACCCACTAGGTGTCGGTCACAGCCGAAAATGCACCTTTTACAATGCCAAATTGCTATTTTTCATAAAAATTACTCTCAATCCCCCTTTGATTTTTTTGAAAAAAATCCCCCCTTAAAAGGCTTTCTTTAACAAAGCATTTTTATAATTATTATCAATTTTAAAATTAAAATAAATAATTTTAATTTCTATAGTTTTAAACTTTTAGAAAAAATAAATTAAAATTAAATTTAATTTATTAAAGTTTAAAAACTATATTAAAAAAAAATTAAAATTAAAAATTTTAATTAAAAATAATAATAATAAAAAATAACTTTGACAAAAAAAAAATTATACCTTGGGGGAGTCGGCGGGATTCGAACCCCCGACCTGTAGGCTCCCTGAGCCTTACCGCACGGCTCACGACCACGTGAGCCAGCGGGCTGATCCGAAAAGATCAGCAAGTCACCTCCCTTTTCAACACCCTCTGCAGCAGCCTCCGGCTCGGCTTCCTCTCTGCAAGTCGCAGCGAGAATTTTTTTTTTTTTTTTTTTTTTATAAAAATCCAGGGCCAGCCCCGCGCGCAGCTGCGCAATCACTGCGTCTCACGGACGCAGTCCCGCGGGGGCTGCGCAAACACTGCGTCTCACGGACGCAGTCCCGCGGGGGGGGGTTGCGCGCACCGCGCCACGGACGCGTCCCGCGGGGCGCAAACATCTGCGTCTCACGGACGCGATCCCGCGGGGGGGGGGTTTATACCCCCTCCGATTTCCCGCGCGGGCGGGAATTTGAATTCCCGCTCCGGCGGGCGAGGGGGCGCCTCCTCGGGGTTCCCGCGCGGGCGGGAATTTGAATTCCCGCTCCGCGGGCGGGGGGGCGCCTCCTCGGGGAGCGCGCGCGCAAATTGCGCGTCGCGCGTGGGTGGGAGGGGGGCGGGCGCGCGTAGATCGCGCGTCGCGCGAGGGTGGGGAGGGGGCGGGCGCGCGAGACGCGCGCGCGCGAGGGTGGGGAGGGGGGGGAGGGGGAGCGGGGCCACCTCGGGGGGGCGCGCGCGTCTGTTGACGCGTGACGCGACCTCCCTCCAACGCGCAACGTTTGCGCTGCGCGGGGGGGTTCTCCCCTCCTCGACTGCCGCGCTCGGCTCCTCTGTCGTGCGTCCAGTGCTCGATCGTCGCGAACTGGACGCGCGTTCGGCTCCTCCCCGCTCTGCGCGAGGTCCTGAACGTCCCTTTTTTTTTTTTTTTTTTTTTAACGCACGGACTGCGAGAAAAAAAAAACGCGTCCGAATCAAAAAATCGCGCTCTGCTCCTCACCTCGCCCCTGGCTCTGGTACCATGTAAATGTGCGAACTAGAAAATATTATTCAGAGTGCAGTTTAAATAATAGTTACAATGCCGGGAATAGCACACCGGCGTAAACTGAACTGTTACAGGAGTTGTAACAGTGAGCTAAATAATGAAATAGAGACAAAATATGTTAAGTACGCTAACATCCCTCCTCTTACCTTGGGCTTCCCCTGTTTACAAGTGCGTCCTCCAAGGCCCTATGGAGTGGGATGATAGAGCGAATTCAGAGGAAACTGGCCCCATGGAAATGCCACCTCCTCTCTCAGGCTGGCAGATCCACCCTCTTGGCGACAGTCCTTCAAAGCATTCTGATATATTTCATGTCGATCTTCATAATCTCAGCCTCCATTGCAGCTCACATCGAACAAATTTATAAATGCTTTCTCTGGTCGGGCAGTGAAGATAAGAAGAGGATTCCCTTGGTCTCCTGGTCCCTGGTCTGCCATCCCAAAGGTGAGGGAGGGATCGAGCTTATGCGGGTGACCCTCATGAACAAAGCCCTCTTGTCCAAACACGCCTGGAAGGTGTTCACTAATGCCCATGACGAGTGGGTCAGCATCGTGCATAGGAAATACTGCCATCATCACCCCTTCCTCAGTGAATCTCAGCCCTAATACATATCAACCTTTTGGAAGTCCTTGATCTCCACCAAAGACATTATCCAGAAAGGGACCAGATGGATCCTCGAGGACAGAGCCAAGATCGACTTCTGGGAAGACAGATGGACCCAAGATGAGGCCTTGACTACTGACAGAGATCTCCTCATCCTCAAACCAGGGCTGGCGGACAGAGGGCCCAGAGTGTTGGCCTATATTTCCCAGAACCAAGGGTGGGTCACCTAGAAACCCATCCTGAATCCTAGGCACCCGCTCCAAGTTGCCGGGCTCCAATGCCTCCTCAAGTTGACTGTTATTTCGTCCTTCGAAGGAAACGATAGATGTGTTTGGTATGGCACTCCTAGTGGCGTATTTTTTGTCAAATCTACCTACAACCTTCAATGGGCCCCTGACGAGGCCCCCTTTCTAGCCCGGTAGGTGTGGGCCAAGAAGCTGATACCCAAAATTAGCCACTTCATGTGGGCAACCGTCCAAAACAAGATCCTGACAATCGAGAACCTGATCAGGAGGGGCTTTCAGATCTCAAATAGATCTCAAATAGATGCTTTCTTTATTGCACTGCCTGGGAGTCCACTAATCACCTCTTTATCAGCTATCCCTTCTCTTTTGAAGTCTTGGGCCTCATCCTTTCCCAATTCTCTATTCAGTGGGTGACCCCCAACTCCATATCTGACCTCCTGTCTCAGTGGCCCAACCCTTTTTCCCATCCTTTCATCTGCTTCCTCTGGGGTTCCTGCCTTCCTCATATGCTTTGGCAACTCTGGCTTGAGCGCAACAGCAGAGCCTTCTCCTCCCCGACCCGCTCCCCCTAATGGATTACGACCAAGGCGGTGTCCTTTGCCCTTGAGAACTCCCGCTCCATCCCCTTGATTGATGCACCCTATTAGTTGGGTGAGGCCACCCTCCTATCCTCCCTTGAAGTTCAGCCTCCCCCTTGGTCCCCCCTAGCCCCCTCACGTCGATCTTTGACAAGGTGGACTGCCCCCTTCGGATGGGTCAAGCTTAATTTCGATGACGCTTCTAAAGGTAACCCCGGGCCCTCTAGAGCGGGCGGGGTCATCAGAGACTGCCACGGGGCCCTGATCGCGATGTATGCTGCTCCGCTTAGCATCTAGACTAACAATTTCATCGAAGCAGCAGCTCTCCTCAGCGGGCTGATCGCCCTTAGGGAGTCACCCTCAAAAGTCATCATTGAGGGCAATTCCCAAGTTATTATCCAAGCTAGTCGCAGCCCGGGAAGCTACCCTTGGTGCATTCACAACACCATATGGGAGCCCTCTTCATTCTCTGAGGACTCCCCAACCACGCCTTCTGGCACGTGTACAGAGAAGGCAACAGGGCTACTGATTTTATGGCAAATCAAGCCATCCCAATCGAAGACTTCACCATCTGGACCACAAACTTCCCTGAAGCTCTGGACCAAATAGCTTCGTAAGATCATTCCAGCAACGATGAGGGCCCTGGTGCTTAGCCCACCCCAAGTTGGGGCCCCGAAGTTGCGTTGTCATGCCATCCAGTGGCTAGGGGATTCCCCCTTCAGGACTCTAGCCCAGGCGGGGCCCCAACTCCTGGTCCCAGTCGTAAAGGCCCATTCCCATGCAGCACCAGGGCTGCTGGCAACACCATGAAGACCAAGGTGGATGCCTCGGAGCCCACTGAAGTCAGTTTTGATTCCAGTAGCAGGCTGTAGAACGTGGCAATTAGGGCCCTCCTTGACACGACAATTGGATCCCTGACCGCATCTGCCCAAGCGATGACCTCGACGGCCAATGCCCTGGGCGAACTCCAGTGCAGGCTAGGCGATGGCCCTGATATGGAGTGATGCTGACCTGGCAGGTTGGGCCCCGTCTAGGCCAGGCCCAACTACAGGGCCTCCTGGTGTTATCGCGTGCAATTTTTGCGTTTCTGGCGATTGTCGTGTCTCAGCTTTTTCCTGTTTTGGTGGCCATTGGCTAAATTTTATTGTTATGTTTCTTAGGCGGGCTGATTTTTGTAGGCACCAGGGCCCCGGGCCTCGGATAGTTGCCCAAGGGGGAAGCCCCGGTTCTTATTCTTAATTTCAGCCTCGACTTTCTATGTATCTAAGGTTTTGGGATCCTTCTTTAAAAAACCCGCTGTAAATATATCGCTACTTATCAAAAAAAAAATAACCCTAAACATTTTTCCTTTTTAAAAAAAAAATACCTTTAATTTTCAAATAAATTTTTAATTTATTGACAATGATTTTTCCTCCTTATAACTCCATTTTTAAATTCTTAAACAGGGATCTCCTCTATCACCACATTTGTTCGTTATTATGATAGAGGTTTTGGGTAGGAACTTGAAGAAGGGTAATAAATATGGGTTGATAAGTGGTCTTAAGACTAGTAATAACATTGGCATCACCCATCAATAATTTGTAGGTGATATAACCCTTTTTGGAAGGGCAAGGATAAATGAGGCCAGAACTTTGAATAACTTACTAAAGAAATATGAAAGAGCATCAAGGAAAAAAATTAATAGGACAAAATCTAAAATCTACTTTCTAAACACCCAACTAGAATCAAAGCAGGGATATGCAAGTTACGTCAAATGGAGGAGGTAAATTTACCAACATACCCTTATTTTAAGGGAGAATGAGGATAGAATTATGGAATTTGATTATAATTAAAGTTTAGAATAAACTATCGACATGGAAAAGTGGATGGTTATCATTAGCAAGAAGAGTGTAACTAATTAAATCCAGCTTACAAGCTATTCCAACTTACTATATATCCTTGTATTATATGCCAAAATTGATAAAAAAAGTTTAATCTATATTATGCGATCCTTTTTGTGGTCGGGTTTACATGATAAAAGGAAATTTCCTTTGGTAAAATGGAGCAAGGTTATTCATATGAACCATACAATAAATGATTTCTATGATGACCTTATTATTTCATTCAACTAGTATGTTTTATTATGGAGTGTAGTGAATATCCCTTTACAAAATGATGCCATAAGAAACAAGATAATCCTCAATATCATTATTGATATAATATCCTCCATAATCAGTCCTCATGCACTTCAAATTCTTTCTATCATTATTCATCAATGTTTTATAATCAGTCCTCATGCACTTCATATTCTTTCTATCATTATTCATCAATGTTTTAGAATCCTTGAACTTTGAAAATGCCTCATATTTAGTTTTGATAGTGTGAATAAAAATAAATAAAATCAATTTGAAATTGCCACTAAATCAAATAGTGGTTGGACCAAAAAAATATCATGATGGAATGACTAAATCTAAAGGCTAAAAAACACATCACTTTTCTTCCTTAGGAAATTACTCTCTATAGTGTTTTCCCAACATACAACCCTCACAAGGTTTCCTTTTTTTGCATTTCCAATAGCTAGAGGATTCTCCATGTCTATTAGCATTCATAAACCTCTACTATTGAGTAAAGAAACCATACCATCTATCCAAGTGTTGTAATTGGTCCCATTTTGTTGGGGAATAAGAAGCATATGGTCCATAGGGTTATTTCACAATTTCATCCCCAAGACCAAAACAAGATCAAACATGTTTCCATAGAGTTATTTCATAATTTCAACCCTAATTTCCATGTTTTCTTGTTGATCTAAAAAATATAAGTTTGATTTTGTACCAATAATTTAGGGCCTTTATAAGATTGCCCTTCTAAATAGACCTAAAATTTTCAAATCAATACTGAACTTTTTTTCTTTCAACTTCCTCCCATTACATGGCATATACTAATTTGTTGTACCCCTTAACTAATTATGTTATGCCACTCGTCTATATAGGAAATTGTAAAGTGGACAACTAAAGGCCTATGATTGCCATGAGCATATATAAATAAAATACATTTGGCATTTATTACAATAAGGTGTCACATCAACTAAGAAAGTTACCACATTAGTGATATAAAGCCACCTAAAGAGATCAACAATGTATCACATTCATCGTTCCAAGGTGTAGGTTCCTCCCTCAACATAGTCAACATGAGTAAAAATAGCAACACAAGAAAAAAGGGAGTAAGATTTAAATGATCAACACCTTAAGCACATATACTTTGAGCCACCTAGGCTAGCCAAGTGTCTTACATCCACTTTTAAAAGGAGAATATTACATGACCCTATTAAGGATTCCTAATGACACCCATCCCTCTATAGGTAAAAACACTCAAACAAGTAGGTATTTCGACCCCAACCTCGCAGATGGGAGTGACTTGCATTTGCTATGTTGTCCAAGCCTTTTGTTCACCTTATTAAGAGGGGAGACAAAGGAACTCCTATTAGAAGTAATCATTACCACCATAATCCAACTAAGAAATGGTTAAGGGTCACAACCTCTTCACTTACAAATGCAAGTAGAGAAGGGAAGTATACAAATGATTAGTCTGAATATTTTATTAGTTTTATGCCATATTTTAGACTTTAAAAAATAAAATATTAAGATAATGGTGATTAAAAAATGAATTAAAAATCATACCCAAGAAGAAATAATATTAAAAACTTAAAATAGAATCCCCTACAAAATTTTGCAAAGATTCCAAAAACATATGTTTTTCTAAGATTCTTGATGGTTTAACTTATAAGGTAGTTCTCTAACAATCGAACATGTCTTTGCTTCTCCTTTGTTTGGAGTTTTTAGATGTTGCAACATGAGCTGAAGGAACATGGAATGAACTCTTCTAAATTCTACAACCTAAATCATCATCTTAGTCCTGATTAATACTCCATAAGTGTTTGACAACCTAAATTTTGTTTTTGGATGCTATGTTAGGACCCCATCCTAACACTATTATGTAATAACCCCCTTTCTAATGTGGAGATCCCATCCTAATGATATTTTGTAATGTTTTGTAATAGTTTGTGGCACTAGAGGTGCCTAGACAAGTGGCACCATTTAATGTAATTATTATAAAGAATGTAATTATTTTGTTTGGTAGAATATTCTAGCTTGGGTGATATTTTGCATGTAAGCCAACTCTTGAGCATTAGGTAGGGTTATGAAGAGTCTTTAAAAATGTGAGGGGCATAGATGGATGTATTTTTTGCATATTGAATCAAAGTTCTATTAGGAGGTTGCCTCCTCGAAGAGGCCAACAATTATGAATTGTGATTTGTGAGATTAATATATAATTCTTCATTTCTATTTTGTATAGCAATATTTTGTTCTTTCATGAATTACTACTTTTTATTGCAATATTTATGTGTATGTGCTTATTTTAATTAAAAATACTATTAAAAATGATATCAAAGCACTTTCCAACTTTGTATTCCATTACAACAATATTAGTACCTAAATTGTCGTTTCAATTGTTAGGTATAATTTTTTTATTTTTTTTGCTTATTATCCTATTAAAAAAATCGAGCCATTTTTTTTTTAGTTTAATAGGTTAGAAACCTTGTGTTAGGGGTTTTAAAATATCATGGAGGAGTTGTCGTTATTGGCTAAGCTAGATTGCCTATAAAGTATCTAGTGAAGTGAGGGGCGATCAAGCTCCAATACCTAGGCCTCAGACAACACTTATATATGGACTTGAGCTCCCACGTATCTTCAGGTATATCGGGAGACCCCCTTAGGATTAGGAGAAACCTTTAGCCATAGGAAGTTGTTTGACCATGTATCTATCCATAGTGCATCGAGCACAACACTCGAGAAGATCACCCTCTCGTATTATCAGAGAGGCGGGTAATGTGCTCAAGGGTATGTGTGGAATCCTCCTTGAGTAGTGGCCTAAAATATTGGTCCAAGCACTATCATTTGTCACTATGGTATAATATAGGGCTATGGACAATGCATACACCTTGGCCTAGAGTACCCTATTTCTATTGAATGTTAAACTCAAAACCAAGAAACCCTACTATAGAAATTGAGCATATTGAAGATACTATCACAAAAATAATTGTAATAAAATAAACAAAAGAATTGGTGATAAAAGTAATAGTCAAGATAGGTTTTACTAGGGTAGTAGTTAGTAATAATCGAGTATAATTTTAACCAAAGTCAAAGTCATTAATAGTCAAGACAGAGTTTGACCATGTAGTTGTCTATAACAATCGGGAATCATAAAATTTAGGGCAATTATCGGTAAGAGTCTGCTAAGATAGCCATAAAAATAACGAGTTATAGAGTTAGATAGAACAATACCAATAACAGATATTGTAGAGCCTGCTAAGGGGTTGTCGGACAAAAGTCAATTTTCTAAGTGAACCAAGACTCTAAGAGAAAAATAAATGACACTTGAATACAACACTTCCCTAGAAAAAAAGGTTTGGGTATCGAAAAATGTCATTTGGAGACCTAGCTCATTTTGGTCATTTTTTTAAGGTGACCATTTTTATATATAGCACCCAAACACTTTTTTGGAATCATTACTAAAAATAGTAACTACCAAAATAGTATTCCTATTTTTAGTAAGTATCCTTAGAAGGTAAAAAATCATAGAGTATGGCTACAGGCACTAGGGAACAACAAAAGGCATAAGAAATAGATCAAAAAATTGTTGCTCAAGTAAATTCATGGGGGGAGCATTTGGGAGGTTAGTTAAAGGATGGTTTAAATCAGTTAAGGGATGAACTCAAATCTTTACATGACTCCCTAGCCTATGTGGTAAGGGAACATAAGGAAATGAAGGAGGAATTAAATGAAAAAATTATAGACTTGGAAGGTTGTTTAACTAGTAACACCCACACATATGGTTGATTTGGTTCTCATGATCATAAGGATGAAGGACCCAACAATCAACAATGGGAAGCCCACAATAATAATGGATTTAAATTGCCCAAATTAGAATTTTCCAAGTTTGATGGAAAGGATCCATAGGGATGGTTGTGTCGAGTAGAACAATATTTCAGTCTTCATAATGTTCCTCAGTATATGCGCCTCACAATTACCTCTTTCAATTTTGAATCAAATGCCTTGCAATGGTTTCAGTGGCTTATAAAAGCAAACACTGATCTTACTTAGCTTGAATTTGAGCAACAACTACTCACTCGATTTGATCCTAGTGAGTATGAAGACTTTATAGGAGCCCTTTCTAAACTCAAACAAACTTCAACTATTCGATACTATCAAGCTTAGTTTGAAAAATTGGCCAATCATACCACTGGCTTGAGTCCCAAATTCTTCCAAAGTTATTTTGTGAGTGGTTTGAAGGATGACATTAAGGCTGAAGTTAAAATGTTAAGGCCACAAACATTATAATAGGCCATGGCATTGGCTAGACTGGTAGAGGAAAAATTTAAGGCTCGAGGACACACCTCTAAATTTTCTTAGTCTAGGTCATCTTCTTCTTCCAAGCTAACATTCAATCCTCTAAACAAATCTCCTACCATCAAAAATTTGACACGAGAAGATACGAACACCATAAGAGCCCAAGGACTATGTTATAATTGTGATGAGAAGTATTCCCTGAGACATAAATGTGTGCACCAAAAATTGTATTTGCTTGATGTGGATGAGACCACAACCACAAATATTGTAGAAGTGGAAGAGGGTCATCAAGAAGAGGAACACGTAATACCCAGAAGCCCTAGAAGAATCACAACAAAAAATTTAGTGCATGCCTTAGCAGGCATATCAACTCCCTATACCATGAAGGTGATAGGACACTTCAAGGGACAACAGGTAATAATTCTTATTGATTATGGGAGCACACATAACTTTATTGACCCAAGGGTGACAAAATAGGGGAATTGTTATATTAATACTTGTAACTCCTTTGAAGTCATGATTGCCAATGGAGGAACTTTTCCTTGTAAAGGAAAGTGTCGAAATGTCAAGATACAAATAGGGGAATATAATCTCAAGGTGGATATGTTTGCCTTACCCCTAGGTGGGTGTGATGTTGTTTTGGGAGCATAGTGGCTAAGAATGTTGGGTATAATGGGATTATTTTGAGCTATGGATGAAATTTAGCCAATAGGGAACAAAGTATACCTTACGGGGCATGAAGGTTGGGGCTACTCAACTTGTTTCATCTCATAGGATGGAGAAACTATTGAAAACATCAACCCATGGGTTGGTGCCCCAACTATTTGCTATACAAGCCTTGGATGTCGATAACAAGGACCAACTCGAGGAATTACAACTTTTATTGCAAAAAATGCCATAGTCTTTGAAGAACCCAAAGGACTACCCCCTCATCATACTCATGACCATGCAATTCAACTTATTCTAGGTAGTCTTCCTCCAAATATCCACCCCTATAGGTACCCATATGTTCAAAAATAAAAAATAAAAAATATGGTGCAAGAACTTCTTGTTGTAGGGGTTATTTATCCCAATGTTAGTCCCTATTCTTCCCTAGTGTTGTTGGTATAGAAAAGGATGGGTCTTGGCATTTATGTGTGGATTTTAGAGAACTAAATAAAATAATTGTTAAAGATAAATTTCCCATTCTAGTAATTGATGAGTTGTTAGATGAGTTGCATGGTGCCCAATATTTTTCAAAATTGGATTTATATTTGGGATACCATCAAATTCGAATCAAGGAAGATGGCATTCCTAAAACTACTTTTAGGACTCACGAAGGGCACTATGAATTCTTGGTTATGCCATTTGGTTTGACCAATGCACCTTCCACTTTTTAGAGTTTGATGAATTCTATTTTTTGGCCCTTCCTTTGAAAATTTATTTTAGTCTTCTTTGATGATATTCTAATTTATAGTCACTCTTGGGAGGAGCATCTCCAACATTTGGATCAAACCCTACAACTTTTGTTTGAGAATCAACTTTATGCCAAGAGGTCAAAATGTTCTTTTGGGTTGCAAGAAGTAGAGTATTTGGGTCACATTATCACCAAAGAAGGAGTTAAAGTTGATCCTAAAAATATTTAGGTTGTTCAAGAATGGCCAAAGCCTCAAACCCTAAAGGGACTTCGAGGATTTTTGGGACTCATAGGATATTACCATAAATTTGTGCAAAATTATGGAAAGATAGTGACTCCTTTAACAACCATGTTGAGAAAGAATTCCTTTATTTGGTCAGAACCAATAGATAAAGCTTTCAAGGAATTAAAGCAAGCCATGAAAACCACCCCAATGTTAGCAATGCTTGATTTTTCTAAACCTTTTGTAATTGAAAGTGATGCTTCTAGCAATGGAATTGGGGCAATTTTGATGCAAGAAGGAAGACCATTGACCTTCACCAGTAGAGCACTTTCAAGATAAAATTTGGGTAAATCTACCTATGAAAAGGAGATGTTAGCCATTTTACATGTTAATCATTGGAGGCATATCTCATTGGGCATCATTTTTCAATCAAAATTGACCATCAAAGTCTTAAGTACTTCTTGGAACAAAGGGTAGCCACACCCAAACAACAAAGATGGGTATCTAAATTGTTGGGCTATGATTATGAAATCACATATAAAAAAGGAAAGGAGAATGTAGTGGTCGATGATCTATCTCAATAGTATGAAGATCAGGGAATGTTAAATGCTATATCTACACCACTTCCTCAATGGATCAATCGTCAGAGAAGAAACAACCAAAGATTCTAGTTTGTAAAATTTGATCAACAAGCTCCACTTAGAGCCCAATTCTTGCCCTGGATACACTTGGGATGGTCAAGACTTGAGATATCATGACCGACTTGTTATTCCCCAAAATTCACAAATGCGAGAACTCATCTTGCAAGAAATGCATGCCTCACCAACAACAGGATATTCCAAGTTTCTAAAGACCTATGAAAGGACCAAGTGTACCTTCTTTTGGAAGGGAATGAAATGGGACATTCAAAATTTTGTGGTAGAATGTGACAGGTGCCAAAGAATAAAAGGTGAAACTGTGTGTTCCCTTGGAACCCTTCAACCCTTGCCAATTCTAGAACAAGTGTGGGCAGATATTTCCATGGATTTCATTGAAGGGTTACCCAAGTCAGGAGGAAAATCAATTATTCTGGTGGTAGTGGATTGTCTCACAAAGTATGCTCATTTTTTTCCTTATCCCATCCTTACACAACCTCCATAGTTGCCCAAATATTTTTAGACTCCATCTTTCACCTTCATGGAATGCCCAAATCTATTGTGTTAGATAGGGACCCTACTTTTACTAGTCACTTTTGGCAGGAATTGTTTAAGTTGTAGGGCACTCAACTCAAAATGAGTTTGACCTACCACCCTCAGACTGATGACCAAACTAAAATTGTTAACAAGTGCTTGGAAACCTACCTTCGTTGCTTTGCATCAAAACATCCTACACAATGGGCTAAATGGCTCCCTTTGGCCAAATGGTGGTATAATACTTCATATCATACCACTACCAAGGTTACCCCATTTGAAGTAATATATGGTATTCCTCCACCAACACCCTCCTCCTACATTCCAAGAAGCTCCAAGGTTCAAGCTGTCGATTCCACTCTTAGCCAGCATGTCATCGTCCTTCGACAACTTAAGGTAAATATTGAATTATCCCAAAATTCTATGCGTCAGCAAGCTGATCAACATCGTTCGAAGCATAGCTTTGAAGTGAGGGACATGGTTTTTCTCTTCCTACAACCCTACAAACTGTTGGCTCTCCAACTTTGTAGATGCTAGAAACTTGCAACCAAATACTATGGTCCCTACCAGGTGTTACAATAGATTAGTTCCACAACCTAAAAATTGGCCCTTCCAACCACTTCTAGGATCCATCCAGTCTTTCATGTCTCCTCCCTGAAGAATGTTGTTGGCAAAAAGGTACATGTTCAATCCACATTGCCATAATTGGATGAGGAAGGATCCATCATTCTCAAACTAGAAATAATTTTGGATAGGAGATCGTGCACCCTTCGCCACCGTGTCATCATTGATGTTCTTGTTCAATGGAGAGGATTACAACCTGAAGATGCTACATGGGAGTCCCTCCAACAACTCCAGCAACAATTTCCTCATCTTCAACTTTGAGGACAAATCTTTTTGAAGGGGAAGGGCATGTTAGGACCCCATCCTAACACTATTATGTAATAACCCCTTTCTAACGTGGGGATCCCATCCTAATGATATTTTGTAATGTTTTGTAATAGTTTGTGGCACTAGAGGTGCCTAGACAAGTGGCACCATTTAATGTAATTGTTATAAAGAATGTAACTATTTTGTTTGGTAGAAGATTCTAGCTTGGGTGGAATTTTGCATGTAAGCCAACTCTTGAGCATTAGGTAGGGTTATGAAGAGTCTTTAAAAATGCAAGGGGCATAGATGGATGTATATTTTTTTGCATATTGAATCAAAGTTCTATTTAGGAGGTTGCCCCCTCGAAGAGGCCAGCGATTTTGTATTGTGATTTGTGAGATTAATATATATATTTATACATTTATTTCATATTGCAATATTTTGTTCTTTCATGAATTACTGCTTTTTATTGCAATATTTATGTGGATGTGCTTATTTTAATTGAAAGGTTCTTAACATGCTAGCTCTCATTAAATCCACCTCAACCTCTTATATTTATCTTACTTGCTTCTTTGACACTTTTGGATAACCCATAGTCCTAAATCATTAGTTTCCAAATTGGCTAGACCACTCAAAGACATGGACGAATTCCACAATGGGTGAGGTATATCAGGGAGAACAAAACATGATGAATGTTAATATCAAAAAGGGAGGTGAGGATCTTGTTGTTTTAAGTTCAAATTTATCTCCATTGAAATAAACCACCACCATATTTCGAATTGATTCTATTTATCTTCTACTTTTTATTTAAGCATGTTCAAAAACATACATAGAGATTTGATAGATTTAAAGAAAAATAATATTGTTGACTACATAATTAGCCTTATTTTTTTTCATTTCATGAACTTTGATGGATCCAAATCATTGGTACAAGTAATAAGATAATTAGGGTTAGAGTTAATTTCAGGGTTATGTACAACGATGAATATTCACAAATTGGATGAATATTAGCATTTTCAAAAATGCAAATTGGTGAATTTGGGGACCTTGGACATCGACCCTTTCGCTCGAAATTTTAGGGATAAAAAAATTTTAGGTGTCGTTTTGCCGTGCATTGATAATAGTATTACAATTTTTTTAAAAAATTCACTAGCACTCCTGCCTAAATCGAGAACCCTTTTCACCTTAAACTTTTCAAATTTTAAAATTATCTCACCAAATTTGCCAAGTATACCACTATATATAATTAACACGCCAACAATACTTTTTCATTTAAAACATTCAAACTATTAGAAAATCAAGAATTCCATCGAACTTCGACCATGTGCAAAAACCAGTTGATCCGAAATAAAACTCTTTTTTACACCAGATCGACTATTAGACTCTATTCTACACCCAAAATGATAGTCAAACCCTGCCAAACTATTTTCTACACTAGACCGACTGTCAAACCCTTTTCTCTACTCGAAATGATAGTCGAACCCTGTTTTGCACATAAACTGACATTCGAACCCTATTTTGCATTTGAACAGACTATCAAAGCTAGTTTTACACTTGGACCTACATCTAGATTCTATTCTACATTCAAATGAACTATCAAAGCCAATTTTGTACACAGATTGATATTTGAATCCTATTTTGCATCTAAGCAGACTATCAAAGCCAGTTTTGCACACGGATCGACATTCGAACCTTATTTTACATCGAAATGGACTATTGAAGCCAATTCTACATGGACCAAAATCTGAACCATTTTCTGTATTCGAACGAAATGTTGGAGCTAGTTCTACATAAGATCGACTATCAGACCTCTTTTTCCACCCGTATCGATTGTCAGACTTGTTTTTCCACCTGGACAGACTATTGGACATTGTTTTGCTTCCAGATGGATTGTTGGACCTAGTTCTACACCAAATCGACTATCGAACCTCCTTTTCGACTTGGATGACTATTGAACACTATTATACACCTAGACTGACTTTCGAACCTTTTTTTGTCAAACCATTATCTACATTCGGTTCATAGTTGGACCTTGTTTTGCACCATATCCATAGCCAAACCTTGTTTTGCACCCGGTCTGTAGCTGGACCTTGTTTTGCACGTAATTTGTAGCCAAACCTTGTTTTGCACCCTATCCATCGTCAGACCTTGTTTTGCACCCAGTTTGTAGTCGGACATTGTTTTGCACTCTATCCATCATCGAACCTTGTTTTGCACCTAGTTCATAGTCGGTCCTTATTTTGTACCCTATCCATAACCAGATCTTGTTTTGCACCTGGTTCGAGATCGAACCATTTTTTGCACCCAGTCTGAGATTAAGCCATATTTCGTCATTCGATTTGTGACCTAATAATTAATAATTCATATTTACAAAGGGAAAAAACATCCCCTTGATGACACAAGTAGGAGGGGCGTTGCCCCCTACACCCTCCCTTCATGGAGAAGGTCCAAGTGTGGTTGAAAACAAGACCTTCGAATTAGAGAGAATCAGGCTCCACAACCAACATCATGTTTTGTACTCGGTTTGAGATCGGATAATTTTCTACACCTGGTTCGAGGTCATACCATTTTTTGTACTGGCCCGTGGTCGAATCTCGTTTTACACCCGATTTGGCCAAAACTTTCAAATTCGCTAATGTTTTATAATTGTTTTTGAAAAAATAAGGTAATTTGCCATGTCTTCGTACATAAAGTTGGCAAGGATTCACTAGGGTTTCGAAACAGATTCGTAATTTTTTTACAAGTATATTTTGGATCCGACCCCTTATGCATAACCCTGGTTGACTTTGACTTTTGTTAAATAATCTACAAGGTTATTTCCTTCTTGCAAGTAAAAAAATATGTCCAAAAGTTAAGGACCCAAGAAAAATGACAATGTCATTGATAACAATATTGATTAAACAATCATTATACCTTTGCTTATTAATTGCATTGACCATAACGATAGAGTCACCTTCAATGTCAACATTACTCGAATCTTTTTCAAAATTAATTAAAATCTTAGAAATTTGAGTTTTCCCCTCAACAAATTTATTTATGATTTTTCTTAATGTTTCACATAAAAAAATTACCAACTACTTTTAAATTTACTTTATAACTTTATCCAATTTCAACTTAATCCTTCTTAATTCAAGCTTTTTGCATCTTAGTATATTCAATAATACAATTTAAAATCATAAGCTTGTCTTTCACACAAAAAAAAAATAAATACTAACAACTATACTACACAAATTGTTTGACAAAGACAATGCAAAGGTTAGGGCTTTGACAATCTGCAAGCTTACTATAGTGGTAAGGGCTTTGGCCTCTCTTTGAGAGGTCCAAGGTTCAAACCACATTCAATATAAGAGGACTAGGTCCCATCATAAAAATATATGTAAACTCATTGAAAAAACATGTGGAAACTCATTAAAAAAAGGTAGGGCTTTGGCCTGTCTTTGGGAGGTCCAAGGTTTAAACTACAACGTACCTAGAAGGGGATAGACTGGATGGTAACGATCAAATGTTTGTTGGTTGATTGCCTCAGTTCAATCTCCTGAGAGCTGAGGGTCCAATTGACTTCGTCTAACCCAACAAGCTAGGGTTTATAACGACAACACATAATGGTGTTACTGGTTGATTGCCTTAGTTCAATGTCCTGAGAGTCGAGGGTCCAATTGACTTCGTCTAACCCAACGAGCTAGGGTTTGTAATGACAACAACTAATGGTGTTACTGATTCCCCTAAATATTAAAAAAACACCATACTACACAAATTAAATTAAAGTTAAATCTTCAATTTAATGTTTTGAACTTTATATATATATATATATATATATATATATTGAGGTCTAAGGTTTAAACTACAACATACTTAGAAGGGGATAGACTGGATGGTAGCGGCCAAATTTTTGTTGGTTGATTGCCCCAGTAGTTCAATGTCTCGAGAGTCGAGGGTCTAGTTGACTTCATCTAACCCAATGGTCTAGGGTATATAACGACAACACCTAATGGTGTTACTCCTCTATGTATTAAAAAAAGCACCATATTAAATGACATAAACTAGCTAAAGGGTGGGTCATTCTAAACTTTGATGGGGCTGCCAAAGGTAATCCTAGGAGGGCTAGTGGAGGGGGTGTTGTCAAAAATGATAATGGTGATTTGGGCTTACGCTGAAGATTATGGTATTCAAACCAACCACCTAGCTGAAGCTAAGGCTCTTTTCTCGGGTGTTCACTAGGTTTTTGAGAGGGGCTTCAGAAGATTTCTCATTCAAGATGACTCCTTGAACATCATTCGAGATCTGTAGGTTGGAAAGACTGATAATTGTTTCATCCTGAATATTATTAAGGACACTTCGAAGATTTTGGAAGACATGTTAGAATTTAAAATTGAGCACATTTATAGGGAAGGTAACCAAATTGCTGATGTTATGGCTAATTTGGGAGTGGATAATGGCCAGTTCAAAATTTGGGAAGACAATTTCCCAATGCGGTTATTGACAATTGTTGCTTTGGAAGCATTGGGCCTACCTATCCAATAGATATTTTTATTGTCCTTCTGCTTGGATGAGATCTCAGTTGTGTTCTAGTGATCCTCTCTTTGGGGGGTCTTTTTTGGGAGGCTAGCCCTTTTGCTCCTTGGTGGTTACCATTCTCAAGGAATATGCTTGGTGTTTTGCCTTCATGTTGCTCTCTAAGTTTAGAGTTTTGTTATCTGTATCTTGATGTATTTACTTCCCTTCCAATCTTATGCAAAAATAGAGCAGGATCGTTGGTGTCTCTAAAATTACTTCCCTTCCAATCTTATGAAAAAATAGAGCAGGATCATTGGTGTCTCTTAACAAAGTTGAATAAAATTTCTCCTTTATACCTTGCTGAGTGGTGGGATGGTCTTTGCTTTTGGATAATTATTTTAGTTTAATTTCTGTTTCTTTTGACCTTGTAGACTAGCTTGTGCTTAATTAACCTTATCTTTCTTTGCCTTCTCTAGTATAAAAGATTTTAGGACCTTTTTAAACCTTATTTTTCACCATTACTTTAAAAATTAAAAAAAAAAAAAAAAACACCGTACTATACAAATTAAATTAAAGTTAAAATCTTTAATTTAATATTTTAAACATTTGATATATCTCAAAATGGACTGATTATATTTGTTGTATTATTATTATTATTTTATATACATCGTAGAATCAATATATATAAAATGAATACAACAAATACAATATATAAACCCTCGAATGCTATCTATTCTCCTTAGAACCATCCACCTGATATATAAATAAGGAGTCGAACCCAATTCATCGCTCTGGCAAGCGGCCCGAACCTGCTTTTCCTTCCAAATGCTGCGGTTCAATCTTTATACCCTATTTCAACTGAGCAGTAACACGTTTTATTTAAAATTATAAATAAATTTATGATTCAAACAAGCAGAACTACAGATTTAAAAAACAGAAAAGTAAAAAGAACAGTGAATTCGACATAGCAGCCTTGAATTTCAATCGTGCATTTCTTTGTTTCAGAGGTAGCAGAGCTTCCTGAGAGGAATCCTCATGAAGTGGGTCTATTGGCTTAAGTAAATCAAATCAGAGGCATATTCAGACAATCAAAACAACGATGGGAAACTGGTTCACAGCGGCGGAGCCCTCTCCCCCTCCGCCTGTGGTGTTGGTGCCTCCATTGTTCGATTTTCCACCACTGGCGGCTCGTTCCAGGTAAAATACTGTGACCCTCCTCACTAAAACAGGAAAATAGAATGACCCACTTGGCTAGTCAGGAGAAATGTGGTACAGAATGAACTGGGCACAGTCCTAATAGTTTGAAGAATTAGGACATCTTGTTCTAATTTTTCCCTGTGCTTTCATAATTTTGAATGCAGTGATGCTTTAATCCTAGACTTGGGTACACAAAAATTTGTTTCTTTTGCTTAGGTGTAGGAACTCATGCTTGAATGCTATTAGGCTGTATAGATCATAATCATATTTTAAGTGCTAAGAAAATGGGTTTGTTCTCCTGCTTAATGGGTCTGTATTCCACTGAAAAGTTGGAGCAGTATTAAATTGCTGCACTCATTTAATTGTCGATGAATTACAGGCCTGAGAAACATAGATTAATAGGTTTCTCTAAAGGAAATCCGAGCCTCTATTGCCTTATGTAGGTTAAGCTTTATTGGAACCTTTTCCTTTTACTGAGACTCTTGGAGATGTCTAAGTCAGGACCTCAGCTTACAAATGGTGAGTTGGTTCTTGATCCCGCATAACAAGATAAGATTGATGTTAACTATTAACCTGAAATTATTCATAGATTACATTGTTCAAACAGTGTAATATAAGGTAAAGGAAAAACTTAATTTGGGCTTATATAGATTGGCAAGGTTCAATTTACTTTGACATTGTTCAAAGGTAGATGCTTGCCAAAGTAGATATTGGCAAGGCTTAATGTACCATTACATTGGTCAAAGGGTATAATATTTGAACAATATAAATTTAAATGGGTCTTATATGCCAAAAGGCGAGCTGGCTAGCCTGAAACCCAAAAATCCACCTTCTTATATTATAAGCCATATTTGACCATTGCAAAGACAAAACTAAGAACTTTGATGTCTTCTGACAAAATTAGAGCCCATGTCCTCATGTGTTATATAGCAGTTCACAATGCATCTCAAGGCAGATCAATTTTTTCTGGATAAATTAATGTTTGGCTGACCATTATGAAAGTTGTGTTTGTATGAAGCATTCAATGTTTCCTTCATTGTGAAATTTGAATCCTTGTCCCCTTGTCATTCATAAAGATGATCTAGATGATGTGGATTCATTCTTGTGCATTGTGAGTGTCATTTGTTGTCAAGCATTTGAGATTTGAAGTCTGTGTATATTCATTTGTGTTTGTCCACGACTCCACAGCATAGAATGTGATCCTAGAGATATATGTGGGTGGATGAGGGAATGAAGGCCCCAATCATTGTCATGGAATTGTGCTTCAAAGGGTTCTCTTTATTACCTTTTCTGCATGCTATATATAATTTTTTATTTTTATTTTTAAAGTTTGGACTAAAGCAAAGCCTATATTGGCACCCTGTAGCATGGCGGTGAGTTTCCCAACAATGGAGATAGAATGACAGGGTTTAGAGGCCAACAAGTCTGCAGTCAACACACTTGAACAATGTCAAATTGACCATTTGCACGACATCAACAAAGTGCTTGTACAACAACTTATGAGATGGCAGGTTCAAACTAATGATGGCAATGTGCTTGACGGCAAGCACCTCAATGTTCAGTCATATCTTCACTTGACGACATCAATCAGTCACATGACGACAAGTCTTCTAGATGGGAATGCACTTCAACATGACAGCATTGTCTTAGTCTTCTGTATGGTGATTCTTGTATGACAGTTACCACCAGCAACTGTCGTCTGCACCTGCAACTCCTGACTGCGTCCTGCAACTTCTGACTGCAACCTTCAATTGCAACTCCTGCCAGCGTCCTTCAACCTGCAACCACAACACCTTGACAGTGCACTAGTCTAACAATCTAACATACTCTCATCATCACAGATATCCAACACACGGATGAAGAATGGATATATTGCATTGACAGTCTGTCTGTACGACAATGTCATCAAAGAGCATAGCACTTGTATGCACAAAACTCTTAATATGCTCTCCTATGCATTTGTAAATGCCACAGTGAATTGTGGGGTGTGTCCTTTTATTACTTAGTCCTGGGCATCGCCAACAAAGGCATCTAGGACACCTAAGCAAATAACTACCTTCTCCCTTCCGACACACATTAGACACTTATACAAGACTTTATATTATTGCAATGTATTAAACTTATTGCTGCATTTACATAACATTTGCGTTTCATTTACATTTCATTAATATTTGACTAAACTTAGTGCAATTTGACTTTCATTTACATTGCAATTTGACCAAACTTAGTGCATATTGCACTCAAAAACAACTGCGTACAGTTTTACTTCTGCTTTTGCTGTTTCTGTCCAGAACTAGCGTCTACATCTGTCCTCCCCTTTGATTTGGTCGACGTCCTCGTCGACATCCATCTCTGCTTTGGTGGACTTGGACCTTGCTGTTGAGGTGTTGGAACAAGTTCTCCTATCTTTGAAATATGCAGCTTTAATGCCTCTTTCTCATCCTTAAGTCTCTTGGCATAATTATGATACTTGGCCCATTCCAGACCATAATGATTGGCTTTTTGTTCCATTTCTGCCAACTTTGCCAAGAGCTCTTCCTCCCTTTTTGCAAATGCCTCTTTTGCTTCTTTTCTTGTTTTCTTAGCTATTTTGGCAAGCTGCTCATCTCTTTCGGCAATTAGCTGATCTTTATGCTTCAACTCATTATTTTTCACTTCCAGCAGCTCTTGCTGAGCATTTTGACTTCAGCTGTTTCTTTTTTACCTTGGTCTTCTCCTCAACATCGTATCTGAGTCTAGCTAGTTTTGCTTTGACTTCCTCACATACCTGCCAAAGTTTGGCCTCTATTGCCTGCAATTGGTTAGCCCTTTCTTCTCCTGCACTGTGAATCTTTTCAATGCCTGTAGCTAACCACTGAATCAAGTATGCCAAAAAATTGATCCTGGCATACGTCTGTACCAACTCAGGTGCCAGTTCAACAAACTTAACACCTGTTTCATTTTGTGGGCAAGGTCTAATGCTTCCTTCATATATACATGAGCTGGTCGCTTGTACAATGTTTGAGTTCCCTCTGGTAGTTCTTGCACACCAATCATGTTTCTAATGCTGCCAGTCTCCAACTCCCATGGTTGCGTCTGATGTATGCTGGCAAGTCTTGTCATCCATTCCTCATCATGGATCCAATGTACCAGTTTGCCTAGCTCATTCTCTGTCATCAGCTGCCATTTCCTCCATTGTCCAACACATCCTACTTGGAACTCTAATCTTAATCTGTCTATGACTCTGGATATTCTCTGCAAGCAATTATCCACTTGTGCATCAATATGATCTCCCAACTTTGGTGGTTGCCTGAAATTTGGCACTTCTATCATAACATGGTCACTCAATTCTGTATTCTTGTCATCTTTTGTGGTTGTCTCTTCCACATTTTCTCCTCCTCGTTCAAACAGATTAATAGGTTTCCTAGCTGCCTTGCCTTCCATTATAGGGTGTTCCGCAGTATCAGCCAACTGCTCCAATCTTTGGCTGCCTTCTCCTCTTTTAATCAATTTATATTTTACTGCCGGTTGCCTTTCTTCCTCCACATTTGTTTCTGCTTTTGCTGGCACTGTGTCTTTGTTTGCCAACTGTTTTCCTTTTTCTGGCACCTTGGCCACAGTTACCATAGACTTCTCAACTTCTCTTCACAGGCACCACAAATCTGGTTCCAACTCCAAATTTTTTTAAACCTTCACAACGTTCTTCCCACCTACAAGCACTCCTCAAAGTACTAGTCTTCTTTCTTTTCCTTTCTTCACTTCCTCTTCACCTGTCTCACTTCTCTCCCTTTGCACATATTTATAGTCAACGAAGATATACAAACTAAGGGCACAAAACCATGTGCCAAAATCCATGTACAAAAACTGTGTACATAAACTAGGTATTAATACCATGTGCAACAGTCATGGTTTTGAAAAAAAATGTGCACAAAACTAATGGTTTGAAAACCATGTTTCTCAAATCATGGTTTCAAATTATTTATTATTATTATTATTTTTATTTACCTGGATGCCCCTGCATTAGATGTTTGGGGTACAGAAAATGTGAGCTTCTGCTCACAGAGCTATTTTGATTGTGCTTGTTGGTTGTTTCTCTTAGCAAACTCTGCTTAGGACAGCCACTCATCTTCTTTAGGTCCTTTTTCTTTCCGTCTAACCAAATATTCCTTGTATTCCTTGTTCCTCATTTTTTTCACAACTCTTTCCTGCAATACTTGTTCAATTTCCTCTTGGTTTCGTTCTCAAATCTGCTTGATCCAGTCGGCAACATTTGCAGCATTATCGCCGTCTGCAACAACACTGTTATCACTTGCATAAGGATATGGATCAACAACATTGGAAATTGGGAAGATATCAATCCTTGGTGGAAGATCAACCTCATAGGCATTATCGGAGAATTTCCGCAAAATTTTACAGGGTCCAATTTTCTTATACTTCAACTTATTATAGGTACTTGTAGGGAACCTTTCTTTCCGTAGGAAAACCATCACTGACTCACCAACTGAGAATGACTCCACTCTCCTTTTCTTATCAATCCTTTCCTTATACTTCAGATTGCTCTTTTGGATCTACTTCCTAATATCTTCATGTAATTGTTTCATATGTTTAGTGAAGTCCTGTGCGTCCACATTCTTCCTGTCTGCAATTATATTCACCAAGTCTGTGATGCCTCTTGGAGACCTTCCATATACTACATGAAATGGGGAAACACCTGTTGACCTATTAACAAAATTATTGTAAGCAAACTCAGCCTGGGCAAGGATTGTATCCCACTGAGTTGGTCGATCTCCAACTAAGCTTCTTAGCAGATTACCTAGACTTCTGTTAACCACCTCAGTCTATCCATCTGTTTGGGGATGATGGGCAGAACTGAAATCCAACCTAGTGTCCAACCTTTTCCACAACATCCTCCAAAAATGACTCATGAACTTGGTGTCCCTATCTGATGTTATACTCTTTGGCAAACCATGTAATCTTACCACTTCTTGGAAGAATAGTTTGGTGATGTTTGAGGCATCACTGGTCCTCTTACAGGGTATGAAATGGGCCTTTTTTGAGAATCTATTCATCACCACAAAATGCTATCATTGCCTATCTGTGTTCTTGGAAATCCTAACACAAAATCCATGCTTATGTCCTCCCACGGGCCATTTGGAATTGGCAATGGTCTATGACTCTATACAACCCTGTATTCCAGCTAGTCCCTTTTGCTAACTAACATGTTCTACACCTTGAGACAAATTTCTCTACATCCCTCTATAAACTTGGCCAATAATATTTTTCCTTCAATTGCCACATAGTTTTGTCTCTACCAAAATGTCCATCGAGACCCCCTCCATGCATCTCTCTTATGAGATTCTCTCTCATGGAGCCTTGTGGTATACACAATTGTTGATTCTTGAACAAGAATCCTTCTTGGATAAAGAATTCTTTCCACACCTTGGTGTCTTGGCATGCCTTCCATATCTTGGAAAAATCAGGGTCCTCCTTGTACAAATCCTTCATGTGATCTAGGCTAATTACTTCAACCTCCATGGTCTTCAACAATAATATCCTTCAGCTCAATGCATCGACTACCTAGTTTGATTGTCCTGACCTGTGCTTCAAAACAAATGAATAGCTCTATTGGTACTCAACCCACTTTGTCTGCCTCTGATTCAGTTTGCCTTGGCTATTTACATACTGAAAAGCCTTATGATCTGTATGTAGGACAAACTCCTTAGGCAGCAAGTAGTGCCTCCATTTTTTCAATGCTTGGACAATGGCATAAAATTCTTGATCATAAACTGAGTACTTTTGCTTTGCCTCACTCAATTTCTCACTGAGGAATTCAACAGGTTTACCTTCTTGACTTAACATGGTTCCAATTGCCTTTCCACTAGCATCACACTCCACTTGAAATACCTTTTCAAAATCAGGGGCTGCCAACACTGGTTGTTTAGTCACCTTTTTCTTTAGTAGTTGAAAGCTCCTTTCTACTTCAACAGTCCATGTGAATATCCCTTTCTTCATGCAAGAGGTTAATGGTGCACAAATGCTACTAAAATTCCTTATAAACTTTTTATAGAAGCTTGCTAACCCATGAAAACTTCTTACCTCTGTTGCATTTCTTGGAGTTGGCCAGTCCTTAATTGTAGCTACCTTTGTAGGGTCCATCTTCAACCCTTTGCTTGAGATCACGAATCCCAAGTAAATCAGTTCCTCCTTTAGGAATGAGCATTTCTTGAGGTTTATCAGCAGCCTTTCTTCCTTCAACTTTTCCAAAACTTGTTTCAGATGTTGTAAGTGCTCTTCCTTACTCTTGCTATATATTAGTATATCATCCAGATATACTACAACAAATTTTCCTAGGAATGGCTTCAATACTTCGTTCATCAATCTCATGAACGTGCTTGGGGCATTGGTTAACCCAAATGGCATAACCAACCACTCATATAGCCCATTCTTAGTCCTAAAGGTAGTCTTCCACTCATCACCCTCTCTTATCCTGATTTGGTGATAGCCACTTTTTAAATCTACTTTGGAGAAGTACTTAGCACCACTTAGACAATCTAACAAATCATCTATTCGAGGAATGGGAAATCTATACCAAATGGTAATCTTGTTGATGGCTCTGGAATCAGTGCACATTCTCCATTCTCCATCCTTCTTTGGTGTCAACACTGCTGGTACTGCATTCTCCCGAATCAATCCTCTATCCAACAATTCTTGTACTTGTCAGTTCAACTCTGTCGTCATCTTAGGATCCATGTGGTGAGGTGTTTTGTTGGGAAAACTAGCTCCTGGAATCAAATCAATTTGATGAAAAATCTTTCTCATAGATGGCAGTCCTTCCAGCAAGTCTTGACAGACAATGTTTGCACACTCATCTAGTATTCTTGTTACTTCAGCGGGTATCTTTTCTTCCCTTTTTTCCTCTTGAGGAAAGATAGCATAACATACCTGAGTCTTCTTGGCTTCTCTTAAGAATTTGCCGGTCAGCATTACTATTCCACTCCTAGTCTCCTTTATTTCTTCTTTTTGTGGTAGCAACTCAAATTTTCTGCCATCTTTGGATATTGTGACGGTATTCTTTGTTCCATCATGGATTGCACTCTGGTCATATTTCCATGGTCTTCCTAAAATAACATGACAAGCATCTATCGAAATCACATCACACCATACTTTTTCATAGTAAGGACCAATTTTAAAATTAATTTTACATTTTTCTATCACCATTACTTGATGACCCTTCTATAACCATGAAAAATTTTAGGGCTTTGGATGGGCCATAGTCTTCAGTGCCAGCTTCTCCACCATCTTAGTTGAGACCAAATTATCAGTACTTCCACTGTCCACAATCATTTTGTAGCACTTCCCTCTAGACTTGCATCTGGTCTTAAAGATGCTTCTCCTTTGCCATGGCTCCTCTATTTGTTTTCTTGAAGTTACCAATGTTCTCCGAACCATTAAATGTTCTCCAGTCTCAGATGCTACAGGTTCAATTGTCTCCTCTCTCACCTTTGTTGCTTGGGCAATATTTGTTCTATTGTCACCTCTTCAATGCTCAGGTTCTATACACTCATAGGCTCAATGTCCTTGTGCTCCACACTTGTAGCAAGTACCATTGAATCCTCTACCACGTCCTCTGGATCCATATCCTCTGCCTCTAGAAGGTTGAAATCTTCCTCGTTGTGAGCTACTTGCACCTTCCTCTTTGTCCTTCTTGGGATTTTTTTCATATTTGCCTACTTGCTTTCCTCGGCCTCTTCCTTTTACTCAAACTTTTTTGCATTTTCCTAGCCAATTTTTCTTCTGCCTTCAAGGCATATTGGTAGGCTTCCTCCACTATTTGGATATTCAACAACCTGATCTCATCTTGGATTGCCAACTTCAATCCATTGATATATCTTGAAATAATTTCTATGGTTTCTTCTGAGTGACCAACCCTAATGGTCAATCTATAGAACTCCTTGGTATATTCCTTCACACTCAACTTCTTCTGTTGAAGATTTTGTAACTTCCTAAACAACATCATTGAATAATCAATTGGTAGGAATTTTCTCTTTAACTTGCTCACCATTCGATCCCAAGCTTTGATCTTTTCTCTTCCTTCACATATTCTTTCTTTTTGCACTTGATCTCACCATAAGGATGCATGACCCTTCTCTCATTGAGATCAAAATATTTTTCCATCTTTGAGATCCAATCTATCAATTTCTTTGGATCTAGACTTCCATCATAACTAGGCAAATCCATCTTTGGCTTGCCTCCAATCTTCGCAATTGCCTTAAGTAAATGTTCTTCTGGTTTGTCTTCCTCTGCAAGTTCTTCTTCAACATCTTCAAAGTCACTTGTTTCTTCCTCCCTTCTCCTTCTTTGGGTAGTTTCCATGGCTTCCATTTGAACCTGTAAACCGCTAATTGCTTCTAGCAATTCTATATTTCTAGTATTCATGGGGCCTACTTCATTCCATTTCCAAGCACAAGGAATCAACTTGGCTCTAATACCATTTGAACGCAGTATAAAAAGTCGGTGGTAGGAACTTAATCTGCAAACAAACCTTAAACAGTGAGATCAGTGTACATAGCAAAATAACATAGTAAAAAACAGAATACTGTTTTTCTATCTATTATAGTCCAACATAAACAATTCACAATACCAAAGTGGCCATAGTTGCTATAGATTTCTCAACTTCTCTTCACAGAGCATCACAAATCTGGCTCCAGCTCCAGATTTTTTTAAACCTTTGCAACGTTCTTCCCACCTGCAAGCACTCCTCAAAGTACCCGTCTTCTTTCTTTTCCTTTCTTCACTTCCTCTTCACCTGTCTCTCTTCTTTCCCTTCGCACATATTTATAGCCAACCAAGATACACAAACTAAGGGTACAAAACCATGTGCCAAAATCCACGTACAAAAACCGTGTACATAAACTAGGTCCTAATACCATGTGCAACACACTCACGGTTTTGAAAACACCATGTGCACAAAACTAATGGTTTGAAAACCATGTTCCTCAAACCATGGTTTCAAGCTATTGATTAATATTATTATTATTATTTTTATTTTTTTTATTTACTTGGATGCCCCTGCATCATTTATTCTTCACTTAGAGAGATGATGGTGGGTGGGCCCCTCTTTGACTCAAACTCAATTTTTTGCCTTGGCAATGGTCATTTTATTCTTGCACCTAGGCCCTGCTTGGCCTTAGGTGAATTCCAATTGCTACGTTGTTGAATAATATAGTTTATATTGGGAATCGGGCTTAGTTTAACTCCAACAATTGGATCCTAGGCAATACCTAGGTCTTAAACTCAAATGACACCTCATTTTCAAATGGAATCCATCCTCCAAGCAGTGCCATGATCTACAATTGTCCTCTAAATGATGTTGCAGGCTACAATCATCCTTCGAGCAATGCCCTAGATAACAGTTGTCTAATAGGAGACAAGCACTTATTTGTAGAAAACTCAACTTGCCCACCACTTCTATTTTGGTCTTGGTTTTTTTTGTTGCCTTGGTAGTTGTTACGAAACCCATCATTGGGGGAACCTCCCTTGGAACTGTTAGAAACATTCTCCCTTTGTGCTACATACGATCATTGGTTGTTGTTCATATTGAAGGAGCATTTGTTGTTGAGTGCCCTTCCACATCACAAATATTGTAGAATGCCTTCTCAATGCATTTTACATCGACGTGTCCCTTGACTTTGTAGTTAGTGTATGATATGCCTTTGTTTGAATTTTTGAATTTGCTAAACATGGTCATCATGTCCTTGTGGAGAGAGTTTACTGATGCTCCCTATTTGTCACTCTTGTTCTACTCATCTTCAACATTGATGATGTCCTTGAATTGCTTTCCAAGTTCATGGCCAAATCTAAGGCCTCTTGATATGTCATTAGAGGGACCACCTTCATTTTATTCCTATGCTTAGGAAGAATTCCCTCCATGAACTGTCTTTTTTTGAGTCCATTTAATGACTCCCTTTCCATTTTTTTGACCAACTTTTTCAACCTATGGTGGTAGGAACAAATTGACCTTGTTTTGCTATGCCGTATTTATAAATTCTTGTGGTGATGTCAGTTTTGTTTTGCAACAACTTAAGTTTTTTCTCAAAGGCTTCTTGCAGCTCTTTTAAGGTTTTATACTTGTTTTTTGGCATGCACATGTCCATAGCAGTCCTATGTAGTGTGAGAGGTGGTATCCTCATGCCTCTGCCATTTTGCCTTCCAAATTGTGATTCAAGTTCTACAATGTTTGATTAGGTCTTTCCTTTCATCACCATAAAACTTGGAGCACTTATATTCCTCCCAACTCTAGCTATTTTTTTGAATAGTTTATTTGACATTTGATTGATTAAATTTTCTAATGATTCTGTTCTCAATTTTATGAGGCTTGTTGGATGCCTTTCAAACTAACACACATGCAGCTATGGATTTGGTGTAGGATTCCTCCAACACATCGCTAGACACAATACCTTATAGTTGCTCCTCTACCTGACTTTTGTTTGTGCATTGTTGGACGCATTACCTTGAAGTTGCTTCTGTGTCAAACTCCTAGCTGATGCATCATTGGTTGCACCAGCCTATAGTTGCTCTTGTGCTAAACATTCACCGTTAGATGCCCAACTCATGTTGCCCTTGGCACCTTCAACAATTGTGGCAGTCTGTTTTTGTAATTCTATTTTAACCTCATGATTTTTGTCCTCATCTAAAGATACATGCCTTTATAGGTGAATAAGGTTCTATTTGTCGGCTCTTTTCTCCTTGTTAGAGAAGAAAACATCAAACTTGTCTTCACTTGTGCTTCCTTAATGTCAACAAAGAATTTTGCATCCCTTTCAATTTCTTGCTTCCATCTTCCCTTCCATAGAATTGGTAGAGGAATTTGCATGACCTTTTTTTCCTCCAGCAATTGCCTTGGAGAAGGTGAAACTTGACTTCCCTTATCTTGAGGGGTTACTATAGAAGAACCTCCTTCTACACCACCTTCCTATCAAGGAAGGGGTGGATCACTTGGCATGCTTAGACTATCTTGTCAATCAGCTTTTTGTTGTCTTTTACAAGTTGTTTCTAGTGGCATATTTCTATGATTGGAATTTCAATCCACTCTAATACCTGTTCTCATACATCAACAACTATGACACAAATTTGTGCAGGCAACAATGCCACAATGTAGCATGTGGGAGTATTAGATAGTCACAAAAGCAAGGATATAATGTAACACACTACAATACAATTCCATATTGTACAAGGAAAGACAACACAATGGAAAGAACAACACACATATACATGCAAGCGCTCATACATTAATGTCACCAACTCTGACCCAATTTTGTACAAGAAACGCTTCCAAATGTAGCATGCGGGAGTATTCTAGTCATGCAAATAAATATGGACTGCAACATATTGCAATACACTTCAATATTATACAATGAAAGACAACACAATGGCAAAAAACAACTCACATATACAAGCATGCAACCAGATGAATCAAATATCATTCCCACCCAATCTTTAATAAAATTTGGAAATGGATTGGTTGAGTGTACACTGAATCACTGATGATCATGATGGGTGTGCCTACATGATCCTACAGGCTAGACAATAGGGTGTACATGTCATCTATATGGGATTGCCATACCCACCCAACTAACTGCATACTGGCAAAACTAACCTTAAACAACTCTGTACATCACATGCCAATTATTACATCATTTATTGATTATTGTCAATTCTTTATAACAACAAAACATATGCATGACTGTGTACAACTCATACAGACTTGTTTGGCCCATGCGGACCGACTTGTCCACCTAGAACAACTTCATAGGCTGGATTAACTACTGCTTTGCTTTCTGCTTGGGTAGATGACAAGGCAAAGACAAGCTGCTTTTTGCTCTGTGAAGAGACGACTCCTAAACCTGGAGCAAAAACAGATCATGAGTAAATTGTTAAATTTTTGTTCATGAAATGATCCAACATAATCTGATTTGTTGTACCTTGACAGTTAGGAATCAATTAAATTTTCCTTCACGTCCTGTAGCACCAATTTCCCTGCCTGCCAATGATCTGTCTTTGGCTTGGACATGAATTGAGAATGATAGTTGATGCAGAGCACAACTTTGATCTAATGGATGATGATGGAAAATTAATATTGATTGATAATTTCAGCCCAGCTTCCATAGGTGTTGACGGTAGATTACGTTCGTTCATGCAGAACATTTCTAGCAGTGCTTTGACAATGTGAGACAATGTAATATGGTTAGTTTGACAAAACTCTACACCTACACAGAAATGTAGGAGGCCTACGTCCATTATGTCAAAAACAGTACAAAGGTCAAATTTCACCTTCTGAATGGCATTAGTCCTGTAACTAGTGATAACAAGATCATCAAATTATACAATCAGGACCACAATGTTTTCAATATCGCTTTTGAAATAGAGATTTGGTTCAAAAGGACTTATTTTAAATCCCTAATGTTGAAGATGCTGGTCAACTTTTATGGATCAGACTTGCGAAGCTTGCTCAGGTCCCTAAAGAGACTTCATAAAACTGCATTGAGATATGCTTCTTGTCTTGAACGTTAATCTGTGCAATTCCTTAACCACTGGTGACACTCGACAGGAGATAAAGATAACAAGTTCCTAGTGTGGATGAAACAAGGATTATGGTTGAATATATTCGTATTCTATGTAATGCATTGTTTTTGTTGTTTTTTTTGTTAAGCATAGTTTTATCAATAGAGCATGATGCATAACGATAAACCCTAGATGCCTTTCATGTCGGGTGGCAAGCAAGCTATATTTTATGATATAGAATTGAATACGTAAACCTTGTACTTTTGGATATAAAGAGTATGATAGATACATTATGTATAATATTAATGTATAAATTTTATGTAAAACATCATAGGAAGAGCATGAAAATAGCCCATGCTAGTTACGGGCTTTTTGCCCTTTCCTCTTGTGGAGTTATGGTCACAGGGATCTTGATTGCTGCCCCTACAAAGTATACATTATGTATCACCCATGGAAAAAGATTATGTCAAGGATAGAGGGCACATTAATAGGGTAATTGTGGGGTAAAGAAATTCAGTTGCATTCCTTGTTATTGATTTTATTTAAGTACAAACGTTAAGTGCACATCATATTCTAATTTCCTTATAAAACCCCAATGTTGTGATTGTGTTGTAACATTGACATAGGTTATTAAACCCAAATTCTTGAATAAAAATTATCCTTGTGGTGACAGGCTTCAACACATCAAGGAGACCATGTGCTTATAGTACGATGATGCAAGGTGGAGGTCACTTGTTGAGCTACAATAGTTAGAACAGTCATGGCTATTAAGTGACACAAATTCTAAGTAGAGCTGTAACACTTTACCTGTGAATGTATGGAGAGCATTTATAAGATAAAACGTGCTCATCTCATGCCCCTAGATTGGGTTGGCGCATTTACATCATCACTGACACACGAGATTGCTCTTAAATTAGAGTTCTAGTAGATGTGTTTCCGGAAGCAAAAGGGATTGAGCTTTAAAACATTGTTTTGGTGACAGGCAATAATATACTAACTCTATAACAACAAAATTTTATTAAAGAACGTTATTACATGTATGCAAAGTGAGATCAATCCATAACATTTATCTACCCAGATACTCAAATGATTGCACTTTGCCTGCTTTTTCCCTCTTGAAGGCCACCTGACCCTGAATCACGGCGTATGAAATCAGGATGTTTGAGGAAAAAAATGCCTTTAAATTTTCTTTTCATTTTGGCCACAATAAAGAATACATGTCTGGTTGATGATATTTTAACTCATAGATTTAGTGACGACTTGAATTGGTTTCAGCAAGGTGAACTGTTGGAATTTTGACTTGATGATTCTGCAAAACTTTTATTGCTTTATCGGCAGGGACGTAAGATGTGGCAGTAAGGAGGTGATGGAAAGAATATCCAAAGATTTCATGATGTAGATTTTCTCTTTCATGTCATTCTCCGTTTGTAGCTAGGTGTTACTGTATTGGATTTATGGCAAATCTTAGGTAGATGCTTAACCCTGTTGTTGGACATAGTCACTTTTTTTTGTTCGTAAGGCATCATGTAGAATCTTAACCTTATTATTAGCCATAAAATCAGGCTAGTTTCATTTAAATGCTGCATGTTAACTTTATTTTAAAATTCATGGTTACAATAAGACAAAACTCCCCACCTCCATGCTAGATACATTTCCCTAGTATAACAGATAGGGCTAGGTATATCCCCACACATACAAGTATTGCCCAGCAATATCTTCTAACGCATTGGAGATGCCTTCTGACCATTTTTCTTGGAACCTCGTGTGACCTAAGTATGCTTAAAAACAAAAAGAATGGATATAAGAAATTCCAAGTCCAGATATGGCATTATGGCCTCGTCTATTATTGGTAGTTGGAAGGTTTTGCTTGATTTCAAGGCAGATTTGGATAAGAACAAGATTACTCATCCAAGCATAGCTGAGAATAAAGCTTTTGGTTGCAGGGACAGTCTGATCATTTTCCAATATGAGGTGGTGTTTTATATTAAAATACATTCTTGCTCTGTTGAAACTTGATATATGAACTTTATACTTGTATTGACCATTTTCATGTCTAAATTATATGAAGGAGATACATATAGGCTGGAGTCAGGGTAGGTATCTCAGTTGGACAAAAACATCTGTACTTACCAATGAGGCTAAGCATATTACATGCCATTAAACCCCTACTTTTATTTAGTTATGTGGATTTATTAATAACAAATGCAATACAGAGTATTGCATGACATATAAGTATGACAAACACAGTATGAAAAATGCAATAAGGACACCTAGAGTTACAAATTGGATGACATTATTGTAGTTCTTCATTAGTACACCTTGGAAGTTTTATAAATGATCATGGTGTGTTTGAGATATAACCTTCCTATTTGTTCATGCATCCGATCTTTCCTATTCTCATCATTTATATCAATCGAAGGAACTATTTTCTAAATCTTTCTATAATGCTGCATGCCCATGAATTTTCTGGTTTATTGATGAATGTGTAAATTTATGTTTTGTTTGATAAGTAAAAGCGTGAATTTATATTGCATAGAGGAACAGATTTGTGTCTTTACCTTTTAATTAATATTTGGATTATTGCAGGATGTCAGAGTCGGCTTATAATTTTTTATTTAGTAAGCTTTCAAGAGCATGCCTTTTTGGGGACTATTTTGAGGAATCAGGACAACTGATGGCCAGAATCATGCTGAGGCCACCTGATGATCCTCATGTAGATTTTACTGCCGTAGTATCCTTAATTATTCAGTTCTTCCTTCTTTTGTACCAACATAATGCTACAGGATAAACTTTGAATTAATATCTTCTTTGTGTTCTTAGGTTTTGTGTCGTCACTGAAAATTCTTATTTTCTTGTAAAGGCAGGAAAGATGTTATTTGTTTGAAACAACATACATATAAGTTTCTTGTATTAAATGTTTTGAAACAAAACATTCTTTCCTTATAATTGATGCTCTATTCATTTTTCCATGAATATAACTAGTGGTTCTTAATGGACAAATTTCTGTGTCTCATTGTTTAGGCTTAGTTACAAGGTATGGGATGTTTGGTCCGAATGGAAGAGGAAAAAAGTTGGGACGATCAGAACTTCAAAAAAGGTTTTGTTGGGTTTAGTAAAATATAAATAGTTAAATATATATGTGTGTATGCAAACATGATCTGAAACTCCGAATTTTAAGGAATGTCAAGAAAGAGTGCAATTTAGAAATAACAAATTATAACAAATCAGAACACAAAAATATAAGGAAAATAACAAAATGAATTAATTTCTCAGATAACAAGTACAATGCAAGCAGTCTTTGAGAAGAGATGTGAGGCTATAACATTGCATCTACTACTCATGCTTTTTATGGTTAAGGGTGCATCTCTCTTTATACAATATTTGGTGTGTTGAAAATCCACCATATTGAATAGGGAAGGTCACTTGTAAGAAATTGTGGTGGTTCACCTTCCATGAGTTATAAAGTGCATATTAAATAAAAATTATATACACATGATTTGTCTTTCTGTGTTTTGTCTTCTATTAATGTGTCAACATGACTAGAGATGCATTTTTTTTGGATATCCAAAAACAGAAAATTACTATTTTCAGTGAATATTTTGTTTTTCAATTTTGAGGGCCTTCAAATTGTTGTTCTCTCTCTAAGCTTTCCAATGCTTGTTATGCCTCCGACAATGTGGTTAGGACAAAAAAAAGTTTTCGGGCATATAGCCATGCCCCAACAAGGTCACATGCTTGGATCATTTGTCTGTCCCTTGAAAAGCAATGGTTCCCATTCCGTCAACTTTTGACATCAAGTGCGGAAATTGTTTCTTTATCTGATCTTTTGTGAGCCATTCTACTTGGTGACCCAGCTGTCCTACCTTGACCACTTTATACATCTAAATGGATTGCCTTCTGGTGGTCATAGTCCATGTGTCAACAATTTGATCCGCTATTGGTGCTAAATTGTCTAGATTAAGTTCGTCAATGCCCAACTGTTCTTCTATTACAAAAGTGTCCAACAAAAGTGGATGATAGGGCCTGAGAAGTTCAACATTGAAGATCAGATGCAAACCAAGATAATATGGAAGATTCAATTCAAAAGCATTCTCTCCCACCTTCTTGGTGATGGTGTATGGTCCATAGTGAAGAGGTTTGAACTTCTTATTGGGTCTTACAAGTTTCTCTACCTGAAGAGGTAACCATACCTAGTCCCCAACCTTGAATTGATATGGGACTCAATTTTGGTGATGGCATTGCATGTATTTCTGATTTGTCTTCCCCAAGAGGTCATGAACTTGTTGTTGGATATGCTGAATCTATTCCACGAACTATGCTGCCTTTTTTTGCTTCTTTTTGTCCATGAGGTGAGTACTATAAGGGTGGCATAGGAAGAGCCATGCCAATAGGTGCCAAGGGTTAAAACTCGAAACAAACATGAAATAGGGTGTGTTTGGTAGAGTTATGTAGAGCTCGATTGTACCCATCCTGATGTATCTCTTGACATCATTCCTCATTTGGGGCTAGTAGTACTTTTGAAGAGTTACCAATATTTTCTCCACCCCAAAGTGTCCTGTCACTTCGCTGAAGTATGCTTCCCAAATCATCTTCGAGTGCTCCTTAGTTGGTGCACAAATATGCCCCATGTGACAGAGGAGGTTATCTTGCAAATAAAAATTAACATGCTTACCTACACGAAGATCTTGGTATGTATCTACAAAATAATAATCTACTTCATACAAGGTGGACCAATTGGAAGTCTTATGCCCACAAGAAGCAAGAATGGGGATGAGTGCCATGATTGGAGGTTGGCTCAAAAATCTGCTGCTAAATTAACACTCCCTTTCTTGTGTTTGATGTTTAGATGAAACTGTGTAGATATGTGGCCCACTTTTCATGTCTTTCATTCCTTAGCTTACTCTACATTTGAATGAATTCCAAAGGTTTGTGATCTGTATGGATGATGGTTTCCTTGCCGAAGATGTATTGTTTCCATTGTTTATATACCTGGAGAATGGCGTAGAGCTCTTTGTCATATGTGGGATTTTATCGAACTGCTTCATTGAATGTCGTTGTGATAGGAAAATGGATGCCCATGCTGTTTGTGGACAACTTCCAATGCATACTTTGATGCATTGATCATTACCTCAAAAGGTTGCTACAAATTAGGTAGGGAAAGTGTAGGAGCTGAACACTATTGGTCCTTTAACTTCTCAAATGTTCTATGCTATGTATCTCAATAGTGGAATTTGGATTTGGTATCTCCTTTTGTCACTTAGTGCAATGACCAGGAAATGCTTGAGAGCATTAATACAAATATTCAATAGAAATTGACAATACCCAAAATGTTGGGAAGATTTGTCAAAGTCTTCGGGGTATGCCGATCTCTATTACTTGAATCTTCTTAGGATCAACATGGACTCCTTTCTTGACAATGTACCAAGGTAGTGAATCTTTGTCATGCCAAATGACCGCTTCTCGAAATTAGCATACCACTTCTTCAAATGCTATTGCAAAACTAACCTGGTTCACGTTTCTCACCATCATAGCTAGGTTTGCGTGTAAAGACCTCATGTAATAGACCAAGGCATGTTCATTTGAGGGTCTGATATTAAATGGTATCAATTGAACTATGTGGAAAAACCTTGTGTTGAAATCATGAATGTTCTCATTTCGATGCCTTCCCATGTTATTTAATTGAAAGAGTGATGAATACCTGTTGGTGCGAGATTTGGACGAGCGGAAGACCGCGCGCTGAACCTTGGCCAACATTGAACGACCGCCTGGGGCCGAGAAGGTGGGGCGGTTGATATCCGAAGAAGGCCGGTTCTTGGGTGAAGTCCTAGCTACCTGTGCCTAGAAAAATAAAGGGAAAAGGAAGACGAAAAGGAAGGGAAAGGGAGGCCGTAGCCAGAACTGACAAGGGCAGATTCAACCGCATCAATACATACGTGCAACAAGCTTGCACCATCACCAGAAACATGAGTAGACCACCTAAAAGATCAACCAAGCTTACTCCTACTAAATGTTTAACGCACTCTTGTCAAAAGCGAATTCAAGAACTAGTGAATGAAGTGCATAAATCCAGAAATAAACCTTCAACATTCACATACACACATAGGAGTTAATTTGGATACCAAACAGTAGTATACTTGCATTTACAGAACAATGAAAGCTTTTACACATGAATTGTAATGGCTAAAGAGCTGCGCTTTGGAATGCCTTACATTCCAGCATATACAAGCCTTACAATAAATGCTACATTGAATACAGCGGGTGGTGGATGAAACCATGGGCGGTGCCAGTAGGGGCGGCCATGCTGCGGATCATATCACATCTTCTACAGGCTGCAACGAAGGATGGCTGTCGGGAGTACGCTAGTCATATTTCGTGAATCTTGACTCCTCTCCATTTGGCAACCCTGACAGACAATAAATTTCATTTGACCGCACCTGGGGCATTAATTGCATGAGAGGACGAGTTGAGGTTGACCATTTTGATTGATGCACGATTTGATCAGCTACCGTACACTGAGCGGGGCATCGAACGTCTTTAATTCCAACCTACCATCGTACACCTTCTTAAAAGAGGGCGTGCGCCTTTCTACAGAGGTTCCTTGATGTTGGTGGGGATTTTGTAACGGGTGGAATTTTGGGGTCCGTCCAATGCTCAATACCGATGCCTGCTATGCCATATACAATATAGGGCGGGCTTTCGGGACTTCGTCCCAATATTTTCTTTGGGCACGATTTTGGGATCCGTCGAGGAACTGATGGATGCCCGAACTTCCGTTGGGCACTAGACATAGATGATCCTCCGCCCTGCCTTTAGGGTAGCGCTTTGGGAGCTGATCTCGACTTGCTGCCATCCCATTTATCCGCCCTTTACACGAAGCGGTCACTTAGGATCCCGATTCTCTACCCAATCATCGGGGTGGGGTTCTGAGTTCTGTCGACAAGGACTACTGGCCCATTTTTTCGCCCGCCATTGTCATTAGCCAAATTTGGCCTTTTGAATTGTCGGAGCTTGGCGAATCATCTCATGATAAACATCCCCGCTCCCACTAATCATATGCTGTTGGGTGGACTTTCAAGATTACTTGATGCCTTAGTCTGACCGATTCCTCCGCCCTTTTTGTTATTGCCCACAATTTTTTTCCGCCTTCATCGCAACCTATTCCAGTATCATCCGCTGCATTCGCGTGGCCTGCTCTTTAGCAATCATCATCCAATGCTCAAAGGTATGACTCCCAAAACTTGACCTTTTATACTATCCCATCCACCATCTTCGTCAAAAATGAGCAAGTGGGTAAAAGGACACAAAATTTTACCCACACTTCTGGCAGCTCACAGGGGTTTCCACTTTGTGGGAACAAGAACTCAGATGGCTCTTTTCTAAAAAAAACACTTCTAAACGGGGAAAGAAGGGACGAGGACAAAAAGAACAAATTGGAGAAGAAAACAACCACGAAAGGTTGCAAGATAAGGAGGGGTGGGGGATGATGGGGTGGGAACTATACTTACAACAAGGCGGAACACTACGAAGAAAAGAAGCAGAAGGAGGGCACAAGAGGAGAAGAGGGGACACAAGGAAAGAAAGGCTCGGGAAACAAGAACAAGAACAAATAGAAGGAACGAAGAGAGGGAAAGAGACAGTCGCAAGAAGAAAGCGAGTGTTACTAACCAGAGTTAGCAACAACTAGCACATGGGGAAGATGGAGGAAGGAGCTAGAGAGAAAAAAGAAAGAAACAAAAGGGAAGGAGATCTTGGGGATATCCCATGGCGTTGTTAGGAAAAATTGCCCAATCCACGAGACACCCCCACAGACAGCCTTCCCATTTACATACTCTGCTACAGCCCAGGGCTACTTCAAGAACAAACAATGCCAAGGACATTTGTCTACCTTGCTATAACCTTTTTTTTTTATGCAATCCAACAAGAATGTTCTCAAATCATAAAAATACATATTGGACACCTTTGATCGTGCTTTTTGACTCATTTCTTGGCGAATCATCAATACTGCACATGAGGTATTTTATAGAGTGCTTCTTCAAGTGTGCCACGATATCAACGCCCCCCTTAAAAGATTTGACTTGGTGTAGATTCCTTTGACAGTACATCCAAATCTTGCCTTTAGGACGCCTTCTTTCGATCTTATGATTTCATGCTTAGGTTGGGGTGATGCATGCATGAGTCTTGCTGTACTTGCCTTGCGGGATTGCGAACTTTTGGGAGCATTATCCATTGGGCTATGGAGTCGAAACAAAAAACGGAAAAAACAAACCCAAAAACAAGGAAAAGAAGCAAAGGACACAAACGGGGAGAAGTGCTTTTTAAAAGAGGGGGCGCCACCTAGGAAACCATCACGCATTTGGCTCTGAAAGTTCTGGCAATCTAGCCAGCTGGTGACAATCTAATGGAAATGAAGTCCCTACAACCTTAGCTCAAGATGATGTCGGCTACTGCACTGTTGAGCAAAGTGCAGCAAATAGTATTGTCATTGTTGTCAACACAGTCAGACAGATTTATTGATGCAATGGACAAGAGTTTATTGAACAGCAAGGTGCAGCCAAAGTACAATGGATAGGAGTTCAGTGTTGAGCAAGGTGTTGCAGGAGGATTGTCATTGTTGTCAATACGATCGGTTAGATCTAATGATGCAATGGACGAGCGATTCGAAGTCACTCGGATGCGAGAGGATAAAGTTAAGAAGTTAGTCGGATCATGAGTCCTTAAATGATAGATGCACATAAACAGAAAACATAATTCAGAATGAGAAGAAGTCTTCAGAACCTGAGATGTCAAGAAGCGGAAAGGTTTTTTGTGAAAACCAAGGCAGTCAGAATAAAAAGTTTTATTTAAAACCATGGATAACAGATTTGAAATGGGTTTTTCTTAAAACCCAAGTTGGCTCTTCGTTTTGTTGAAAAAGATGCCCCGGTGATAAAGATATTTAATTTTAAATATTTAGTTTAAATTTTAAAGGTTTTTTGTGAAAACCAAGGCAATCAAAATAAAAAGTTTTATTTAAAACCATGGATAACAGATTTGAAATGGGTTTTTCTTAAAACCCAAGTTGGCTCTTCGTTTCGTTGAAAAAGATGCCCCAGTGATGAAGATATTTAATTTTAAATATTTAGTTTAAATTTTATTTTATTTAAAATTTAAATTAAAATATTAAATTAAATTAAAAGGGCCGACATGTTACTATTTCGCGACAATAAGCTACAGGAAAGTGACGAAGGTGGAAGAAGTGTTTGAGGCCGACAAAGTTAAATGCGGGCCGACGGATTTTAGGGTTTGGCAGCTGACAAATTCTAGGGTTTCTCAACCAACGTTCTTTTAGGGTTTGTTCCTAAAACTTCTTCTATAAAAGCAAGGGTACTTCGAGGTTGAAAAGTGGGGTGTAAAGATAAAGTGCGAATGCGAGCATAGTGTTTGTGAAAGTGAAGTTCGTGTTGAGCAGAGAGCAGAATGTGAAATGACACAGAGTGTGCGAAGCGTGTCGCAGAGAAAGCAGAGTGTGCGAGAGAAGCGCGAAGGGCAAAGTTGATTGCAAAGTCTGTAGCAATGCAGCAAACTGTGTGAAGTGATTGTGCAAGAGAGAGCAGAGTGCACAGAGATTGCAAAGGTGATGTAGACCAGTTAGAGTCTTGCAATAACAAAGGTATATGTCAAACATTTTTTTTTATTCAATATTGAAGTCCAGTTGGTGCTGGCAAATTAAGGGGTTGGTGCCTCTTTCCAGTTTGGTGTTGGTAAACAATTTGTCCAGCTTGGTGCTGGCAAATTAAGGGGTTGGTGCCTCTTTCCGATGAGGTGCTGGTAAAATAGGAGTTGGTGCTCCATTTGTTGAAGCAGATAAAGTTAAGGGGTTGGTGCTCCTTCCGGTTGGTGCTGGTAAAGGATTATGTAAAGTTGTAGCTTTGCATTGACTGGATTTGGATGGTAGTCCAAGCAGTCTTTTTGAGGAGTAGCCACATTGGTGAACCTCGTTAAAATGTTGTGTTATGTGTGATGTTTTCTTGATGCATTTAGTATCTCTTTTATCTGCTTTAAACTGCTGCTGGTTTTATAATCTAATTGTTTTAGAAGTTTTTAAAGAACACACTGATTCACCCCCCCTCTCAGTTTCATTGTGATTACAACATGCACAGCCTTGCACATGCCACACTCTTTATTCAATTTGTGGCTTATTTACACAAAATTGCGGTGTGGTTCACATGCCCAAGCTAGAGATCCTTTTGCAACCTAGCTGGTGAACCTACAATGTCTGGACCAAATGATGCTGAACTTGAGTTGCTCCTCGTGCTCAATTTGGCACCGCCTGCCGTTACCATTAGTTGCATTGGAGCTCGAACCAAATCTCACGCTTGTCCTCAGCACTCCCATACTTTGACCATTAGCCAATTTTGCGGATATTGCCTTTACAAACTCGGTCCGTGCTTCGGTTGGTAACCCCTCTGAGGAGGGATACCAGAATCGTACTCTGTATGGGTCGGTTTGCACCGTCACCCATACCTCATCCCTTTTGTTGGGAATGATAGTCTCAACCGCGATCCAATCTTTACAATCTTGCCTTTTTGGGTTTTCTTGGATCTGGAGATTGTCAGTCGCGTTACGGCAGGAAAATCGGACTGTGCATGCTACCGCCACTTCACTTGAATCCAACCCAAGCTTACACATGGGTTTTCTGGCGGGCTCGAATCCCTACTGGCTAAGGAGTGCTCCTTGCTGGGGAAACAACTTTGTAGGGGCTGTTCCAGCCGCCCTTATGGTTGGCACAGGTAGGGGTAAAACGTTATTGTGCACTTGCTGCTCCATAAGAGAAGTTGCCCATTGTTCATTCTCTCGTTTTCATATCCCTGCAAGGAGTTGCAGGCAACAATGTCTTCCATCACGGGAATGAAAAATTATCTCCTTTGCGTGGGCCAGAATCCTGATCTCCTTCCCATCCTCGGCTTTTATGTGGTTGCATGTTGGGTCACCGCATTTGATTCCCAACCACTAAGCTCTCCCTCTTCACCAGTTGAGAGCTTCCTCTTCATACTGCTGACTTCCTTGGTCAGCCAGTGGATTGTCATCCTCAAATCTTGCTGCATTTGCTGTGCATTCTCGTGAGGGTATGAGGGGAAAATACCCAACATAGCTTGATGTTGCACAGGCATAGGCTCTAGGGGCAACGAATTTTGGATTGAGGATGCATAGGGTAGAAGAGGTTGGGGAGGGTTCCTGTCGGAAAGCTTCCTAGCGTGGATCAACATTCTTTCAGCTCGGGATGCTTCCTTGAAGATTTGTGGGAACCCCTTTTCTCCCGACTGTTGAATGAGAAGGCTTATGTCAGGTTCAAAAGCGTGGACATAGTATATATACGCCTGAGCAGGTGATGGCCTGGTCTCGTGGGGTATCCTACTCCATGTTTGTTAGGAACCTACTATTAAAATAAAGCTCACTCACGCAAAATACTGAAAAATAACTGAAATACATCAAATAATAGAATAACACTATGCAGAAAGTAATTGCAGAATTGAAACAATCTCACAAATAACTCAAAATCGCAGGTCTCTTCGAGGGGACAACCTCTTTCAATATTTCATTAACTTGCAAAAAGATACATTCGTACATGGCTCCATGTCTTTTAAAGAGAGAGCTTCATGCAACCCTACTTAAAGGCTCAAGAGTTGGCTTACATGCAAAATGCCACTCCAAGTTAGAATCTTCTACCAAACAGTGGTTACAATCTTGATAACGATTACATGAGATGGCACCACTTGGCTAGGTGCCTTACTTGCCACATACATTACAAAGTATTACAAAATAACATTATAATGGAATCCCCCACGTTGGAAGTGGGTCATTACATAAGCAAATGAGAATTACAAAATAACGTTAGGATGGGGTCCTAACATGTCATTCCCCTTAAAAAAGCTTTGTTCTCAAAGCTGAAGATGAGGAAACTGGTGCTAGAGCTGGTGGAGGGACTCCCATGTAGCATCTTCTAGCTGAAGTCCACGCCACTGAACAAGGACCTTTCTAATGGCGGTTGTGGAGAGTGCAAGTTCGACGATCCAACAACTGTTCGGGCTCGAGCAAGATAGAACCTTCTTCATCCAATTCTGGGAGTGCAGATTGAACCTGTACCTGAGTGCCCACAACCTTTTTGAGAGAGGAGACATGAAAAATAGGATGGAGCTTGGAGGTAGGTGGGAGGGCCAATTTGTAAGCTGTGGCATCAATCCGCTATAAAACCTGGGGCCCATAGTATTTTGCAGCAAGTTTTTGGCACCTGCGTAAAACCTTTTGCTATACCCATCTTCACATATTTTGAATCAACACTTTTTGTTTGAACTTTTAAGAAGAAGTCTCTGTCACGGTTGCCAAATTTGTGTTGGTCATGTTTGTGATTTTTTTCTATTATGTAACTTTTATTTCTAGTCATAAGATTGGTGGATGACGATTTTAGATTGACATCCATAGTCATTTTTTCAGATCATTGATGTACACTTTCTTTTGATTTATCCAATGTGTATGATTTATCTTCTCTTCTCTCACCAGTGCCTTCCCTCCATTTAAGGTCTTGTGCTTGAAAGCAGCCTTTTTTAAGAGACATTCCTTGCAATTGTACCATAAACATATGATGTACAAACAATACTGAGGTCTGCTGCTCTTCAAACTGCACTTTAAATACTTTATACAAAAAACATAAGCAACACTGATCTGAACACCTTGCAGGGACTAGCCACTTTATGGCCCTTGTTATTGATGCATATTTTATGGTTAATATGTCTAACATCAAACATAATAATAAAGTATATCAACATAATCTGCAGTCTTCAAGAGATGGCCAAGGCTGCACAATCTGGGTGGCTATGTACATTCATTGCATGGGAAGCTGTGTTCTAAACTTCCCTGCAAATCAGTTCCTCTTTGTCTTCAACCAAGTTGGTTCCTTTTGTTTGTGGGTGCGTTTCATTTCCTGCATGTTAACTGTGGCATGTGTGTTTCCCTGCATTTTATGGTGTTATATGTGGAAAGGGTTTTAAACACTTACTTCCCCTTTTAAAAAGTTTTTACTTCAATATATATATATATATATTTCTTTTTCATAAATGTTTTATTTATTATTTTTATTTTTTTAGAAATTAAAAAATAAAAATAATTTTTTTTCAAGGTTGAAAAGTGTGGACTGAACAGAATTTGAGTTTAGTTTGGCTGGACCTTGTAAATATGCTTTTGCAAGATCTCACCAATTATATTTTTGCAAACATATGCTATCACAACATAGGTTTCAAAGACGCTCTTTTGTCATGATGCAATATTTACAATGCTTTGCAATAACTTGACTTTGCATGCTCATTCCTGTTTCTGGTCCTCAATGTTTAATCTATTTATCTATCTATCTATATATGTTTTCTTTTAATAATTCAATATAAATAGGCTGTAAAGATGTCATTCTAAACTCTTAAGAGTTTGCTATAGGAGAATGTAATTCAGCCTACAATTGTTTCAATTTTCAGCCTACAATGTAAATGCCACATCACATCTACAATACATGTGTGTGCTTTGAAGCACAATGGTACTGCTAGGGAAGTATTCTTTCCTCTTACTTTGCCTTCACACTTAAGCTATCCTATTGTTTTGATTTTCTAAGAAACAAACACCTTTTAAGCTTTATTCAAAAGAGACTTTTCCCCTATCGGTAAGACTCTTTTACCTTGGGGCACGTGCCACAATCAAAAGGTGTTGTTCACACAGAACTTCCACCTTGCCTTTATTGTGGAGATATGCTACATCTGGACTTAGCTGTGCTTATGCTATTAAAATAACCATTTCTTGAACCATTGCTTTATATGACATATCTTCTTGGGATTTGGACCTGGAGCTTTGCTGTAAAAGTACCAGTGGTTTGCTACTCGAGCACAACCTAGTTTACAAATTGCATCTGAAGATGTATGCTTGGATGTGTTTAGGAATTGTAGGCTGGGATTACAATTTATAAAGTCGATCATAAACATGCTTATGCAGTTATTCTTTTAGCTGTATTTTATTAGCTCTTGCTAATGTCAAGAGATGCATGCGTCCTGTTTGTCTGTTCTTATATATCTAGTTCTCAGAATCTTTTTTATTCCTAATTTGCTGAACTGTATTGTCTTTTGTTTAACAATGTTTCCATTGAACTTTTTAAGGTATGAGGCAAACCATTTCTTGTAGTAATGTTGCTATTGTCTAATTTACTTTTTAAAGTAAATACATGATTTTGCTGCATTTGTTTCCTGTACAATCTACACAACTTCTTTCTCTTTCTGTTGGTTCCAGTACAATCGACAATATCCTTTGTATTAAATGCTTAATGTTGTTAGAGGAATCTGCTTGTCCTTAACCTTCATAGTTGCGAGGTCCATTTGGGGAAAATACTGATATGCATGTGAAAGCAGATGCGATATTCCGATGGCAACGGTGAGTCAATATGCAATACTGATGTACATTTTTTTTTCCTGTTTTTCTTGGTTCCTATCAAAGGTTTTGCTTAGTTTTCTGATATATTTTGCTCTTTCTTGGCAGGGATCCACAGGATCCACATAATTTTATGGACCTTAGGATCTCAAACTTGGACAAGTGAGTAAATAAACTTCGGTTTTATCATTATAAGGGAAAGTGATTGTTTTGTGTAAACAGATGGAACTTTTCATCAATTCAACTTCTCTTTATTGATTGTCTCAAGTTAAGTGCAATGACTAATATAGTTGATTCTTGTGTTTGTTTTAACTTGCAGTAGTTTACGGCTGCGTTCATGTGCCTTCTTTCATGATTATGGAATGGGAGCATTTGCTATTCTACCTCTACTAATGAAGAAAAGGCATGCCTTTTGTTCCCTTTGCTATGCTGGAATTTTTGGAATTTGCATTTTTTATTGTTTTATTCTGTGGATGTCTAAACATTGTATCTAGATCCTAGACAGATCTGATTGCAAATGGTTCAAACTTTATGTCTATGTGACTAGAATTTGAATCATGATAACATGCACTTTCCATTATGAAGCCATGCGAGTTCCTCACTTTCAAGGATATAGGATATCTAGAATGTTGAGAGAGTAGCAAATTTTTTTGTTTTGGTCGGTAAAGATATAAAGGACCATCACTTTAAAATATTACAAAAGCAATGGAAAAATGGTGTTCGACCTATGCCCAAGATTTCATAAGTGCAAAGAAATCCACTCTCCATCCCAGGAAAAGAAAACAGATGTGGGGTTATGATATGGACGGCACTAACATGCACCAATAGAAAAAAGCGTGTCAATTTTTTACAATAACGAAGAAGTATAGATTTTCACAATGAAGAGCATACTTCACAGGCAATAATGTCTCCTGCGTTTACAGCTCAAGTGATGATAGAAAGTGAGGATTAGCTTCACCTATTGATAGACTTTTATATACATTAAACCCTTATTTTACTCTAGGTGAGCCTGACCCAATGTGGGTTAATCAGTAAGTTACTGATACACATAACCCTAAAAGGTGGCCCATTTCATTTGGTATATTAATAATACAAATGACCAATATAATATTGCAATTATCCCAAGCATACTACAACTCAGCAACACATTTGGTGACTCAATACTCATCCTAGAATGCTAAAATGTTGGTAACACTTGGGGACACAAGGCAAGATTACACATTGCTCCAACATAGCCCGTTAGGCTTGACTTAGGACTTGTGACAAATTACTTTCGAGCATCCTCCTTAAGCTTTGACATGGGGACAAATGAAGAGGCCAAATGAAGAAGATGTTGTATGATCAAAGCATCTCCCTCAAAACTGGAATCCTTCTATTATCCTGGGCATCATTTACTGCAAGACAAGAGCTTCCGCTCCACCTAGAATTCCTTTATCCGAAACTGCTCCGAGATTTCTGTATCTGCTACATTAAACAATTCTTGCAAAGTCTTTGATTAAGCTTCAAAGTTCACCGCTCGGGATATTTAGCTCACTAGAACTTTGAAATATTGAAGCTGGTATCCAATGATTTTCAAACCAGAATATAGCTTTTATGAAATAGAGCTATGAATCTAGACATGAAGATCACTAGTGTTGGTCATTAAGAACTCCCAGAAATGTAGGTAATTAGAACCTCTCAAACAGGAAAAGTTATTGGTCATTGGGACTAATATGCACAGGTTTGTGGTCATTTGGACTTCTCAAATCAAATGCTAAAATTTGAAAATTTTGGTATTTTTGAGCCTTGGTTGGACCTTTTGTCTCTCAAAGGATGCAAAACAATGTTGGAACACAAGGTTTTGAGTTAATGCTTGGAACTTGAAATGGTTTTTCCATGCCATGAGCCACTAATCCAAATTTAATTGCACATGTGTTGAATCTTGTTGAGAAATTGGTGGTCTTCTCACATCAAGAGCCTCCCCATGCTCCCATGTATATGGAATGCTGAAATCATAAAAGTTTGAATATGGCCAGAACCATATACCATGCCATATCATGGTGTTTATTTAGACCATGTTCAACAAATTTTTCAAAACCAAGGTAATTTGTGCCAAAGCTTGAGAAACCTATATTGCATCTCAAAACCAAGGCAATTTGTGCTGAAGCTTAACAAACCTACCAAAACTTAGTGCATCATATAGGTGGCCATAAACGTCACATTGCTGGTGTCATCCATGATGACCTACTAGCAATCTTATGTCACCATGGGATGTCTCAATGCTGCATAGAGACTGAATGACGAAGGGAGCTGTAAGACTTCATTCTAGAAGTCAGCAAATGATAATAAGATCTCAAGCTTGATTGGAAGTATTTTACAGACTCATCATCTATGAGGATTCTTCAAGTTATGGGTTTTCTACAAAAGTCCCATTTGTTTACCAAATATGAAAAAGGTAATACAAATAGAGTGGTTGATATATTTTCAAGACCACTCATATCAATAACAATTTCAGTAATATGCACTATCATGAAGCTGGAGTGGTAGATATGTTGTCAAGACCGTTTCAGCCTTCAGCACTATCATGAAGCTAGAGCCTTTCATGCATGAGAAGCAAAAAGAGGATTATTCAAATGATGAAGACTTTGGGGAAGTGATTCAACAATTTCAAATAAACAAGCAGTTAAATGAAGGCAAAGTTAATTACTATCTGCAAGGTGGGTATTCTACAAAACAAGAAGCTTTGTGTGCCAAAAAGAGAAAGAATTCAGCCTGTAAGGGAGGCTTACACCTCCAAAGTTGCAGGTCATTTTGCTATTGGGATGACAGCTGCAAATTTTCAAAGGTGCCTATTGGCTAAAGACACAAGAACAAGTAACCAAGTTTATAAAGAATGCATTCTTTATTATACAAGCAAACCAAACATTCGAAGAGACAGATTTTGTACCGCATTGCTGGTTCCTACTAGGCCATTGGAAAGCATCCCCATAGATTTTGTGGTAGGCTTCCCAAGAACAGAGCAAGGACATGTCTATGGGCGGTCGTGTTAAACAAAGTTGTGAGTCTTGATGTATAAGCTGGTTACAATGATTCATTTGTTTTGCTATGTTGTGCTGTCTTGATGTACTTGAATAAAGGATGTACTAATGACATGCTTTTTATATAGTTGTTTAGATGTACATAAATTATGTTGTGGGCAGGTGTAACCGTTGCATTCCCTCATCCTTCTCCTGCAGTATTATATGTATCTAGTCATGTTGAGAGTAAGCTTGATCATGTTTAACCACTACTATTCTACTAGATTGTACTGCATTACTTTTGAGAATATAATAGACTCATGCCTTGATCTATCTCTGCTTGCATATTGAATTGTATGTGTGAGTAGTCTCTCCATTGTGTTGCCTTTTCATTGTGTTTACATCCTTTTGTTGCATTGTATTGTATTGTGTGATATATTATTCTTGTATGGCTTGAATACTCACCCATACTACATTTTTGGTGTTATTGCCTACACAAACAAGGTTTGGGGTTATCAACATTGATGAACATGGGTTAAATGTTTTGATATTGATGAACAAGAGTTAAGCCAAGCATTGTGCTCTGGAAAGAAGAAAATGATGCTGAGAGAATTGCAAGGTAAGAGTGCATAGCTGGAGCATGGCTAACAAGTGAGCATGTCATCAAGTCTAGACGACATAGTCAAAGTGTATGAAATTGTCCACCCTTTCCTCAATAGAAGGAAGGCTAGAAAGGGATCCTTCTAAGATACCCTCTCAAAATGAGGGTAATGAAAAATTGCATGTAGAGAGAACTTGATTTGGTTAGTGTAGTAGCTATAGAGATGGAATACAACACACTGCAATACAATTCCATTACCACTTAAATAAACAAAATATACAATGGGAATAACTTACAAATACAAATGGATACTTTGCGCACATGTATCCTACACAACAACTATCTGCAGTACACCATACTCCAACCAAAAAATCAACAACACACTTTGGACAACATGCACACACACCTCTCAAAGATAGACAGATGGATGGATGGATGTGTGATGCATTTGAAAAATGTGAGGGGTCTACTTATACTGTTCTTGGAAAAGGGGAGGTAGTTGCCAACTTCTGCAACTTCCTCATACCTAACCCTAACTACCCTTACATGACACCTCAAATTACAAGACATCCTAATCACGTATCATCCGAATTAACTGACATCTGAATTACTTGATATCTGGCTTACTTGATATCTGAATTACATAACATGCTAATTACATGCACACTAATAATATTTGATAATCATTTTGTCAAACACTTAGCATTCACACATTTGCACATATACATACATATTGATACACCCAACCGTGCATTCATTTATTCATTCATTATGCAGGCATGTCAATTCGTCTACCAACAGTAGCATGGTGACTACCTTCAAAATTCCTACAAAGAATTAGTCAATGGGTAACAAAAGAAAAGAAATATTGCAAGTCTAGGAGCAGTAATGCAAAAAACAAAGTTGCAATTATGGCAGAAAATTGACTAAGTTCTGAAGGTGTGTTTCACTCCAAAAGTAGTGATTCGCTCCAAAAATAGGAGTTTGCTTCTTGCCCAAGAGTGAATCACTTGTCATTAGGCCAAGCGGGACAAGGATGAATAGATGTCGAGGAAATCATCTAGAAAGTGACGTTTTTGTTCTTTTGTCATGACAAAAGCAACTTAGAAGGCTTCTAAGTGGTTTAGAGGCATTTTTGGAGGCATGTAATATGTGAAGGTGCATCATTTTGCTACAAATGCCCCAAAGGTAGAATTATTGGGAGTAGAAATCTTTCACCCCATGCAACTCCTAGGTGAACTTTTCCTATAAATAAGAGCCATGGGCTCCATTGTAAACATCATTTGGCCTTGAGAGAATTAAAGCTACACTTTGAGTCCCACATTGTAATTGCTCTCATTTTGGAAATAGTAAGAGATTGTGCAAGTCTTTTTTTGCTTTCCACTTGTGGCACTACTCTTTTGGATTGTGAAATGCAGGATAATTGTGGCACTGTCCTTTTAACCTCTTGTCATTCCTTGTTGTTTCTATTGCATATGCATGTTAATACATTGTCGTTATTCAATTTCTTTGTGTTAATTGTTCACACACTCTTCATTGATACGAGTATGGTCGTATTTTATTTTCATGCAATTTACTTTAATATCTCACACCTTTACCTTCCAAGCATTTACTTATATGCATTTATTTTCCTTACTTAGATTAGATTAGTTTAGTTTAGCAAGGATTGCGGGGAGATGATCTAAATCCAAAGGTTGAAGGGGGCACGATCGCCCTTCTTCCAAATTTGTTGATGGATTTGTGGTGCGCATAAGTTGGTCAACTCCTCAATCAATAGTTAGAGAGGTTGATAATATCCAATAGAGAATGCAAAACCAAAAAAGAGTTGGAAGGTGGGAAGAAAATGCGATGAGTATCGCTTGGGGACTAGAGGTGAGCATGAGGAACATTGTGTCCAACGACGTGTTGGAGGGGAATCTAGTATGGGAGTGACTGCTAGGGGATAGTGCATTTGACAATTTGTGGAAAAAGACCTCAACATAGTAGTGACTTCTAGGGTGCTACCGGTCATAGTTATCAGGTTGGGTAGGTTTGGAAGGCAAGACACATTCGGTTTGGTTTGTTAAATTCATAATAGAGAAATTGGGCCTTGGCGCGGACTCAGCAAGGTTAATTTTTGACTCAGCCTCAGACTCACAAAAAAAAAAAAGGAAGAAAATGCAAATTTTCATTGGAAAAAAGTTTATTTTCATTTATATTACAATTAATTAACATTATACATGTCCAAAATTAATACTGTAAGGCTTAAACGATACAACCTTAAACTACACATGAAATGACAAAACACACATTAATGTAACTGCTTGGTGGTTGTTAGATTCAGTCTTGGAGCATCTACAAGTTCTTTTGTTGTCATTTAACATGCTGTTTCTTTGTAGTTATTTCCTTCTGATGAATATGTAGTGTTTGCTAATATTTCATATTGAGTCAAAGTCCAAAGAGAGTATATAAGGCTGGTACATATTCCTTCTAATTTCCATGGTTTTGAGATTGTGGCTGTACTCTGGGATGCCTCCCATAGACAAATGGTTATATATGGGATAGTGGTTACTATTAGAAAATCTTTCAAGTCATGTTATCTTCCTTTCTGGTTTTGTGGCCTTACACAAGTGCAATGCTCAAACCAACACTAAATATGGTTGATGCTCTTCTGTGGCAAAGTATGGATATTATATTATCCTTAAAAGGGTATAACTACATATTACAATTATTAGTCAACTTGTCTTAAGACATTTTGTGCTTCTTCAAACGGCGTATTGCTATTAGGACATTTTGTGCTTCTTCAAATGGCCTCTTGCTATTTTATGTGTCTTATAAATTTCACTGGGATTGTAAGAGGGCCTAAGCACTGCACTGTTCCAATCCTTCATGTCTAATTCTTGACACCTTTGAGTTGCCTCAAACAAGTTGAATGTTTCCTGTGTTGATTAGGATTTTAGAAGCATTTGTTTTTTCCTAGGCCCAATGGTTAGACGAATGTTTTAGAGAATGTATATTAGAGGGAAGTGCAAAGAAATTTTGCTCTTGATTATTGAAGGTGTTACACTTTGTATGGGGTGGGAGATATTGCCATGGAACTGTATGCAAGATTGGTTTAGATTCCTCTTAATGTTGTCTATCCTTTTGGTCTCAACTTCCATTGTTGATCTTCTTTGACCTTATCCTTGTACTTTGCTGACTAATTTTTCTTTTCCTTTCATCTTTGGTCCTTTATAATCAGGTGGGCCGAGTGGCATTAGCCTTCCTTTGGATCTTGTTTTTTTACTTCAAACGTAACTGCTGGGTGGCTGTTAGATTCTTGAAAACTAGGAAAAATTTGGGTTTAAGATGCAAATGAGTATTTTTTAGGTCTCATTTCACCTTCTCTCTACTCTCTCTACAAGTGGAAACAGCAAAAACAAGGCCAATTTTTTGGGAAAAAAAAATTGATGCCATTTGTTTGTATTTTTTTTTTCAATTGGTTATGTGGGATTGAAACGGGCTCCATCCGTATTACATCACCACCACGTAGTGGTATTACACCAACCTGGATATTATCCATGTATCATTTGGCAAGATTCGAACTTGGGCCTCTTCCTTGAATGTTGAGGAATCTAATAGGTTGAGCTGATGCCATTTGGTTGTTTTTTTGTATTTTTGCTGTTGTAGCTGAGTTTTTTTCTTGGACTTGCAAATTTGAAAAAAACTCACAAGTAAAAAAAAAAACTTGGCGAGTTCAGAAAAATTCATCGAGTCGAGTCAAAAAAACCCAGGAGGGCCTACTTGGGCGCAGACTCGGCAATTTTTTGAAAAATTCCCCAATTTTCATAACTATGGCTAAAATAATAGAAGTTAATAAAATATTATATTTATATGTAAAATATCTTTAAATTTATTTTACTAAATCAAATAATATTTAAATTAAATTAAAGTTTAAACTAAAGTTAAATTATGTGATATTATTAATGTTCATTTTGCTAGTTAAGTTGAATATAAAATTATTATTATGTTTTATAATCCTATCTCTAATAACTATTATGAACACTGATAATAATAATAATAACAATAATCAGTAAACTAAGTGTGTATTTAGAAAAAGTTAAGAATTGATTAATTATGATATGTAACATGAAGTGTACCATATCCTCTTTAGGTTGCTATAGTGCTTAAAAATAACTTCAACCATAAATACCAAGAATATTCCCAGAAATCTTAAATCAAATCAAAGTAAAATGCTTTCCAACATGTGGGCTAGTAGGTAACAAAGAAATTTTCAAACAACTAAAATTTACTTAAATTGCAAGTCTATAGCCTTGACTGACTTCCCCTTGGTTGCGCTCAATGTCATTATTTCTAACTGTTGAAAGATTTCCAAGAATCGTTTTATGATATAAGCTTTTGGTGAAGACATGGCTACCATTGGATGCCCATCTGTGCCCTTCATCATAGATTCCTTTTGCAATTACAACCTCAAGATTGTACACTTAGAATAAAAATAACACCTTTGACTCTTCCCTCTATTTACCTTTATTTACCTATCATACAGACGCTGAAAGCCTTCTATTCTATTTGCATTAAAATGAAACACAAATAGGAACATGACCTAAACACTTGCACCTACTGAGGGTTTAGCATTTTGCTTTTCACAGAAAAGCTTTGCAATCAGCTTTGTAGTTTAGTGATACTGGGAAAATACATTGCAGGGAAGCCCCAACTGATCAACAGGATAAATATGTGCATTACAGTCATGGACATGGTGTGCATGCTGTTGGGTCCTGGTCATACCTTCTGTTTGTATTTTAATTGTTTCTGATTAATATTAAAAATTTTGGAAATATTTTAAATAAAAGTAAAAAAAGCAAAAAGAAAGACACTTGGATGGAACTGAGCATGTTTGGACTGAACCTGGTCCAAGTTTGTTTGAATATGGTAACTATGCTACCAATATAGGAGGATCTAACACATAGAAGTATCAAAGGTTTGATAGGTATCAGCCCATGTCTCGCTATGCACATGAGAGTTGTAGAAATGGCAGTTGATCGAGTGTCGAGTCAACATAGAATATGATGATTACTATTGTGATTAAGCAAGACATAAGATGACTACTATTGTGATTAAGCAAGACAAATGAGAGAAGTCTACCATTTGAAAGTTGGAGATAAAGCTTTGGATAATAAAAATGGAGTAGGTCTAGTGAGCTAAGCGTAAGCACTCGCATGAGAAGTTTGTGCAATTCAATAAGACATTGAATAAGGGGTTTGCTCAGTCATAACATATATTCAAAATATCGTTGATTAATTTTGCTATATATCAAGTTAAGTTAATTGATTCACTGGAGTTTGTTTATTTGTCTATATTGCAAGTGAAACTAGTGTTTTCATTTTGAAAAGTTAGGCAGTGCATATGGAAGTGGAAAAGATGTTGAAAATCTAGGTAAGTTAAAGGGAAAACTAAGCTAAGTGTTAGCTGAAGGCAAGGGTAAAGTGGCAACAGAGTAATCCCATAAAGATGATCGTGTGTAGATACAAGAAATAATTAGGGTTGCAGAGAAATTGTAGTAGCTTGAGTGCTATAGACAACTGAGATGTACACATAGTTGTAGAAGAGCAAAAACTAGTGCAAGAAGTTGGGCCTTCAAATGATGAGGAATAGGAAGAAATTGTAGTTCAAGTTATGCATCTTGAGACTAAATGTAGAACAACGAACAAGGGTTTTGAAGAGTGGTACCATCGTCTAGAGGAAAGAAACGACTGTTTGAAAGCATAGTGTGATGACCATCTAGTGAAGCACAATTTGAGAGCATGCAATCCGAAGGGTTGTAGTCCTAGCAAGTACAATGTGGAGCAATTGAAGTAGAATTTGAGTTGTGTAGTAACCCACCCCTGTTGTGCTATATTTTTCTGAATCTTTGAAAGCTTCGGTTTTCTTATTTTAATTGTTATTTTCTGTTTTTTTTGGGTTTTTTGATGCTGATAAGAAGTGCAGAAATAAAACATAACAAAATAGATATATATTCTATGATACCCAGATGCTAAAAGGGACTCAAAACCATTATTCTGAAATACGCATTTCATTCAGCAAATTATTCTCATCAAATACAACTAGGGCATAATATTATGAAAACCCAAAATGAACAGAATGTTTCCAGATTACAAATAACTGCATACCCATTTGATTGCCATAGAAGAAATGCACAGAGAATACTCAAAGGGAATGCCCAGATTGAAACCCTAACTTCAGCACCAACAATCTTCAAACCTGGCGCTCAAACCCCCAAAATGATGGCGCCAGCAAATGGTACGGCCTGCTAGAAGGTACGGCCAGCTAGGAAAAATCACAATCTTCACTAAAAATTCTGCAAACTCTCCCAAAGGGTCGCTTGGTGTAGAAGAAGCCAATGGTCAAATACCTAGAATCATTTGAAATTCACTTAAGTGATTTTCTATTTTTAAGTTCACTTAAGTGATTCTATTTTATAATTCACTTAAGTGATTCTATTTTGATATTCACTTAAGTGATTTTCTATTTTTAACCTTACATTTCGAGATAAGATTAGATCTAATCTTAGGGTTAGAGAGATTAGGGTTACCTTTTCAAGGATAAAAGGAGAAGATCAAGAGTGTTTTAGATACACAGAAAAGAATGGGAGGAGAATAGATTGCAGAAGGAAATCTACAAGCTTAGGAGGAGAAGAACAGTGATTGTTGGCTAGAAAAGCAGTAAGAGAGCATAAGTGTTCTGCTGTAGCTGTAGCCTCTTTTATTTGTAATATTTCAGGTTCAAAAATATATTTAACTTCTGCTGTTCACGCTGTTTATTTTTCCAGCCATCTGTGTGATTGTTGCATGTTTGAATAAATTATTTTCAGATCTGATTTATTTTAAAATAACATAGGACAGCGGTTATCTACGGCTGGAAAATTTACATGGTATCAGAGCTAGGTTCTGTGATTGAGATCCTCAAGGGTTTACAACAGTAGATCACTACTGGATATTAAGGAAAAAAAAAAACAGCAGGTAGGGTTTCATTTTTTTTTTTTGGCTTGAAGGACTAAGCTTATTTGCAGGACTGTTTTTTGAGTCATTAATATTTCAGAAGTTAGGGTTTCAAGCAAATAAGAAAAAAAAAAACAACAGTTAGGGTTTCATATTTTTTTTTTTTGGCTTGAAGGACTAAGCTTATTTGGAGGAATTTTTTTTTTTAGTCATTAATATTTCAGCAGATCTCAAAGATGGCAGCAGCTAGGCTCAGATTTGAGGATATATTAGAAGGTGCCTCAAATTTTTTGCCCTGGAAAGTTAGGGTAATGTTCTTATTGGAAGAGAATGATCTTTGGGATATTGTCAAGGCTGATGTGACTTTGCCTACAGATCCGCAGGAATTGGTAGCTCACAAAAAGAAGGAAGTGAAGTCCAAGCAGATGATCTTGGATGCAGTGAAGGATAACCTGATTCCTCACATATCCGAGAAGACTAAGGCAAAGGAGATGTTCGATGCCCTGGTTAGCCTCTACTAGAGCGAGAACATAAACATGAAGATGATATTGCGGAACAAACTCAGATCTATGGAGATGACCAGATCTGACACCGTTACCAGTTACTTGATGAAGATCACGCAGATTCGTGATCAACTGGCAGCAGTAGGGGAGAAGGTTGAAGACAAAGTGTTGGTGAACGTGGTACTTAGTGGTTTCTCAGCTTCATGGGAGCCATTTGTCAAAGGCATTTGTGCTCGTGGGAACCTTCCCAAATTTGAGAAACTATGGGATGATTTCATTCAGGAGGAGACTCGGATGGAGTCAAAGGCCAACAAGAAAGGTGGTGACGATAACCTAGCTCTTTTTGGGCAAACCAAGAAGGGCAAAGGTAAAGGACCCAACAAGGGTAAGGTAAAGAATGATGAGTCAACCTCACAGTCAGGGAAGAAGGACTTGAGCAAGATCAAGTGCTTCATTTGTCATAAGCACGGCCATTATGCATCACAGTGTCCAGACAAGAAGGGCAAAGGGAAGCAACAGTAGATGTAGGTCGCAACCTCTGCAGAAACTCACATGAGTGAGTTTGCTGCCAAATTCGAGAAGGATTTCTCATTGGTCTCTTGCCTTTCTACCAGCTCAGTTCCAAGGAATGCTTGGTATGTGGATAGTGGGGCATCTGGGCACATGACATCAACTCGACAATGTTTTACCAGTCTACAAGAGCAGGAATCAGTGGTTCAGGTTGAGCTTGGTGATGATACCAAATATCCAGTTGTAGGAATTGGTACCATTCCTTTTCGACTCCAATCAGGGAAATCTTTAGAATTTGATGATGTTTTGTTTGTTCTAGGTCTCAGGAAGAACTTGCTTTCAATTTCAGTTATGGAGGATAAGGGTTATGCAGTGGAGTTCAAGAACCAACATGTCCTTATTAGACCAAAAGAATCTAGCCCGAAAACAACACAAGTAATAAGGGTTAGAGAAGGCGAGTCTATACGAGTTGCGGGGGTGAACCTGTTCGAGCCCTAGTTCACAACAGTAACAACTTGTGTGATTTGTGGCACAAGAGGATGGGGCACTTGCATCATAGAGCGTTGCCTATTCTGAGGGAGATAGTCACAGGTCTTCAAGAGTTCAGCATTGAGCAACAAGGAGTATGCAGAGGGTGCCAAGGCTGTTTTCCCAAACAAGGAGCATAGGTTTAATAAGATACTAGATCTAGTACATTCGGATGTTTGTGGACCGATGTCAGTAGCATCAATTTCAGGTAGCATGTACTATGTTTCCTTTATTGACGGAAATGACTCACCTCTGGTTTCACACCAATGAATGCCTCCTCTGGTGTCTTGTCCTCTAAGATCCTGTGTGGACACCTGTTCTGGATGTAGACTGCTGTGTTGCATGCTTCTGCCCAAAGAAACATCGACAAGCCCTGATCATGAATCATGGCCTTAGCAGCCCCTATGATGGATCGATTCTTTCGCTCTGCAACCCCATTCTGCTATGGGTTATATGGAACAGTCAGATCCCTCTTGATTCCTGCTTGCTTGCAGAAACCATCGAACTCCTTGGAGGTATATTCACCCCCATTTTCTGATCTCAAGACCTTGATCTTCTTCTTTGTCTAGTTCTCAACTAGAGCTTTGAACTCCTGAAACCTGCTAAAGACTTCATCCTTGGTCTTTAAAAAGTAGATCCATGTCTTGTGAGAGAAGAGGACCAAGTTGGAGCCCTCCAGTAGGAAGGGTTTATTTGTAGAATATAGTGAGACTTCAAAAGCTTACAAGGTTTATATTCCTGAGAAGAGGAAGACAGTAGTGAGCAGGGATGTAAAGTTTGAGGAGGACGTTGCATCCAGGAAATCCCATGAGCCTATTCCAGTGATAGAGAATGAGGAGCAAGAAGCTCCGAAGGTTGAGCCAGGGTCACCAAAGACGCCAGTGGTTTCCAGTTCAAACAACCTTCAGGTGAGGAGGTGGAGACATTAGCCCCTTCCAGTTCTATTAGGAGACCTCAATGGCTTACGCAGACATTGAGGGATGCTGAGGAGTATGTTGAGGCTCCTAGCAACATGATTAGGGAGAGCAGACCTTTAAGGAAGTTTTCAAGCTACATGGCATTGATGAGTAACATCATAAAATTCAGAGCCTACCAGTTTTTAGGAGGCAACAGACCAACAGGTTTGGCGGGATGCCATGGTGGAGGAGTACACCTCCATCATGAAGAATGATGTTTGGGACATAGTGCCAAGACCGGAGGGGAAGTCAGTTGTGAGTTCCAAGTGGCTCTACAAAATTAAGCATGCAACAGATGGCAACATCGAGAAGTTCAAGCAAGGTTTGTGGCAAGAGGGTTCTCCCAGAAAGAGGGAGTGGAGTATGAGGAGACTTTTGCTCTAGTCGCCAGATACACTTCCATTAGAGCAGTTATGTCTTTAGCTTCATCTATGGGATGGCGGATTCATCAAATGGATGTGAAGACAACTTTCCTTAATGGGATCATTGAGGAAGAAGTGTACATAGAGCAGCCTCGGGGCTTTGAGGTAAATGGGAAGGAGTCCCATGTTTGTAGGCTGAAGAAAGCCTTATATGGACTCAAACAGGCACCGAGAGCATGGTATTCCAGGATAGATGGATACTTGCAGAGTGTGGGCTTCGCCAAAAGTGATGCAGATCCTAAGCTATATTACATATTTGTTGGGACCGATTTACTCATTTTGGTGCTATATGTAGATGACTTGTTTCTTACAGGTGCAAAGAAGCTCATTGCAGGGTGCAAAGCAGATATGGTAGCTGAATTTGAGATGAAGGACATTGGCATGATGCATTACTTCTTGGGTTTGGAGGTTTGGCGAGAGACCGGGGGAGATATTCCTTGGGCAAGGTAAGTATGCAATTGAGATCCTGAAGAGGTTTCGGATGGAGGACTGCAAACCTATGGCCACACCCATGATCACTAATCTAAAGAAGGTGACAACTTCAGATTCAGAATTGGTGGACCCTACGTTGTATAGGTAGTTGATAGGATCCTTGATGTATTTGGTCAACACTCGACCAAATATATGTTTTGCAGTGAACACCTTGAGTCAGTTCATGATGGAGCCAAGGCAGGAGCATTGGGTAGCAGCAAAACATGTGCTCAGATACTTAAGGGGCACAGTGGAGTATGGTCTAAGATATCTTGGAGATGGTGAAGTGAGGTTGCAGGGGTATACAAACTCAGATTGGGCAGGCAATGTAGCAGACAAGAAGAGCACCTCAGGGTGCTGCTTTAGCTTGGGATCAGGCATGATATCCTGGTTCAGCGGGAAGTAGACTTTTGTGGCACTTAGCTCAACAAAGGCTAATACATGGAAACCAGTATTGCTAGTTGTGAGGCCATTTGGCTTTGCAAGTTGCTTACAGTATTGATTGATCAGGAGTTGGATCCCACGGTGATATACTGTGATAATCAGAGTTGTATCAAACTATTTGAGAATCCAGTATTTCATGACAAGTCCAAACACATAGACATCAAATATCACTTCATACGAGACATGATTCAAAAGGGAGCCGTAAAGCTCTAGTATATTTCCACAGATCAGCAGGTACCTGATATTTTGACCAAGCCCTTAGTGAAAGGGAAGTTTGAAGCATTCAGAGACAAACTTGGATTGGTGCAAAATTCCTTCCTCGCTAAGAGGGAGTGTTGAGAAATGTAGCTCGGACAGGAACTTCTTGCACAGGCTTCAATATGAACGTGCTAGAAGTGGTTCGAGACATTTCTAATTCTATTTTGAAATTCACTTAAGTGATTTTCTATTTTTAAGTTCACTTAAGTGATTTTCTATTTTTAAGTTCACTTAAGTGATTCTATTTTGTAATTCACTTAAGTGATTTTCTATTTTTAACCTTACATCTCAAGATAAGATTAGATCTAATCTTAGGGTTAGAGAGATTAGGGTTACCTTTTTCAAGGATAAAAGGAGAAGATCAAGAGTGTTTTAGATACACAGAAAAGAATGGGAGGAGAATAGATTGCAGAAGCAAAACTACAAGCTTAAGAGGAGAAGAACAGTGATTGCTGGCTAGAAAAGTAGCAAGAGAGCAGAAGTGTTCTGCTGTAGCTGTAGCCTCTTTTATTTGTAATACTTCAGGTTCAGAAATATATTTAACTTCTGTTGTTCACGCTGTGTATTTTTCCAGCCATCTGTGTGACTGTTGCATGTTCAAATAAATTATTCTCAGATTTGATTTATTTTAAAATAACATAGGACATCAGTTATCTAGGGCTGGAAAATTTACAGGAGGGTCCTCGACTACAAGGGGCACTTGCCTTTTTAACCTTTGCCACAAACCCCCATGTTGATCCTTGCCATATAATGATATGAATAAAAAAGTTGGAGAGGGGAGTTGTGTTGGCTAAACCAATATGCAAAATGCTATGGAACTTGGATCAATTTGCGAACTACCAATGAGAAAAGGGGGTTGGTTTGAGTTATTGTGGGTTATAGGATTACAGAGGTCACTAGGAACAAAAAGAAGCAAGATAAGTTTGCAGCTCACTCGTTGGGGATGCCAACTTGTTTATAATAGGGGGTAGGTGTATGCAATCATGTTGAGTTTGTTGGTTCGGGCAAAAGAACCTCTATAATTTTATTTATTCAATATCTCTTAACATATTAGTTATCAAGATAGCTGTAACGAATCAAGTTGTAACTGATCAAGACAATTGTAACAAATCATATTGATCTAACCTTTCATGAGGTGTAATAATAGTAAATAATATAATAATTACCTAACATTCCCCCCTTACTACATTATCTGGTTCGAGCAAATATCTCATGTAGGCCTTGTAGTGTGCAAGTGCGTTTTAGTCCAGATTGTTGGTGACTCGTCTTCTCTCTCATGTAGCAGAAGTATGAAATAGTCGACTTGGTTATCTGGCCATGTCTCGGTTGGGTCCCATCGTCGTCACCCCACCAAGCAATCCGTTGCTCAACTTAACCTCATTGGTTCTTGTCCTGGTGTTGGCCATTTCGAGGGCAATCTTCTCATTGATGTCAGATCCTTGTCACAAGTGACCTTGCTCTTCAGGATGACTTCACGGTCCCTATCACAGGTTACCTTGCTCTTCTGGATGATGTCACGGTCCTTATCACAGGTTACCTTGCTCTTCTGGTTGATGCCACGGTCCCTATCACACGTGACCTTGTTCTTTTGGCTAACATCATGGTCCCTGTCATAGGTGACCTTGCTCTTCTTGCTGATGTGGCCCTCCTTGGCTTCAAGGCGACTCTCCCACTCCTACTCTCTTTGCCCTCTACTTTGCCACGTACAATGCTCTGACATGCATGGAGGCTTTTAAGGTGGTCTTTGAGGGCTAGCATGGCGGTCTTGACGATGGTGCATACCTTGGGAAGCATGGCGCCCTTAGCATCTTATAGCTCGTAGATGAACCCCGCAATGGCCTCCACGTAGACTTGTTGTGTGCACCCCCCAACACGAAACCCTTGGTGGTGCCATCGCTTCCTCCACTTCCCATTGCCAAGGGCCATACGACCTTCACGACGGTAAACACGGTCTTTGGCTCCTTTGCAAGGGCCATGGGCTTTTTTGGCCGAGTGCAAATGTTGTTGTGCACCATTTCTTTGAAGATTGGTTGACCAAGAGGATCAAAATTGTTCTAGGGGTAATTTTGGGCTTGTGCTTCGTCCTATTAACAAGGGGCTTAGGCACATCCTCGAGTGGATAAAATTGGGGGGCTTAACCTTTGGTTTGGGCTTCGCTGGCTTGGCGTGTTGGGGGAAAGAGCTGCCTTTCTTTGCCTTGATTGTCTAGAGGCCTCTCTTGTGGTACATCTTGGATTTGTTGTACTTCCCTATCCCCCTTATTGGTTCTGGGTTCCTCGATTTCTTGGATTTCCTTGCCTTGGGTGCCATCTCTTCTTAAGTCCTTGCATGACTAGCATCCTAACCGGCCACTGTCCTACATGGGATAGCTTTGATACCAATGTTGGTTTGGGCAAAGGAACCTCCCTAATCTTATTATTTCAATATCTTATATTTAAATACAATGGATTTGTTATCAAGATAACTGTAACGGGTCAAGTTGTAACCAATCAAGATAGTTGTAACGGATCAAACTAATCTAAACTTCCATGAGGCGCAATAATAGTAAATAACGTAATAATTACCTAACAAAGTGAAGTCATGAATCTTGATGTTAAGCATGTTATGGTGATTCATGTTTTGTTGATGTACTCGAATAAAGGATGTAACACTAACATGATTTATATGTAGTTGTTATAGTTGTTTGGGGGTACATTACTTTTGTTGTGGGTGAGTAATTGGACGAGTGCAATGGTTGCACTTTGCCACCCTTTGCTTATGGGATTATATGTACCTCACCATGTTGAAGGTATGCTCGATTATGTCCAGCCATGATCATCCTCCTAGATTGTATTGGATATACTTTGTAGAATACGATATACTCATCCCTTGATTTATCTCTAACTGTATACTGCATTGTGTATGTGACTGATCTCTTCATTAGGTTGTCTTTGCATAGTATTTACATTTTTTATACTTTACTGCATTCTATTGTGTTGTATAGTATGTTGTTGCATTAGTTGAATACTTGCCTCTATTACAATAACTACTTATTTGTTGTAATAGATAGATTTATCAAGATTTGTGTTCTCATGCAATGTAAGAAGATCAACAAAGGCCATGGATCAACAACTTTGCTTCATCCATGTTTGGGTGCTTTGTAGATTCCCAAAAGCATTGTGTGAGATAGAGATTCTAATTCTTTAGTCAGTGTTGGAGCCTATTATGGGTAAATATAGATATCGTGTTGAAGAGTTCTATTGCTTTCCATTAAAAAATAGAAGGGTAGATAGAAGTGACGAATAGGAATTTAGCTGAGCTCTTGAGAATCTTATATATATTTAGTAGTAATTACACAATAGGGAGGTTCATAAATCAACAAAGTAGTCCCCATACATGTTTTGGTTATATTTTATCTAGAAATCCTGAAGTAGTCTATGAATGACAAAGAGATGGGGAAAGGGAGGATAGTGAAGCATTAAAATATGAAAAAATTATTAACTACATTGAGACAAATTCGTCACAAGGTATAACAATCGAACTCATATAACCTTGTACTTAAAAGAGGAGTTGCATAAGTCACAAAAGAATTAAAAAGCTAGGCATGATCAACATAAGAAGGAGTTGATTTTGTGTTAAGCATGACAATAGTAGGACCACTTGATTCTAATATATGCCTTCTCAAAGTCGATCTTTATGAAAAACATGTTTTGCTTGGTAATGCCAACCCCCTTCATCACTCCTATATTGCAACGATGTTAAAGGATTCATAGAGCTCTAATAAAGTTGGTTTGTTCCATCCTAAAAAGCACCACCAACAAAATCATAATTCTTAGTGATTTGGGTTCAAAATATATAATACATTTATTGAGGTAATTGGACATCGACTGATATTTAATACCACTGTCATCTTTGGGAATCAATGTTATATTTTCTTTAATAAATAACCTCACGACTTGATTACCAAAATTTTTTTGATAAATTTTAACAAAACTTAATGTAATCTTGTATGACTTTAAAAAGCTTCATTTGTACAAGGTACAAAATGATTGTTTACAAGGCACCTTTTGATAAACTTTAACAAGAGTTGACCATGGGATTTGCTACGTTGTCCACCATAGTTTGGTAATCCACCAACTATGCAGATCCAACTAGTTGTGCAATTTCAGCCACGTGCACAATCTTCGTTGGTTGCATGATCTCCACCTTTTCTACAGTTTCTATCTCCCGTGCAGTTTCAACCTTCTTGATTGCAATCAAGTTATCTCCTCAATTGTAATCTAGTTCATTTCCTTGATTGTAATCAAGTTCATTTCCTTGATTGTAATCAAGTTCATATCCTTGATTAGAATCTAGTTCATGGTGTCCTTGTCTTCTTGGCTCAGGGTGTGATTCTTCTTCAGCTTTTCAAACCGTCCAGACATATTGGTTTGTCTTGATTTGCAACACTCACATTCATGTGCGAAGTTTCTAGACAAATGGCATTGCCCAAATTGCACAATGGATTTGCCCTATGTGTCATACTCAATTCAGCGTCTTCCAATTATCTACCGGTTGTCATGGACCGCCTTGTCAATGGCTTCCTCCTTAGTATAGTCTCTACTCTCTCTCTGTGCTACAAGTATCTATAGTATATATTTCACATATTATATGCATTTGTCATGTCGCTCTTATCCTCGGAGTCATCGCTTCTCGTTAGAGTCACTCTCTTGATTGATTTATTGATCCCAACATTTGGACAATGCATTGAAATCATCCTCCAAGCCACACTTGTTCTTAGAATCATCACTCTTGCTATTAGAGTCACTCTTGTCATTAGAGTCACTTTCATCTTTGGGATGGCTCTTGTCCTCATTAACATGACCCTAACATTTTAATAACATCTTTGCATTGCTTTCCAAGTTCAAGGCCTGCTCAAAGGCCTCTTGATATGATGTCAAGGGACCACCCTAATATTTTTGTATAGGGAAGAAAGCCTCCATGAACCACCTTTTCTTCAATGGGTCTGATGGATCCTCCTCCAAACAGGTAAACAAGTAGAAAGTTACAGTTGTAGGACTGATCAGACTTTATCTCACCCTGTTCCATTCTATAAATTCAGCAATGACCTCACTGTCATCGTGGAACAATTTAAATTCTTTCACAAATGCGTAGTGGAACTCTTCCAAAGTCTGGTACTTACCCTTTGGCAATCTTGTACAAATCCATTGCGATACCACACAATGCCATAGGGAATAACCTCCTTTAATCAGCTTCATTCCCCTGCCCATTGGCCTTCCACATAGTGAAGCAGATTTTCCAATGCTTGACTTGGTCTTTTGTTTCGCTACCATGAAACGTGGTACACTTGCACATTATACCAAAATTGGTCATTGTTGTGACTAGTTGATTTGGGATAGGCAATGGTTGTTTCATATCTCACTCATGTCACACGCACTGTTGTATGCACCAAATCACAATTGTTTTTGTAATGGACTCCCATCCTGCACACCATGAAAGATTCCAACCTGCAGTTGCTCTGATGTCGGATTCTCATCCTACTCACCATTGAGCACACCAACTTGTAGTTTGCCCTAATGTTGAACTCTTGTCACGTGCATTATCAGACATGCCATCTTGCATTTGCTCTGATGTCAGATTCCCATTTTGCTCACCATCAGATACAACAACTTGCAATAGCTTTGGTGCCAAATATTTGTCATGCCTATTGTCTACTGCACTACCTGCTCCAACTACTCCCAACCTTTCTTGCCAAACCATGTTTTCTCCTCCGTCAAACTTGTCAACTTTGTCATGCCCAACTTCAAAGATATGAATTTCCATGTTTGTGCGTGTCCTTGTCGTGCATGCCTTCACCATAACCTTCGTCACAAACACCTCATTGCCTTGACCTCTATTGTCAGGTATTTCTTCGTCACACACCTCCATCTGTTGTGCACGTCTTTGCAAACATGTTTAGTTGTGTGCACGTATGCTTAAACTTGTCCCTCTATGCACATGTCTTCACTTTTGTGAACTCGTTAGTCTGCTCAAACTTGTCCATTTGGGCGCATAGCTTCGTGCAAACTCGTTCGTCTGTGTGAACTTGTCACTTCTTACCCTTTGGATGCACACTTGCATAGTCTCCTCTGTTGGCATGCATGCTTGTGTGAACATCTTCACTTGCATAGATTTTTGTGTCGGCATGCACATCTACATGTTCCTCCTCGTGTCGCTTATCATGCAGGTTGTCATCATGTAGGTTCTCCTTGCACACATCTTCGTGGGTGTGCACGTATATGCACACATCTTCATCACTTGGTTCTTCATCGATGTCAACAAACAAGTCTGCAGACTCCAATCTTCCCTCACCCCAAGGAAACTATGGTGTTCATCGATTGCATTGTAATCATCCCATTGTTTTCGTTGCATACCTTCTTGAGCTATATGCTTGTCACAACTCCATGTCACCAAACTTGACCCAACTTTGAACTATGTAGAAATGGAATACAACACACTCTAATATAAAGTACACTTATATTCCATTACCACTTATACAAGCAAAAGTACACAATGGGAATAACTCACAAATACAAATGGATACATTGCACACACAACATGTATCTTGTATGACAACTATCTACAATACAATATGCTCCTCTACAAACAATCTACCAAAAAGTCTACTTTGGTCAACAACACACTTCAACTGACAGCAGCTAGCAGTCTCGCATCCCTTACATGGATATATACTTTTAGATATAATGGGACTAATAAGTGGGTGACAACTACCCAACTACCTCCGACCTACCCATTGACATAGTACATTAAAAATACCCCTTTACATTACATTATTACAAACACTTTGCCACGTGCATGTGCACATTATTGCAAACACTAAGTTACAGATATTATCATTTGTGCACATACATTTACGCAGTCATGCAGATATTTCCTTCTAGTTTGCCATAATCTTCGTACAATGCCTCTTTGTCTAAGCATTAGTCCTTGCTTACAAGCCTCTTAAATGTGGTTTCATTGGATTATAGAGCTTCGTTTATTAATTTCTACTTTAATTTGAATGTTTGAGATGTGAAACTGTAGTATGAGGTTTTTCTCTAAACATTTTCACACAATTACCTGTAATATTCCATTGATCTGAACCCTGATTGATATATCATTCAGACCTTCAAAAATATTTTAGAAAAGGTCTGTTTTCTGTTGTGTGGTGGGTGCACGGGAAAGGAGGAAAAATAAATAAAAATCAGAAAATAAAAAGCCTGTTTTGGTACCTTGTTATGTATTGTCCCTTTTCAATATAGGCACACTATGGCAAAATACAGGACCATTACTATGGCAAAATACAGGACCACTACTCTTGACTTCTATGGCAATTGCACAAGCCTCCACTACTCTTGAATTCTATGGCAATTGCACAAGCCTCCCCAGTTAGTAATCAAATCCTTAGGGAAAAAGTTTGAGGGAGGCCATCGCCAAACCGCATGCAAAGATGGATGTCAATTGAAATTCATTGCCTTGAGCCTTCGCTAATTGAAGACTCCAACCAATTCTGCCCTCTCCATCTAGCCATGCAAAAATATAGCATAACCATGCTTCATACATCTCAAACAAGGACTGCATAACCATGCTTTGGTCTTGCCTCAAAAAATGTAAAAACAATAGAACTGGGCCCCATCTTGAGACAAGAACAATACTAAAAACAACCCATTTGAAGACAAGAAACATACCAGATCTGTGCTCCATTGCAGGCTAGGAAGTCCATTTTGTATGAGGTCCGTCTTGAACAAGGAATTCCATCTTGGATGTGTTGTCCCCGGACAACGTGTCCCCCTTCTGCACTCTAAACAGGGCCCCCATTTTCTTGCACGCTGGAGTTAATTTTATATAATTTTTCCATGGACCTTTAAGGCTGTGAAAATTAGTGAGCTCATGTTTATAAAATTTTGGTGTTTTCAGTGGGATCTGGATTTTGCAGATTTTGGGTAAAAATCCAGAGAGAAAAAAACAATTTCTAATGGTTGGGCATGGTTTGAGTCTTCTTTAGTCTTGGACAAGTTCCTTCTTTGGAATTTCGAAATTTTGAAGTTTTTGGCGAGATGCATTTTTACCAAATCCCGAAACCTTGAAATCCTGAAATTCCAAAATCCCGTTCAAAGACTATTTGAAACCCACAATAATTTATTAAATGATATTTTTGAAATCCTAAAAAACCTCGAAATCTCGAAATTCCAAAATCCCGTTCAAAGACTATTTGAAAACAAATTTATTTATTAAATGATATTTCCCGCACAAATTTACTTTTCCGCTTTTTGACAAGTAATCCTCCGGAGACCATAACTTTTCATCCAAAACTCTGATTGAGCTCAAACTGGATGCGTTGGAAAGCTTACTGGATTTAAAATTAAAGATGCACAAACTTTTTTGCAAAATTGTTTGACTGGGCACGACTTTTATCTTCCATCGTGCGAGGACCCAACAGCTGAAAAAATATCCAGATATTCCCTTTCCACATGGAATGCATGATTTAATGAGTCGGAATCATTTATGTCATTGTAATCATGTGAGGACTTGAAAAAAGACTTCAATTTTAAATTATTATTTTGATGGAAGTTTAAACTTTGAAAATGGAGGGAAAATTGTTTTCCTCGGCTTATAAAATAAACTTCCACTCATTTGTAAAGGGTTCCAAAAATTCTGTAAAATTTCAGAAACTTAATAGCAACATTAGATTAACTTTATTTTATGGCGTTTTTTTTCTTTTTTTTTTCTTGAGTTCCCTTGAAGCTCTACTGCAAATATCTGAAAGATCTTTTCATGAATAATTATAGTTGTTGAATATCTTGGGGTAATAAAAGTTTATGCGTGTATACTGTTACTGTAATTACCTTTTTCTGCAATCGTCCCTCTCTGCAATTGTGTGAATACTGGCTGCTTGGAGGTATTTTCGTGCTCAGTTTTCTCTGTTACATGTTGTAGTGATCTCAGGGGAATCAGGTTCTTTCTTCCTAACCTTATCCTTTTTGAATTTTCTTTGCTTCTCTTGGTTAGACTAGTGTTAGAGTAGGATTTATCTTTATGTTATAGTTAGTTTGCTGCTGGAAATTTCTAAGTTTGTGCAGATTTGTGGATGCTTTATGAACCCAGATCTAATTTGTATTGAATGTTGTTGCAAGCCCCCAAAAAAAAAAAAAAAAAACTTGTGGATCACCAACATAGCCCCCTCTGAGTGAAACCTGCGTGGTTGAGACCCAACCTACTTGAACCTTGGAGGAAATATCTTTCCTTTTCAAGAGGGAACATCTGCAATGTGTGTGTGTGTGTGTTCCACCTGTTGGCAAGCATATGAAAATGCGGGTCAACAGGATGGAGGACATAACCAGATTTGGACCCCATTTTGGGATAAGGAAAATTAGGAGAACATGGATCCATAATGGGACAATGGTACTAAAATAGGGTCCAACTCATAAATGGAATATACCAGATCTGGGCCTGATATTGGACAAGGAATCACAGTAGTTCGTATTTCATTCATTGATTAGTACAGCAACATTGATTTCACAACAACTCATTTATGACATTCCAATTCATTAGTGTTATCAAGGACAAGAAGTTACCACCAATGCAATGTAATTGGTCAAACCATAGTTACGAAACTTGACGAGTTTTTGAAAAACTCACCGAGTTTGTGCCCGAGTCAGCTCTCTTAGGTTTTTTTTACTTGACTCGGTGAGTTTTTCTGGACTCACCGAGATATTTTTTGACTTGCGAGTTTTTATTTTTATTTTTTACTTGTGATTCTGAGAAAAAAACTTGGCTGTGGTGGCAGAATGACAGGAGAACGACATAAATAATTTTGTTTTTCCCAAATTGGCCTCATTTTAGCTGTTCGCACTTGTAGAGAGAGCAGTGATAAGGTGAATTTAGACCCATAAAAACACTCATTTGCATCCTAAACCCAAACTTTTCCTAGTTTCAAGAATCTAACAACCACCCAATAGGAGGTAAAAAGACAGTTTCAGCTGTCAATGCTTCAACCCTAGGGCTTTTGTTTTTCTTTTTTTTAAAGTTTCTAACTATTTGGTTATTGTTTCCATGTGTAGCCACATTGAAACAAAATGACGGGGAAAAATGATCCAACTTGGAAGTATGCGAAGGATTGTTCGAAGAAAAGGGAGGTCTATTGTAACTTTTATGGGAAAAAACTTTATGGAGGCATAAACCGCCTCAAACAACACTTAGCGAAGATAACTGGTCATGACATCAAGCTATGTGATAACGTGGAACCTGAAGTACAGAGGGAATGTGATGCCCTCCTAGCACATTATGAAGAACTAAAAAGAAAAACAAGCAAAGCTATGGTTACTCCTTGTAGGCCTCCTATAGAGGGTAGAGGTAGCACCTTTAGCTGTTTTTAGCAAAGCCATAGTGGATCATTCCATCTGTGGCAAACCCAGGGAGGGGGACAAAGGAGTCATTTTTTATGGAACGTTGCATGCTAGGGTCACAACCCACGCTTAAGGGTACAATTGCATGGAATCAGGAGAGGCACAAGGCCGCAAGGAAGGCTTGTGCAAGCTTTTGGTATTTTTTTGACATTCCCTTCAATGTGGCAAGGTCTCCATATTGGCGGGGAATGGTTGATGCCCTCACAGTTTGCAGCCTAGGATTTAAGCCACCCACTTATGATGATTTTATGATCCCTCTCCTTCAAGAATCCGTGGAGGATGTTCAAATTTTGGTTGAAGAGAAGCACAGGATATGGAGAAAAAGGGGTTGCATGATCATGTGTGATGAGTGGACCAATGGGAAGAATTGGAAATTTATTAATTTTTTAGTTGCTTCTATAGGAGGAATTGTGTTCCTCAAGTTAGCGGATGCATTGACACAAGTTAAGAGTGCCGAAATGCTTGCTAGGTTGTTGGAGGAGGTTATCTTGGAAGTAGGGGACGACAATGTTGTCCAAGTTATCATAAACAACGCAACAACGTATGTGGCAGCTGGAAGGATTTGGGATGAGAGATTCCCCACATTTTTTGGACACCATGTGCATTTGATTTGCTTTTCAAAGACATTGGGAAATTGCCCTGGGTGTTTGAGGTTGTAAATAAGGCCAAATGTATTATAAAATTCATCTACAACCATGCATGGGTTCTTTAGCTAATGAGGCAGTTCACTAATGGGAGGGAGCTTGTGCGAGCTGGAGTTACATGATTCGCCACAAACTTCATTACATTGCAAAGCCTCTTTGATGCAAAGGGGGCATTGAAGAGGATGTTTGTGAGTGAGGAGTGGAATGGAGAAGATGCTACTAGATATCGATTCTCCAGTGAGGGCCAAAAGGTGTATGATTATGTGTTTGAGGAGCCCTTTTGGATAGCTATGAATGAGGCAATCAAGGTACAAGACTAAGTTTTTTTTTTTTAATTTTTTCATTTGTAAATTTTGGATTGTAATCCAAATTTCAAATAACATAGTTTTAAACAATAACTAAAATTTCTCATTTGACTTCAGGTGTTAGAGCTTTTGGTGAGGGTTCTTCGTCTTGTTGATGGAGAAAAATCACTAATAAGATAAGTATATGAGGCCATGTACAGGGCCAAAGAGGCGATTGGCTCATTTTTTAATTTTTCCAAGCCCAAATACAATTCCATTTGGGAATTGATTGACCAACGATGGACTTCTTAGCTCCATAGCCCACTACATGCAGCGGGGTACTACCTCAACCCCAAATTCTTTTATGATGATTCATTCGAGGCTGACTATGAGGTGATGTCGAGCCTTCAACAATGCCTTACCTGGATGGTGCCAGATGAGAACATTTGCAATATGATACAAAATGAGTTGCAAGATTACAAGAGATGTGAGGGCTACCTTTTCACAACCCCACAATGCATTTGGGGAAGGGCAACTTTGAGGCCAGGTAACCCTTATGGATTGAATTATTATTGATTTTGTTTTAAAAAATAATCTCAATTTACAATTTTTACATAAGTCATTAAATTTATTTTTCCTTGGCATTTTCTAGATTTATGGTGGGAGGACTTTGGTGCATGTACACTGAATCTTCAGCGCATTGCCATGAAAATTTTATGTCGACCATGCAACGCTTCAAGTTGTGAGTCTTGGAGTATGTTTCAGCACATTCACTTCAAGAAGCGCAATAGACTCACACAACAAAAGTTGAATGATCTTGTATTTGTTCATTACAACCTTTGCCTTCATCACTAAAAAATCGTGGGATCAAATTATGAAGCCATTGATTTAGATGAGATTGATCCATGATCTGAATGGATCACAAAGCTAGAGGAGGAGGAGCAAGAGCCTCTCTTTTCAAAGGATGATTTTGAAAGTATGATGGAGGAGTTACTGGCAAAGGCAAAGGAAGAGGCATGGGCATGGGCACAAAGAGAGAGGACTAAAGCTTTATTAAGGCAAAGGGCAAACACATTGCTAGACACTAGATAGATTAGTTGACTGTTGTAGTGGGTCTATTGAGGCATTTTGACACATTTTGCACCTTTTAATATCATAAGCAATACAAGAATATTTGGAGGGATTAAAATTTCTTTAATTGAATTGTGTTTTGTCACTTTCATGTGTAGTTTAAGGTTGTATCACTTATAGTATTAATTTTGGATTTGTGTAATGTTAATTAATTGTGATATGCATGAAAAAAAGCTTTTTTCTAATGAAAAATTGTAGTTTCTTCCATTATTTTTGCCGAGTTTTTGCTAAGTTTTTCCGAGATTTTTGCCGCGTCTGAGTCTGAGTCAATAATTGGCCTTGCCAAGTCTTCCCCGAGTCCAAATTTCGCTACTATAGGTCAAACAGTTCAAATTCTTTGTGATCTTCTTGGTCAAGAACAAATTTAACCAGTTAAGTGCAGCAGGATATAGTAATCAACCAAGTTGATGCAGCAGAAGTCAGTCACAGAGAATCAAATTCTATTAGATAAGTCTTGGTCAATGGTTTGGTCTTGGTAATTAGTGTTATCATCAGCTGTATGATCTAGCTCCTAATCCCTTTTATCCTCAAAGTCAGTGCAGTTCAAGGGAGAGAGAAAATCTATAAATGTTGCACTTGAAGTGATATTAGGTGAAGGGATGCATAACTATTTCAATCATTAAATAGTACTGGCTTGGTTGCTTTAGCTAATATCATTAATTGTGATCTAGGCATGTAACATTTTTGGAATATGGTTTCATGTCAAAAATGCTTGAAAATCTATTTCTTTTTAATCCTAACCACACTGTTAGGGGCATAACTTTGTGCTCGGCACTCTGTTTTGATCCATTCAAGACACGTTGGAAAGATTAGAGGAAGAACAACAATTTTAGCAGGAAACTGTCATAGACAAAGTTGCCAGCAACTTTGTGGAAAAAACACTTTGGAGGACCTAAAAAATGCAAAACAAAATATTTACTAAAAATAGTAATTTTCTATTTTTAGATTTTTGTAGCCAAAATGCATCTCTAGTGATTTTGACACATCAGTAAAAGACAAAACACAAAAGGACAAGTCATATGTATGTAATTTTCGTTTAATATGCATTTTGTAACTCATGGAAGGTGAATCACCACATTTCCATATGGCTGACCCTAACTCATGGAAGGTGAACCACCACTTTTCCGTATGGGTGACCACCTAGATTCAATATGGTGGATTTCCAACACACCAGTTATTGTATAAAGTTAGATGCACCCCTAACTGCAAAAAACATGAATAATGGATACAATGTTATAGTCCCACATCTCTGCTTCAAGATTGCTTGCATTGTACTCTGTTTCTTGAGAAATAAATTCATTATGCAATTTGTTGATATATTTTTGTGTTCTGGTTTGTTTATTTCTAAATTGCACTTTCTTGATCTTCCTTGAAATTCTTAGTTTCGGATCAAATTGCCCGGCAATGGAAGTTAATCCCACATTGGCCTTGGAGTAATTAAGAAGAGGGAAACAATTGTCGCTTTTGAGGTTTTTAATGGAATATAGGCATGTTATATACCTCTGAAAAGGTTTCAAACTTAAAACACATGCTTACATGTAGTATTTCCTTCTTGAATTTTAAATATTCCAATTTTTTCTTTCAAACCAGTGTTTCTCCTTCTGTGATGTGATATTGGTGAGTTATGACATCATAATAATGTCCTTCATGATGCCATTTTAAGTTCTCACAATTCCCTCATTCCTATTTTTTTGTAAGCTTCCTTTCATAAGTTTGAAACCCACTTGATGAGGTATAGGCCCAGTTAGGCCTGTGGTAATAGGCCTTCTCTTCGTGCAGTTCTTCATTTCCTTGATTACCTTACTGAAGTTCAGTTAAGACAGCAAACTCAGAACATTGAACAAGGTTAAAATTGAATATCTTGTTTCTTGGTCTTATATTTTTCAATTACGCACAAGCATCTTGTATCTAATTCTCTTTTCATTTGGTTAAGACACAAGGAAAAGAACCAATTAGAGTGCAAGATAATCTGGCTTAGCATGGTGATGTTTTTATATGCTCCACAAGGAGGTTGGGTGTCAAGAAAAGTTACTGAATAGGTCATACTGCAGTTTTCCTCGAAAGGAGTTTTGAAGCACAAGTTGATTGCTTGAAGGGATTGAAGTTGCCATAAACTCACTTTCCTAATAAGGAGTAGTGCTTATACGGATTACCTTACAAACATATGGTTGTTGGCTCATCAATTGCAATATGTTAAACCCCTGCATCTCAATGACTGTAATGACTTGGAAAGTGCAATTTGTCATCTATTGTATTCTAATTAACACATTAAAAGCCACTGATATTTCAGTCTGTGTTTTTTAATTTGTTTTAAAATTTTAAATTTGTAGATTGTGTATCTTACAAAGTATGTCTTTGGCTTATGTTAGCATTCATTTACTTTAAAATTGACTACTTTGATGCAGGATTTATTTAGAAGATTATGGCGTTATGGGTGTGAGATATGGATCAAAGCATCTGTCAGTTGGAACAACCTTTACCCCAATTCCATGTATATAATAGTGGTGATCAATTGATCATTGCCAAATTGCATTCCGTTGGTTGGAACCATTTCAGTTTTCATTCATGTTCTATTCATATGTGCATCTATAGATTATGCTAGTAAAAACTTAATTTTAAGAAAAATCACTGCAACATGCTATAGTTCATTTTGGATTTCTAATGAACATATTTTGGGTTATTTGAATATGCTTTTTCCTTCAACCAATATGTTTAACAAATGAAGAGTCCTTATAATCTATATCTCACTTCCTCTTGTGGTTTTAGTTGTGTCACTTGAGATGGGCAAACACTATGCATCTAATTTTGTATGTAGTATCACAACTTCAAAATGAAAATGATCATTAATGAGGCTTGATCCACTCGTTGTTTAGTCAGATATTTGTTTAAAAAGGGCCCACAAACGGAATTGTTTATAAGTTTGAAGAAGGTTAGGTGCGAAGGTTGTTTATGTACTTGGGAGAACATATGAGCTGATGTTCATCCTGTTAGTTCTATAATATGAGAACTAGAAACCTGTTTGGTTTATGTTCAAAACCAACATGAATCATGACGTGGAGATTTATGAGAAAGTAATAATCTCATAGGAAGTATCTCCCAGGAAGCCAAAAACACAAAACCAACATGAATCATGATGTGGGGATTTATGAGAAAGCAATAATCTCATAGGAAGTATCTCCCAGGAAGCCAAGAACACAGCCACAAACAAAAAAAATCCCCATTGTAATTGCCTACAGAGGATGATGAGTAGACAAAGAGTGAAGATTTTATACAGTTGCAAGAATTAACAGACCATTAACGTCGGGTGGACTGATGGGCAGATCCAAAGTAATATAGAAATACAATTGAGGATGCAGGCCAAGAAGGTCATGTAGAGTTGTAGACAACATCAGGTAGATCTTGCATCAATGATTTCCTTTTTGCAATTCCTATGGGCCCCAGTCATTTGAAAAGCTAGTGAAAGATGCAATAAAAATTGATCACAACTTACTAATAAAAAATGTTGTTTTGCAATCCAGGAAAACAAGCTATAGGGTATAAATGGGTATTTTAGATAAAGTGTAAGGTTGATGTTCTTGACAAGTTATGAGGTTGATTGTCTTTGGATAAAGCAAGGCTAGTTGCAAAAGGCTTTTCAAAGGTTGAAAACATACCCAGTACAGAAAATACGAATAGAAAACATTATGCTAGACTTCAAATATCAAATATATATGCTAAATGCAACAGTTCACAAAGCCATAGACCAAGACAAGAAATTTTGCCATTGATATCAATCTACCATATACAAGGTATCTAGAATAAATAGACAATGAGGTACAGGAGGAATCATGAAAGTGCTCTCCTTATGCAATATCAGACTGCATTAATTCATGTGCCTAGTTGGTATAAAGGGTTTAATTCAAAGATTGTTCCATCTTAATGCTTCGAACAAGAAGCAGATTTTAGCTCAATGCATCTGGAACAATGTAAAGAATGATCTTGCATGACAAGCATTTAAAGTAGAGTAGGTTTTAACCATATATATTAGTAGTTCAATTTACAGCAAAAACAAACAGAGAAGCAAAAGTTAAAAATTGTTGAGTTGAATTTATAAACTGTGAAGTTTCTGATGATGGGTTTGTGCAACTTGCAAAACTGTATGGGACACTGTTCAAAGATTTGATTGATGCATCAAAGTTATGAAGATAACATACTCACGAAAGGGTTCTAGCCAATCTAATTGAAATGTAGCAGCAGAATTTCAGAAACAATCAATGGTTGCAAACACAAGGTCTGTTCACTGTCAGCAAAGAGGTGGTGTATGATAGTGAGCAATGGTATCTGAAAAAGGGTAAAACACTAGTTTCTACCAATTGGTAATCAGATCTTATGCTTGCTGCATCGAATATGGTTTGACCAAATAGAAAAAGACAACATCAACGACAATCAGCATGCTTTCTTGTGTTTCTACTGGTGGCATATTCTCAATGAGGTATTCTGTTCCATGTTAATTCTCAGTCTAGGAAAAAAATTTGAACTGTCAAACTGGCCTTTTTTTCTAAATGGTTATGGCTTTTGTGATGGACCTTGCAGTCATCACCAGCTCAAGGATTATACCATACTTCCTCTGATTACTTTTTCACTGGAAAAAAAAAATCCCTTAGACATATAATCAAACATGATGATTCATCAGCTTTGAGGTAGAATTCTCAATTGATGCTTCACTTTTTTAATTATTCTCACATGTCTAATTTTGTCATTGTTTTCAGGTTTCAAGGAATTTGAATCTATGGTTTTTCTTATGATGGTAAAAATGTATTTCTTTTAATGTAAGATAACACGTTATATGGATATCCGAAGGAAGGGAAAGCTATTAGGCAATCAATGAATTGGGTTTGAGCTAAAATATTATATCCATTACAAAAGAACTTTTAAAGTTTATACCTTTTTTTTTTTCTTTTTTCTCTTTTTCCTTCCACTCAGTTTCATATATTGAGTAATGATAACCTAAGTCCTTTTCACTCTTCTGCTAGATTTTCATGTTTAAAAGATATTTGATGATACATTTATCACCAGATTTCTTGCATGGCAAGATGAAGCTCACTTCTTTGTGTTTTTTTGGTAGCCACAGAATTTCCTGCTAGTGTGTGGATGGTAACCAGGATTGGACAAATTACTGCAGGATTTCAGTATGAGCCGGTTGGTGAGTTACAGAGCTTTTGGCTGATTGTACTGAAATCTCTCTTTCAGATCTGTTAGTTCTTGTGTGGTTGATTAGTTGTATCACGTGTGATTGGTCATGTTAGAAAGAAGTTGTCTGTACATTCTTAATGATGTTTTCTCTTCAAATTGCTAAGATATTTGATCAAAGACTAAACAAATGCCAATCTGTATCTTTTGCCTTCTGTATGTTTTGTCATGTTTGGCTTCTAAAGTCTGGAAGTCAATATTCAATTCAAGTATAACAGGGCACATTATTATCATGAAAATATTTGAATTTTCGATTTAAATCTTAAAATTAGATTTTGTTGCTGCAAGGGGTGACTGCTTTTTTCTCTATTTTTTTAATTATTTACTTTTTTTTTTTTTCATTTTTCATGTTTTATATTACTTAAATAAAACAGATATATTACATGGGAGTCACATTTGAGAGAGGCTGTTCCCACTCTGGCAAGGATGCTAACAACTCTACTTTCGTGTAACTTCCTCATCACTTTTTAAAGTCCAATCCAAGCGATAAGATGGGCAGCTGTCTCAATCATGAAAGTGTCACGCTCTTGTAGCTGCAAAGGAGAGTGACTCTTTTAAAAGTAAACTCAATTTTTTTATCTTTACTTTTTCCCCAAAGGAAAGAAGTTGCAAACTAGTTCATGATTTGCCACTTTTTTATAGCCTTCAGGATCTCTGGTCATCTAGACATTTACAAGATCCGTTTCCAAGGCAAAAGGTCCACAAACAGCCTCACATGTTTCATTTTGATCCACTGCCAGGGTTCTACCTGTTTTGCAATGCAAAAGGGTATTTAGCACTATTTGTTCTGCTGACATGTTGCTGTTGTCAGTTTTGACACACCTTGTAAAATGCATAATAGATACGGTTTTATGAAAGCACTCATTGTAAAACTCCTCCTTTTTTCCATAAAAAATGGTTAAGGTGTTGTTGTTCTAAAGCTTTCCCTTATAAAACTCTGGATGAACTGTTACAGTTTTTCTAAGCTTTTCTGTACTTTTCCAGCTTTTTTGTACTTCTCTTACGTTTTAGCTCGATATGTTGCATGCAAAATTGTATATGTTTTAGCATGGGCAATCAAATGATTAAGTTGTCACTTCCGGCTCTTCTGATTGGATGTTTTCCTTCCTTAGCTAAAGGGTTATTCTCAGAATAGTTAGAGAGCTAGGTTGGCAAAGTTGATAAAATTACTAAGTAAAGATGAAATCTAAGCTTGTCCGAAGGGAACTCCTCTCAAAGTGCCTCCAAAATTCCAAGTCTTTTGCTTAAAACAGAAAGCGCTCCACTTGGGAGCGCTTTGCTGAAAAGCGCTCCACAAGGGAGCGCTTTGCTAGAAAGAGGGTTTCGTCGAGCTTCTCTCAGGAGGGTCCACAGAGCTAAGTGGATAGGGCAGTTTGAAAAGGACTAACTATAAACTAAATCAGCACTTAAAGGAGATAGCCCCCTTGGAAACTTTCAAACATGTCAAGGCCTCGCTTCAAGCACAAAGCGCTCCACTTGGGAGCGCTTTGTTAAGAAATACTTCCATACTTGTCATAGGCACCTAAAAAGCTAAGTGAGTGAGGTTGGTTGATAATATGGCTAAGTACAAATGAAATCAGCACTTAAGGGAAAATGACCCCCTTAGAAGTTTCTAACTGACCAAGTCTTTGCTTCAAAAGGAAAGCGCTCCACCAGGGAGCGCTTTGTTAGAAAGCGCTCCACCAGGGAGCGCTTTGTTAGAAAGCGCTCCACCAGGGAGCGCTTTGTTAGAAAGCGCTCCACAAGGGAGCGCTTTCATAAAAGGGTGTTTTACAAGACTTTTTCTCGAGAAGTAGTTGAGAGGCTAAGAGACTTAGTTGGTGAAGTATAAGTAAAATCAGCGCTTTGTTTAAAGTGGCTCCCTCCAAAAGGTTTCAGAAGGACAGGTCAGCATAGCGCTTTGTTTAAGAAAGACCAGGGACATCTTGTTAGAAGGAGCTAGCAAACTAAAGGAGAGGTCCACAGTGCATCCTCTGTTTCACCGCTCTGAAGCTGCCATTGAGACCGTCTGATCGATAATCACCACTAGAAACTTCTAACTTCAATGTCAAGTTATCTGTAATTCCAGCTCAACTGATCCAGGTCTTCGCCGGAACCTTCTGCTTTTAATGCTAAGCTGTCAGTAAGGATAGTATAGACTATTTTTGGCTATCACCGGAATCGGATCAGCCCGTCATGAAAGTGGTTGGGCATTAGTGTTTCAATCGGCAACTTTCTCCTATATAAACCACCCCTTCTTTGTAACACATATGGATAACTTCTGCTAGAAAAGCAGTTGTGTACTTGAAATCTGCTTCCAAAATAAAGGCTTCTGGCTCCGGTTTGAGTTCTCAATCTCTGTGTATGACTTCTATTCTGTGATTTCTATGAAGTTAGTGTCTTTATCATACAGTTTAATTCTGTTTCCTGGATTTTGCTGTTGATAGAATACTAACCTCTGGAATACTTGTTGGAGTTTACATAGTTTTGAGGATTTTATACTGATTTCTGTTACAAGTCATTGTTTTGATTGTTGTTGGTTCAAATAGCTAAGTTGTCTATCGTGCTTCCGGTCCATCACCCAAAACCTCAGGCCTTTGGCCATTTCCCATTCCTTTTCGTAATTTCCCATATCTTTCAGTATCTTTCTATCCCTTATCTCCAATCCCCCATTTTTATTTTCGGAACCAGCCCTACTGGAGATTGCCACGGAGGAATTTCCTTTCCTTCGGGCATTCAATGCTTGGCAACGGGCCTAGGGCGCCGCAGATTTAGAAAACCTGTATCTAGGCTGGTTTGATTGCCAACAGTTGCACAAGTACCATCTTTCAACCTCATCTTCTTTAATCTTGAATTGTTCCTAAACTTTGATAAAAAATTAAATAGTCCAATACCTCCTGCTTGAGAGAAATTTTGGTCTTCCATAACTTTGGAATATATGCATAATGCAGCCATTATACCTAAAGGTCCTAAGTCCCACTTTTTAATCGGTTACAAGGAAGCAACAAACTTATGTTGCTTTCCTCCAACATCATCATCCTTTGTCATCCACATGGATAGTGACCCATAGTCACACCTTTACCTACATATTCTACATACTTCTCTTTGGGAAACGTTATCTTGATAGGAAACTTTAATGGCCATATAAGAATGAGCATTGTCCTTTCGAGCTAGATGCAAAGGAACTTAGGATTTATGGAGACCTAGCTAACTGATGCCATCCTGTTAGTTACTATATGAGACACTCATTGTGCAAGTCACAAAGCCTCGTGGTTCTTGATGGGCTCCCTTGCATCCCCTAGTTGAGTAGATTTACCTGCTCCTGCATGGTAGGGTGCGAGTGTTGCTTTGGGAAACGTTATCTTGATAGGAAACTTTAATAGCCATATAAGAATGAGCATTGTCCTTTCGAGCTAGATGCAAAGGAACTTAGGATTTATGGAGACCTAGCTAACTGATGCCATCCTGTTAGTTACTATATTAGACACTCATTGTGCAAGTCACAAAGCCTCGTGGTTCTTGATGGGCTCCCTTGCATCCCCTAGTTGAGTAGATTTACCTGCTCTTGCATGGTAGGGTGCAAGTGTTGTTGATTATGTCTTGGCTAGTATGCCCTTGATTCATCATATTTTCCACTTCCATGTTTCCACCTGCCTCCCAGTAGTTGGCATTCAATGTTATCATTTGCTCTTGCAACTTCCTTGTTAGTCTCTTCTCTTCTCTCCTTAAATCCCATGGCTACTCGTACATCTGTGCACTTTGATATTGTCTATGCTAATACTTATGCGACACACTTGTTTCAACTTAAGTTAGGGTACTATTCTCTTTTCATAGCCTTTATTGCAGCCAAATGTCTCTCTCGCTTGCTCTATGGGAGAATGGCCTCGATTTTTTTCCTCACGCCTTCCATCTCTGGCAAGGATAGTGTTTAGAGTTCATACTTTCCTTGAGTCTACGAGTACTAATGAGATGGTGAGCTGAATGACCCTAGCCAAGTCATTTTGACCCTTTTCAAGTGTTACTATAAAAATCTATTATTTTGTATCTTGTATTTTTATTCGTCAAGTCGTTACCGACTATTTCCCAAATTTTGCCCCAAGCCCAAGTTTGGGTTAAAAAGGAAAAAAAGGTTTCTTGTGTCTGAGACAAATCTAAGTTTTGACTTGCAATCATTCTGCACTCTTGGATCTTGTTCACGAATTGCTGGTATGTTGAGGACTGAAAAATCATGCATGTGATATACGTAGTTTGAGTGATTATGGACTAAGTGGGCATGGATAGAGCGATCACATGCCACCTTTAGTACTAGAATAGTGCTGAATCAATGAGGAATCATCGATAAAGTCATTGTACATATCGTTTTTTCGTATGTTTAGGTGCTTCTAATGATGTGTTTTGTAATAATTAGTATGTTTAATACTATAGGTACTTTCATTATTTCATGAATATGGGTATTGGGTAGTCAGGTAGTTGGGCAAGCATCGCAGTTGCAAATTGCCAAGTAGTATCCCATCGGGGCCATGTATTTGCTTCATTCTAGTCAATTCAGAATTTGATGATGCCATTTATGTTTTTGATCTGCGATTGGCGCCTAAAGATTTTAGGAGATAATTGATTGTTACTAGTTGAGTTGATTGGATATGTCACTATGTACTCTTGTACTAGAGATTATTGACATATTGTTCTTATTTATGGTTGAGTTCGTTCTGTGGTTCTACTTGATTATCATACAACAGATTTGCATTTTGTTTTGTTTTATTGTTTCTTTGGTTATCACATGACTTGACTACTACAATACTATACTGCATTTTGGCATTGTTGTTGATACGGAATTGGGTTGGTGATGTGTGAATGAGCAATGGTCCACAAATTGTACACAAAAGAAGATAACAACGGTAGTGGTGTGAGCCCACTTGCAAGTTTGAGAGAAGTTCATGACTAGCTACTAGCATGATTGACAATGCATGTGAGATTGAATATGAAGCATGCATTGTGAAACCACAATGAAGGTAGAGATTCCCACAAGAGCCCCTTACACAAATGGAAGGAAGTTCAACAAACAAAACTTTTGTAGTTCCTTGTATTGTTTAGGAATATTCTAGCCACCCAAAAAGCTACAATGCAACCCTATAATATGATTTAATTATATATAAATTAAGCATAATTAAAAGAGTCACATATAATGTGCAACACACATGTTCAATCCAGTCATTTGCAATACATCATGGTTTGGTTGAGCATACAACATATTGACTAAACATCTCTATATCGACTACCACAGGCAACGAACATAATTGACAAACATTAATTGATGGAGGTAGATGAAATACATACATGTATCATGGGAGTGGGTGGAAGGTTGGCAACTTCCCAATTATAGAAATGGAATACTTACAAATAGAAATAGATACACTACACACACAACATGTGTACTATAAAACAACTATCTGCAATATATTATTTACTTTGATGAACAATCTACCAACAAACAACTGTGGTCAACAATACACTTCGGCCAACAACAACAAGCACTTTCGCATCTCTCACATAGATGTGTACTTATAATGGGACCAATACGTCGTTGGCAACTATCCAACCACCTCCAATCTAATTGTTTACATAAAACATTAAAAATATGCCTTTATATTACATTTTATGAACACTTTGCCATGTGTGCATTATTACAAACTCTTATTTACACATATTATCGATTTATGCGCATACATTTACACACACATGTAGACATGTGAAATTGTCTACCTATATCTATCCCCTCCTTGAGACTTGTTAGCATCCTTCTTGACACATCAACTGAACATTGGGTATAGTCGTTCAAACTGCAGTACTTGAAAGTCTTGTCACACCCCTTTTGCTTTCATTTGTTCCATGCAACTTTCACAGCTAGCTTCATGCAATCCACCGCATCATGAAAGGCAACGCCTATCGTTGCTTGAACTATTGAGACCTTCATTGTTTGAGCTGAATTTTTATTACTGTCCACATTTTGATGTCCTCCAATCGACCTACTTTTTGCTGAATTTTTCTCATCCTTTGCACTTTGATGTCCTCCACTTGATTAATTCACTGCTCAAATCGTCCATTTCTACTAGTTAGCCTCGATGACACTCCCTAGACAGTTGCCTCACGTGGTATGCTTTGTACAAATTTGGATGACTTGCCTTGGATGACTGTCTTTGTTGTTTTGGTTTCGGACAACTAAGTTGGGCGATCGACTAATGGCTATGGACCCTGTAGCCCTAGACATGTTAGAAAATAAGTTAGTTTTGTATGGAGTTGGATGGTTCTTGAAACTTCTAGAATGTTGATGATTATCTAGAACATTCGGGCACCGACACCAGGAGTGATTAGAGGATGTTGGTGTAGGCCTTCTAGAACCTATGACCACCAGCTAAAACTCATATTTATATACCTGTATTTGTGCAAGCCTTGTAATCAATAAATATTTTAGTTTCTTCCTCATCTTTTGAATTTTTTTTGTTTTGTTTCTTTCTATTTTCTTCAAGACAAGTAGTTTAGATGGTCTCGTCAGTCATACATAGATGATTGGCCTAGATGACTTTGTCGACCTGACAACTCAGGCAAACGAATGGACGTCTTGGGTCGATGACCCTGTATTTGGCCTAGAGGGCCTAAGGGGCCAAATGACCTCTGTGTTTCTAAAGAGAGAACATTTTTATATTCATATTTAATTGACATTTGATCTATATATATATTGTACATTGTTAAGATTGTTTTAGTCTATTTTGTCTTAGTTCCTTTAAATTATTGGTCTCATTATATTTTTATATGACTATGTTATATAATTTGTTAAATAGACTTAAAATTTTATTTATAGTTTTGAATTTTGTTTTGAACTTATTATTATTATTATTATTATTTAATTAGGCAAAATATGGCTTCCATTGAGGGCACATCAAAATATGAAAACATGACATTTGCTATTAGGTCAATTAGACCATACCCAACTTGCCTTTTTATCAAAGATATTCATCGCCGTCCATGATTACGTTTCCTGTATCCAATCCTTAATATCATTTTCATTAAGAGGTAGAACTTCCCTTGGTCAGTTACCTTCTAAATTTGAATTTTGTCAAGATGAAGATCAACATCATGATTGGCTAAATTATTTGCTACTGTATTTCTTTATCTATCTATCTATCTATATATATGTTGACATTTTCAAGATACTACCTTGAACAATAGTTAATGGACATAACAAATAATTTTATTGTTAATCCAATCACCACATCCATTTTTGCTGATAATATTTATCATAATTTATGAATCCTCCTCAATTGAAATAATTCTATTTAATGACAATCTTGATTGCTATAAGAAGTGTTCTAGCCTTTGCATAGTTGTTAGTTGAACTTCTTATGATTCTGAATAAGGGGAATTTCTCCGTTATTCCAAAACACATTCCTCCACCATCTTGTTGAGATATTTGTAAATTGACCTTATTGGCCAAGGTTCCATTTTATGATCTTATTGTGTGTACACCCATGGGCAATCGTTATGTAATGTAATCTCTTATGAATTGATGTATTTAGCCCCTATGTGAATTGGTTAAATTGTGGATATGGTGAAACTTACGTAAACCTTCATAATACCTAGCGTGTAATGCAAGGGTTTAGTAACTTGTAATTAAGCCTCTGTTATGTCGGCTTGGGTTAATATGATTTGTAATTATTATTGTTGAGGTTTATGTATTTGGTATAAATACCTCCACCCACCCAGTGCATTGTATCAGTGTGATCTTATCTCGATCATATTGCTTAATGCTCAAGGAAACCCATTCATTGTGTCTGTCATGCTTTTCTTTTCATTCTCTTTACTTCTTATATAAGATTTGAGTAAATGGATTGCTTTTGTTCGTTTCTAGAAACTAGGGTGAAATATTACAACAAGGTATCCAAGCAAGTGTGGATAATGTTATTTGGTCATGAAATGAGTTTTGTTATAGCCTTTTATTCTTTATCTAGTCGATAGGGCTAATTATCTTTAGCTGGTTTATAAGCCAATTTAGATGATATGCTTCAATTATTTTCCCTTCCTAGATGATATGTTTCTTTTTGAAGGTTGCTTCTAGTTTTCACATGACAATGCTTTTCTTGCCGATGACATTCCCTTTTAACAAGACGACAATTACTTGATCTTAGGCAATCCTTTTTTCCTTTCCAAATGGGGGGTTTGTTGTAAATGATTATCCTTCAAACTAGCTAAGGGCTAGTGTATGTTTACTTGAGTGACCTCATTCATTCCAACGATCATTTCTAGGGTTTTCATTTTGACGGTCTGATTCCTTAGGACGACCATTTCCTTTCCTTAAACGATCAAGTTCTTTGTTGGGACATCCTCTCAACCTTGTCGTCGGTTAACTCGTCTAGAATGGTCAAGGAATCTCTTCTGTCAACCTCTTCCCTTTATCAAACAACCTTTCCTTGTCGTGCCTTAGTTTCCCCATAGTCTCAAATGACAAACTTCTCGTTGATAGCTCACACAACTCCTCAGACGCTCCGACCTATAACTTTGCATGGCCCAATGGTCTTCTACTTCTTTCTAACAGCTACAGTTTGTTTTTCGAACAACCTGGACAATTCATTATTTCATTGGGATGGCATCTTGGTTCCTCAAGATGGCTAAGAACTTACCTTGAACTTCCCTTCCTAGATAGCTAGGGTTTTCCTACAACCAACCAAACAGAGGATCAAATACTTGAATATATCCTCCGAGATGACTTTATGGTTGACAACAAGATGAACAATCTAAACCCTTGTTCCCATGGCCATACAGATTTCTTCTTTACACTTGGGACTCTGAGAAAAAAACCCTAGTCTTGCTATCTTCATGGGGCTTTGCAATTTCACTTGAAATTTGCGAGGCTTAACTTTTGTAACGACTAATTCTATAAAACTCTGTGCCCTAGCTTTGGTTTCGCTGTGATGGAATCTTATTTAGAATGGTTTTGCTTCCTTTTGCCTCTTTTAGATTGGTTTTGCTTTGGCGAAATCGTTGCTCATGCCCTGATGCTTGCCCTCAAGCGCTCAACAATTTGACTTTGGGCTAGACAACCTAGGCCCAAATGGTTGGGGGGTGGATGCAATTTACCTTCTTCAACATCATTCACTTAATTGTTTGCAACACTAACCTCGTGTTTTGTATCATTTGTTCTACAGTCTGCACCCAACATTTGGTGAAATTCTCTTTTAGAGACTTGCACACATCATTCTTCTTGACTCGGACTAAGTCACACAATCACTACATTTTTTATCAAGTCGATGTGATACGCAACCTCCTCTTCTTGTGTAGGCTCAACCATTTGCGTAGTTTTCACCTAGTTTTCACCTCCTTCATTGTAATCAAGTTTGCCTCCTCGATTGTAATCACGTTCATCAAGTTCATCTCCTCAATTGGAATCAAATTCATTAAGTCCAACTCCTTTGCTTCCTGGTTAGGCTATGACTCTTTGAATTTTCAAATTCTCCACACATCATTGGTTCGTCTTGACTTGCAACACTTTCACATTCACGTGTGAAGTGCCCCAACAAATGACATTGTGAGCATTGCTCAATGGGTCTGCTCTCAGTATCATGCTCAATTCAATGTTTTGAACCACACCATCGATGGCATTCTTCTTTGGAACAATCTACCTCTATATGCTACAATTACTTGTAGTGATGACTTCAGATCATGATGTGCATTCTTTGTGTCATTCATTCTCGGAGGTGTTGCTCTCATTGCTTTCATCTTTAGAGTAACTCTCTTCATTGACTTCTTGGTCTCAATAACTAGATGCTTCCCTCAAATCGTCCTCCAAGGTACTCTCATTATTAAGATCATCACTTTTTCTGCAAGAATCGCTCTCATCGTTAGTCACTTTCATCTTTAGTTTCACTCTCATCCTCACTAACATGACCCCAACATTTTAGTGATGTCTTCGCCTCACTTTCTAAGTTCAAGGCCTGTTCAAAGGCCTCTTGATATAATGTAGGAGAGACCACCCTAATCTTCTTTTGATGCATAGGAAGAAGTCCCACCATGAAGCACCTCTTCAATGTGTCTGGCGGAATCTCCTCTAGGTGGGTAAATTGTTGGGAATAGGTGTCATACACCTTTCAAATCCTAACTGTCTCATGTTTTATGTTAAGAATATATATGAAGGAAAAAAAACTGGTGAACTAGACCATGATTTTATTGCAAGACAGCTTACTGTAGGTCTACTGCAGGACAACTGTGTTACTGCAGGTCTATTTCCAGCACTGTCACTGCAGGACAGCTGCATTACTGCAGGTCTATTTCCAGCACTGTGTCACTGCAGGACAGCTGCATTACTGCAGGTCTATTTCTAGCACTGTGTCACTGCAGGACAACTGCATTACTGCAGGTCTATTTCCAGCTTTGCTGATAAATAGGATTGAATAAGTGGATACTCTATGGTGGAATTGTATTGTATAAAGCAGATTGCTGGCTTACTAAATAATACAATTTTTGAGTGCTCTTTGATTGCTGGGTTTTTCCCGAAAGGGTTTCCTAGGGTATATGTTGCTTCCTGTGTGAGTTATATGTGATTTTGCTTGCTAGAATTGAAAGTCTAGGCTTGTTTTGCACTACTTTCCTCTAAAGATTAAGTAGGAAGTTGTTTCGCATTTGTTTAACTTCCTTTCAATTGGTATCAGAGCTTGGCCAGCTTTTGAAATCTTTAGGAAAAAAGATTTTTGCTATTAATATTGGTTTGAGTGGGAGCTGTGCACAAGGGAAGTGATTTTATTTTAGGATGACAAGTACATCACGATTTGATATAGGATTATTCAATGGTACAAATTTTGAGCTATGGAAGCTTAAAATGGAGGATCTGCTCATAGACAAAGATCTATGGGCTGTTGTTTCTGGAAGTCAACCTGCATCTATGATGGATGAAGACTAGATGGTGATGGATCGGAAGGCACGAAGCCTCATTTGGTTATGCTTGGTCGACTCCGTGCTCTTGAATGTAAGTGAGCGCCTTACTACAAAAATCTTGTGGGATAGGTTGGCTTCAATCTACCAAGCTAATACTATTGTGAACAAATTGTTCCTGAGGAAGAAATTGTATTCCCTAACGATGGGGGATGGAGATTTTGTAGCAACACACTTGAATGAATTCAACATTATCATTTTGCAAGTAAGATCCATCGAAGTAAAAATGGACAAGGAGGACCAATGTATCACTTTACTATGTTCGTTACCCGATTCTTGGGACAACATAGTAATGGCTATCAACTCCACTAGTACCAAGTTGAAGATGGAGGAGATAGTCTCTACCTTGCTTTTAGAAGAGATGTGGAGGAAAACCATGGAAGGCGTCAAGGATGTGTTGGTTGTTCGTGGCAAATCCAAAGAAAGGAACAAGGGGAAGAAGAAAGTTGGCCGGTCCAAGTCCAAGGGAAGATCCAAGACTCCCACTCTAACAAAGATCAAATGTGGAATTGTGGGAAGAAGGGGTATGCGAAGAAAGATTATAAGGAGAAAAAGCATAAGAACAAGCATGAATCCAATGAGGATTTTGATTCTAAGTCTTCTCGAGAGGATGCAGGAGATGCATTCGTGTCCGCCTTCTCTACTCACATTAGGGATGGTGTTTGGGTAATTGATTCAGGAGCGTCATACCATATGACTTCACATCGAGCATACTTCACGAAGTACCAAGACGGTGACAATGGGAGTGTGTACTTGGGGGACAACTCATCCCTTAATGTTGTTGGGAGAGGAAGAGTTTCTTTATAACTCTCAAATGGCATGACCAAGACCTTGACCAATGTATTGCATATTCCTAGTTTGGCACCAAACCTCATTTCCGTGAGTAGCCTGAATGACTTGGGTGTGCAAGTGATCTTTAACAAAGAAGTCACTATGGTTCGTGGATCAATAGTGCTTGCTAAAGGAGTATGTGATGGGATACTATTTTTTTTTTTATTCTAAGATGATTGCATGCAACAGTACATCAGTTCTAGATAGCAACTTACCGGCGGAGAAGACTATGTTGTGGCATTATAGGCTTGGTCACATTGGTGACAAAGGTCTTAAAACCTTGGTGATTAAAAACCTCGTTGAGGGGATAAATGATGTTTCCTTTGATTTTGAGGTTTGTGAATATTGTCTTAATGGAAAACATAAATCAATCAAATTCTACTCGAGCTCTCATAGATGCATGGATTTACTTGATTTAGAGCATAGTGATGTATGTGGTCCAATTGATGTACCTTCATTATCTAAATCATTGTATTATGTATCTTTCATTGATGATCATTCACTGATGACATGGATTTGTTTTCCAAGAAGAAAATCTGAAGTGTTTGCTAAGTTCAAAGAGTTCAAAACTCTTGTTGAGAACCAAACAAGAAGAAAGAATAAGTCTCTTAGAACAAACAATGGAGGAGAGTTTTGTAGCAAAGAATTTGATAGTTTTTGCAAGGAGCATTGAATTAAGTGGTGTAAGACAACTCCTTATACACCTCAGTAAAATGGAGTTGCCGAAAGGATGAATAGGACATTGATGGAGAGGGTTAGGAGTATGCTAAGCAGTGCTTGTCTAGAACAAAAGTTTTGGGCTGAAGCAATTAGTACAACATATTACCTGATTAACATGTCTCCTACATCAGCTCTTGTTGATGAAACCCCTAAGGCAGTTTGGATGGGCAAAAAGCCCTCATTGAGACACCTTAGCATGTTTGGCTGCAAGGCATATGTGCATGTGCCTAAGGTAAAAATATCGAAACATGATTACAAAGCGGAGAAATGTATCTTCATTGGCTACAACGATGGGATAAAAGGATATAAGCTTTGGAACTCAGTCACTGAAAAGGTTGTTTGGAGGCAAGATGTGATCTTTAGGGAGATCAAGGATTCTTTAAAGGAGGAGCAGCAAAGTAAAACATCAAAACAAATTGTGCAATTTGAACCAAAAACAAGTAAAGAAATTGCACATGGAGATGATGGTGTCCATCATGATGATGATGAGCACGATGCTCATGATGGGCCTAATGAGAAGTATCTTTTGGATAGTCACGACGAGTTTGATGAGGATCAGGAGCCTCAACCTCAACCCCATTGGGTTAGGAGGTCTACACGACCAAGAAAGCAACCAAAAAGGCATAACTGACCTGGTTTAAATTGTATTTTTGCTTTATCTACTAACATTGATGAGCCTAGAACTGTGAAGGAGGCAATGGAGATGAATAACAATGAGTCTTGGAAGATGGCCATGGATGAGGAGATGGCAGCTCTAGAAGAATGACACATGGGACCTAGTTTAGTTGCCTAAGGGAAGGAAACCTGTTGGCTGCAAATGGGTTTTCAAGAAGAAATTCAGTTATAAGGGCAAGGTAGATAAGTATAAAGCAAGGTTGGTTGCTAAGGGATATTCCCAAGTGGAGGGAATAGATTTTGGTGAGATCTTTTCTCCAGTTGCAAAGCTTACATCTATTAGATTCCTTTTATCTATTGGTGTTGCATTTAATATCAAGGTTGAGCAAATGGATGTAAAGACAAATTTCTTGCATGGAGACTTGGAGGAAGAGATCTACATGAACAGCCGGAACACTGTGTGGAAAAGGGTAAGGAAAACTTAGTTTGCAAGTTAAAGAAATCTCTTTATGGTCTTAAACAATCTCCTCGAATGTGGTGCAAGAAATTTGATTCTTATGCTTTGAGGTTGGGATTTGTTAGATCCAAATTAGATCACTGTGTTTATTATAAGTAGGACGATGGTCATTTTATTGTTATCACTTTGTATGTGGATGACATGCTACTAATTGGTAACAATAAGGATATCATGAAGGTCTTGAAATCATAGCTTTCACTATTGTTTGAAATGAATGATTTAGGAGCTACTAAGTTTATCCTAGCGATGGAGATTAGAAGAGAGAGAGCCAACATAAAACTTTGGTTAAGTTAGAAAAAGTATGTTGACTCTGTTTTGTTGCGTTTCAACATGAAAAATTGCAAACTAGCGAGTGTTCCTATTTCTGTGGGAACAAAAAATTTTGTTGAGCAGTGTCCTACACTTGGAGAAATGGAGGAGATGAGTCATGTACCCTATGCTAGTGTGGTTGGGGGCCTGATGTATGCTATTGTTTGCACTAGACCAAACATTGCCCATGTAGTGGGAGGTTTGAGCCGGTTTATGGCAAATTCTAGAAAGGATTACTGGGCAGCAATTAAGAGGGTTTTTAGATATCTTCAAGGTACTTCTTATCATAGTTGAGAAAATCTGTAAAAAATCCCAATTCAAGCCAATTTTTCCCGATTCACAGCCTAGCCGATTTTTGTCGATTTTTTTTCAAAATATTGTGATATGCATGAAACAAGTTTTTCTAATGAAAAATTGCATTTTCTTCGGTTTTTTTTCAAAAACAAATGGCTTGTTGATTCCCGATTTTTGTTGATTCTTTTTCCATGCCAATTCCGATCCAATTATGATTTTCTCATCTATGCTTTTGATCACTCTATTTGTTATCAGGGATCTTTGACAGCCAAGAAGTTTCACAAGTAGCTAGACATACAAGGATTTGTGGACTCAGATTGGGCAGGAGATGTTGATAGTAGGAGGTCAACCAATGGCTATGTGTTTAGCCTGTTTGGTGGTGCAATTAGTTGGATGAGCAAGCGACAGGTTGTAGTTGCTTTATCCACTATAGAGGCAGAGTATATGGCAGCTACTCATGCCAGTGAGGAGGCAGTCAAGCTTCGGAAATTGTGTTCAGAGGTTGGGCTGAGTCAAGGAGTAGTAAAAATTAATTGTGGCAGTCAAAGTGCTAGTATCATTTTTTTCGTAACATGGTGGAGGATAGGAAGGTTATGCTTGAGAAGGTGGATACTTCAATAAGTGTTGCAGATGCTTCGACAAAGCCTGTGAACATTGAGAAGTTGAGATGGTGTTGCAAGGGTATGGGCATTTCTGCCCTTACCAATTAGTTCACTCTTTTGTTGGTGTTTCTCTTTTGCTCTTGTAAGGTATATGACAAGTGGGAGAATGTTGGGAATAGGTGTCATACACCTTGCAAATCCTAACTGTCTCATGTCTTATGTTAAGAGTATATATAAAGGAAGAAAAACTGGTGAACTAGACTATGGTTTTACTGCAGGATAGTTGTGTTACTGCAGGACAACTGTGTTACTGTAGGTCTATTACCAACAGTGTCACTGCAGGACAACTACATTACTGCAGGTCTATTTTCAGCACTGTGTCATTGCAGGACAACTGCATTACTGCAGGTCTATTTCCAGCACTGTGTCATTGCAGGACAATTGCATTACTGCAGGTCTATTTCCAGCACTGTGTCATTGCAGGACAACTGCATTACTGCAGGTCTATTTCCAGCTTTGCTGATAAATAGTATTGAAGAAGTGGATACTCTATGGTGGAATTATATTGTAAAAAGCAGATTGCTTACTGAATAATACAATTTTTGAGTGCTACTTGATTGTTGGGTTTTTTCCGAGAGGGTTTCCCAGGGTATATGTTGCTTCCTATGTGAGTTATATGTGATTTTGCTTAAAGTCTAGGCCTGTTTTGCACTACTTTCCTCTAAATATTAAGTAGGAAGTTGTTCCGCATTTGTCTAACTTCCTTTCAATGGTAAATAACCCACTCAACCTTCGATTATAGGACTGAACGGACTTCGTCTCTCTTTGTTCCTTCCTATAAAAATTAGTAATGGCCTCATCGTCATTGAGAAACAATTGAAATTCCTTAACAAATGCTTCATCAACACTTTCCAAGTCTGGCACTCACACTTTGGTAATCACATGTACCAGCCCATTATCATTCCATGAAATGCTCCAGGGAATAACCTCCTCCAAATTGCTTCGTTCTTCTGCCTATTGGGCTTCCACATTGTGAGGTGGACTTTCCAATGGGTTAACAAGTCTTCTGTTTCACCACCATGAAACATGGGACACTTGTTCATTATACCAAAATTGTTTGTTGGCATAAGTTTGTTAGGAAAAAACTCCAAGATTCCACACCTGCAAGAGGAAGCACAATAACAAAAATATAGAACACGGAAATAGTAACACAAGTGACATAGAGATTTTATGTGGAAACCTGCAATGTGCAAGAAAAACCACGGGGCAATGGCAACTTCTCTTCTTATTAATTTCAACAAAGATTACATTCACGTCCTTGGACGTTTTCAACAACTCTCATGCTACATTATGCAAGGGATCACATCCCTTTTATAGAGCAGAAAGAAGACTCCAAAACTGTTCGTTTCATCTTCCAACGCAAGCCTCCAAAGACTGTTCGTTTCATCTTCCGCTCCCAAGACTTTTCGTCTTCCACGTACGTCTACCTAGACGTCTGCTTCTTTAGCGTCTTCTTGGCATGACGTCTGGCCTAGACGTTTGCCAACCCAAACGTCTAGCGACCTAGACGTCTGGCAGCCTAGACGTCTGCCAGCCCAGACGTCTGGGCCAGACGTCTAGCAGCCCAGACGTCTGCCAGCCCAGACGTCTAGTGGCCATACGGACTTCACACCTAACATTCTCCCACTTGAAGTCAGTATTCAGGAACACTTCTACCAAAAGATTTTCATCCAGTGCCAATTGCCCAATGCTGCCCTTGTTAGTTTTTCAGCAAGCCCAGAGAAGTTCTGCACCATTCAAACTTCTCTACCTTGACCGACTTTGTAAGCATATCTGCAGGATTCACTTCAGTGTCAATTTTCTGCAACAGGATCCTACCTTCTTCCACCACATTTCTGATAAAGTGGCACTTGACATCAATGTGTTTCGTGCGATCATGGAATGTTGGATTCTTCACTAATTGAATAGCACTTTGGATATCACAATGCAACGTGATTTTCTCCTGCATTACCTTGAAGTCACCCAACAATCGCTCTAGCCAAATTGCCTCTTTGTTGGCATGAGTTGCTGCAATGTATTATGCTTCAGTGGTTGATAAAGCCACAACAGACTGCAACTTAGAAGCCCAACTCACCGCTCCTCCAACAAGGGTGAAGGTATATCTTGTAGTGGATTTTCTCCCATCTCTATCTCCACCATAATTAGAATCCACAAAACCTGTAACTTGCAAATTTGCCGATCCAATGTAAATGGCAACATCTGAAGTGGCTCTTAAATATCTGAATATCCACTTCACCGCATTCCAATGCTCCTTACCAGGATTTGCCATGTACCGGTTGACTACTCCCACTGCTTGGGCAATATCCGGTGTGGTGCTCACCATGGCATACATGAGGCTTCCTACTGCTGATATATACGGTACACGAGACATGCTTGTCTTCTCTGCTTCCATTCTAGGACACTGGTTGGAAGACAACTTTAAGTGTGGAAGAAGTGGGGTACTAACTGGTTTAGCATTTTGCATATTGAAGCGCCGTAGAATCTTTTCCACATATGACTTTTGACTTAACCAAATCTTTCTTCCTTTTCTGTCCCTGTGTATCTTCATCCCTGAAAAATTGGTTTGCTGCTCCTAAATCCTTCATTTCAAATGTCATAGCCAACCGAGCCTTAAGATCAATGATTTTCGTCATGTTGGGGCCTCGCTACCAACATATCATCAACATACAACAACAAAATAATAAAACTACCATCGTCAAACCTCTTGTAGTATGCACAATGGTCAGCTTCACTCCCGCTGAAACCTTGGCTCTTCATGAAGGTGTCAAATTTCTTGTACCACATCCTTGGCGCCTGTTTCAACCCGTATAGTGATTTCTTCATTCTGCAAACCAAATTCTCTTTACCTCTTTCTTCATAGCCCTCAGGCTGATCCATATATATCTCTTCCTCGAGATCACCATGCAAGAAAGCAGTCTTTACATCAAGCTGAGTCTCTGTGGGGAGACATGTGGAAGGATGCACCTGAGTCCAAAACCTAGGTATATAAAACTGATCTGCTGTTACTGATGCAGAAGGCTTCACATGTTGCCGTATCTCTTGAATCTGCTGCATTGGCTTCAGCTGATGGCTGATTTTGCTTTTCACCATTCCTTAATTGCCAACAGTCCTTCTTGGAGTGGCCTGGCTTCCCACAATGCCAACACTTCCCTTTCTGCTTACGTCCTTTAGACTTCGATCTGGACTGCTTTCTACCTTGTTTACTTCCCTCGAACGATTGACCTCTCACAGATAGGGATTCATTGGTTGAGGGTTCCAGAGACTTTTTTTGCCTCAACTCTTTTGCCAACAAAGCAACTACCACATCATCAAAATTGAGAGCTCCTGATGATGAATTACTGATGGTCTTCACCATATGATCCTAAGTGTCCGGGAGGGAACAAAGTAGGGTGATAGCTCTATCTTCATCGTCCATCTTCACATTAACTGAAACTAGTTTACTGATCAGAGTATTAAACTCATTCAAATGATCTACCATAGATGAACTTTCCTTCATCCTCAAGCTATAAAGCTGCTTTTTCAAAAAAACCTTGTTAGTTGTTGATTTTGTTTCATACAACTTTTCAAGCTTTTGCCAAAGGGCTTCCGCGGTCTTTTCTTCAACTACATTGAACAAGACGGAGTCCACTAGGCAGAGACGGATTGTAGAAACCGCCTTCCTGTCAAGCGTTACCCACTCCTCATATTTCATGCTGCTTGGTTTACTCGCGACCCCTTTCAAGGCTTGCGCTTGGTCATTCTGAACCAACAAATCCTCCACCTTCATCTTCCATAGAGCGAAGTTCCTGCCATCAAATTTCTCAATCTCGAACTTGGTTACACCTTTTGTCATTGTTGCAGCTCCCACTCGCACAAAAACTTAGCTCTCATACCAGATGTTAGGAAAAAACTCCAAGATTTCACACCTGCAAGAGGAAGCACAATAACAAAAATATAGAACACGGAAACAGTAACACAAGTGACAGAGATTTTACGTGGAAACCTGCAATGTGCAGGAAAAACCATGGGGCAATGGCAACTTCTCTTCTTATTAATTTCAGCAAAGATTACATTCACGTCCTTGGACGTTTTCAACAACTCTCATGTTACATTATGCAAGGGATCACATCCCTTTTATAGAGCAGAAGGAAGACTCCAAAACTGTTCGTTTCATCTTCCAACGCAAGCCTCCAAAGACTGTTTGTTTCATCTTCCTCTCCCAAGACTTTTCGTCTTCCGCATACGTCTACGTAGACGTCTGCTTCTTTGACGTCTTCTTGGCATGACGTCTGGCCTAGACGTCTAGCAGTCCAGACATCAGGCAGCCCAGACGTCAGCCAGGTCAGACGTCTAGTGGCCATACAGACTTCACACCTAACAAAGTTTACCTATTTTGTAGAATCTTCTTCCCTTGCGTTGACATAAGTTTCCTTCTTTTGTAGAATCTTCTTCCCTTTCCCAAATCATTGCTTTAATACAACTTATTATGAAACACAATAATGATATGCAAAAATATCATCAAAGTTCAGCACAAGAGATATATGTCAGTTACAAATTTATCTAAATATTCAATATGTTTAAAAATTACCATTAATATAGGACAACACTATACAACTTTTCTTTAAGGCAGGAATCACTACTGAATCCCTCTCAATCAGATCCAAACATAATTTCAATTCTACAATAACTTAATATTACACAACTCCTAATAAGGATTATAGTTTTTTGAATACCTCATGTATAGTGTTTATCTAAGAACATTCGCAGGTTGTTGTGGGTGAATAAACCCTTAACCCATATTAGCGTTTGATTCAATATAATTATTGTACGGTTATGCATGTCATGGGCCCAACCACTCCATAACCTTGATATAGATGATAAGATCATATGACCAAGTACGTAAATTTCCACTTCTTAATGGTTAAAAACTTAAACATATATGTTGACTTAAAATTGAGCTTAGTGGGCAACTCAGTTAAGTGACGCAATTTAATTTTGTATATGTGTCTTTTATGTCACTTTTGAAAATAGAGTTTTCTTTTTCATTAAAACTACATTTCTATGATATGGGATTAAAGTTTGAACAAATTGTCATGCTGGTAGTTGTCTGCCATTTATCTTGTTAAAATTTATGTTGGTTGTATCTTTGTATTGATAGAAAATAAGATACTTGATGTTATTGAATGAAATAGACCTTGCTTAAATAACAAAGGTGTACAATATGATCCATTGGATCATAACTAACTAAGTTAATCTCAACCACACATGTTATCCTAGTAACAACTTAGGATATGATTTTATTATTCTAACACCCTCCCTTAAGTGGTACTAGGATATACTAACACCCCCTTAAGTGATACTAGGAGGTAGTGAAAAAACAACAAAACCAAAAAAAATAAGTGGCATATCCACAAGTATGAGTCTTGGCAACAAGGCGTGATAAGGTACTCATGTACAATATATCCATAAGAAACCTCTGCTGAAAGATGATGAAAATCCACAAGGGAGAAAAACACCTGCCAGAATAGAAGAAGAAGGAGGAAGATGTGCATGGAGGATGAAGGAAGATTCTCAACCCCCCTTAAGGACAACTTCCATCAAGAAGCTTGCAAAGGATCCATAAGAAGTCTCAAAAAAGTAGAGAAGCCTCGTCGCCGAACTGAATGAAAACTTACTCCAAGACTGGTGCTTGTGACACATATCAAGACTATAAACCAAAAAAAAAAAAGGTCACTAAAGAAAACTCCCATGAAACCAAAGTGTCTCACAAAAAGAGTGTGAAGATAGGATGGATCACAAAAATCGCTAGGGTAGTCCAAAATGACTCCACAAGCATAAGTATGCGATTTCCACCTATATGAACACAATGGGCTGATAACAAGGTCCAAAAAACATCTGGACAAACAGCAAAAACAAGGGAAAAATGAAGCACCAAGGTAGCTGTGAAAGTGTCCTTATGGTGACCTCCCCGTCCTACCGGAATGCATGGGTAACCAGCCGCTGCAACCGCTAGGTGACATAGAGGAGATGAATAGATACTAGGATCGCTTCTAACAAATGTCTGGGAGTGTCGGGTTCAACCGAGAATGCACTCCATGATACAATAAATTCGAGGCCAAAAAACACAAGTTAAACTGCCTCAAAAATTGAAATTGGATGTCACCAATGTGACCGTCTCGGAAAAACCTTTCCGACGACTATAAATACCCCTAGATTGGGTGTCAATTTGGCCTTCATCTACAAGAAAAATAGGAAACTTCTCCTTTTCCCTCACAAGGGAATATTCCAGAATCATCATAATCAGCATGGTTTTACAAAATTTCTCTCGCAGGAGAAAAATACAGGGCCCACCAATTTTGAATAAAAAAGTTTCAAAAAAGCTAAAAAAAAATAGCCAATTTGGACCTTGACCACTTTATAAAGTTTAACATATAAAACTTTAATAAAGCCCATACAAATAAGAAAGTGGGCCTCTCCACTTAATTATCACCATCTTTGCCGTTGTTTAATAAAACATGGGCCATACATAAAAAATTACCCTCTTTTTTTTTTATAAAGTTTAAAGATATATTAATGCATTGAAAAATGCATGCGGATTCGATGGCTGCTATGCCACTACATTTCCACCTTAGTATGCTCCACCTGCACCTCCGGAGTGAGAAACACTCAGCTTAAAGTAGGCATAGTATTGAATTGCGATTGCGATCTCTCAGAAACAGCGACAGCGGAACCTCCAGAAAGTCGTCCACAACGCGCCCGAGGAAGCAGTTCGAAACCAAACGAGGCCACAAGCAGTAAATCTCAAATGTGATCGCATCCCTATGGCAACGTCATCAATATTGGTGGGCTTTTAACAACTTTCATGATCTTTGGGACGTCCACGTCCAACAGTAATCATCATCCATGTGGTTGCTGAAGCGACGCAATCGGGGCCACAGGAGAGTGTATAGAAGCCTGGTAGTGGTTCGGGTGAGCAAGAAGATCTCTCTGTGAAGCTTCATGCTCTCCATATCATGCTCCATGTGGTGCTCCTTTTCGTTGGCTGTGCGGCCACAAATTGGCATTGCCAAATATTCTTCCGCCACCAAAAATACCAGCATAGCAACACGTTGGGAGTTGTGCTCCAACAAATCTCTTCAATATCCTGAACAAAAAAACAATCATTGATGCCATGATGCTACAACCAAAACAATGGCCACCCATGATGAAACATTTGTTGCAGTGTGATCTGTTCAGCCATTTGTCCATATGTCGATACGACGGCTGTTATGCAATTGAAACGGGGCTGCCTGGAACATCCTGAGATGTAAGTAAGCTTGTGTACAACAATTGACATCTACCACCATTGCAGTCCAAGTTGGGAACCTCCATGTTCGTCTCTTTGATGCAAATTGAACTAGCTCTCCATCTGTAAAATTTACAGCGATGTGATCTATCCCAGCAAAAAATGCCTTAATGCCCATATTGTTAAAGTCTTAGTGTGGATGGCCTCCTTTGCAAACACAAAGAATCACATGATGCCAATCGTTCCCTCACAGAGAATCAAGATGACATTGTTGTGCGGTGGCTGCTACAACGTCTCATTCCCTCACATTGTCTGGCCTCCACAACCAAACAGGAGCAAAGCAGGTTGTATGGGCTGAAGAAGCTTGATTCCACGACCAAACAAGATAAAAGCAGGTCATATGGCATCACGAAATTTTTGGACTGGTTTATTTTGAAATGGCTCTTCACAGGATAATACATAGTAAACCAGAGTACACTGATTTGATAATTCATTGAGAAAACATTTGCTAGTCATCGAGATTCATCGATCAACCGACACACAACTCGAGACATCATGTGGAATAGCGGCCTATAGTCTCTATGCGTTATTCAAACAACTGATTTACCATGATTTACGATGGTCTCCTTAGCACGCTCCAACAGGTAGCACCTCAGAATTTGGCATGACTTTTGTACTCATTGATACGGATAGGGCCTGCGATTGATTTGAAATCATCAGAGACAAAAACGGACTGCACAAAGAAGGCTTAAATCACAACGAACCCTGCTCGCCTCATTATAATACACATTAATCTTCTTCAGTTGCAGATCTAACTCGAGATACGTCATAGCATATCCAGGTCATAGCGGACTTAGGATACATCACAGTAGATCCAGTTTGTAGTGGAAAATAGAAAGCAACACGAGCACATATTTGGGTATCGTCTACACTGGGCGGCCAATCGTCCACGCGGACAGAAAAATTCCATGACCTATTCTGTCATGGAAATCCCAAAACAATATTCCAAAACAAACCACAATATCCCCAAAATGTGGGCTGCTATACATGCCAAGAATCTTCCGTGATCTTAGTCATCACATCAACACAGCGAACTCAGAAAGCATTGCTCTGGTGGTTTTGGAAACAAAGAGAACTTAGAAAAAGCATCGTATTGTCCAAGCATAGACTGAAGCTCCTATTTGTGTTACAGGCTCCACCACCATTGCAAAAAATACGAAATAGACAGGAGCCTAACGGTAAAAAAAATCGCAGCCGTCGAAAAAAACCGCAGCCGCCTCCAAGACAGCGATTGCGCTTCAGGTCGCGAATGATATGCCTCAAAGTGCACCAAAATGTAGGGGTCTGTGGACAAAAGCATCCATTTATAGGCATTTCAGCAACTTGATTGCAGCGGCAATTGAAGTTCGAATATTTTTGAACGTCATTCCTCCTCGATGGATGGCGACATGCTAAAAATTCTAGCTCACTGCGTGCCAAAAATAATGGCACACAAACTTGTAACTGGGCCATAGAAACTTGAACTGGGCCATCTCTTCACTTGACTGCGCTAGCATTAATTTGAGTGACGGGGACCTCCAAAGATCCCGCACTTCTCAGGCGCCAGCTGGGTAGTCGGAGTGTCGCTTTGACCGCTCAATAACTTGTTACTGACAAAACTTGGTGCCGCCCTCAATTTCCGGGATCTCAACGGCATTTTCAGGCCGCCGACGTTCTCTCAGGACCATATTCTGCTGTTACTGCTGTGATTGCGCAAAGCCGTGATCTCAATAGTTTGAGTTACTGCAGCAGAAAAGAAGTCTTCAAACTTACGACGGAGAGTCATTAACAAGTCCCACCATCAGTTTAAATAAACTCCTCTTAAAAAAACCAGACCCAGACCAAAAAGTGATGATTCATTAACGGGGAGGACACGTGCAAAAATGCTTTAAGCACTTCACGTTGTAGACTTCTGATACCACGTTTCTCCTCCAACGTTTTTCTCTTCCACCATGATTTTCTATGCACGAAAAACAACGGCTCGGAACACCTTCAACACGCCAAGCCCACAACACGGCTAAAACAGGAGGGCAACATTCGGTTGTGGAATGAAACAACATCAACTCCATGTGCGGGGCAACTGTGTACAAGCCTTCAACTTTCAATTGTAGCACAAAGCTACCGCTGGTGTGACCGAGGTCCGTGAGCGGAGGGCTGGAGGGGCAGGTGCCGTTGGAGATCATAGAGACAAGTCCGCTCAGTCAACGCCATCAATCGCGCATCACTCCTCATCTTTGCCAAGTCCATAAATCGCACCGAACTGGCCCAAAATTTCACGAGCAAATCACGGCCGCGGAACATTCCAATAATTTCATCTGCGCCCTGTACTGTGATTTTGCGTACTACCAAAATATCTGAACCGCTGATGCCAGAGACTCATGTCAACTGACGAAATAGCCGCGCAACACTGAAGATCTCCAAACTGAAAAAAAAGCTTCGTTGGCTCCTTGCTTGTTCATGGTTTTATAAAAAAAAAAAATTCCTCAAAGAACATAGCAGCACGATCAGTGTCGTCTGTTGAAGATTGCCATGATCTCTGCTATGGCCAAATTAGATCTCTACTTCTCCACATCAACCAGCTGTAGAGAGCTGTCAGTCTCCAAGCGTTCATTGCTCTACAGTTATGAAACCACCACCACCGGCGGGCTAGGCGACGCTCTTCAAATTCGAGACGCTCAAAACGTTCCATTCTGGAATACTTTGCTATCTGTTCTTTGATATTTGAAACTTAAAACACAAGAGGACCTTTCGGTGAACAGGAAATTTCCAGGAACGCCACATCTGGGTGAAACGATGCCATGTTACGCCATTCATGGGCCGCATTCTTCTGGGAGATCGTGAGCTGGTTATTGCTAAAAAAAAAATAGTCTCCATGATCGTTGCAGCCTAAGTAAACAAAACAAGGGGCCGAACAAGCACCCAAGTAAGGCCTCTCCTTCGTCTTTACCTTCCTTACAACAAAAACTGAAACTGCATTGTGTTGTACCGCCTCCTCCTGGAACAGAAACTCCGGGGTGCACCGCCGTTGCAGGGAAATAGGTGTTAGAAAAAAATAGGTCTCTGGCTACTGATTGTTATTCATAACGCAGGGTAGAGAGCGTTAGGATATTCAGATCGTGGTCTTAGCCTGTCCGCCAAGAAGCCGCCGCTACCACAGAAGAAACCCGCTAGTAATATTAAGGAGCCTGACAAAGGCTCTATCAGGGTTTTATATGGAGTTGCAGCGGTGACGTCTAACGTGGGGACCGTAGTGTGGACGTCCACGACTGGCAGAGGTTCAAACTCGAAGCAGAAGGGCATCCAAAATTTCCAGATCTGAAACAGATGTTGCGTCCTCGCCCACCAGTTTATCACAGCAAAAAATCTGCAACCACAGCTCTAAAATCCAAACTAACCAGAAATTTCTCCCGAAAAAAATATTAACCTCCCAAACTAAAATTTTAAAACCATCTGGTTTTTGATCCATCAAAAGATGACTCCCTCGGTTAAAAAAAAATTAGGGAAAAAAAAAGGAGGGAAAAAAAAGAGGGGGGATTTCCATGAGGGAAATCCCCCCATGAGGAAAAGCTCCTCAAGCTCATAGGGCAGGGAAAGCCCGCTCTGATACCATGTTAGAAAATAAAATACTTGATATTATTGAATGAAAGAGACCTTTCTTAAATAGCAAAGGTGTACAATATGATCCATTGGATCATAACTAACTGAGCTAATCTCAGCCACACAAGTTATCCTAGTAACAACTTAGGATATGATTTTATTATTCTAACATGTATGGAGTAGAGCTTGGAAACTAAGTTTATTGTTCATTTTGTTGGACTGTTGGCCTAGGAGTTAAACAAAATGGATTGGAATCACACATATTGGAGTTTTGTGTTTGAATATGTAGCACAACAGGTGTTCTTAACATTCTTGCTTAAATTCAAAGTTTTAACCTAGTTGTGTTGATCAGTTGCAGGACAGGAGCAAATGAATTCAATTCACGATTTGAGGAATTGGAGCTTTGCAATGGACTATGGAACAGGGAAAAGAGGGCCATTGAATCCATCTTTTAACTTTAGCATGGAATTTTGCAACAACAAAGAGGTTTGATATGATATTAATATTTGTTATTTTGTATTTTGAGAGAATTATGTAATTCTAGTAAAAAATTGCAAATATTCATGTCTGTGAAATCATTGTCTTGTTTGCAGTGGTTGTATGTGGATGCATATTTTGTTACAGACGTATTGATCTATTATGTACTATACATAAGATATAGAAAAAAATGTGCTATATAATATATGAGTGGTGCATGTTGGATAACTGAGAATTGGATGGGTTTTTTAAGTATTACAAGACGTATGTCCGTAGGGGCATGCACGTACAAGGTGTCCATTAACAAGTAATCAGTTCTATATCAATCCCTTGTTGGAAAGGTTTTGTGCTCCAAGCATATGAAGACAATATGCAATATATTTTGCATGAAATCTTGGAGTTGATGATTCATAGAATGTAGATCAGTCTATTCAAGATCTATCCTGATACATTCAAATATCTTCATCAATTCGTGTTTAAATTTTGCTATTGGAAATTTTGTTGATTTAAATTGATGGGAATATTCTATTAACATTGATTAAAAAATCTTTAAAATGTTGTCATCGAAACAGAATACTCTCATGACAGTGGAGATGTCTATAGGGTCCAATGGTAGATTTCACCAGTTCTTGTGGATGTATATTTTCAAACCCATCAAGAATAATTGTATTTTGCACAATATCAATTAATAACTTATCTTCCATTTGAAGTTATATTTTCGTCAAAGGTGGAAATAATTACTTGAAGTTTTGTATTCAATACATGTTGATTGTTTCAATTTGTTTTACTATTGTAGTTGATTCCTTCTGTGTGATACTATTATGTAATGAGTATAATGGTAAGGGTGTGATCTAGATAGTAGAAATAGTATTCCTAGTGAGGTGGGTGTATATGGTAATAATCATAGTAGAGAAAATCGGAATTTGCTCAGAATCGAGATGGAGAACGAACGGGGAAAAATCGGGAATCGATATAAAAAATGGAAGAAAACGCAATTTTTCATTGAAAAAAGTTTTTTTCATGCATATCACAATGAATTAACATTATGTAAATCAAATATTATTAATGTAAGACTGTAAGCTTAAACTACACATGAAAGTGGCAAGTGATACATCATACAAGCTTAAACTACACATGAAAGTGACAAAACACATCTTGTATTGCTTATAATATGAAAAGGCACAACTTACAAAATGTGTCAAAAAGCCTCAATAGCCCCACTATCTAGTGTCTTGTAATTTCTTTTCCCTTTGCCCTAGCAAAAGCCCTAGTCTCTCTTTGTTGACATGTCCTTGTCGCTTCTTGTGCTCGTGCCTCTTCTTGGTACTTGGCTTCTATCTCCTCCGCTAGGTCTTCAAAGTTTTGTAATTAATCCGGGGAGAAGAGAGGCTCTTCCTGTTGCTCTTGCTTTGCAGTTGTGATCCATTCAGATGATGGATCAATGTCACTTAGGTCAATGGGCTTGGTACTTGTTTTTGTAATACTTTTTTGGTGGAGGTGAAGGTTTTAATGCATAAACACAAGATCATTCAACTTTTCTTGTGTAAGCTTGTTGCTCGTCTTCGAGTGTATGTACTCAAACATACTCCAATTGTGCTCACAACCTGAAGCATTGCATGGTTGAAATAAGGTTCTGAAAGCCATGCGCTGCAAACTAGGCGAAAAATCATCAAAGTCTTCCCACCATAAATCTAGAAACAACTAAAAAATAAGAAATTTAATAATTCGCATGTAAAATAGTAAATTGAGATTATTTTTAAAAACAAAATCAAAAGACAAAATAAATAATAATTTGATGAGGGTTACCTGGTCGCAATTTTGACCTCATTCTCTTGCATTGCTTGGATGGGAAAAGGATGTCCCAACATTCCTTATAATCCTGTATCTCTTCACGTATCTTATCATGCAATTCCCTCTCAGGGAACATGGGGTCAATTTAAACTTGAAGGCCAACCTTCACCTCATAATCAGCATGAAATGTAGCAAAATAAAAAAATTTGGGGTTCAAGTAGTAACCCGCTACATGAAGAGGTCTATGGATTCAAGATGTCAATTGGCTATCAATGATTGGCCAAATGGGATCGTATTTGGTACGGGCATATCCATAAAATGCGACAATTGCCTCTTTTGCCTTGTCCATAGCCTTATCTACATATCCCATTGCAAATTGTTCTCAATCAACAAGACAAAGAACCTTCACCAAAGGCTTTGACACTTGAAAAAAAAAAGAAAAAATATTTTAAATGAGTATATTTTACAACAAAAAAAAATTACAAATTACAATACAAGATTCCCAAATGGAAAAATATTTTAAATTAAAAAATAAATAATAAAATAAATTAATAAACTTAGTCTTGTACCTTGATGGCCTCATCCATGGCTATCCAAAAGGCCTTCTCAAACAAATAGGCATATACATTCTACCCCTTAGGTGAGAATTGGTATCTTGCAACTTGTTCGGAATTCCATTCATTGCTCACAAATATTTGCTTCAATGACCCTCTTGCATAATAGATGCTTTGCAATGTCACAAACTTTGTGGCGAAGTGTTAACTTCAGGCCGCACTAGATCCCTCCCACTTGTAAATCACCTCATTTTGCTAAGGACCCATGCATGGTTTTAGATGAATTTTGTGATAGCCTTAGCCTTGTGTACAACCTCTGCCAGCCAAGGTAATTTCCCAATGTCTTCGAGGAGCAAATTGAGACAACGGGCTGCACATGGGATCCAAACAATATTGGGGAATCTCTCCTCCAAAATCTTATCCATTGCTTTATATGCTGCTGCATTTTTCGTGATGATTTGGACAACATTCTCCTTCCCGACCTCCAACACAACCTCCCTCAACAACATTGCAAGCATTTTGACACTCTTAACTTGTGCCGATGCATCTATTGACTTGAGGAATGCAAATTCTTCAGTAGAAGCAATCAAGAAATTAATCAAGGTTCTTCCCTTCCCATCTGTCTAACCATCAGGCATGATATTGCAACCCTTTGTCCTCCACATCTTGCGCTGGTCTTCAAACACACCCTGAAGAAAAATAAAAAATTAATCATGCATGTGTATAAATTTAATCCCCTTTGATTTTTTTGAAGTTTGCTTTTTAAAAACATAATTTAATCATGCATGTGTATAAATTTAAGCACAACCTGAATGTTGTCCACAAATTGTTGAAGGAGAGGGCCCTTAAGGTCATCAAAAGTTGGCGCCTTAAATCCTGCGCCTCAACTTGCAACAGGATCTATCATGCACCGCCAGTATGGAGACCTTGCCACATTGAAAGAAATGTCGAAAAAATACCAATAAGTGGCAATGGTTGTACTTGTTGCGTTGTGCTTCTCTTGGTTCCACGTGGCCAAACCTTCAAACGTGGGTTGTGCCCCTGGTGTGGAACACTCTACAAAATGGGACTCTTCCGTCCCACTCCTTACTTGTGCACACAATGGACTCAAACCCTCATGCGTAAACCGGCTAAAACTGTTGCTGGTACGGGGAATTCGAGAAGGGGGGATGACATGGCCTTGGTTTGTCTTCGTTTGTGTTCTCTTTTTTCCTCTGAGCCAGAGATCATGGCATCTACTTTTTGTCTAACTTCTTCTAGCACCTTATCGCATGGCTTGGCATCATTGCCAACTCTCTTTGCCAAATGGAATTTGAGGTGGTAAATGCCTCCATGAAAAAGAGTGTCACAAAAATTGCATATAGTTCCCATTTCATTCCCCCTACCCTTCCATACTGCCATGCTGGATCTCTTGGGGCCATTTTTTTAATGCCTACATGGAAACAAGTAACAACAAAGTTACAAACAATTAAAAAAAAACTTAAACCCTTTAAACTTAAAACATTGACAGCTGAAAAATGGGCTTGCATACATAATTATCAGGCAGCAATATTTACTTAAAAGGGAGGGGAAAAAAAAACTGAACCCGAAATCCTAGACTAGGGTTTAGGGTTTAAACTTGAAATATTGACAGCTGAAAAAATGGGCTTGCATACATAGTTATCAGGCAGCAATATTTACATAATACTTCCACAGGTACTTTGGAGTTTTGGACTATCTTGGACTTATAGAAATTTTCTAAAGATTCTACAAGATATACATTTATTTATTTATGTATATCATATCTCAAGACATTTGACCTTGATACAAATACACTTTACTTGATGGTGACACTCTTACTGTTAACTTTTACTATTAATTTTACTTTTTACTGTGACTTGTTCCATACAAACATTCTATTTGTAATACCACTATTCCTTAATGGCTTCGGCAAACTTCATGGTCAAGTTACTGCACCATAATTGTGACGAACAAGCTATTGAGCCATAATCTTCTCTAACAAGCCCCTCTATAGTATACTATACATACTCCTTGTGCTGTTATACATGCAAATAACATGACAAATTTTATGTTGACACTTCTCTGATGACATCTTCATCACAACTGTCTGGGCTTAATTCCAAGTCAGTCTTGAGGTTAGTCATCCAATCATCAATATTTTATAAGTTTTCTCCATTGAATTTGGAGACATCAATTCAAGCATTGAACTTGAATGATTTACTTTTTGGGCTTGATGTTACTCCTTGATTTGGGTTTAGTTGTTGATTTGTTATAAAGAAGAGTCTGGTCTGTTTGTGTATACACTTACAATTTGGGAGAGCTCAAAGTTTTGTTTTGACCAAGTAAATGCAATAGTGTTGTGCTTATTTTGTCAATTTCTTCTTTGATACCTCCAATTGTAGGTGCTGTTTGCTTTGCTTCACTCTCGAAGTTCTTTGCGTTCTCCTGGGCTTTTGTGTATGTGGAGGTTGGTAAAACCTTCATCGTCTTCCTATATTTAGGTAGTAGGCCGTTGATAAACCATCTTTTTACCAATCCATCAGCTGGTGGCATCTGCATTTTATCAACTAATTATTTAATCTTCTGTTATAGTTTTTGACATCTTCCCGACTTTTGCTTTGTGGCATAAATTTCCGTTATGATTTTAGTGTCGTCTCATAACGGTCGGAATTCGTTTATAAATTCCTGTTGCATAGCATCCCATTGTCCAAAGGGTTGCGTACTCTCTCTTTAGGTACCAATCAATTGCCATTCCTCTCAGTGTAGCAGGAAACAATTGCAACCATTCATCGGGTTGTGTTACTCCATTTGCTTTCCATATGGTGGTGCAAGTACCAATATGTCTTGCTAGATCTTCTTTCCCCACTCTAGTAAAGGGTGGGCATTTCTGCTTGCCCGCTCTATTTATGACATTTGCCATTAGGTCCCGTTCGACCTCTTTGTCACTTGATGATGGTTCTTGTGGAATTCTATCCCACTCTCTTTTGATCGTTGGTGGCTCGACTTCTTGTTCTTGCTCTGGTGCCTCTCTTCCAAATAGTCTTCGTCCCAGTTCTCGTGCTTCAATGCATCGCGACCTTCTTTGCGAATAAACGATATGAGGTTTTGGTGTAGAAATTTGGAATGCAGAAAATGAAAATTATATTCAACAAGGAGAGGTTACATATTTATAGGTGTGAAATGAACACTATTTCACCAACCTATAGAAAGCAATTCAAACACACACACTCTAGGAAATCTGATCCTATCTGAGAAAGAAAGCAAATTGAATACAAAGACTGTAAAGTCTAATCTCAAAAAGAGAGAGAGAAGACAAATTGACTTAGCCTACCTTGCCTACATAGTTTAACTATAGTGATTTTAAAACATTATTTCTAACACCCCCTCATTATCTCTCACAAAGAGAAGTAGTCTGAATTTTTCAAACTTCTGACGGCTCAAGGCTTTAGTGAGAATATCAGCAATTTGATCTTCAGTAGGACAGTAGATCAACTCAACTGTCTTTGACTGCACTTGCTCTCAAATGAAATGATGGTGAATTTCCACATGCTTTGTCCTAGCGTGGAACACTGGATTCTTTGTAAGTTGAATAGCACCTTGATTGTCACAAAACAGCTGTGTAGGATCATCATGCTGAAGACCAAGATAAGTGAGTAACCTTCTTAACCAAATAGCCTCACAAGAGGCTGTAACAGCAGCTTTATACTCAGCCTCGGTAGAAATGAAATGAAATATTATTAATGTCCGCGGTGGGCCGAAATAAGACCCAAGGGACTATAAGAAGGACAATAATGACTGCCAGCTAGCAGGCTAAAAATCCCAACAAAGAAAAAAGAAACCTGAATTATGATATCCTTGTTTTTTTTTTATACAAGCTCACTCACACACCTCAATGTGGTTTGAACTTGAGTCCTCCAAAAGAGAACCGAAAGCCCAAACCACTACTGTGTCCCAAACCTAGGTAGAAGATAAAGAAACTGTATTCTGTTTCTTGCTACGCCAAGAAATTACAGCAGAACCAAATGTGAAAGCATATCCAGATGTAGACTTCCTGTCATCAATGTCTCCAGCCCAATCTGAATCAGTAGAGCACTTTAGTTTGAACTCATCACACTTGGAGAACAAGAGTCCAAATCTGATAGTGCCCTTCATATACCTCAGAATTCCCTTTGCAGCTTTCCAATGAGAAGTAGATGGAGCACTCATAAAACGTGACACAACACCAAAAGCAAAACTGATGTCAGGCCTAGTGGTAGTCAAGTAAATTAGACTTTCTACAAGTTGCCTTTATAAAGTAGCATCAACAATCTTATTATCTGTTTCCTTAGTCAATTTATAGCCAACTTCCATAGGAGTAGTCATAGACTTAGCATCCTCCATTTGAAAACGCTTGAGAAGACTATATGCATATTTAGATTGTGATACAAAGATGCTGTCTTCTTTCTGCCATATCTCCATACCAAGATAATAATGAAGAAGGCCTAGATCAGACATCTCAAAGGTTTGAGAAAGGGACCTTTTGAGAGAGTCAATTTTACTAGTGTCACTACTAGTGATGATCAAGTCATCTACGTATAGTATAGCAATAAGTATCTCACCATCCTCATGTTTGACATACCAACTATAATCAGATTCACATCTAGTGAATCCTTATGAAATGAAGTATTCAACGTATAGTATAGCAATAAGTATCTCACCATCCTCATGTTTGACATACCAACTATAATCAGATTCACATCTAGTGAATCCTTATGAAATGAAGTATTCATCAATGCGTGAATACCATGCCCTTGATGCCTGTTTGAGCCCATATAGAGCTTTCTTCAGTTTGAAAACTAGGTTCTCCTGTCCATTATGTACAAAACCACTTGGCTGTTCCATGAAGACTTCCTCATCAAGAATGCCATGAAGAAAGGCACTCTTTACATCCATTTGGTGCAGCTTCCAACTGATAGAAGTCATTTTTGCCACAGGAGAAAAAGTTTCCTGAAAATCTACACCTTCAATTTGAGCATAGCCTTTGGCTACAAGTCGAGCTTTATACCTGTCAACAGAACCATCAGTTTTATATTTTACTTTGTAGACCCATCTACAACCAATGGCTTTCTTATCAGGAGGCAAATGAACAATGTCCCATGTATCATTCTTAAGGATAGAGTCATACTCATCCTTCATGGCAGTTTGCCAATGAGCCACATCTTTGGCTTCTTTGAATGATTGGGGTTCATCTATGCTCAGAATATGGGACATCAAAGCATAATTGATTTCAGCATGCTTAGTCCTATTCCTTCTGTCTTCATTTATATTCTCAACATGAGAATCTTTCAATGTTTGCAAGTACCATTTTGGTAACTTCTTCTCAGGAACAGAAGAAGTTGCAGGAGAAACTTGTGACAATTCCTCACCTTCTTCACTCCTTTCTTGACTGTTTTCTTGATCAGTAGTCTGTGACTCCATTACATCTTTGCCCTTAGCATTTATTATGGGGATTATGCTTTCATCAGTTTCATCAAACAAGACATATCTGCTGATTACAATCTTCTTCTCTGAAGAATTCCAGAGTCTATAAGCTTTGGATGACTCACTATACCCAACAAGTATGCATTTCTGACTTTTGGCATCAAGATTTTGACGTTTTTCATCAGGTATATGTGCATATGCAGTACATCCAAAAATTCGAAGATTTACTACTGAAGGTTTCCTACCAGTCCAAGCTTCTTCAGGAGTTACATTTTGAACAGCTCTAGTAGGACTTCTATTCAGCAGATACATAGCTGTTTTAACAGCTTCACCCCAAAACCCATTAGAAACATTCCTAGATTTGAGCATGCAATGAGACATTTCCACTATGGTGTTTCTTTCTTTCAGACACACCATTCTGTTGTGGAGTATAGGAGGTTGTCAACTGTCGCTGAATGCCTTGAGTTTTACAAAGGTTGATGAAGTCTTTTGAAAGATATTCACCTCCACTATCACTTCGCAAGATTTTTATCTTCTTGCCAGAGAAGGTCTCAGCTTCAGCCTTGAATTCCTTGAATGCTGCCAATGCATCAGATTTGTTTCTCAACAGAAAAATCCAAGTTTTTCTTGAGAAATCATCAGTGAAGGTAATGAAGTATCTTGCACCACCAAGTGAAGTAGTTTGAAATGGTCCACATAGGTCAGAATGGACCAACTCCAATTTGTGTTTAGCCCGCTGAGTGGACTGAAGAAATTTATCCATATGATGTTTCCCTAGTGCACAAGAATGACAAATTTTGTTACATTTCTTAATTAAGGGAAGATCGTGGACCATTTTTAACTTACTCAACATCTGAAGACTCTGGTAGTTTAAATGTCCAAAACGATCATGCCATAACTCATGAGAAGAATCAGAAGTTACATAACCGTGCTCATGAGTTCTAGAGAAGTTATACAAAGTACAAACCATTCTCTAGGATACCATGACCAATTACATTGTTGTTCTTCGAGACTATGCATTCAGTTGCATTGAATACCATTTTCAGATTTTGTTTTGCCATTTGGCTTACAGAGAGCAAATTTGTTGTGAAAGAAGGAACATAAAGCACATTGGCGATGTTCATTGTCCCACAACCAGTTAGATCAGCAGTAACATTACCATGACCAACAGCCTTGTGTTTGTTGTTATCTCCCAAAATGATAGTCTGATCTGTGCCTTGTTGGTTAGAGATCTGCCTTAGGTAAGGATTTGGTTATTTAGTGCGCCTTAGACCCGGCCAACATTGAAAGGCCGAGAGGAAGAAATTCCTTCTGTGCCGATCTCCAGAGAGGGGCTGGTTCCCTTGCTATTCTAACTGGGGGTTTTGAGATTAAGGAACTAAAAGGAATAGTAAATGACCAAAAGGGATGGGAAATATGGCCACAGGCCAGATAGAACGGGGGGATGGACTAACAACATGATAACTCTATTGCATTGTAAACTAAATAGCCCTCAAATACAAACAAATAACATAAATTAAACCAGAACATCTAGCATGCATAATCTCCAGGGCTACTCCAGAGTTCCTACCTTATCAGAAACTAAATCCAGATAATAGAATTCAAGTTTACAGTTAAAGCTGAATTGGGTATCTAGGTGTTGTAGGTGAGTTGGAGAGGAGAGGGCAATCCTCCAAGGGAGGTCCCAGGTTCAAATCTCCACTCTACCAAAAAGCTGAATTGGGTATCTAAAATCCAATTGATAATTTTGGTGCGGGCAGGGTCGGGTGCGACCCCCGGGTGACTTTGACGGTGTAGAACCCCCTGTTTGTGGTCTCTCAGACCAAGGCGGCTCCGCAAGGGGTTTTTCGCTTAAAAAAAGAAAAAGAAAAAAAGTTTACAGTTAAAGCACGAAATGATAGAAGACAAGCAATAGAAGACATACACATGAGAATAGAAGTCCAGGTTTAGAGCCAAACATCAGCTGTATTGATAGCAGAAATCAGGTTTTCACTTGGCCTCTAGCAAACATCCATCATTTTACAATAAAAGAGCGGACTTCTATAGAGAATTCTGCTGCTTGAGCAATGAATATTGATTAACAAAATATGGCAGTGGAAGCCAAGATAAGGATTATAAGAGAGTACAGTCACAAAGTATTAAACATGCATGGCAGGGATTGGTGACTTCTCAGAATGCCGTTGAAACCCTTCAATGCCCTGACAAACTCAGCTCGCTGGCCGTGCCTCCTCACTCGCGGGGACCGCTTCCGTTGAAGATATGCTTGAAATCCCGGAACATCCAGTCTGGAAGCTTCTTAGAATGGCTGCGCTTGGTCGGATAATGATGCACTTTAAGTTGTTGAGGTGAAGTGCTTCTGGGTGAGACCGGCGCAAGAGTCGGAAAGTCAACAGACAGGGCGCGGTGAGAGGGCGCGCAATAGCCTTGAGTGTGAGAAAAGGTGTGCCTGGGTCGGGCGCACTCCCAACTGTGTGCCTGGGTCGGGCGCACTCTGAACTGTGCGCTTGACTTGGGCGCACTCCAAACTGTGCGCTTGATTTGGGCACATTCCAAACTGTGCGCCTGGGTCGGGCGCACTCTGAATTGTGCACCTGACTTGGGCGCACTCAAAACCGTGCGCCTGGGTCGGGCGCACTTAGTCATTTATCACATGCCGAATTCGGTCCTCGGAATAATCGCATTGGGGTACTTGGCACAAAAACACCATTGCCACCTAAGGGAAGATTTTCCTGCAAAGTCAGTACACAGAAACAACTGCACACTGCTTCAACGCTGTAGAAGGGTTTTGACAGTAAACTTAGGAGAAAGAGAAAAACATTCGAGTACTGAGAAAAGGGTTTCTAGGGAACAAAAATTACTGGAAAGCTAATTATACACCACATTGCAGAAATGTCAACATCTTTGGCGGCTCACGGGGAAATTGAGCTCGCCTCAATGTCGACATCCCCTTATCCACTGGGCTCAGAGTCATCATCGTTATCGCTCTCCGATTGCTCGCTGTTAGCAGCGGACTCTTCTCCCGACTCTTCTCCCTCATGAATTTCGCTGTGCAGCTCTTCATCCCGGCCTGGCACCTCGTCTAGGGCTCATTCTCCTCATTTTGACGGTCTTGGCCTACGTCTTGTTCAAGGTTTTCGTCCTGCCCTTCCTCTTGAGTGTCAACATGTTTCTCAGCATGAACCTCTTTATGCGCCTCATCTACTTCTTGCGCTCTTGCCCTTTCATTTTGAGGCGCTTGACCCTTGTCTTGCTGGGGCCCAAGATTTTCGCCTTGGCCCTCTTGGTGAGTGGGAACCTCCACTGTATGAATCTCGCCTTGCGCCCGGTTTTTTCCTTGCACTCTGATTTCCTCTTGCGCTTGGATCTCTTCTTGCGCCTGGGTATCTTCGTGCTGCTGATGAGACTCGGGTAGCGCGAGCTCCTTCTGAATGCGGTCGTAGGTCGCTTGGACCAAGGCCCAGTCATTGTCATGGATGTTGTTACGCTTCTGGAGCTCTCGGACAAGGTACCCAAACCTTTCCAAATGGCGGACTTCAGCAAAATTGAACCTCTCACTGAGATCCACGAGACAGGCTTCTATTATTGCAAATTTGGCGGTATACTGCATCACCTGAAGTTCGGTAATGGGCTCCTCCCAACTGTCAATTTCCAGGGTGTTGTTTTCGAAGGAGTCCCACACTGGTTGCAGCTCTTCTTCAGTTAGGAGACGGTCCCCCTCATTGGTGAAGCTCGGGAAACTGTTCCATGCCAGAGTCTCGAAGTACATGAGCGCGATTTTTCTCTCTCTTTCAAACATGTCTATAACATCTCGGGCCTTTTGGGCTACTTTGGCCTTCTTGAAGAAAGATCTGAGAGTTGAATCCGCAGCTGCCCATGATCGAGCCAGGTCAGACATCGGGGCAAGCTTAACCGACCTGTCCAAGGCTTGTGCCTTCATGGCCAGTTCCAACCATTCGTCGACCTCTGCCTCGGCATCTTCTACGATGGGAGTGCCATGGGAAACTGTCTGCTTGGCTTCTCGGATGAACGCCAAGACTGCGGATGCATGACGTGCCCTATTCCTGTAGTTGGACAGGAAGTGAGCGCGTGCCTTGGTACGGTCTTTTGACAGGGTTGCCGTGGGTTTTGGTCTACTCTCCAACTTAGTCCGTAGCTGCTGGATCTCAGCATCCAACACTTGCAGCTGGTCCTTTGCCTGTCCCTGAATCTTGAGGCACTCCTCGAAATCTTTCTTGGTGTCCTCCAATTCCTATTCTAGATCGGTCACTTGCTGTTGCAATTGCTTCACCTTGGACTGCTCGTCCTCGAGCTGCCCTCGCGTGAGTGCTAGGGTCTCCTCCAGCTGCGTATTTTTGGCTTCAACGTCATAGCAACGATCCCTAAAATGCTCCACCTAGAGGTAGAGGGATGTTGCCTCAACATGAATATTCCTTGCTTTCTCTATGGGATCAACAGTATTTACATCTTCCACCGTTTGTCGATAGTAGTTAGCCGGTGTCATTTCATTCAACGACTTCTGTATCTTGGGCGCCTTCTCCATCCGGTGTAGCTGCATATTCTGAGGGTCAAACACTACTCTCTTTTCTGGCCGGGCCAACGCCTGCTCGCTTTTCCTTTTCTGGCCTTTGAGTCAGGTTGAGTTTTGCTGGGCCTTACGATGCTCTCGGCCATTGGGCCCTCTTCGCAGAAATCTAGCTCCTCAGGCTACTGTACTCCAAAGAATGGGGTAAAGGGGAACAGAGCCCGTTGAGGGCTTGATTGAACAGGTGTTTTTGGAGGGGCTTGAGTTACGGCTGCAGAGACCATGGGGGGCGCTAGGCTGTGCACGACCGAAGTTGGGATGCTAGGTTCAGGAGGAGCTGTTCCCATGGAGGGTACTGTCGGAATAATCGAGGAAACGGGGACAGGAGAGGGCTGGCCAAGACTTATTGAGGCCACAAAAGTTGTAACAGAAAACACCGAAATTTGAGGAGTGAGGACGGAAGTTATTGGGAAGGAGAAGGCGTTGGAGACTTTTGTAAAAGTCTCCAATGACTTGGACATTGCAGGCAGGGGAGTATGGAACTGCGTTTGTAACAGGGGATTGGGAAAGACCTCAACAGGGGCGCCGAATGAAAGGTGGGGAGACATTAGGGTTTCGGCGCCGAGAAGTGGGGTTTCTACAAGGGCAGATGAGAGAAAGAGAGGAGGAGAAGACGCATCTGCGGGCTCGGACGTCTCCAGAGCCGACGTGGTGAACTGCTGTGTTATTGGGCCGACTTCTTTTCTCCGCTCGACGCTTCATCCTCCAGCTGGCTGGGTACGCTGTACTTGCTGCGCGGGAACAGTGACCCCCGAAGCGCTCCCTTCTTTGATTGCTGTCATCGTCGGAGGGCCTGCGCCAACGAACTTAATTTTGAAAGTGCGAGCCTTCTTCACGGCACTTTGGGGCACGGGTGCATGGGGCGCACTTCGCTTCTTTGGAGCAACCTTTTCTTCTAGGATGGGCTGCTTACCCTTGCCCTCAACAGGTGGCACCTGACTAGCTTGTTGCTCTTGCACTGCATATAGGGCATCTACCCTGTTGGGACTTTCTGTACTTCTGGGTACAAGGTCATCGAAAAAGACGGGACGGTAGGAGTCATAATTTTTGTCAAATATATTTAGAAAATTTTTGATCTATCTGCAGCGTTGGGTCAGAAACCTGTTGGTTACGAATTTGCCACTTAGGAAGGATTTTAATCTTTTGCGCCCTAGATTCGCCCAGCAGATAGAAAGGCCGGAAGGAAGGGATGCCTTCCGTGCCAATCTCCGGAGAAGGCCGACCCCTATACTAATCTAGCTTTGGGGGGTTTTAGATAAGAGTGCTGGAAAGAGATAAATGTGTAGAAAGAAATGGAAATATCATTTGTTTCGGGTGGGGAAGAACAAGCAACACGATTACAAATTTGCATCCAAACCAACAACAATCAAAACAAAGCATGTAACAGAAATTGCAGCTGTTATTCTACCCTATGTATCCTTCTGTTTAGTATTCTAGATCCAAATAATCACCAATGCTCAAATCCAGAATTTAGAATTCAAACAGATAGAAATATAAATGGACATGAAGCAGAAATACTAGCAAAAGGCAGCATAAAAGACAGAGACAAGAAGCAGAGCCAAGGATGCTTTGTATTAAGTAGAAGGTGATCCGTCACAGCAGAGTTCTCTAGCAATATGTTCCCCCCCTTTTACAATCAAATGAACTGCCTTTATAGCAGGAATTTCCCCCTAGAATACAATCATGCACGGATCCCAAGGACCGGCAATAGTTGTAAAAGCTATAAAAAGTTGCCTGGATGAGACCCCAGTCGGCTGTACTTGTACTTGAGATATGGTCGTTTTGAAAACTGTACATCTCGGACAGGTCTGGTGGGCGGGAAAGCATGGTTCGGTGGAATGTGGTAGATGAAGTACAGTTCGTCCTTCAATGTTCATCTACCTTGTACCTTGGCAGCACACAATCTGTCACTTCCTGACGGTGTAAATCTCGAAACTCGTGCGGTTTGCTAATGTAGGGGGGCTGACCAAAGTCGCCTGCTGAAGAGAGCGCCTCCGGGAGTCGCTCCCAGATGGAGCGAACTTGGGAGGCACCCAGACTTAAAGTTTTTACCGCTCCTGGTTCTTCCTTCTCATACTCATTGATTGGGGGCGAAAGTAGGCAGGTGCTGGAAAAGGACGGCGATGTTGGGCAGCATTGGAAAATCTGAGCGACAGCGGGAGGCTACAGACTTAGGATTTTCTCTGTTTTCTTAACTCTCCTTCCGCCCACTTTCGCTCAAAACAGGGGAGCGACAACGGGCGGGGTTCCAAAATGGAGCGACGACGGACGACGCTTCGAGCCAACACTTGGACAATTTTCTATCTTCTATTTTTTCCGCCCAAAGTCGCTCAAAAACTGCAGCGACAACGGGTGGTGCTCCAGGAAGTGAGCGACTTCGGGCGGCTCATACTTGCTGACTCCTCCGCCCATGGTCGTTGAAAACTTGCTACGACGACGGGCGGTGCTGGATTTTGGAGTGACAACGGGCAGTCTACACTTAGAATATTTTGGCCATTCTTTTCGTCCTCCACCCATGGTCGCCCGAAAAGGGGAGCGACGACGGGCGGCGCTCCAAAATGGAGCGACGATGGGTGTCGCTCCTAGTTTGACAGTTAGCCAATTTTACAATTTTTTACAATTTTGCCCCTTTTTTAAACAAATGAGATACTTGAAAGTAAAGCAAGAAAAACAAAAAATGGAAGACATGAAACATGGAAACTGCAGGAGAAAAACTACAAGGAAAAGGAGGGAAATAGCAGCATTTTCTTGAATTTTCAGAAATTTTACCCCTTTACAAAATGTGACAACAATACCCTTTTTCTGTGGTGGCACCTCATTATCCACCAGTTCGTAATCTTCTCCTCCGACCAATGGGGCACTTTCTCCATGAATTTGAACATTCGGTCATCAGGGTCTTGCTTTGGATACCACCTTGGGTTGCACTCAGCCTCCATGATGTGAAAATCGTGCCACGGTGGGAAGGAGAACATCTTTTCGATGTGCCATTCGAGATCCCGCTCAGAAGGGTTATTACGCTGCTTCTCGATTTTCGGGCAACGGCAGCGGTGGATTTTTTCCTTCACTATCTTTTCTTTGAAGACACCATCTAGGTCATATCTCCACCGTTGGGGTAGGTCAATTAGACCAAACTCATACAGGGTAACCGCAGATGAACGTTTTGCTTATTTTTCGTTACTTTGATGGGGCCAAACTCGATGGGCCAGGGGCAGGTGTGCTGTCTTTTCCGCCCCTTGCCGTATACATCATCTGCAAAGTCGCACTGGCGAGCAACTTCGAGGGCAAATAGGTACTCAGTAGCGTGGTACGACAACAGGAAGGGTTTACCAGAAAATCCAAAAATCCGTACCACTAGCCTCTGTGTTAGCCGAAAAATGTCTCCGAGCTCTTGGTCTATCACATAATCCTTCATTTATTTCGGCACTCATTCACAGACACCAGTAACGATTTGCAGTGCCCGACCAAGGAGAACTTGGTTGAAGTTGTAATAAGACTCGCGCCTTGACAGGCTTGAAGTCCACTGGTATATCGGGAGCGCCTCGACCTTCTCGTTAGTGCAACTCTTGTCAATGAAGGCAAAGCGAGGGTGTGAATGCAGCTGGTGGAAGAAGTACCACACCAGAAATGAGCAGCTTTGGAACACCATGGTCTCTTTCTGCATCCCGCATAGTTGGAGGTGCAGCTGTCGGGACACCCAATCGGCCTAGTCGAAGAAGATGGGCTTTATCCCTCGTGATGCAGCATTAGCAGCGTAGAATTCCCCGTGGGATACGCATTCGGCAACGGTCTCCTGCCAGGCATTTACCTGGCGTCTGAGGCTTGGCCAGTAATCCATGCCAGCATGGAGAAAAGCTCGGAGTTCTTGAATCTCCGCAAGGACATAGGGAGCTGCGGCAAGGCCCCGGGTGCAAGTGTCTCTGTGTAATGGGCCTCCATAAAACGCCTCATCTGTGGCGAGTTGGTGTATCTACTCTCTGCTCCTTGGTATTAATTTTCCGGACAATGACTTGACCAGAAGGTTGCCGCCCACAGGCAAAGGCCGTGCGAATTTTATTAGCATAAATGGAGAACAGTCTGTTTCCCTTTGGATCCTTCACAGATCTATTCTGAGGGTCCTAGGGTTGGGCGATTGCATAGACAAACTCCGCGTAGGCGTGCACATGTGTGCACAAGTACCAGTATAGGAGGGAGTGATAGGCAACTGCTCGATTGTTCACTTCAGACACCTTAGCTTTCATTTGGTCAATGACTATGCGCACCTTCTCTATACTGGTCCTGGTGAGGACACAGTCCCGAATTTTACTCAGCTTGTCTTCATGTGGGGGCGGCAGGGGCTTTTCTTTTTTTTCTTTTACCCGCCCCTGTTCGCCCTCTGTAGATTTCGGGGCCATCTCTTTTTTCTTCTTGGGATCTCCCTTCTTGCCCATTTTATGTGGTGAAATCCTCGAGCGCTCTGCGGATGACAAAGTTCAGGTACAACTTGTCCTGAGAGTGCTTCAGAAACAATTCGCTCGTGCCCAGATAGAACAGCGCTTCACTGACGTTCAACAATGGTGGATTGTGCAACAATTGCTCTCTGGCATTCAACAATGGTGGATTGTGCAACAAATTCAGGGTTCTAAAAGGCGTATCCATTGGGCAACGTGACTTATTATAGACCCGACATTCATGCATTGATGTGTCCTGCGTAGAGTTAATGCCCGAGTCAATTTGGGGGCGCCGCAAAAGATCTTCTACGCGGATCCCAACTCCAACTACCAAAGTTGGGGCGCAATCATCCTTGAAGAGCGTGAAACGCCTTGGTAGAGTGCCCGCGGTGTTTAGGGAAAATAGCCCAGCATGGGAATCCGGGGATGGGGTTGGCAATGACCAGCTTGGGATGGGCGCAATCACCCTTGAGTTGTGCATCGTGGAGTGTGCGCTCGTCCTGGGCGCACTTCTCTGTGTGCGCCTGCCTTGGGCGCATTCCTTGGGGTGCGCCTGGACTTCGGCGCACTTCCTGAGGTGCGCCCAGCCTAGGTGCATTGCTCCGTGTGCGCCCGGACTTGGGCGCATTGCCTGAGGTGCGCCCGGCCTGTGCGCATTGATCCATGTGCGCCCGGCCTTGGGTGCACTGCCTAAGGTGTGCTCGGCCTGGGCGCACTGCTCCATGTGCGCTCGACCTTGGGCGCACTGCTCCATATGCGATCGGCCTGGGCGCACTGCTCCATATGCGCTCGGCCTGGGCGCACTGCTTGAGGTGCGCCCGACCTAGGCGCATTGCTCCATGTGTGCCCGGCCTTGGGTGCATTGTCTGAGGTGCACCGGCCTAGGCGCACTGCTCCGTGTGCGCTTGACCTTGGGCGTACTCCTTGAGGTGTGCCCGACCTGGGCGCACTGCTCTATGTGCGCTCAACCTTGGGCACACTCCTTGAGGTGCGGCCGGCTTGGGCGCACTGCTCCGTGTGCGTCCGACCTTGGCGCACTGCCTGAGGTACGCCCGGCTTGGGCGCATTGCTCCATGTGCACCCGACCTTGGGCGCTCCTGTAATATTGAATAGATCGCTTCTGCTAGATGAGCCTCCCTTGACCTCGAATGGCGAGGGGCCCCGAGCCGGCGTGGAGTTGTGCTTGACCCGCTTGGAACTACCATTTGCCCTGCTGTACACAGCTTAACGGAACAAAATTAAAGGAAGTGCGCCCATCGGAATCCTCTTGCTAGTTAGGGCCCTGGCCTTGAGAATTGCAATTCTGCTAATGCGGGAAGGAGCAAAAGGACACTAGGAATAGAAAACTGGAATGCATAAGGGAAAATACAGATAATATATACAACTGTACAAGAAAATTTTGTACTACCCCTCACTGGTAGTACGCCTTCAGGTGAAGGCCATTAACTGATAATGACAAAGCAAACCCATTCAGGTCTTCCAGTGCGAAAGAGTTTACCGAGTGGACTCGGGAGATTCGAAATGGACCCTCCCAAAATGCGTCAAACTTATCATGATTGCCTGGCTTGGACTTTTTCTCATTCCATTTTAGCACTAAGTCCCCGGCCTGAAAAGTGCAATTGGAGGTCCTTTTGCCAAACGAATTTTTCGTGGCAACGACATGCTTCATGAAAGCCTCATAGGCTTTCTCCCTTTCCTCTTCCAACTGCAATAGTTGGGCAATTCTGATGCTAACTGGATCGAACTCTTCACCCTCGCTGTCCAAAGATCGGAGAGACTGCAGCGCCAACAACTCGATATGCGCAGGAAGCACTGCTTCCTTCCCATACACCAGGGAATACGAGGATGTCTTGATGGACTTCTTGATAGAAATTCGGTCAGCCCATAGCGCGAAATCTAAGTGCAGGTGCCAAGTCCGCTTATTGTCTTCCAACGTCTTCTTGAGGATCCAGAGCAAGTTTTTATTAGTAGACTCCGCCAACCATTGCCCTGCGGGTAATAATTTGATGAAGTCTTCAGATAAATACCGTACTTGCTAGCGAACGCGCACATCTTGGCCCCAATGAAATGGGAACCATTATCCGTCATTATGGCGTCCGGTATTCCGAAACAGGTTATGAGTCCTTCTAGAAAAGCGATAACCACATCCTGATTTGCCCGCTTGGTTGGCACTGCTTCCGCCCATCGGGTGAAATAATTCGTGGCTGTCAAGATATATTTGTGCCCTGTTGAAGAATTAGGCTCAATTGTCCCGATGAAGTCTAAACCCCATTGCTGAAATGGGGCCTCGACCTGAATCGGGTGCAGAGGCAACAAAGCATTCTTGACGCGGCCATCATATCTTTGACACTTATCACATTTCTGGCTTACACTAAAGGAATCGGAAAAAATGGTTGGCCAATAATAGCCCGTCCTTATTATTTTTAAAACCATCAGCCTTTCGGCGAGATGGCTCCTAGACATCCCAAAATGGAATTCATCTAGGATTTTTTGTTTTTCTGTCCCATTGACACACCTCAGGAGGACGTCGTCGATATTTCGGTGAAACAACCCCTCGGGTAGCAATACATATCTGTAAGCCTGAAGGCTGAAACGCCTTCTCTGTGAAGAGTCAAGGCTGGAAGGGCACTGTCCAGTGCTGAAGTACTCTACCAGGTGTTCAGTCCAATCTTTGTCATCTGCTGATTGATTCGCCAGATTACATTGCGGCAACGAATCTTCCCATTGGCAAGCTGTTACCTCAGCTGCGACGCTCTTGGCAAGCTCTAGGCATAGGGCCCGACCATGGACTAGCTTTGGGGCCGAACGTCTATATCAAACTCTTGGATCTTTGAGATCCATCCTGCCCTTCTGTTACCGAGCTCCCCTTGACTGATGAAGGTCTGGACGTTCGGGTGCACCACATACACTATCGTCTTGCTCTGCGAGACGAAATGACGAAACTTCTTCAGTGCACGCATCACCGCATGCACTTGAATTTCAATAAAATTGTGCTTTTCCTCATGCGAGAGGATTACTTGACTGAGGAATGCTATAGGCCGCTCGTCTCCATCTTCATTCTTCTGGGTGAGCACGGCCGCATAGCTTTCTGGTTCCCCGACCGCATATAAAATGAAGTCCTTGGAATAATCGGGGTTAACCAGAACATCCTTTCATATCCTTTCAAATCGCGGTAGCTCCACGCAACGATATTTGGGTATTCTCTGCAAAGGGTCCTGATCTGCTCAATTTCTTGCGGTGTGCATTTAGTTCCGACTTTGATCGTCTTCTCGGACTCCAGGTCTAATTCTTGATATTCTTTCACATCCACTTTAATTTTGTGGGGCAGGGCCCTGTCATCTTGATCAAACAAACTTTCAAGCGTTATCAGACCCTTGGGGAGGTGGTTGTTCTTTAGCTAGATGAGACCCTCATACTCTTCGTCATTGAGGGTTCTATCTTCAATGTTTCCAACCTCATCAATCAAAAAATTGACGATCTGCTTGTCATTGTCAAAGACTTGCCAATGGATATTTTTTTCTGACACCAAGGGTCTGTGGATAACCTTAACTGTTTTCGGCCTTTGCATTAGATTCTCGGCTGGGGAGTATCTTGCTCCGATGGACGCCAAAACGTCAGCATGCTTATTCCGCTCTCGCGAAGTAGATTGAATGTTGAGAGCCGAGAAGGACACTAGCAGATCCCATACCTTGTTACGGTATGCTTTGAGGTAGTGCTGCTTAGCAACACATTTATTTGTCACTTGGTTATAGATTAATTCAGAATCCCTGAATATCTGTAACTGCTTTATTCCTAGCTTTTCCGCCTTTCGTAACCCAAACACAGGGCTTCATACTCGGCGGCGTTATTTGTACAGCTCCAAACGAGTCTGTACGAGTACGTTTTCTGGATTCCAGAAGGGGAGATGAGGACAACCTGCCCCGGTGCCGTTCTTGCATCGGGCGGCGTCAAAGAAGAGCTTCCATAGTTGGTCATCCATAGGGTCAGCGTCACTCGGTACTTTGGCCTTTCCAGGCTTGGTAATCGAGTAACACCCGATGTCCGATTCTATCATAGCGTTAAAATCACGCATAGAGAACTCGTCCTCTATGTGTAGCTCGTCAAGGGCTTCCTCCATTAGTCCCACTTCTTCTCCTACCTCTCCTGCCCCGTGAATGATGTTGACTTAGTCCATGGTTTTCTCCGCATCCTGGATCTTCTCAATGAGGAAGGTGGAGGGCTTCTCATTATAGATTTTGACATTCTTCCCCTTGAAGGGGACCTCTAGGTGCGAATAATCGAGAGACAGATAGCCTCCAAGCTTGGTAGTGAATTCCCTTGATAAGCACATGCTAAAATAGGGCTCCAGGTCGACTACCACAACTTCTTGGATTACCGTAATCTGCGGCATCTTGTGCAGCATGATAGGGATGCCCTTGATGACCCCTACGGTCCTAACTGGAGTTCCGTCCAGCTGAAGCACTCCAGGACTGCTCCTGGTGTACTCCATGCCCATAAATTCGCATACTGCTTTGGGCATGACGGTGGTGGCAACGCCAGAATAAATCATGCAATTATGTACAATCCACCCCTCCATCCTGAGGGATAAGTAAAACGGTGGCGACCTGTTCTTCCCCATGGCGGAGGTGGTCAGTGGTTGTGCCAAGACAGTCTGAGTCAGTCTCCCCTTGCACTTGACGGACTTGATGCAGTAGGTCAACTTGGCCAGGCAATTGGAGCGCGTCAAAGAGGCTTACCTTAGCGGGAATTTACCTTAGTTCTTCGACAACATTGTATGCTCCAGCATCGAACTCCCCTTTGTCTTTGGTGGTATCGTATCGGGTCTGGTACTATTGCGTTGTTTCCACTCCGACGTTTGGTGATTGAGGGGTATCGTAACTTCTCTCTCGCCCAATATCTTGCTTCCTCTATGGGCTGAGAGGTAGAAGCTTGCGGCTGAGGGGCTCCCGTTCTTGCCCTTGGAGGCAGGTAGTTTCTCAACCAACATTGTCTGTAGGCCCTCCGGCCTGAAATGGCTCTCTCCCTGATGGCATGGCTGCTTTATCACTTGGCAGCGTAGGATCGGCAGGCACCTTGAGCGGTTCCATATGAATCGGGTCAACTTCAATCGGCTTTTTGCCTGCCTTCATTAGAACGAAAACCTGTTCGACAGGAGGAATCATATAATTACGGTCAACTTCCCTTATCATATTTACCTGCCCGCCGGATCCATTGTCTAAGAGTGTTTGCACATAGTTCTGATGGACCATGCAGGCCTCTTCGTTATGCGGGTCATTGCAGGTGGAGCACCAGCTGGCCCTGCCAGACGTACTTGCCTCATCGTACTCCAACATTGCAGAGTTCCTTTCTTGAGGTCTTCTGGCGGGAGCAGCTTGGTCTCTGGTGATTTGGGACGGAGGTCTTCATGGTGGATAGTTTTTGATCTCGAAATTGGCTTTTCCTCATGACACCATATCATTCGCCATATTCTTCATAAACCCGTATATATCTCGTAGCTCCTTGGCTTGTTTCGGAATTAGCGATGCGTGAGCCGGAGGCATTGGTAACGGTAACGGTGCTAATGGTGCAGGCAATGTAGGGTACCGAGGAGGCGCAGGCAGCTGCGGGACCGTAGGAGTCGGATACTACGGCATTGGTACCTGAGGCTACGGAGTGGGCATTGCCTGATTTTGTGGGCTATGCACCCATGGTTGACTGGGGTATGCCGAAGGTGCAGATGAACCAAATGCACTTGGGTACATGTTCTGAGGGAAATCAGGGTAAGTTGGAGTCGTCGACTTGGGAGGCATCCTCCCGATAGCTATCAGGTCAGCTTTTGCCTTTTGTACCTGTTGGTACAGCTCAGGGAACGTTTTGACATTAGGTTGTCGAATGTTCATACTAATGTCCGAATGAAACGCTCTCAAGTAATAGAATGCTGCCTGCTCAGAGGTTGGGCCGAAGCCCGTCAGTGACTCTTAGCCAGGTTTGAGCAAACCTGACGTTGAAGTCAACTATTTCTTCCTTGGGATGCCTTTGTATGCCGGTGAATTGGTGCAACAGAGAGAAAGGGTTTGCTTGTTCATTGAAGCCCTTTACCAACTGCTCCGCCAGTTGATCCCATGAAGTGATGTTGCCGGCCAGGAGCGACCGGTACCAGTAGAGGAGCTTACCTCTTAATGAGAGAACCAACAACTTCACCATAACATCCTCATTGGTAATCTGGTGAATAGTTGCCAACCCCACGATGTCTTGAATATGCTCGGTCGCTGTCTTTCTTGTACTGTCGTAGGTGGGTAAAGATTTCAAGACTGCGGGTGGTATTGTATGTTGAGCCCCTAAATTCAGGGGGCCTGTATGATCCCAGACTGCAAATTGCCTGGCGGGAGCTGGCTGTGCCATCTGGGGTGGCGGATTTGCTTGGAATGGTGGTTGGAGCGATTGAGCCAGAACAATGGGAACACTTGGGGCACCCTAATCAACGTTAGGTGGAACTTCAGTATGCTGATGATCCGAAGAATTAGGCGGAACTGGGGGCAAGCTAGTTGCTGTGCTGTCGGGAGTTGGATTCCGTGTAGCAACAGTAGCTTCCTACGAGGATGTCTTGTCCAGTGGGATATTTGGCCTGACCACTCTAGGACGCTCCCCAAAAGCATCAATGTCAAGTTCGTAGAACTCGGCTTCTTCTTCTGAGTTTCTAACCTGTCACCTCGTACGCATGAAGGCATGATCTTTTAAGCTGGTCTGGGAGGCTTGGAGGTGTCGGAGTTTGTATGAGTCGTTAGATATTCAGATTTTTCAGTAGTAAGACGAACATCAACTTCTTAGTACTGCTTTTGCAGTGGAACGTTTGGGTCCTACCGGGTGTGCTAGAAACTGTTGGTCAGAGATCTGCCTTAGGTAAGGATTTGGTTATTTAGTGCGCCTTAGACCCGGCCAACATTGAAAGGCCGAGAGGAAGAAATGCCTCCCGTGCCGATCTCCAGAGAGGGGCTGGTTCCCTTGCTATTCTAACTAGGGGTTTTGAGATTAAGGAACTGAAAGGAATAGTAAATGACTGAAAGGGATGGGAAATATGGCCATAGGCCAGATAGAACAGGGGTGATGGACTAACAACACAATAACTCTATTGCATTCTGAACTAAATAGCCCTCAAATACAGACAATTAACATAAATTAAACTAGAACATCTAGCATGCATAATCTCCAAGGCTACTCCAGAGTTCCTACCTTATCAGAAACTAAATCCAGATAATAGAATTCAAGTTTACAGTTAAAGCACGGAATGATAGAACACTAGCAATAGAAGACATACACATGAGAATAGAAGTCCAGGTTTAGAGCCAAACATCAGCTGTATTGATAGCAGAATTCAGGTTTTTATTTAGCCTCTAGCAAACATCCATCATTTTACAATAAAAGAGCGGGCTTATATAGAGAATTCTGCCGCTTGAGCAATAAATGTTGATTAACAAAATATGGCGGTGGAAGCCAAGATAAGGATTATAAGAGAGTACAGTCACAAAGTATTAAACAGGCATGGCAGGGATTGGTGACTTCTCAAAATGCCGTTGAAACCCTTCAATGCCCTGATAGACTCAGCTCGCTGGCGCTGCATCCTCACTCGCTGGGACCGCTTCCGTGGAAGATATGCTTGAAATCCCGGAACGTTTAGTCTGGAAGCTTCTCAGAATGGCTGCGCCTGGTCGGATAAGGATGCACTTTAAGTTGTTGAGGTGGAATGCTTCTGGGTGAGACCGGCGCAAGAGTCGGAAAGTCAATAGACAGGGCTCGGTGAGAGGGCGCGCAATAGCCTTAGTGTGAGAAAAGGTGTGCCTGGGTCGGGCGCACTACCAACTGTGTGCCTGGGTTGGGCGCACTCTGAACTGTGCGCCTGGGTCGGGCGCACTCTGAACTGTGCGCCTGGGTCGGGCGCACTCTGAACTGTGCGCCTGGGCTGGGCGCTCTTAGTCATTTATCGCATGCCGGTTTCGGTCCTTAGAACAATCGCACTGGGGTACTTGGCACACAAACACCATTGCCGCTTAAGGGAAGATTTTCCTGCAAAGTCAGTACACAGAAACAACTGCATATTGCTTCAGGGCTGTAGAAGGGTTTTGACAGTAAACTTAGGAGAAAGAGAAAAACATTCGAGTACTGAGAAAAGGGTTTCTAGGGAACAAAAATTACTGGAAAGCTAATTATACACCATGTTGCAGAAATGGCAACATGTCTAGAGTAAAGTCAGTGAACCTATCTTTACGAAAAGTAATGTGCCTTGTAGCACCAGAATCAATCACCCAAACATTACCTGTTTTATGAGATTTAGTATTGATGTTGAAGACCTTTGTGACATCTTCGTTGGAAGGAGGAGCTTCAAACTTCTTTTTATCTTTTTGTTTCTTCCAACATGTCTTTTCAAGATGACCTTTCTTTTTGCAGTAATTACACATCATGTCCCTTTTTGGCTTAGAATCATTAGTGCTTTGAGTGATAGGTTTAGAACTCTTTTGATAGTTCTTTTTAGAGTGAGAAGCAAAAGCCATACTACTGCTACCAATATAGTTATTAATCCGCTGTTCTTCATGCAAGAGCAGTCCAGCCAATTCCTCAAAAGTGAGAGGTTGGACTTGCTCAGCAAGGCACAAATTGGTAACAAATATATGATAACCTTCATGAAGGCTATTTAAGGTTATGCTTACTAACTCTCTATCCTCTACTTTTTCTCCTACTGCAATTAATTGATCCTTAATCTCCTTAAGCTGTTGTAGATGAGTAGAGATTGGATCAGAATCTGTCATTTTAAATGAGTACATTTGATTTCTCAAATATAGTACTCTGGTCTCATTTTTTGTCTCATAAAGATCTTTCGATGCCTTCCATGCATCTGCTGAAGTGAGCTTTCCTTGCAGATGAGTGATCAAGTCATCAGTAACAGACAATCCAATGATTGCCAAGGCTTCTTGATCATGTCCTTCCCAATTTGCTATTAAATCAGCAGGACCCGTAGGTTTGACTTCTCTTCCATCAACAATTTTTATGACCTTTTTCAAGGTTAAAATGTTGAGGATCTTAAATTTCCATATTACATAATTTTTCCCATTCAATTTATGATAATCCGGTAAAATGTAACCAGAAATACTCATATTTGACATGGTTAAGAAAAAATAAATCTAGAAATTTGAACAAATAAAGTTTAAAAACTTTGGGTGCTTTAACAAGCACAGAGAGAAAATCAGCGGGAGAATAAGAACAAATAACAGCCAGCAGACAACCAACCTGAACGTATGAACCAGCAATGTAACCACGACCCACACGCCAACAAAAAGAGACAGGTCCAGTTAGAACAAACTAACACAGCCAGGTACAGTTAGAACAAACTAGCACAGCCAGGTACAGTCAGAATAAACTAGCACAGCTAGGTACAGTCAGAACAAACTAGTACAGCCAGGTACAAGAAGCCTGATTATCAAAATTCCAATTTGGTTTCTGGTACCAAAATTTTTCCTATTCAAGGAATCTGGAATTGATTTATAACCTGCTCTAATACCATGTAGAAATTTCGAATGCAGAAAATGAAATTTATATTCAACAAGGAGAGGTCACATATTAATAGGTGTGAAATAAACACTTTTTCACCAACCTATAGAAAGCAATTCAAACACACTCACTCTAGGAAATCTGATCCTATCTGAGAAAGAAAGCAAAGACTGTAAAGTCTAATCTCAAAAAGAGAGAGAGAAGACAAATTGACTTAGCCTACCTTGCCTACATAGTTTGACTATAATGATTTTAAAACATTATTTCTAACATCTGGTCTTCCTTCCCAAATATCCACGCGTGGTTGCTCTGGTGCCAAACTCCTTTCTTCTGTAGTCGTTGGCAAACTCCTCTCCGTTGGCTCAGGTATTACCATCCGCTCTTCGTTTCTTTGTGCACTTGCTATGTTAGCCTCTTCCGTTATGTGAATATTCTCCTCGACTATTTGATCTTGCACCTCATTCTCCGTTGTCAACAACAATGTTTGCCACCTTTCTCTTTCGGCTCTCGGACTCTCATCGTCCAAGGGATTCCACACCCTCTCCACTTCTAGTTGCATAAACTCGTCTCTACTTTGTACTCCTTGATTAGCTAGTCTTGCACTTCTCACTAGTTGCTTTGCAGTTTGTGTTTGATTTCGTCGTCGTCGTCCTTGCAACCTTGAATCTGTCATTCACCTCTTTGTTTGTCACGCTCACTCCTTATCGACCCGAACTTGCTCTAGGCAACGACCCAAGATGAGGGAATGACAATTAGTGGAAGGAGAAATGGCAATGTTTCCTAGAAGACTGTACTAATGACGACATGACTCAAATGACAACAACACAACTTAGACGACGGTGATCTAATGACGACCAATATGATGGTCAAGCTTTAGATGGCAGCTCCGCATGACGACATCTTCATGACGACATCAGATTTGACGACATCCAACATGATGAATCTGACATGATGTCATCAACATGATGATATCTGACGACACTTAGCATGACGACATGACGACACTTAGCATAACGGCATTTGACATGACGACATGGAAGTTTGTCCTAATGTTGGTTGTTGGGTTGACGACGTTGGTCTTGTATGTTGACAATCCAACATCGACACTAATTCTCTATGACGGTGTCGGTTGCTGGATGTCTACAACTTCTGCTCTCTTGTCTGAAGGTGTCTTGGATCCGATCTCTGTCTAAGCGGTTCTACCTGCAACACTTACAACATGGAAACACAAATCTAACATAACACCAACATCATGCAAAGACACAATTTGGCAACAAGTGAATGATCTTGCATTATCAATGGCATCTCATACAATTTACAGTCTGACTGCAACAATGCTACGCCCAGCCTTACGCTGTGATAGTCTAGCGTCTCTCTCTCGTACATAGACTTGCTTATGAATGGAATGCTAGATTGAATTGTAAGGGGTCTATTTATACCTTAGCCCTGGTAGTTATCAAAACTACTTCAAGGTGACGTGACAAAACTACCTGAACTTCCTATCCTAAACAGCCTTAATCAAACCAATAATTAACATAATTGTTAATCTTTTACAATGACGGCTGTATTTGCATTTCGTCTGAATTTCCTTTACATTTCATTTAGACATGATTCCTTTACATTTCATTTAGACCACATTTCCATTACATTTCATTTTATTGCAAAATGTGTAGACCTTTTTACAAACACTTTCACTTTTTCTTTGTGCTGCTGTCTACAGCTTGCATTGTATGCGAATGGGAGAAATGAATGGACTCAAGCACAAGTTGATTAGCATATTCATTGACATCGACGACGTTTAAATCATCACCTTTAGTCAAAGGGCAGACAATACCTCCTAGGCCTACAACTTTGATGGCTTTTAATAATCAGCATAGCCTTTGGAAGAATGACACAGGCCTTGGATGATTTTAATGTGCAACCTAGGTTGAATCTGATCTTCTAAAATTTCCACATCACTTCTCTTGCATTGAAGTCTGCAACCAGATTTTCCTCACATGTAGTACATTTCGTGACCCTCATAATTTGGGTGTAGTTCTTATGGGCTGATTGCAATGCTCCTTGTCTGGGATATGACCCTTCCATGTTTCATACCATTTTGTGAATGAAGACAACTTTTTTGAATAGCAGACAATGAGGCTGCTGTTGCAGGTGGGAGTCTATTTTTTTGTCCTTTCTTTTGCAAATCAATGTTGATTCCCACACTAGTTTTGTTTTCTACAACTGCAGCAACAATCATTGTATGGACCTGTGTTCCATGCAACTTTCAGGATGGGGATGGCACAGTATGTCTGGACAAGTCTTTGGGATGGCAGGGATTTGGCCCCAAAATACGGGATGGGGCAGGATGGCTGGGGATTGGCTTATATAAGTATATTCAAAATATAAATTTAAACCCCAAATTGAGCTTTTTAAGCAGAAATTATAAGTATGTAGCCTACCATATATATGCACTCCCACAATTGGACCATCGATAGAGATTGGATCCCCTGTGAAGAATTTCTCATAAGGAACACATATGTGCCCTCAACCCCACAGTGAAGGCATTGAAGACGAAGTCCACACCCAAAATTTATTGTTGTCTGTTGCAAACAAATTCTAAAAGGACATAAAGAGACTATAAAGGCTTATAAAGGAGAAAGAGACTAGAAAGGCACTCATACCTGCCAGTGACAGTGAACCAATGCCGCAGACTCTCCAAATCAGACTTCACTCATCCTAGGTGATGTTTGATGAGAATTGCCACAGTTGAATTTAGGTAAGAATCTTCTCATTCCTAGATTGCTATATAATTAAACTCATTTAACTAATGACCAATATGCTTCGGAAGAGAAATTGTAACTCCATCAAGGGAAAGCATCTGAATTTCTTTGCCTAATTGTCTTACCTGACATTTACAGTCAAAGGCAGGGAACTGTGCTTTGCACAAGAACTTGTAAGTTTGCAATTTGTTTCTTGCCAATTACAGTTAAATGATTTCGGATTGCATATCAGCTTTTTTTAACTGCAACTGAACTTCAGGGTTATTGCTACTGAACTTCTTCTAATTGTGCCTGGTCCTTCTTGCTTTTTGATCGCTTCAGGGTTATTGCTATTGAACTAATTCCAATTGCACTTGCTTTCTCTTGATTTTTTTATTCGCTTTAGTTCTCTATGTATTGCATTATCCTCTGCGTATAGTCTAACATTGAATGCATGTACTTGAAAAAAACTTGTAGAAAGGATGTATGCTTTCAACAATAAGTTAGGATCCTCCAAAAGGCATATAATACCTAGACATTTTTGTTTCCTACGTCATAAATAGCTTTATGTGTATTTGAGGGGAAAAAGTTTTGAGTTGCAAGCAAAATATTGCAAGCCTAGTTCCTGGTAAAAACATTGTGAAATGCTAAGATTCCAGATCTTGTTCATATGATACAGTTGTAGTATTTTACAATTTTTTTGGTCATGTTTGGTGATATTTGCAATTTCTCATTTATCTAATAATAATTTACATGTTTTATGCATGCAGATTATAACATCCTTCTATCAACATCTTACCGTCCAGAGAAGGGTATGCATCTTATCCTCGTCATTTCTTCTGAAGAATTTCTGGATTTGAAGAGAGAATGTTGATTTGAAGAGAGAATGTTTTGGTTCTATCGACATCTTGTCATTTAAAGAAAGGAATGCTTTAGTTACCCCTTTTAAGTTTCATCTGGACCATTTTTAATCCGTCACACTGTCAAACAGTTGCTTTGTGATCTTCTTGGTTAAGAACAAATTTAACCAGTTAAGTGCATATATTTCTGGTAAGTGTGGGAGGGTATAACAATCAACCAAGTTGATGCAGCAGAAATCAGTCACAGAGGGTCAAATTCGATCAGATAAGTCTTGGTCAATGGTTTGGTCTTGGTAATTAGTGCTATCATCAGCTGTATGATCTAGCTCCTAATTCCTTTTATCCTCCATGTCAGTGCAGGTCAAGGGAGAGAGAAAATCTATAAATGTTGCACTTGAAGTGACATTAGGTGAAGGGATGCATAACTATTTCAATCATTAACTAATAATGGCTTGGTTGCTTTAACTAATATCATTAATTGTGATCCAGGCATGTAACCTTTTTGGAATATGGCTTTATGTCAAAAATGCCTGAAAATCTATTTTTTTATCCTAACCACACTGTTAGGGGCATAACTTTGTGTTCAGGACTCTGTTTTGGTCCATTCAAGAAGTGTTGGAAAGATTAGAGGGAGAACAACAATTTCAGTAGGCAACTGTCACAGATAGAGTTGCCAGCAACCTTGTGGAAAAAACACTTTGGAGGCCCTAAAAAATGCAAAACAAAATATTTACTAAAAATAGTAATTTTCTATTTTTAGATTTCGTAGCCAAAATGCATCTCTAGCCATGTTGACACATCAGTAAAAGACAAAACACAAAAGGACAAGTCATATGTATGTAATTTTCTTTTAATATGCACTTTGTAACTCATGGAAGGTGAATCACCACATTTGCATATGGGTGACCTTCTAACTCATGGAAGATGAAACACCACATTTCCATATGGGTGACCTTCCAAATTCAATATGGTGGATTTTCCTCACACCAATTATTGTGTAAAGAGAGATGGACCCCTGACTGCAAAAAGCATGAATGATGCAATGTTATAGTCTCACATCTCTTCTTAGGGATTGCTTGCATTGTACTCTGTTTTCTGAGCAATAAAATCATTATTCTATTTTGTTGATATATTTTTGTGTTCTGGTTTGTTATTTCTAAATTGCACTCTTTCTTGATTTTCCTTAACTTGATATTCTTAGTATCGTATCACATTGATCAGTAATGGAAAATAATGCCATGTTGGCCTTGGAGTAATTAAGAAGAGATAGACAATTGTCGCTTTTAAGGTTTTTAATGGAATATACATATGTTATATACCATTCAAGAGGTTTCAAACTAAAAACGCATGCTCACATGTAGTATATTTCCTTCATGAATTTTAAATATTCAAAATATTTCTTTCAAATCAATGTTTCTCATTCTGTGTTGTGGTATTAGTGAGTCATGATATCATAATAATGCCCTTCATGATGCCATTTTAAGTTCTCACAAAGTCCTCACTCCTATTTTTTTTTAAGCTTCCTTTCATAAGTTCGAAACTCACTTGATGAGGTGTAGGCCCGTTAAGGCTGTGATAATAGGCCTTCTCCTCCTGCAGATCTTCAATTCCTTGATTACCTTATTGAAGTTCAGTTAAGACAGCAAACTCAGAACATTGAACAAGGTTAAAATTGAATATCTTGTTCTTGCTCTTATATTTTTTCAATTACGTGCAAGCATCTTGTATCTAATTCTTTTCTCATTTAGTCAAGACACAAGGAGAAGAACCAATTAGAGTGCAAGATAACCTGGCTTAGCATGGTGATTTTTTACGTTCTCCATGAGGTTGGGTGTCAAGAATAGGGACTGAATAGGTCATATTGTAGTTTTCCTCGAAAAGAATTTTGAAGCACAAGTTGATTGCTTGAAGGGATTGGAGTTGCCATAAACTGACTTTTTTAATGAGTAGTAGTGATTATATGTATTAGCTTACAAACATATGGTTGTTGGCTCATCAAATGCAATAATTGCAATATGTTAAAGTCCTGCATCTCAATGATTGTAATGACTTGGAAGGTGCAATTTGTCATCTATAGGATTCTAATCAACACATTAAAAGCCACTGATATTACATTAAAGTAGTATTCTTCCAATAATATGACCAGTATTAAGTTCAATTAAATGATGTTAATTAACAGCTTATTTTGGTTATGCTTTGTGATTAAGGTTAAATTGTTAGTGTCAGTTTTTTAATTCTTTTTTTAAATAATAAATTTGTAGATTGTGTATCTTACAAAGTACGTCTTTTGCTTATGTTAGCATTCATTTCAGTCTCATTGACCAACTTTGGCAATTTGTAGACATTTATATAATTTCGTTTTTCATTGTTCTCTTGAAAAGAAACTTCAAATCCTTAAAGAGATGTTTGCTAAACACAATCCTATTTTGATAATGTTTCATACTTTGAGTAATGGTGATTTTGAATATCTTAGCTGGTCTCTTAAAATTTCAAGGGTTCAGCATGATAACTGGATCCTATATTCTGGGCAGAACCAACGCATTCTTCAAAATTTTTTCACTGGATATGAAGATCGTATTTTTTGTAGTTTGTTTTTTCAAGTATGCACATACCATTGAATGCCAAGGTTTCAGTTGGGAAGTTCTGCAACATATATCATGTAAAGGGTTAATTTCTTCAACCGATCAGCTCAAGTGGCTATGTTCATGATATAGTTACTTCAATCCAAATTAGGCTTTTTATTTGTGAAGTCTCCTCTTGGACCAGGAGTGTAGATTTACAAGATATAGTACAAGTGGATGAACAAAATTGTTAAAGTAAATTTTCATGAAGCCCTCTAAGATTTTAAATACAATCAGATATTTTATTAACAAATTTCTGAATGGTATCTGCAGGTTAGGAATCCCTTTGAAGAAGATTCTGTTGTTGGAATTACAAACTACATTGACCTGGGATTTGAATTTCATTCAAGGTAAACGACAAAACTTAAGGTTCTAGTACTTGAATTTGGCACATTCTTGATGCAACAACATAATCTGGAATTTTCATTTTATTAATATGGGGAACTTATTTCAGAATCAATGGAGAAAATTCGAATGTGAATCAAGGAGAATCCAACGTTCAGTTTGCTGCATCCTGGCAAGCCAACAAAAATGTCCTGTTAAAGGTATTTCCTCATGGATTAATAAGTATTTTATCTGTAGGCAAATCATTTTTTTTGTTTAACGTGTAACACCTACTTTTTCTTATGAACAATAAATGAACACATGAAGAGCTCAAGGACCTTAACTGTTGCAGGCAAAATTGGGTTCCTTAAGCTCAGCTGCAGCATTGACGTTCAAATCATGGTGGAAACCATCAGTTGCATTTAGTATTGCATGTGAGTTTCTTGACACTGTACTCATACTTGCACATTAAATTTAAAAAATTTAAAATATTGAGTGTGCACTTCAGTTAGATTTGTATATATATATAAGTACTATAGAAATGATATTGGAGGCACAATAGATTTTGTTATCAAATTAAAAGTGAATGCTGTATGGCTGCTGGATGTTTCATGCTTTAGTTCTTGAGAATCGCAAAAAGCAATTATTTATCTATTTGCCCCATGCACTTTAACTACGGGTTAATAACATCTTTTTAGCTTCTGCTTAATGGATGTGAGTGCTTTGGCCTTCAAATGTCAATACTCTCACAATGATATACATTGAATGTCAATAATGTTTTACTTGCAAAGGGAGATTTGGTTTTGTGAACAAAATTTTGGTAGACCTCCCAAAATATTAACATGTCTTTTATGAAATTCTTCTAATGTACAAATTATTTCCTGTTTGTTTGTTTTTATTGTAGTTGTAAGGGATCATGTTTATGGCAAGTCAAAATGTGGCTTTGGGATTCACATAGACAATCTGAAGGAAGCAAGGTAAGATTTAAATCTTGATTCATACAGACTTGAATTCTATAGAAATTTTTTCCCATTGTTACTGTTGATTCAGTTGTTCACTTTTGAAGTGTCTTGCACATTAGGCACAGCTACAAGTTACATTTATATACAGGCCATATTTTGGAGAATTGCTTTATGTGGTGCACACTGCAAAGTGCAAAACAAAGGTTAATGCACTTAGTTCTAGATCAAACAACAAGAAAGCTCAGAAGTCATATTCTTTGCATTCTTGAAAAAACAGTGATAATGTGTAAGATCAGTAAGCATTTTAATGCCTGTTTTATGAAACATTGATCTTTCGGAAGTGAAATGGTTGACACAAGCAGAAGTTGGCAACTTGTCGACACTTGTGTAGGTTTACCATTAGTGATGTGACATGTGGTTCTTGGTCACTAGTGGGTTGAAAAAGAATGTAAAAAGCTTTCAAAGGTTTAGAGGATGCTGTACAGAGGCACACCAAGTCACATTATTCATAGAGAGATGAAACATCCACCAATGGCTAGTCGCACTTCAGCAATGGACACTATTCTAGACCAGTTTAGAGGCACTAAGAAGCACGGGTATAAACATGTGCAAATCATGGAATTTGATGTTTTTGAAAGTGAGTTAGGTTTATTGGCTGTCTGCACTCCCATTGGCAAATTTTGGAGCTTTAAAGGCTCAAAAATACCTAAGGTTACTGGGTGCGCGGGTGCAGCCCTCGCCAAAAACAGGGTTCACAGGGTGCAGCTATTTTGTAATTTAAAAAAATATATTTATATATGTATTTTTTATCAAAAAAAAAAAAAATTTATACCCTGTCCATCAAATAGACAGTGACATCATTCCATTAAGTATTTGCCTTTAACAACCTACTGAGAACATCGTATGGGTGTGGGTGAGAGTCATCGCTAAATCAAATGTGCAGAGTCAATAGTTTGGTAGAATTTAAATGGAAGATATGAACTATAAAAAAATAAAGGGTTTGAATTTCACAACAGTGTTTTCTTCTTAATCTAAAGTGTCTGTATGCCTATTTAAGGGGGAAAATATTAACAGGGAGGAGCTGAAATCGGAAGATATGGAACGTAAGACTGAAGTTATAATGACCTCTTCATAGAGCAAGAGGCACTCCATCCACTGCATGCGAAAAGTTTAGTTCCTTTTAGCTGAACTCGAAATTGAGAGGAACCATCTTTCGAGGACAAGGCTCACGTAACGTTAGATCCTTTTTTTTGAAAAGAAAATTAATTTAATTCTAATTCAGCTCATGTTCTAATGGTTAGCAAATCGCTTAGTACGAAAAAAATACTTTGGAGACGTATATAAATGTCAATGAATATCAATAAACTGAGTTATCCGTACATATATATTAAAAAAGAACACACAAATCTGATTTTATTTATAGCCATATAAAATAGTTACGTTACATTGTTCATGGTTTGAAAAGTAAATATATATATATTTTGAACATTTGTTATATTTTCCGAATGGAATTACAGCTGTTGGCTGGCTCATGCTTGTTTCTTTGGAGACACTATATTCTTTATGTCAGGGTATGTTGAACTTTCTGCGTACTCCTTGAAACGTCATTGGCGTTTCCCTTCCTGTGCATGAATCGTTGTCTCTTAGGCAGTTTGCTCGTGCACTTTATGAACTGCTCTAATGCTGCCCCTCACAAGTTGCTTTGCACTCGGGTGTTTCCTTCTTCGATGCTCTTAGGTTTTCGACGTTCTTTCCTTTCCACGAACGCTTTCTTCTTCAATGCTCTTCAGGCCTTCGATGTTTTTTCTTTCCAATGACGCTTTCTTTTTCGATGTTCTCAGCCTACGGACGTAGCTTTTGTATCTTGCGCTCTTCTTCTTGCTTCTCTTGTGGACGTCCTTCCACTCTTGTCTTGGATTTTGGACAAAGCCTTCTTTGCGGTAGAATCTCGGACTGGTGCTCTAGACAAGTATTTCTCCAACCGTCGTCCTTCTTCAACTCTCTTCCAAACTCCTTGTCAAAGCTTTCCCGTTGATCTTGTATGTTCTTCTACCCCACTTCTAGCATTGTCACTTCTGCATTCTTCCTTCACTCTTTTTTCCTGCAGCACTCCACCTCAGTGTTCTCTTTACCTCATCTCTTTTGCTATTTTCCTTCTCTAATCTTTGCAACCTTTCTCCTCCAATCTCTGCAATTGTCTCTTCCTGTAGCTATTTCACCCAAGGTGGCTATCACGGAGTCCAGTCAATGTGGCTCTAATACCACTGTTAGCAAAATATCACTATGCTTCACAGGTTAAGCAAATCTAGGATATTAATTTCATCAATAATCAAGCATAAATCTTTTTTAATTTTTTTTTAATAAAAGTAGGGTTTTGAAAGGGTTGCCCTTTCCTTTTTACATCAACTTAGTCACATTGAGCTATATAGCCTATTTGGTGCCGCCGAGATTTGAACCTTGGTGTGGGCTACATCATCTATTTGTCCCAACCATTGAACCAAGGCCTCGTTGGCAAAAAAATTTTGAGTTAAAATTGCAGGTTTTTATGAGGGGCCCTGGTCCCCTCATACTGGGGTTGAACTCAGGTTTCTTGGATGAAAACCCAAGGACTTACCACTACGGTATCCCACCCGCGACTTAAATTTTTAGTTAAAACTTAGGTTTTTATAAGGGGTCTTAGTCCCCTCGTATCGGGGTTTGAACTTGGGTCTCCTGAATGAAAACCCAAAGACTTACCACTACGATATCCCTCCCGGGACCAAATTTTGAGTTAAAAATGCGGGTTTTTATGAGGAGTCACAATCCCCTCGTACTAGGGTTTGAACTTGGATCTCCTGAATGAAAACCCAAGGACATACCACTATGATATCCATCACGGGACTCAACATATATCAAATGAACAATAATCTCACATAAATCACACAAAAAGATTTATTGATGAAACTCAAGCAATGCATAAAGCAAAGCTTCTTTGAGTTACATATTACATGGCTTTGTCTCCAATATAAAGATACATGAGACTCTTCACATTACATGACTCTTGACCTTTGCTCCCTTCAAACTCACGGAGATATTAACTCTTCGTGTTCCTCTCTTACATAATATAACATAAAGACAAAGTCTCTCATAATTGCACATAACTCCCTACTTCTAAACTTGACACATCACTCAAATAACTCTCACTTGCTAACTAGACACCTCACACACTTAATTACATGACACATGCTCATACCTACTAACTTGACACATACTTTATACACAAATATTAAACACACTTCCTATTCTAAATATTTACAATGGTGCCAAATAATTTAATACCTCCAACATAATATTAATTTTTAGATCACCTCGTTCTCAAAGTGTCCATGGAGATAACTCGTGAGTTGTAGTGATATCCCATACCTTGATCAAAGATGAACCTAGTCATGCTCCTTATTGAATTGTCGGGCAATGCTCTTACCTCAACGCACTTTGTCAAATACTCTGTGTCGATGATGTAAGTGCTTCTCCATTATTGGCTAGCCTTTAGGGGTTTGATGAAGGCCAAACCCCATCGCTCAACCAACTTTTATAGTTGAGATGGATGTAAAGGCATGGAGTCTCTTCTATAGCTTCCTTGTTCTTTGACATGTGTCACGGGAGATTACAAACTCCCTTGCTTCGTGGAACATGGCGGTCACCAAATTTTAACAAACGAGACCTTTCTTGCTATCATATTTGGTCCCATTTGTCCACCTACTTGTCCTTGATGTGCCTTTAAAACACTATGCACTTCTTTTTCATGCATCTATGCAGTATTAAGTCAGGTCCCATCTTATAGAACGGTCCTCGGTCAATTAACTTCAACAGTATCTTCCTTCTCTTGGTTGTTGATAGGTTTCGTGGTGAGTTGTCTATCATAGGTATGTGTGTGCTCCTCTTGGCTGTCAATAACTCTCTAGGTGAGTTCCTTGTCAATAGGTATGTATGTATGTGCTCATATCAACATAGTCATGCGGTAGTGTGAAATAGATGAGTGTTGGGAAACGTGTCTTGCATCCTACTTGAATGGAACACCTTTCCTCGTGAGGGTATTAAGGGCATGGGATACTTGTGTGATGTTATTAATGAACCTTTGATAGTATCCCACATGGCCCAAAGGAGACTTCAACAAGCTAATGTATGGTTCTTGCATGCTCACGACGACAAGGATCTTGTCATAATCCATCTTTAGCTTGGTTCTATGGATAACATGGCCCAACAACATCTTGTAAGGCATAAGCAACTAGCAGTTCTTGGGCTTGAGCGAAAGGCGAGTATTCATGCACAACAGCTTTGAACTCCTTAACGCCTTTAAGTTTTCCTTTTGTTCACATAGCAACCAATCATCTAGGAATACTTTGAACTTCCTTGATGATATCTATTCAAAAGTATATAGGATGATCCTTAGAACGTCATAAGTGTGTTACACAATCTCAATGGAATTTGGTTGGACATAGATTCTATTCTCCATGATAAAGGTGGTCTTCAATTTTTCCTACGCAATATCGATTTGATTCTAGCTAAAATTGTTTTTTTAAGAAATGAATATATATCATGTATGGCCACTTCTTCCAAGATTTCAATGAAGAGAATGAGAAAAGGATCCTTGGTAGTGACATTCAAACTTATGAACTCTACACAAATCCTGATCTATGTTCTCTCAAGGGCTTTCAGCCAGTATTCTTAACACCATAGGAGTGAAACAGGGATGCCCCCTTTCCCCGACACTTTTTGGGATCTTTATCGACGAGCTTGAGACTTTTATTAGGGAGAACGCTCACCCAAAGGATGGTTGCCTTCTTCACCATGTGCTGATTTCTATTCTCCTCTTTGCTGATGATGTTGTTCTTTTGGCCTCATCTCCTGAGGGGCTTCAGCGTCATTTGAACACTCTTGCCGCTTTTTGTGACTTGAGACAGTTGACGATGAATCTTTCTAAGACCAAGGTTATGGTATTCAATACTACCAAAGAGGCTCTATCCCATCTCCACTTCCTTTTCCAGGGTCAGGAGGTCGAAATCACCACCTCTTATGTGTATTTGGGGGTTCTTTTCACTGGTCCCACTTTTGGTATGAAACCCGTCGCCCAAGTCCGGGTGTGTAAGGGATATGCAACTCTGTCTTCGCTAGAAAGGAATTGCTTCAAAGCACATTTTCAGGATATATTTGTGAAGATGAGGATCTTTGACGCCTTGGTCAAGCCAACTATTACTTATGGGTTAGTGGTTTGGGGCCCTAGTCTTGGCCCGACTGAGTGGTCACGGGTTGAACGAGTCCAAACACTCTTTCTTCGACAATTCATTCGTTGCAAGGGCACAATCCCCTGTTCTATTATTCTAGCAGAGTTTGGGGCTTCTCCTCCCCAGCTTGAGATTATCTTCCTGATTATTGGTTATCTTCACAGGATCTGTACTTTCGGAGATACCCTTAAGGGTTGCAGGGGGTACCCTTACCTCGCCCTTCGCTCCTCGATGGAACTCTCTCCGAGTTCTCGGGGAGGCCGGAGGAGCTAGTATTTTCAGGTTTCTACTCTTCTGGCCAGCATTCAGATACGGATAGACAGGCAACCCCCTTATTCTTTGGTGGTTCTCCCCCCCTATCAACTTAGTAAGGAGAAGATGCTCCACGAGATTTGGAAGGATGTTAGTCTCCAGTACACCAGATGCACATGGATCTCTCTTGTTGCCCCTCTTTCCCCCAAGTTGTCTTTCTACCATGAGCACTTCTTACAGATATAGGAGGGCAAAATAGTTCCACCACAATACCTTCAGCAGCACACAATGCATAGTCTTAGAATCACTATTGGGCAACTCAAGGTGTGTTCTCACCAACTCCGAATTGAGTCAGATCACCATCTTCCAGAGGAGGAGCGAATTTGCTTGTTTTGCTCCTTGGGTGAAGTTGAAACCCTTCATCACTTTATTTTTTGTTGTCCCATTTATTATGAAATCCGAGGTAGGTTTCATTGCCTTTTCAAGGACAACTCTCGATCTGTTTCTGCCTTCTTCAGATACCCGGAACAGCGTTGTCTTGCACTCTTTATTAGGGAGATAACTCAGCTTCGACGACATAAAAGTTCTCCTAATGGATCTCACCCTCCTCAACATCGGCTCATCACAACATACTTCATCAACTCCGATAGACCAGGTGACTTCGATCGAAAACGCCCCACATCATCCAGTTCAAACAGAAGCAAGGTCACTAGACAACGCACCAATAGTTTGTCAGGGTTCCGAACTAGCAATGGGCAGAGACATATCATGGACTTCTTCAGCTCTGGTACTTCGGCCTCGACTGTTAGGAGAGATTAGTTTCTGGCGGGTTCTCAAAGCTTGCCCCTCTTGGGCTGCTCCCTCCCCCCTCCTCTCTCTCCGTTCTTCTTGGCATGCACTCCTCTATGTTGGACTACAACCCTCCCTCCTCCTCTCTCTTTGTTCTTCTTGGCGTGCACTCCTCTCTGTTGGACTACAACCCTCCCCCCTTTGCTCTCCCTTTTATTTTCTTTTCCCTTTCTCTTTGGCCCGTTTGTCGGGTTTCATATTGTATTTATCTTAGTTCTTTTCTTTGTAGGGCTTTTTGGCCTACTAGCTGGCAGTCATTATTGTCCTTCATATAGTCCCTTGGGTCTTATTTTGGCCCACTGCGGACATGAATAATATTTCATTTTATTTATTTCATTTCTCCTTCAAGCTAATTATGATTGGTGACATCCAATCTTTAATGGTCACTTTGAAGATCATGGTGGAATATCTTTGAGGTCCTGTAAATCCATGTAGTGGCATCTTTATGCTTAATGAAGATTTTGAATGTTGTTGCCTTCAAAACCAAATCCCAATCATAGCCAGAGCTAATGATTTTCTCTTTGTCAATCTTGACGAGATTTACTTGCACCATTTGTGGTCCTTCATACTTGTTCGTGTGATGTTCTTAAGTCACCTTGTTTTTATCAAACGAGTGCACTAGCCTCTCATCAATTTGTGCGTCGCCAACAATATATTCTTTAAACTTTTGGGGAAATGAAAGCTTCTCTCCTTTTTTCATTGCTATGCTCCCATCATTTGTTTGTTTTTTGACTTGACTTGCCCATCTTGAAGGTGTCAAGTAGGGCTTCTTTCCCCTTAGTGTTCATGTTCCATCGTCTTTGATTTCTAAACATAGAAATTTTGGGTTCAAAGCTTCATACTTCTCCATTTGCTAGTGGAGGAGACTGTTGTCAGAGTGTCCTTCATCCTCCATGCACTCCTCAAGTTTGAGGACCCTATCATCATTTGGCTACATGTTGGCATTCCCTCTTGCTTCCTTGTTAGATACGGAAATATCCGACTCATCTAAGAATGAAAGATCATAGCTCATGGATTTCATGGTAAAATTTTGATGCCCTTTCTTGAATGTTAGGTGGTCTTTTCTTAGTTATAATCAGCCTTTATCACCCATAGCTAACCATGACCCAATAAAGCAGCATAGCTGCCTTCTATAAGGTTATCCTTACAAAGGCTGAAGACAGTTTTGTTTAACAATAATGACCTTCTGCCCTATGAATAGACCATTCATCTCGATGTCATATTGATCAGCTCCTAGAAGTCAAAAATTTGGTGGCCACAAAGTTGGCATGCCTATTCTCACCACATCTTTTTCGAGAATACATTTACACTTGACCCTCCATTTATTATGATGTGCATCAATATGTGGCTTACTATATCAATATGCATCAATGTGGACTGCTTATCAACATCAATCATCAACATTGTTGGTTGATAAACCAATGCTTGGTTGCAATCCTTCCTTTTGGTGGTGTTGTCATATTTCTCTTTCCTCTCCAATCCTTCCACCATCTTCTCAATAGTGGCATGTAGGTTGGGGATTGCCTTCCATAGAGTTTCCACCTTTTTAAGTATACTTCACTATAAAAGTTCAGTTGCCAGATTCTATGATGTTGATGGTTCGACTCCCTTTCTTGGTTATCGTGCTCATCATGCTCTTTTATCATTTCTTCCCCAACACTTGTTTGGACCGCTTGACATCGCTTTTGCTTCATTGATGGATTAGGATAGTTGACCTTCTTTATCTATACCCGAGTGACTATTAGAACACGTTTTGTTCCTAAGTTCTATTCTTCAATGTCAATTAAAATGATATTCTGATTGCCTTCCCCTTTTTTGGGACAATTCTTCTCTGCATTGTTGCAAGGCTTCCACTATCTACATATCATTTGTGCACTTTTAATTGGCACTATGGGTGCAATTGTACCCAATGTGTCCCCATTCCCGATGCTTGCAACATTGTATGATAGGCCTTGACCATATCATATTGAATGTGATTATATGTATTGTTTGCACCCTTCTAGTCGTTCTTACTATGACTTATTTAGTATCTATCGGTTGTTCCATCTTTAGTAGTGCTAGGTTTCTTTCCAACTTCCTTTTGAAGTACCAATGTCTAATGCTTCTTGTTCTTGACATTGAATGGGCACTACAATATTGAGTGGTCATGCACCTTGTACATGTTGCAATAGGCTTGTTTTGGGTTATTGGGGTTGGTGTATCCTTTTGTTGACACTCCATGTACTATGTCTCATTAGTCTTTTTTTTTTCGTATCATCTTTAATTTTGCAGGTCACCCACAACATATATTTTTCAAGTGCCTCATTTGATGCTTTTGCTTTCTTTCCATCATTGTCATTGTTGGAGTTGCTCTTTCGACTTTCGCCACTCATCGTATTCATTTTACTTTCCATGTTGAGGTCCTTGTCAACGACTTCCTTGTATGATGTTGGTGGAACCACCTTCATCTTCTTACAAAATCCTTGGGAGAAGTCAATCCATAAACCATTGCTTCTTCAACGTATTTGTTGGTCGAATCTCCATTTTGCCAAGCAACTCATTCAGTGATAGTTGTAGGACTTAACCTCCTCATGCTTCTTTAGCTTAGTGTTGTATAATCCTATAACGATCTCATTTTCATTACATAGAGATGGAACTTCTTAAAAGCTTCCTTTAACTCATCCTATATGGTGTGGCGTGTTTGCAGCTGCAATCACAAATCCTTTTTCACTCCTTTAAGTATCATCAAAAAGTTTTACATCAACTGTGCCTCATCAAGCTGACCATTTGATCTATAGATAGTCATAGTTTCTAATGTGAGAGTTGGGGCACTTTTCGTTTCCCAAAAATTTTAGACACTTATGCTTTTCTTCTATAGCAATGATTGTTGATTGTGATATATGTGTTCTTGGTGTATTTGATTCACCCGAGTATTAGTTAGTGCAATAGGTGTCTGTGCACTATTCTTAGGTTGCTCCTGACTCGTTTTTCGTTGCTAATGACTCTCCTCCATCTACTGCACATCCGAACTTAGTTCTAAGACGCCTTTCAATATTGCTAGTAAAACTTTGTGACTATTGTCATGTATAGACTCTCATTGGTTGTGGTCAACTGCCATAGCCCCACCCAATTTGTGACACGCTCCTATACAATTGTTTTAGTCCCAAACTCCTGTCTCATGCACCATGAGACACCATTCTGTAGTTGTGTTTGTGGTAGAATCTTCATCATAGTTATTTGCCTATCACCACCTCCATTTGTTGTGACTTTGTTAGGGACACTTTTGTCACCTATGTCTTTGTCTTCAATTTTTTTGGCATGAACCTTATTAGTCTGCATGCCTTAACTACACCTTTCATCATGGATGTCTTTGTTGCACCCTTTGTCATGGACTACTTAATCATGCCTCTTGTCTCGGATGCCTTCATCATGTCTTTCATCACCATGAATATCTGTCATGGCTCACTTTGTCATGCTTTAGGTTGATGTTTTGCCTTTTTGCTAACAACACAAATGTCTCTAACCAAGCTTTGTTCTCTCTTATAACACTTATTTTCTCATTAGAAAACAAGTAATCTATTTCAAGACTTCCCTTCTCCCAAGGGGGCCACACAGATTGAATTTCCAGTGACAAGGCCACCTTTATCAACTAGACAGTTGGGACGATACTCACTTGTATCCACATCTCTTCATAAAAAAGGATGGGCATAGATGTTTGCGCACCCTTCCTTCCCTTGTCATGAGGGGGGTCTATAGAAGGTCTGCTTTCCACTCTTTCGTTCGCCAAAGGGGCTCTTGTGGTTCAATTGGACTTTATCTGTATGCACATGCACCTTGGCAGCACTATGCCTTGTTGTTTGTTGCCCTTGTACTGTACAATTTGCTTCGACCTGCATGTTGTCTTTCCATCCTGTCATTGCTGTCTTTGTCTGTACACACCTTGTGGTTTGTCATCCACTCCTCACTGTATTCTCTTTGATCTAAATTCTTCACAGAAACAATGTCAAATCTAGTACAAAGATTATGTACTCTGAACAAGGGAACAAAGAATAGCAGAACAAAACATGCAATGAAAAAAATGTACATTAGTTAAAGAGCTCATAACAACAACAATATTTCATTATTCTTTTGGACAATACATTGACAGCTCAGTCACGTATAGCAACATGCATACCATTTTATCTTTGAACACCATAACATGAATACAACCTCACTCTATGAGCATACCCACAAACATATGTGACACTGGTCTAATGATGAATATATACATAAGAAGGTCTCATGGAATAGTTGCAGCTACTTGCCATGCACCTTTATATGTAACTACATTCATAAATTTTGAAAATACCACATACAATGTACTTTATTACAACATAAGGGTGTCATGCACACATGCGACAACTCTATAACATGTATGATGGAATGCCAACATTACAAATATGTACAACACACAAATGCTCAAAGGATGATTCCTTATGGTGGCACTCGAGCTGGTGACATGTTGGTCTTGCCACCTACAGTATGGTGCTTGCACCCCTAGGCACACTTTTAGAGGAAATCAGGGCAGATGAGATAAAGGAAGAGAGGCTACTACAATATTGGCCTAAGCTAGAGTGATTGCAGCCATAGCCATTAGGCCCATTACAATGTAGCCCAAGTCCACAATAGATGTTGTTGAGGCAACATGAGATGAGACACTTTGTCAGGAGGCAGATGATGAGTGCCGTTCCAAAGTGGGGTAAGAGTACACAACTTTGAGGAATAGAGCCACAGTGACGAGAAGGTACCACTAGACTAGTGGGGCTATGTACTTTTGGTTCCTAAAAAGGTGATTTGGAGGTTTGGAAGTTTGAAGGACAATTGCTTAGCCACATTTTTGAATTAGATCACTTGTGTTGGGGTATGCAAGGGATGGCATTTGTGGCAATTCATTCTCGCAGTAGTGATTTCAAGCAACCAGGATCATCAATGGAATGAACATATTGTGTCAATGCATGCAAAAGGATAGAAGTGCACAATCGGAGGCACTTGGTGACCTTATTGAGATATTGAGTTTGTTGGAGAACATAAGGGAGCTGACAAACTGGGGGTGATATCTGTAAATTTTCCAAACCCTAGATAACTGCTGTCCTATGTTATTTTAAAATAAATCAGATCTGAAAATAATTTATTCAAACATGCAACAGTCACACAGATGGCTGGAAAAATAAACAGCGTGAACAGCGGAAGTTAAATATATTTCTAAACCTGAAATATTACAAATAAAGGAGGCTACAGCTACAACAGAACGCCCTGCTCTCTTGCTGCCTTTTTTGGCCAGCAATTTCACTGTTCTTCTCCTCCTAAGCTTGTAGTTTTCCTTAATCAATCTATTGTCCTTCTCCTTTTATCCTTGAAAAAGGTAACCCTAATCTCTCTAAACCTAAGATTAGATCTCATTTCATCTTGAGATGTAAGGTTAAAAATAGAAAATCACTTAGGTGAATTTCAAAATAGAACCACTTAAGTGAATTACAAAATAGAATCACTTAAGTGAACTTAAAAATAGAAAATCACTTAAGTGAACTTCAAAATAGAATCACTTAAGTGAATTACAAAATAGAATCACTTAAGTGAACTTAAAAATAGAAATTTACTTAAGTGAATTTCAAAATAGAATTAGAAATGTCTCGAACCACTTCTAGCACGTTCATATTGAAGCTTGTGCAAGAAGTTCCTGTCCGAGCTACATTTCTCAACACTCCCTCTTAGCGAGGAAGGAATTCTGCACCAATCCAAGTTTGTCTCTAAATGCTTCAAACTTCCCTTTCACTAAGGGCTTGGTTAGAATATCAGCTACCTGCTGATCTGTGGAAATATACTGGAGCTTTACGGCTCCCTTTTGAATCCTGTCTCGTATGAAGTGATATTTGATGTTTGTGTTTGGACTTGTTATGAAATACTGGATTCTCAGAGAGTTTGATACAACTCTGATTATCACAGTATATCACCATGGGATCCAACTCCTGATCAATCAATAATGTAAACAACTTGTGAAGCCAGATGGCCTCACAACTAGCAATACTCGCTGCCATGTATTCGGCCTCTATTGAGCTAAGTGCCACAGAATTCTGTTTCTTGCTGAACCAGGATATCAGGCCTGATCCTAAGCTAAAGTAGCACCTTGAGGTGCTCTTCCTATCTGCTACATTGCCTGCCCAATCTGAGTCTATATACCCCGGCAACCTCACTTCACCATCTCCAAGATACCTTAGACCATACTCCACCGTGCCCCTCAAGTATCTGAGCATATGTTTTGCTGCTACTTAATGCTTCTGCCTTGGCTCCACCATGAACTGACTCAAGGTGTTCACTGCAAAACATATATCTGGTCGAGTGTTGACCAAATACATCAAGGATCCTATCAGCTTCCTGTTCAACATAGGGTCCACCAATTCTGAATCTGAAGCTGTCACCTTCTTCAGATTAGTGATCATGAGTGTGGCCATAGGTTTGCAGTCCTCCATCCGAAACCTCTTCAGGATCTCAATTGCATACTTACCCTGCCCAAGGAATATCTCCCTTGGTCTCTGCCAAACCTCCAAATCCAAGAAGTAATGCATCATGCCAATGCCCATCTCAAACTCAGTTGCAATATCTGCTTTGCACCCTGCAATGAGCTTCTTTGCACCTGCAAGAAACAAGTCATCTACATATAGCACCAAAATGAGTAGATCAGTCCCAACAAATATGTAATATAGATTAAGATCTGCATCACTTTTGGCGAAGCCCACACTCTGCAAGTATCCATCTATCCTAGAATACCATGCTCTCGATGCCTCTTTGAGTCCATATAAGGCTTTCTTCAGCCTACAAACATGGGACTCCTTCCCATTCACCTCAAAGCCCTGAGGCTGCTCTATGTACACTTCTTCACATCCATTTGATGAATCCGCCATCCCATAGATGAAGCTAAAGACATAACTGCTCTAATGGAAGTGTATCTGGCGACTGGAGCAAAAGTCTCCTCATAGTCCACTCCTCCTTTCTAAGAGAACCCTCTCGCCACAAACCTTGCCTTGAACTTGTCGATGCTGCCATCTGCAACATGCTTAATTTTGTAGAGCCACTTGGAACTCACAACTGAATTCCCCTCCGGTCTTGGCACTATGTCCCAAACATCATTCTTCATGATGGAGGTGTACTCCACCATGGCATCCCGCCAAACCTGCTGGTTTGATACCTCCTGAAAACTGGAAGGCCTTGAATTTATGATGTTACTCATCAATGCCATGTAGTTTGAAAATTTCCTTGGAGGTCTGCTCTCGCTAATCATACTGCTAGGAGCGTCAACATACTCCTGAGCATCCCTCAATGTCTGTGTAAGCCATCGATGTCTCCTGATAGAACTGGAAGAGGCTATTGTCTCCACCTTCTCACCTGAAGGTTGTTGTCCCGAACAAGAAACCACTGGTGTCTTTGGTGACCCCGGCTCAACCTTCGGAGTTTCCCTGCTCCTCATTCTCTATCACCGGAATAGGCTCATGGGACTTCCCGGATGCAATGTCCACCTCAAACTTTACATCCTCGCTCATTATCTGTCTTCCTCTTCTTTGGAATATAAACCCCCGTAAGCTTTTGAAGTGTTCATCGTATCCTACAAATAAACCCTTCCTCTTGGAGGGCTCCAACTTGGTCCTCTTCTCTGTTGGAACATGGATATAAACTGGACATCCAAAGATGCGGAAATGACTCACCTCTGGTTTCACACCAGTGAATGCCTCCTCTGGTGTCTTGTCCTCCAAGATCCTATGAGGACACCTGTTGTGGATGTAGACTGCTGTGTTGCATGCTTCTGCCCAAAGAAACATCGGCAAGCCCTGGTCATGAATCATGGCCCTAGCAACCCCTATGATGGATCAATTCTTTCGCTTTGCAACCCCATTCTGCTGTGGGTTGTATGGAACAGTCAACTCTCTCTTGATTCCTACTTGCTTGCAGAAACCATCGAACTCCTTGGAGGTATATTCACCCCCATTTCTCAAGACCTTGATCTTCTAGTTTGGTTCTCAACTAGAGCTTTGAACTCCTAAAACCTGCTAAAGACTTCATCCTTGGTCTTTAAGAAGTAGATCCATGTCTTGCGAGAGAAATCATCAATAAAGGAAACATAGTACATGTTACCTGAAATTGATGCTACTGACATCGGTCCACAAACATCCAAATGTACTAGATCTAGTATCTCCTTAGACCTATGCTCGCTGTTTGGGAAAACAACTTTGGCATGCTTGCCAAGCGTGCACCCTCTCCATACTACCTATTGCTCAATGCTGAACTCTGGAAGACCTGTCACTATCTCCCTCAGAATAGGCAACGCTCTATGATGCAGGTGTCCCATCCTCTTGTGCCACAACTCACACAAGTTGTTACTGCTATGAACTAGGGCTCAAACAGGTTCACCCTGCAACCTGTATAGACTGCCTGTAGAAAGGGATTTTACATATTCCCAATAGTTCCCTTTCCACGTAATAAACTACAGATCTGCAAGCATTGTAGTATAGCAATAATAATGCACAGAAAATCCTGCAACAGCATTAATAACAATAGTAATGGCAGAAAAATACAACAATGATAGATAACAGTAAATACAACAGTTTTATATTAATAATGGCATGAGTGATACAACATTACAGTACAGCCTGCAAACCCTAGGCTGATTAATCTCCATGGCTGCATCAGTCACCCTACATTATCTCCTTACTGTCTGCACATCTCCTATGGGTGAACAACCGTGCATCAACCCTTTAATCCATGAACATCCTGAATGAATGAGGGGGGGGGGTTTATTTATACACCCACCAAGTAGTTATGTTCTCCAACTACCTTGCAACTACCCTCAAATTACATTTCATGTGCATTTGCTTTGCATTACATTTCATTTCCACTACAGGACGAAATAGCTTATTTAGCCGACATAATTGACTTAATATGACTTTACATGACTTTATTCTTTACGTACAATATTAAATTGCACTTACAACATTAAAATATATGCACGTGCGTTTCGTCAAACACTTTGCGTGCATTTACAATATAACCCATAATATCAAAACTGGTTCAGCAATTAAGGATATCTCAATATGCCTATCTACATCTATCCCCTCCTCTAAACTGGTCGTTGTCCTCAACGACACGAGCTAAACACTGGGAATAGAAGTACTGAGCAATGCAACAGGATCTCTTGTCACGCTCCTTCCTCTTGTTCCTGATCCATATATCTTTGGCAATAAACTTTACTTGAGACTGCTCACAACATCTGATTCTCTGATTGTGCACGCTTCTTCTGCTACAAGTATGTGTAACATCAGCATGACCAACATTCTCTGAATAGGCACTTCACTTTTTGCAATAAGCCATATTATCAGCATGAGCAATGCCATCAACATCATGAACATGATCGGTAATGCCCTCCGCCATCTGTGTCGGGGGTCAAGGGGCGGGAGTCCCCTTGCAGGGTCAAGGGACAACGTCCCTTGCGGGGTCGAGGGGCAACGTCCCTCGCCTCATCAACCAATGTCCAAACTTCATTTTTCTCGTCATCAACCATTTGGAAGCTTTCACTCAACTCATTGAAATTGCTTCCTCTCAGCTCTAATTCACTGCTTTCTTGATCCAACTGCCTGCTTAGCATCCTCTGACAGACCTCTCCCTTGTCGGATTGTGCTTCTGACAACTCCTCTGACTGTACTGCCTCAGACTTCAACATTTCTGACAACAATCCCTGACAACTTAGTCTCTGATGGATTAGATCAGACGGATTGAGAAGTCTGACGGGTACAATGTCTAGACGTCTAGGACAACGGGTTAGACGGCTCAGACGGATAGACGTCTCAAACAGATTGTACCCAGGTAGACGTCTCAGACGGGTAAGGGTAGATGTCGCAATTAGATGGGCTAGACGTCTGGACAAGTTGCTAGGCGTCGGGGATGAGTTGCCAGACGGACGACCAACCAGACGGCTAGACGTCTGGATTGACGAATTGCCAGATGTCTGGGCCAGACGTCTGGATTGACGGACTGCGAGACGTCTGGGCCAGACGGCTAGACGTCTAGGCTGGATGGCCAGACGTCTGGACTGACGGACTGCTAGACGTCTGGGCTGGACAGCCAGACGTCTGGACTGACGGATGGCCAGACGCCTGGGTTAGACAACTAGACGTTTGGGCTGATGGATTGCCAGACGTTTGGGCTGACGGATGGCCAAATGAGTGATTTTCCAGACGTTTAACTCCTTCAAACGGGTTCTCTTCAGACGGCTCCTCCTTCGACAGATGCACTTCAAACTTTTCTACCTCAAACGGTTCTTGCTCAGACGTCTCCTTCTCAGACGACTCTTACTCAGGCGACTCTTGCTAAAATGTCTGCACCTTAGACATCTCCACATCAGACGACTCTTGCTCAGGTGACTTTTGCTCAAATGTCTGCACCTTAGACATCTCCACATCAGAGAGATCTTGCTTAGATGTCTCCTTCGTCGCCATCTGACTGCATTCTCTAGTTGTCCGAGTCTCCTTCATCGGTGATGTTTTTGCATCTCTTTCCCAAGTCAAGGCATAATCCAAAGCCTCTTGGTATGATCTTGGGGGAAATATCTTCATCTTCCTTTCATACACAGGGAGCAGTCCATCTATGAACCACGTAGTCTTTAATTCCTCTGAGTGGCCTTTCTCCACATAGTCAAACAATCTACTCACCCTTCGATTGTAATAACAAACAGGCTCCTCGCCTTGAATGTTGTAATTTTCGTCAGTATCGTATGATCGGAATTCTTCCACAAATGCAGCACGTAACTTTCCCCATATCTGGAACTTGACTTGCGGTAAGTATATGTACCAGTCTATTGCAGATTCTCGAAACATTGTAGGAAACCACCTCCTCCAATCTTCTTCATTGTTCTGCCCAATCGCTTTCCACACCATACGCAAATTCTCCAATGCCTAATCAGGTCTTCCTTCCCTTCTCCTATGAAAAGTGGCAAATTCTTCAATGCTTGGGTGTCTATGTTATCCATTGGTGGGGTTTCTGCTATGCTGCTCCTCGTCGGGTATTTTTAGTCTTAGGTATCTTACTTTCACCAAACAGTCATCTTTCAACTTCCTTACTTCGCGACTTCCTTCGCAGGGATATCGATTGTGGCCTTGGTCTTCCTTCCTGAGCCCTCGTGTGTTGTTGCTCTGGTGCCTGACTACCGCCCTCTGCACTCCTCTGCAACCTTCCTGCCGCTTGTCCAGGTGTTACCATGCACTCAACATATCTCTGCATCAATCAACATTTTCCTTGACTCTTGGTTGTCCTTGTACCCGTTCTTTCGTTCCTATTAGCAATGTGTTGGTCACCTCCTTCTTGCTTTGCTCTTGGACTCTACTCTTTAGCAACTGACTGATCTACGTATTCTGCTGTTGTAGACGTCAGACAAAGTAGACGTCAGATGGATTGGACTAGACGTCAGGCAAACTGGGCTAGTCGTCAGGTGTGTCAGCCGTCAAGTACTTCTATCCGTCAGGTAGTGCTACCCGTCAGGTACTGCTATCCGTCAAGTACTTCTATCCGTCAGGTAGTGCTACCCGTCAGGTACTGCTATCCATCAAGTACTTCTATCCGTCAGGTAGTGCTACCCGTCAGGTATTGCTTCTAATTGTTGCGCCTATTTGCTGCGTGCTTCTCGCCACCTTCTCCGTGTTTGCACTGCGTTGTTTTCTTTTGCACGTCTTTTAATCTGCAAACACACAAAAAAATTCCAGTACGTCTTCCCCTCCGTCTTTGCACTGGGTTGATCTTCATTTGCCCGTCTTTCCAAGCGTTTCACTTCTTCAAATCCTATATCACCAATTCAGACCCAATTTCGTAATAACAACGGCACCAGAATGTAGAAAGGGATTTTACATATTCCCAACAGTTCCCTTTCCACGTAATAAACTACAGATCTGCAAGCATTGTAGTATAGCAATAATAATGCACAGAAAATCCTGCAACAACATTAATAACAGCAGTAATGGCAGAAAATACAGCAATGACAGATAACAGTAAATACAACAGTTTTATATTAATAATGGCATGAGTGATACAGCATTACAGTTCAGCATTACAATACAGCCTGCAAACCCTAGGCTGATTAATCTCCATGGCTGCATCAGTCACCCTACATTATCTCCTTACTGTTTGCACATCTCCTATGGGTGAACACCCGTGCATCAACCCTTTAATCCATGAACATCCTGAATGAATGAGGGGGGGGGTTATTTATACACCCACCAAGTAGTTATGTTCTCCAACTACCTTGCAACTACCCTCAAATTACATTTCATGTGCATTTGCTTTGCATTACATTTCATTTCCACTACAAGACGAAATAGCTTATTTAGCCGAAATAATTGACTTAATATGACTTTACATGACTTTATTCTTTACGTACAATATTAAATTGCACTTACAACATTAAAATATATGCACGTGCGTTTCGTCAAACACTTTGCGTGCATTTACAATATAACCCATAATATCAAAATTGGTTCAACAATTAAGGATATCTCAATATGCTTGTCTACACTGCCTTCTCTAACCCCTATCACTTGTGCTGTTTTCGGGCTAGATTCTTTTGGTCTAATAAGGACATGCTGGTTCTTGAATTCCACTGCATAACCCTTATCCTCCATAACCGAAACTGAAAGTAAGTTCTTCCTGAGACCTGGAACAAACAAAACGTCATGAAAGTCTAAAGAGTTCCCTGATTGGAGTCGAAAAGGAATGGTATCAATTCCTGCAACTGGATATTTGGTATCATCACCAAGCTCAACCTGAACCCCTGAGTCCTGCTCTTGTAGACTGGTAAAACACTTTCGGGCTGATGTCATGTGCCGAGATGCCCCGCTATCCACATACCAAGCATCTCTTGGAACCGTGTTGGTAGAAAGGCAAGAGACTAATGAGAAATCCTTCTTGAATTTGGTAGCAAAATTGCTCATCTGAGTTTCTACAGAGGCTGCTACCTGCGTCTGCTGCTGCTTCCCTTTGCCCTTATTGTTTGGACACTGTGATGCATAATGGCTGTGCTTATGACAAATGAAGCACTTGATCTTGCTCAAGTCCTTCTTCCCTAACTGTGAGGTTGACTCCTCATTCTTTACCTTACCCTTGCTGGGTCCTTTACCTTTGCCCTTCTTGGTTTGCCCAAAGAGAGCTAGGTTATCGTCACCACCTTTCTTGCTGGCCTTTGACTCCATTCGAGTCTCCTCTTGGATGAAATAATCCCACAGTTTCTCAAAGTTAGGAAGGTTCTCACGAGCACGGATGCCTTTGACAAATGGTTCCCATGAAGCTGAGAAACCATTAAGTGCCACGTTCACCAACTCTGTTTCTTCAACCTTCTCCCCAACTGCTGCTAGTTGATCACGAATCTGCATGATCTTCATCAGGTAATTGGTAACGGTGTCAGATCTGGTCATCTCCATAGATCTGAGTTTGTTCCGCAATATCATCTTCCTGTTTATGTTCTCGCTCTGGTAGAGGCTAACTAGGGCATCGAACATCTCCTTTGCCTTAGTCTTCTCGAATATGTGAGGAATCAGGTGATCCTTCACTGCATCCAAGATCATCCGCTTGGCCTTCACTTCCTTCTTTTTGTGAGCTGCCAATTGCTACAGATATGTAGGCATAGTCACATCATCCTTGACAATATCCCAGAGATCATTCTCTTCCAATAAGAACATTACCCTAACTTTCCAGAACAAGAAATTGGAGGCGCCTTCCAATCTATCCTCAAATTTGAGGCTAGCTGCTGCCATCTCTGAGATCTGCTGTAAAAACTTTTCAGATCTGATATGAATGACTCTAAAAAGCAGTCCTGCAAATAAGCTTAGTCCTTCTAGCAAAAAAAAAAAATATGAAACCCTCTAATTGCTGTTTTTTTTTTTTTTTAATATTCAGCAGTGATCTACTGCTGTAAACCCTTGAGGATCTCAATCACAAGACCTAGCTCTAATACCATGTAAATTTTTCAAACCCTAGATAACTGCTGTCCTATGTTATTTTAAAATAAATCAGATCTGAAAATAATTTTTTCAAACATGCAACAGTCACACAGATGGCTGGAAAAGTAAACAGCGTGAACAGCGGAAGTTAAATATATTTTTGAACCTGAAATATTACAAATAAAGGAGGCTACAGCTACAACAGAACACCCTACTCTCTTGCTGCCTTTTTTGGCCAGCAATTTCACTGTTCTTCTCCTCCTAAGCTTGTAGTTTTCCTTTAGCAATCTGTTCTCCTTCTCTTCTTTCTGTGTTTGCGTATAAAACACTCTTGACATTTCTCCTTTTATCTTTGAAAAAGGTAACCCTAATCTCTCTAGCCCTAAGATTAGATCTCATCTCATCTTGAGATGTAAGGTTAAAAATAGAAAATCACTTAAGTGAATTTCAAAATAGAATCACTTAAGTGAATTACAAAATAGAATCACTTAAATGAACTTAAAAATAGAAAATCACTTAAGTGAATTTCAAAATAGAATCACTTAAGTGAATTACAAAATAGAATCACTTAAGTGAACTTAAAAATAGAAAATCACTTGAGTGAATTTCAAAATAGAATTAGAAATGTCTCGAACCACTTCTAGCACGTTCATACTGAAGCCTGTGCAAGAAGTTTCTGTCCAAGCTACATTTCCCAACAATATCAAATGATCCCTCTTATCATACTTGATCTTTGTTGAGGGTAGGAGTTCCACATGAGTTGGCATAGGCAAGGCATCAACTTAGTTTCATTGCTTGTGAGAGCTAGGATATTTTGTCGACCTAGATTTGTTGAGTAACATCTGTGAGTGGTAGTAGTTGGAGCAACAATGGGCCAAGGTGGTGCGTGATAGAGAGGTGAATGAGGAGCGAGTTGAGTAGGAGAAGCACAAAGTTGAGAAGGTCAGATTTAAAGCCCAAAGTTTAGAGGAGTTGAAAATGAGGACTGAAGATGCATGGAGTTTGGAGGGAGATATGTGAAGGAACCTGTGGGTGATGTGGAGCTAGCTTGATGTAGCAAAGTAGCACTCAAAGGAGGTGATCCTTAAATGTGATCAATGAGCTACCAATCTGGAGGTGCAACTTGGTGATAGGGACAGGCTGTTGTATGAGGCATTGTTGAGGGGAGGGGTGGCCGATGTTTCTGTTTTGGTGAGAGGCTTCAATAGTGCTATAATTGGGCATGCTAATAGATTCATGAGCTTGACATAGGCTCTATGATGCCATCTACTCTAACTTTAGTGGCTTCCACTACAATGACTCATGTTTCCTTTACATCCACCTTGGTCATCCTTGACCCTACCTCACCAGATGGTGGATCACATTTAGAGGAGTGTGTATATGTAGGCAATCGTTTGCACCTTGGCAATGAGTCTTAGTTGCATGACATTCACCTGATGTGTCACAATGATTGTTTAATTTTTGTTTGTTTTTGGTGTAATAAAAAAAAAATGATGTAATGATGGCAAGTTATATAATGGTTTTTATAGTTTTTCGTGGGTACATTTAATTTTGTCAAGAGCAGGAATTGGGCAGGTACAACCATTCTCTTTGGCCACCCTCTACCCTTTCGACTATATATACTCGGTTGTCTTTGTCTTTTGTCTTTGTCTTGAGAATAGATTTTCAGCATTATTGTTCTCCACGATTATATTGTATATTTGTTCAATATATAAGAAGACACGACTTGATCTGTTCTAGTTGCATACTTGTGTATGTGAGTTGGTCTTTCCATTGCATAGTCTTTCATTCCATTATAGTATTGCATTGTATATATTTATTACTTGTATGATTGGAATACTTCCACATACTGAACATGGTCAAGTGGACAAAATTGCTCTCTCATCTCTTTCTTTAATTGGGAGTACTTTGTGATGGGTGGATCTCTGTTTTTGGCTAGAGCTTTAGTATATAGCCCCACCTCACCAAGGTTTTATTTGCCATCTTTAGTTGAGCATATGAAATTTTATTTGCATCATTTTATCCATGAACATTGAAGAATACTTCCAATTGTCCAAACTAATGCTCTAGATCTATTGCATTCCTTAACCTTTCAATAACTTGTAATAAAACCTTGGCTTCCATCATAAAAGCTTAGAGGTCTAGAGGAAATTATGGGAATGAAAGGGATCTGGCTAGAATTGAGATAGGAATTTTGCCCAAAAGCTTTCTTCTTTTTCCAACCTTCCTTTCTTTCCCTTCTTGGGGAGGCCGGAGGAACTGGTACTTTCAGGTCTCTGTCCTCTTGGACAGCATTAAGATACAGATAGACAGGCTCCTCCCTTATTCCTTGAGTGTTCTCTCCCCTCTCAGCATAGTAAGGAGAAGATGCTCCACGAGATCCGGAAGGATGTCAGTCTCCAGTACACTAGATGTACATGGATCTCTCTTGTTGCCCCTCTCTCTCCCAAGCTGTCTTTCTCCCATGAGCAATCTTACATATTCAAGAGGGCAGAATAGTTCCTCCACAATACCTTCAGCAGCACAGAATGCATAGTCTTCGAATCCCGATTGGGCAACTAAGGGGTGTGTTCTCACCAACTCCAGATTGAGTCAGATCACCATCTTCCAACGGAGGAGCAGGTTTGCTTGTTTTGTTCCTTGGGTGAAGCTGAAACCCTGAACCACTTTATTTTTTGCTGTCCCATTTATTACGAGATCTGAGGCACAAATTCCATTGCCTTTTTAGGGACAACTCTCTATCTGTTTCTACCTTATTTAGATACCTGGACCAGCGGTGTCTCGCACTCTTTCTTAGTGAGATAACTTAGTTTCGTTGACATAAAAGCTCTCCTCCAGATGGATCTCACCCCCCTCAGCATCGGCTCATCACAACATACTTCACCAACTTCTAAGGACTAGGTGACACTGGACAGAAACGCCCTGCTTCATCTAGTTTGAATGGGAGCAGGGTCACTAGATAGCGCACCCACAGTTTGCTAGGGTGCCGAACTAGCGATGGACAAAGACATATCATGGACTTCTTTGGCTCTGATACCGACTGCTATAGAGATTAGTTTCTAGGGGTTCTTGGAGCTCGCCCTTCTTGGGCTGCTCCCTCCCCCCTCCCTCTCTCTCTCCGTTCTTCTTGGTGTGCACTCCGCTCTTCTGGACTGCGGCCCTCCCCCCCTCTTCTCTTCCTTCTCTTTGGTCTGGTTGTCGGGTTACGTCTTGTTTTTATCTTAGTTTCTTTTCTTTGTTGGGCTTTTTAGCTTGCTAACTGGCAGTCATTATTGTCCTTCTTATAGTCCCTTGGGTCTTTTTTGGCCCACCGCGGACATTAATAATATTTCATTTCATTTCATTTCTATGCATTGTTGTATCCATTCACATCAAAGAACACTTTAGCTGTTCAAATCATTGCATCTTCTCTCATGCATTCCTAAGATCTTCAAAGGCATGGACTTCAAACTTGGCATCCATTTTGAAAGATGGAGGTATAGAGGAAATGTCAGGAATGTATGGGCTTTGACTAGAATTAAGATTGGAATTTTCCTGAGAGGTTTCTTCATTTTCCAACCTTCCTCTCCTCTACATATTCCTCCTCCTCCAACATAGCTATAATCCTCTCATCATGTGGATCAGGCCTGCCTTAGGTAGTTCTCAGGTAGCTCACATGAGTGGATACACTTCGTTGTGCATTCCTCAAGAGGATGAGATTAGCTGCTAGTCTTGCCAAAATCTTCTCTATGGTCTCTAGGTAGGTTTCTCCAACTTCAGCCATGGGCTTCACCTGTTGTGCATTCCTCAAGAGGATGAGATTAGCTGCTAGTCTTGCCAAACTCTTCTCTATGGTCTCTAGGTAGGTTTCTCCAACTTCAGCCATGGGCTTCACCTGCTGTCTCCAAGCTCTGCTCTCAATTTTTAAATGTCTAGCCACGAAGGCTTCTCTCTGTTTTCCCTGGCCTTGCCAAATGAATGTCATACACCCACAAACTTGGGAAAATTGCTCAAATACTGATATCATCCATAAAAATCTCCAAAATAGAGAAACTACCCAAATCTTTTAGTCACAAAGCAGAAATTGGCTAGCCCTCACAGTCATCTACAATTCACTTGTAGATGAGTCCACAATTAAGACATGCAGAAACAAAAACAAGAGAACAAATGGTAAGTCTGAGAATAAAATATCATATGCACAAGAAAGACCATTGTTTATGTGGTACAACCCTCTTGGGCAAGAAAACCCACACGAAAGGATGCTTCGCAGCTTTCAGTGCTCAGAAAATGAATAGTTACAAACTTACAATAGTATGGACTGACACAGAATATTCTTACATATAAGAACATGATGCAACTCATACATTCACACAATTTCTCTTTTCTGCCTTGCCAATAGAGTTCTTCGCATCTTAGCCTCACTTTATGCTTTTGCAACTATGGGAAGTGCACAGGTCATGGAAGACCAAATCCATGCCCTTTCATCTTGACCTTCCCTCTTGGTTGCTTGTCCACATTGCCCAACATGCTCCATGTTACCTCCAAGTTACTTGTAGTGGACCCTTGACTCTTGATCTTCCCTTTCCCTATATGACTGTATGTAGAAGGTACCGCTTGCTGGTTCTCAGGCAACCTTGGTACTGGTAACAGATTGGCCCATGCTGATCGCTGTCTTGCACAGTTCCAGGAACATTGAAGCCTATGGCTCTTGCATCCTCATCCAGTGTCCAACCTTGGCATACCATATGTCAGTTGCACTGGCTTCTAGATGACTGCAATATTAGTCTGAGACACCTATCCCCAATGCCTAAGACGAAGTCTAAATCAGACTGCTCCAATCTCTATGTCATTGGTTTGTAAAACTCTTCTGAGCATTAAGGTGATCCTATATTGATCCCTTTAAGTGTTTTCAAGTCTTGTGTGTACCATATGTCACTTCCAATTTTGATCCACTCCTTTGATCTGGATCATGTTCTACTTGTACACAATTTTTTTTTTGCATGCCAGCATTTTGGCATATTAATATTTACTAACAAACTCATTTTTATATTAATAGAAGCCTTATTTTGGTATTTTTGTGGAATGCATGTCAATAAATAAGTAATATGTGTTTTGAATGATTAAATTTGTGATTTTTCATTTATAATATTTGATATAATATACACCTACAGTATTTTTGAGTCTGCACATCTCCTGTTTTTCAGAAACTGTTAAGAATTTGTGCTACTTGTACCCATCATGGACCCATATGCATCTTGACAATTATTTTCAATTATTTGATATAATTAAATGTTGATGGATTCATTTCACTAAAACCAGGTAAATAAATTACAGCTTGAGTGGGATTGACAATGAAGGCTTGGGTACTCCAAAGAGGAGATCGAAGGTTCAAATCCAGAAGTAGGGTCTGTACGCCAAACTTTAAATAGATGTTATACGGGTGGAGCCCATCTCAACTCCACAACCAACTAAATTTTCCCAAAGCATTGTGTACCAATGGTGAATGGGATGCGAGCATCAGTGCGACCTGAGTTCATATCCTGATATTGTGATGGACGTTCCTACAATAAGGTAGCAGTCCTTGATAATATGGATTGTGGAAATCACCAGTTTCTGGAGCTTAGTTCAGGCCTATAGAATGAAAAAAAAAAAAAAAAATCTAATGAAAGATAATTTCTGGACAAGTTTTTGTAGGCCAATCATGGATATACAACTGAACTAAAGTTACACAAATTGAATCTTTGATTATGATGTAGTTTCTATGATATTACATGTGGTTAATAGGGTCTAGGAAGATTGGAAAGACACATTCACCCATGACCTTTTTCACAAGGTGGAAATTTAAGGATATACCTACAGAGGTACCTTGTGCTTGAATGGATTGTTAAGGCCCAATTTACCAGGAGCTTTTTCAAAGGGTTGGAACCAAAGGATGTAACGATTGGAGATTATATATGTAATGTGAAGTGAAAACTTCCTTTATAACCAACTTGAGGGATTTACAATGCCAATTGAACACATTGTTTCGGCAGGGACCTAAAAATTGCTTTTACCTTTACCCTCTAGTTAGAGCTACAGCTACTTTGACCAGGTTTTTCAAGTTGAAATTCGACTGAACTAAGAATCGACTTGTTATTGTGTCGATCTATTCCCTCTAATGATGGTTTGAGTTCCACTTCTAGATAATGCTTATTGGTTTGACTTTGCAACAAAGTATTGTCTCTTCTTCAGGAAAAGCAATTAAGCATGAAGGAATCTAATATTTTCAACAAACCAAATATTATCTCCCAAAAACAGGTCTATGGTTTGATTTGGTGGGATTGGTTGTTTACGTATGTGGATGGTTGATACAGCATAAATGTTTTAAAGAAAATCACATTTGATGGATCTCTGTGGAGAAAAAATATATAGACAAACTAGTGGGATCTCTCTCTCTCTCTCTCTCACACACACACAGAGACACACCCATGTGCACGCACAGACACAAACATGTAAAAGGCAAATATTCATCCCAGCCTAGCAAGCACTTTAAATGGCATATGACACCCTCATGTTTGTTTCAAGGGAGGTTTTCACTTTAATCACATATATTCCTTGCAATTTTGTATCTCCTGGAGTTTGACCTTTCAACCAAACTTCTGGTAAATTGAGTCCTATCAAACCTACACATAGAGTTCCATCTATCAAAAAGGGGTGTTGGCTAGGCCAAAGGCCTCATAGGTCATTATATACCTCATTGGAAAAGATTGGAACACTGGCATTTGAAAAAGGCAAATCAAAGCAAATGTGTCAAAGGACAATCGCAATGTATTTGAACTACCAAGGGGATTCGAAATTTCAATGCAATGCAATGACTTCTCTGCAGAAGTTCAATTTTGTTGCTAGCTGGGGAAAAAATTCTTCAAGATTCTTATATGATACATTTTTTTGGTTCACCATCTTATCCTGCAAACTATATGAATATTTTGAGCTTGTTGTCTCATGTCTATGAGCTCTGGATGAACTAATGTGATTGTTAATAGACCGCATTCTGCAGTAAAAGAAAAGTGTATTCCTTGGAGTGATTATAATTTTGAATGCTTTGTGCTTGTCAAGGTCTTTCATTATATTTCTGAACAATCCTAGTCATTACCAAATGCAAGTTATTTTGAAGAGGGCTAAAGAAAGACTTGTTGTTTGCTAAAATTAAGAAACAGGCTTCTAAAAATCTTTCATAATATCATTTTTCTCTTATCCATTTCTTTTTAAACTTTATATAATTTCTTTCAAGTATGACATATTGGTGGTATTTGGAATTTATTCAAATACCCATATTGTATTATTAATATTATCGTTATGCTCCTTGCATTTCTACTATTCAACATGCTATCATTTCCATGATTGATAAGAACTTGTAACATGTATTATTTATATGCTTGATGAGAGAATTTATATTTTTGAGACATGATGTTTGTATATTGCATGATTAGAAGCTGTAACTGATATTATTGCTTATCCATAGATGTGGATGGTATTATATTTGGACTTATAGCTTGTTCACAATAGCTGTTGCATTGTGTTTAAATTTAATACTTTTAATATTTGTTGTTGTTATGCTTAGATTTAATATTATTGTTATGGTATGGACTAATATTCCGTGTCAAATGCAGTTACGAAAGGGCTGATCCAAATTATGTGATGCTGACCCCTACAAAAGAACATATTGCTGAAGGTTCTCTTCGAAATCTTGACAAACGACCCATGTTGCAGACAGATGTTAGTTCAGGGAATTTTGAAGCACTTCCTAAAAGCTTGCACCCCATTGATGATATCATATAGCTTGAAAGCATATGAGAGAACAAACCAATATGTGGTCTTTACGATAAATTGCTTTACCTACGTAACCATGGAGTTTACCTAAAGAGAACTTTTTTGGGAAATATAGTTATGAAGAGTTTGAAAGAAGTTGGTATTAAAAATAATTTTTTTAATAACACTACTTATGAATGCTCAAGGAAATGTGATTCATAATGTATTGCTTGCATCTATTTTATTTATGATTACGGTTCATGTTTATTTTTTCTTTTGCTGTATTTAGTGACTCAAGGCCACTTCATAATGGTTAATAGAAACATGTATAAAACAATTTTAATATATATATATATATATATATATATATATATATATATATATATATAATTTTGGGATATTTTGATTAATTGTTGAAAACTTTAAAACTCAGAAGTTTAAGGTTTTAAAGCTGGACTCCATCTCTCTTTGAAATGTGAAGGCTTATATGACTTTACAGAGAGTATTTCATGATGAATGAGATACAAAGTTGGCATAAAATTTTAGAAGGAACTATGTAATCAATTTGTACTATTCATAATTTACTAATTATTGTAGTTTGTTTTTTTTTAAATTTTTTTTAAAACTATATAGTTATTTATTTTTATTTTTTTAAAACTACATCGTTTACACACAGCTAAATAACTCCACGATAGACCTAGTTGTACGTTATTAGTCTTAAAATTAGCCTATACTGTTTGAACAAGAACAAAGTGTGGTGTTCATTCATATTTTACAAGATTGTAAAGATGGGTTATGCTTAAATTATATTATGCATTATTTGATGTTAGGAAAAAATATTAAGGTAGAATATAATAAAATATATGTAAATCATGTTATTTTAATATTATTTTTATAGAAGTAAATTAGCGTGAGATTATAAAGATAGAGATCTTTGTGTACAATGAATAATTTAGTTTTTTTAAGATAATTGTTATTTTTACAATGAGTTTAGTTTTTATAAGGGGTTCTCGCTAAGATTATTATTTTTAAATACTATTATTAAATCAATTATATGGAATGGAAATGACCCATTTTTATTACATTATAACCACTTGATCCCAAATTTTCAACAAACCACAGTGGTATTTGACAATTGGGCAAATGTAGCCTAGCAAGATTTGAAACTTAATCTTCCCCCAAAAAGTTGATGAATTTAGTTATTTGAGTTCATGCTGTTTAATAAATGTTAGAGTTTATCTATAAGGTTGGAACCTTTGTCAATGTCGTGAACCATTGCCGCATGCGGCAAATCCCATGGGCTATTTTTAAATACTTCATTATTTTATTTGAATTTGCTTAATCTAGCTAACACATAAATTGGTTTATAAGTCTCTTGTGATAATAATAGGGGCTTTTATTTTTTTAAAAATTGATTATATGGGATTGGAACTACCTCACCCATATCCATCATAATATCTCTTATTTGGTATTTCAACAAAATCATATTGTGATATTATAACAAACTTCATTGAAAATTTTGCATATAACACCAAGCAGAATTTGAACTTAGTTCTATGTTTCGGAGGTCAAGGTTTTAAGGCAGGTAACTTTTACTTATTATTCAGATTTTATGTATTTTTGTGCTTGAACCTTTTGACAAAGTTCACGATAAATCAAACCTTACTAATTTGTGTAAGTAGTAAACTATATAATTAAATAATGATATTAGAGCAAGCATTTTTGGTATTCTAACAAAGTGTACAACATGGCTATTATAAGTATATTTATGCATGTTTTCATCATCTAATTCCCTCTATTTAAGTGTGGTTTGGTACATTAAATGTTAAAAAAATATGTCATTGTTCCTATCGTTGGTCCTCTATGATAATAGTTAGTTATGCTTAATAGATTTATCAACTTTATTTTCTTAACTTCAATATAGATAAATTTTTATTTATATCTATTTTATTTAATCAATCTTTCCACCTTAAAAGAAATCCTATTAGATCATTTAAAATTAGAGTACAAGGTTTGTTTAAGAGATACTTGGCATATCCACCAATGCCATTGCATCCATAACTCTTATATTGACATGTATCTTACAAAAGATGATATTGATCCCTAGCTTGAGTAGTTAACCTCGTATTAATGTCCATGAGGCCATAGGCCATATTGGACAATGTTGTTTACCCAATGAGTTTATCCAACTCCTTTCGGTTTGGATTGTTGTTAGTGAGCATAGTGTGCAACCTTACCCCCTTTTGGATTTGAACCTTGGACTTCCTCTTTGAGTTCCAAAATATTCATTGCTAAGCACACTCAAGTTGTACATCCAAATTTTCTCTTAATTATCATTATTAAATAGTGCTTCTATCATTTGTAAATCCTCTTAAATATCATTATTGAATAGTGCTATATCATTTGTAAATCCTCTCCTCTTAACTATCATTATTAGTGGCTATATCCTTTATAAATCATATTTGGATTTTGGTAATTGTATATCATATGTTTGGACTGCAAGTTTATTGGTTTATGATAAATTTGTTGTTGACTTGTATGAGACTTATTTTATCTTATTATCAAATAAGAGTATCAGCTATATTATTTTAATAAGAGTAACATTTACATTATTTACCTTGCAATGTACTTTGATTTGTCCAGCAGTCCATTTATTATTTGTAGACAGTTTTATTAAATATGTTACATTGTAGCTTTATTAATATGGGGTGTCAATGATGATTGGCCTTAGCTAAGAAAATTGTTAATAGATTAAAAATAATAATAAGATTTAGGATAAGACTTGTAAATTTTTAAGTTAATGATTGAAAATTTGAAATTCCTATCCCTATCAACAAGAAGTTACTTTACAAAGAAATTTATAATATTTTTGCTATCTAATAGTACCTAATTCATCATATTGATTTTCTTGCAATCTTAAACACACTTGAATATTGCTCTTTTCAAGCTTTATTAATTGTATTTCAATGAATTATTCTATTTTGACTTTTTATTTCATTTTTGATATCTTAATGTTTGTCACTAACCACATATGTCAAATAGGACTTAAAATATATTCAACAAAATTATATTGAAGAAATGTACCCAAACAACTAATACAAATAAAGTATAATAAGGACAATATTGTGATTCATCTATGAAGGTAAGATGAACAAGCTCTAAATATAGAAGATTCTTCAAGATCCAAGACTAAGGCTATATACAAGTATGTTGAGGGAGATTTAGGCTCACTTACGAAGGATCCATCATCAATATTATCTATAAAAACATGCATACTATATAAAAACATTTTACTTCATGAAATAAAGGCCTATCAATAGAAGTCAAATTACGGATGCAAATGGGCCCAAACTGTCGAACTTGTTTCAGCCATATCTCACTCATCCGGACTTGGATTGAGCTAAAATTTTAAGGGTAGATGCCTGAAAAACCCTAGAACATCTCCACCAATTTTAATATCATTTGGAGCAACAAAGATCCTAGCGCATCCCTATGTGTGAACACAATTTTTGGCAAGCGACTATACGAGGGTTCCATTTGGGTTGAGTGCAAGCAGCTCTAGAGGTTGGTTTTTAGGGCCTTTGGGACCTAGCGGCCAATATTTTTGTGGGATATGCTCAATATTTTAGCATGAAATGTTGCAAGGGATCCAAGATGGGTTAGAAATTTGTCTTTCAACAGATCATACTGTGAACTTGAGTGACAACGACTTTCAATTTGTTGCACAAAAGAAAATTGAAAACCATACCTTTCCACGATGTCTAGGGCAAGGATTAAAGAGATCACGAAACAAGTTTCAAGCAGTTGATCAAAAAATGGCTCATATCTCAAGTGAATCTGGTGCTAAGGTGCACCCACAAAATAATTCTACTGTGAAAACCCCTGTCAATGGTAACAATTTTGAAGACAACCCAAAAAATGAATTTTAGGGATGCCCTTCGTGGTGGATAGCCTCAGCCCAATGCTAATATCAATCTTAGGGCTTCCCATAAACCTCTAAGAATGCCTAAGATTGATCCCAGGAAAACAGAGTCAGGATGTCTTAAAGCAGTGGATGGAACTCCTATTGTTAAGCTTGATATGGGTAACATTCAGACTGGCATTGAAGATTTGGAAAAAAGAGGACTAATTTTTCGGTTCGTGGGTTTTCGTTCGAGCCTATCTGCTTTCAAAGTCCGGGCTGCAAAAAGCTGGAAAACTAAAGGTGAGTTACAAATCTCTATTTATCCAAATGGTTGTTTTCTTGTTTTATTTTCTAATAATGAAGATAGAGAAAAATTTTCAAGGGGGTCCTTGGTTTTTTGGAAGGGCAGGGCTTTTCATGAAGCCCTGACATACTAAATTTAAAGCCGAAGAAGAGATGCCTTCTATAGCTCCCGTGTGGGTTAGACTCTTTGGCCTCCTTATTGAATTTTGGAATCCTACTGTTTTTCTTCAATTGGAAACTCTTTAGAAACTTTTATGATGATTGCTAATTGTACTCAAAATTTTGAACATATTATTTATGCTCAAATTTGTGTTTTAATGGATTTTGACAAACCCCTACCTAAAAAGATCACATTACAATTTGGGGAAGACACTTGGGAGCAAGTAGTGGACTATGAGAACATTCCTTTTCGTTGTAGAATTTGCCATGAATATGGTCATTTGGCCAATGCTTGCCCAAATAAAATTCTTGATCAAAAGAAAGAAGATATAAACTTAGCAGGTTTCCAAATACCTAAGAAGAACACTCAGAAAAAACCAATTATGAAGGATCAATCAAAGTCATTTGCTAATATGTTTGAAATACTTTCCAAAAATGATGTCCCAAGTGAGGAAGAGGAAATAATGGAAACATAAATCTTAGAAACACAATTTAAATATGAAGGGAAGAACTCAGAGACAAACCAACAAATCAAAGATTTTCAACGAGAAAAAAAGGAGAAAATTTACACAAGAAAAACAATCTTTTAAATGTCAAAACTTCAAATAATACAGGTCCCAATATAGACTCCGTTGAACCCTCTAGTAAAATTTTGGCTATGTACGAGAATTCTTCAAGGTTAGAAACCATCTCAGATTCAATTGGAATAAGTCAAGAAATAGGGAAAAAAAACTGAAGATGGATTCTAATAAAAAAGCAGGTCGCAAGACCAATCAATATCATGTGGTAAAAGAAGGTGAAAAGCTTGTAGAGGAAGGTAAGATTAATGCCCTTCCCAACTTTTTTAGCCCTGGTATTAATGAAGATCATCACTTGGAATATTAGAGGACTCAAAGGGAGTCTTTCAAAACAAAATGAAATTAGAAGAATGATTGGATAAACACAAGTCCGATTAATGAAGATCATCACTTGGAATATTAGAGGACTCAAAGGGAGTCTTTCAAAACAAAATGAAATTAGAAGAATGATTCAGATAAATCATCCACATCTTGTTTTCCTTCAAGAAACAAAGATGTCAATGGAGGATATGGACTCAATTGCCAATAAAATTTGGCCAGCTGGAAAAGTGGTTTCCCTTAGTTCCCAAGGGACTTCTGGTGGCATTGCTTGTCTTTGGGACCCAAAAGAGGTAGTTATTCACCATATGGTTGGCAGTTGGGGTTTGTTGGCTATAGCTATTCAAAGTAGACATTCCAACCAAATTATGCTCTGCATTATTGTTTATGCTCCAACTGCTTTGGAGGAAAAAAGAAGACAGTGGAAGGATATTACTCATATTATCTCTCATTTTCCTGAAGCTTGGATCTTGATCGGAGGATATTTCAATACCATCATCTCTCTGGATGAGAAAATGGGGGAAATAGAAATTTGGACAAAAGCACTGACCTCATGAGCGAATATATTGCAAACCTCCATCTTGTGGATATCCAACAAGATAATGGCCTTATGACTTGGTCTAATAGAAGGCAAGGCTTAGCTTGTATAATGGAGAGATTGGATAGGTTTTTGCTCTCTGAAAATTTCTTAATCCATGGTCACATTCCTAAAGTGAAGACTCTTAATAATGTTGGTTCGGATCATTGGCCAATCATGGTGGAAATGTGGAAAACCAATGTGAGTTTCTCTCCTTTTCGTTTTCAATTAATGTGTCTTAGAGACATTTCCTTTAGACCTCATGTGCAACAATGGTGGAAGGAAGGTAAACCTAGGCATGGGACTAAGATGTTCTGTTTTGCCAAAATACAATACATTAAATCCAAAATCAAGACTTGGAACTGGAAAGAGTTTGGAGATGTTCATAAAAAAACATGAAGTTTTTGCTCATCTTGAAAATTTGAATAAGAAAATCCGTTTGGATGGCCTCACAGAGAAGATAAGCGCATATGAAATTAAACTCACAACTCAGTTAGAGGAATGGGAAAAAAAAGAAGAAATCTTATGGAAGCAAAAATCTAGAATTCAATGGCTCAAAGAAGGAGATCGAAACACAAATTTCTTCCACAAATCTCTTCTAGCTCGAAGATCTCACAACTTTATTTCTTCCCTGAAATCAGATTTTGGAGATGTTGTTTATACTTGGGATGGCATGAACTCTATTGTTGTTGATTACTTTTCCAATCTTTTTGTTGCTACTCCTCTTGACTCAACTTCTCAACAAAATGTTCTTCAAGCAATCCCTTCTCTTATCACTTCTGAGGAGAACTCTATTTTGACTGCTCCTGTTACTATCAATGAGATTCAACAGGTAGTTTTTAAAATGCAAAAAGGAAAAACCCCAGGTCTTGATGGTTTTCCCATTGAGTTCTACCAAGAGTTCTGGGATATCCTTCATGTTGATTTATTAGAGGTGGTGGAAGAAGCCAGGAAAGCCAAATAAATTTTGAAGGTTATCAATAAAACTTATATTACTCTTGTTCCAAAAGCTCAAGAGGTTGATCATATCTCAACTTTTAGAACTATTGCTTTATGTAATGTTCTTCTCAAAATCATTACTAAAATCATGGCATAAAGGTTGAAGCCTCTTTTACATAAGATTATTTCCCCATAGCAAGGGGGTTATGTGGAAGGACGTAAAATAGTAGATGAGATAGTTCTTTCTCAGGAAGCCATCCATTCCATGGATATGCAAAAATCTCCTTCCATGTTCATTCGGTTAGACTTATCCAAAGCTTATGACAGAGTCGGATTGGCACTTCCTTATCAAAGTTTTGAGGCAATTTGGTTTCTCTAAGGATTGGATGGATTGGATTATGGGATGTATCTCTTTAGTTTCCTACTTAGTTCTTATCAATGGCAGGACCTTCTCAGTCGTTCCCAGCTTCTAGAGGTATTAGGCAAGGTGACCCGCTATCCCCTTATTTATTCATCATTCTTGTTGAATGCTTGGGTAGGACTATAACCAAAAAGAGGGAAAACAAAACCCTTGAGGGAGTTACCATTGCTCATGGAGATAGACCTATCTCTCATCTTCAATTTGTGGATGACTCTACTCTTTTAGGTAAAGCTACAATTAAGGAAGCTTCTAATATTAAGCAAATCATTAGCTATTTTTCTAAGGCTACTAGGCAGTTGATCAATGAAGACAAATCTAAAGTTATTTTCTTTCATTGCTTTGCTAGACAGGAATCCATGGTCTTGGATAAATTAAGATATAAGAAGACCTCCCTTCCAATCACTTATTTAGGTATTCCCATAAATATTCAAAGGCAAAAAAATAAAGATTGGAATTGGTTGTTGGACAAAGTCAAGAAGAAAATTGGAAAGTGGACCAACAAGTGGCTTTCTTATGGGGGTAGAATCACCTTGGTAAAATTAGTCCTTCAAGCTATTCCTATTTATGTATCTTCCATGTTGAATATTCCAAAGGTTGTTCTTCGAGAACTGGATCAAATCAGTCATCGTTTCCTTTGGAGTGGTACTAAGGAGAAAATAAAATGGGCCTTGGTGAAATGGGATACTTTATGTCTTCCTAAGAATGAATGGGGTTAGGATTTCGGTCTTCTATTAATAACAACAAAGCTTTAGCTGCTAAATTATATTGGAGGATGTTGCATAACCCCAATGCTCTTTGGGCCAATAATCTCCGTGCTAAATATGCTGAGAACAAAAGTCATGAAGACCTTGTTCACTATCAACTTCCTACCAAAGGTTCTCCCATTTTAGCAATTCTTAAGACTGGTGAGGATTTGATAAAGAAAAATTTATTTTGGATCATTCATAATGGTCAACAAGCAAATTTTTGGACATATTCTTGGGATGGTCACAAGCCTTTGATAACTCAGTTTTCCAATTGGAGGCCTTGGATGGAGGAGCTTCACCGAGGTAACTAGATAAAGGTGGCTAATTACTGTCGGTACCATACTGGTAATTCAAAGGTTGGTAGATATTGGATCCCTATTGAGGACTGGCCTATTCAAATCCCAGAAAGGCAAAGAAAAGATATCCAAGGCATCCTTCATATGAGATCTCTCTCTTGGTCCCATGAAAAAGATTGTTTTGGATGGAACAACACTACTAAGGGTGAGTATTCAGTTGCTCAAGGTTATTTGACCTTATGCCATAATAATCCCAACCATTCTTCTGACATCTTTTCTCAGTTGTGGGCTCAAAAGCTCTGGCCTAAGGTGAGGTTATTTAATTGGATTTTATTGCATCATAGGGTGCTTATTGGTGAGCAACTTATGAAGTGTGGTTTTCATGGCCCTTTTAGATGTGAAATGTGTGAAGAGAATGTAGAAAATCTCAACCATATTTTTATTGAGTGTACTTTAGCCTTTGAGCTATGGAGGAGAATGGCCACTTTACTTGGCTTACAATGGTCCATTTTTTTTACTTTTGAACAACTTTGGAGGGATTGGCCTAATCAAGAGGGTGTTGATCATTTTATTAGGCAGTTAGTTTGGATGGGTTCTACCATTCTTCTTTGGAATATTTGGAATGAAAGGAAAAACCAAATTTTTTATCAAGATAGGAAGGATATTCACTATATTTGGCAAAAGACCATAGCCAAATTAGTTGGATCAATCCATCAACTCCTTAATCACCCCAAAAATCCCACCAAAGATGGGATCAAGTGATGCAAAGATTGAAGATTAAATATTCTAAGGGCAACCAACTTAAAGGGAATGTGAGTATTAGTAAGATGGATAGGACAAAAAATTGACAACCTCCTCCTAAGGATTTTAGAAAAGTCAATACTGATGGAGCCTCTAGAGGGAACCCTGGAAAAGCTAGTGTGGGAGGAATTGGTGGACTTTCAGATGGCTCCCTTGTTTTTACTTTTGCTGAGAATTTGGGTATTCTTTCCAATAACCTTGCTTGAGGGGTATGGTATCCTCAGAGGCCTTCAGGAGGCTACTAAGGTTGGATGGGAAAAGGTGTTAGTTGAGTCTAACTCTCAACTTATGATTAATCTCTTGAATACTCCTAAGAATCATAAGGTGGATTGGAGAATAAAAAGATTATTGAGAAGATTCAATTAATCCAAATGGGATTTTTGAAATTTGATTACAATCATGTGGTTAGAGATCAAAATAAGAGTGATGATGCTTTAGCTAATTGGGCTTTGGAAAAAGGTGATCTTACTTGTTATGGCCACCCTCCTATATGGTGGGCTTCTCAAATTAGGGAAGCTCTTCTTTCTATCATTTCTTTGGATGGTTCCAGTTTTGAAGGTACCTAGTTTCTTCTTGTTTTTTTTTTCTTTTCTTTAGTTCATTCAGGTTTTTTTAGTTCCCTAGCTCAATCTATTCTTTCTTTTGTTTCCTCTGTTGTTTCTTGCCTTAATAGTCTTCTAGTCTAGATAGGTCATTGTTATGTTCATTTTTTTTTGTTTAGTTTTTTAAGGTGTGTGTTCTTTTGTTTTGTTTTGTTTTTGTGTTGTTTTTTGTTGTTTTGTGTTTGTTCATTTTTTTTTGTTTAGTTTTTTAAGGTGTGTGTTCTGTTGTTTTTTTTTGTTCATTTCTTCTACTCGCTATTTAAAAAACCACACTCTTCTCTGCCTCTCGTTGCTCCCTGCTCGTCGCTGGCTCTGATACCATGTTAGATTCAACGAACACAATTGAATTATTCAGCAGCAGATTAAATAGCGATACAATAACAATTATCCCGGAGGTTGCCAAACCAACCAGCGATAATAGCAACTTGTTACAGCAGTTGTAACAGTGAGCTAAACTATGTAATAAAGACAAAATACATATTAGTACGCTAACATATTTTTTTTGTTATTGTTCTTGTGTTTTTGTCGTTCTTGTTCTTGTGTTTCTCTTTGTTTGTGTTAATTCGTGTTTTTTGTGTGAGTGTTTTCTATGTTTTTTGTTTTTGTTTATTGTTTGTTGTTGGTTGTTTTTTATTTTTATTTTTATTTTATTTTTTTAATATTTTAGGTTTTGGTTGTGTTTATTTTTCATGTTTTTTTTGGGTTATGTCTTTGTAGTGTTCTGTTGTTTTTGTCTTGTTTGTGTTTTGTTATGTGGTTCTTGTGTTTTTCTATGTGGTTTGTGTTGTGGTTTATTTTATCTTATTGTGTGTGTGTTTGGTTGTGCTTTTGTTTTTGACACACTCAAGGAGCATGTTTTTATTTTATTTTATTATTTTTGTTGTTATTTACTTATTTTTAAATTGGTTTTGTGTGTTTGTTTGCTCCTTGAGTATGTCAAAGGTGGTAGGCGAGGTCCGAGTCCTAGGCATTTTTGGCGGAATGGATACCCTTGCCTCCTTGGGTCTTACCCGAAAGTGGCATCCCTTTTGGGATGTTTTCCGCAAATAAAAAGAAAAATTACGGATGCAAATGAATAATTTATTTTCAAAGATGGGACAACATTTAAGAAATTTAAAAAAATATTTACATATATATTTGTGACGGTGGATTTCCTGGCAAAGGCCTCCAAACAATGATCTTAAATGGGTTTTCTTTCTTAAGATTCAAAAAATTAATTATGAAATCATTACCTTTATGTTCGAAAAAAAATATTGAATATTGTCATTTAGCTCTTGAATGTCTATAGGTTTTGGTTCAACTCCAAAGCAAGTCAATAGTTTTTATTCTTACATTAGCAAAATCTTTTCAAGTAGTAAGTAGAAGAAATGAACAAAAAAAAACATGATGAAAAGAAGCTTCAAAATAATGCTCATGTGGAGCATCATAATCAAGTTGAAGAAGATTCCATTAGATAAAGAACACAAGAAGAAAAGGATGAGAGAAAATGAAGACTCTCATGTCATTCATGCCCCAAATATGATGACAAAAATATGTATGGATATTTCAATTGTTAATATTCATCAGGTAAGAATTGATGACAATGAAAGAGAGTTGTATTATAGTTATATTAATGAAGATTTTTCATCTCATAAGGTAGACAAAACCATAAGTTATCAAACTCAAATTCTAAGTGAAAAGAATATAATAAGTACGAAATCAAATAATAAGTCTCAACTAGGAATGAATGAATTTTTTTTTATTAATGGTGAAAAAACAGGGTTTTGAAAGTTCCTAGAACCTTTTACATTAGAGGAGGCAGAGAAAGAGAAGGCCAATTAAGCAAATGCTAGCATCCAAGGCCAAAAGAGCAAAAATTAAACTTAAACAACACCCAAGAGTATAGACCAACCCACCACCAACAAGGAAAAAAGGAGCATTTTATATTCAACTTCCTTTTAGAAGCACCGACGATCTTGCTTTGTTTTTGCATAATATTGGAAGGGCAACAAATACATCAAAATGTAGATAAAAAAACCCCAAACCCAGAGAGCAAGTGTGAGGGCAATACACCAAGCAGATTCCTCGAGAATGGAAACCACCAGGGAGCAAAAGGACCAACCCCCCAAAAAAGACCCCTTAGAGATAGGATCATTACAACACAAAGGAGACCTCATCCAAACATAAAGACAATAAAAAGACCTATTGGATAGGTAGGTCCAATGCTTCCAAAGCAACAATTGTAATTAACTATGGAGGAAAATTATCTTCCCAAATTCTAAATTGGCCATTATCCACTCCCAAATTGGCCATAACATCAACAACCTAGTTACCTTCCCTATAAATATGCTCAATTTTAACTTCTAATATACCTTCCAAAATATTTGAGGTGTCCTTAATAATATTTAGGATGAAACAATTGTCATTATTTCTTGCCTGCAAATCCTGTATTATTTTCAAGGAGTCACCTTGTACGAGAAGTCTTGTAAAGCCCCTCTCAAAAACTTGATGAACTCCCAAGAAAAGTGTCTTAGCTTTAGCTAGGTGATTGGTATGAATACCATAATATTTGGCATAAGCCCAAATGACCTCACCATTATCATTTCTGACAACACCCCCTCCACCAACCCTACCGGGGTTATCTTTGGCAGTCCCATCAAAGTTTAGAATGACCCACCCTTTAGCTAGTTTATGCCATCTAGTAGCCAATATTTTTTGAATAGTGGACACAAAAGTAGAAGACCCTAGATTTAATTTCCAACTAACAAAAACCCCTTTCTCTACAAATTTCTCCCTACCATTTCTAGTAGCAAAGACAACCAGGTTATTATCAATAGTAGCTTTAATCCTTCTAAATACAAAGGATTCATACCTAGAAATATACTTTAAAGTTCCCACGTAATACCCCATAAAAAATGAGGAAGAACCAGATCCCATTCCCTAGTGAGGTTGTGACTGATGAAGGGGGATTTCCACTAAGTGAAAAGTTTCTTGAAAGTTTCTTGATGGCTATTGGAAATTTTGTTGATTTAAATTGATGGGAATATTCTATTAACATTGATTAAAAAATCTTTAAAATGTTGTCATCGAAACAAAATACTCTCATGACAGTGGAGATGTCTATAGGGTCCAATGGTAGATTTCACCAGTTCTTGTGGATGTATATTTTCAAACCCATCAAGAATAATTGTATTTTGCACAATATCAATTAATAACTTATCTTCCATTTGAAGTTATATTTTCGTCAAAGGTGGAAATAATTACTTGAAGTTTTGTATTCAATACATGTTGATTGTTTCAATTTGTTTTACTATTGTAGTTGATTCCTTCTGTGTGATACTATTATGTATTGAGTATAATGGTAAGGGTGTGATCTAGATAGTAGAAATAGTATTCCTAGTGAGGGTGAGGTGGGTGTATATGGTAATAATCATAGTAGAGAAAATCAGAATTTGCTCAGAATCGAGATGGAGAACGAACGGGGAAAAATTGGGAATCGATATAAAAAAGGGAAGAAAACGTAAATTTTCATTGAAAAAAAGTTTTTTTCATGCATATCACAATGAATTAACATTATGTAAATCAAATATTAATAATGTAAGACTGTAAGCTTAAACTACACATGAAAGTGGCAAGTGATACATCATACAAGCTTAAACTACACATGAAAGTGACAAAACACATCTTGTATTGCTTATAATATGAAAAGGTACAAATTACAAAATGTGTCAAAAAGCCTCAATAGCCCCACTATCTAGTGTCTTGTAATTTATTTTCCCTTTGCCCTAGAAAAAGCCCTAGTCTCTCTTTGTTGACATGTCCTTGTTGCTTCTTGTGCTCGTGCCTCTTCTTGGTACTTGGCTTCTATCTCCCCCGCTAGGTCTTCAAAGTTTTGTAATTAATCCGGGGAGAAGAGAGGCTCTTCCTGTTGCTCCTACTTTGCAGTTGTGATCCATTCAGATGATGGATCAATGTCACTTAGGTCAATGGGCTTGGTACTTGTTTTTGTAATACTTTTTTGGTGGAGGTGAAGGTTTAAATGCAAAAACACAAGATCATTCAACTTTTCTTGTGTAAGCTTGTTGATCTTCTTCGAGTGTATGTACTCAAACATACTCCAATTGTGCTCACAACCTGAAGCATTGCATGGTTGAAATAAGATTATGAAGGCCATGCGCTGCAAACTAGGCAAAAAATCATCAAAGTCTTCCCACCATAAATCTAGAAACAACTAAAAAATAAGAAATTTAATAATTCACATGTAAAATAGTAAATTGAGATTATTTTTAAAAACAAAATCAAAAGATAAAATAAATAATAATTCGATGAGGGTTACCTGGTCACAATTTTGACCTCATTCTCTTGCATTGCTTGTATGGGAAAAGGATGTCCCAACATTCCTTATAATCCTGTATCTCTTCACGTATCTTATCATGCAATTCCCTCTCAGGGAACATGGGGTCAATTTAAACTTGAAGGCCAACCTTCACCTCATAATCAGCATGAAATGTAGCAAAATAAAAAAATTTGGGGTTCAAGTAGTAACCCGCTACATGAAGAGGTCTATGGATTCAAGATGTCCATTGGATATCAAAGATTGTCCAAATGGGATCGTATTTGGTACGGGCATATCAATAAAATGTGACAATTGCCTCTTTTGCCTTGTCCATAGCCTCATATATGTATCCAATTATATTATGCATTGTCTTAAACTTACGTATCCATAGCCTCATAAGACCCAAGGAGGTAGGGGTATCCATTCCGCCAAAAATGCCCAGGACTCGGACCTGGCCTACCACCTTTGACATACTCAAGGAGCAAACAAACACACAAAACCAATTTAAAAATAAGTAAATAACAACAAAAATAATAAAATAAAATAAAAAACATGCTCCTTGAGTGTGTCAAAAACAAAAGCACAACCAAACACGCACAATAAGATAAAAGAAACCACAACACAAACCACATAGAAAAACACAAGAACCACATAACAAAACACAAACAAGACAAAAACAACAGAACACTACAAAGACATAACCCAAAAAAAACATGAAAAATAAACACAACCAAAACCTAAAAAATTAAAAAATAAAAATAAAAATAAAAAACAACCAACAATAGACAATAAACAAAAACAAAAAACATAGAAAACACTCACACATAAAAACACGAAATAACACAAACAAAGAGAAACCCAAGAACAAGAACGAAAAAAACACAAGAACAATAACAAAAAACATTAAAAAAAACAAAACAACAAAAACACAAGAACAACAAAAAACAACACAAAGAACACAAAAACAAAACAAAATAAAAAAACCCACCCACCTTAAAAAACTAAACAAAAAAAACAAAAAGAAAAAAGAAATAAAAAATGAACAAAACAATGACCTATCTAGACCAGAAGACTATTAAGGCAAGAATCAACAGAGGAAACAAAATAAAGAATAGAATGAGCTAGGGAACTAAAAAAAACTGAATGAACCAAAGAGAAGCAAAAAAAAAAAACAAGAAGAAACTAGGTACCTTCAGAGTTGGAGCCATCCAAAGAAATGATAGAAAGAAGAGCTTCCCTAATTTGAGAAGCCCACCATATAGGAGGGTGGCCATAACAAGTAAGATCACCTTTGTCCAAAGCCCAATTAGCTAAAGCATCAACACTCTTGTTTTGATCTCTGACCACATGATTGTAATCAACTTTCAAAAATCCCATATGGATTAACTGAATCTTCTCAATAATTCTTTTTATTCTCCAATCCACCTTATGATTCTTAGAAGGATTCTTCAAGAGATTAATCATAAGTTGAGAGTTGAGACTCAACTAACACCTTTTCCCATCCAACCTTAGTAGCCTCCTGAAGGCCTCCGAGGATACCATACCCCTCAGCAAGGTTATTGGAAAGAATACCCAAATTCTCGAGCAAAAGTAAAAACCAGGGAGCCATCCGAAAGTCTACCAATTCCTCCCACATTGGATTTTCCAGGGTTCCCTCTAGAGGCTCCATCGGTATTGACTTTTCCAAAATCCTTAGGAGGAGGTTGCCAATTTCTATTCCTATCCATCTTACTAATACTCACATTCCCTTTAAGTTGGTTGCCCTTAGAAGGTTTAATCTTCAATATTTGCATCACTTGATCCCATCTTTGGTGGGAGTTTTGGGGGTGATTAAGGAGATGATGGACTGATTCAACTAAGTTGGCTATGGTCTTTTGCCAAATATAGTGAATATCCTTCCTATCTTGATTAAAAATTTGGTTGTTCCTTTCATTCCAAATATTCCAAAGAAGAATGGTAGAACCCATCCAAACTAACTGCCTAATAAAATGATCAACACCCTCTTGATTAGGCCAATCCCTCCAAAGTCTGTTCAAAAGTAAAAAAATTGGACCACTTGTAAGCCAAGTAAAGTGGCCATTCTCCTCCATAGCTCAGAGGCTAAAGTACACTCAATAAAAATATGGTTGATATTTTCTACATTCTCTTCACACATTTCACATCTAAAAGGGCCATGAAAACCACGCTTCATAAGTTGCTCACCGGTAAGCACCCTACGATGCAATAAAAGCCAATTAAAGAACCTCACCTTAGGCCAGAGATTTTGAGCCCACAATCGAGAAAATATGTCAGAAGAATGGTTGGGATTATTATGGCATAAGGTCAAATAACCTTGAGCAACTGAATACTCACCCTTAGTAGTGTTGTTCCATCCAAAACAATCATTTTCATGGGACCAAGAGAGGGATCTCATATGAAGGATGCCTTGGATATCTTGTCTTTGCCTTTACGGGATTTGAATAGGCCAGTCCTCAATAGGGATCCAATATCTACCAACCTTTGAATTACCAGTATGGTACCGACAGTAATTAGCCACCTTTATCCAATTAGCTCGGTGAAGCTCCTCCATCCAAGGCCTCCAATCGGGAAACCGAGTTATCAAAGGCTTGTGACCATCCCAAGAATCTGTCCAAAAATTTGCATGTTGACCATTATGAATGATCCAAAATAATTTTTTCTTTATCAAATCCTCACCGGTCTTAAGAAGCTGCTAAAATGGGAGAACCTTTGGTAGGAAGTTGATAGCGAACAAGGTCTTCAGGACTTTTGTTCTCAGCATATTTAGCACGGAGATTATTGGCCCAAAGAGCATTGGGGTTATGCAACATCCTCCAATATAATTTAGCAGCTAAAGCTTTGTTGTTATTAATTGAAGACCATAATCCTAACCCCCCTTCACTCTTAGGAAGACATAAAGTATCCCATTTCACCAAGGCCCATTTTCTTTTCTCCTTAGTACCACTCCAAAGGAAACGATGACTGATTTGATCCAATTCTCGAAGAACAACCTTTGGGATATTCAAAATGGAAGAAACATAAATAGGAATAGCTTGAAGGACTGATTTTACCAAGGTGATTCTACCCCCAGAAGAAAGCCACTTGTTGGTCCACTTTCCAATTTTCTTCTTGACTTTGTCCAACAACCAATTCCAATCTTTATTTTTCTGCCTTTGAATATTTATGGGAATACCTAAATAAGTGATTGGAAGAGAGGTCTTCTTATATCTTAGTTTATCCAAGACCATGGATTCCTGTCTAGCAGAAGCGGTGAAAGAAAATAACTTTAGATTTGTCTTCATTGATCCAACGCCCGAGTAGCCTTAGAAAAATAGCTAATGATTTGCTTAATATTAGAAGCTTCCTTAACCGTAGCTTTACCTAAAAGAGTAGAGTCATCCACAAATTGAAGATGAGAGATAGGTCTAGCTCCATGAGCAATGGTAACTCCCTCAAGGGTTTTGTTTTCCCTCTTTTTGGTTATAGTCCTACCCAAGCATTCAACAAGAATGATGAATAAATAAGGGGATAGCGGGTCACCTTGCCTAATACCTCTGGAAGTTGGGAAAGACTGAGAAGGCATGCCATTGATAAGAACTAAGTAGGAAACTGAAGAGATACATCCCATAATCCAATCCATCCAATCCTTAGAGAAACCAAATTGCCTCAAAACTTTGATAAGGAAGTGCCAATCCACTCTGTCATAAGCTTTGGATAAGTCTAACCGAATGAACATGGAAGGAGAATTTTGCATATCCATGGAATGGATGGCTTCCTGAGCAAGAACTATCTCATCTACTATTTGACGTCCTTCCACATAACCCCCTTGCTCTGGGAAATAATCTTATGCAAAAGAGGCTTCAACCTTTCCTGCCATGATTTTAGTAATGATTTTGAGAAGAACATTACATAAAGCAATAGGTCTAAAAGCTGAGATATGATCAACCTCTTGAGCTTTTGGAACAAGAGTAATATAAGTTTTATTGATAACCTTCAAAATTTCTTTGGCTTTCCTGGCTTCTTCCACCACCTCTAATAAATCAACATGAAGGATATCCCAGAACTCTTGGTAGAACTCAATAGGAAAACCATCGGGACTCGGGGTTTTCCCTTTTTGCATTTTAAAAACTACTTGTTGAAGCTCATTGATAGTAACGAGGAGCGAGTCAAAATAGAGTTCTCCTCAGAAGTGATAAGAGAAGGGATTGCTTGAAGAACATTATATTGTGAAGCTGAGTCAAGGGGAGTAGCGACAAAAATATTGGAAAAGTAATCAACAACAATAGAGTTCATGCCATCCCAAGTATAAACAACATCTCCAGAATCTGATTTTAAGGAAGAAATAAAGTTGTGAGATCTTCGAGCTAGAAGAGATTTGTGGAAGAAATTTGTGTTTCGATCTCCTTCTTTGAGCCATTGAATTCTAGATTTTTGCTTCCATAAGATTTCTTCTCTTTTTCCCATTCCTCTAACCGAGTTGTGAGTTTAATTTCATCTGCACTTCTCTTCTCCGTGAGGCCATCTAAATGGATTTTCTTATTCAAATTTTCAAGATGAGCAATAACTTCATGTTTTTTTTATGAACATCCCCAAACTCTTTCCAGTTCCAAGTCTTGATTTTGGATTTAATGTATTGCAATCTTTTGGCAAAACAGAACATCTTAGTCCCATGCCTAGGTTTACCTTCCTTCCACCATTGTTGCACATGAGGTCTGAAGGAAATGTCTCTAAGCCACATTAATTGAAAACGAAAAGGAGAGAAACTCACATTGGTTTTCCACATTTCCACCATGGTGGCCAATGATCCGAACCAGACATTATTAAGAGTCTTCACTTTAGGAATGTGACCATGGATTAAGAAATTTTTAGAGAGCAAAAACCTATCCAATCTCTCCATTATACAAGCTAAGCCTTGCCTTCTGTTAGACCAAGTCATAAGGCCATTATCCGGTTGGATATCCACAAGATGGAGGTTTGCAATATATTCGCTCATGAGGTCGGTGCTTTTGTCCAAATTTCTATTTCCCCCCTTTTCTCATCCAGAGAGAGGATGGTATTGAAATCTCCTCCGATCAAGATCCAAGCTTTAGGAAAATGAGAGATAATATGAGTAATATCCTTCCACTTGTCTTCTTTTTTCCTCCAAAGAAGTCGGAGCATAAATAGTAATGCGGAGCATAATCTGGTTGGAATGTCTACTTTGAATAGCTATAGCCAACAAACCCCAACTGCCAACCATATGGTGAATAACTACCTCTTTTGGATCCCAAAGACAAGCAATGCCACCCGAAGTCCCTTGGGAACTGAGGGAAACCACTTTTCTAGCTGGCCAAATTTTACTGGCAATTAAGTCCATATCCTCCATTGACATCTTTGTTTCTTGAAGGAAAACAAGATGTGGATGATTTACCGAATCATTCTTCTAATTTCATTTTGTTTTGAAAGACTCCCTTTGAGTCCTCTAATATTCCAAGTGATGATCTTCATTAATACCAGGGCTAAAAAATTTGGGAAGGGCATTAATCTTACCTTCCTCTACAAGCTTTTCACCTTCTTTTACCATATGATATTGATTGGTCTTGCGACCTACTTTTTGATTAGAATCCATCTTCAATTTTTTTTCCCTATTTCTTGACTTATTCCAATTGAATCCGAGATGGCTTCTAACCTTGAAGAATGCTCGTACATAGCCAAAATTTTACTAGATGGTTCAACGGAGTCTATATTGGGACCTGCATTATTTGAAGTTTTGACATTTGAAATATTGTTTTTCTTGTGTAAATTTTCTCCTTTTTTTCTGTTGAAAACCTTTGATTTGTTGGTTTGTCTCTCGAGTTCTTCCCTTCATATTTAAATTGTGTTTCTAAGATTTCAGTTTCCATTATTTCCTCTTCCTCACTTGGGACATCATTTGTGGAAAGGATTTCAAACATATTAGCGAGATGACTTTGATTGATCCTTCATAACTGGTTTTTTCTGAGTGTTCTTCTTCTTAGGTATTTGGAAACCCTCTGAGTTTATATCTTCTTTCTTTTGATCAGGAATTTTATTTGGGCAAGCACTGGCCAAATGACCATATTCATGGCAAATTCTACAACGAAAAGGAATGTTCTCATAGTCCACTACTTGCTCCCAAGTGTCTTCCCCAAATTGTAATGTGATATTTTTAGGTAGGGGTTTGTCAAAATCCATTAAAACACAAATCCGAGCATAAATAATATGTTCAAAATTTTGAGTACAATCAGCAGTCATCATAAAAGTTCCTAAAGAGTTTCCAATTGAAGAAAAAATAGTAGGATTCCAAAATTCAATAGGGAGGCCAAAGAGTCTAACCCACATGGGAGCTATAGAAGGCATCTCTTCTTCGAATTTAAATTTAGTATGCCAGGGCTTCATGAAAAGCCCTGCCCTTCCAAAAAACCAAGGACCCCCTTGAAAAGTTTTCTCTCTATCTTCATTATTAGCAAATAAAACAAGAAAATAACCATTTGGATAAATAGAGATTTGTAACTCACCTTTAGTTTTCCAGCTTTTTGCAGCCTAGAATTTGAAAGCAGATAGACTCGGACGAAAACCCATGAACCGAAAAATTAGTCCTCTTTTTTCCAAATCTTCAATGCCAGTCTGAATGTTACCCATATCAAGCTTAACAATAGGAGTTCCATCAGTTGCTTTAAGACATCTTGACTCCATTTTCCTGGGATCAATCTTAGGCATTCTTAGAGGTTTATGGGAAGCCCTAATATTGATATTAGCATTGGGATGAGGTTGTCCACCATGAAGGGCATCCCTAAAATTCATTTTTGGGACTGAGTCTTCGAAATTCTTACCCTTGATAGGGGTTTTCATAGTAGAATTATTTTGTGGGTGCACCTTAGCACCAGATTCACTTGAGATATGAGCCATTTTTTGATCAACTGCTTGAAACTTGTTTCGTGATCTCTTTAATCCTTGCCCTAGACATCGTGGAAAGGTATGGTTTTCACTTTTCTTTTGTGCAGCAAATTGGAAGTCATTGTCACTCAAGTTCATAGTATGATCTATTGAAAGACAAATTTCTAACCCATATTGTATCCCCTGCAACATTTCCTGCTAAAATATTGAGCATAAACCACAAAAATATTGGCTGCTAGGGCCCGAAGGCCCTAAAAACCAACCTCTGGAGCTGCTTGCACTCAACCCAGATGAAACCCTCGCATAGCCGCTTGCCAAATATGTCATTCACACATAGGGATGTGCTAGGATCTGTGTTGCTCCAAATGATATGAAAATTGGTGGAGATGTTCTAGGGTTTTTCAGGCATCTACCCTCAAAATTTTAGCTCAATATGAGTCCGGATGAGTGAGATATGGCCGAAATGAGTTCGGCAGTTTGGGCAGTCCTATGAAAAACGTCTCATCTATCTTTTCTACTTTCCTTCTATCCGAGTTCTAATATCATGCGCCCAAAATTTATTAAAGCGCCCAAAATTTAGCTTATTTAATTTATTAAATATAATAAATTAAATTATTTTGAAGAATTTAATTATTATAATTTAATAATTAAATGGGCTTTGGTATTTTAAACCAAACTTTAGGGCATCCTCAATTTTTAGAAAAACCTTGCAACTTGCCCACATGGTTTTAATGAAAACCATTTAAATTGACATCATTGGTTTTAATAAAAACCATTTAAATTCCACCTTTGGTTTTAATAAAAACCATTAAAATTACCACCATTGGTTTTAATAAAAACCATTAAAATTACCACCATTGGTTTTAATAAAAACCATTCAAATATGCCATTCATAATATTGTGAGGTGTGCTATGATGTCTTTTCACTTGCACCTTTCAACCTTTCGATGTTAGTGGTGATTCGCTTCTTGGCATCAATGACAACTTCATGTTTTGACATAAATCAACAATGCCATATTTCTATCTTGACATCAATGACAACTCTTATGGACTCAAAATGTCCAACAATATCCCCCTTTGTCATTGATGGCAACCCAACTTCTTTTTATCAAAAACTTGACCTTTCCTTTGTTCTGCTCCCCTGGGACATTGCTCCCCCTAGCTCAATGCTCTCTCCTCTTTTCTCAAATACCAAATCTCCCCCCTTACTCAAATCTCTCCCCCTTTGACATCAATGGCAAAGGGTCACCTTTGGGGCTCGGGGCTAAGAATGAGCCTCTTAGCTTAGCCCCTCCCCCACCTCCTTTTGAGGTGGTTAATTTTGGGGTGGGAGTCTCACTCCCAATTTTCCTCGAAGATACTCAAAGGTTTCCTTTGAAAGTGGCTTAGTGAAAATATCTGCTATCTATTCCTTTGTAGTAATATATTCCAACCTAACTTGTTTATCTGTCACCTGTTCTCTCAGAAAGTGGTACTTAATCGGAATGTGCTTTGTCTTGGAGTGCATCACTGGATTTTTTGAGATACTTATAGCACTTGTATTATCACATAGTATGGGAATAGGATGGTCATGCTTTATCTTGAAGTCTTCTAGAGTTCTCTTCATCCATAACACCTGTGTACAACTGGATATTGCTGCAATGTATTATGCTTCTGCTGTAGATAAGGATACTAAAACCTACTTCTTACTTAGCCAAGAGACTAAACAGTCTCCAAGAAAGAATGCTCCTCCACTTGTGATTTTTTTGTCATCAATGATGCTGGCCCAATCTGCATCTGTATATGCTATCAGTGTGAAACTATCACTTTTGGGATACCAAAGCCCAAAATCCATAGTCCCTTTTAGATACCTAAAAAATTTTTTTTACTATTGCCACATGTGTTTCCTTAGGAGCTACCTGAAACCTTGCCACTAATCCCACTAACTGTACTATGTCTGGTCTTGTAGCTGTAACATACAATAAGCTGCCAATCATAGATCTGTATAATCTCTGATCTACCTCTGGAGATTCATCATCCTTACTCAACTTGCATCCTGTGACCATGGGGGTACTTACCGGTTTACAATCTTCTAACCTGAATTTCTTTAACATTTCTTTTATATACTTGGCTTGTGAGAGAAACACCCCTCTTTCTGATTGTGAAATCTGAAGTCCAAGAAAGAAAGACAATTCACCAAGCATAGACATCTCAAATTCATTTTGCATGTTCTTAGCAAATTCTTTACACATCTTATCATTGTTTCCCCCAAAAATGATGTCATCAACATAAACAACCACTATTAGTAGATCACTCCCTTCATTTTTGATATATAAATTACTGTCTGCTATTCCTTTTCTGAATCCCTATTCCTGAAGATACTTATCCAATCTTGAGTACCATGCTCTCGGAGCCTGCTTTAGACCATACAGTGCCTTTTTCAATCTGCATACATGATCTGGTTTATCTGCTAATATGAATCCCTCTAGCTGTTCAATATAAACTTCTTCCTCTAAAACACCATTTAGAAATGCTGACTTGACATCCATCTGATATACCTTAAAATTTTTGAAACTTGAGAAGGCTAAAAACATCCTTATAGCTTCAAGTCATGCAACTGGAGCAAATGTCTCATCAAATTCAATTCCTTCTACTTGTGCATAACCTTTGCATACTAACCTTGCTTTATTCCTGACCACCTGTCCATCTTCATTTAACTTGTTTCTGAATACCCATTTTGTGTCGATCACATTTTTGTCCTTTGGTCATGGAACAAGTTCCCAAGTTTTGCTTTTCTCTATCTGATCTAATTCCTCATCCATTGCCTTAATCCAAAATTTATCCTCACTTGCCTGAGTGAAGTCTTTTGGCTCAATCTTAGATAGCAAAGAAAAATTTGCTTGTTGAGATGGTTTTATTATTCTTCTCCTTGTCTGTCTTTCATCTGGATTCCCAATGATTTGCTCTTTTGGATGATGCTTTTGTACATACCTGGATGGAGTTTTGGGAAGAAGTCTTTGTGTTTCTTCTTCTTCTTTATCTGATTCCTCACAAAATTCTTCTTGACAACATCCATCTTCTTGATACACAATTTGTTGAACTGGTTCTCTTGAATCTATCTTCTCATCAATTGTTACATTTATACTTTCCACCATAGTGCGTGTTATTTTGTTGAAGCATCTGTAGGCTTTACTCCTTGTGGAATAACCAAGAAAAATTCCCTCATCACATCTTGGATCAAACTTGCCTAAGTTTTGATCTTCCCGTCTTATGTAACATTTGCTTCCAAAAATTCTGAAGTGTTTTATAGTGGCAGGTCTTCCTTTCCAAAGCTCATATGGAGTCTTGTGATGATTTACCCTCATTTGAGCCCTAGTGATTATGTATACTGCTATGTTTATAGCTTCTCTCCAAAAACCATCTGATAGCTTAGATTCATTTAACATAGCTCTAGCCATGTTTTCAATAGTCCTATTTTTCCTTTCAACTACCCCATTTTGTTGAGGAGTTCTTGCTGCTGAGTACTCTCTCTTGATCCCATGTTGTTCACAAAACTCTACAAATTCATTTGAAGTAAATTCTCCTCCTCTATCAGATCTCAAACACTTAATCCTTTTTCCAGTTTCATTTTCAACCAATTCCTTAAATGCTTTGAATTTTTCAAAGGCCTCTGACTTCTCTTTTAGGAAGGCTACCCAAACCATTATGGAATAATCATCTATAAACAATATAAAGTAGCTCTCACCCTGAATGCTTTGTGTTTGGTAGGACCACACAGATCAGTATGTATTAGGCTCAATGGCTCAGATGACATATAGCCTTTTGACTTAAAGGTTGTCCTAGTTTGCTTTCCATGTTGACAGGGTGCATAGATTGTGTTTTGAGGTCTTCTTATTTTGGGTAAATCTCTGACCACTTGTTTATTGCTTATGTTGACTATGTTGTCAAAATTCAAGTGACCCAATATTCTATGCCATAACCAACTCTCATCTTCTTGTGATAGAAAGCACTTTTCCCCTTTGATCTCATTGAGCATGTATAAGTTGTTTGGGGTTCTTCTTGCATTGGCAATGATTTTTCTAGTTTTTGATTTTCTTATCTCACATCTATCTGGATGGAAAGTAACCATGTACCCTTGATCACAAAGTTGACTTATACTCAGCAGATTGTGTTTTAACCCTTTAACATACAATACATTTTCTATTTTTGTTTTCCCATTATCTAAACTTAGAGTTCCTCTTCCACCAATCCTTGTTGATCCATTATCACCGAAACTTACTGATCCTCTATTTGTTTCTTTTAGTACAATGAATTTGTCTTTGTCTCCTATCATGTGACTAGAGCAACCACTATCAAGATACCATTGTTCTTCTTTATCCTGAGCATGAAGGGTTGTTTGCACTAACATTGATCTAGCCTTAACATTTTCCCTTTCATTTTTCCTAGTTGTTGAAATTGTTTTTCTAGACTCAGGAAGTATCATTTTACACCATCTAGCCTTGTGCCCAAAATTATTGCATTTGTAACATATAATATCATCATCCATGAGAGGTGCAAAGGAATTGAAATTTCTAATGACATTGTTTCTTGCATGATGAATACAATGTACAACTTTATGACCATATTTATTACAAGAAAAGCAATGACCATGGAAGAAATTATGTAACCTGTTTGGATGTCTTGGAGTTTGTGGTGAAGTAATATTCCTCTTGTGATTAACTCTTATCCAGGGTTCTCCTTTGCTTTCTTCCTTTCTGATATCCTTTGCTTGCTTATCCCTGTTTGAGGTTTCTGCTTTTTGAAGTCTTGATTCCTCTTTCTGTTTCTCATATTCTGCATCTTGTAGTACCTTGATCCTTTCAACTTCATTCCTTAGGTGGACAATTTTTGCTTCCAATATTTCACATTCTGTTTCCCTGGATCTCAACAGATCTATTATGTCTTGCTCAATTTTCTTTCCTTCTTCCACCCTAATCTTGAGTTCTGTGAGATTTTGTATAAGTTCCATCCTTGCTTCTTCATCTTCTTGAACTTGTTCCTCCAAGATTGAATTCTTCTCTCTAAGTCTTTCCAATTTTCTGAGAGCAGCAAATAATTCCTCTTTTATGTCAAACATAGTCTCTTCTTCATTTTCTGAAGTCATGTGTGCTACTGATGGATCCTCCTCCAAGTTGTTAGTCTTTTCACGGAGGGACCCTCTGATACCAATTGAAGAACATGTGCTTATACTGAGAGGGGGGGTGAACAGTATACAATAAATTTTTTGCTTTTTAACCCAAATAATAGCATCAACAATATCAAAGTAGTAAACATCACACAAAGCATCACACACATGAGAGACATGATTTTATGTGGTTCACCCAATGCGGGCTACTCCACGGAGAAAATATTTCTTATAAATTTTTCTCAAATAAATTCTCTTGGGAATCCTTTCCCTACAATGTTTATGGACCTCTGTCCAAAGGAGACACCAATCCCCTAAATCAAGTTCGTGGATCTCTATCCATAGGAGAACTCCTTCTCCTCTGCCTTAGATGGTGATCCTCTAGAAGACTACTGCCTCCACTACACTGGCTTGTGGATCTCTCTCCACTGAAGACTCTTGTCCCCACTCAGAAGACCTATCCTCACTACCCTGGCTAATGGATCTCTATCCACTAGAGACTACTATCCTCTCTACTCTATCACCTCCAAAGCTCTATCTCAAATATGCACTAAACACAGTCCTTCGGTCTAGCACAAATCTGCTCAATCTCTGTCTCTAGTCTAGCACAAACCTGTCCTCAAATATGCACCAAACATCTCCACTCCACCTCAAATCTGCTCAATAAGTCCTCTCAAGAACTTAACCACAATCCATGTATTGTAAGCTTCCACAAAAGCTCACACAAAATCAATCCACAAGTCTCCTCAAAGACTTACCTCAAATCTGCTCAACAAGTCCACACAGAACTTGTCCAATCTCATAGAAACATAAAGAGAATTGTTAGAGACTCAATATATTCTATACTTATCACAATGCTCTTTCAATCACTCTCTTAGAAACATAAGGAGAATTGTTAGAGACTCAATATGCTTCAAATTCAACTCAATGCTCAATCACTTTCTCAACTCAATTCAGAATATAGAATAGTTTGTTTTATGGAACTTGAACAATCACTTCACACATCCACTTGACTAGGCTCAACCAACTCTACTCAACCAATCACTCAATGAAACACCCCTTCCTCACAAACCCTAGTCCAAGCATATAAACACCAACTCAAAATGTTTCCAACAATACTCAACAACAAATCTCACATAACAATGATACTCATGATCTTTGCAAACCCTAGTTCAAGTTCTTCACACAACCAATGGCTTCAACAACAATGCTTATCAAACAAGGTTTTAACAACAATTCTTTATTCCAAAAAACCTTGAAGCATTAACTCAACACACTCAATAGGAAACCCTAATCAAGTCCTTTTCACTCCAAACTTATTTTCAAAAAACCAATCACACAACTTAAATTTGGAAGAATATGCCCATACCTTTTTCTTGATGATAAGGAACTTCAAGAAACTGCCACAACAATAAAACACTTCTTTGCCAAGCTCAAGAAGGTTAGTTAACAATACAAGGCATATAATAATTCATGAATACACCTTATTACTCCAATCTTAAAATAATATCCAACACCACAATAATTTGAATATTCACTTCTCAAAACCCTAGGACATCACAAATTGATCTCAATCAAACATATTTGTCATAAGCCACTTCAGAATTTTATTCTTCAAAAATCAATCTACTTTTCTACTTATGACTCCCTATTTTATTATTGCATTTTAAAGATAAAACCTTTAATAAATAATGCAATAACTAATCTTTCCTTTTCTAAGGTAAAATAGCTTTTATCCACCAATTAAACTTTCACCTAACACTTTTATAAAACCCACAAAACTCCTTTTTAACTTAGGCACTAATCAAACCATTTACCTCCTTATTTCTCCTAAGTCTAACCTTAGCCTAAGTCAAAAAATCAAATATTAAATAAAAGAATGTTACCACTTTGGCTTTGCATGAAGCGCTTCTCTCCTTAAGCGCTTTCACCTTGGCTCCCAATGACGTGGAGCCACGTGCTCCCTTGGAGCCTCCACTCCCTTGCACCCTTTGATTTCCACAAGCCACGTCTTGGCTTCTTCTCTCACGTTGCCCTAAGTCTTCGCATGAACTGTTGTTTCACGAGGAGAAATTTTGCAAAGCTCGGAGATCAATTATTTCGGTGGATGAGAGGATGCTTAACCTTTGAGAAGGCTATGGTATTTATATACCATGTGCCTTTGTTTCTTCACGTCGGCGGTGAGAATGCGGTGATGTCGACGGAAGAGGGGCAAACCTTGCCCGCGAATAACCCGATGCTCAAGCTTTATAATATGTGCCCAAAATTTATTAAAGCGCCCAAACTTTAGCTTATTTAATTTAATAAATATAATAAATTAAATTATTTTGAAGAATTTAATTATTATAATTTAATAATTAAATGGGCTTTGGTCTTTTAAACCAAACTTTAGGGCATCCTCGATTTTTAGAAAAACCTTGCAACTTGCCCACATGGTTTTAATGAAAACCATTTAACTTGACATCATTGGTTTTAATAAAAACCATTTAACTTGCCACCTTTGGTTTTAATAAAAACCATTAAAATTACCACCATTGGTTTTAATAAAAACCATTAAATTCACCATTGGTTTTAATAAAAACCATTCAAATATGCCATTCATAATATTGCGAGGTGTGCTATGATGTCTTTTCACTTGCACCTTTCAACCTTTCGATGTTAGTGGTGATTCACTTCTTGGCATCAATGACAACTTCATGTTTTGACATAAATCAACAATGCCATCTTTCTATCTTGACATCAATGACAACTCTTATGGACTCAAAATGTCCAACATCCTTCATCTCCAATCCACACTTGCCATAGAGTAAAATAGCTTTACCTCCATTCCGCACTAGAGTTAGTGTAAAATGCTTCTTGTTGCCAATTCGAAAAGAAGTCGGTTCAAAGTACTTTGACATTGATCCACACTTATTTCATTATTTTTTGCCTCTTCATCACCATTCTCAACCAAAATACTCTATAAATCGTCGAAATTGATCTCATCAAAACTTAGCCACTCAAAGCATGTCAAAAAATACAACTGGTTGCCATTTCGCACTTCCCCTTGAACTGACGTCATCTTCACCAAAAAATTTTGTGGAATCGGTACACATCACCAGTCTGCTACCAAATGCATTATAAACCATGCAAAATTACTCCAAGTAAAAAAATGTACTAAGTTTTTGGTAGATTCGAAAACTCTTGTTGCGGATTCGCTGCAAAATGCACTAAAAAATGTGCAAAATGAAAACTTCATACCTTAGATAAAATTTTCAATATTTTCTAAGGATGTGGCCATTTTGGGCCTACAAGTACCACTCAACCCACAGTCTAGGAAGAAAAGTGTCTTTGATTTTAAACCCTGTACATGCGTGTCACATGGTGAGTAGTCTTGTTGGTTTTTAAAATTCACAATATTTTGTAGAAATAAATAAAAGCAAACCATCCAATCAAATATTATATAGAAAGCATAAAAGGATAAAAGAAAGGAAAACAAAAAAATATTTGGGGGCACTTTTAGGCACCATAAATAATGATTGCATTATCTGTAGATAAGATTTATAATACTTCGATAATTAAATGAGTGGGGGGTATTTATACCAATACCAAATTCTCAAACACATAAATGAACTTAACCTTACAAGTTTATATAGAGGGTTTAGCCATAACAAGGTTATATGCAGCCCATAGGGCTTACATAATATTAAAATAATAAATACATTGTACAATGAAATTCCTTTAGGCCTATCCAAGATTACATCATACAATGTTGGCCTTGACCATGAATCAAATTACACTTTCAAAATCCCCTCATAACTGAAACCAAGAGGCCAAGGAGAAAATACATTAGTAACAATAAGATCCTCCTTCATAATGGATGCTCTAGTGGACCTAATTTTTCTACTACAAATATTGTGTAGGAGAAAATACATTAGTAACAATAAGATCCTCCTTCATAATGGATGCTCTAGTGGACCTAATTTTTCTACTACAAATATGCTTCATACACAAGAGTCTACTTTGGATGAACCATAGTCATCACTGCCACTACTAGACACTCCTACACACATTCAAAAACACATTTCTAAGACTTCAAATGAAGAAGAGAAGTCAATATCACCACCTAATTTAAATATAAACCGATTCAATCTTCCATAGTCACATAAGATATGAATTCAAGGCACAAATTTTCCTCTTATGGATGTATAACCCTATTTAAAGAATTCCTCTTGCTCTTAGACCATATGATTTTAGTCATCAAAAGAGAATTTGCATGAACCTACTTAAAAGAAGAGTTGTAACAAACTTCTAAGAGTATTTGGATAATAAATAGAAGAAATAGATCATGAAATATTAGATATTCATGAATAAGCCAAATCAATCACTCAAAGGATGAAGAGGGATTGACTAAGCAAGTACTGAATGCTTTTCTTGTAAGCATGTAAAAGACTCAAAATCTATTACAACTATCACAAATCCATCTATATCTTTCCAAAAATTAGACCAGATTATGATTACATAGAATATGTTAAATCCACCCTTTCAAAATAGGGCAAAAGGATTTGAGGATCATTTTGCATAATTTGGCTCCTAACATTGAAACATGTTCATAAATCGATGTTACTAATGTGTAGAGTTGAAAAAAATATTTGATTTAAAAAGGGCTCAAAATGCTTTTGTATGCAAAAATAATGACCTCCAAAATATTTACCCTACTAATATTCAAAATTAAAAAATTAATCTACTAAAACTTACAAAAATAATGTCAAATTGCAACCTACCACATGCCATTTGCTCATTTGTTGATGGTCATCACTTATCCTATGCCACTTGGTTGCAACTAGTGTGTTGTAATTTTGATGTCTACCACTCTCATTGGTTGAGGGTATTTTAATATATAAAAAATGTTTATTGGTGGAAATGGCCACCACGTCAACCAAGGATTCCTTCTATTGTTTGCAAAAGGTTTGAGAAAAGATTTGAAATTGGGTTTCTATAAAATGAGACACCTTTTGCTAACCAAGATGCCATGCTACTTCTTTAAGTTTTGTTTGGGGTTAAACTAAATAATTAAGACCCAATACACAAATGGTCTTACCGACAATAAAGTTTTAAAATCAACTATGCCTGGTAGGATTCAAACATGGGCTAACTCCATAGTAAGGACTTTAAACACACCAACTTAGCAAACTCATCAGGAAGTACTGTGGTAATAGGTTTGACAACTCCATAGAAATTGTCAATCATTTTGACCTAGATTTCTATAATAAAACCAAAAATACTCATTGACATGGTTTGAACATGCATTATTTAAAGCCCATGTACATTTTCTAGCTTGTCTAGCCAATTATCAATGCTTTAATGCTAAGACTAAACTAGGATTATCGTTTACTACACTGAACACCATCAAAATAGGTGGCAAAGATTTGAACTTGCAACCCTTCATAATGGACATGGAATAATAATTATGCTATCCAAGATGCCATGCAAATGGGTGGTAACAAAGGGTAGTAAAAATTTGAAAGACCAAAAATCACTACAAGATGCTATTAAAAAGTGATCAAAAAATTTAAACTTCGGTTCTATTCAAACAAAAAAACTTGCACGTGTTAGGGTAATTGGCTCAACAGTATTTCTCAACTTGAATTCCAATGTGCTTGCTCCATAGAGACGAGCAATGTAGTTTTCTTCTTAAATGTGTAGAACTATTTTTATTTTCCTATAATAAATTTTCTTGCTTTGGCAGATTTGAATTTTGTTGCCTTTTGCATATTTAGAAATCTGTACTTTGCAATTTTGAAACAACATTTCTTTTGTGATTCTTGAATGATATTTTTTGAAGGAATTGTGTGATAAGAGAGGATATGATGAGGATTGATGTTTGATCACTCATATGACCCCTCTAGTAATTCCTAGCTAGGTTTGCATAGTTTATTTCTTGCAAATTAATATTGTAAGTGAGTCTCCTTCTCACATGCACTTGTGGGCACTAGTTATCTTCTAGTTATCATTTAGGAGTGTTAGTTAGGAAGTGTGAACTCAAAGTAGGAAGTGTGTACTTCAAGATAGCTAAAAGGATCTTCTAGTTAGCATTATTCCTTTCTTCTTAACTTAGAAGTTACGTGCATTCTCCTTTGCACTATTGTAGCTTATGGTTAAGCATATTAGATCAAATCCATGATTTAGTGGGTTTGGTTATGTATTTTGGGCCATTAGAGCCTATATAATGAGTTTGTAAATAATATGAAGTTAGTTGGATTTTCAATCCTTTTCATTGGTATCAGAGCCTAGTTTATGTTTGCACTAGGGCTTGTGAGGTGAGAGGGTAGGAGATAGATTGTTTTTCATGAGAAATTCTTTCTCATTGAGGACTCGGTTCAAGCTCAAGGGGAGCTTGAAAACCATTCGCAGAAGGAAGTTCCTTAGGCGTCAAACTCCTTGTTCCAACTTTTTACTTATGCTCAAGAGGTATAGGAAAATTTTACCCCGATTCCTCTCTTACAAAAATCCCTTGGCAGGTTTGGACTACTCCTACGGTGAAATACGCATTAGGGAGCCATTTGTTCCTGCCATTGAGGAGTCTTGAAGACTGAGGAGCAACTATACCAGGTCGTGTGTCGACTTGGATCTGGTGGCCTTTCAAACGCTGGTCGTGTGTCGACTAGATCTTGAAAGGAGTGCTACTGAAGTCTTGAATAGCAGGATTTTCAATCCTGCTGCTGGTTTGAGGAAAAATTTACAAAATTTCTTGAAATTTCTTAGGTCAAATTACCTAGTTCTTTGAAATCATTGTAAAATTTAAATTTTAAATTTTTAAAATAACAATTAAGTTATTTAAATTTTTATTTAAAATTTAAATATATAAATATATATATATATATATATATATATATAATTTATTTATTTCTTTTATTTTTCATAAAAATATATATTTATTTTTATTGAAAAAAATAAAAAAAAAAATGATTTTTGGCCCCTCGGCCCCATCTCAGTAGGAGCCGAGGGCCAATTTTTACTGGTTGCTCGGCTGACGCAGTGTCGACGCCTGTCGACGTCGGCCACCGGACGTCCGTCGACCGACAGGCGTTGACTGCCGACTGTCGGTGGACGTCGATCGACGTTCAACACAGCCGATGGGACGTCGGCTGTGTCACGTCGTAGGATCGACAGCCCGATAGGTGCTGTCCCGCCTGCCAACACTGACAGGCGCCAACACTGTCAGGGCCTATCGAGGCCTGTCCGTCCGCCTGCAAGAAACGTAGGCGCAGACGCCGACGCGCCACACAGCCGACGGGACGTCGGCTGTGCCGCGTCACAGGCCAATAGCCGGCGAGCGCTCGTCACTGCTGTCTCGAATCGACAAGCGTCAGTGCCCTGCCTAGTAATTATTTGGCCAGGTAGGCTGCAGCCTGCATGCAGGCTAATAGCCTCGGAATCCATGCCACAGAAGATTGCCAAGATTTTTCCCCTTGCAAAAAAGAAAAGAAAAAAATTGCAAATTTACCTTGCAGATCATGCATTTTAGTGCCTCGAAATCCGTGCAATAGCATATTGCAAATTTTCATGCAGGCTAACAGGGAGTGCAGTGACAGGTTAACTTGGACTTGACAGGGTAAATCAGTTGTTTAATTTTTACTTTATCTAAGGTTTAGAATTGCATGTAATTGTTTTTATTTATTTATTAATTTATTTTTAAATATCTTAATTAAATTTAATTAATATTTTTGATTAATTAATTTCAAATTTTAATTAAGTTATTTTTAAATTAATAAATTATAAAAGACATTTTTAAACCTTAGGTTAAGTTAAATTTTTATTTAGCCTTAGGGGTAATTTTCAAGGCACTGCATTGTAACAGGGTATTTTCAGATTTTACCCTGATTTTTAAGTGTTTTTGTCCTTATTACTTCTGGCTTATACCCGGTTTCACATGGCTTCTGACTTGGCTGCCCAAGTGGCAGAACTTGCACATGTTGTGAATGCTTTAGCCGATAAAGCTAATGATACTACCATGGCAGAAGTCCTCGGTAACCTTGCAATGAAGGTAAATGACATTTTTGTCCACAATGCTTCAACTTCTGCTCATGATTCTCGCCTGAGAGTTCGTTGTGAAGTGCCACTTTATGATGGATCCCGAAACCCTGAAGTCTTGAATAGTTGGATTCTTGACATGAGTTCTTGGTTTTCTTACACTCAACTTTCAGATGAGGATATGGTTCCATATGCTAAGCTAAAACTTTCTGGTTTAGCTAAAGTACTTGTTGAAAGAAAAAAAGGTCATGATGAACTCATCTCTTGGGATGAGCTTGTAGACTATCTTAAGACCAATTTTTATCCTTCCAATTATTCTAAGGAATTGGTAATTAAGTGGTTTCGATTTCGACAAGGTCCTAATATGACTATGCAGGAATATATCTTTCAATTCAACAGGTACAGGATACTTTTGAATGTGGAGGAAGATATTAAAGCTTTGATTCTCAAATTTCAAAGTGGCTTGTTAGAGCATTTGTATAGGGAAATTATGTTTGTTTCTATCGAAACATTGGATTCAATTTTCAACCAGGTGCAACTTGCGGAGGACAAGTTCAAGGCGCATTCGCAGGCATTCCGCGCACCTGCTACTCAAGTGGTTGCAAACTCATCAAAAGGGAATAGTTCTTTCTCACAAAAGAAGAATTCCTCTTCTCAATATTCTTCTTCTCCTTCTCCTTCCGCTTCTACTCCTTCTTCTTCTTCTTCTTCTTCCAAACCTTCTTCTTCCAAAAAATTTTGTAACTATTGTAAGAAAAAAGGTCATGAAAAAGCAGATTGTTTTAAGCTTAAGAAGAAGAGTTTAGTCATCACTACTCAAGAACAGGATGCTTCCAAAGGTCCCCTTGAGTCAGTAGGAGAAAGTAGAGTATACACGAAATTACGAGGTAAGCTCAATGAGGTTACCTTGGTAAATGTAAGTTCATCGGGGGGCGATCGTGATGCTTTGTTCATCACTCGAGCTCATTTGCTCCATAATTTTGCAACAGATTGTATAGTGGATAATGGCTCGTAGAAAAATCTAATTGCGAGGTCCATTGTCGAGCGATTGAAGTTACCTATGGAGCCTCATCCTCAACCTTATTCTTTGGGTTGGAAGGATAGTGGAAGGGGCTCAGAAATCACTCACACTTGCACATTAAAATTTGCACTTGGCCCACATTTCATAGATCAAGTCACTTGTGATGTGACTCCTATGGATTGTTGTGGGATTTTGCTTGGACAACCTTTTCAGTATGATAGGAGAGCTGTTTATGATGCTTTCAAAAGAACCTACACACTTCAAAAATATGGTAAGGTCTTCCTCATTAAAAGCACCAACACTCCTAATATCATTCTAAATTCCAAGCAAACACAAAAGGCAATTAAAAAGGGTGGTGAGGTTGCTCTAATTTTCATTCGCTCTCAAAACACTCCTACATCCACTTCCATTCCAAAGCAACACTCTTCAATGGATAAAATATTGCAAAATTACTCACACATATTTCAGGAGCCAAAGTCTCTTCCTCCAATTCGCACAATTAATCACAACATTGAAATCATTCCTGGTTCTTCACTACCTAATGCACCCATGTATAGACAATCTATTTTGCAAAATGAAGAAATAAAAAGGCAAATAGAAGATTTGTTGTCTAAGGGTTTCATTAAGGAAAGTACTTCTGCTTGTGCCTCACCTATTTTGTTGGTTCTTAAAAAAGATGGCACTTGGAGATTGTGCATTGATTTTCGTGCTTTGAACAAAATTTCTATAAAGAATAGATATCCACTACCACGCATTGATGATTTATTAGATCAGCTCCAAGGAGCTAAGTTCTTTTCAAAAATAGATCTCAAAAGTGGATATCATCAAGTGCGTATCCAAGCTGAGGATACATGGAAGACAACTTTTAAGATGAATATGGGCCTCTTTGAATGGTTGGTCATGCCTTTCGGTCTTACTAATGCTCCTGCAACCTTCATGAGGTTGATGAATGATGTGTTTCGTGATGTACTTGACAAATTTGTAATAATATATCTTGATGATATATTGATCTTCTCAAAAACTTGGGAGGAACACCTTGGGCATATCCATCATACACTTGATCTTCTTGCGAAGAATCAATTATATGCCAATTCTTCCAAGTGTTCTTTTGGCAATACTTCAGTTTCTTACCTTGGTTATGTGATTAGTGAAAGTGGAATTCAGGTAGATCCCATGAAAGTTGATGTTTTACTTAAGTGGTCCCCTCCTTCAACTCTCACTGAGTTAAGGAGTTTCCTAGGACTTGTGAATTTTTATCGCAAGTTCATTCCTCAATATTCCACTCTTGCAACTCCATTGCATTATCTCACTAAGTCTAAAGTTCCATTTCATTGGGAGAAAAGCCAAGAGATTGCCTTTGAGAAACTAAAAAAGAAACTTTGTACAACACCTGTGTTAACTTTACCCGACCTCTCTCAACCTTTTGAGATTGAAACGGATGCCTCTAAAGTTGCCTTAGGAGCTGTGCTCAAACAGAATGGTCATCCAGTTGCTTATCATTCAGAAACTTTTTCTGCTGCTAAGTTGAACTATTCTACATATGACAAGGAGTTGTATGCATTAGTTCAAGCTATCAAGTACTGGAGACATTATATTTTGGGAAAAGATACCGTAGTACACATTGATCATATGCCTCTCAAGTTTTTACAATCTCAAAGTAAAATTGAAGAATCAAGACATATGAAGTGGGCCTCTTACCTCCAACAATTTCACTTGGTGATCAAGTACAAAAAGGGGAAGAGTAATACTGTTGTTGATTGTTTGAGTAGGCCTCCTGCCGCTCTTGCCTTAATAGTTATGTCCACTTCACACTTGGGATTTAAGACTTGGCCTAATCAGTATTCATAGGATCCTGATTTTGGGAAAATATTTGAGCAAGTGAGTAAGCCTTCTTCTTCCAATTTGCGTCCTTTCCAAGATTTCTACATCAAAGAAGGACTTCTTTACAAATTGGACAAGGTTTGTGTTCCTTGTGAGCCTAGAGTGTCACTTCTTAAGGAAGCTCATTCTACACTTTATGGTGGTCACTTTGGGAAGCACAAAACACTTCATCACTTGCAAATATTTTTCTACTGGCCTAAAATGTAGAGGGATGTGTTGAGATTTCTCAAACAGTGTGTAGTTTGTTGTCGCTCAAAACCAGCTAACAGGAAGTTTGGCTTAGGCATGCCCTTGCCCATTCCTTCCCATCCTTGGGAAAGCATTTCCATGGATTTGGTTAGTGGTTTTCCCATGACAGTGCGACAACATGATTGTGTGTTCGTGGTGGTTGACAGATTCAGTAAGATGGCTAAGTTTATTCCATGCCGCAAGACAAGTTCTACAGCAGACTTAGCCCAATTGTTCTTTGACAACATTTGGCATTCCTTTGGTCTACCTACCAGCATTATATCGGATCGTGATTCACGCTTTGTGGGTCACTTTTGGCGTTCTTTGTGGAAAATTTTGGGAGTTTCCATTAACTTTTCCATCGCCTATCATCCGTAGTTCGATGGGCAGACTGAAGTGGTAAACCGTACCCTTGTGCAAAGTTTACGAATCTATCATCACGCTTCACCAAAAAAGTGGGACTTGAGTCTCACTCATATTGAACATGCCTACAATAGGGCCCTACATTCTTCTACAGGTCACTCACCTTTTGAGGTTTGTATGGGATTTCAGCCCTTGGCACCTTATGAGTTACCTTTGTCTTTGCCTTCTCCTGTCACTTCACATCTTCAGAAGGAGCAAGACAAGGCACACTCATTTATTCAGCACTTGCACAATCTGCAATCAAAAGTGATTGAGATTTTGCAAAAGACATAGCAACAGCAAAAAAAGGCCATGGATCGACATCGAATTCCTCATCCATTTCAGGTTGGTGACAAAGTTTGGTTGCATCTTGACAAGCGACGTTTTACTGATAAGACTCATAGTAAAATCAAACCGATTCGCTATGGGCCTTATACTATTCTTCAACAGGTGTCCAAGAATGCTTTTCGCCTTGATCTTCCCGCACACTTGGGAATTCATGACGTCGTCAATGTAGATCTTTTGAAGTTGTACTTTGACTCTACATTGGAGACCGCACCGACTATCAGTCATCCTGTGGACGTGGTTCCTGATTCTCAGTTACCATTGGATTTCGATCAGATCTATGACATGAAGACTCGAAAGACTCGCCAGGGGTCTACCACCTCATATCTTGTGGCTCGGCGAGGATAGCTGCCGCATCAGGCTCGTTGGATTTCTTTTCATCAGATGTCCCGTGACTTTCCTACTCTTTTGAAAGCATTGGAGGCCAATGCTTCTATTGTGGGGAGGCATGATGAGGATTGATGTTTGATCACTCATATGACCCCTCTAGTAATTCCTAGCTAGGTTTGCATAGTTTATTTCTTGCAAATTAATATTGTAAGTGAGTCTCCTTCTCACATGCACTTGTGGGCACTAGTTATCTTCTAGTTATCATTTAGGAGTGTTAGTTAGGAAGTGTGAACTCAAAGTAGGAAGTGTGTACTTCAAGATAGCTAAAAGGATCTTCTAGTTAGCATTATTCCTTTCTTCTTAACTTAGAAGTTACGTGCATTCTCCTTTGCACTATTGTAGCTTATGGTTAAGCATATTAGATCAAATCCATGATTTAGTGGGTTTGGTTATGTATTTTGGGCCATTAGAGCCTATATAATGAGTTTGTAAATAATATGAAGGTAGTTGGATTTTCAAACCTTTTCAGGATCTCCCCTTGGATTTTATGCAAAAAAATTCTAGAAGGCTTTGAGGAATAATTCATCCTATAACTTGTAGGAAGAATCAGAGACTCTAAATAAACTCTCTTCTTGATTAAGTAGTGTCGCTCGATACTCAAGTCTTATATAGAAAGCATTAAAGGATGAAATAAATAAAAAGAGAGATATTTTGGGGAACTTGTAGGTATTGTAAAAAGTCATTGCATTATCAATACATAAGATTCACAACACTTCAATAATTAAATGAGGAGTTGTGGTGGGAATTTATACTAGTGCAAAATCCCTAAATACATAAATGAACTCAACCTTAAGCCAACATAACAAGAAAGGCTTTAAGATTAATTATAATATTATCAAGTGGGTTTAACCAAATAGCATTTACTGTGGCCCATAGGGCTTCCATAATAAAATAGTATGGTCCATTAAATACATTGTACAATAAAATACCCTTAAGCCTATCAAAGGTTACATAATATTGATCTTGGCCATGAATTAGATTACACTTTCAACAATGAAATACACTAATCTATTGGATGTTTCTAAAGGCTATAGTAGGGGAGGATTGTATAACTCGAGTTCTACATGTAAAACTACATGCAACCCCAAGTAAAATGGAAAGTCAAGAACAAAAGCATTCTAACTAGCTATGCATTAGTTTGTATATGGACCATAAAATAGTGGTTTGATCTTCTAGTGTGGACTTAAGAAGTATTTTTTAGATGGATCCAAATTATATATTCAACTTAAAAATGATGTGGATTTTTATGGTAATAATTTCACTCTTTGTAATTCCATTTTTGGTGCTACAATATCTATTTAACATGCGTATGGATGTTCTACACATTCTATAGAAATCACTTAACCTTTTCTACTTTCTTAACCTATATTGGCTTCAAGGCATAGGTTGGAATGTTGAAGGCAATGTTTGTGGGGCATTGGGTTGAAATCTAAAAATATGCTTGGAATGGATTGTAAGCTATGGAGGCGTGAAGAGCCCTATTATATCTTATATATAAGCTTGTCATCTCATTTCCAAGTATGGTCATTGTTGTACATTTAAAGCAAATGCACTAGCATTATTTTGATAATCGTAGTGCATCCATTTGATTCCATAGGTCATGCTAGAAGTTATTGATGAACATAGAACCTCCATTTGTTACAATTGATATTGGGAGGCCAAAATAGATCTAAATATGTTGAAAGAATAGGTAAGTGGTATCAGTTGTAATGATGCTCTTATTGCATTCTAACATGGTTTTCATCTTGTTGAAGTTATCCAAAATCACAAAGATGCAATAATGTTGATGCTTGATGGATGATAACCCTAAGAGATAATCTATCTTGCTGGATTCCAATGCCTAGAAGGAATTGTAAGAGGTGTGTATAACTCTAGATTCCTATTCACTAACTTTGCAATGTAAGGCATATAGGATTGAACATAGAGCTTCATTTTATAGTGCATGTGAGGCCAATGAAAGTGGTTATATCAAAAGCATTGATCTCAATCTTAAAAAGAATAGGTAATGTATGGCATGAAAAACACTAACATTGAATAGAGATACAAGTTTTGAAGTGCATGGGGATATATGGAATGACAAGCATGGAAAGGGAAATAATTTTTTAAAGTGTAATATTTCTATTTATGTGTCTAAATTTTGGTGTGTGGTATGATCTCGTCCAATGCACCCTAGTGTGTAGTCAAAAGCATCAATCTCAATCTTGAAAGGATGGGTGATTGTTAGGGTTCCAATATAGCCATGTCGACTATATTTTAATTATTAAATATTATTAGCTTAGGCCCCTAGATGTAATAGTTAGCCTTTGAGCATTTTTATTTGATGCTATTTAAAAATAGGGTAAAATATTATTTAGTGTGAATTATTAAAGAATTTTGGATTTTAGTTGCATATTCCATGCATAAGAGACTTTTCCCTCTCAGAGCGGCTATGATACTCCCTCTCTAAGTGGTTGTGTATTTGTTGTGGCATTGATTTTATTGGATTAGCTATTTTCATATCTATTCTGGCTATTGAATTATCTCATGCTTAAGGTATTATTAATTTTTCATTCTTAAATTGCTACTGCTACTATTATTTTTTAAGATTTGTTGTAGTTATTATTATTCCAAGTTGTTCTCTAACAAGTGGTCCAATATAGACATGTTGACTATATTTTAGTTACTAAATATTATTAGCTCAGGTCCCTAGGTGCAATAGTCATACTTTGAGTATTTAGATTTGATTTTAGTTATAAATAGGGTGAAATATTCTTTACAGTGAAATATCAAAGAATTTTGGATTTTAGTCGCATCTTTTGTGCATGAGACTTTTCCCTCTTAAAGTAGCTATGTGACTGTACCCTCTCTAAGTGGTTATGTATTTGCTACGACATTGATTTCATTGGATTGACTATTTCCATATATGTTCTAGCTATTTAATTATTTCATTATTAAGGTATTGTTAACTATTCATTACTAAATTGTTGTTGCCACTATTATTTTCTAAGATTTATTGCTATTATTATTCTTCCAATTTGTTCTCTAGAATTGATGTATAGCATGGTAAGCACTAACATTAAATAAAGGCATTGCTTTAGCTTATCAAATGCTTTCTACTATTTTAAAGTCTAGTGGAACTTCATATTTATATATATGACCTAATTGAGAGGCCATGAAACATGTGAAAATCCTAAACTGAACATGTTGTAGAAGTTGGATAGGCCTAGAAAAATCTTGAGTTTTATTAAACTCTTTTGGTTTGGCCACTCTTGCATGATATAGATATTATTTGGATCTAGATGTATGCCTTGTTGGCCAATGATGTATCCCAAGTATGAAATCTCTATGAGATAAAATGTACACTTGCATAGGTTATATTGAAGCTCGTGTTGGCACAAAGTATCCATAACTTGGTGCATGTATTATATATTCTTCTATAATATATTGCTAAAAATGAGGATGCCATCTAGGTATATAATTATAAGGTTTTCTATAAAAAATTAAAATACATCATTCATAATCTACATTAACATAGACTGAGCATTTGATGTAGTAATAAACACAACACCTCCCCAAGAAGACTCAACTCCAACTAATATTTCCTTATTCAACAATTTGATAGTTAACAATTGTTCCTTCTGGTTATTCAAACCATAATTGTACAATCAAATGGGAAATTGTTCAATTCAAAAAATCATTCAATTTAGTAACTACACAATAGATTTTACAACTATTCAACTTAACAATTATACAAAAACTTGACAAATGTACAATGCAAGAAACAATTCTACAACCTAAGCAACATTTCAATCTCAAAAACCGTATGATCTAGGCAATCGTTCAATCCAGGCAACCACACAATCTAGGAAACCGTTCAATCTAGGTAACCATACGATCTAGGAAACCATTCAATATAGGCAACAATCGTACAACCTAGGCAACTGTTCAATCTTGACAACTATACAATCTAGGAAATCATACAATGACTTGGTAATCATTCGATCCAAGCAGCCATGCAACCAGGCAATTCAATAGTTCACTTGTATGATCACTCTTTATTTGGTGTAATTTTTATTATACGATTATGATTCCAATCCTAACCCTAACTATATTTTCTCTTTCATGTAATTGTACGGTTTCATTTTTGTATGGTAGGTTTTGCTACACTCAATATTAATATTTTATGTTGCTTTCAATCTAGTCTTTTACACTGTTAAGATGTAATCTTCCTATTTTTATCATCCATTAAATATAGCTCCTAGTGACCCACAATTGTACGGTTTGCTTCTTGCACACTATGCCAATAAAAATTGAACCTTGGTATTTCAATTGTGAGATAAATAATTATTCTATAACTTCTTCCACCCAATATCCTTCATTCCTAGTCTAGCTCCAAAGTAAGCATCAACTCCTCCTTGCATTATAAAATCTCTTACACTATGGTTTAAAAATGAATTCTCAATTTCCTAATCATATTCAGTGTTTTGAATGATATTCTTGCCCACTGGAATGTATTTCAATGGATCTGATATCTTTTCATTTGCTGGTATTTATCTTCACCATGATTTACCTTCCTCTCATTATAATGGCTTCTCAGGATCCAAAACCACCACCATAGTTATTTTTTGTCGGTCTACAATGCACCAAGTGATTCTTAGGAACTTGCAAAAATAGAAGTAACAAAACACACACAATAACAAATATGCAATTCACAACAACAAGTCTCACAAGGGTAAATTGATAAAATAATATTTATTTATTTTATTGGAATTACAAATCCAAGTTGAGACCTCCCTTTCCTCTCTTTGCTAGCCAAATCTTAGATAAAAAACACATTTTATAATTTTAAAAAATAGTTTCATAACAGGTAAACTATTGGCTTTTCAATTTCACAACTGTTCAAATTTAAGATATTGTCAGGATGCTCCCTCATCAATATTGGTCAAGATAAAAAACATAAATAACCACTTATATAATTACTCTTTGGATTTAAGTACCATCTTCTAAATATATGTGGCATTAATAAAACCTAATTATAACCTAATTTGAGGTTAATATTCCTTTGGAGTTGGTATATTAGTCATTAATATGTGGTAGTGGGCACTCATTCTTCACTATAATTTTAAATAGTGTGCTATAGTTAATGCAAAGAATCCATGTCTCAATCTTCTTTGGCACTAGTAGAATATAATTGCTATATGGTAATACACTTAGATCTTACACTCATTGATCAACTCTTGAATTTTTTGGAGAAAATTACATTATTTGATACATGTTAATGTACCCCTAAGGTACCTTCATGGTACATTTGTAAATATTAGATTAGGGTTGAGTCTATATTTTAGAGTGTGATTTATATTTCCCTCTTTATGTAAGTGTGAATGTGCAAGAAATGCACAAGTGTCATGTAAATGTGCAAGAAATGCACAAGTGTCATGTAAATATGCAAGAAATGCACAAGTGTCATGTGAGAGAAAATGTGCACAAGTATCTTATATATAAAAGTGTAAATATGTAATGCAAGGTGTGCACAAGTGTCCTAGTGTTGGTAAAATGTTTGCCTAATTATACAAACATACGTTTGTGTGCCCTAGACATGACCAACATTGAAAGGCCGGAGGAAAGGAATGTCCTCCGTGCCAATATCTAGAGACAACTGGCTCCCTTACTAAATCCTACATGGGTTTAAGAATATATTTGTGGGAAAGGAATTAGAAATGATGAAAAGATATGGGAAATATGGCCACCAGCTGAAATTGTAGGATTGGGGATAGACTAGCAGCAAGAATTTCACCCAAGCATTTAATAAGCATATAAGAAAATAAGACAATGTTATTTACTTACAACCTTGTAGAGATAACCAGGATCACATTCTAGAACTCACTCCCTCACCAGAAATGTTCAAACTCAAATGGAGAATTTAAACTTAACAACAAAAAACAAATATGAGCTTCAAATAGAAATGCATAAAGTAGAAAGAAACCACACACAAGATCATTTTCAAATTTAGAAGCCTTGTATATTCTATTAATGCAAAAAAATTGAATAATTTTTCTACAAGATGTCTAACCTCCTTTTTACAATAGAAATTGATTAGTATTTATAGAGGATTTCACCTCTTTCTTTAAATGCACATGAAGACAAAAATCTCATAGATCAGGAACCTTGGTGAGACAATTCCTCCTCGAAGTCATTGAAATTTTTTCTCTTGAAGCAGTGATCTAAATTTTAAGGAAATTATTTTGGGAAATCTATATTTTTGGGTGTCGGTGGATGGAAAACTTCCAGGCTTGGTCATTGAATTAGTATGTTTGCCATCCTTGAAAATATGCTTCCCCTTGGAAATCATGAAAATCGCCTTGCATTTTTAATACTGCTGCCTTCCTTGCTCGAGATCCCCAATTTGAGTTACTCTTCACCACAAGAATTTAATGTTCTTCATTTGCCTATCTTGGGTGCTTTTGAAATTCATCGACATTATTGATGTCAAAATCTACCTAGACTTTAGCAGTAAGTGAATCGCATTTTTACTCTTTTCATCACATTCCTTGGTGAAGAGGGCGTTCCCTGATTTAATAGTAATCAACTCCTTTTATTATAGGTGAAAGAACTTTTAACATCATCCTTAAACTCTACATTCACCCCCAAAAGAGGTGAAAGAGGTTGTCACCTTCCTCTTGGGGTGAATGCGAAGTTGACTTTTCAAAGTTGCTTCAAACTTCTGACCTTTCACCTACTTTATTGTTCATAGCACATTCACCTCCATGAAAGACAAATGGGGCTTTCGCCCCTCAATCGAGGTGAACACGTTGTTGAATTTTCAATAGTTTACCTTAAAACACATTCACCCTAATTTGGGGTGAAAAAATATTTCACCCCATGTTTGGGGTGAACACACCCTTTCATTAAAAACTTCCAACCCTAGTGCTAAATTAATTACAACTTGAGGTGCTTCGATGACTTTCACTGAATATGTCTTGGTTATATTAAAGCATTAGTTGGGCACGATTATTCATCCTTTGGAGGATGTTCACCCTAAAATGGAGCAAATGAAGCTTTCACCCAAAGTTTGAGATGAACATGATCCTTCCCACATTTCAACTTCAAGAAACATTTAACACTTAGTGAATTTTGAAACCTTAGTTTTTTTTAATTTCTTTTTCTTCTTTCGCTCCAATGAAGGGTGCACAAGACTTTTACCACTAGATTGGGGTGAATTCATTTGCTGAATTATCTCCTTCCTTTTACGCTTGCCTCAAAGTGAGGCGAAAAAGCCTATCGTCCATTGCTTAAGGTGAATGCGACTTCCATTTTCAGCGAAGCTCTCATTGTATGCACTTAGTCTTTATGCATCATTTTCAATTGTTTTACCAGTAATTTGCCCCAAAGCTAGCCATCAAGCCATTTAGCCATTTTTCACCTATTTTTTTAACCCAAAAAAGGATGTATGAGAATAAATATGGAAAAAAAAAATATTGTATTATAGCATTAACATATTTTTCTGCATTATAATAAAAAATCTATCAAAATTTTAATGTGGCATATTAAAAAAATTTCAACATTTTTGGTGTCTCACGGGATATCCAACTCGCATGGATGAAAGCGATACCAATCATTTATCCATTGGGATTCTATTGAGTCTTCTTGCTGATATCTTTGGTTGGTGCTTTTTATGAATATGCTTTTCTTTGTACCTCCTCTTCTACCTTCTCAATGGCTTTAGGTTCAGCTGTTACTTGGAGTACATATGCCTGTTCTACTTATTCTACTACTTTTTCTACCATGGCCTTCTCTACTATAGTGCACTCCTCTTATTCCTAGAGGCTTTTGAAGGTGACCTCATAGAATATAATCATTGCCTCCCAAGCATGAGTGGTGAACAAGCAGGTAACGCTTAATGATTCATAAACAAAATGCAGATTATGGACATCCTCTAGGCTAAGGTGCTTCACTCTCTGGGCTAGCTCAAACAATGAAAGCTCCATGTGGGTATACTTCTGCATAAGTGGCAACACCTATGCTTCTATGATGGGCTCTTCTCATGTATCAATCTCCAAGGTTTCTTTCACGAACTTCCTCCAGGTCACATCCAATTGTTCTTTGGTAAGAGGTTCACCCCACTCATCAATAAATATTGGAAAACCCATATCCACAAGAGCATTAAAATGATGCATGGAAATAGTATGCTCTCGATATATGGTATTAAGGATTTTTTGGCCTTCTCTCACTAGATCCATCCTCTAAAAGTAGTTGCACAATGTGACCTTGGCAGCTGACCAAGCATGATCCATCTCACTCAAGGGGTGAATGTATATACTAGAGTTAGCCAAAGTTTGGATTTTTATAGCCATATCCATATAGGGCTCTAGCATATCCTCAGTAGTATCTATCAACTGCTGCCCCATCTAAATCTATATTATGGTTACCTATAGGTAATGCAATACTTGAACTACTTGTACAACCAAATTTTCGTAGTTCTGGATCGAGCGAAGGTGTGCCTGTTTGATGCTTTTTAGAGAAAAACTTGCAGCCTGTGCGACCTTCCCCACCAGTTGATTTTGTATGGATTCTAGTTGTGTTTAGAGTGGTTGCATATCTATTCTTATTGCATATCTTTCTTTCAAGTGCACTCCTACTTGTCAGTGCAAGTGTTCATTCTCTTGGGCTATCTTCTCCTCTTGCACTTTGCTTTTTTTGGTGCAAGTTTGATAATTTTATTATCCTGATCAAAATATTTCTTCTTATAATACTCACCATGCAAGTATACCAAACTCATATCAACCTGTATTTTACCCATTTTCTTCGTTGGATCAATCCTGGTTAGATCCTCTGTTATAGTCTCACAACCATATTAACTTGGCAATATTTCTCCTTGTGGCTTCTAGACCAGGGGAGTGAGCTTGGTTCATGGCCAATGGATCAAAAGCAACCTTCTTGAGTGGATGCGCTGGAGCCAAAGCTTCTTTTCACCTTTTTATTTTCAACCACTGTGACGAACTATGTGCTCAATTGATTTTCTCCATGTCAGGCTCCTTTGATGCCACCTCAACCTCAATAAGTACTTGTAACTTCAAAAATGGTGTGAAGGGTATCAAAATTTGTGAGTGGTTAGGCTCAAAGGAAGTAGATGAGACGACTAGAAGGGGAGGAACTGACACGACAAAGTGAGTGGAGGAACTAGGTTTGACTGTAGTTACGCTCAATATGATAGGAGCTTGTGTACTTACAACTTAAATGAAAGTGGTGGCAGTAATGGTTGGGGAAGGGAATGAAAATGGGTTCAACCCTGATGAATACAAATTAAAAGAAAGGGATACTAAAGAAATGGGAATAGTAGGAGCAGCATCGGCTTACAAAGTGGAAGAAGTGGGAAGTGAAATGGATATGGAATTCATATTTAAAGGCAGATATATTGACATAGAAACTAATAGAAGTGAACTAATAGTCACTACATGCTTCGAAGAATAAGAGGGAACAAAGGACATACCTTCAAGCATTGGTGCCATGTGCTGCGATGATGGAAGTGATCGCAAGATGATTTCCTCTTGTTGCTTCTCTATTTTCTTTTTGACATTCATATTTTCCTCCACATTCATAACCTCCACTTGAGGGCTCTCCGACTACTGGTCCTCCTATTCGTGAATCATTGGAAATGTTTGTGCAATAATCATCGGAGCATCTGTCACTAGTGGAGAGGAAATAACAGTCACTAAAACAATTGGATCTATGGTAATTTTAACTGTAGACACCAAATTACAACATTTAATCCTCCATCCTAACCATCCCACCATCCATTTGTCCACCATACACCTTTCCCACCTTCAAAAGGCCCACTTTAGCCCTTTCCCGCCATTTCCTAACCCAATTAGGATTATTTTAATATTATTTTATATTTAATATAATATTTTATATTATATTATAATATATTTATTATAAAATATATATTTATAAACTCAATTAACCATAGCCGTCCGATCCAATCTAATCTCCATCGTCCATATTCATTAATCCATGCCACACTTAAAGTACAATCTCATCCCTAGGATGTGATTTAATCTTAGCCACATGATCTAAAGTGTTGAGCTAAAACCCTAAGAAACCCTAAGGTTGGATTATAAGTAAAGGCATGTGCAAATGCCCAAACCTTGGAACCTTGGAATTCTGATATTGTCATTGTACATCTTGAGGAAGCCATTGGTGAAGCCCTAGTGAAGTAGAAAGAGATAGAAGCCTAAAAATCCAAAGCCCTAGCTAGCCAATAGGACTTTTGCTATTCCAGCCATCCCCCATATCTATCCTTTCCACCTCACCATCCTCCATTACCATCGTCACCACTTCCACCCATCTGCCACATTCGTTGCATCCCCCACGATTTGCTTCTACAGATCCATCCTTACCCGTAGGCACCCTCCCGATCTTGCAAAGCTCGCTATAGAAACTTGTTAGGTACCCACCAGAGCTTGCCATTCTACAGGTGCACACTAGAGCCTATGAAGCTCACACCTGAGCCTACCAAGTGTGTGCCAGAGCCTACAAAGTGCACGCCCAAGCCTACTGTTATCACCAAAACATGATTCAGAGTTTGTTGCATCACACCATTTGCTGTTAGGATTGCAACAACAAAATAACGTATCATCACAAGCAAGGTATATCATTATTGGTTTTATTTTGTTACATGATATGTATATTTAGCATGCCATTTGATCTATTTTTGGTTAGGGTTTATTGATATCTAAGGGTCTCACACTATGGAGACCTCACATGTGTTATTAATCTCTTTCTTTGTTTATGTGCATGCAGGTCTATAGATTTTATTCATTGAATGGTTGTTGAAGTTGGAGTGGCCCAGTTACGAATATCAAGAAGCCCACTCAACCTATTGGGAGCAAGGACACACTATTTGAAGACACTTCATTGTTGTAGCTAGGGTTTTGGAGAACCCTAGTGTATTGTAAATATTTGTATCAAAGACTCACTGAGCATAGATTGTATCAAAAGGAGTTTATTAGCTCCCCCCATTTATTGAATAAATTTATCTATTTGTGCAATCTTGTGTTTCCTTGGGTTATTTGATTCCTTTATTATTTAAGTGTTGTGTTCTTGTCTTCATAGTAACAACCAAAACTTCAATAGTAGAGGAGGAAGTGGTGCCGATCCTTGGTTTCTTCACAACTTTGGAAAATGGGGGCACATCTCGGATAGTCTACTTCTTCGACAAAGGCACCTCCCCAACTTGACGCTTCACTCGCTATGACATTTGTTTAAATACATAATGCTATTCTTCTTCCTTCGAAGGCTCCTCTTCAACTGTCGAGCGCTCTTCCTTTGCCCCGCTTTCATCAATGTTAGAATATTGGATACTTTGGGGTAGTATTTTGGTGAAAGCAATGGGTTGATAAGCATTAACAAACTCATCGTAGGTATTCGAAAATGCCTCATCCATTTTCAACTCGTAAGGAGATGTGGTTTTTCCTCAGTGGACCCACATTGTCCACCAGTTCGTAATTTTCTCCTCAATCCACAAGGGCTGACCTTATTTTACTTGAATAAATAACCTGAGTAGAGGAATATAATTTTTGTACTTCGCTAGATTATACTCAGGATCTTATTCATAGCAGTCATGCCAAGGTAGAAGTGACATCATATCTTCAATATGCCACTCCAAATCAGGTCCATCAAATTTGTTTCATCCTTTTTCAATGTTAGGCTATGGACAATAGTGAAATGTATTGGCCTTGATTATCTCTATGAATTTTCCCAATGGGTCATACCTCCATATTTGCAGTAGTTCTATAAATCCTAGGTCCTTAAGTGTTATTTTAAGTAGCTTGTTCTGCCCTATATGGCTCACTTCTATACTACCAAACTTGAAAGGCAAATTGTAAGTTATTTTCTTACCATGCCCGACTCCATACACATCATTCACATAGTTTTATTGGTGCACCACCTCCATAGCAAAAACATGTTTTGTGGTGAAGTATGACAGTAGGAATGGCTTACCCGTGAAGCCCAAAATTCTTACAATGAAAACCTAAGTAAGAAGAAAAATATTTACTTTTTTGCTTTAAAAACTACTTCTCTCATCTCCTTTAGCACCCTTTCATATGCGCCACAAAGCAGTTCTATTGTGGGCCCCAAAAACAAATGGTTGAAACTGTAATACGATTACTTGCTCGACAGAGCAGAAGTCCACATGTAGACTGGTAAAAGCTCATCCCTCTCATCCATTAACTCATTGTAATGAAAGAGAAATGCTGATGTATACGAAAGGAGAAATACCATACCAGAAAGGAAGTATGCATAAATTATGAATCCTCCTCTCCAATATGCAACCTCTCTAACTAAAAATGCAATTTTCTAGATATAAAATCAGCCCAATTTAAGAAAATTAGATTGGTACCCTTCTTCATGGTTGATAGAGAGTAAAATTACACCTAGAAAATGCATTGTGCTAGGGCCACTTGCTACTTATGAATGGTGGAATACGTTGGTAAACCAACAACCCATGCCAACATTGAATAGATATCTAGGCTCTTAAATTCCATGTGCAACTTCGATAGGTTCGACAGTTACCCCATATGTGGCTCTTTAATCAACTGTGTCTTCATGAATCGATGCATTGTTATGGTGGATACATATCTGTCCTTCTAGTTGTTGATATGTAGCTTTTTTCTAATTGCATATGAAGGAGATTTATAGCCATAGGTAAATGCTTCCCATACTTCTTTAGCGATAATAGTAAAAAGTGCTTTATTATTTGCTTTTTGCACTATCTTGGTAAGCGTATTATAAAATTGGGCAACCATCCTCACTAGCTTAGGACAAGAGTGTACGGGTATACACAAATACCAAGATAACTATGCATGATATACCACTGTTAATGGAATATTTTTTGTTAACCCCTGGCTAACTACAAATTTCACATCCTACCATAGTTTCTCCATGTCTTTGTGGGTAATCACGCAGTCTCCAATTTCTACCATTGTATTAGCCTACAGGCCCAAATCCATATTTTTGTTCCTTTAGGCCTTTTGGATTTTGATCCACCTTATCTCTTCCTAGACTTACTGGGCTCAGTAACCTATGCCGCCTCTTTGTTTCTTTTTCAAATTATATCTCTTTGGTAATTACCTTGAAATATCTTTACAATTTTTGCAATAACAGCTCGAAAACACAATGCTAGTAAAAATTAAGAATTAAACTGAGGCTTTTACTTGTTCCTTTATATAGAGAACCCTTACAACCATCGCAATAAAAATCAAATTTCTATTGAGTTATTTTGAAAGAACATGTGCTTTGATTCACCCGCCTAGAATTGTCCCCAATATTTCAATGTCATTAAATGTTATTCACTGCAAGATCATCCTCGAAAAGTGTACCCTCCTTCATCGCGTAATTTTTTTGTAACTCGTGCCCTGACTAACAAAGCTTACTTGAAAAAATAAATTGACTGCCCAGAAACCAAGGAATGTACCTTAGCTTGCATGCACACTTCTTGATATTTTCCACGCATCGGGGGGCAAAATCGCTCTAATAGAGTGCTTTTGAAACTATGAACTCAAGGTGCTTCTAAAAATAATGAGGGTGAAAGCATCCTTGAGGCGCACTTGTCTTCTTATTTTCACTTTTGAAAATGCCTTCGACTTTCCTAGTACAACTCCATGACGAGTGGCCTTCTTTTAAAACCTTCTTTTCCATTTTTCCCAATTTTGAAAAAAGCATAATTTTGTAAAAAAAAAATTGCTCTTTAGTACATTTCCCCTTTTCGCTTTTTCCTTATCACTTGCATGTCAAATGCCCCGTATAACTTATACTTTCATGCCATTCTTATTGTTTATATAAATTCCAATATTTCATGTATCAAACTTTAAAATGCATTTGCGAAAGAGGAGGGTTGCACGCTTTTTATAGTTTCCAGAGGTGCTAGACATTTTAACACATATATATATATTTTTAATTAAAATCTCCCCCTGCTTCTTTTTTATATTTGCACCAAAACTTAATGTTCTGCCCAAAAGAACCACAATTCATGTTATTCTTATGCTTTCATTTCATCTACACCATCAATTTTCCTTCGATTTTCGTTGAGTCAACGACAACATTTTAATTGCCACGTTCACCCTAATGAGAGGCGAATGGATGTTTCACCCCTTCTCTGGAGCAAACGTGATTTTATAGCGCATTCATAGCACATTGACCTAATGCTATATTTTTCTTTTTTCATTCACCCACAAAGGGGTGAATGGGGTTTTCGCTCCTTTTGGATGAAAGCGTCTTTCCATGTAATTGTTGTCTTATGTTTCAGAATGGGGTGAAAGTATTTATGCTTCGATTGCGTACCTATTGGGATTTGAATAGATGAGATATATTATACAACAAAAATGAGTACAATATATAGTCATAAGCCTATATTAAGAATATGACAAATTTCAAAGATAATGACAAGTTTTAAACTAAAGAAGGCATAGTGCACCTTAATTCTAATATTCCCCCTTAATGTGCACTATCCTAACTATAGAAAAAAACAAGTCAACATTAGGTAACATTCCCCATTAACATTGAATTCTTTAAAAGAACCCTATCATCCTCCTTTATTACATGATTTGGTCTAAGCTCGTGCTTTTTGTGCTTGGATCTCCAACTATGAATAATGCTAGTTCAACAATGTATACTTCTCAGTCTATTGCCTTAGGGTCAACAACTTCCTTGGATGTGTTGCCATTGGGTTAGCTATCTAAGTGCCTCAAGGTCATCCTGGGTGCCTCGGGGTCAACCACTTCTAGGGGTCTATTGCCTCTGTAGGTCATCCTCTAGGTATTTTGCCTCTCATAGGTCACTGAATAGATTCACCATGAATTAATCCCCCTTCATGGTGAACTCAATATAGAAGGTGTCGATCTTGACGAAAATGCACCTTAATAAAAAAGAAAATACGAGCCATATAAGAGTGTCGGTATCTATATAAAATGCACTCAATACAATAAAATAATCCATAGAATCCAAATGTGGAGGAGAAGAAGAAAGAAGATAATAGAATCTTCTGAAGTGTCTTTGTTTGTAGTCTTCAAAAATTGATCCAAAAAAGTCCTCGAATAGAGTCTAGGGTGTCTTTGTCTGTAGTCCCTAAAGTAAGTGTCCTTATGTGACCATATTATCCCACCAAAAAGCATGTGTAACTAGCCACTTCATCTGCTAGGTACTATAGAGAGGATGACTAGATACAAGGATCACATACAAATTTACCTTGGGAGTGTCGGGTTCAACCGAGAGTGCACTCCAAGGTATAAAACTTTGAGGCTAAAAACTCAAATGAAACAACCTCAAAATTACAAATGGACACCACCAATATGTCCATCTTGGAAATTTTTTTTTATGACTATAAATACTCCTATGTTCCATTTTCAATGAGGCCTTTCCACTAAGTCATAAACATCATCCTTCCCCATACAATTTTAAAATGTTCCCTTCTAAAAAAATTGTCCATGTGCATTGAAAAAGTAACTTTTCACTCTTTAAATAAAAAAACCTTTCCTTTTAATAAAAATTCCTCCCTATGACCATAAAATTTCCCACCCAATATCCTTTGGGGAAATAACATCGTAAAATGCATGAATTTCAAATTGCACCACTGTCAAAAAACATTACTACCACCATCAAAAAACACTACCACCATCGTGAGAAGTTGCTTTCGCAAAGTCATACTATGTGATAAATATGGGGTTCAACACATCACAAACATCATACACACCTAGGTGGGGGTCACACGTAAGAACTCTCTCCCATGGATGCTCCTTGACCATTAAAAAAACAAATATCCATCGTGTTGTTCACGTGATCTTACAACAATGGGAAAAACAACAATGCGAGAAGTATATTATCGATCACAACACCACAAATTTTGTGAAGTTGATTATAGTGGGCCACCACATGGGTCCCACCAACCTTGTAAAGGATAATCAAAGAAGTACATCAGCATATCACATCCATATTTATCTGCTCCATGTGCTAAATCATGACTAACACACGATCGTCAACAAGCAACAATTAGCAGCAAAAATATTTTTGGTAACTGAAGTCAAGTGGCGATGAACATTGTACATCTAAAATTCAAAGGGTCATCGAAATTGATCACTAACACTCTGAAACACATTCAAAATCTCCTCAACACCTATATCATAGATCACCTTGTGCCAATTTCCACCACTCAAAAACTTTGCTCCAAAAGAATAACAATGGGAGAGTGCAATTTGCACTACATGCTTTTTGAAGGTGTTAAATTTTTTTTTCCCTTAATCTACCATAAAAATATAGTGATAGGGCATCAATGCCACTCATGCTATGACACAACTACCTCCATCATGCCAACAATAGAGGCATGTTCACCAATATTAATTCCTCAAAGATATTAATACTTATCAAGCAATCTGCAAGATGGCAACTCATAGAAACATATTGCAGGATCTCTAAATTGCCTTCTCCAGCAATCAAAAAATTATTATATAATTGCAAGTTACTTTTTAGCTAAAAATCAACACACAGGAGGCACGTAGGCATGACTATGCCTCCTAGGTAATTTACACTAGAGCGACAGGCTTCCTTGCCATTTCCATGTCTATGTCAGAAGCACCACATCCGGATCTACTATGTCGACTTCCCACAACAGCTGCAACAAAATTAAAATCATCATCTTCAAAATAATAATAGCAACGTAGATCACTACTCGACCACAAGCGCTAAACGATGGACACACACATTCTTCTATATGCATCCATGGTGAGAGATACTAGTAGAATTCATTATGCACCATCCACAGCTAAAAAAATAGTGGGATAAAGAAAATAAAATATCCCTCCATTCTCATGTAGAGCTAATCAAAATGCAAAATATTCAAACACTATTGGTGGGAAAAAGGAAAAACACACTTGAACATTGGATACACCGGTCAAAACCTCTCCCTTTATGTTAACAACACAAAATTCATTAATCAGGTGCCATTACACATCTCCCGTACAACTTTAGTGTGCGCAGTGATGGTGATATCATCGTGATGTCAACATAAATAACAAGCATTTAGAATAGTTTCAAATTCTAAAATTAATCGTATGCCCAAAAAACTATTGTAACAACAAATTGATGGTACATAAGAAAATAGTGGGCATGATCCCGATAACGCCACTATCATTGGTAAGGCACGAGAACACAAAGCTGTAGAAGCACCGCTCTGCCTCATCTTGAAAAAAAATCCAAACGTGCCTTCAACATTACATCCTCCTTTCTACACCTCGTCAAATCATGGTATCTTCAATATTATCATAACACTATCCATAGTCTCTAGGCAAATCATATCGAACACTGGGCCGAGATGTTCATTTTTAACCCATTATTCAAAAAGCATTCCACAAAAAACAAAAGCATTGACCTTTAGCTTTAGCTCAATGATGTGCAAGTAGAAAATTTATAGCTTCAAATACATAGCATATCATAGAAAAATAAATGTACAACATATCAGGTATCTTTAGATATCTTTGCATAGAGTTATCTATTTATATCCTGCATTCTTTGATGATTGAATGGATTAATCCTTGTAGAAACATGGCTATCCATGCATCAAGGTATCCAAGTCTCTGTTAACCTCTGAACACTATTCGCCTATGATGCCAGTGATGCCAGGCCACCAATGAGAAATATACATTCGTGAATCTCCCAATGTTACTGATTTTATCTCAAAGTCATCAGCAATCATTAGTATATGCCACATTCCAATTTACAAAGTTAGTCCGAATGACCGCTCTAGAATCTGAGCTCCGCCATGAACATATAAAAATATTTTACTTCGAGTTAGATCTTGTTCACAGGGTCGACACACGACTTATTGAATATTACCTACAAAAAAAATTCAAATTGGTATCTCTTTTGAAGATTACCACAAAATTAAAAAAGAATATTAAAGTAGAGAGTATCCCATTTTTTGTTTCTCTATTGAGAAACTACTTCTGCGAATAGATATATCCCAAAATATATCCTCCCTAATAATTCAAAAATGAGCAGCCATTAATTTTTCAATATTTTGGTTTTTGATCCATCTCATAGATGGAGAGCATACTCCCTATATTAAAGAAAAAATGGGGGAAAAAATGAGGTGATGGAAATCCCCCCTCAAGGGTTGACATAGGTAGGAGAGTGAATCTACTCTGATACCAAATGTTGGGATTTGAATAGATGAGATATATTACAGAACAAAAATGAGTACAATATATAGGCATAAGCCTATATGAATAATATGACAAATATCAAAGAGAATGACAAGTGTCAAACTAAAGAAGGCATAGTGCACATTAATTCTAACATTACCTTTGGACTTAGGAAATATTTTCTAAAAGGCTCCCTCTTATCTAAGAGCCTTGAAATACCATCTTTTGAAACTAGTCAAATTCTCTTAGCCCAATAATAAATTTTGAAGTGAATTTCGAGATGAAAGCGATTTTCAAAAGAATTTTTTTCTCCTTTTTTTATATATGTATTTTATAAAGCAAATAAAATATTGAAAATAAAATCTATACATATTTACAAAGTGATACCTTTTAAAATCAAATCATTGAACATAAGACTTCAGTTGAAGACCATTTACTGGAATCGAGAGATCCCAACCATGCATATCATGAAGATGATATGCATTTTCTGAATTTACTACAGAGATCTAAAATGGACCTTCCAAGATCGCATCAAATTTGTGGTGCTTCCCCGACTTGGCTTTGTTCTTATTCCACTTGAGAACTAAGTCTCCCACCTAAAACCTGTGCTCTGTTATCTTCTTTTGAAACCACTTCTACATTGCTTGGTTTGTTCAATAAAATATTGATACACCTTTTCTATATCTTTCTCCAACTGCAATAATTGGGTCAACCTTACATTCATTGGATCATACTCCTCATCTTCATCTTTGAATAACTACAATGTCTGGAGCACTAGAAGCTCAATGTGAGAAGGTAGAACTACTTATTTTCCATACACTAGGGAGTAAGGGGAGGCTTTAATAGACTTTTTCATGAATATGCAATTTGCCCATAGAGCCTGGTTCAAAAATAAGTGCCAAATCCTTTTATTGCTTTCTAGTGTTCTTTTCAACATTCGCAACAAGTTTTTGTTTGTAGATTCGGCCAACCCATTTCCCTATGGATAATAGTTGGATGATTCTTTAAGGTAGATCTCGTATTTACTTACAAATTCAGTAATATTGGCCCCAATAAATGGAGTTCCATTATCCATTACAATAGCTCTCAGGATGCCAAAATGGGTGATCAATCCCTCTAGGAAAGAGATGACCGTAACTTGATCTAATTTTTTGGTAGGGATGGCCTCTACCCACCTGGTGAAATAATCTATTGCTATCAAGATGTATTTTTACTCTATAGAGGAATGTGGATCAATAACTCCAATAAAGTTAAGGCCCCGCTACTAAAATGGCACCTCCACTTGAATCGGGTGCAGTGGTAGTGCTCCTTTCCTGGTGATAGTTATCACATTTTTGACTTACTTTATGAGCATCAGTAAAAAAATTAGGCCAATAGTAGCTCACCTGAGTGATATTCAAAGCCATATGCCTTCCCACATAGTGTCCACCAGATGGACCAAAATGAAATTCTTCCAATATTTTCTCCTTCTCTGATTCCTTCACGCACCTGAGGAACACTATCAATATTATTATGGAACAATCCACTTGGTAGCAAGACAAATTTGAGCGCTTGTAGCATGAACCTATGATGTTCTTAACCATCAAGATGTGATGGAAATTTTCCTAAGATAAAGAATTTGAAAAGGTCCTCTGTCCAGTCATGGTCACCCATAGAATGATTTGCACAAATGCTTCAGTTGATATCCTCTTTTTGTACCATAGCCAATGAATTGGATGTTAAAATTTTGGGTAATTCCTGATAGAGAGCTTGTCCATGAACTATATTTATCGGTTGGATATCCACATCATACTCCTAAATTTTTGAGACCCAATCTATTCTTTTGTCACCTAATTCCCCTTGGAGAATGACGTTTCTAACATCTGGGTGTATAACATAAATGACTGTTTTACTTTATGAGATAAAATATCAAAATTTCTTCAAGGATTTCATCACTACGTACACCTATTTCTCAATAAAATTATACTTCTCCTGGTGTGGCACAATAACTTGGCTCAAAAAAGTAATTGGCTTTTCATCTCCATCTTCTTTCTTCTGCATTAGAATGACGATATAACTCTCCTGCTCACCCACTACATAGAGAATGAAGTCTTTTGAATAATCAATATTAATTAATACTGGATCTTGGGTGATTCTTTCCTTGATTTCCTAAAAATATTAACTTCTCTCCTTGGTCCATTTGAAATCTACATTCTTTTTTAAGAGCTCAGTCATAGGTTTCATTGCTTGAGTAAAATTGGCAATGAACTTTCAAATGAAATTTATCTGATCAAAGAAATATTGCATATCTTTCTTGTTATTTGGTAGTGGTAGCTTCAATATTACCTCACCCTTGTGGGAACAATCACCAGTCCTTCTTGTGAGATCACATGACCTAGTAACTTCCCCTCTTTGACAATGAATATGGACTTTTTTGGGTTAATGGAAATTCTAAACTCCTAACATTTCTCGAACACCTACCTCAAATGAGAAATGTGCTCTTCTCTGTGATGCAAAAACACAGTCATGTCATCAAGGTAAATCACAATATTTTTTTTTAACTCACCGAAAGTGACATCCATGACTCTCTGAAAGGTAGCACCAACATTTGAGAGATTGAATGACATCCTTTGATAGGTTAATGTGCCCAATTAGTAGTAAATGTTATTTTGTGTTGGTCCTCATCCTTCAACCAGATCTGGTTATAACCAAAGAAGACACATAGAAATAAAAATATCTATGCTCTAGCAACCACATGGATAATTTGATCAATCTGTGGTAAAGGGTAATGATATTTTAGTGATGCTTAGTTCAGGTTTCAAAAATCAACACACATATGGATATATCCATTCTTCTTTCAAACTGGCACTAGGTTCACCACCCATGTTGAGTGCTTTATTGGATATATTATCTTTACTTCTAATATTTTTAATAGTTTTACCTTCATGAGTACTTCAATTTTGGGATTGATAGGTTGTTATTTCTATTGAAAATGTTTTACTCCCTCCTCTAGATCAATGGTATGTTGTATTACATTCTTGTCATACCCCTTCAAATCATGATACCTCCATGCAACAATGTCAGGGAACATCTCTTGATATATTACAACTCTACTAAAGTACAATCGATTCCAATTTTGATGATATTCTCATGATCCAATTGCAACTTCTTATATTACTTAACATCTACCTTAATTTTATGCTTATTATCCCTATCATTTTTATCAAATAAGCTTTCTAGCGAAATTAGTCCCCTGGGAATGTGATTATTCTTTAGTTGAATCATCCCCTCCATATCCTCTTCGACAAGTACTCTATCATCTATGCTTGCAACTTCCTTAATCAAAAAGTTGACTATTTTCTCATCATTATCGAATACTTGCCAATATAGATTATTATCAAGGACTGAGGGTCTATAGATTACCCTGATAGTCTTCAATTTTTTGACTACTTGCTCCATGAGAGAGTAATTTACGCCAAGAGAGACTAAAATATCTGTGTTTGTTCAGATCTCAAGAAATCACCTGAATGTTCAAGGCTGTAAAGGACTCAAAAAATTCGCATAGTTTGTTGTGATAGGCTTTCAAGTAGTGCTACTTTGACACATAATTGTTTGTGGTCTGATTGACAATGAGCTCAAAGTCACCAATAATTTGTAGCTATTTAATGTCCAATTTTTTTGTCTTTTTTAAACCAAGATATAGCACCTCATATTCGACTACATTATTCATGCAACTCCAAGTTAATCTATATGAAAAAATCTTCTATAATCCTGTAGGAGAAACAATAATAATACTAGCCCCTACACTATTCTTGCACCTTGCACCATCAAAATACAACTTCCATAATTGATCTACGACAGGGTCAAGGGAATAAAGAAAATTTTCTCCAATCTACTTAGGTTTGGTTATTATGTAACAACCAATGTCATTTTTGACCATCCCGTTGAAATCCATGAGTGAGAATTCATATTCAAGGCAGAGTTCACCAAGTGCTTCTTCCATCAAATCAGCTTCTGGTAATTCTTCAGTCATCATGTTGACTGCACCTGAAGGTTTTTCTTCCTCTTCCAATTTCTCTATGTAAAAATTGGATGGCTTTTCATTATAAATGTGGATTCTCCTTCCCTTGTATGGTATATTCAGATGTGAATAGTCCAAGGAAAGATATCCTTCCAGTTTCAATGTGAACTTCCTTGAGAGGCACATGCTAAAGTATGGCTCCAAATCAACCACCACCACTTCTTGGGTAATAGTGATTTATGGCATGTTGTGTAGAACAACAAAAATATCTTTAATTACTCCCACTATCTTGACTAGGGTTCCATCCAACTGCAATACTCCTAGACTAATTCTTGTGTATTCCATCCCCATTACTTCACATACTGCTTTTGGCATGACAGTAGTTACGGTATTGAAATCGATCATACAATTGTGCACAATCCATCCCTCCATTCTAAGTGATAAATAGAATGGGGGTGGTTTATTCTTTCCGATGGTAGAATTTGAAAGTGTCTATGCCAACACTGTTTGGGAATGACTCTTCTTCTATTCCTTTGCAGTCTTGAGATACTCTTGTAGGAGGTCAATTTATCCAAGTAACTGTAGTGCATCATATAGACTTATTTTTGCAAGTGTCTTATTCATTTCTTCCTAATTGTTATAATTAGAAACACCAAAATATTTTTCCTCGTACTTATCCCAATACTATTGAGTGGATTCCACCCTTTGTCGTTTAGTCAATGATGGGTACCTAAGGCACTCCTTAGCTTGCTCTTTCATCTAGTTGTGCACCTGAGGGGCTACAGGTTGTGAAGTTGATGCCTTAGTCTACAAATTCTCTTGAGTTGGTTTGGGCAGTAAATCCTTCAATAAGACAGAATCCTACTGCTTCATCATTGTACCAGGAACTTTTGTTGATAGTTGCACTTTTTCATTTTGTACCTTTAGTTCTGTAGGAATCTTCAATGACTCCAACTCCGTTGGATCTACAGTTACGGGCTTGTTTTTTATTATTGTAAGAACTGAGACCTACTCCAAAGAAGGTACCATAAAATTGTGATCAACTTCCATTATCATATTAACTTGACCACGGGCATAACTTTCTGCTAGTGTCTATACATAGTTTAGATGAACCATGCATGTGTCTTCTCCATGAGGATCATTGCACATTGAGCACTAGTATGCCTTCTCTGATGTAATAGTCTCTTCATTCACCAATACTATTGTTATCCTCTTAGGGCCCTTGCTAGTAGATGCTTGCTCTTGGGTAATTGATGGTGTTTGGAATCTCCTCAATTGAAACTTAGCTTCATATTGTTTCTTTCTTACTGTAGTCAGTTCATTTGACATTGTTCTTATAGCTGAATTAGTAGATTTCACCTCTTGTAACAACTTCATATAAGGATTGGAATTTGAGGGCATAAGAGGTGCTAGTAAAGGTAAAGGCATCGGTGGGGCAGGCAACGATAATGGAATAGGTGGTGCTAGAAGTTATGGTAAAGGAACAGGTTCTAGTAACTATGGTGCAACTAGTGAGGGTAACTACATAATAGTTGATGCAAAAATTTGTGGAAATAGAATCAAAGTGATTTGAGGTAAACACGAGCTCCATGAGGGAACTAGGTACATATAAGGCATAGTCTATGAGAACACACTAGAATATAAATATTATGGAAGGTCGAGAAGTATGGGTATGGTTACTTTTGGGGGAAGATTTCCTATGGCGATCAAGTGAGATTCAACTTTCTGCTCTTGTGTGTACAACTCTGGAAATGTATTCACATTAGTTTGTCGAACAACCATGCCAATGTTAGAGTTAAATGCTTTGAGATAATAAAATGTAGCTTGTTCATGCATGGGCCAAAGACCATCAGGAAATCTTTGCCAACTTCATGCGAACCTGACATTGAAGTTGGCTTTCTCCTCTTGTAGGTGCCTTGATTATGGTAAATTGGTACAACAAGGAGAATGGGTCAGCTTGTTCATGAAAATTCTTGATCAGTAGTTCCACCAATTGATCCCATGTGGTGATAGTTGCGGGCTTCAACGATCGATACCAATACAAGAGCTTTCCTCCTAATGATAACACCAAAAACCTTATCATAATTTCTTCATATGCAATGTCATGGATCATAGCCAAAGAAGCCACATCCTGAATGTGCTCGTAAGTGGTCTTATCAGTACCATCATAGGTAGGCAAAGCCTTCAAAGCTGCTTGGGAAACTAAATTTTGGGATTGTAAATTCAAGGCTCATGAGCTATTCCATACTGGGAACTACCTTGGTGGTTGTGGCTACTGTGGCAGTGGGTTTTGAGCCATATCGACTGGTGTGCATGGTTGAGCCTGAGGGATGCTAGTAGTAGTACTAACTAGACTTGTGGGAGCAAAAAACACATCAGCTAATTGTAAGGATGTTATGGATGTTGTATGAGATGTATGATGTAATGATGATGTACGATGTAAAGTGACTAGTTGGATATGCTCCCCTAACCTTTGGGTATCAAGTTCATATAAATCAATGGGATTTTTAGGATTTTGGCCTTCGATCTCATAATCATGAAGCATAGATTTTGCTGCCCTTACGTTTGGAGTTTTTTTGGGTACAATCGAGTCACCAGATGTTCTAACTATACAACATGAAGGCAAACATAAAACTTCAATACTGTTGGAAGTGGAACTTTCGAGGTCCCACTAGGCATGCTAAAAAATATTGGTCAAAATCTACCTAATTATACAAATATGTTTGTGCACCCTAGACATGGCCAAAATTGAAAGCCTAGAGGAAAGGAATGTCCTTTGTGCCAATCTCCAAAGAGGGATGGCTGCCTTACTAAATCCTACATGGCTTTAAGACTAGAGTTGCAGGAAAGAAATTGGAAATGATGGAAAGAGATGGGAAATATGGCCATAGGCTGAAAGTGTAGGATTGAGGATAGACTAGTAGCAAAAATTTTACCCAAGCATTTAAGCAACATATAAGAAAATAAGGCAACATTATTTACTTACAACCTTGTAGAGACAACCTCTAGGATCACATTATAGAACCCACTCCCTCACCAACAATGTTCAAACTTAGATGTAAAATTTAAACTTAATAGCAAACAATGTATATGAGATTCAAATAGAAATGCAAAAAGTAGAAAGGAACCACACACAAGATCACATACAAATTTATAAGCCTTATATATTCTATTAATGCAAAAAACTTGAATAATTTTTCTACAAGATATCTAACCTCATTTTTACAATAGAAATTGATTAGTATTTATAGAGGATTTTGCCTCTTTCATTAAATGCACATGAAGACAAAATTCTCACTAATAAGGAACCTTGGTGAGACAATTCATCCTTAAAGTCATTGAAAATATTTCTCTTGAAGCAGTGATCTAGTTTTTAAGGAAATTATTTTGGGAAATCTACATTTTTGGGTGTCGATGCATGGAAAACTTCCAGGCTTGGTCATTGACTTAGTATGTTTTCCATCCTTGAAAATATGCTTCCCCTTGGAAATCATGAAAATCGCCTTTCATTTTTAATACTGCTACCTTCCTTGCTTGAGATCCATAATATTAGTTACTCTTCACTACAAGCATTTAATGTTCTTCATTCGTCTGTATTGGGTGCTTTTGAAGTTCTTTGATGTTATTGTCATAAAAATTCACCTAGAATTTAGCAGTAAGTGAATCACATTTTTACTCTTTTCATCATGTTCCTTGGTGAAGAGGGTACTCCCTGATTTAATAGTAATCAACTCCTTTTATTATAGGTGAAAGCACATTTAACAACTTCTTTAAACTCTATGTTCACCCACAAAAAATGCCAAAGATGTTGTCACCTTCCTCTTGAGGTGAACGCGAAGCTAAATTTTCAAAGTTGCTTCAAACTTTTGATATTTCACCCTCTTTATTGTTCATAGCATGTTCAACTTCAGGAAATGTGAATGGGACTTTCGCCCCTCAACTAGGGTGAACGTGCTGTTGAATTTTCAATAGTTCACCTTCAAACACATTTGTACCAAATTGGGGAGAACGAATCTTTCGCCCCATCTTTGTGGAGAACACACCCTTTCATTAAAAACTGCCAACCCTAGTGCTAAATTAATTACAACTTGAGGTGCTTCGAGGAGTTTCGTTGAATATGTCTTGGTTATATTAAAGCATCAACTAGGCACGATTCTTCATCCTTTGGAGGACATTCACCCTAAAATGGGGTGAATGAAGCTTTTACCCAAATTTTTAGGTAAACATGATCCTTCCCACATTTCAAATTCAGGCGACGTTTAACACTTAGTGAATTTTGAAACTTCATTCTTTTTTCATTTCTTTTTCTTCTTTCGCCCTAGAGAGGGGCACACAAGACTTTTGATCCTTGATTGGGTTGAATGCGTTTGCCAAATTATCTCCTTCCTTTTATGCTTGCCTTAAATTGAGGTGAACAAGCCTTTTTTCCATTGCTTAAGGCGAACACGACTTCCATTTTCAGCAAATCTCTCATTGTATGCACTTAGTATTCATGCATCATTATCAACTGTTTTACCAATAATTCGACCCAAAGCCAGCCATCAAGCCATTTAGAATTTTTTCACCCATTATTTTTAAGTCAAAAAGGATGTATGAGAATAAATATAGAAAAACAAAATATTGTATTATAGCATTAACATATTTTTCCGCATTATAATAAAAAATCTATCAAAATTTCAATGTGGCATATTACAAAACTACCAACACCTAGATTAGGAGTCCAAGAGTCTTCCAAGTTTTGTAGAGTCAAGTGTTCATCAAGTATACAAGTGGCAATATGAGAAGCCAAGAGTCATAGGAAAGCAATAGTCAAGTACTTGAAGAGTCATTTCACTATGGCTATATTATGGATACAATGCTCCATAGGATATATCAAATCATATTCATATATCTAATTGTAAGAGAAAGCAAAGCAATAAATCTTGTATACAATTTGAACAATTAATATTGTAATTTGTTCTTCATGCATAGTACATGAATGATTTAGGCTATTTACATTCATATTTTAGTATATAAATGAATGTTATTTGATTTATTATAAGCCTTGATATACATATTAATTTGCTCATATTATTCTACTCTTATTATTATCTTGACCTTTATTATTGTGGCTATTTCATATTTGAGATCCTGTGTGATATTTTCAAGTTAATATGTGATATTTTGTGGTAGTATAAGGCTTAAAAATTTATTAGTGGTATCAGAGCTACCACCAAAATTTGTCTAGATTGATAGAGTTCATTTTAGCCACTATTATAAATTGACTTTGTCCACATTTGATAAGGTTGATTAAGAGTTTGTCCACTTTAAAGGCATGAGACTTGGATTGTATTCTAAATTTCATATTGAGTAGAAGAGGCTAGGGTATTTTCACTAGGTTGAAGGAAAACCAGTGAAGACTAGGACTTAGATAGATTGAATGTGAAACAACCTAGAGAGGGAAGTTGGTCATTCAGGGATAGAACCTTGATATTGATATTCTATAAAAATAACAAGAATAATTATTGATAGAGGCGAAACCAACTTAGGATAAAGTTGGTCATCTAGGAAATATCCATTTTGACATTGATATTGGATTCTCTAGTAAGGAGGAGAATAATATTGAGTTCTTATGTGTGACCTAAGATATTATTTATTTAAAAAAAGAGTTAAGCTATAGAAGTGTGAGAAGCTCCCTAAAAAATATAAAAAAAAGTTTCAACTTCTAAGTGTAGAGATAAAAAATCAAAGAAAAAAATAAAAACACCAGAGTGCAATTGCAAAGAAAAACTAAATAGTTGTAATGGGTTGAGAAGCATTCAAAGCTTCCTAAGAAATATAGAAGAAAGCTATAACAGTAGAAAGAAAGAAGATAGATATATCAATATTATATATATTACTCTTGAAGAAGGGTAAAGAAGCATAGATAGCTTACTTTATATAGTTTCAAGCATTGGATTAGAATCTATAATTGTTGAGAGCTACAAGCCATTAAGAATATTCAGTTCATATTGACCTTGACATAGGCCCAAGAGGCCAATATAGAGAAGAGAAAGAGGCCTTTATAAAATAGAGAAAGAGACCCTTATAGAGAAGAGAAAAATTCCCTTACAAATAAGAGAAAGACCAAGCCCTTATAAAAAAAAGAAAGAGGTCCATACAGAGAAAAGAGAAAGAGGCATTTATATAAAATAGAAAGAAGCCTTATAGTAGCATAAAGAGTTTAATAGAGTTTTGGTTCAAGAAGCCAAAAAGGTAAAGAAAAGCTCTATATTATAATATTGCATAGAGTAGCAAGAAGAATAACAGTATGACTATATTAAAAAAAGGAAAAAGGCCATTCAACCAACTTCAAAAGGAAAGAAGAAAAATATACATAAAGAGATATTTAGTACACAAAAAAAGAGCTATGTAGAAAGGGCAAAGCTAATCATTTGAAATGCACAATACAAAGCATTGTGGGTATCGGATTCCTCTCATAAACAAGCATTAAAATCACTCTATCCATCAACATCTAGATTGCATATTAAAGAGTTGATAGAGCTATTATCAAAGATCAGAACACTAGCAAGTGGTATAAGAACTAGCTAGTGACACAATACAAGTCAAATATTAGAACATTGATGAGTGACCTGAGATAAACTATGTACTATTTAGACGAGCATAGATGGGAGAATAGAGCTAACACAACAAGGAAATAAGCTCACAGAAGTCTAACATCAAGGTTCAAGTCTATTAAGGCCAAGAAGAAGCCAATAGCAACTAATGAGAAGTAGAAGCTAGCTAAAGCACCTAGAAGAAACAAAAGCTAACAATAGAAAAGGTCAAGCAAAAGCTAGTTAAAGTTCCTGGAATAAATAAAATCTAGCAACAACAAAGGTCAAGCAAAAGTGAGCTAAAGAACCTAGAAGAAATGAAAGCTAGCAATGACTAAGAACATGTGAGAAGCTAGGCTATAGTGGAAGCTAAATCAGCTAAGGAGAAGCCAAGGCACAATAGAAGCTCAAGCGACTAAGGAGAAGCCAGGGCACACTGGAAGCTCAAGTGGCTAAGGAGAAGCTAGGGCACAATAGAAGCTCTAGTAGCTAAGCATAAGCCAAGGATGCTGGGCAAGCTAGAGTGGCTAAGGACAAATGAGAAGAATTTAGGGTGCAAAAAAACTTAGAACGGTTAAGAGAAGAGGAATCCAAAGCATATCAACGAATGCCATAGTGAGTCAAGTGCTTATACCTATTGAGTAACATAAATTTTCATAATGGCTAAGGTAGTTTGTAACGTTCGATGCCTAATTAGGGAGTGATTAAATAACCAGTGAATGTGTAGAAAGAGCATCTTGTAAACGAACAATGGAGCTGATATTAAAATTAAACACTTCATAGGCAATGTTAATCAAGCTGCCTAAAAATGAGTCATATATTAAATAGCAAGTGTTAATAGAGCCATCAAAGAAGGAGATTTAAAGAGGTGTTGACTAAGGTGGAGATAAAGGTAAGGTTTAATATTACCTTTATTTATTTTTAGGAGTCATAAGGAGGTGTTTTATGAGTTGAAGGATTATTGAAGAATAAATTAAAAGCTTAGGAGTCATAAGGTATTTTTTAATGTTTTGGAAAAATTAATAGGAGTTATAAGGAATTAAAGTTTTTAATTTGAAAAGTGTATTTGAATTTTTAAAATTTATTTTTGATAGAAGGTTTTATTTTAAAGTATTTTCAATTTTTGAGAAAAATTTTTTATTAAAAGATTTTGAAATTTTGCAAATTCAATTTTGGAGCTAAAAGGTTTTCTACATCAAAGGTTAGAAAAAAATTATAAATTTCATATTGATATTATTTCTAAACTAGGGATTCATAAGGTTTACTACTCCATAGAAATCAAATTAGCAAAATTTATATTTGGTTCATTTGAACCTTTGAGATATAAAGACTACTACTTCAAAGGAAATAGATCATATAATTAAATTACATACCATGGAAGAAATTCTTAGAAATACATTCAATGGAGATAGTGAAGAAATAGTAAACAAGTTAAAGATTTATTTTCAAAATTTGATAGATGATATTGATAAAAATAAGAATATAAAAAATATTATTGAGAACTCAAAATTAAATCTTGTTACTACAAAATCCTGTTTGAGTAGTTTATCCAAAATAGATTTATTTCAAAATTTATAACTACTCAAAATATCATAGATTATCAAATTCTACAACTTATTTATAAGGAAAATAAAGAAAGAGTAGCCTTGGTTGTGCATAAATGGTTATGTTGCTTTATCAAGAAGACAAGAGAACTTGAAGCACTAAAAGAATGGATAAAATGAAGAATATATATTTCAGATGAACCTATTGTAATAGAACTGGTCATAAAAAAACTAATTGCTGGAATCTTTAGTGGAAGAAAATATCATTTTTCATTATTTTTTTGCTACAAAAAAAGTATTGTAGAAGATTTGAAAGAGCATTATTATTTAGGTTAGGCAATATTTTTCAAAATATTATTTGTAAAGTATCTTCTAACAATACATTAAAATGTTCAATTTTTGAAATACAAGGGAATACATTTTATGATAAAATGTTTAGAAAACAAGGAAAAGAGAAATGGATCAAACATGGTCTAAAATTATTTTACAAAGTAATTAAGAATAAAGCTAATGTTAACAAAAGAGCTCAAGATGTTCATGATGGCTTTTGAAGCCTTAATATTAATGTAAACTCACAAGATAAATTCCACAAGATCAAATATAAGATAGCCACAATATAGTAAGATCAAAATAATTATGTAAGAAAAATAAATATGAGCAAACTAATATGTATATCAAGGCTTATAATATATCAACTAACATTCATTAATCAACATAAATTATCAATGTAAATAGCTTGTATCATAAATGCACAAAACATGTAGCACAACTTACAATATTAGTTGCTCAAATTTATGCAAACTTTATTACTCCTTCCTCTTACAAATTATAGTACTTGACTCTTGACAATGATATTGATAACTACTTCTCTATGTTCACTATACTTGTTATGTTCGCTATGCTCACTATATTCAATATTTTCCTTATGAAGTAATATATAGCCATTGTAGAATGACTCTTTGGATACTGTTGGCAGTTTTGCCACACTAAATTTTGATTGTAAAATTCAAAGAATATAAGATGAATGATGTAGTTGTTTTGATATTTTGTATTTACTTTTTTAATGTAATGTTTTTGTTTCTCTTCTTTGAGTAATTTTGATAAATAAAGAAGGTTGATTTCGTCCCTGGAAATACACAAGTTTTTCCAGTAAAAATTAATGAAAATTGTAAGGCTTCAACAATGAAAAAGAATGTCTAGGATCAAAGGAGCGATGAAAATTATCTAAGGCTTCAACAATTATTATTAAAGGGAAAAGCACCAGTGAAGACAAATAGGAAGACGTTTTCACCCTAGGGAAGGGGAAAAATCATTTTTACCCTTCTTTTGGATAAAATACCATGTTAAGAAGATTCTGCCCAAGTGGGAGTGAAAAAAATGGAAAGCACTCAGTTTAAAATGAAAACAAGATTTTACAAAGTGGAGAAAAGTACTTTCACCTCAAAATTATGCATTTAAGGTGATTTCACCCTTTTTTGGAAGTGAATTATTATTTTAGTTAATTTTGGGGAAAAAATAATGGATGGGAACGGAGCAAAGTCAAAGTCACCTTAGAGGGGGAACGAAAATCATTTTAGCCCTTCTTCAGGGTGAATTTCTAAATGAAGATGTTTTAGAGTGAAAATCAAGCAAAACGCGTGCCTTGTGAAGTCAAAGTCAAATTCACCTCAAGAGGTATAAATCACTTTCGTCCTTATTTTGGGAAAAATCCAAGTTGAGGACATTTTTCAAAGCGCAAATAATGAAGTGACATCATTCGGGTGAAGGTTGCACTAGTCAAAGTCAAAGTAAATTTAAAGAAGGTGCTTGCCAATGTAATTTCATCTCATTTTGAGCAGAAACATTGATTTCACCTAGTTCAGATTGAAAGTCCCAAAAAAACGTATTTATACACTGGTCAAAGTCAAAGTCACCCCAGGTAGGTGGTAAAAATAATTTTCACCCTTCTTGAGGGCGAAATCAATCATTTTCACCCAATTTCTCACAGAAGTCATTTCCATTCCATTTTCTAGTGAAATTCTCTATTTTTCAGGAAAAATTAATCAGGTGAAGAGCGAAAGTATATTGATGGGCGAAAACACCAAATTGATTGGGCGAAATCAATTATTTCCCCTTCCTTTCAAAAAAGTTTTCTTTCAAAGGCACCACTGTTGCTGATATTTTTTGGGAAATATTGGAGACTGATGGAATTTAATTTTTGAAGCAATGAAATTGATATTTCCAAAATTCCTGCTAAAGATATGCCAATATTAAATGCTACATCTCAGATTCTGGTGCAATCCTGTTCATTTTTTAGGCACCCTCCACTGATTTTGCTCCTTTTTAAAACAAAGTTAAATTTTTATGTGTCTTCCTAGTGAAGATTAAATTCTGAGGTGCAAGATAGCAAAGTGACAACCCATACTTGATGTTCGAGCTCCTGATTTTCATGTGATATTTTTGAGTTTCAATGCACCGACATCTGGAATAATTTTCCATCATCCATTTCTACTACTTTCCTAGGCATTTTCCACCCAATCGAGATCGTTGCCTCTTGAAGAATATTTTTATGAGCATTATTGTTGCTGAGGCAAGAATTGCTCTTACTGGTCTTTGACTAGACAACATTTTGTTTTTATTTGCATTTAATTTTAGAGGTGAAATCCTCTATAAATACTAATAATTTTGATGTAATGAGGGAGGATAGACATTTTGCAAAAAACACTTTGATTTTTTAGCATCAATAAAAAGATATTTTGCCCTGGTTCCTGGAGTAGAGTTGTGTGCAATTATTTTCTACCTTTCATTTCTATTAAGTTCATGATATTTGATAGGTAAATTCTAAATTTTTGAATTTAATTCCTTATAGAGAATTGAATGCTAAAATGAACATTGGAAACTGTAATATACGAATTATTCCTATGATTTCCTTTCCGTTACATGTTGATTAAAACTTGATTTGGATTTTAACTGCTAGTTTATCCCCACCTTTCATTTTCGGCTTGTAGCCATATTTTCCATTCCTTCCTATCATTTTCCATATATTTCTATTACCCTAATATTATACCAATTATTAGATTAGTACAAGATACAACCTTCTCTAGAGATTTTCCCAAAGGACATCTCTCTCCTTCGGCCTTTCAATGTTGGTCGGGTCTAGGGTACACAAGCATTTTTTACTTAGGCATATTCATGACCAATAATTTTTGGTATGCCTAGTGGGATGAATAGTCTCCGTACCGATGGGACAAACAATATTCATATCGGTGGGACAAATAGTCTCCATAGTTTAAGGAAGCTCAAGTTTGATGGATCTCTGGCTTGCATTCATCTGGTATAATCACCATCGATGCCAAAAATTTTTGGCATACCCGATGGGACCCTAAAAGTTCTACTTTAAGTAGTATTAAGTTTTGATGTTCTTATTTTTACTATCTGACTAGAACATCTAGCGACTCAACTTTATCCAGAAGCCTTCGAACATGAAGTGAGTGAAAGCTTTTCTTAATAATCATGAGCTCAAAGGTCAAAATTTTTAAAGACCGTCTTAAGTTTTATGAGCTTGACACCCAAGTTTTGGGATAACATCCTATATTAGCAACTCCGGTTGTCCCACCCATTGCAACCTCTTCATAGGTAGCTTGTGTGTTTTCTGTTCCTTCGAGTCCAGCTATCACAACCACTAGATTTCCTCCTCCCCAAGCAAAAAATCCAGTCCAAATGGCCCAAAATCCACCACCTCAACCACCAAGAAAATTCCCAACCTAGAACCACTCCAAAGCTCTCAATTTGCAAGCTCATAACCCAATTTTGCAAGTAGCATTGAAGGTTTTGCCTACTTACGATGGTATGGGGAAGATTGCTTATGAGCATGTCTAGGAAATAGCTTCCTTGACGATAATCCATAGCATCACATATGAGGACATCATGGTAATATTGCTCGTGATTTCTCTCAGAGGAAAGCTACTTTACTGGTACCAATCATTACAACCTACCACTATTACTACCTAGGACTAGTTGGCTAAATTATTGATAAAAGGTTTCAAAGAACAAGAAGATCCGTTATCTCTATTGCATCAATTTACCACCATTTAGAGGTATCCATAGGAGGAAGTTGTTGACTTCAATTCGAGATTCACTCAAACTTGGCAAAGAGTCCCTAATGGTCTTCGAACAACTTTTGAGCAGGTTGCATTTTATTACCTTTGAGCCTTCAACTTCGACATCAGTATGACCATTCGATAATATAATGTCAACATATTTATTGATCTGTACTCAAGCACAAAAGTCCTAAGCCAACCTGATTGCTATCGGTAAGCTTCCACAAAAAATGATGATACCTATTTTTCCTGATTGCCCATAGTATTTGTATGCTAATGCATCTTCTTAGTACCTTCCAATGTATCCCATGTACCCGATCCCTTCATGTAATCCGAGTTGATCTCAGACCGTGATGATATTTTTTTTTTTTGCAATTGTTTGCTCCATCCATTCCATAATTACCCACTTTGGTTTCATTTCCAACACTGCCATATCTGCTTGTAACTCTTCCATTACCAACTCCTCCAACACCCTCAATCTTGATCCCCAAGAGAAGTTTTTAAAAGAGATGTAGTCAATGAATTTAGCCATAAGAGCAATAAGCAATGAGATCATGGTGATTAAAAGGAAAAAATATGAGAGAAAATTCTAGCCTAGGAGGTTTCAACCTCTGCCAATCACTAAGGAGCAAGAAATTTCAATCGACAAAGTACTTGAGAGGAATCTGATCGTATTGACAAATGATGAAGCTAGCCCATCAAACAAAGCATACTGGTGCTCTACCTAAAATTATCCACATGGTGAGGAGACTTGCATGGTTCATATGAACTATGTGCAAATAATGATAGAAAGCTTTTCAAGAGGTCATGTTAACATGATTATAAAATTCAATCATGGTCCCTTCCGAAGAACAAGTTTCAGTTCTTACAAGAGCTGGAAAAAATCCAATCACAGTAGATCCAGTTGAAATAGAGCCGTTAAAGGTACCCGCTAACCTGAAGGTGTAAAATAAGAAATAAAAGCACAGGTGAAAGTACCTATCCCGACACCCAAGACAGATGCACATGTCCCATTAAAATATATTTTTCCTCCATGAGCAAAAGAAATATTGCAAGAAAAAGCTTTGACTTCACAAGCAAAAGTCAAAATGGAGGAACAGACCAGAGAAAATCTTAAATACCCATCCTTGACCAAGCGTCAAAGGGTAGAGGCTACATAGCAATATTCAAGAAAGTATGAGGGTTCCAACAAAGGAAAAGAGTCCAGTGCATCTACATACAACATTATCAAATAACTAAAGAGGATTCCGACCAAGGTTAGTCTCTATGACATCTTGTAGTTGCTTGAACAAGTTGATTTTTTCAAGAATCACTAAAGTTTGTGAAATATAATGGGAAGAATCCTACCAAAATAGTTTTTTATTAAACTCTAACCACCTTATCTACTGTAAATAATAGAACACCCTCTTTGTTCTTGTCTCTCAGGATGGAGAGTTGGATTATGCATAGCTAGATGATCGATTTTGGTGTTGTAAGAAATGTCATGCCAAAGGTAGTTTGTGAAGTTATGGGCATGGAATACACAAGGAGAAGCCAAATTATCTTGAAGCTAGATGTAACCCTAGTGAAAAAATAGATATTATTAAGGATATCCCCATTGTCCTGCATAGTATACCTTAGATCACTATAATATAAGAGGTGGTCATTGTTGATTTGGAGTCGTATTTCAGCATGTGCCTCTCGAGAGAGTTCACTACCAAGTTGGGTGGCTATATTTCTCTGGACTATTACCACTTGGATATTCCTTTAAAAGGGAAGATAATCCAAATCTATAATGATAAGCCTTCTACTTTTCATATAGAGAATATTGAATAAGAAAAATCAGCAAATTTTGTCAACATGGTAACTGAATAATTGGAAGAATTGAACTTAATGGAATATATCCTAGATGAGCTTCAAATGAAATACGGGTTTTCAATTCTTAATTTGAATGCCATGATGGAGATAAAAATTGGCTTTTACACCATTACAAAGCCTAAAAAGCTGAAGTGAGGGTGTTTGATGATGAATATCTTGTTCCTGATCAATTGTGAAAGTTGTACTTTGATGGCGCAAGATGCAAGAATGACACAGGAGCAGGGATCATTCTCATTTGTCCTTTTGGTATACATAAAATATATTCATACATGATGACATAGAGTTGTACCAACAATACTATCAAATATGAAGCACTTTGCCTAGGATTTAAGAAAGCAGAAAATCTTGGGATTAAACAACTACAAATTTTTGGATATTTTGAGTTGATCATGAACCAAGTAACAAACAAGTGTGTCTCCAAGAAGCACTACCTAAAGTCTTACTACAAAAAATTATGGGACTTGTTTGAGGCTTACACAACATTGAACATCCAAGTGATCTCACGAGAGCAAAATAAACATGTAGATATTCTAGCATCCCTGGGTGGTAACTTTTCTCCAGTTGAGCACTTGGTCAAAAAACCCAAGATTATAAAGTTGGTTTACTGACCTTCAATACAAGACAAGAATATCTAATGGTAAGTTTTCGAAAGTGATGAGAAGATTGTAAATTTCCTGATAATAGAAGCTAGTGATGTGGAAGAAAGGATACTTGATGAGGATGAAACTAAAGGATTGATCCAGTTGAGGAATAATCATATCCCAAAAATATTGATTATGCTTGAGAGTATCTTTGATTAGATTGAAAGAGCAAAAAATAATAATATCAAAGTGGATGAGGAGTACACTGAACTACAGTTGGGACCTATGAATTCAATCAAATTTGGCACCAATTGCACTCTGAAAGAGTTGCAGTAGATCAAGGAGTTGTGCCACGAGTTTCCCAACATTATCTCTTGGAGCTACCATGATTTAAAGGGGTACAATAAGGATGTGATCCAGCATACCATTGAGTTGTAGGAAGGAGTGAAAACATTCAAAAAGAAACATAGGCCAGTGAACCCCAAGATTGAAGCCTTGATGAAAGCTGAATTGCTAAAAATATTGGATGCCAAGATTATTTACCCGATTAAGCAATCAATATGGGTAGCGAATCTAGTCCCTATGAGGAAGAAGAATGGAGATATTCATCTGTGTGTTGACTTCCAAAATTTTAATCAGGTGTATCTAAAGGATCATTATCCTTTACCTCATATTGATCATATTATTCATGTAGTTGTAGGAGCTCAGAGATTTTCTCTGTTGGATGGATCCTCTAGCTATAACAAAATTTGGGTCAAAGATGAAGACCAACATAAAACAATGTCCACCATGAAATGGGGAACATTTGCTTATCAACGGATGCTATTTGGTCTCTCAAACATTGGAGCAACTTTTCAAAGAGTGATGGACGTAGCTTTTGGTGAGTTGTTAAATTGCATCATTGTAATTTATTTGGATGACATGACTATATTCTCTCACAATAGGGAGGAGCATAGTTTACATTTAAGGTAAGTGTTCAAGAAATGTTGGGAGTTTGGAATATCCATCAATCCGAAGAAGTCCATCTTTTTTGTGAAGGAAGGAAAACTCCTGGACCATGTCATTTTGGAGAACGGTTTGGCTATTGATTCAACTAGGGATGAGGCTCTCCTAAATATTTTGTTGTTAGTCAATAATAAGGATTTGCAATCATTCTTCGGGTAGATTAACTTTATTTGGAAGTTTATCATAGATTTTTCTCAAGTGGTAAAACCAATTACTGAAATTTTAAAGAAGAATGCTGAGTTCAAATGGAATGAGTAGAGGAAACGAGCATTTGAGGAAATAAAAGAAATAATTGCTCAAGCCCTAGTCCTGGTAAACCATGATTATTCAAAATATTTTATCTTGCATGTCATTGGTGAATAGGAGAGCTATGCAGCAGTGCTTACAGAGAAGGGAGATGATGGAGATGAGCATCCAATCACTTTCTTAAGCCAAGTCATCCAACCGCATGAAGAGAAATACAATTTCATTGAGAAGCAAGTATATGCGATGATGAAGTCCTTGAAGAATTTTTGATATTTTGTTTCCCAAAGAAAGAAAATAGTTTATACTATTCATCCATATGTTCAAAGTTTCATCATATAGGAAGATCTTGGAGATAAGAGAGCTAGTTGGATCTCTAGAATCCAAGAGTATGATGTTGAAATTTGACCAACCAAGCTAGTTCAAGGATGAGCATTATGTCAGGAGCTTGCAAAGAGCGCTACCTCCAAATCCATGGTTAGCCAACTTGAAGATTCAATAAGCGAAAGTAATTTTGCTAATCACTCTACAACTCATCGTGATTGGATAGAGGACCTTATTGAATATTTCAATTGAGAAGGTGTCCTTCACATCTTAATGCCTTACAGAGAAGGAGTTTTAGACTTTAGACCCTTAGGTATGTGTTTCTACCAAATGGATTATTCCATAAGAATATTGATGGAGTACTTAGGTGCATCAAAGAATCAAAGAAATAGAGAATCCTGGAGGAGTTTCACTCTGGTTTATTAGGTGATCATTATGCAAGGAGACCCATGGCATTGAAGATCATCAAAGTAGGTTATGTTTGGCCCACTCTTTTTGTAGACGCTTTCAAAATAAGTCAAAATTACAACAAGTACCAAAGATATGTCGATAGAGGTAGGAATGCATCATTGCCCCTTCATCTGATTCAATTAGAAGCACCATTTCAACAATGGGGCTTAGATTTCATTGGGGTCATTGATCCCAATTCCTTTGTTGGACACAAATATATCCTGATTGCAACTAACTATTTAACTCGATGGGTAGAAGCAATTTCGACCAAGAAGGTAGACTAGGCAATAATTATCTCTTTCCTTGAAGGTTTAATCACTCATTTTGGCATACCAAACATGATCATAATAGACAATGGAACTCCCTTCATTGGTGCCAAAATCAGTGAATTCATGGGTAAGTAGGAGATTTATTTAAAAACATCATCTAATTATTATCCAAGAAAATGATTTGGTTGAGTCCACAAATAAGAATTTATTGAGAATTCTAAAGAGAACCCTTGATAACAACAAGTGGAGTTGGCATCTGATCCTAGACCATGATTTATGGGCCGATCACATTTCAATGAAAAAGTCCATCAAAATATCCCCTTATTCCTTGGTATACGGCAAAGAAGTAGTTTTACCCCTTTATATTGAATTGGTGGCCCTCCAATCATGGCACTTGTTGGATGGTGAAGACAATGAATTTGACCCCATGAGCACGAGGTTGGCTCAACTTTTATAGCTGGAGGAAGAGAGGGAGAAATCGTATAATGCCTTCATGGAACATGCCCAGATGACACAAAAATGGTTTGGTAAGAAAACTTTCGAGAAGTCATTCTAGGTAGGTGATCTAGGTCTGAAATGGAATGAGAACAAGGCTAAGCCCGGCAAGCATCACAAGTTCGAAGTGATATGGGAGGGCTCATTCTAGATTTTGGGTGTGAATCAAGTTAAATCATTTCACTTACAGGATATGGATGGCCGTGTGTTTTCGATTCCAGTAAATGGTCTTCATTTGAAGGCCTACCATCAATGATAAAATTCCGATCAAGTATGTATATATGTACATAATTTTTTTATGTTATTTTATTCTAAGTCAAGTATTTTTAAAATTATAAAAAAGAAGATAAAAAGAAAAAAAAAAGAGAAAAAAAATGTTTTCGTCGGGATAATTTAATTCCATCCCGAGCAAGTGTTTTCGCCTCGAAATCACGTCTTTACTAAGTAAAAGTGTTTTCGCCCCAAAAATATTTTTAAAGGCTTTTCAGTCATATTCTAGGCAAAAATCATTAAGAGAAAGCAATTCTTTGGCAATTAATTTTGGAGGCAAAGACAAAGCAATTGAATATTAAAGTTTTTTGGAAGGCATGATTTGCTTTAAAAGCGCCCCTATTTTTAATTACCAAAAAATGAGATAAAAAAAGAAAAGAAAAGAGGGGAGAAATGATATAGAAAAAATAAAAAGCAAAGAAAAAATTAAAAGATAAAAACTTTTATTTTTGCCCAAAAAAGGGGATTTGCCATATTTTTTTTCTTTTTGGGGTGAAATTTTCATTTATTTCTCCCAAAGACGTTTTCAGAGCGAAATCCAATAAAAAATAATAAATACATGCTTTTTCAATAACTCCAGTTGGCAGCGTTAAGTTCGGCAAAAGAAGGGGGCGTAATTAATTTTGCCTTACTTTTTCAAATAAAGCACTTGCAGTCAAAAGCTTAATTTTTAGCAATGAGATTTTTTAGGGATGAAATTAAAGATAAATTATTTTAAAAGGGATGTAAAGCATGTAATTTTACCAAACAAGCATAAGAGAATTTTGGGAGTGTAGTTGTCTTGTTATTTTTACCCCAACTGATGTTTTCAGCAAAGCAAGCACTCTTAGTTGATGTTTTCCGCTGGCCCACACTAATTTTAGAGTCAACTTCAATGAAATGCATGGAATCGAGCTAATTTTTCTAGAAAAACTCAAAGAAGATGTTTTCTGCATCTTAATACAGTGAATTTTTTAATTTCATATTGAAAAGTGTCTATCGCTCACATGTGGCATTAATCATTCCCAAAGTTAACAATTAAATACCCAGATTGCATCCTCCAAGATAAAAAGTAGCTAAGCACTAAGTTTGAGGAATATTTACAGTGCAAGGGCATTAGTGATAGTTAAGTTATCATTAAAAAAATGTGCCAGGTGAGAGAACCAAGGGAGCACGTTCACCCGATTTCATCAAGCACACCACCTACATTTAATTGGGTAGTTGGGAGTGAAAGTTATAAAAGGGGGTGAACTAGAAGCTTGCAGTTAAAGAAATATTAAGATTATTTTTCTATAGTATTACTATATTATCACTCAATTACCCCGAATTGCTGCTTTGTTGCAAGATTATCAAATTGTTGTAGTAAAGCTAATTGTATGAAGATGAGAAAGAAAGTTGTTGAGTCAACAAAATCTATGGAGCCAAAGAAAGAACAAGGGTGCAAAAAAGCTAAAAAATCCACGCAAAATGAAAATATAGAGCTTGACCCATATTATGATGCGTTGCTCAGATTGGAGATTGTACCATTTCAAACAAGGTTGTGGAAAAATTATGCAAGGACGTGGAAGCTATTGTCGGGCAAGGCTTGATGTCAGAAAGCCTGTTAACTATTACCTATCATGCATATATTTCTTGGTACCTATGTACACCTGTTCATACTTACCCTAAGTTGGTGATGGCAATTTTGAAGTTTTACAATCCTACCATGAGGGTTGTTTGGAATGTGAAGGGAGACAAACTATTCACCATTTTGAACAACACAGTCAGAGATGCATTTGCATGTGGGGTGAAGACTTCTTTGAATGTTATGTTCAAAACATTAAATCTCAAGGAGTAGGAGGAGATGTACCAGTCAACTATGACATTGCACCAGTTCATGGAGAATCAGCTAATAAAGGCATCCCAATTTGGAGAGTTACCAAATTTTCCAAAGCCTATGACAGAGTTTAAAAGCCTAGACATATTTTCCATGTTGGCTTGCATGTCCGATCTTCCTATCGAATTCACGATGTATAAATGGCAAGTGATGCTTGTACAATGTATTTCACAAGTGGAATTTTATGCCCTAACAATAATGCAAATGAGCACAAACCCGATTTTCTTTTATTGGGTAGATTACATGGCCCGAGCAATGCATACCCATTTAGAAAAGATATAGAGTGAAGGAGCAATATCATTCAAGCACACTTCAATTTGGCTTGGTATTTCTTCTTCCACCTACACCAAAATTTTTCTTTCATAGCGATCAAGCGGGTTAATGAGGCAGATAGGAAGGTACCAATTTATTTGTGGACTCCAAGCTTGTCCAGGAAGGAGTCATTTTACAATTTTAATCGCATGTTTTTGGGTCCCACCCTCGAACTTATTTTTGGCACATGTGAGAGAGTTCCAAGGGCGATGAAGGAGGAGATCATTGCAAAGGAGAAAGGTGATATTTTCTTATTGATGCAAGGTATCATGATACAAATTTTTAGCTTCACTAGCAAGACATTTCTCCTTTCATATTTTACTACAAAGTGCCTTTTTGTGATGGAAGTTGTCTGCCAGAATGACTTCATCAATGACATCTATGGGACAAGACAAGGAAAGAGAACTACATGCACCATGCCAATTCACTTGAATGGTGGAGTTACCCCAACGGTGGAAGTATGAACTTTTGAGTCACTTCGTGACAAGGATCAAAGCAAAAATTTTCCATTGTTATCCTAAACCAAATATTGAGAGACACAGAAACAATCTAGAAGAACACGATCTTGAATGGCATGTCAAAAAAATGATGTCGCTCCTACCATGGCACAATATTTATGATATGGAGGCCAAGTATAACCTATAAGTCCACAAGCACCAGATTCCTCCTCTAAGTTTATTAGAGCAAAATTAAGGATCAATTGCCTGCTTGGTCTAAGGAGAAAATAACTAACTAGTGGGTTATGAGGGTCCACAGAGGGAAAAATGGGTCAGCCTATGGATTGGAAATGGATGATACATTTTTGGACGTAGATGATGAATATTATTATAGTTGTTAGCCAATTTATTTTGCTAAAATTGTACCTCTAAGTTTTCAAAGATTTGACAGTGAAGAGCTCGTGGTTGAGGAAGTGCCACTTGTGGAAGAAGAGAAAAAATCATTACCAAAAGAGCAGCCTTAGCAGAAGAAGAAGAAAAATCATGAGGCACTTCCTTTTCCCAAGATCTCCAAGAAGCCAAGGACTAGTATAGTTTCTTCATCAAGTGCAAACCCTCCTCCTATAGTTGAAGCCTACATAGGCTAACATTTCAAAAAATCCTCCTTTGGTTCAGGTAGGACAACTTGGCCAACATATGGAAATTATAGATCTGGAGAAGGAGATAGAGGAGGAAAAAGATAAGGGTGAACCAGTATCTCGATCGCCCTCATCATAAATTCAAATGGTGTCAAAGCCCAAAGGTATATTTTGTTTACTATCTTCTCTTTCTCTTGAGCATTTAGTGACTGTCACGCCCATATCTATAGTTGTCTCTTCCATTTCACCCCCATTTGGTATACCTTCCACTTCCATCTCAATTCCTTTTTTCCAATCCCTAGTCACCGATGCTCCCTATTTTTCTATTCCCATTTCTTCCGTTTCCCTTTATTTGAGTTCCTTTGCATCCAGGCCCTATCCATTTTTTCTCCCTTCATCCTCCATTTTTATAATTTCTATCATGACTATAAGTATACAAGCCCCTCCTCTGGTGAGTGTAAATGTAGTCAAACCCCTCACTTCCATTTCCTCAACTACTTTCATTCTACCAACCATCCCTATTTTTGCTTCCCTTCCCAAGCCAAGTCCTCAACAGACTCATTTTCCCCCTACTCTATTTCTTGAGTTACAGGTGCTACCAGAGCTAGAGATGGAGCTTGTAACAAAAATAAGTCGAGCCCGCCAGAGTTCATCACAGTGGCTAAAAATATGTAAGCGAAAAGAAGCTCAAGCTCCAGCAAAGATATTGAAGAAGGTCACTTTTGATCCCAAAGATATGGAGTCCCACACGGTAAAGATGATCCCTCAGGTCCAGAATCCCCAAGGAGAAATGGCTCCAAGCGATTATGCTTATGAAGTCATCATAGAGGACTTGACAAAGATTGATACTACGAAGAAGATGGAGAATATTCAGGTGGATATGAGCTCACTTTACCTACACAATGAGCATTATAAGAAGAATTTTTTTTAGGCTAAAGCAAAGATCGTTGAGTTAGAAGAAGCTTTGGCTAAAAGTAGGGCACAACAGGAGATAACGATATTAGAGGTAGAGCATTGGTGATAGAAGATAGAAGGCTTGGAGGAGGCAGCCAAAGAGCATTAGAAGGTACAAGAAAAATTAGAACAATAGGTTCAAGCATTAACTGCCCAACTAAAATCATTGTAGAATCAGCTGGTTGAAAAGGCCACCCAATCAGTGGGCTTCTCCAAGGAGAAAATCAAGGAAGCTCACCATCGGTTGATTGAATATTGTATCAAAATGGTGGAAATTTTTTTCCTAGTTTTGCTATATATTCATGAGGCTCAGATAATAATTTTTATTTGTGATCAGACTTTGGAGTATGCCGAGGAGCAGTTGGAACCCAAGTTGGAGATGGCACTGAAGATTTAGGTGTTAGCTTAGTCTAACTTCCAAGTTAAGCCACTGAGTGGGATGGATCGAGCTTGGTCCAGCACCAAGATTATGTTGTGTAGCTACTTTTCTAGGTTGGAGCTAGCTAGGATGGTCTAATGTTGGCTACTATGTTTGAACATGAGTATTGCATTTTGCTAATTTATTTTAAGGCTCTAGTCGATGTTGGGTTTTTGAGCTTCACTGATGATCGGGGGGAGTTTTTTTTGAAGAAATAATTAGAGGTGGCTTAGCAAATTTTTCCAAAGATACTTCAGAGATCGATAGCTGGGAGGAGCCAATCACGGAGGAACAAGTACTACCATGCATGGAGAGGCTCACCTACATCAAATCATCCCTATTGGAGCTCAGTTAGAGAGCTAATTGCATCAGCTTGGACTGCATCAACATGTTACACTTTGTCATTGATTCAATATAGTATCCTTCGAAGCTTGACGAGAAGTCCTGGGCTAAGGCGGTTGTAGTATATAAGACTACTAGTGCAAGTCTCGCCAAGAAAGAAGAATAGACATGGATGGAAGCAGAGCAAAAATAGGCACATGAGGAAAGGAAAAAGGAGTCTACTGAATCAAATGTACCATTTGATGCAACCAATGATGGTGATAGTTGAGCCCAATGGATGAATGCCTAGGGTCTATTGCATCCAGATGAGCTGAATACCTCGAGAGCCACCAAAAGTGTTGGCATTTTTACCACACTAAATTTTGATTGTAAAATTCAAATAATATAAGATGAATGATGTAGTTGTTTTGATCTTTTGTCTTTACTATTTTAATGTAACATTTTTGTTTCCCTCCTTTGAGTGATTTCGCTAAATAAAGAAGGTTGATTTCATCCCTAGAAATACACAACAAGTTTTATTGATAAAAATTAATGAAAATCATGGGCAAAATATAAAGGGAGAAATGTATGGCAAAAGAACGTCTCAGGATCAAAGGAGAAATGAAAATTATCTAAGGCTTCAACAATTATTATTAAAGGTAAAAGCACTAGTGAAGACAAAGGGGAAGATGTTTTTGCCCTAGGTTTGGGGTAAAAATCATTTTCACCATAGGGAAGGGGTAAAAATCATTTTCGCCCTTGTTTTGGGTGAAATACCATGTTAAGAAGATTCTTCCCAAGTGGGAGTGAAAACAATGGAGAGTGCTCAGTTTAAAATGAAGGTAAGATTTTACAAAGTGGATAAAAGTACTTTCGCTCAAAAATTATGCATTTAAGGCGATTTCACCTTGTTTTGGGAGTGAATTACTATTTTAATTAATTTTGGGACAAAAATAATGGATGGGAATAGGTCAAAGTCAAAGTCACTAGAGGGGGGGTAAAAATCATTTCAGCCCTTCTTCAGGGTGAATTTCTAAATGAAGATGTTTTGAAGCGAAAATCAAGAAAAATGCATGGCAATGTGCCTTGTGAAGTCAAAGTCAAATTTGCCTCAAGTAAGAGGTAAAAATCACTTTCGCCCTTCTTTTGGGTGAAATCCAAGTTGAGGATGTTTTTTAGAGCGCAAATGATGAAGTGATTGGGTGAAGGTTGTGCCATTCAAAGTCAAAGTAAATTTAAATAAGATGCCTATCATTGTAATTTCACCCCATTTTGAGCAGAAACATTGATTTTGCCCAGTTCAGAGTAAAAGTCCTGAAAAAGCATCTTAATATTCCGGTCAAAGTCAAAGTCACCCCAAGTAAGGGGCGAAAATCATTTTCGCCCTTCTTGAGGGTGAAATCAATCATTTTCACCCAGTTTCTCGTAGAAGTCATTTCCATTCCATTTTTTGGAAAAATTCTCTATTTTTTAGGTGAAATTAATCAGGTGAAGAGCGAAAGCATATTGATGGGCGAAAACACCAAATTGCCTGGGCAAAATCAATTCTTGCCCCTTCCTTTCAAGCAAATTTTTCTTTCAAAGGTGCTACTATTGCTAATATTTTTTGGGAAAGGTCAGAGACTGATGGAATTTAATTTTTGAAGCAATGAAATTGATATTTCTAGAATTCCTATTGAAGATATGCCAAGATTAAATGCTACGTCCTAGATTCTGGTGCAATCCTGCTCATTTTTTAGGTGCCCTCTACTAATTTCGCTCTTTTTGAAACAAAGTTAATTTTTGGTGGGTCTTCCTAGCGAAGATGAAATTTTGAAGTGCAAGATGATGAAGCGATAACCTATCTTTGATGTTTGAGCTCTTGATTTTTGTGTGATATTGCTGAGTTTCAATGCACCAACATCTGGAATGATTTTCCATCGTCCATTTCTACTAATTTCCTAGGTGTTTTCCACCAAAATATGATCGTTGCCTCTTGAATAATGTTCTAATTTGAGCATTGTCATTGCTAAGGCGAGAATTGCTCTTGTTGGTCTTTGATTAGCCAGCATTTTGTTTTTATTTGCATTTAATTTCAGAGGCAAAATCCTCTATAAATACTAAGCATTTTGATGTAAAGAAGGGAGGATAGACATTCTGCAAAAAACACTTTGATTTTTCTGCATCAATAGAAATATATTTGGCTCTGGTTCCTGGAGTAGTGTTGTATGCAATTATTTTTTGCCTTTCATTTTTGTTAAGTTCATGATCTTTGTTAGGTAAATTTAAATTTTACATTTCTGAATTTAATTCTTGGTAGAGAAATGAATGCTGAAATGATCATTGGAAATTATCCCTGCAATCTATGAATGGTTCCTATGCTTTCCTTTTCGTTACATGCTAGTTAAAACTTGATTTGAATTTTAGCTGCTAGTTTATCCCCACCTTTCATTTTTTTCTCATAGCCATATTTCCCATTCCTTTCTGTAATTTCCCATCTATTTCTATTACCCTAAGCTTATACCAATTGTTAGATTAGTACAAGATCCAACCCTCTCTGGAGATTGGCCCGAAGGACATCTCTCTCCTTCGGCCTTTCAATTTTGGTCGGGTCTAGGGTGCACAAACATTTTGTACTTAGGTAGATTCATGACCAAAATATACTTGACTATTCCTTTCCATATGCTGAGTCTCATGACTCTTGGATTCTCTAATTGACACTTGAATACACATGACTCTATCTTGTACGCACACCTAGACATGACTCTTCACTTAGTATACTCTAATCTAAAGACAATTATGCACACTTACACATAAGAAACTTGTGCACATATACTCACATTACACTTGCACACTTACTTACATAACACTTGTTAGATTTTGATGAGTGAATACTCAAAATAATATTGCCTCAAGATCAATAATACAATTGCAATATGAAATATATGATAATGCTAAGCAAGCAAGCATAAAAACTCAGAATCTATTATATAATAACTCAAATAATGCTAATGAAAAATGCTCAAAAAGTACTAATAAATATTATTGAACAAAGACCTCCAAATACATTATATTACATCACCTTCCATTTCTTCCAAAGATGACTCTCTCTCTACTTTTCTATATATTCTTTTACATCAATACATCCATATATATAGAATGGAATGTGACTCTTCATATGGAGTATTCTTAGCCCTCACTCTTCATATGACTCTTCATCTTCCTATTCTATTGACACATGTACATAGGGACAACTATGCACATTTACATTGCCAAAATGTCATTGCACACTTGTGCATTTATTACATTGCATAAAGTAAATACTTTCATCCTAATATAAGATAGTCTTTTCTAATCTATATATGTACCCATGTTGGTACATTGACATGCACCAAATAATATAATATATTTCAACACCCCCTGTATTACATTATTTGGTTATTGAAGACTTTAGTCTTCAATATGGTCTTCATCAATCTATCTTTAATTCACCTTGCATTGTATTCCTCCTTTGTCAGGTTCTTCTTTTTCTTCTTCTTTGTCTTCATTAATAGCACCAATATTTTTATCTTCATAAGCTATCATATTCTTATAGAACAATATTTTCTTTACCTTTTTCTTTCTTTTCATAATTCTTCTTTGGTATGGAGTCCATTGTATAGTCACTTAAAGCATCATGATAAGATCTTGAGTTAGAAGAGCTTGAAGTATTAATATAGCATGATGATTGAAATATCTTCTCTAGGAAGGATTCATCCACTTTTATTTCTCTTTAAGTGATTTAATTAATTCCTTTTACTTTGAGTTCACTTCTTTGCAATGTTGGAATGTAAGTAAAGCCATACATAATATGCTTCCAATGTCAATAGGAATTGTAATATCATCCTTTCCATTATCAATTGCTTCAACCATTCTGTTATGAAGATAATATTCCAATGTTTTAAAAGCTTCACTGTAGACAATTTAGAAGTAAGATCTAAGTTTCCATGTGTAAGAAATTTTTTTATTCCAATTTTAATCACATTTACCCTTTCTTTTCTAATAGTGTAGTCCATATATTTTTCATTGTATCCTTTGATGTAGACATTCCTTTTCCTTGTGAGTATAAAAACTATGACTAGGTGGACTACCTTATGGCTCCCAAATTTAGCTTGTCAAGCAATTATTTGAATCAATCTCTAAAGTAGTTTCTCCCTTAGTTGAGAATGATAGACTAAAAATAATATTCATATTGTTGACTATCTTTTATCTCCCAAGTTTTAATATTGTTCTTTCAATTCTATGTTTTGTGGAATACCTTTTATCTCCCTAATGTATGAAAGACAATGCAATATTCAATATGAATTCTATCAATCAATGTATGATTTGAATGCAATTTCGATCCTTTACAAATCTTCAAATCTCTAATATTTTTGAACTTAGAGATTAGACTATCAAATGCAATTTTATGTAGAAATCCTTTTATCTCCCAAATTTATAAATATCAAATTCTAAATTTCAAAAAACTATGTTTGAGGTAGAAATCCTTATTTCTCCAACTTTAGAAATTTATAAAACTAATATTTGCAAGTTTTGTAATCCTAGTTTGATGTAGAATGCCTTATTTCTCCACACATTAATTTTGCAAATATTCAATTTGTTTTGTAAATTTAAATATGCAATTTTACAAAACCCCAAATATTATCTTCAATTCTAAAAGTATTCTTCAATATATTTGATAAAGGCTTATAAATTCAATATTCTAATTTTCTAAGGTATTTATAATGCTTATCACTCTAATAATATCTTCAAACTCTAACCTTAGATTATTTTGTACTTTATTTCTTATACCTCCTACTTTAGTACAAACTTTAATATTAAATAATGTAGTAAGTGTTACCTTTACTATTCAGGTGCTTCTCTTTGATTTGTATATATCGAATTATTGGCGCTACTCCTTCTTGTCAACTTGCTTTATGATTGGTGCTTTTAATGTCCCTTGACTATGCCTTAATTGATCTTGCTTCAAACTTGCTATGATTCTGCCTCCACTCCTTACACTGGAAGCTATAAGGGTGCTTTAATTTTCTTGTGTAATATGCCATGTACTGCATAAGTTATGGAGACTTCTTGACTCTCCTTAGGTGATGCGAACATTAGTAGAATTTCTTTTATGAGATGATGTGACACATGGAGTAATATTCCTTATGTTGGTGAATATTAGAGTGTTGAGCACTCTTCTTTCCTTATTGCATGCATTAGGGGTTGTATGTCAATGCAAACTTTGTGCCAAGTGGCACTCTGCATAATATTTGCTCTCGATAGGTGGTAGAGCTTTATTATGCATGTGCTCCTTTTCCAATGTATAATTTTTTCAACCTCTTCAATGTATTATCACAAGATTATATTTAATGCATTCTTGCTACATTTGTCTTCAATGTATTCTCCACTATCACAAGCTTGGATTCAACGTATTCTTGTTGCCTTTGTAACTGTAGTTCATGCAATACCTCCTCTATCTTTCTAGTGAATATGGGTGATGATGGATTCACCCAAGGTTGGCTCTAGATGTAGTAACTCCACTGCACTTCAATTGCGGTCCTATAGTGCTTTCTCTAGTGGGATGTACACCTTGATCCTTGTTCTCTTTCCTTTGTAATATGTTGTATTTACATTGATAGTGTATCCCTTTAGTGCTATGTATGCTTCTCTTCTTCTTTATTACGTAGATCTTGTCTATTATAGGTTGCTACTATATTGGATGATGGCATATTATAGCACCTTGGAAAATAGATTTCTGAGCCTAATGGCTTGTACTTTAAGCACTTTTCATTAGTGCTTTTCCTTTCCAAATCGATGGATGTTGATGATGATTTTACCTCCCTGTATTCTGCTACTCAATATGCTCAATATGGTGGTGATACCCACCACTCTTTTATTGGTTTTATTCACCACTACAAAATGTAATTTTGGTGTTTTTAAAAACTTGATTTCTACCCTTGATTTGAGGACTCTTTGGCCTCACAATTACGTAGAATAATCTGCTTTAAATTTACTATAAAAAATAGCATACACCAATTCACTTATCACTCCTTTTAGATACTTGAATAATGTTGTTATAACTTGCAGATTTTAATAATAATAATAATAATGGTGTGTAATGGTGTCTTCTCCTTGGATTAATGACACTCTAAAATGCTTTATTTTGCTAGCTCTTAATAGTTTCTAAAACTTTATGTTCTAAAAATCTTAATAAGTACTTTAAAAATATTTGCAATAATACTTTATATAGAATCAAACTAACACACATTTTTTTTGCTTTTGTAGCTCTCCTTCTTGAAGGATTTTCTTCTTGGATTTGCAGCACTATTCCTTTAATTTTTTGGTGCTTGTAGACTCTGATTTTTAGCTATAGTTGTTGCTCAAAATCAGCTTTATTCTACTTAAAATGTGCGCTAGCTATCTCTAAAATTTGTAGGTCTAAATGCTACTCTTTCATTGTTCAAATCTATTCCAAGTTTGTCTTATGTCTTCTCTAAAATGTAGTTTTTTTCTTCTTTCAATGCTGCTCAAAATTGTAGCTTAAACTCCTCTGATTGTTGCTTACGAATTTTGATTTGGTGATGTCCTTGAAATTAAAAAGCTACTGCTCTCTTTTACTTTCAAACCTTATCTTAGTTGGCTATTCAAATATGCTCCAAAATATTCTCCAAATAGCTTCCAAAATGCAACTTTCTATTTCTACTATTTGATGTCCTATGACCTTTTATATTCTCTTAGAAAATCTGCAACTTGTGCTTTTACAAATCAACCTACAAGACTTGTGATTGTCTCCAAATCTCTCAAAATTGTGACCTCTGCAATATTCTTGCTTTCTTCTAATTTCTTGCCAAATTATGACTTTAAATATGACCTCTTTCTCTATATTATTTCACTAGAATTTGGATGTCTTGAGCTCTCTAGAATATTTTCAAAATTTGACAAACTTCTTGCCAAATCATTTTTTATTTTGGGCTTGTTGTCATATGGTGACAATTATCCCAATATATTTTGGTCAGGTGCTCCTTCTGCTTGCAATATTCTTTATTCAAATATTATCTAATGTTCATTGCTTTAGCTTCTGTAATAAGGCTTTATCTTGCCTTTTTATTCTTTAGTAAAATCTTCTTGAGACCTCTACTCTTTGGTCTTCTAATCCTAAAACCTTCAATTCTCTTAGTTAATGCTTTAATGAAACCTTAACTTGGTTTCTTCAATTTTCCAACTATGGGAAATCCTTCAATGAAATATCTTTCTTGTATCTCTTAACTCTACTACTTATGTCTGCAATAGGACCTTCTGTATTCATTCTATATTCAATCTTGGAAGTTCTTCAATGTGACCTCTCCTTGGGTCTCTATATTCAATATTCCAAACCTTGAAGGACCTCTTCTTGTATATTTATCTTCAATCTATAATCTTACAATGAGAACCTTCTTCTGGGTTCTTCTCAATATTCAATAATATCTCCTTCTTGGACCTCCTTTAATGTCTATTTTTCTGCAACAAAGAGTTAATCCCTACACGAGGAAAGCACATAAAATTTCAAGAAATTAAAGATGAAATTATTATCTATATGTTGTAGGAAGCTTCTCAAATTCTAAGAATCAATCTTCTGTAATAAAATTAGACAATAATAATCTTCACTAGCTATCTTAAGAAACTAATGGAATCAAATCTATATTGAATCCTGATCTTCACAGGCTTTCCTTCAACCTTGTAGAAATATTCTAGCCAAATAATAATCTAGAATCTTTACTCTCTTTTCAAGATTTATCAATAGGACCTCTTCTAAATGTCTCTTGATCTCTTTAATGATAAGGCCCGTCTTCAAGACCTTTTAGTCTCATATTCCAATTTTACTCTTGGAATATGTATTTCCTTAAATATCACTGGTTTTCTCTTAACATAATGAGAAATGATATCTTCTTCGATTTTCTTTTCCAGAGGTAATTCCTTTATCTTATCTAGTTTCTCTTTCCAAATGTAATTCCTCTATATTCTCTGGTTTATATTTCTAGAGGTAATTCCTTTATCTTCTCTGGCTTCTCTTTCTAGAGGTAATTCCTTTCTCTTTATGGGTCTCTTCTTGTAGCCCAAAAATTCTTGCATTCATTTCCTCAAAGCTGATGGACCCGTGCCTTAGAGGGGAACAGGATAATGAGTGGTCTACACATCAGAGGAGAGGTACTTGGGTTTGTACCCTCTTGTGGTGATTTTTTGATGAATGGGTTTGGGTTCACCAGGAAGCTGTTGAGTGGTATTTTCACACATTTGTGAAATTACACTCTTCTTTAGGATTTGGGTTCCAAATCCCCTCTTGCAAAGAAGTTAAACAACCAACTTCTCCAAGGTCTCCACTGTATTAGCATTTGCAACTGTGTATTAGTAATCTCAAATAAAGATATTCAATTAAAATGCTTGGAACACCTTAGTGATTGCAAGTAACTATAAACAAGGGGCAATGTTGGTTTATTTCACCATGAAACATTAGTGATTGTTCATTATTTTATTTTTTTTAGATTTTGTAATTTTTTAAATGTTCATTTTAAATAAGTTAAACCTTTTGGAAAAATAAAATAAAATGAACAAAAATGCAAAAAATTAAAAATTGAACACGTTCAGTCTGATGCTATCCTATTTCGACAAAATCGAATACGTGAGAGTTTCGTACATGCAACCTAGCCTATTTGACCTGCAAAACAAACACAATCAAAGTAAACTAGGTGCTGGCTCCTAGGGTTTAAAATAATTTCCAGATTGCAGACATTCACATGAAATAACCCAAAACAATGGCATGAATTTCATTTACAAATCTGAAATCTGAAAGGAGAAAAATAGAACAGTTAAAATGAAGCATGCAAAAAATTTCTCATCCTTTCTTGCCCATAAAATGCAAATTTTTGAACAATTTTGCATTAAAAAAATATGTCCTGTTACAATAGCAGAATCTCTGGTTTTTCTCAAAACCAGCAAAAGGTGGAAGAAAAGCACTCCACAGCAGGCCCGGAACGGCTAATCACCATCAACTCTGCAACACTGCTCGCAGCGGTTTTCGACCTCTCGTATCAATCTGTGCCTCTGCATTTTATACTTGTTGGTAAACTGCTTCTCCTTCCACGATGGTTCGTTTCATCTTCCAGATTGCTTCGTTTCACCTTCCTCGCCTTTCCATTGCTTTTGATTTTGTGCTCGAGATCTTCTCTATGAACTGTAACGCCTCTGTAGCCCTTACACATGTACGCCACGTGTTCCACACTTTTTTGCATGTTCTGTAATGGCCCCATGTAAATCGTGGCAAAAAATAGCATGTAGCTTTGCTCCTTTACTTTCACCGTGAAAACACGACATGTCGCGATATCGCGACATTTTCCTGCCAACAGCCTTGTCCGCCTTCATGCACAGCGAAAATGAGACATGTCGCGATATCGCGACGTTTTTCTGTCAGCAGCTTTGTTTCTCCTCATGCATCGCGAAAATGATACATGTCGCGATATCGCGACATTTTTCTGCTTCGGGCCGCGTGGATGCAACCTATCGTGAAATCGTGACGCTTTTCTCTTTTGGGCTGTCTCGTTGCTTTTTGTCACGAAATCGTGACATTTTTTCTTTTGGGCTATCTCGTTGTTTCCTGTCATGAAATCGTGATGCTTTTATGTTTCAGGATGTCTTGTTGCATTTGGCCGTAAAAACGCGACATGTCACGAAATCATGACATATTTTCCTTTCATACAACTTCGCTTCTTTTTGTCGTGAAATCGCGATGCTTTTCTACTTCAGGCCCCTTTGTTGTTTCTTGTCGTGAAATCACGACATTTTTTCGCTTCGTGCCCCTTTGCTGCTTTTTGTCGTGAAATCATGACGCTTTTCATCTCCGTACGCCTCGACCGCAACCTATCGTGAAATTGCTAAGCTTTTAGCACCTTGCCCTGTTTGACTAGTTTGACCATGATTTTGTGACATGTCATGATTTCGTGACAATTTTTTATCAATGCCCCTTCCGACTTTCCTAGGCCGCGATAACGCGACATGTCGCGATATCGCGACAACTTTTTTTATTTTCGGCCGCGACAGAGCGACATGTCGCGATATTGTGACACTTTTTCTCCTTAGTGAAATTTTTGATTTTTTCTTGATTTTTTTAGCATCTCAGGCTACTGCAGTTTTCTTTGAAAGCATGCAAAAAAGGTGGGTCCCCAATTTTGGGGTGTGTTGTGGATCAGCCACAACAAATGGTGACTCTATTGTCAAATGCTCTTGAGCATTTTGGTGAGAACCCAACCTGAAACATACAAGCTTAGATACAAGGCGTCAGCACATAGAAGATAAACAAATACCGATAGATCAAAAATACATGAAACATCAGAATCATTAAGTATCAGCTCGGTGTGTGCAATGTGTTTCATTCCCTATCATTTGAACTTGTTCAACATTCCATTGTCAGTTTCACTTATGATTTGTATGCAAGGCTATGAATGATTTGTGCAGGATTTGATGTATGATGAAGATGCTAGAGATGTAACAACCTGCTTTATAAATGCTCAAACCTTCTTATATCATGGACAAACATATTAAAGATGTCAAACCCTCTTAGGACCAAATATATATCTATTGAATTAAATTTACTAGATCCCAAAGTTGGTCATGTGTCACTACCATCTTGAACCCATGTGCAAGTGTGAGTGAAATCAGAACTTTGGGGAATAGGATTCCCAACCTAAGCGAGATGGGAATTTAACCCTATCCTTACTATTCTGATTTGGAGTTCATTACCTCATCTTGAACAAAATAATTTAACCTGTTATGGATGAAATGGTCAGGCTAGTCTATCCATATGAGCAATCAGTGGTCTTGCTTTTAGGCAAGACATGTTGCCACGCATGAGCATACTTAACCCCATAATCCATGACTTGGCTTTCATTCATTCTTTTCTCTTTTTTTTCTTTGGACCTTTGGGATGACTACCCATCCTTGCTAGGGACATGTAGTACGATCCCTCCAATCCAATATTAAGATGAAATGGGAAATATTGATCATTTTATTACTTGGACCTTTGGGATGACTACCCATCCTTTGCAGAGGACATGTAGTACTATCCTTCCAATCCAAGTTTTATGATGAAATGGGAAAAATGGAAGCTTTGGGGAATCGGATTCTCAACCTAAGCGAGATGAGAATTAAGTCCTATCCTTACTACTCCATGTAGGTCAAATCAGAGCTTTGGGGAGTTGGATCCTCAACCTAAGTTCGATGAGGATTTAACCCTATCCTTACTACTCTGGTTTTAGGCTTTAAGCTTGATGGAAATGGTAAAAACCACTGTTTTAAGGATTATGTTGCATGATAGGACAAACATGAAATATTCTTTTCACCTCACCTTTTCATCCAAGTATGGTTTTGACCATTTTGCTCAAGATTCTTTTTAATGTGCATGGAATGTGCTTGGTTCAAGATAGCTTGGGCAGCAGTTCCCAACCTTAGGATCCTTTTAATATATGTTATGTAATAATCCTAAGAGGATTCAACACCTTCTCAATAATTGCCCATGGAATGAAAATGTAACTCAGATGACATGTATATGCAATGTGGAATATGACATGAGATATGAATGCATTGCTTCTTTTGGAATATATCATCTATTTTACCATAATGTGCAAAACTGACAACTTCATGCATCACAAGATCCAAACGATAATATTTAAATGTTTGTGTTACTTGTGGAGCTTTCTACAACACAATTCCAATGTTTCATATTCTCCTGATTTTAGGCATAAGTTGACATCTCAAATTTTCTTTTTTTATTTTTTTTTTTTTTATCAAAACAAACCAAACATGTCAAATAAAATCAAACACACAACTTAAATCCTAATCCAAATAGCAATCCCAAAATAAAACTTGAAAACACAAACTCAAACCCAAAACCAAAATTTATATACAATATAGTACAAGATGATGCCAAGCTTGGACTATTACTTTCCTGGATCCCAAACATGATTAGAACATTTCAAAAGACATATGTCACAATACACATGCCAAATGTTGTGGGCATCCAACAACAACAAGACTAGACCAAACAATGTAACAAATTTCAACTTGCCATGCTCACCATACCAATTTGATTTAGTTCTATTAGCAACATCATAGGTGAGATTCAAATCAAATTGATTAGACAATGGTTGATTTTCAATTTTATCATGTCTATTCTTTAAAATGCAAGCTTCATCATTCCACTCATGATTTAGAAGTAGGCTTTCCTTTTCAAATGTGAGATATTGCAAACAAGAGCCTATTTCTAAAAGTCTTGAATTCAAATTATTTTTCAAGATTTTAAAGCAATCAAAATCAATCAAAACTTGACAAACATCACCAAGATTTGACATTTCATCATCAATGACATTAGCATCCAAAGGGACATCATGTAACCCATCACTTAAAATTTTTGTGGCTACTACCAAAGGTAAAGATTTCACCTTGTCACCCATACTCAACCCATCATGATTAGAATTTATCACAACTTGATGAGTGTTAGTAGCTTTTTCTTTTTCTTCATTGTCTTCTTCATCATCCAACACCTGTTCAAAAACACCAAAGTTAGGCACCCAATCAAACATGCATCCATCTTTTTCAAAACAAGAGCCTAATTTTTCAAGATATGTGTCACGTGACACCTTTCCATGATCAATGGCTTGAGTTGCCTCAAAATCCATATTTTCATTAGGATCATCAATAGTATCAAACCCACACCACTTAGGCTTTGTAATTTCATCATTTTGAGATGGCATAGACATTGTAGAAACAATAGGTGGATCAAGATTTTTGATTTCTTGCCCCTCAAGGGGAACAAAAACAATTGATTCTCCTTCTTCATCCATGGTAGTAAAATCATTATCCTTCTCCAACCTTTGATGAGATTCCAACCCTTCTTCCAAAACATTCTCAGATTGTACAGGACTTGTAATATCCTCATATGAAAGGGCAATTGTATTATCCTGCATATCAATAGGCACACAAATTTCATTAGAAGGTTTGGAGTGAGCATACTCTTCCCAAGAATCATAATGATCATCTTTCAAAATCAAATTGTGATGCTCAACTATTTCTTCTTCATATTTTAATTCATCAACATGTTTCTCATCAAATTTATCTTCACCTTCCTTAGATGGTTCAATTACTTCCAAAATTGGGTTATTGCTTGTATTCAAATTGATAAGGCTATCATAATCCACATGTGTAACCCATGATTCAAGTTTAACATAATTTGGAAGGTGTGGATCTTCTTGGCCATCATTTTCAACAATGTCATCCGAAACAGATTCATCCTCATAGAATTCATCTTTTGGTGAGTCAAGGGTTTCCAATTTGTCACATGTTTCAATACTAGTTGGATCTAGTACTCCTCCCTTGCCTAAAATCATATTCTTATGAAAATCATTAAAATTGATTTTAGAAATATCCTTTGAATCAAGATGAGTATTTTGAAGTTGATTCATACTTAAGAAAGATGGTTGATCTTGCATAGTAGGTTGAGGATTTTGAAATTGATTGAAGCTTGGGAATGATTGTTGATTCTGAAATTGATTTACACTTGAATTTGGTTGAGGTGGATAAATCATTGGATGGGTAAAGGAGGTATTAAATGATTGAAGATTATACGATCCAAAACCCACACCATAATTTTGACAACTCAATTGTTGCTCAATTGCCATTGCTTGAGTATAGGCTTGTGACAAAGATGTGATTTGAGGCATCCCTCGCAAATATGTGGAAATGAGTGGGTCAAGAGCATTTACATATATTTGGAGAGCCATTTCTTCTTGAAGAGCATAAAATGTCACTAATTGAGCATATAATCCAAAGAACCTTTCAGAAAATGACTTCACATTTTCACTTGGTCCTTTTTTAATAGTGACAAACTGCTCATACATGCGGATTGGGTCAACTTGCTTTTTGTTGAATTGATTAAGAAATGCCGCCTCTAGTTGAGCCCAAGAAGTGATAGACCCTAAGGGCAGACTTGTAAACCAATCAAATGCCACTTTGTCCAAGGTGTAAGGGAACATTTTACAAACAACATCATCATGCCAAATTGTTAAGTGATTCACAACAAATTTGAATGCTTGAATGTGTTCTCCTGTAGTATTTGTCCCGTTAGACAAAAATCGAGGAAGACATCTCTCAAAACCAACGGGCAAATAATGTTGAACTCCTGGTATGTTCAATGGGCTACCTGTCATCCACGGTGAAAACATAGCCATTAGTGAATCTTAAAGAATATAACTTTAATACCCAAAAAACAATTTTTTTTTTTATTTATTTATTTATTTATTTTTTAAATTAAATTAAATCACATTATTCCTGTATGAACAATCAAAGCGTTAGAACAATGCATAGCAATTCATGTCCTCCTTTTAACAGTACAAAGTTGTATTATTAAAAGAGGGCTAAAGATAATAACCAATAGGGCATGAAATATTCAAAATTTAAATCCCTATAGCATTTAAATCAATCTGAAATAAACCGGTTCAGAGCCCTCCTTCTAGCGCCAAAATGTTGAGTGGTATTTTCACACACTTGTGAAATTACACTCTTCCTTAGGATTTGGGTTCCAAATCCCCTCTTGCAAAGAAGTTAAACAAACAACTTCTCCAAGGTCTCCGCTGTATTAGCATTTGCAACTGTGTATTAGTAATCTCAAATAAAGATAATCAATTTAAATGCTTGGAACACCTTAGTGATTGCAAGTAACTGTAAACAAGGGGCAATGTTGGTTTATTTCACCATGAAACTTTAGTGATTGTTCATTATTTTATTTTTTTTAGATTTTGTAATTTTTTAAATATTCATTTTAACTAAGTTAAACCTTCTGGAAAAATAAAATAAAATGAAAAAGAAATGCAAAAAATTAAAAATAGAACACGTTCAGTCTGATGCTATCCTATTCCGACAAAACCGAATACGTGAGAGTTTCGTACATGCAACCTAGCCTATTTGACCTGCAAAACAAACACAATCAAAGTAAACTAGGTGCTAGCTCCTAGGGTTTAAAATAATTTCTAGATTGCAGACATTCACATGAAATAACCCAAAACAATGGCATGAATTTCATTTATAAATCTGAAATCTGAAAGGAGAAAAATAGAACAGTTAAAATGAAGCATGCAAAAAATTTCTCATCCTTTCTTGCCCATAAAATGCAAATTTTTGAACAATTCTGCATTAAAAATATGTCCTGTTACAATAGCAGAATCTCTGGTTTTTCTCAAAACCAACAAAAGTGGAAGAAAAGCACTCCACAAGCAAGCTCAAAACGGCTAATCACCATCAACTCTGCAACCCGCTCGCAGTAGTTTTCGACCCCGTATCAATCTGTGCCTCTGCATTTTATACTTGTTGGCAAACTGCTTCTCCTTCCACGATGGTTCGTTTCATCTTCCAGATTGCTTCGTTTCACCTTCCTCGCCTTTCCATTGCTTTTGATTTTGTGCTCGAGATCTTCTCTGTGAACTGTAACGCCTCTGTAGCCCTTACACATGTACGCCACGTGTTCCACACTTTTTTGCATGTTCTATAACGGCCCCATGTAAATCGTGACCAAAAATAGCATGTAGCTTTGCTCCTTTACTTTCATCGCGAAAACGTGACATGTCGCGATATCGTGACATTTTCCTGCCAATAGCCTTGTCCGCCTTCATGCACAGCAAAAATGAGACATGTCGCGATATCGCGACATTTTTTATCACTTTGTTTCTCTCATGCATCGTCAAAATGATACATGTCGCGATATCATGACATTTTTCTCTTCGGGCATCGTGGATGCAACTCTATCACAAAATCATGACGCTTTTCTCTTTCGCTATCTCCTTTCTGTCATGAAATCATGACGCTTTTCTCTTCTTTGCAGTCACGAAATCTGACCTTTTTTTTTTCTTCATTTCGACATGTCATGAAATCGTGACATATTTTCCTTTTCGTACACTTCTTGCTTTTGTCACAAAATCGTGACGCTTTTCTTCCCTTTCTCTTCCGAAAATCATGACCTTTTTCGCTTTGTGCCCTTTCGCTTTTTCAAAATCGTTTTTTCCTTTTCTGAAATCGCGACGCTTTTACCCTTGCCCTGTTTGCTAGTTTGACCACGATTTTGTGACATGTCACGATTTCACGACAATTTTTGATCAATGCCTCCTACTTTCCTGGGCCACGCGAAACGTGACATGTCGCGATATCGTGACACTTTTTCATTTCTGCCACGACGGAGCAACATGTCGCGATATCGCGACACTTTTTCATTTTCGCCACGACAGAGCGACATGTCGCGATATCGCGACACTTTTTCTCCTTAGTGAAATTTTTGCTTTTTTCTTGATTTTTTTAGCATCTGGGCTACTGCAGTTTTCTTTGAAAGCATGCAAAAAAGGTGGGTCCCCAATTTTGGGGTGTGTTGTGGATCAGCCACAACAAATGGTGACTCTACTGTCAAATGCTCTTGAGCATTTTGGTGAGAACCCAACCTGAAACATACAAGCTTAGATACAGGCGTCAAGACATAGAAGATAAACAAATACCGACAGATCAGAAATACATGAAACATCAGAATCATTAAGTATCAGCTCGATGTGTGCAATGTGTTTCATTCCCTATCATTTGAACTTGTTCAACATTCCATTGTCAGTTTCACTTATGATTTGTATGCAAGGCTATGAATGATTTGTGCAGGATTTGATGCATGATGAAGATGCTAGAGATGTAACAACCTGCTTTATAAATGCTCAAACCTTCTTATATCATGGACAAACATATTAAAGATGTCAAACCCTCTTAGGACCAAATATATGTATATTAAATTAATTTACTAGATCCCAAAGTTGGTTATGTGTCACTACCATCTTGAACCCATGTGCAAGTGTGAGTGAAATCAGAACTTTGGGGAATAGGATTCCCAACCTAAGCGAGATGGGAATTTAACCCTATCCTTACTATTCTGATTTGGAGTTCATTACCTCATCTTGAACAAAATAATTTAACCTGTTATGGATGAAATGGTCAGGCTAGTCTATCCATATGAGCAATCAGTGGTCTTGCTTTTAGGCAAGACATGTTGCCACGCATGAGCATACTTAACCCCATAATCCATGACTTGGCTTTCATTCATTCTTTTCTCTCTTTTTTTCTTTGGACCTTTGGGATGACTACCCATCCTTGCTAGGGACATGTAGTACGATCCCTCCAATCCAATATTAAGATGAAATGGAAAATATTATCTTTTATCTCTTGGACCTTGGGGATGACTACCCATCCTTTGCAGAGGACACGTAGTACAATCCTTTCAATCCAAGATTGAGATGAAATGGAAAAAATTAGTTTTACTTTTATTGCTTGGACCTTTGGGATGACTACCCATCCTTTGCAGAGGACATGTAGTACGATCCTTCCAATCCAAGCTTTATGATGAAATGGGAAAAATGGAAGCTTTGGGGAATCGGATTCTCAACCTAAGCGAGATGAGAATTAAGTCCTATCCTTACTACTCCATGTAGGTCAAATCAGAGCTTTGGGGAGTTGGATCCTCAACCTAAGTTCGATGAGGATTTAACCCTATCCTTACTACTCTGGTTTTAGGCTTTAAGCTTGATGGAAATGGTAAAAACCACTGTTTTAAGGATTATGTTGCATGATAGGACAAACATGAAATATTCTTTTCACCTCACCTTTTCATCCAAGTATGGTTTTGACCATTTTGCTCAAGATTCTTTTTAATGTGCATGGAATGTGCTTGGTTCAAGATAGCTTGGGCAGCAGTTCCCAACCTTAGGATCCTTTTAATATATGTTATGTAATAATCCTAAGAGGATTCAACACCTTCTCAATAATTGCCCATGGAATGAAAATGTAACTCAGATGACATGTATATGCAATGTGGAATATGACATGAGATATGAATGCACTACTTCTTTTGGAATATATCATCTATTTTACCATAATGTGCAAAACTGACAACTTCATGCATCACAAGATCCAAACGATAATATTTAAATGTTTGTGTTACTTGTGGAGCTTTCTACAACACAATTCCAATGTTTCATATTCTCCTGATTTTAGGCATAAGTTGACATCTCAAATTTTTTTTTTCTTTTTTTTTTTTTTATCAAAACAAACCAAACATGTCAAATGAAATCAAACACACAACTTAAATCCTAATCCAAATAGCAATCCCAAAATGAAACTTGAAAACACAAACCCAAACCAAAACCAAAATTTATATACAATATAGTACAAGATGATGCCAAGCTTGGACTATTACTTTCCTGGATCCCAAACATGATTAGAACATTTCAAAAGACATATGTCACAATACACATGCCAAATGTTGTAGGAATCCAACAACAATAAGATCAAACCAAGCAATGCAACAAATTTCAACTTGCCATGCTCACCATACCAATTTGATTTAGTTCTATTAGCAACATCATAGGTGAGATTCAAATCAAATTGATTAGACAATGGTTGGTATTCAATTTTATTTTGTCTATTCTTTAAAGTGCAAGTTTCATCATTCCATTCATGATTTAGAAGTAGGCTTTCCTTTTCAAATGTGAGATATTGCAAACAAGAGCCTATTTCTAAAAGTCTTGAATTCAAATTATTTTTCAAGATTTTAAAGCAATCAAAATCAATCAAAACTTGACAAACATCACCAAGATTTGACATTTCATCATCAATGACATTAGCATCCAAAGGGACATCATGTAACCCATCACTTAAAATTTTTGTGGCTACTACCAAAGGTAAAGATTTCACCTTGTCACCCATACTCAACCCATCATGATTAGAATTTATCACAACTTGATGAGTGTTAGTAGCTTTTTCTTTTTCTTCATTGTCTTCTTCATCATCCAACACCTGTTCAAAAACACCAAAGTTAGGCACCCAATCAAACATGCATCCATATTTTTCAAAACAAGAGCCTAATTTTTCAAGATATGTGTCACGTGACACCTTTCCATGATCAATGGCTTGAGTTGCCTCAAAATCCATATTTTCATTAGGATCATCAATAGTATCAAACCCACACCACTTAGGCTTTGTAATTTCATCATTTTGAGATGGCATAGACATTGTAGAAACAATAGGTGGATCAAGATTTTTGATTTCTTGCCCCTCAAGGGGAACAAAAACAATTGATTCTCCTTCTTCATCCATGGTAGTAAAATCATTATCCTTCTCCAACCTTTGATGAGATTCCAACCCTTCTTCCAAAACATTCTCAGATTGTACAGGACTTGTAATATCCTCATATGAAAGGGCAATTGTATTATCCCGCATATCAATAGGCACACAAATTTCATCAGAAGGTTTGGAGTGAGCATACTCTTCCCAAGAATCATAATGATCATCTTTCAAAATCAAATTGTGATGCTCAACTATTTCTTCTTCATCTTTTAATTCATCAACATGTTTCTCATCAAATTTATCTTCACCTTCCTTAGATGGTTCAATTACTTCCAAAATTGGGTTATTGCTTGTATTCAAATTGATAAGGCTATCATAATCCACATGTGTAACCCATGATTCAATTTTATCACAATTTGGAAGGTGTGGATTTTCTTGGCCATCATTTTCAACAATGTCATCCGAAACAGATTCATCCTCATAGAATTCATCTTTTGGTGAGTCAAGGGTTTCCAATTTGTCACATGTTTCAATACTAGTTGGATCTAGTACTCCTCCCTTGCCTAAAATCATATTCTTATGAAAATCATTAAAATTGATTTTAGAAACATCTTTTGAATCAAGATGAGTATTTTGAAGTTGATTCATACTTAAGAAAGATGGTTGATCTTGCATAGTAGGTTGAGGATTTTGAAATTGATTGAAGCTTGGGAATGATTGTTGATTCTGAAATTGATTTACACTTGAACTTGGTTGAGGTGGATAAATCATTGGATGGGTAAAGGAGGTATTAAATGATTGAAGATTATACTATCCAAAACCCACACCATAATTTTGAAAACTCAATTGTTGCTCAATTGCCATTGCTTGAGTATAGGCTTGTGACAAAGATGTGATTTGAGGCATCCCTCGCAAATATGTGGAAATGAGTGGGTCAAGAGCATTTACATATATTTGGAGAGCCATTTCTTCTTGAAGAGCATAAAATGTCACTAATTGAGCATATAATCCAAAGAACCTTTCAGAAAATGACTTCACATTTTCACTTGGTCCTTTTTTAATAGTGAAAAACTCGCTCATACATGCGGATTGGGTCAACTTGCTTTTTGTTGAATTGATTAAGAAATGCTGCCTCTAGTTGAGCCCAAGAAGTGATAGACCCTAAGGGCAGACTTGTAAACCAATCAAATGCCACTTTGTCCAAGGTGTAAGGGAACATTTTACAAACAACATCATCATGCCAAATTGTTAAGTGATTCACAACAAATTTGAATGCTTGAATGTGTTCTCCTCGTAGTATTTGTCCCGTTAGACAAAAATCGAGGAAGACATCTCTCAAAACCAACGGGCAAATAATGTTGAACTCCTGGTATGTTCAATGGGCTACCTGTCATCCACGGTGAAAACATAGCCATTAGTGAATCTTAAAGAATATAACTTTAATACCCATTTTTTTTTTATTTATTATTTATTATTTATTTTTATTTTTTAAATTAAATTAAATCACATTATTCCTGTATGAACAATCAAAGCGTTAGAACAATGCATAGCAATTCATGTCCTCCTTTTAACAAGTACAAAGTTGTATTATTAAAAGAGGGCTAAAGATAATAATCAATAGGGCATGAAATATTCAAAATTTAAATCCCTATAGCATTTAAATCAATCTGAAATAAACCGGTTCAGTGCCCTCCTTCTAGCGCCAAAATGTTGAGTGGTATTTTCACACACTTGTGAAAGTACACTCTTCCTTAGGATTTGGGTTCCAAATCCCCTCTTGCAAAGAAGTCAAACAAACAACTTCTCCAAGGTCTCCGCTGTATTAGCATTTGCAATCGTGTATTAGTAATCTCAAATAAAGATAATCAATTTAAATGCTTGGAACACCTTAGTGATTGCAAGTAACTGTAAACAAGGGGCAATGTTGGTTTATTTCACCATGAAACTTTAGTGATTGTTCATTATTTTATTTTTTTTAGATTTTGTAATTTTTAAATATTTATTTTAACTAAGTTAAACCTTCTGGAAAATAAAATAAAATGAAAAGAAATGCAGAAAATTAAAAATAGAACACGTTCAGTCTGATGCTATCCTATTCCGACAAAACCGAATACGTGAGAGTTTCGTACATGCAACCTAGCCTATTTGACCTGCAAAACAAACACAATCAAAGTAAACTAGGTGCTAGCTCCTAGGGTTTAAAATAATTTCTAGATTGCAGACATTCACATGAAATAACCCAAAACAATGGCATGAATTTCATTTATAAATCTGAAATCTGAAAGGAGAAAAATAGAACAGTTAAAATGAAGCATGCAAAAAATTTCTCATCCTTTCTTGCCCATAAAATGCAAATTTTTGAACAATTCTGCATTAAAAATATGTGTCCTATTACAATAGCAGAATCTCTGGTTTTTCTCAAAACCAGCAAAAGTGGAAGAAAAGCACTCCACAGCAGGCTCAGAACGGCTAATCACCATCAACTCTGCAACCCGCTCGTAGCGGTTTTCGACCCTCGTATCAATCTGTGCCTCTACATTTTATACTTGTTGGCAAACTGCTTCTCCTTCCACGACGGTTCGTTTCGTCTTCCAGATTGCTTCGTTTCACCTTCCTCGCCTTTCCATTGCTTTTGATTTTATGCTCGAGATCTTCTCTATGAACTGTAATGCCTCTGTAGCCCTTACACATGTACGCCATGTGTTCCACACTTTTTTGCATGTTCTGTAATGGCCCCATGTAAATCGTGACCAAAAATAGCATGTAGCTTTGCTCCTTTACTTTCATCGCGAAAACGTGACATGTCGCGATATCACGACATTTTCCTGCCAACAACCTTGTCCGCCTTCATGCACAGCAAAAATGAGACATGTCGCGATATCGCGACGTTTTTCTGCTTTGTTTCTCCTCATGCATCGAAAATGATACATGTCGCGATATCGCGACATTTTTCTACTTTGGGCGCGTGGATGCAACCTGTCGCGAAATCATGACGCTTTTCTCTTTCGGGCTATCTCGTTGCTTTCTGTCATGAAATCATGACGTTTTTCTCTTTGGTTGTTCATCACTGTCATGAAATCATGACCTTTTTCTATTTGTCTTTCCATTTGCAACGACATGTCACGAAATCGTGACATATTTTCCTTTCGTACCACTTTCGCTTTCTATCACGAAATCGTGACGCTTTTCCTTTCTTTCTTCTGTCATGAAATCGCGACATTTTTTTTGCCCCTTTCTTTCAAATCATTTTTCTTTGTCGAAATCGTGACGCTTTTAGTGCCTTGCCCTGTTTGACTAGTTTGACCACGATTTTGTGACATGTCATGATTTCACGACAATTTTCTATCAATGCTCTCTTCCTCTTGGCGGAGCGACATGTCGCGATATCGCGACACTTTTTCATTTCTGCCTGACGGAGCAACATGTCGCGATATCGCGACACTTTTTCATTTTCGGCCGCGACAGAGCGACATGTCGCGATATCGCGACACTTTTTCTCCTTAGTGAAATTTTTGCTTTTTTCTTGATTTTTTTAGCATCTGGGCTACTGCAGTTTTCTTTGAAAGCATGCAAAAAAGGTGGGTCCCCAATTTTGGGGTGTGTTGTGGATCAGCCACAACAAATGGTGACTCTGCTGTCAAATGCTCTTGAGCATTTTGGTGAGAACCCAACCTGAAACATACAAGCTTAGATACAGGCGTCAACACATAGAAGATAAACAAATACCGACAGATCAGAAATACATGAAACATCAGAATCATTAAGTATCAGCTCGGTGTGTGCAATGTGTTTCATTCCCTATCATTTGAACTTGTTCAACATTCCATTGTCAGTTTCACTTATGATTTGTATGCAAGGCTATGAATGATTTGTGCAGGATTTGATGTATGATGAAGATGCTAGAGATGTAACAACCTGCTTTATAAATGCTCAAACCTTCTTATATCATGGACAAACATATTAAAGATGTCAAACCCTCTTAGGACCAAATATATATCTATTAAATTAATTTACTAGATCCCAAAGTTGGTTATGTGTCACTACCATCTTGAACCCATGTGCAAGTGTGAGTGAAATCAGAACTTTGGGGAATAGGATTCCCAACCTAAGCGAGATGGGAATTTAACCCTATCCTTACTATTCTGATTTGGAGTTCATTACCTCATCTTGAACAAAATAATTTAACCTATTATGGATGAAATGGTCAGGCTAGTCTATCCATATGAGCAATCAATGGTCTTGCTTTTAGGCAAGACATGTTGCCACGCATGAGCATACTTAACCCCATAATCCATGACTTGGATTTCATTCATTCTTTTCTATCTATTTCTTTGGACCTTTGGGATGACTACCCATCCTTGCTAGGGACATGTAGTACGATCCCTCCAATCCAATATTAAGATGAAATGGAAAATATTATCTTTTATTTCTTGGACCTTTGGGATGACTACCCATCCTTTGTAGAGGACATGTAGTACGATCCTTCCAATCCAAGCTTTATGATGAAATGGGAAAAATGGAAGCTTTGGGGAATCGGATTCTCAACCTAAGCGAGATGAGAATTAAGTCCTATCCTTACTACTCCATGTAGGTCAAATCAGAGCTTTGGGGAGTTGGATCCTCAACCTAAGTTCGATGAGGATTTAACCCTATCCTTACTACTCTGGTTTTAGGCTTTAAGCTTGATGGAAGTGGTAAAAACCACTGTTTTAAGGATTATGTTGCATGATAGGACAGACATGAAATATTCTTTTCACCTCACCTTTTCATCCAAGTATGGTTTTGACCATTTTGCTCAAGATTCTTTTTAATGTGCATGGAATGTGCTTGGTTCAAGATAGCTTGGGCAGCAGTTCCCAACCTTAGGATCCTTTTAATATATGTTATGTAATAATCCTAAGAGGATTCAACACCTTCTCAATAATTGCCCATGGAATGAAAATGTAACTCAGATGACATGTATATGCAATGTGGAATATGACATGAGATATGAATGCACTACTTCTTTTGGAATATATCATCTATTTTACCATAATGTGCAAAACTGACAACTTCATGCATCACAAGATCCAAACGATAATATTTAAATGTTTGTGTTACTTGTGGAGCTTTCTACAACACAATTCCAATGTTTCATATTCTCCTGATTTTAGGCATAAGTTGACATCTCAAATTTTCTTCTTCTTCTTTTTTTATTTTTTATCAAAACAAACTAAACATGTCAAATAAAATCAAACACACAACTTAAATCCTAATCCAAATAGCAATCCCAAAAATGAAACTTGAAAACACAAACCCAAACCAAAACCAAAATCTATATACAATATAGTACAAGATGATGCCAAGCTTGGACTATTACTTTCCTGGATCCCAAACATGATTAGAACATTTCAAAAAGACATATGTCACAATACACATGCCAAATGTTGTGGGCATCCAACAATAATAAGATCAAGCCAAGCAATGCAACAAATTTCAACTTGCCATGCTCACCATACCAATTTGATTTAGTTCTATTAGCAACATCATAGGTGAGATTCAAATCAAATTGATTAGACAATGGTTGGTATTCAATTTTATTTTGTCTATTCTTTAAAGTGCAAGTTTCATCATTCCATTCATGATTTAGAAGTAGGCTTTCCTTTTCAAATGTGAGATATTGCAAACAAGAGCCTATTTCTAAAAGTCTTGAATTCAAATTATTTTTCAAGATTTTAAAGCAATCAAAATCAATCAAAACTTGACAAACATCACCAAGATTTGACATTTCATCATTAATGACATTAGCATCCAAAGGGACATCATGTAACCCATCACTTAAAATTTTTGTGGCTACTACCAAAGGTAAAGATTTCACCTTGTCACCCATACTCAACCCATCATGATTAGAATTTATCACAACTTGATGAGTGTTAGTAGCTTTTTCTTTTTCTTCATTGTCTTCTTCATCATCCAACACCTGTTCAAAAACACCAAAGTTAGGCACCCAATCAAACATGCGTCCATATTTTTCAAAACAAGAGCCTAATTTTTCAAGATATGTGTCACGTGACACCTTTCCATGATCAATGGCTTGAGTTGCCTCAAAATCCATATTTTCATTAGGATCATCAATAGTATCAAACCCACACCACTTAGGCTTTGTAATTTCATCATTTTGAGATGGCATAGACATTGTAGAAACAATAGGTGGATCAAGATTTTTGATTTCTTGCCCCTCAAGGGGAACAAAAACAATTGATTCTCCTTCTTCATCCATGGTAGTAAAATCATTATCCTTCTCCAACCTTTGATGAGATTCCAACCCTTCTTCCAAAACATTCTCAGATTGTACAGGACTTGTAATATCCTCATATGAAAGGGCAATTGTATTATCCTGCATATCAATAGGCACACAAATTTCATTAGCAGTTTTGGAGTGAGCATACTCTTCCCAAGAATCATAATGATCATCTTTCAAAATCAAATTGTGATGCTCAACTATTTCTTCTTCATATTTTAATTCATCAACATGTTTCTCATCAAATTTATCTTCACCTTCCTTAGATGGTTCAATTACTTCCAAAATTGGGTTATTGCTTGTATTCAAATTGATAAGGCTATCATAATCCACATGTGTAACCCATGATTCAATTTTATCACAATTTGGAAGGTGTGGATTTTCTTGGCCATCATTTTCAACAATGTCATCCGAAACAGATTCATCCTCATAGAATTCATCTTTTGGTGAGTCAAGGGTTTCCAATTTGTCACATGTTTCAATACTAGTTGGATCTAGTACTCCTCCCTTGCCTAAAATCATATTCTTATGAAAATCATTAAAATTGATTTTAGAAACATCCTTTGAATCAAGATGAGTATTTTGAAGTTGATTCATACTTAAGAAAGATGGTTGATCTTGCATAGTAGGTTGAGGATTTTGAAATTGATTGAAGCTTGGGAATGATTGTTGATTCTGAAATTGATTCACACTTGAACTTGGTTGAGGTGGATAAATCATTGGATGGGTAAAGGAGGTATTAAATGATTGAAGATTACTACGATCCAAAACCCACACCATAATTTTGACAACTCAATTGTTGCTCAATTGCCATTGCTTGAGTATAGGCTTGTGACAAAGATGTGATTTGAGGCATCCCTCGCAAATATGTGGAAATGAGTGGGTCAAGAGCATTTACATATATTTGGAGAGCCATTTCTTCTTGAAGAGCATAAAATGTCACTAATTGAGCATATAATCCAAAGAACCTTTTAGAAAATGACTTCACATTTTCACTTGGTCCTTTTTTAATAGTGAAAAACTGCTCATACATGCGGATTGGGTCAACTTGCTTTTTGTTGAATTGATTAAGAAATGTCGCCTCTAGTTGAGCCCAAGAAGTGATAGACCCTAAGGGCAGACTTGTAAACCAATCAAATGCCACTTTGTCCAAGGTGTAAGGGAACATTTTACAAACAACATCATCATGCCAAATTGTTAAGTGATTCACAACAAATTTGAATGCTTGAATGTGTTCTCCTGCAGTATTTGTCCCGTTAGACAAAAATCGAGGAAGACATCTCTCAAAACCAACGGGCAAATAATGTTGAACTCCTGGTATGTTCAATGGGCTACCTGTCATCCACGGTGAAAACATAGCCATTAGTGAATCTTAAAGAATATAACTTTAATACCCAAAAAAACAATTTTTATTTATTTATTTTATTTTATTTATTTATTTTTTTTTAAATTAAATTAAATCACATTATTCCTGTATGAACAATCAAAGCGTTAGAACAATGCATAGCAATTCATGTCCTCCTTTTAACAGTACAAAGTTGTATTGTTAAAAGAGGGCTAAAGATAATAACCAATAGGGCATGAAATATTCAAAATTTAAATCCCTATAGCATTTAAATCAATCTGAAATAAACCGGTTCAGGCCCTCCTTCTAGCGCCAAAATGTTGAGTGGTATTTTCACACACTTGTGAAATTACACTCTTCCTTAGGATTTGGGTTCCAAATCCCCTCTTGCAAAGAAGTTAAACAACCAACTTCTCCAAGGTCTCCGCTGTATTAGCATTTGCAACTGTGTATTAGTAATCTCAAATAAAGATATTCAATTAAAATGCTTGGAACACCTTAGTGATTGCAAGTAACTGTAAACAAGGGGCAATGTTGGTTTATTTCACCATGAAACTTTAGTGATTGTTCATTATTTTATTTTTTTTAGATTTTGTAATTTTTTAAATGTTCATTTTAAATAAGTTAAACCTTCTGGAAAATAAAATAAAATGAACAAAAAGAAATACAGAAAATTAAAAGTTGAACACGTTCGATCTGATGCTATCCTATTCCGACAAAACCGAATATGTGAGAGTTTCGTACATGCAACCTAGCCTATTTGACCCACAAAACAAACACAATCAAAGTAAACTAGGTGCTAGCTCCTAGGGTTTAAAATAATTTCTAGATTGCAGACATTCACATGAAATAACCCAAAACAATGGCATGAATTTCATTTATAAATCTGAAATCTGAAAGGAGAAAAATAGAATAGTTAAAATGAAGCATGCAAAAAATTTCTCATCCTTTCTTGCCCATAAAATGCAAATTTTTGAACAATTCTGCATTAAAAAATATGTCCTGTTACAATAGCAGAATCTCTGGTTTTTCTCAAAACCAGCAAAAGTGGAAGAAAAGCACTCCACAGCAGGCCCAGAACGGCTAATCACCATCAACTCTGCAACCCGCTCGCAGCGGTTTCCCCTCTCGTATCAATCTGTGCCTCTGCATTTTATACTTTCTGGCAAACTGCTTCTCCTTCCATGATGGTATCGTTTCGTCTTCCAGATTGCTTCGTTTCACCTTCCCCGCCTTTCCATTGCTTTTGATTTTATGCTCGAGATCTTCTCTGTGAATTGTAACGCCTCTGCAGCCCTTACACATGTACGCCACGTGTTCCACACTTTTCTGCATGTTCTGTAATGGCCCCATGTAAATCATGACAAAAAATAGCATGTAGCTTTGCTCCTTTACTTTCATCGTGAAAACGCGACATGTCGCGATATCGTGACATTTTCCTGCCAATAGCCTTGTCCGCCTTCATGCACAGTGAAAATGAGACATGTCACGATATCGCGACGTTTTTCTGTCAGTAGCTTTGTTTCTCCTCATGCATCGCAAAAATGATACATGTCGCGATATCGCGACATTTTTTTGCTTCGGGCCGCATGGATGCAACCTGTCGTGAAATCGTGACGCTTTTCTCTTTCGGGCTATCTTACTGCTTTCTGTCATGAAATCGTGACACTTTTCTCTTTTGGGCTATCTCACTGCTTCCTGTCATGAAATCGTGACGTTTTTCTATTTCGGGTTGTCTTGTTGCATTTGGCCACGAAAACGCGACATGTCACGAAATCATGACATATTTTCCTTTCGTACAACTTCGCTACTTTTTGTCGCAAAATCATAACGCTTTTTTGCTTTGGGCCCCTTTGTTGTTTCCTGTCACGATATCACGATGTTTTTCTACTTCGTGCCCCTTTGCTGCTTTTTGTCGTGAAATCGCGACGTTTTTCATCTCCGTACGCCTCGGCCACAACCTGTCACGAAATCGCACGCTTTTAGCGCCTTGCCCTGTTTGACTGGTTTGACCGCAATTTTGTGACATGTCACGATTTCGCGACAATTTTTGATCAATGCCTCTTCCTGCTTGCCTGGGCCGCGAAAACGCGACATGTCACGATATCGCGACACTTTTTCATTTTTGCCGCGACGGAGCGACATGTCGCGATATCGCGACAACTTTTGGCCGCGACGGAGCGACATGTCGCGATATCGCGACACTTTTTCTCCTTAGTGAAATTTTTGCTTTTTTCTTGATTTTTTTAGCATCTGGGCTACTGCAATTTTCTTTGAAAGCATGCAAAAAAGGTGGGTCCCCAATTTTGGGGTGTGTTGTGGATCAGCCACAATGAAGCATTTGTGGCTGCTTCCATACTTAGGTTGTAATGTGTTTGTTTTTAATCAAATCACATACATGCCTAAGTTTGGCCAATATGCAAACTAAACTAAACTATATGCACTTCTGATTTACATGAAGACAACAAATATGAAAATAGAATGCTAATGCAATGTTAAAGCTTGATTCAAAAAGAAATTCAAACGTGCACCTAATCCGGACGTCTGATGAAGATTTTGTCATTTGTTGCAAGTCAAAATCATCTCTGATTTTACAAAATTATCTTTGATTTGACAAAATTATCTCTAATTTGACAAAATCATCTCTAATTTGAAAAAATCATCTCTAATTTGATGAAATCGTCTCATATTGTCAAAAACCTACAACAAAACAATTTGATGGCATAAATGGTGCAACATGCAATTATATGATCACAAATCCAAGTTAAAATTATAGATCAATTATATGGAATGCTTACGGAATGATCAATGTTAACTCTACTAAAGTAATGTGATGATTCATATTTTAAATAATAACATTATGTAAATTGAAACATAATGAAGGTGAACACCGGATGCAGTAATTAAATATAATAATCAAATGCAATGCAGATTAAAATCAAAAGCAAATAGATGCAAACAGAGTTTTGAAGTTGCCCCCAAGTGATCTGGTGATGAAATCATCTCCAATGTGACAATATCATCTCTAATTTGATGAAATCATCTCTAATTTGATGAAATAGTCTCAGAAAATATCGTACGCTATTAGATGATGTGAGGTCCAAACCTGCAATACTCTAACTATTTTGTAAGCTAATGATTTTGGGAGTTAAAGGGCTAGGAGAAATCAAATAAAAGGGCTTGGATTAAATAGGCTTGGGGATTTGTTGGGGAGTTGTGATTCTTCCCCATTTAGGAGGATTTCGATGGATTTCGAAACCATAACAACTACGCTCTTATCCAGGAAGCGATGCAGCAGTTGCAACTAATTTTGTCTTCTTGTTGAACTAAGCAAATTTCCATTTTGAACAAAATCATCTGAACAATTTTGTGCAGCATCATAGACGATATCGTCCAATTAGAGATGATATCATCTAATTGAAGATGATATTGTCACGCGGTTGCAACAATGTTTATTTTTAGAATTAAAATCAAGGAAAACAATGTCAAAATTGGAGATATAATATACCATTGGAAATCTCTTTTTGAGCCCTATCCAATGGTATAAAATTTGAGAAGAATTGAGATGATTTGATAGGGTAAAAATTCTCTTGAATATGACCTTACTTTTCTAGGAGAAAAACTAAGGAAAATGAGTCAATTTTTCATGTCTATATTTTACCCCCTCTTTGGCGTATTTATGAATAATAAATGCATTAAAGAAAAGTGTAGATACTTGAGTAGAAATGATTATGATTTGACATGGGAAAAAATAGAGTAGATGGTTTAGAATGAATGGTTAATGTGAAACTGATGTTTTAAAAAATAATTACTAATTTACTGACTAGGATGCCCCCTCGAGTTTTTACACCAAATTCTACGTTTGGTGGAAAAATCAAAATTAATCTTCTTTTTTATGTGAGTTTGTGTGATTTATTGGATTATTTATTACATTTTATTATGATGGTTGTGTTACATAATTTCTTGTAGTCATGCTTTGATTTTTGAACATTTTGATCATGCTTAACATAAAAGGAAAATGATTTTGTAAAGTGTGTTTTGAGAAAGATGTTTTTGTGTGATGATAGATTTGAGGGATTAGCAATTAACCTCGAAGGATGTTGTGTTGTTATATGACCATTGGTGGAGATCAATGCTCGCTAGGTAATGAAGCTAATCCTATTGTGAGGAAGTTTTGTATTGCTAATAGCAAAAGATTGTGTGCTTAAGAATAATCTTAAGGCTTTATGATGAGAAAGAAATGTTTGATGTTGTTTTGGGACAAGATTTTTGATAGATGTGAAAATGTATGAATTTAAGCATGAAAATTTTGAAATATGATTTGCGCTAAGCATAGAATTCCTAAGTGTGAAATTATATGAAATAATTACTTAGGAATTATACCATCATCGCAAAATCAAAATGAAATGCATGACGATATGAAATTATTTGTTCTTTTTAAAATGCAAAGTAATGTAAGATAAATCATTGTGTCACCTGTGCCAAAAATATTATGTAAAATTAGAAATTTTGGGCATGAAAAATTAGAAATATGACTTGTGCTAGGTATAAAATTCCTAAGTGTGAAATTTGAAGAGAAATAGTTACTTTGGAATTATACCATCATCGCGAAAATAAAAACGAAATGTATGATGATATAAATTTTGATTTTGTAATAGATATAGTTGCAATAAATTATTGTGCTATGATGATAAAATAATTTGTATGAATTAATGTAAAGAATTGAAATTGATTATCTTTTCAAAGAAATATTTTAACTTATTTCTAAGACAAATTCAAAATTTATCTAGAACCAGTGTGTGAAAAGTGAAGTCATTATTTGTTTGGATTGTCATGATGATACAAAATCTATGAGTAATAAATGTGTGTGCTTTGTAAGGTTAATTTACCAATTTTGAGTAAGGTAATGATAAAGCAAACTTTGAATGAACCAATGTGTGTGCAAGTGAAGAGTTCATTTGACCATGATTTTGTGCATGCATTGGTACTGAACTACTATGTAAATCAAATTACCAAAATCTAGTTGATCCATAATAGGACATTGGTTTGTACAAAATAAGGTCGCTAATATGATTGACATATCACCATGTGAAAGGAATTACCCAATGTCAAACAAGTTGGGCACAAATTACCTGTTATGGGGTTTACCTCATGGTTTTCTAGTAACTGAGAAATTCTAGGAATTCAAGTTCAATACTCCCTTCTTTTCTTCAAATTTTTAGAATAGGGATTTCTTGTCCATTTCTAAACAAGGGGATTTTATTTCTTTGGAACATTTTTCTTTGATTTCTGTTTTTTTCTTTCTTTTTATTTTCTTTTTCTTTTTCTTTCTTTTTATTTTTCTTTCTTTCTTTTTTGGGATACCTACCCAGATTAGACGTGGGGCAATGGATTTTATTATGGTAGGGAGAAGCTTATCCTTTTTCCAATTTCTCAATATTCTAGACCATGCACATGATAGGATAGCAAGGGAAATTTTTTGCTTAAGGTATTAAGATTTACTAAGCAGTGTCACTTTATCGAATTTGCAACAAATCATTTTAATATGTAGAAATGTGTTCTTGGTTCAAGAAGTAGCAAGATCATTTGCAAAACTCAAAATTATTTAATGAAGTAATAGTGCTTTTGGTGCAAGAGAGATTTATAATCAAAGTAACAAAATCAAAATCATTTTAAAGTTGTGAAATTTAGTGCATGGTTCAAGATAACTTTTGAATTTATCCGAAATAAAGTAAAATATAACTTGAAACTTTTGAAAGATAACAACAAATAACAATGCATAATGATGACTTAACAACAAATTTGAAATATTTTTGGGATTTTGATACCTTTTTATTTCTTTTTAGTTGTTTTATTTTATTTTTTTACTTTTGATTATGGAATTGGTGGTATATACAAGATTATCTATATGCATTATATGAGATGATTTGCATATAGCATGTCTAAGGTGGCTTCAAAATCAAAAGAGGTTTTGAAGGATAATTTGGTTGTAATGTATGTGTTTGAATTTGATTGGTTGATAGTTGAGATTGTTGTGATGAAGAATGATAAATAGATATAGATGAATAAAAGTTATGGATAGAAGATGACGATGATAGTAAAGAGGAAAAGAATAAATAAATTGATGTGATAACAATAATAAAATAGAGAATGAAGGATAAAATGTGACAGACAAAATATGGCAATGATGATAAAAAGAATAAATAATTTATTGTAGTGATGATAAAGAAAGTGAGAATAAAGAAAAAATATTCCATATGAATAGGAGAGATTTGCAAAATTTAAAAAAGAAATATCTTATGTGGATGATTGTCTGATTGTTGTTGAATGTTGAAAGAGATTTTAGGTTGAGACTTCAACACTAAAGATGGGTTTTCTATGATTGTATCCTCATTTGGATTGTTCTTCAAAACTAAGAGAGGTTTTAAAGGTTGGTTGGATGAAGAATTTAATTCTTGTTTATCAAATTGAGTTGATTGAACTTGAGGTTGCTTACTTGTAGTTTCTATTATAATATTAGTGATTTCATTGTGATGGGACATATTAAGATGCAATATTTGATTGGTTTCTTGTTGTTGATAATTGAATAGGGGTTCTTGGGAGATCCCCATGTCTTGATTGATTATGGGTATTTATTGTGTAGGAGTTTGATTGTTTATTGGAGATTTATAATCAGTTGTAGATTGTAATTCCTTTATAGTGAAAATACCCTCATAAATCAAATATTGAATTGCACATCTTAAATTTCTACATTTTTGTGTCATATGCCCATCCATTCTATGATATTCACAATGTAGCTTAGGTTTATACTAATATGTTGTGGTATCATGTTGTCTTATGGGAGGGAACTCAATCCTATTTGTATCAAGTAAATTCTTGAGAATTATATCCATTAGTTGATTGAGCTTAGTAAATTTACGTGGTGAAGTTTTTCGAGAGGATTTTGATAATAGGCTTAGTAATTTAGCCATAAAAGGACTTAATGGCTTATTACCTCTTTTTCTTTATTATGGGTAGAATGATGATAGGAAGATTGTGAAGTATGATGTGAGTGCATGGTAGGATTGGAATCAGAAGTATTTTCTTGTTGAAATGGATGTGTTGTGTTGAAAGAAGAATGTTGAAATGGTGGAGAATGATTGTATGTGGATCGATAGGCATAATATGGATATGTGGGAGAAAATATAATATCGTTATGAAGAGGATTGGAAAAGGTATTGTCTTGTTGTGGTAAGGATAAAAAATGAGAAAAGTGTGATAAAGGTGATGTTGAATATGGATGAGGTTGGTCACAATCAAAAAATGCATTTGGCTAAATTTTCCCAACATTACTGATGGGCTCATATTGATTTGAGTCAAGACTCATGGTTTCTTTAGTACTTCTAAAAGTAATATTTGGTAACTACCATTTAGAATTGAATCTAAAATATACAAATCTAAAATGATGATTTTTTTGTTGTTTTTCTTGTATATTTTTTTTTGTTTTTGTAACTATTTATAATATCAGAAGAAATGCCTATGTTTCACATTGAGTTCACCAAAAAATGTAGCCCAAAAATTCTCGCATTCCTTTCCTCAAAGCTGATGGATCCGTGCCTTAGAGGGGGATAGGAGAATGAGTGGTCTACACCTCAGAGGAGAGGTACTTGGGTTTGTACCCTCTTGTGGTGATTTTTTGATGAATTGGTTTGGGTTCACCAAGAAGCATTTGTAGCTTCTTCCAAGCCTAGGTTGTAGGATTTGTTTTGATGTGTTTGTTTTTAATCAAATCACATACATGCCTAAGTTTGGCCAATATGTAAACTAAAATAAAATATATGCACTTCTAATTTACATGAAGACAACATATATGAAAACAGAATGCTAATGCAATGTTAAAGCTTGATTCAAAAAGAAATTCAAACGTGCACCTAATCTGGACGTTTGATGAAGATTCTATCATTTGTTGCAGGTCAAAATCATCTCTGATTTTACAAAACCATCTCTAATTTGACAAAATAGTCTCTAATTTGACAAAATCATATCTAATTTGACAAAATCATCTCTAATTTGACAAAATCATCTCTAATTTGATGAAATCGTCTCAAATTGTCAGAAACCTGCAACAAAACAATTTGATGGCAGAAATGGTGCAACATGCAATTATATGATCACAAATCTAGGTTAAATGGATAGATCAATTATATGGAATGCTTACAAAATGATCAATGTTAACTCTACTAAAGTAATGTGATGATTCATACTTTAAATAATAACATTATGTAAATTGAAACAGAATGAAGGTGAACACCAGATCCAGTAATTAAATATAATAATCAAATGTAATGCAGATTAAAATCAAAATCAAATAGATGTAAACAGATTTTTGAAGTTGTCCCCAACTGATATGGTGATGAAATCATCTCCAATGTGACAAGATCGTCTCTAATTTGATGAAATCATCTCTAATTTTATGAAATAGTATCAGACGATATCGTACGCTATCGGATGATGCATGGTCCAAACCTGCAATAAAACAATGAAAAGACAATGCAACAGAGGGGTGGGCTCTAACTATTTTGTAATATAATTATTTTTGGATTTAAAGGGCTAGGAGAAATCAAATAAAAGGTATTTTATTAAATAGGCTTGGGGATTTATTGGGGAGTTCTGATTCTTCCCCATTTAAGAGTATTTCAATGGATTTCGAAACCATAACAACTGCACTCTTATCCAAGAAATGATGTAGCAGTTGTAGCTAATTTTATATTCTTGTTGAACTAAGAAAAATTTCATTTTGAAAAAAATCATCTGAATGATTTTGTGTAGCATCATAGATGATATAGTCCGATTAGAGACGATATCCTCAAATCGGAGACAATATCATCATGCGGTTGCAACAATATTTATTTTTGGTGCAAAAATCGAGGAAAATGATGTCAAAATTAGATATATAATATACCATTGGAAATCTCTTTTCAAGCCCTATCCAATGGTATAAAATTTGAGAAGAATTGAGATGATTTGATAGGGTAAAAATTCTCTTGAAGATGACCTTACTTTTCTAGGAGAAAAACTAAGGAAAATGAGTCAATTTTTCATGTCTACACTTCTTAACTAGTAGAAATCTTCTTTCCTTCTGATCTATATTGGGAATTCTATCAAATAATCTTGATATGATGATGTTTGCATGCAGCAATGCATAGTAGTGGGTCTAGTTTGCAAAGATACAATGAGGGATGAATGGTGGAAACTAGGATGGTCCCTTGTTGCTATGCTACCACTGTTAGATTTTTATGAGTGAATACTCAAAATAATATTACCTCAAATCAATAATATAATTGCAATATGAAATATATGATAATGCTAAGCAATAAAGTATATAAACTCAGAATTTATTATATAATAACTCAAATAATTTTAATGATAAATGCTCAAAAAGTACTAAGAAATCTTATTGAATGAAGACCTCAAAATACATCATATTACATCACCTTCCATTGCTTTCAAAGATGAATCTCTCTTTACTTTTCTAAATATTCTTTTACATAAATACATCCATATATATAGAATGGAATGTGACTCTTCATATGGAGGATTCTTTGCCTCACTCTTCCTAGGACTCTTCATATTCCTACTCTATTGACACGTGTACATAGGGACAACTATGCACATTTACATTGCCAAAATGTTATTGTACATTTGTGCATTTATTACATTACATAAAGAAAATACTTTCATCCTAATCTAAGACACTCTTTTCTAATATATAGATGTACCCATGTTGGTACATTTGCATGTATCAAATAATGTAATATATTCCAACAACACTTGGGCATTTCTCGTATATTATTACATTACATAAAATATTACTCACACTCTAATCTAAGACTCATTCCTAAGCACCATGGAAGTACATTAGCATGTACCAAGAAATGTAATATACTCCAACAGTTCATGATCTTGAAGATTCAAAGACCAAAGAACCAAAGATTCTAAATATAAAGAAAGCTAAACTCAAAGAAGTTGAAGATGAACTCAAAGCATAAGTCAAGAAGCAGAAGATCATGTACAATACAAGGTCACTTGAAGATTGAAGATAAATATGAAGACCAAGATTGAATATAACCAAATAATGTAATACAGGGGATGTTGGAGTATATTTCATTACTTGGTATATGCTAATGTACCCCAAAGTTACATTTATGATACATTTATAAATATTAGATTATGGTTGAGTATATAGTTTAGAGTGTGATGTATATTTCCCTCTTTATGTAAGTTTGAATGTGCAAGAAATACACAAGTGTCATGTGAGAGAATATGTGCACAAGTATCTTGTTTATAAAAGTGTAAATATGTAATGTGAGGATGTGCACAAGTTTCCTAGATTAGGAGTCCAAGAGTCTTCCAAGTATTGTAGAGTCAAGTGTTCATCAAGTATACAAGTGGTAAGATGAGAAGCCAAGAGTCATAGGAAAGCAATAGTCAAGTACTTGAAGAGTCATTTCACTATGGCTATATCAACCGACTGAGTGTTACAAAGACATGACTTACATCGAGCCGAGCATGGTGGTCATGGAGCCAGTGGTCCAAGCTATTTTGATCGATAAATGTTTCACCCAATTCTTTGACATGTTCTCTCGAGTGAAGGAGGATATCACCCTCACGATGATGGAGTGTTGGAAGGAAGGAAAGGTGGAAATCAAAGTATGTGAAATCCTCATTGATGTCACCCTAATGGATGCCATAATAGGGTAGACAGTCAAAGGGATATCCATCCATAGGTAGAAGCACCATTGGGAGGTGGAGCTACGTGAATTCAAGGATAATCCAAAGATCTTCAAGGAGGCGAAGAATAAATTGACAAGAATGGACCTCCCCACTCTGTGGAATATGGTCATGAAGAATGTAATGGAGTTTATTACTATCGAGGACCCTAGTAAGGTTCTCCTAATTTTCCATTATACCTCTGTCAACTATTTTTGAGATGTAAACCCCATAAGCATACCCCAATTCCTAATGAATTCCATGAACTATACCATAAAATCATGTCGTAGTAAGAAAGGCTCTGCCATGCCCATGCACCAAGGCCTTTTCAAGGTAATATTTAAATATGTGCTTCTCACCTCTCCCCAAGCCGAACCCCCTGCCCATCCTTAGGATGAGTCACTTGCCACTCGAGCGAAAAGCTCTAGGAGGAAGGAAATCCATAGTCTTCCCAAGCCTTCTCAGGCATCCCCAGCCATGAAGAGAGGGGGAGACATGTTCATTAGAGGAGGTCCTACGAGGAAAAAGCTAAAGATTGAGAAACTGGCTACGAGATCCTCCCTAAGGCTGAAGAACAAGCAAGCATAGGGAAGTAGCAAGATCCTCGTGATTGATTCTAAGGATGAAGGATTAGACCCTTCAATTGTGGTTTTAATGCACTTTGTCCTAAACTCGTCGACCAATATTATTCACAAAATGCACAAACTTCAGAACGTGCTGACAAAGGTCTTCTTCAATGAGGGTTACCAAAGCAACAAACCGATGGTTGTCAATCTACAGATGGATGACGAGGACAAACATATGACAACCAGGACAAGGAAGAGGAGGAGGAGGCCTAGCTTCCTCCATGTTGTGACTCTATGCAAAAATTTTGTGCTGCATCTTTTTGGCTAGTGTATTATTGTATTATGCACTGAGCTTTGTTGTTTTTTATTGGGGTTTTTTCCTATCTGTGTCTATACGGTCTGTAGTAAAGGACTATGGTTTGGGGCTCAATCTAGGTCTGGTGTTGCCTCGTTGGTGGTTGTTTTTCCTGCCTAGGGTTGATATGCAGGAAGTTTCTCAATTAAGGCATAATAGTATGGTTAGATGATAGAGTATCGTAAGTAAGTTATGGTTTTGGATCCTCAGCTTAAGGCAATCTTTTGTATATAGGTTTTGGGTCAACCTCTAAAACCCGGTATTAATGAAATCATTTAATTACCAAAAAAAGATAATGCTCCATAGGATATAGTGAATCATATTCATATATTTGATTATCTAATTGTAAGATAAAGTAGAGCAATAAATCGTGTATACAGTTTAAGCAATTAATATTGTAAGTTGTTCTTCATACATAGTACATGAATTATTTAGGCTATTTATATTCATATTTTAGTATATAAATGATTGTTATTTGATTTTAAATAAGCCTTGATATACATATTAATTTTCTCATATTATTCTACTCTTATTATTATCTTGACCTTTATTATTGTGGCTATTTCATATTTGAGATCCTGTGTGATATTTTCAAGTTAACCTATGATATTTTGTGGTAGTATAAGGCTTAAAAAGCCATCAAAATTTATTGCCTAATTTTATAAAATTTTCAAACTAATTGATGATATAATGAACTATTGAAAAGCGACGATCCAAAGGTCAATTCAATCTGATGCTTCACTAAATAGTGTTATAGAACTCTCTTGCAATCCTAGAAGAAGTCAAAATATTGATAAAGAAGGGATTTTTTTTGCTAATACTATATGAAATAGGTTGTATCTTGGATGATAATGCTAAAATTCTTGGATCCATGTTTCTCAAGTTGAACCATTAGCAAAACAAACTATTATGTCTTATAATTGAGTTTCTTACACATTTTTTGACACCATTCTCACCTTATTCTAAGGCAAAAACTCTGTATATGGCATATTATCCATTCAATGTGCAATAACCCTAATTGTAGATAGGCTTGATAGGTCACTTGGTGATAAAAAAAATTAAGCTATTAATAGAAAAACATCATAAATATTCAGTGGTGCATCGCCATTGGTGATAGACTCATGCATTCACTTGATTTCATTTGTAAAGGTGCATTGGTGCCAAACCTATATACCTTTACCTAGGTAAAACTAAACTAGGGAGTAAGGTTGTGGGTGTGTTGTTATCTAGAGGTTGAGGCTCTTGACTATCTTATATGATGATGTTCTTCTAGTTTATTATCTTAATTGTGATAGGAAGACACTTTCTATTTACCTAGAATTAACTATGAAACACACACCCTCATTATTCAAAATGGTCATGGGTTGAGCCATTATCAACTTTGTGAGTTGTGGAACTCAGACATGTGGTGTCGACTGCCTCTTCACATTTTGACATAGATGTGTAGTCATTAATTTATGGCTAAACCACCAACACATTCTATTAAATAGTGCACTAAATGTCACTATGACTGAGTCCTATGGTGGTTGCACTACTTCCTACCCATCTTCTCTTAGATTTATCTTGCAATTTTAGATGATTTTTGGGCTTAGATGTCATTGTGGGTCCCTTAGGTTCTAGATCCATAGTTGTTCATGCAATGTGTGGCTTTAAATTCATTGTCAATATATATATATATATATATATATATATATATATATATATATATATATATATATATAGCGAAAAACCCCTTGCGGAGCCACCTTGGTCTGAGAGACCACAAACAGGGGGGTACTACACCGTCAAAGTCACTCGAGGGTCGCACCCGACCCCTGCCCGCACCAACATTATCAATTGGATTTTAGATACCCAATTCAGCTTTTTGGTAGGGTGGAGATTTGAACCTGGGACCTCCCTTGGAGGATTGCACTCTCCTCTCCAACTCTCCTAAAACACCTGGGTAATTCATTGCCAATATTGTCCTATATGGATATGATGTTGATTATTTTTATTTACCCATAACCTCTCTTCTAGTTTTAATACAAAGAAAAATGCTTATACCAAGGAATCCACTAGAAAAAGTCTATCTTTGAATAGAGATGGTGTTGATGTCTAAAGATATACTTCAATATTTGATGCTTCTCATCAGTGTCAGAATAAATGATCAAAATGTTCATGTAATTCATTAGTGTACTATTAGATAATTTTTTTAAACTAATGTAATTATCAAAAACATGAGTTCATCTTCATAGCTATGCAATGGGTAGAATCTATTATGTACCACCTTCACAAATACTTTGAAAGTTACAATGACATATACTTCATCTATAAGCCTATTGTCATCTTCAAGAATATGAAAATGATTAAGTTAGAGTTAAAAAATTTATTAACAAAAAGTATGCTTCAAGTTGCTTATACCATGTGCTCAACTTTTTAGCATTTATATAGTCTAAAGAGACTAGAATATTGATATTGGTTTACACCTTGAGCATTTTGTGGGTTTGGAAGGATGTAGGGTTATCAATTAGGACAAGGTTCCATATCAATGATAAGATCCCAAAACTATTGAAGGAGCATTCTTCTATGTTCTATGGAATTTTGTATGAGTTGCTCAATATGACTTGGTCTCCTATGATGATAAATTCTCCAAATTTATCATTGTTTTGCAAGTGTGATATTATTTAGGATACTCAATGATAATAGATTGTTTGGTTCCTTATATCTTGTACCACAAACATGTATTAGTGGACATCCAGTGATAAAGAATATCAAAGGATCTATTATAAACAAGAACCATTACAAAGAAGAAAAATAAATATGAAACAAATTAGAATGAGCTTGAATAAGCTCTAATACGACTTTATTCACATTGTTGGGTATTGTAATGGAGTAGATAACAACTGTCAAAACTAGATTTGGGGAAAAAAATATATGCTTCAAAGTTATACAATAAGAAATAAGGCACAACAAAATATTTTCTCACACACATATAATGTTATTGGTAGATATGATGCAAAATGATGATATGCTATACCATATAAGGCCCATGTAACTAGGTTGGAAAATTTATAATTGTTTAGTACATAGGATGTATGGTGTCGCAGGATGCATGACACTCTATTCCAATGCACTAAAATAACTTATAAAACAAAATATTAGTCAATAAGAACATGAGTTTACAAAGTGAGAAAGAAAAGAAAGGAGATAGGTAAAATAACCAAAGAAGTAAAATTCAAATAAAGAAATAAGTCTCTAGTCTAAGACTTGTACAAAATTATAGTTTTTACAAAAAATTGGAATGTGAAATGGTTCAATTTCCAATTGATCAAGAAATAATTTCAAGAGTAGATGTAATCTATTTATTTTTTATTTTTTAATAGCTAGCACTAGTCTATGATATGCTAATGATAAGACTTTTTGTATTTAGATGTGTCCTAGAAAATCTATGCTAAAAATATTACCCTCTGGTATTATAATGCTTAATTGTAACAGATGAAGGTGGCACCATAGTTTTGTATATTTATGATTGTTAGTGCCATTGGGATTGGCATCAAAGGAAGGTTAGTTCCATAGATATCATAACACCATAAGTTGAGTTAGCACTGTTGACAATTTTTTCACATTGCACAAGGGGTAGAAAAAAATAAAAACTTTGTACAATGTTTTTTTGTTGTAAAGTATTTCTTTATTGTTTGAAAATATTTGTAAGTTGCAGCAATTTTGGCTTGCCCTTCCACCCCTTTGGACATAAAATGAAGAAGAAAGAACTTCACCACCGAACAAGCTAGGGAAAAAAGCTTCACTAAAAGAAAGAAGAGAAGTATGAAAAGAGCTTCGCACCCGAAACATTTCTAGCAGTTACTTCGGGTGAAAGTTTTACGAAGCGTTGTTGCCGAAGAAAAACACAAGGCGATAAAAAGAACTTCGGGCCCAAAGTTCTTCGAACAGCTACTTCGGGCAAAAAATTTGTGAAGCGGCATTGCCGAAGAAAAACACAAGGAAAGTGTAAAAGAGAGCTTTGCACCCAAAGCGTTTCCAGTAGTCACTTCGGGCGAAATTTTTACGAAGCAGCATTCAAACGAACAACTTCACAGAAGAAAAACCGTGGTCCAAGTTTTCTTAGGTAGAAAACTACTTTGGGCCTAAAGCATTTCCAACGGTTACTTCGGGCCAATTTTTGCTGAAGCGGCATTTTTGAAGAAAGAATGTAAGGAAGGCGTAAAAAGATATTCGAACCCGAAGTCCCTCAAGTAGATGCTTCGGGCGAAGAACTTGCGAAGCAGAAATTGAAGGAGTACAAGAACTAGGAACCACTTCACCAAAAAATCACCGAAGCGTTCACTTCGAGCCTCTCAAACCCCAAACCATTTCTACTTCACCGAAAGTTGTTGCAAAGCATCTACTTCGGCTAGCTTTCGTGCGAAGTACTTTCACCCGAAGCAGTAGCAGCCATGAATAACGAAAACAATTTGCAAAGGCATGAAAATTACTTCGGGCCCGAAGCAACTCAAGCAGCTACTTCAGCCAGAAATCTTACGAAGCGAAACTCAAAAGAAAAGCGACATCTAAAAGGTACTTCACTAGAAAACCGTCGAAGCATCCACTTTGGGCTTTCCCATTAGCGAACCATTTCTACTTCGCCGAAAGTTTTTGTGAAGCATCTGCTTCGGCTAGCTTTCGTGCGAAGTATTTTCACCCGAAGTGGCAGTGGCTGTGAAAGATGAAACATTTTGAAGGCAAGAATGTGCTTCAACCGAAACCCTCCCGAATCGCAGTTTTGAAAGAAGATCACGACGAAGCATTTTGGCGATTCATCAGCGAAGCAGTTTTGACAGTGAAGCGACAAAGAATGAAGAGCCCCATTTTGAGGAGGAAATCTTCTTTGGCACTCACCACCCCCGAAGTAGTTTTGCGAAGCTCCATTTTGTGAAGTACAAATCAAGGAGGATTTATTGCTTCGACTCAAATCCATTGTGAAGCGAAGTTGCAAATGAACATCTAGCAAAGTGCTTCAGGGGCACGCACCCTGTTGAGTGGTGTTTTCACCCAGTTGTGAAAGCACACTCTCCGGTAGGATCTGAGTCCCAAAATCCTCTGCTTGCAAAGAAATTATAACGAAATAATTTCTCCAAGGTTCCTGTTATGCTGGCTCTTTGTTTACCAATGATGCTTGTTCAATTTAAATGCTGGGAATACCTTAGGGTTGCAAGTGGATGTTAACAAGGGGCACTATGGTTTATTTTAATTTGAAATTGCAATGGACTCAAAGTGAATAAATCTAAGAGATGAATCTATTTGAATCTCGAGCTTTGATGGATTTTCAGTTATTTATTTAAATGACGATAATTAAAATGCAGAAAATAAAATAAAGAATTGAGAATAAAAGAAAATGCAAAGTAGATGAACTAAACTACGTCCAGAATGCTGCCATCTCGATTTGACAAAACCGAAGATAATGAGGTTTTTTGCATGCAACCTAACCTATTGAATCTGCAAATTCGCACAATCCTGATAAGCTAGGTGCGGGTTTCTAGGGTTTTTATTGTAATTTCAGATTTTAGGCATTCGCATGAAGCAACCAAAAACATTTGCATTAAACTTCACCTAGAAGCCTAGAAATCTGAAAGGGAAGATAAAACATTAAATCTTGCATGCAAAAATGACTCCTTCTTTCTTATCAATGAGATGCCAACTCTCTGTATTTCGTATTAAAATGATATTCAGTTACAATGACAGAATGTTCCAGGTTTAACAAATCCAGAACAAGTGGAGGAAAATGCTCCTGATGCAGGCCCAGAATGGCTTGTTGCCCTTGGCTCTGCAACTCTGCTAGCAGCAATTTCCAACCCTCGTATCAATCTGCCCTTCTGATTTTATACTAACTGATACGGCTCTTTGTTTCGCCCTGCGTCGCTTCGTTTCACCTCCCAGAATGCATCGTTTCGTATTCCCGCCTTTTCGTTGCTTTTGAATTTATGCTCGATGCCGAAACGTTCGATATTTTTTTTTACATGTAACGCTTCTGCAAATATGACACCTGTATGCCACGTGTTTCGTGCTCTTCTGCATGTTTCATAACTGCCCCCTTGTAAATCGTGACAAAAATAGCATGTCGCGATATCGCGACGTTTTTCTGCATGCAACTTTGTTCCTCTGCCTGCACAGTGAAAATGAGACATGTCGCGAAATCACGACGTTTTTCGACCAACAACCTTGTCTGCCATCATGCCCAGCGAAAATGCGACATGTCACGAAATCGTGACATGTCGCAAAATCGCGACGCTTTTCATCTCTGTACGCCTTCGGTCGCAACCTGTTGCGAAATCGCGACATTTTTCACTTGATATGCTTTTGGCCGCAACCTGTCATGAAATCGCAATGTTTTTCCGTTTCGTACCACTTTGCCGGCTTTTCGTAGCAAAATCGCTATGTTTTTTATTTTCTCTCTTGATTTCTATATTTTCCTCACCTTTTGCTTTAATCACTCATATCGCGACGTTTTTTCTTCTGCCTCTTTGTGTTTTTGTCGATGATATCACGATCTTTTTTCCTTCTGCCTCTTTGCTATTTTTATCACGATATCACAACTTTTTCCTTCTGCCCTTTTCTTTTCTATCGCGATATCCACACTTTTTCATTCTGCCACTTTTTCATTTTCTGTCACGATATCGCACCTTTTTCAAACCTTTTCATTTTCGACCGTGATGGGCAACATGTCGCGATATCGTGACACTTTTTCATTTTCGGCCGTGATGGAGCAACATGTCGCGATTTCGCGACACTTTTCCATCCTTGTGCAATTTTGCCCTTTTTCTTGATTTTTAGCATCTGGGTCATCGAGATCTTCTTTGAAAGCATGCAAAAAAGGTGGGTCCCCAATTTTGGGGTGTGTTGTGGATCAGCCACAACAAATGGCGACTCTACTGTCAAATGCTCTTGAGCATTTTAGTGAGAACCCTACTTGAAAGTATACAACATGAAAACATGTGTTAGCACATAAGCAATATAAACAAATGCCCAAAGATCAGAAGTACATGAATCATCAGAATCATCAAGTATTAGCTCGGTGTGTGCAATGTATTTCATTCCCTATCGTTTGAAATTGATCAACATTCCATTGTCGGTTTTACATGAGTGCATATGTGAGATTATGAATGATTTGTGTAACCTGATAACTATGCTTAGAGATTTTGCCCTTGTAAAGGCCTAAACTTTCTAGTGTCATGCACAAACATTCAAGATTACCAAACCCTCTTAGGATCCACTAATGAATTGCTTTATTATATCCCAAAGTTGGTTATGAGTCCCTACTATCTTGAACCCATGTGCAAGTGAACGTGAAATCAGAACTTTGGGGAATCAGACTCCCAACCTAACCGAGATGGGAGTTTAACCCTATCCTTACTATTCTGATTTGGAATTCATTACCTCACTTTGAGCAAAATAATTTAACCAATTATGGAAGAAATGGTCATGCTAGTCTAACCCTTTGGACAATCAGTGGTCTTGTTTTTTAGACAAGACATGTTGCCATGCATGGGCATACCTAACCCCATAATCCAAGACTTACCTTCATTTCTTTGGACCTTGGGGATGACTACCCATCCTTTGCAGAGGACAAGTAGTACGATCCTTCCAATCCAATATAAATATGAGATGGGAAAAATTAATTTTTTACTTCTTGGACCTTGGGGATGACTACCCATCCTTGCTAGGGACATGTAGTACGATCCTTCCAATCCAAGCTTTGGATAAAAATGGAAAATATTAATTTTATTGCTTAGACCTTGGGGATGACTACCCATCCTTTGCAGAGGACAAGTAGTACGATCCTTCCAATCCAAGATTTATCATGAAATGAGACATAAGAGCTTTGGGGAATCAGATTCTCAACCTAAGCGAGATGAGAATTTATGCCCTATCCTTACTACTCCATGTAGGTCAAATCAAAGCTTTGGGGAGTTGGATCCTCAACCTAAGTTCGATGAGGATTTAACCCTATCCTTACTACTCTGATTTTAGGCTTTAAGCTTTATGGAAGTGGTCAAAACCACTATTTTTAAGGATCATGTTGCATAATAGGATAGACATGAAATACTTCTTTCGCCCAACCTTTTCTTCCAAGCAAGGTTTTGATCATTTTGCTCAAGATCCTTTTTAATATGTATAAGATGTGCTTAGTTCTAGATATCTCAAGACTCAGTTTCCAACCTTAGGATTTTTTTTCACATTTATGTTATAGCACAACCCTAAGAGGATTTGACACACTTTAATGATTTGTACCTGAGATGCATATGCAACTAAGATGGAATGTATATGTAAAGTGAGATGTAACATGAATGCATTATCTCTTGAATTGCAGATGAAATATTTGCCATACAAAACTGACTACTTCATGCATCACAAGTTTCAAACGATATAACTTAAAATGTTTGTGTTACTTGTGGAGCTTTTACAAGACAATTCCAATGTTTCATATTCTCCTAGTCTTAAGCATAAGTTGACATCTCAATTTTTTTTTTTTTTTTTTATAAAAACAAACAAAGCATGTCAATTGAAATCAAACACACAACTTAAATCATGATTAAACTAAGAATCCAAAAATAAAACTTGAAAAACACAAACCAAAACCAAAACCCAAAAACAATCCCAAAAACAAAAACTTGAAAGCCCACACCAAAAAACCAAAAATTATATACACTATTGTACAAGATGATGCCAAGCTTGGACTATTACTTTCCTGGATCCCAAACATGATTAGAATATATCAAAAAACATATGACACAATACACATGCCAAATTTTGTAGGAATCCAACAACAATAAGATCAAACCAAGCAATGCAACAAATTTCAACTTGCCATGCTCACCATTCCACTTTGATTTAGTTCTATTACCAACATCATAGGTGAGAATCAAATCAAATTGATTAGACAATGGTTGGTATTCAATTTTATCTTGTCTATTCTTTAAAGTGCAAGTTTCATCGTTCCATTCATGATTTAGAAGTAGGCTTTCCTTTTCAAATGTGAGATGTTGCAAACAAGAGCCTATTTCTAAAAATCTTGAATTCAAATCATTTTCCAGGATTTTAAAGCAATCAAAATCATTCAAAACTTGACAAGCATCAACAAAATTTGGCATTTCCTCATTAATGATGTTAGCATCCAAAGGGACATCATGTAACCTATCACTTGAAATTTTTGTAGCTACTACCAAAGGTAAAGATTTCCCCTTGTCATCCATACTCAACCCATCATGATTAAAATTTATCATAACTTGATGAGTATTAGTAGCCTTTTCTTTTTTCTCGTTGTCTTCTTCATCATCCAATACCTGTTCAAAAACACCAAAGTTAGGCACCCAATCAAACATGCGTCCATCTTTTTCAAAACAAGAGCCTAATTTTTCAAGATATGTGTCACGTGACACCTTTCCACGATCAATGGCTTGAGTTGCCCCAAAATCCATATTTTCATTAGGATCATCAATAGCATCAAACCCACACCACTTAGGTTTTGTAATTTCATCATTTTGAGATGGCATAGACATTGTAGAAACAATAGGTGGATCAAGATTTTCGATTTCTTGCCCCCCAAGGGGAACAAAAACAATTGATTCTCCTTCTTCATCCATGGTAGTAGAATCATTATCCTTCTCCAACCTTTGATGAGATTCCAACCCTTCTTCCAAAACATTCTCAGATTGTACAGGACTTGTAATATCCTCATATGAAAGGGCAATTGTATTATCCTGCATATCAATAGGCACACAAATTTCATTAGAAGGTTTGGAGTGAGCATACTCTTCCCAAGAATCATAACAATCATCTTTCAAAATCAAATTGTGATGCTCAACTATTTCTTCATCATCTTTTAATTCATCAACATGTTTCTCATCAAATTTATCTTCTCCTTCCTTAGATGGTTCAATTACTTCCAAAATTGGGTTATTGCTTGCATTCAAATTGATAAGGCTATCATAATCCACATGTGTAACCCATGATTCACGTTTAACATGATTTGGAAGGTGTGAATTTCCTAGGCCATTACTTTCAACAATGTCATCCAATGTGTCATCCGAATCAGATTCATCCTCATAGAATTCATCTTTTGGTGAGTCAAGGGTTTCCAATCTGTCACATGTTTCCATACTAGTTGGATCTAGTACTCCTCCCTTGCCTAAAATCATATTCTTATGAAAATCATTGAAATTGATTTTAGCAACATCTTTTGAATCAAGATGAGTATTTTGAAGTTGATTCATACTTAAGAAAGATGGTTGATCTTGCATAGTAGGTTGAGGATTTTGAAATTGATTGAAGCTTGGGAATGATTGTTGATTCTGAAATTGATTCACACTTGAACTTGGTTGAGGTGGATAAATCATTGGGTGGGTAAAGGAGGTATTAAATGATTGAAGATTACATGATCCAAAACCCACACCATAATTTTGACAACTCAATTGTTGCTCAATTGCCATTGCTTGAGTATAGGCTTGTGACAAAGATGTGATTTGAGGCATCCCTCGCAAATATGTGGACATGGGTGAGTCAAGAGCATTGATGTATATTTGGAGAGCCACTTCTTCTTGAAGAACATAAAATGTCACTAATTGCGTATATAATCCAAAGAACCTTTCAGAAAATGACTTCACATTTTCACTTGGTCCTTTTCTAATATAGGCCAACTGATTGTACATGAGGATTGGGTCAACTTGCTTTTTGTTGAATTGATTGAGAAATGTTGCCTCTAGCTGAGCCCAAGAAGTGATAGACCCTAAAGGCAGACTTGTAAACCAATCATATGCCACTTTGTCCAAGGTGTAAAGGAACATTTTACAAGCAACATCATCATACCAACTTGTTAAGTGATTCACAACAAATTTGAATGCTTGAATATGTTCTTCTGCAGTATTTGTCCCATTAGACAAAAATTGAGGAAGACATCTCTCAAAACCAACGGGCAAATAATGTTGAACTCCCAGTATATTCAATGGGCTACCTGTCATCCACGGTGTAAACATAGCCATTAGTGAATCTTAAAGAATATAACTTTAATACCCAAAAATTCCTTTTTTATTTATTTATTTATTTTTATTTTTTTTTAAATCAAATCAAATCATATTATTCCTGTATGAACAATCAAAGCGTTAGAACAATGTATATGAATTTCTTAACAAAATCGAATGAAATAAACCGTTTCATGCCCTCCTTCTAGCGCCAATCTGTTGAGTGGTGTTTTCACCCAGTTGTGAAAGCACACTCTCCGGTAGGATCTGAGTCCCAAAATCCTCTGCTTGCAAAGAAATTATAACAGAATAATTTCTCCAAGGTTCCTGTTATGCTAGCTCTTTGTTTACCAATGATGCTTGTTCAATTTAAATGTTGGGAATACCTTAGTGTTGCAAGTGGATGTTAACAAGGGGCACTATGGTTTATTTTAATTTGAAATTGCAATGGACTCAAAGTGAATAAATCTAAGAGATGAATCTATTTCGATCTCGAGCTTTGATGGATTTTCAGTTATTTATTTAAATGACGGTAATTAAAATGCAGAAAATAAAATAAAGAATTGAGAATAAAAGAAAATGCAAAGTAGATGAACTAAACTACGTCCAGAATGCTACCATCTCGATTTGACAAAACCGAAGATAATGAGGTTTTTTGCATGCAACCTAACCTATTGAATCTGCAAATTCACACAATCCTGATAAGCTAGGTGCGGGTTTCTAGGGTTTTTACTGTAATTTCAGATTTTAGGCATTCGCATGAAGCAACCAAGAACACTTGCATTAAACTTCACCTAGAAGCCTAGAAATCTGAAAGGGAAAGATAAAACATTAAATCATGCATGCAAAAATGACTCCTTCTTTCTTATCAATGAGATGCCAACTCTCTGTATTTCTGTATTAAAATGATATTCAGTTACAATGACAGAATGTTCCAGGTTTAACAAATCCAGAACAAGTGGAGGAAAATGCTCCTACTGCGAGGCCCAGAATGGCTGGTCGCCTTTGGCTCTGCAACTCTGCTAGCAGCAATTTCCAACCCTCGTATCAATCTGCCCTTCTGCTTTTATACTAACTGATACGGCTCTTTGTTTCACCCTGCGTCGCTTCGTTTCACCTCCCAGAATGCATCGTTTCGTATTCCCGCCTTTTCGTTGCTTTTGAATTTATGCTCGATGCCGAAACGTTCGATATTTTTTGTTTACATGTAACGCTTCTGTAACCCTGACACCTGTATGCCACGTGTTTCATGCTCTTCTGCATGTTTCGTAACTACCCCCTTGTAAATCATGACAAAAAATAGCATGTCGCGATATCGCGACGTTTTTCTGCATGCAACTCTGTTCCTCTGCCTGCACAACGAAAATGAGACATGTAGCGAAATCGCGACATTTTTTGGCCAACAGCCTTGTCTGCCATCATGCCCAACGAAAACGCGACATGTCACGAAATCGTGACTCACATGTCATGAAATCGCGACATTTTTCACTTGATATGCTTTCGGCCGCAACCTGTCGCGAAATCGCGACGCTTTTTCCGTTCGTACGCACTTGGCGGCTATCGTGAAATCGCTACGCTTTTCCTCACGAAATCGTGACGCTTTTCCCTACCCCCATCTTTTTCACTTCGCCCCTTCCTTTTGTCACGATATCGCGACGTTTTTTTTGCTTCGTGCCTCTTTGCTATTTTTTGTCATGATATCGCGATGTTTTTTCGCTTCGTGCCTCTTTGCTTTTTTGTCGCGATATCGCGACGTTTTTTCGCTTCGTGCCCTTTGCTATTTTCTATCGCGATATCGCTACGCTTTTAGTGCCTTGCCCTGTTTGATTGTTTTGATCGTGATTTTGTGACATGTCGCGATTTCGCGACAATTTTCCATTTTGTCTTTCTCTCTCCTCTCTGGGCCGCGACGGAGCAACATGTCGCGATTTCGTGACACTTTTTCATTTTCGGCCGCGACGGAGCAACATGTCGCGATTTCGTGACACTTTTTCATTTTCGGCCGCGACGGAGCAACATGTCGCGATTTCGTGACACTTTTTCATTTTCGGCCGCGACGGAGCAACATGTCGCGATTTCGCGACACTTTTCCATCCTTGTGCAATTTTGCCCTTTTTCTTGATTTTTAGCATCTGGGTCACTGAGATCTTCTTTGAAAGCATGCAAAAAAGGTGGGTCCCCAATTTTGGGGTGTGTTGTGGATCAGCCACAACACACCCCAAGTCGAGTATTTTCCCGAGGCAATCAAGTGCCTCATAAATGCATTTTTACTTGCCCGGTAAGCTTGCTGCTCATTTTTAGCAATTGAAAATAAAGTATCAGTCCCTGAAGGAGATCCCGACAAGCATGGCGACCACTCAAGCATCGCACCCAGAGGCCAAGGACACTCAGACAACTCATTAATGCATATTTCCATGGTTGACCCAGTCATAGTTGCCAATTTTGGTAATAGATTTGAGAACTCGATCACAAGAGTTGCGAGGAGTCAACTTCTCAGGTCTCGAGGGTGTACTCCTCCATTTTGTGTAATAATGACTTAGAGGGTTGGGTCCTCTATAAAAACCTAGGCATTGTAATGTAAAAGGGGAGGAACTTTCTGCTAAGAAATTTGTTGTAACTTGAAGTCCTGCGATTAATACTAAAGAGCTTGGAGCTCAATTTCTCTCTTATATGCTGCCTTCTATGTTTAGTTCTGCCATCTTTTCTTCATTTGCATACTGTAATTCTAAACTCTAGATTTAGGTGTGTGATTGAAGTAGAATTCTAAAATTTTCCCTAAGGATACATAGGAGAGGAAAATGTTGTGTTAGTTTTCTTTTATGCTGCCTGTGGATATTGTTTCTGCATATTCACTCTTTCTTTGTTGTCGAGACTCTGAACTCTGAATCTCGACGTGAGGGTAAGGGTAATCCTAAAATTCTTCCAGAGGATACATAGGAGGATTAATATTGCATTCATTATGTTTATTATTGGTGTTCTTTGCTGTTATTCAAGCTATCGATCAGTAATCGTGCTTTTGGTTCTTTCCCACCATTAAACTACTACGATTTCTTCCCTTAACCTTTTATTTCTTTCTAGCACCCTTACGCTGTTTATCTCTTTCCTACACCCTTATCCTAAAACACCGAAGTAGTTTAGTATAGGAACCGACCTTTATACGAATATTGGCACAAGGGGCATCTCTTCCCTTCGGCCTTTCAATGTTGGTCTAGGTCTAGGGTGCATACACTTACCCAAATCCTTTCCTAGGCAAATTTGATGACCAACAGTTTCTGGCACGCCCGATGGGACCAAAGTCCCATATTTTAAGAACACTCAAGTTTGAGGAAACTCAAACTCGTCCCCACCAAGGCCAACAGTTCTAACAGTTCCCGATGGGACCCAATCAGTCTCACCTTGTGAGTGGTAGTGAGAATCGATGCTCTCATTATTGAAAGACTCTTAGCATCTAGCGACTCTATTTACTCGAGAATATTTAAGTCATAAAGACCAGTACCAAAGTCTATGCCTTCATGCAAACAAGATGGAGAGTTAGGAATAGAGGAGAGGAAACCGAGTTCTTTGAGCTAGACATTGATGCCTTTGGGGAGTGATCTAGGTTAGTCACCCCTGATTCATAGTTACATGGAACATCCTCACAAGAGGTTGCTATTGACGAACAAGGATTAACTTCTGATAGCATAGCAGCTAGTTTTCCTCCTAATCCTCCCAACTCACCGAAGCATCCTAGTACCTCCGTTCACATTAGTCATCCAACTAGAAATCAAATAGGAGCTTCGAGAATTCCTGTTTCTCAAAATCTAGGAGCAAATATGGCACAATAACAACAACAACAACAACAAAAAATGCAGCAGCAACCGCCACCCAGATTATTCCTAGCATGGAATTCTTCAAGACCGTTAAATATAGCGATATAAGGGCAAGTGTCGCCTGTTGCTATAAAGAAGATCCCAACGTTCGATGGAACTGGGAAGACTGCTGTGGAGCACATCCAAGACATAGTTTCTCTGACGGCGATCCATGACATCACAGAGGAGCGAATTATGGTAAAGCTTCTGGTTCTTTCCCTTAGAGGAAAACTCCTCTACTAGTATAGATCTTTACCACCTAGTACTATCACGGGATGGGACCAGTTAGTCGGACAGTTGATGTGAAGCTTCAACGAGTCCACCGATCCGACATCTCTTCTACAACAGTTCATAATGATCTAGAGACATCCACAAGAAGTGATCGCTGAATTCAATGTTAGGTTCACTCAAACCTGGCAAATAATACCAGTTGTACTTCGGCCAATCGACGAAGCTACAACATACTATTTCCTTTGGGCTTTCAACCTTGATATCAGTATCATGGTAAGATATTCGAACATAAATACTTTCCCTAAGTTGTATGAGTTAGCCCAGAGGGTGGAAATGGATCTGATAGCTATGGGAAAGCTTCCCCAAAGTATGCCGATACCCATCCTTCCTGAATTCCCTCAATTCTAGTATGCGAGCACAGTCGCTTCGCAGATCTCTACAAACCCTGCATACCTGATCTCATCTTAGAGTCCGAATCCCATTGTATCCCAAATCATCGCTCCATAAATCCATTTTCCCACATTCTCAACTTTGTAGCCCATGGTCACTTTGACATTTTTTGTACTGTAGACACCGCCTCAACACCCTGCCCTACCTCCAATATCGACGATGGCTCCATTGCCACTCGTTCCTAAATCCGATGACATGCAAGCCAAAATACTGCAAGAAGTTCAGTCTCTGAACTCCATAGTGCAGACTCTGTCCAACAACATGACCATTATGAAGAAGAAGCAAGCACAACAGGAGTTTCTATTGAGAAGATCTTATCCCACACCTGCGCTTACCAAGGATCAAGCAGTCCAGCAAGGGAAGGCTTCGGCAAGAAATGTTGTGGTTGACGAAACTCCAAGCACTTCTGACTATGTATATTGGTGCTCAATGTGTAACGGTCCTAATGAAGAGAATACATGCATGCTGCACCAACACTATGTACAAACATTGGCAAGCAGTAGTCATGGTGGTCAATTCAATGTCATCAGACAAATAAATCACAACTTGGTGATTGGCAAAGAAGAACCGGTTGCAGTTCTTACCAGAGGAGGAAAGAGGTCGATAGAGGTAGATGCTACTTAGATGGCTCCCTTAAAAGTGCACGCTCACCATGAAAAGGGATAGCAACCTCCTCCAGCCCCGAACGAAGCTTGAAATCCAACACCAGTCAAAGATAAGGCCCAACAGGCCCCTGCAAATCCACCTCAGGCGAAAACTAAGAAACAAGGTAGGGAGAAGCTTAAGCTTCCTTCGCTAACCAAGCGACAAAGGGTTGAAGCTACGGAATAGTATCACACTAGTTATGAGTCAAGAAAGGAACCTGAGGTGTCGAAATCCCTGGCATACAACATTGTAGATGAATTAAAGAGGATTCTAGCCAAAATTAGTCTATACGACGCACTGCAACTACCCGAAAAAGTGGACTTGCTGCAATAATCGTTGAAAACAACCAAAGTCAGAAATGCAGCACCGCTTACCCTAGCGCAGACCCTATCCACATCCATTACAGGGAAGAACAGACCACCTCTGTTCTACTTATATCTACATATGGAAGGGTATATTGTACACAAATGTATGATCGACTCTGGAGCTGCGACAATAGTCATGCCAAAGGCGGTGTGCAAAGAAATAGGGATGGAATATACGTGAAGCAGCCATGGCGTACTCCAGTTGGATGGTACCCCAGTGAATACCGTAGGAGTGATCAAAGATATTCCTATTCGACTACACAAGATGCCTCAAATCACAATTATACAAGAGGTGGTGGTCATAGACCTTGAGCCATACTTTAGTATGTGCTTGTCAAGGGAATTCATAGCAAAGTTGGGTAGATATCTATCTATGGATTACTCGCACTTGGAGATCCCATTTAAAGGGAAGAAGGTAAAGATTTACAATGAAAATCCTTCTACCTTCCTTGTACAGAAGATGTCCGAAGAAGAAAGCAAAGATCCTGTGAATGCAATAGTGGAGGAGATAAAGCAGGTGGACCTGGTTGAGAATCCCCTAGCACAACTAAGTTGTGAAGATGAGTTTTCATTGGCAGAATTTAATGCCATGATAGAAACAGAGATGGGATGTTATGCAATCGCCAAGCCTGAGAAACACACCTAATCAGAGAGTAAAACAAGTGCCCAAGAAGGACTATGGAAATTGTTCTTCGATGGTGCCCGATGCAAAAATGGCACCGGGGCATGGATTCTTGTAGTAGCACCATCGGGGGAGCAAAAGGAGTATTGCTACCGACTGGTATGGAGCTGCACCAAAAATGCAGCAGAATATGAAGCATTATGCCTAGGACTCAAGAAAGCAGAAAAGCTAGGCATAAAGCATCTTCAAATATTTGGAGATTCTAAGTTGGTATGCAACCAGGTCATAAACAAGTGCACTTCAAAAAAGCACTATCTCAAGTCATACCGCAATAGGGTATGGGACCTATGTGACTAGTTCGAGTCTCTCAATCTACAGTCTATTCCAAGAGAAAAGAACTGACATGCCGATGTCCTAGCATCCATTGCAGCCAGGTACTCTCCAGTAGAAGACATGGTGCACAAGCCTAAAGCTGTAAGGATGATTTACAGACCCTCTGTCCCAAACAGAGACCTACATTGGCAAGTCTTTGACAACAATGAGCAGATTGTCAATTTTATGATTCAATAAGCTGCCACAGTTGAGAAAAGAAGCCCCGACGAAGAAGAATATGAAGGGCTGGTTCAATTGAAGAATAACCATGTTCCCAAGGGGTTAATTACTCTTGAAAGACTCTTTGATCAGAATGATTGAGAACTTTCTCATAGGATCAAAGTTAATGCAAAGTAGTATCAAGATTTAGAGCTTGAGCTTGGAAAAGCAATAAAAGTTGGAACCGATTGCACTTTGGATGAGCTAGAACAGATTCAATCCCTGTGCAGGAAGTATCTCGACATAGTTGCTTGGTCTTATCAAGACCTCAGGGGATACGATCGGTAGTTGATACAACATACAATTGAGTTGCAGGAGGGGATCAACCCCTTATGAAAAAAACAAAGGTCTGTTAATCCGAAGATCGAGGTCCTGATGAAGGCCGAACTTCTAAAAATGCTTGAGGCAAAGATAATATATCCCATAAAGCATTGTTCCTGGGTAGCGAACCTAGTCCCTGTTAGAAAGAAGAACGGAGACATACGGTTATGCGTGGACTTTCGTAACCTGAATCAGGCTTCTCTCAAGGACCACTATCTTCTTTCGTAGATCGATCAGATCTTGCACTCGGTGGCTAGGGCTCAGCGCTTCTCCCTACTCGATGGCTTCTCCGGATACAATTAGATTTGGGTTAGGGACGAAGACCAGTATAAAACCATGTTCACTACCAAGTGGGGCACATTTTCTTACCAACGAATGCCATTCGGCCTTTCGAATGCAGGGGCCACTTTTCATAGGGCAATGGATTTAGCTTTTGGTGAGCTCTTGAATAAGGTTATTATTATCTATCTAGATGACATGATTGTATTCTCTCGAAGAAGGAAGGATCACCCCGTACACCTACAACAAATTTTTGAAAAATGTCGAGAGTTTGGCATTTCAATCAATCCAAAGAAGTCCATATTCGTAGTCAGCGAAGGAAATTTGCTGGGACATGCGATATCAGAGAGGGGTCTCATTGTAGATCCTGACAGATTTGAGGCTCTAACGAAGCTCCCACTCCCAGCAGACAAGAAAGGACTTCAATATTTCTTTGGCCAAATCAACTTTGTAAGGAATTTTGTCCCAGATTTTGCCCAGGTCATCAAGCCAATGTTTGAAATTTTGAATAAGGGCACAGAATTCATCTAGACGAAGGAAAGAAGAGAATCTTTCAAAGAAATAAAGGCCCAAATCACTCAGGCGTCGGTCCTGATCAACCCTGATTACAATCGAGACTTCATCCTATATGCCATAGGAGAACCTGAGAGCTATGTTGCGGTCCTGACATAGAAGGGGGAAGATGGCAAAGAACGCCCCATCGCGTTCCTAAGCCAAGTGATCAATCCCCATGAAGAGAAATACAACTTCATAGAAAGGCAGGTGCATGCCGTAATGAATTCTCTCAATAAATTCAAGCAATTCATCTCCCAAAGTTGGGTTATAGTATTTGTCATTCATCCTGATGTGCGCAATTTCATTATCCAAGGGGAGATGGGAAGCAAAAGAGCTGGTTGGGTGAGCAAGATACAAGAATTCGACATCGAGGTCAAGCCTACAAAATTGGTTTGCAGTCACGCAGTGTCAAGAGCTAGCGAAGAGCGTAGCGGCCGAATTGACAACTTGTCAGTGGGACAACGACTCAACAGAAGAATTAGAATCAAAGCAATTTAGGAAGCAAACTTTGGCAAAGTATTTCTCGACAAGCTTTGGTAGTTGACCTTCGTGAAGCAAAGTGACAGCACAGCAAAGAAGAAGAACTTTGGGCCCGAAGCGCAAAAAACTAGCCCAAAGAGGAGCTTCGCTGCGAAGTATTTTCAACACCGATTTCAACTTCACCGAACCAACAACGTGTGAGGTGGAAGAATTTAAAATGTGCCTCAAATAACGTGTCGACAACAGCCTTGAAAAGAGTCTAAAGCAGATGAAATTAATGCAAAGGTGGCAAAGTGCATCCCGAGACGATTTGGTTAGGAGAAAAGTTTACGTCGAGGTACGAGGTGGCAGTAGGTCGTGTTTCCAATGCAAAGCATAATCATCAAAGCACGTGGCCCTATGTACTACAACCAATCAGAAGGCGAAGTGATCTCTCTGGTTGGGCTTACAAGTTTAATTATGGTAGGTGCCATAAATATAGGTAGTTTCCTTCTAAGGCTATAAAATGTGAGCTTAAGTAGTAGAATGGTCATTTGCTTCATACAAGAGCTCTGCCAGCTTGTAATTCTTCCGCTTTGCAATCCTTTGCATTGAAATCCTCTATGCTGTAAGCCCTTGCTTCTACCATAGATATCCAACATGGGAAACAAAAGTTCCAAAGAAAAGGGAAAGGAACCGGAAGTAGCAGGCCCTGAAAAGCAACAAAGGGAATGGAGGAGAAAAAGCAGAGACCGAAGAAGGTCAATTTGAACCTCCACCCAGAAAAGCAGGTCATGGAAGAAAGAGAAGACTCGAAGATGAGCAAACCATAGAACCACCCATTGACAGGTGGGAGAAAATTAGGGACACAGAGCTCTCGAAGAGCGTGGCCGAGCTTAGATACACCATTGATTTTATGAGGAGTAGGCTCTCAGCAGACAACAAGAGGGCCGCGACATACTATTCTCAGATATATTGGTATCTAACTCCTCCCGCGCATCATTGTCTCGAGCTAATTTTTGCCATCACGCAGAACTACCAGCCCGCTTCCAGGCAGGTGCTAAACGCCGCTGGTCACAAATTGTTCTCTATCTTGAAGGAGGATGTGCAAGCAGCCTTCGCACTGTAGCAAGGGCCACCTAAGGGGTATATGGTTCGCAATGTTATTCTAAGCGAACAGATGGAGAGGTTCACCTCCAACAATTACATATTGAAATTTTTGTGTGAGAACCTCAAAAGCGGGTTTCCTTCAAACAAGCTGCCGCAAATGGCTCTACCCTTGGAAGCCTTCAAGAACATCGACATTTTCTCCATCATTGCATGGGTGGTGGGTCTGTCGATCGACTCTTCGGTGCACCCCTGGCAGGTGTCTTTGTTCGAGTGTATTTCAAGAGGGGAATTTTATGCCCCCGATGCTTCGAGGCCGAGCACCAACCCAGTCTTCTTTGACTGGGTAGAATGGGTAGCCAAAACTTGCACACGTGGCTTACCACTATGAAGAACTCTAGAACAAACCAGCACTTTGGGCCCTGCTCTTTCCTTGTCTGGCTATTCTTTTACCATACACATAATAATTTTCCCTATGTTGATATTTCGTCAAGCGACAAGGATGGAAATCCTCTGCCTGTGTACCAGTGGACTCCCCTCCTATTGAGGTCAGAGTCCTATTATTCTTTTAATCAGTAATTTTTGGGACCTGCTATGCATCTGTTAATAGGGTCTAGCCCTCGAGTGCCCCTCAGTTTAAGAGATAGGGTGGTGCAATAAAGGAAAGGCGATGTGTTTCGACTGACACAAGGGCTTGTGATACGCCTGTTCGGCTTCATAGGGAAACCCTTCCTACTGCCTATATTCCCATCTAAATACCAGTTCACACTGGAGGTCGCTCGACAGAGCGACGTAACAAATGAAGTCTATAGCCATGGCCAGAAGTGGGCACACACCTGTGACTTCCCCTTCAAGATGGGAGTTATTGAAGTGTTTGCCTTGAAGCAGAATGTATTACTGGAGGAAAAGCTGGCCAATTTTGGCCTACTCTAGATTCCTCAGAGATGGCTCTATGATCCCTTGGGAGTGATGAGGGATCACTTAAAATTTAAAAACTTTCATATCTTCCCCCACCCTAAGATTGTGGAGCAAAGAAATAATCCCAATGGGGAGGATCTGGAGTGGCATTTAGAGAGGGTGAGTACATTGCCCCCTTGGCATGATTTTTACCCCATGGAGGTTGAATTTGATCCTACCCAACATCCTTTCCCAAGCCCAGACTCCACCTTCTGGCGAAAAGCAAAAGACGATCTGAGGGAGGAAGTAAAGGATTGGAGCGTGGAACAGTTAAAACAATGGTGGATAATGAGAGTCCATCGCCAAAAGATGAAATCCTAAGGACTCTTGGCAATGGATAAGGAATTCACAACTGTCTACAAAGCCAATGCTGGGACCTAGAAGCCCATATCCTTAATCGACTTTGTCCCTCCAGCTACCCCAGGATCGGGTGAAAGCCTAGAAAGAACTAATAATGCCTTAAAATAAGAGGAAGATGCCAAAGCTGCACCAAAGGCACTACCACAAGGACCATCGAAAAGCCATGACACAAGTGCTAAAGAGTTAGAGCAGCCATTGGAGAGGAAGAAAAGAAAGATATAATAGCAAATTCAAGTGCCTCTGAGCCACCCAAAGCGACCCCGCACAAGGCTTCCAAGCGCTCCTGCTGAATAACCTGCATCAGACCCGGTCGAAACAAACGTCGAGAGTGCAGTGCCACCAAGTGCCAAAATAGTACCAAACATTTGAAGAACACAAGCTTATACTGAGAGGCAGGGTGAACAGTATAAGACCTCTTTTTACTTTTCCTTTATACTTCAAAATAGTAAAGCAATATATCCAAAGCAATATCAAAACAATGCACAAGATCATCCACAAAGTGACACCAATTTTAACGTGGTTCACCCAAAAATTCTGGGCTACGTCCACAAAACTTTTCTCTAAAAGTTATCTAAAATTTCTTTGGGAAACCTTCCCAATTACAATGTTTATGAGCCTCGGCCCAAAGGAGATACCTTCCCCCAATCTGAATTTATGAGCCTCTCGCTCAAAGGAGATACCTTCCCCTAGCTCTGCTCTCGTCGGTGATCCTCTAGAAGACCTCTGCCTCCGTTGCCCTTAGCAAATGGAACTCTATCCATAGAAGACACCTGTCTTCCCTGCTCTAGCTGGAGACCTCTGTCCTCAACTCTATCACCTCAAAATTTGGTCCTCGAATCTGCACTAAACATAGTCCTTCTATCTAGCACAGATCTGTCCTCAGGTTCTTCTCATAGAACCAATGCACCTTTGTCCTCAAGTTCTCTAATAGAACTATCAAACTTAGCTTCACAAGTCCTCTGCTAGGACCTGTCCAAATCTGCTCACAAGTCCCTAACGGAACCTATCCAAAACCTGCTCATAAGTCCCCAACGGAACCTGTCCAAAACCTGCTCACAAGTCCCCAACGGAACTTGTCCAAAACCTGCTCACAAGTTCATCAAGAAAACTTGCTTGGCATGAACCCACAAAGAGAATTGTTAGAGACCCAATGTGATTCATCAACCTCATAGAAGCATAAAGAGAATTGTTAGAGACTCAATATGTTCTATACTTAACTCCCAATCTCAATCTCAAATCTTATAGAAACATAAAGAGAATTGTTAGAGACTCAATATGTTCTATACTTAACTCTCAATATCAAACTCAACTCAATCTCAAATCTCAAAAGAATAAGATAGATGTAGTATGCTTTTCTCAAGAACATGAAACACAACCCAACAATTGCCAACCATGCAATATCTCATATAACAATGATACTCATGTTCTTTTCATCAAACAATTTGGGTTCCAATAACAATGCTCATCAAACAAGGTTTAGTCAACCAACACCATTCAACTCAACATCAACCTTGAAGCATTCACCCAACCACTTTCGAAAAGGAAACCACAAACAATCCTTTTCCCTCCAATGATATTTCAGAAATCAACCACCATAAACAATTAATAGGAGAATGTGCCCATACCTTTTTGAAGTGAAGAAACCCCTTTGGAAATCTGCCACACTCAACACACTTTGAAAAAGAGCAAAACAACCTTCACTTTAACTCTTTTACAAAAAGAAGTATCTCTCTCTATATACACCTTATTTCTCCTTCTAAATGAGTTAGTCAAATAGCCCTCGAAATAAGCTTTCCAGTGATATATAATATGATATACTTTTATAAGGAAAAACACCAGAAATCTCTCTTTTTCTAATCATGCATCAAGCTCCTCTCAAATAATATCCAACACCATGGGATATTTAATTTTATTCTTTAAACAATATTGAAAGTCATAGAACAAAGACCTTCCTCCAAAATATAATTGACATCAAAAATTCTAAGCATTTAAATCATGTCAACACCATACACCCTTTTCTCTCCATTACATTTAAATAAAACCAAAAGGAGAATATTAAGTTTGCTAACCTTATACCTCCCAAGGCTAACCTTAGCAATCAAAATATTAATATTTAATTGCTATTCTTTCCACAAAAATCTGAGCGCATGAGCATACCTCTTAAAAATCAACCATGTCGTATATTTCAAAAACGAGATTTATCACCCACTCCAGAGAAAAACGCGATTCGATCTCGTGACCTTTGTTAGCCTGGTGCCCTTGACCACACCGCAGTTACCACACGGGCTACACGCCCACTTGCTTCTAAGGGAGCACGTAATCCCAGATTAATCTCTGATCGGTGCCAAGACCTCGACACCCGTGTGTCGCATGAAACACGGACTTCACTTTTCTACGTTCCTCGATTATCGTGCGAATCCAAAATTTTAACGTCGCAGGGGTTTAATCATATTGTTGCAGCGTGTTCATATTTTTCTTGAGCCCCTCGTCGATCGTGCCTTATTGCATATGTTGATTTCAACCTTTCATCACTTCTTCAAAATAAACCGCTATACATCCTTTTTAATAATCCTCACACCTTTGACCACGCAATGCTTGTCTTCCTCCTTCGCTGGCGCAGGGGCTTTGATGTCGAAATCGAATTGCTCAGCGATTAATGTCGAACACCATTCCAAAACCTTAATGAATTTAATTGCCTCATTTTATATGCACTTTGATGCATTTCCAAACACGTCGGCATTTTTTAACATGATTTCCGTCAGTGGAAAATATTTTAATTTTAATTTTAAATAATTAAAATTTAAACTAAATATTTAAAATTAAATATCTTCATCACCGGGGCACCTTTTTCAACGAAACGAAAAGCCAACTTGGGTTTTAAGAAAAACCCATTTCAAATCTGTTGTCCATGGTTTTAAATAAAACCTTTTATTTTTTCTGCCTTGGTTTTCACAAAACCCTTCCTTGAACTTAGATTCTTTTGACATCAAATCAAATTCCTTCAAAAGCTTCTTGACAACAATGACAACATATACACTTGAGCAAAGGCAATGTACCCAAAGTACCCAAAATTGCCAACAACATTGACATCATTGATGTCGAGGAACTCCTCCAACCAGAAGGGGACACCAAAGTAGAAGTCGTGGAGGTTGGGATTGCCGAAGCCCAGAAGGAGCAAGAGCCAATCACACAAGAAGTCACCATGATCGCTCTGCCAGGAGGGCATGTAGGTATGCACTCTCCACCCTTCTCCTTGGTATTGAACACATCCACTGTGGTTCCAGTCGAAGTTCCCCATTAGTCTCTCCCTCCCCTACAAGGTCAATCACCCACTCATGTATTGCCCATTACCATTCCAACTCTGCCTAGCCCCACTCCACCTGAGTCATCCGATCGGGAAAATCCTGTTGAAACTACTTCACCCACTCACGCCACCATCCCATTGGTCCTTAGTCCCGGTGAAGTTAGTACCCCAATGTTGAACCCCGCTCCTCATTCCCCTGTATCACATGACATTGTTTCACTCACTGGGACTCCTAGTACACCCGTCGTCGAACCTTTTGGTGAGGCATCCCCTATTCATTATTTATATTTGTTTACCCCTTCGGTTGGAGATCAAGCCTTATTTGAATCTGAGTTTTCAATGATAAAGGAACGCCCGTTGGCCAAAAAACTACTCCAAGCCTAGCAAAATACAGAGAAAATGCTGAAGGAGGCAAGGAAGAAGAGAGGGCGCTCACTAGCTCAGGTTGAAAAATGCGTCATCTTCGATTTGAAGGCCGAAAAGTTACATAAATTAAAGAAGATCCCTAAGGTCCAGAAGCCCCTAGATGAAATGACTCCAGTGGACTATGATTACCAAGACAAATCCAAGGACCTGGAGCATTTAAATGTGGACAATGAGTCAGCGTCCATGCATGTCAGGATCGAAACTTTATGAGCGCATGCGAACATCGTGAATCAGCATAGGTTTGAAGCAGAGAGTGCCAATGTCAAGTTGGAGGAAGAGCTAGCAAGGACCCATTCCAGGTTAGAGAACACTGAGAAGCAGTGCAAGCTGATGAAAAAGGAAACACATGCCCTGAAATAGCAAATACTACAACTGCAATGTACAGCTAAAAACCAAGCATAGAGACAGGCTGAGAATGACTTGAAGGGCAAAGAGCTTGAAGGCAAAATCTTGTAGGTGCAAAATTAGCTGTACAAAAAGGAAGGCCTAGAGCTATTTTACAGGGACAGAATCAAAGAGATTCGCTCGCACTTGCTCAAAAAATTTAGGTCTCGGGTCTCCAGCGCCCTTTCAATTTTAACTTATATCACCGAAGCACAGCGTGTCACTGTCGAAGGAGGGCCAATCATCGATGAGATCACTCAGAAAGCTAGAGGCCAACTCAAATTAGCTTTTAATTTCCAAAGCGCTAAATTCAGTACTTGCAGGTCCCTGCAATGAGTCAGATAGCTAGGGATTGGTCTACCGCCCGGGCCACAGTTCATGCCTTCTTCTCCAAGGTGATGAAAGCACAAAATGCGAAGGAACTCCTATATGTGTTTGAGGGTGAGGAGCGCGCATCGATGGGCTATTTCCAAGATCTCTCTTCCTTAGGTTTCCCGAGCTTCACAGATGATGATGGGAAACTTTTGACCAAGGAAGAGATTAAGCCGACATGGCTTCTTTTTGAGAGTGACATCTCAGAAATAGACAAGTGGGTGGAGCCTATAACAAAAGGGCAGATCATAGATTTTATTCTGAGATATTGCAAGATTACGGCCTGCCTGAATGATCTGTATACCAGGGCCCAACATGCTGATATCGAACAAATTGATCGATTTCGCATTTTGGTCAAGGCACTATAGGATCTAGAACCTTTATCGAAGGGTGCCTAGGCTCATGTCCGCCAAACCATGAAAAAAATCTATGATCGCCTTGCCCCATTGCCACAATAGGAAGTTGTGCCAGAGGAAACCACGCCAGCAGAAGAGGAAGGAGAAGAAGAAGAAGGAGAACAAGCTATGGAAGAACCCCAGGAGATGGAAAAAGGAGAAGGGTCTAGAGGTAACTTTAGCCCAATGGATCAAAGTTGAAAGTTCTTCCATCGAGATGAGCTCGTTGCCCCGTGAGCCACCAAGAATGTTGACAATTTTGTCACATTGCACAAGGGGTAGAAAAAAATCAAAACTTTGTACAATGTTTCTTTGTTGTAAAGTATTTCTTTATTGTTTGAAAATATTTGTAAGTTGCAACAATTTTGGCTTGCCCTTCCACCCCTTTGTACATAAAATTAAGAAGAAAGAACTTCGTCGCTGAACAAGCTAGGGAAAAAAGCTTTGTTGAAAGAAAGAAGAGAAGTATGAAAAGAGCTTCACACCCGAAACATTTCTAGCAGTTACTTCGGGTGAAAGTTTTGCGAAGCGGTGTTGCCAAAGAAAAACACAAGGAAGGCGACAAAAATAACTTTGGGCCTGAAGTTCTTCAAACAGCTACTTCGAGCAAAAACTTTGCGAAGCGACATTGCTGAAGAAGAACACAAGGAAAGCACAAAAGAGAGCTTCACACCTGAAGCATTTCCAGTAGTCACTTCGGGTGAAAGTTTTGCGAAGCGGCATTCAAACGAATAGCTTCGTCGAAGAAAAACCATGGTCCAAGTTTGCTAAGGTGGAAAACTACTTCAAGCCCAAAGCATTTCCAACAGTTACTTCGGGCCAGTTTTTTGCGAAGCGGCATTGCCGAAGAAAGAATGTAAGGAAGGCGTAAAAGAGCTTCGGACCCGAAGTCCCTCAAGCAGATGCTTCGGGCGAGAAACTTGCGAAGAAAAAATTGAAGGAGTACAAGCACTAGGAACCACTTCGCCAGAAAATTGTCGAAGCATTCACTTCGGGCCTCTCCAACCCCGAACCATTTCTCCTTCACCGAAATTTGTTGCAAAGCATCTGCTTTGGCTACCTTTCGTGCGAAGTACTTTCACCCAAAGTAGTAGCAGCCATGAAGAACGAAAACAATTTGCAAAGGCATGAAAACTACTTTAGGCCCGAAGCGACTCAAGCAGCTACTTCGGCCAGAATGCTTGCAAAGTGGAACTCAAAAGAAAAACGACATCTAAAAAGTACTTCACCAAAAAACTGCCGAAGCATCCACTTCGAGCTTTCCCATCAGCGAACCATTTCTACTTCTTCAAAATTTTTTGCGAAGCATCTTCTTCAGCTAGCTTTCATGCGAAGTATTTTCACCTGAAGTGGCAGTGGTTGTGAAAGATGAAACATTTTGAAGGAAAGAATGTGCTTCAGTCTAAACCCTCCTGAACTACAGTTTTGAAAGAAGATCACGGTGAAGCATTTTGGCGATTCATCAGCAAAGCAATTTTGACAATGAAGCGATGAAGAATGAAGAGCCCCATTTTGAGGAGAAAATCTGCTTCGGCACTCACCACCCCCAAAGCAGTTTTGCAAAGCTCCATTTTGTGAAGTACAAATCAAGGAGGAGTTATTGCTTCGGCTCAAATCCATTGTGAAACGAAGTTGCAAATGAAAATCTAGCAATGCGCTTTAGGGGCACGCACCCCAAGCCAGGTATTTTCTCGATGTGATCAAGTGCCTCATAAACGCATTTTTACTTGCCTGGTAAGCTCGCTACTCATTTTTAGCAATTGGAAACGAAGTATCAGTCCCTAAAGGAGAGCCCAAAAAGCATGGCGGCCACTCGAGCACCGCACCCAGAGGTCAAGGACACTCAGACGACTTATTAATGCATATTTCCATGGTTGACCCGGTCGTAGTTGCCAGTTTTGGTAATATATTTGAGAACTCAGTCACGAGAGCCGCAAGGAGCCGACTTCTCAGGTCTTGAGGGTGCACTCCTCCATTTTGTGTAATAATGACTCAGATGGTCAGGTCCTCTATAAAAACCCAGGCATTGTAATGTAAAAGGGGGGAAATTTCTGCTAAGAAAGTTGCTGTAACTTGAAGTCCCGTGATTAATACTAAAGAGCTTGGAGCTCAATTTCTCTCTTATATGCTACCTTCTATATTTATTTCTGCCATCTTTTCTTCATTTGCATACTGTAATTCTGAACTCTGGATTTAGGTGTGTGATTGAAGTAGAATTCTAAAATTTTCCCTAAGGATAGATAGGAGAGGGAAATGTTGTGTTAGTTTTCTTTTATGCTTCCTGTGGATATTGTTTCTATATATTCACTCTTTCTTCTTCGCCAAGACTCTGAACTCTGAATCTCGACATGAGGGTAAGGGTAATCCTGAAATTCTTCTAGAGAATACATAGGAGGATTAATATTACGTTCATTGTGTTTATTCTTGGTGTTCTTTGCTGTTATTCAAGCTATCGATCAACAATCGTGCTTTTGGTTCTTTCCCACCATTAAACTACTACGATTTCTTCCCTTACCCTTTTATTTATTTCCAGCAGCACCCTTACGCTGTTTATCTCTTTCCTGCACCCTTATCCTAAAACACCGAAGTAGTTTAGTATAGGAGCTGGCATTTCTTCAGAGATTGGCACGAGGGGCATATCTTCCCTTCGGCCTTTCAATGTTGGTCCAGGTCTAGGGCGCATCCAAATGCTTTCCTGGGCAGATTTGATGACCAAAAAGCACCATGTAGAATTTTGATGTTGAAAGAGGTATTGATATTAACTTGTTTGGCAAAAATATTTGGAGGCAACAAGGTCTACTATTTGAAAATTCTCTAGCATCATCATCGTTGGGATTGTGAACAACCCTTATGTTGCTTATATAAACAAGCCCACAATATCATGATATGTTATCCCCCTAATCCACAATACAACCTTGCATCATTATTGGTTTTGGATAACTTGATTTTAGGAAAGTTGGCTCTTATAACTATACATATGTGCCTTTAAATCAACATAACAATATATTTAACAAGAATACGTGTAAATAGGATGTACAAAAGGATTTATTATAATAAATATATGGGATATGAAAATACCTAAATCATACATAAGATGACTTGGATGACTTTAAATTTGTAAAAATGGGGTTTATTTAGTTCTAGTTAAAAACTATAATAATGGACTAACAAATAAAAATATTTCTAATAGTTGATACGCATATGAAATGAAAAATAAAGCAACTTAAAAATCATAATTTCAAAAATGGTTCATTTAATAGAATCATAATTTTTTTATTGTTCTATAAGAAATTCTTGGATTTAATATGACATGGTATTATTAAGATGACATTAATTTCAACACAATATTGAATATTTTAATGTTTAACCCAATGTGTGGAAAGTTTCTAATGTATCCACTCTAGATTTTGCTAACATCATAATTTCATCAATTTGATTTTGTAGCATTTTTAAATTTTATTATCTCATCACCTTGTGTAGGAAGAGTTTTTAGATAAAATAAATGACTAGCTCATTAATCTCATCAAGTGAAGTGAAGTTTGTTTTATAGGTTTAATGAAAAATTTTAAAAACTCTTAGTACAACTTGAAATATTCTACTCAATGTCTGATATAGATTTTTTTTTCCTAATTAAATGTATTTTATGAACAAGTGGATATCTTCAAGGTCTTATTACCTTGAATTCCTAGTAGTGTAATTTATGATTTACAATTTTCATTCCAATTGTATTATGAGCTTCAAATAGGAGGGTCACATTTTAATTAGGAAAATCAATTACAAGATCACGGAATGGTGTAGCAATGGATAACCATCATGAACATATTTTTGAATTCTATCTCTTTACATTGATCTTGATTGTTCAAAACTAATTTATGATGTTGTTTTGATTGGTCAACATGGTCAACATTTTTTACTTTTTTTAATAATTTAATAATATATCTATTAATAAATCTTGATAACATTGTAATATATCTATCAAAATAATTTGATGATGGTCTTTTAATTTCATTATTTTCCTCAAATGTATATAGAAAATCTTTCTTGATATTTTTATTTGAAGAATGAGCAACTCAATGATAAAATATTCATAGTAATTTACTTTATACTTATACTTGGGTAAAAGAAAAAAATCTACTAGTACATTACTTTGAGAATGATCAAAATTTGTATTAATGATGTCATTTCAAGGTGAATTATGAAGATTTTCCTACAAAAACAAATGGTTTAAGTCATAGTATAGGACACTAATACATTAGCCAAAGTATGGTCTAAGTCCATAATTGTTTTAGATCATAATGATGAAAATAATAGAGAATTTGGACAATAGACTAATTTATCTAAATTTATCAACTCCCATAAGATATGAGTTGATTAGGATTAAAGAGGCATCCACACATTGTTTTAAGCAACCTACAATGAAATCATTCTAGTAATTTGCTCCACAATTATGCTTAACTCATTAAAAAAGAATTATTGTTGGACATTTTGAGTCCTTTAGTCAAAGTTGTCATTGATGTCAAGGAATGAAGTCATCATTGATGTCAAGGAATATGTCAAGGAACAATGCAAAGGTTAAAGGCAAAAGGGCTTCATAATATTATTAATATTATGTGGAAGCATAAGTTGAAAGGTTTTTCATAAAAATCCAAGGAAGCTTATTGCAAAGCTAAAGGAAGGTTTAATATTTATTTCATAAAATATTTAAATTCAAATTGAATTTAAATTTTATAAATAAATATTATTTATACAAAGTTTTTCAATGAGAGATGGCCTTAATAAAACCAAAGGGTTTTAAAGAATTAATTTATAAAATTTAAATTCAAATGAATTTAAATAATTTATAAATTAATAAGTTTAAAGGAAAATAAAAAGCACCGATGTCTAAAAGTTAGAAGGTAATTCGAGCGTTGACATATATGCATGAGGAGGAAATCAATATATAAACCTATGCCTTATAGGCATTAACATTTATCCTTTTGCTCGATCGATTAATGCGTGCAATTGTGTTGAGATCTTGTGAGGAAAAAGAGAAGTGATTTTTGTGTTTTAGCACCAGTGAATAAGGTTTAAAGGGAATAGTGCCAAATTACCAAGCACCAACTGGGCAGCGTGGCCTAGTGGCAAGAGGACAATGGTTATAGGATTTGGGATCTAGGTGACCTACGTTCGAAACACGGTGGCAACATTTTTGGTGGTTGTGTTTATGTTGGAAGAACCAAAGGAAAGGTGCATGTTTTTTCTAGGCAAGGCAGGGAGCCTTTTGAAGCACATGGTGCTCTTTACTCTCCAAGAGAGCGCTAAACTCGTGAGGTGGTTGGAGCCATGGCTAGGGCGCTAGTTGAGGATGCACTGTGAGTTCGAATTCCTCCAAGGTAAAGGTAATAAATTTTGATTAATATTTTATGTTACCTAAAGTTTGACATGAGGTCTTAGGGAGTTAAAAGGGTTGCTTAAAAGTTTTTAATTTGATTATTATTTTTGATAAATTGGAGGAATAAGGAGTTAGCTTTATTTTTGAATAAAGTGTTTGTGTCACATTGATTTGTTGAATATTTAAAAGGATAAAAGGGACTTCTTGCATATAGTTATTTTGAGAAAGGATATTGCATTAATATTATTCTTGTCATTGAATATTATTTTCATTGGGAGATTATAAGGTGTATTTGGTGAATTATTTTTGTAAATGTTGATGAATGTTTTCTTAAATATGGAGTGATAAGGTGTATGTGTGTTTTGATATTTACATTGTATTTTTGAGGGAGTTTATCATCTTATAACTTATTTGAGCTTGGCAAGGAAGTGTTTTTGATTGTGGCAGATTTATGAGATTCCATCACCATCAAGAAAAAGGTATGGGCACATTCTTCCATAATTGAGTTGATTTATTGGTTTTATGGAAAATAAGTTTGGAGTGAAAAGGACTTGATTAGGGTTTCCTTATTGAGTGTGTTGAGTTAATGCTTCAAGGTTTTCTGGAATAAAGAGTTGTTAAAACCTTGTTTGATAAGCATTGTTGTTGAAGCCATTGGTTAATGAAGAACTTGAACTAGGGTTTGAAAAGAACATGAGTATCATTGTTATGTGATAGTTCTATAAGCATTATTGTTGAAGCCATTGGTTGAGCAAAGAACTTGAACTAGGGTTTGAAAAGAACATGAGTATCATTGTTATGTAAGAGTTGTTTTATAAGCATTGTTGAAAATATTTTGAGTGAAGGATCATATGCTTGGACTAGGGTTGGTAAGAAAGGCTTGTATCATTGAGATATTGGTTGAGTAGAGTTGGTTGAGCCTAGTCAAGTAGATGTGTGAAGTGATTGTTCAAGTTCCATAAAACAAACTATTTTATATTCTGAATTGATTTGAGAAAGTTATTGAGTATTGAGTTGAAGCATATTGAGTCTCTAATAATTCTTTGTATGTTTCTAAAAGATTTATTGAGCATCGAGGTGATTGTGAAGCATATTGAGTCTCTAACAATTCTTTGTATGTTTCCAAAATATTGATTGAATGATTAAGCATTGTGATAAGTATAGATCATATTGAGTCTCTAAAAATTCTCTTTATGTTTCTAAGAAATTTGGATAAGTTCTAGTGTGAACTTGTTGAGTAGATTTGAGGTAAGTATTGAGAAGACTTGTGGATAGATTTGAGTAAGCTTTTGTGGAAGCTTACAATACAGATTGAGAGCAGATTTGGATAAGTTCTTGAGAGGACTCATTGAGTATATTTGGATAAGTTCTAGAGAATATTATTGAACAGATTTGGATAAGTTCTAGAGAGGACTTATTGAGCAGATTGGACAAGTTCTAGAGAGGACATTTTGAACATATTGAACAAGTTCTAGAGAGGACTTGTAGATTGGTTGGTGTGATATTTTATGGAAGCTTACAAAGCAAATTTGAGAGAATTTTTTGAGAATACTTAAGAGCAGAGTTGATTGATTTGTTCAAAACTTGAGTTAAGGTTTGGAGCAGATCCAACAAAGTTGATTTGAGATTAAGTCAAGTCTTGAGTTAATGCTTGAGGACAGAGATCGAGGACAAATTTGTGCTAGACCGAAGGACTATGTTTAGTACATATTTGAGGATAAAGTTTGGTACATATTTGAGGACAGGTTTATGCCAAACCAAAGAACGATTGAAGATAAGATTTGTACTATACTGAAGGACTGTGTTTAGTACATATTTGAGACATAGTTGAGTGCAACCTTTGGAGGTGACAGAGTATAGAAGACAACAATCTCTAGTGGATAGAGATCCATTATCTAGGGCAGTGAGTACAGGTCTTTTGAGTGAGGATAAGAGTCTTCAATGGATAGAGATCCATTAGCTAGTGCAGTAGAGGTAGCAGTTCTTCTAGAAGGTCACGAACCAGAGCAGAGATTAGGAGATTAGTGTCTCCTATGGATAGAGATCCACAAACTTTATTTAGGGGATTGGTGTCTCCTTTGTATAGAGGTCCATAAACATTGTAATAGGTAAAGTATTCCCAAGATATTGATTGAGAAAATTTTAGTGAAATATTTTCTCTGTGGAGTAGCCCACATTGGGTGAACCATGTAAATTGTGGTGTCTCTATTGTGTGTGATTATTTGTGCATTGCTTTGAATACTGCTATTAAAATTGCTATCTTTACATTACATAATATTTATTGGGAAAAAAAAGTAAAAAGTGGTCTTATACTGTTCACCCCCCTCTCAGTATAAGCTTGTGTTCTTCAATTATTCATGCCCCAGATATGATGACAAAAATATATTTGGATATTTCAATTGTTAATATTCTTCAAGTAAAGATTAATGACAATGAAATAGAGTAGTAATATAGTCCTCTTAATCAATTTTTTTCATCTCATAATGTAGATGAAGCCATAAGTTGTCAAACTAAAAAATTAAGTGAAAAGAATATAGGAAGTATAAAATAAAATAAAAAGTCTCAACTAGGAACTAATGAAATTAATTTGCATAAAAATTGATGTAATTAAAATGCATATATAGTAAAAAGCATGCATGCATGATTTGGAAAAGCATGCATTCAATATAAAAAACATTCATACACTAAAACATAGAAGCTAAAAAGTTATTATTTGAATAAAGGGAGAATTGATACGAATTATTTAGGGTAGTCCTTATAAAGGCAAGGGGAAAACAATATATGTCTCTCTCTCTCTCTATCTCTATACACACACACACACACACACACACACACACACACACACACTAATATATATATATATATATATATATAAGATTTTCATCTATAACATGGAGCATACATATTTTTTAATAACACTAAATAATTGAAAATTTTGAATTCATACTCAAAATTTCTAGTTTCTATTGATGTGTAAGTTAGTTAATTTAGATGAAATAAAAGGTTCAAAATTTATAGCTAAAAATAATAATAAATATAAGTTATATAGAAGTATAAACTAACTCTCAAGCCTTCTTTGAATTTTGGATATTGTGTAAGACTTTAATACCCTATAAAATTACATTAATCTCTATTGAAATTTGAGATGTATCATACTTTATGATTCAAATCTAATAGATCTATATATTTTCATCTTTATTAGGTCAATAAAAATTCCATTTAATCCACACATCTCTTATTGCATGTGTCTGCTAACTAATTTGACTTACAATATGTGGATACTATAAAATATTGATGAGGGCTACTTATCATAAGTGAAACCAAGTGAAGTTTTACCTTGAAGACCATGACTAGGTTACACATGTCCACCAACATCCTATTTTGAAAGAACAAGAGAGATAAAATTGTACACTATATTACACTCACTTTATAATTATTTAAGAGAGCATATATGACCTAAATAATGTGAAAACTATATAGTATCTTCTATTTAGAAGACAAATAAACCAAAATTTAGACATAAAAATCAAAATTTTGAGTTTGGATGAGAACAAACCATACACCAAGGTAGATGCATGAGTGGAGAGGTTGCGACTTCAAAAAGCCTTGTGAATTGCCTAAAATTATTGAAATAAATATTATACTAAAGTTGAATTAGTATATCCTGATTGTCATAAATGACCATGAATAACAATAAGAGAGAGAATTCCAATAAAATAAATGTGCCCACAATAAGGTGAATAAGAGAGTTGAATATTAAGGTAGAATACATACTAAGGATATCTAAAAATATATGGCAATAATAAAACAAGCAACTTGTACCATAGGGACAAAGATATGTTGGTGCAATGGACAACTCCAAGAATCGACTTGTGATTCTTGAAAGTTATGTTTCATAGTTGTCCAATAGTAAATAGAGAATGACATAGTACTTTATCACACATGAATACAACTTTATTTGTAGATGATGCAAAAAATAAAATATAGAATATAAGGCAGGAATAACTAGATGATTTTACTTCCTATACATGTTGGTTGTCAAAATTCACAATATTTTCTAGAAACAAATAGAAGTAAACCATACACTCAAATATTATATGGAAAGCATAAAAGGATAAAAGAAAGAAAAAAGAGACAGATATTTGGGGGTACCCGTAGGCACCATAAATAATCATCACATTATCCATAGATAAGATTTAGAATACTTTGATAATTTAATGAGTGGCGGGTATTTATATCAATACCAAATCCTAAAATACATAAATAAATTTAACCCTAAGACAACATAACAAGAAAATATTAAGGGTAATCACAATTTTATATATAGGGTTTAACCATAACAAGGTTTACTATGGCCCATAGGGATTACATAATAAAATATTATAATAAATATTAATACATTGTACAATGAAATTTCATTAGGACTTGTAGGTAAACATTTTGACCATATTTGCATAGAAAAAGGAAGTGTCTTTTGGACCCCTAAAATTGACTAAGTGTGCTAAATACTAAAGACTTGCATGAGACTTGGATGCTCAAAATTGGGATTACGTCAACAATGATGTCAACATGAAGCTCCTTCCACACAAAAATATGTAAAAACAAGTACTTAGGCCATGATGCTTAAAATTGAACTCACTTTGGGCTTTATGTCAGCAATCCTAAGTTGGAACTTAGGATCATACCAAAGAGGCAAAAAATGAGCAAAGCACAATGCACAAAATTGAGCCGCTTAAAATGATGACATCGGTCAAAGAGAAAAGGAGCCCAAAATAATACAATTCAAACTATGAAGACCAAGTGCACAAAGATACGATGCATAAAATTGGCTATCTTCAATGATGACGTAATCATACTCAAAATAAATCATGGGATTGTGTAAAGAAGAATAAGATTCAAAAAACGAGGATGTGAGAAAACAAAGAAAAAGTGCTCAAAGTCAGGCAACTCAAGCTGATGATGTCACCACCTCTATGCTAGAGCTTGGGATTATGCAAATAAAGAAAACAATATAGAAAAGGAAGCAAAAAAAAACCATAACATGTCAAAGGATGATGTCATCAAACCAAAGTCACAGTTTTGTTCTAGAGTATCTCTATAGACAAGATAAAGAGTTTGATTTTGTTTAAGAACTCAAGAAATGTCACTCTCAAACCTATAACTTCCATGGTGCCTACCAGCTAGTTCTAGCTAATGATATTAGAGCATGAAAATAATAGCTTCAAAAAATTAGTTGTAATCATGAAACTTAAAAAAATATAGTTGCAGATCAATGAACCAAGATTGGCATAAATTCAAATTTATGTGCAAGATGAAACCTAGAGTGGCCACCTCAACATTTTGGCTTCTTACCAAACTATTTTTCTTAACAACCTTACAATTGTAAATTTCCCATTGTAAAATTTAAATTATAGACTATAGATAGGTTGAGAGATCTCAATACAAGGGTCAACTTTATAGTATTTGTCTAGTATTGCTTTCTAATATTGTTGCTAATCAATGAAATGATAGTTGTTTGGCATCCATTATTTTTCTATTACAAGTTTATTATGTACTCCTTGCTTGAAGTCATGTTTGTTACACTTAATTGTTAGTCTATTGTATTAAAATGAATTCTAATGTTTGGATCGCCTATTGGATTACTAACAATTTAAGTCCTTGGAATGATTAAAGCATTTTTTTAAGTTGAATGAATCTGTAATTGAATTTGATAATGACTAGTCTATTAAGTATCATGTAATTGGTTTGGTAGCATATTATCTAGTGAGATCCAATGTTGTTACACTATATCCCATCCACTTTTCAATATCTTTCTCTAACCCTTACTCCTTTCTAACCCTTTTTATTTTAAAATATAATCATTTCAAGGAGCCAACCTTATCTAGAGGTTGAAATAGAGAGCAATATTATTTCATCTATTTTTATGCTTTGGCTAAAATCTAAGGTGGAACACCTATAGGCAATTATGGAAGATTTTGGTCCAATAATATAGTAGTTTCTAGCATGCTCGGTGGGATGAATTAGATTGTTTTATCTCATTTTCTTGGAGAGCTCAAGATGTGGTGAATAATCTTGAACTCATTTGCAAATAATGTATGTTCATCTAATTACTTCCCTTAAAATATAGAATTCAAAATTGTATTGTAATAAGACCATCAATTTTATTTGTTGAAATTTCATAATCTGTGCATTTTTATCTCATATTTATATGATTACAATATTTACAATGAAGAAATTAGAGAATCCACCACAATTATTAGAGCTACCCACTCATTGAATTAATATTCCACTCCTTGAGTCTTGTCCTAAAATCATATATTATTTGTTTACTATTTTTTTGAACCATTAAGGACACCTAGTCCTAAAACCATGGCTCATAATCAACAATAAATTCCTTCAATTTTTCTTGATTGGAACACCATTGGACCACTAGGTCTAGTGAACATAAATGATATTCACAAGCAGCACTCAAAGCCCTTCACACTTATGATGGTACAAGAAAAACCACCTATGAACACTACCAAGATTTAGTGCCATTAACAACAATCCACAATATGAGAGATAAAGATATTACGGTCAAACTCCTTACCATGTCCTTTAGGGGGAAGATACTTAACTAGTATCAAACCCTAGAATATTCAAGTATGCATACATGGTATGACCTAGCTAGGCCCTTTAGTAGACCCCTTCTCTTTGGTCACCCAATTCACAATCATACAACAACATCCTCAAGAACTTATCACTGATTTCAATCTCAGATTCAGTAGAACCTGGAAGAGAATTCCATAGAATATTAAAACCCCAAGTACATATATATATATATATATATATATATATATATATATATATATATATATATATATATTACATTAGAGCATTAGGTCCCGACTTAGTATTGCAAACACAATAGTCCAATGTAATCACTTTTTCCTAGGTTTATCAAGCCACAATTACCACTAAAAATACTTTGATTTTTGTAGGGAGGTTATCTCCTAGAGTTGTAATGCCATATTTTCCAAAAATAGCCCAATATTCTCAAAAAAATAAATCACCAACAACTCCTATCATAATTCCATATTTTCCTTCAATTGCTCCCATTCTTGAGCCCAAAACATTACTTCTAGTGACCACTTTGTCAGCATTGCTAGTGCTTGAGCCTAAAGAATCATTGATAATGTTAGAAGTGTTGTCTATACTAAAGATGCTAAATAATAAAGTGATATCAATTGATAAGATATAAGTAGAGATATTCTAGCCCATAAGATTCTTTTATATAATTAGAGATCAAAAAGCTTCTAGTAGTAATACAAAAAAAATTAACAATAGTTATCAAGATCAAGAATCATCAACTTAAAAACCTGAAAGTTATCCCTAGTGTATAGTATGTAGAGAACCTAACAATGTAGATACTTATCTTATGTATTATCATCATACATAATTGTCTCCTAAAAATGTTGAAAGAGCTAGAAAGATCAAGTCAATATATTGTGGGAACCAAAGCAGATAATGATTAATCAAGATCCAACAACATCCTCAAGAACTTATCACTGATTTCAATCTTAGATTTAGTAGAACCTGGAAGAGAATTCTATAGAATATTAAAACCCCAAGTACAATATATATATATATATATATATATATGTACTTGGGGTTTTAATATTCTATGGAATTCTCTTCCGAGTTCTACTAAATCTAATGTAATATATATATATATATATATATATATTACATTAGAGCATTAGGTCCTGAATTAGTATTGCAAACACAATAGTCCAATGTAATCACTTTTCTCTAGATTTATCAACCCGCAATCACCACTAAAAATACTTTGATTTCTGTAGGGAGGTTATCTCCTAGAGTTGTAATGCCATATTTTCCAAAAATAGCCCAATATTCTCAAAAAAATAAATCACCAACAACTCCTATCATAATTCCATATTTTCCTTCAATTGCTCCCATTCTTGAGACCAAAACATTACTTCTAGTGACCACTTTGTCAACATTGCTAGCGCTTGAGCCTAAAGAATCATCGATAATGTCAGAAGTGTTGTCTACACTAAAGATGCTAAATAATAAAGTGATATCAATTGATAAGATATAAGTAGAGATATTCTAGCCCATAAGATTCTTTTATATAATTAGAGATCAAAAAGCTTCTAGTAGTAATACAAAAAAAATTAACAATAGTTATCAAGATCAAGAATCATCAACTTAAAAACCTGAAAGTTATCCCTAGTGTATAGTATGTAGAGAACCTAACAATGTAGATACTTATCTTATGTATTATCATCATACATAATTGTCTCCTAAAAATGTTGAAAGAGCTAGAAAGATCAAGTCAATATATTGTGGGAACCAAAGCAGATCATGATTACTCAAGATCCTTTGGATGAAGAATACATATCCATGTTGACCAAATCTAGAAAAAATCCAATTCAGATAGATCCTTAAAATTTAGAACCATTTTTAATCCCAACTCAATCTCAAAATCCTAAAGAGTGAGCTCTACATGGTACGAGAAAGCCCTAGTTCAACAAGAGCCATAGAAAGTTCTATCCATGTCAAAGCCACAAAAAGAACAGTCCAACTCAAAGAAAATAGAAAAATCTAAAGTCTTGCCTGAGATAAAGGAACAAGCATGTGATAAACTATATTCTCTTTGATAATACAAAGATAAAGAATAGAAGCTACTCAATAATATAGAAGAAGGTTCAATAAACCAAAAATAAAAAATAAAAATAAACTAGTAGAAGCATCCAACTTCAACATAGTAGAAGAGCTAAAAAAGATCCTTCTAAAGCAAGTATATATGATGCATTGATTATTCTTGGATATTTAGACTTACTGAGAGCTTCATTGAAGAAAATAACTCTAAGAGATCAACCAAGCTCATAGTACAAACTTGCTCAAGATTCAATAACTCCTAGAGCCTTGAAGTATAGGGCACCCTATTTTTACATATCATTGAGAATGGAAGGGTGGGTCCTTCATAATTGTATGATTTATTTTGGAGTTGAAACTACTATAATTCCCAAAGCAGTATGTGAAATTATGGGTATAAAATATACCCGTTCATGTCCTAAAGCTCTTTAATTATAGGGCATCCTTATGAAAATAGTGGGGGTAATCAAAGATGTTTCTATGACACTTCATAGAGCATCAGATATCACTATAATACAAGATATAGTAGTGGTTGATTTAGAACCATACTTTGATCTCTATCTTTCTTGAGAGTTCACAATAAAATTGGGAGGCTACATGTACTTGGATTATTCTCATATTATAGTTCCACATAAAATTAAAAAGATCAAAATCATTTTAGAGAAACCTACCACTTATCATATTTCAGAAAATTAAAGAAGATGAATATATTAGTACAATATTTGAAGAAGAAGATTCTTTAGAAGATATTCTAGAAGAGTTGTAGATAGTGGATGAATTATTTTCAAAGAATTACAATACCTTAGTTGAGATTGGGATTGGTATATACTGCATCTTAGGCTTAGAACAAAAGAAGGTTCTAGTAGTTACAAATCAATAATTGTAAAATTTAAAACTTTGGAAGCTTTATTTTGATTGGTCTAGATGCAAAAATGGAGTTGGAGCTATGGTTGCACTAGTATCTCCTTCAGAAGGAATCAAGAGTTTCTCGTATAGATTAACATGGAGTTGCACCAATAATGTTTTTGAGTATGGGGTCTTGTACCTTAGATTGATGCAAGTAGAAAATATGTGCATTAAATTGCTTATAATCGATGGTTACTCTAAGATTATAGTCAATCAAGTAACAAATAAATATAATAGTAGACAACATTATATGAAAGCATACTGAAATAGGATACGGGATTTGATGGAAAGCTTTGAAGCTTTGAATATAAAAGCTATTCCATGGGAACATAATGAGTTGGCTTATGTGCTTGCTACTCAAGGAGCTAATTATATGCTTGTTGTAGAATATTGTCCAATAAATAAAAATAGGGTAAAACTGGTCTTCAGACCAACAATCACAAATAAATAAATATTCTAGCAAGTATTCAAATATGACCATCAAATCATTGATTTCTTGATAAGGAAGGTAATCCACTCATCTAAAAAAGAGGATATATCCTAATAAGTCAAACATAAGGATATTATTAGGTTGAAATATAATATTATCCCAAAGGGATGATTACTCTAGAGACCTTGTTTGATAATAACGACAAAAAATTAGGTTAAAGGATTAAAATAGAAGAATGAACCTATAGAGAAATTAAAATTGTGTCAATCAAGAGTCTAAATATTAGAGTTTATTGTACTATAGAATAAGTGGATCAATCCAAATCACTATGTATGCATTATCAAGATATAATAACCTAGAGCTATGATGATCTTTGAGTTTACAACAAAGAAGTAATTCATCACACCATTGGGCTAGCACCTGAAGCTAAGCCATTCACATAGAAATAGAAGATAATTAATCCTAAGATAGAAGTGACCATGAAACAAGAGCTTCTCAAACTGTTGTAAAATAATATATCCAATCAAGCATTCCACAAGGGTTTCCCTTCTGGTGTCGATTAGAAAAAAGAATAGAGATATTCACTTTTGTGTTGATTTCCAAAATTTGAATAAAACATCATTAAAGGACCACTACTCCCTTCCTCAAATTGATCATACCTTGCAAATGCTGGCAAGGGCAAAGATTTTTTCTCTCTTAGATGGATTTTTAGGGTATAACCAAATATGGGTGAAGGATGAAGACCATCACAAGAAATATTTACTACCAAGCGAGGAACCTTTACATATCAAAGAATACCTTTTAGGTTATCAAATGCTAGTGCAAGTTTTTAATATGCCATGGATTTTGCTTTTGGATACTTGGTCAATAAGATAATTCTCATCTAGTTGGATGACATGACAATCTTCTCCCATGACAAGCAACTACACTTAAGGCACCTAGAAAAGTTTTACAAAAGTGCCATGAATTTAGGATATCATTAAATATAAATAAATCCCTCTTTGCTATTCATGAAGGTATAATTTTAGGCCATGTAGTCTCAAAGCAAGGAATTACCATCAAAGCAAGGAATTACCATCAATCTAGAAAGGTTTTAGGCTATCTTATCTCTCCCCCTCCCCTTAAGCAAGAAGGCTCTACAATAATTTTTTGGATAGATCAATTTTTTCCAAAAATTCATGTCATATTTTGCACAGATTGTTAAACCTATAATAGAGCTCTTGAAGAAGGACATAATATTTGAATGGACTCCAAAAATAAGGAAGGCATTTGAAAAAGTTAAGCAAGCTATTACAAAGGCCTCAGTTTTGATCAATCAATATTTTAGCAGAGATTTTATTTTGTATGCCTATGGATTAGCTATGTTGTAGTTTTAACTCAAAAACATGATAAAAATGATGAACATCCAATATTCGTTTTAAGTCAGACATTCCATGACTATTAAAAAAATTATAATTTTATAAAAAAATAAGTGCTTGTTGTCATGACCATACTTTATGTTCTACACTCAGATGTCCAAAACTTCATTCTATAGGAATAAATAGGTGATAAGATAGCTGGATGGATCACAAAAATTTAAGAATATGACATTGAGATACACCCTTAAGGGGTAGGGTATTATACCAAAAATTAGCCCTTATAGCAGATCAAGGGTACAATATGTGCATAAAATATGATACTAAGATAAATCCTAGGATCGAACAACATTTAAATAAGCTTGATTGGGTAGATGAATTAATAAAGTATTTCAAAATAGGAAGATGTATTGAAGGTTTAAATGCTTCACAAAGATGGAGATATAGGCTACAAGCTCTAAAATATATTTTGCTACTACAAGGTCTATATAGGAAGAACTTTGACAAAGTTATTTTGTGTTGTATGAAAAAAAAGAAAAGGTGTTGATTGAATTTCATTCAATATTGTCTATAGGACATTATTCGAGTTAGACCACTACCACAAAAATCCTCAAAGTAGGATATTATTGGCCTATAATTTTTGTAGACTCATTCAAAGTGGCTTGATCTTATAAAAATGCCAATGGTTCATTGGAAGAAATGTAATGTTTCACTTCTGTTACATCCAATTGTAACCAAGGAACCATTTCAATAGTGGGGGTTAGAAATAATTGGATTCAGAAACCCAAATTAATCTATAGGCTACAAATATATTTTAACAAAGATCAATTATTTCACTTGATAGACCAAAGCAGTGGCCACAAAGACAACCAATCCAAACACAATGATCGAGTTTTTCAAAAAGTTAAGAACAAGATTTGACATACTAGATACATTGGTAAGCGATAATGGTTTTGCCTTTATAGGAGAAAGATCTAGCAATTTTTCTAGAAAATATGACATTTATTTGAAGATGTCATCCAATTATTAGCCATAAGAGAATGGGTGGGCTGAATCAACTAATAAAAACCTTTTAAAAATCATTAAAAGGACTATTGGAGAAAATAAGAGTTAGAACTTGCTGCTAGATCAAGAATTATGGGTAAGAATTCATTAATTGCTTCCCCTCATTCACTGGTTTATGACAAAGAAGTTTTTCTCCCATTGCATATCGAGATGCCAACTATGAAGCTAATAACTAAAGCAGAACTTCCTAACATGAAAGTGATAGAGGAACGAATACACAGAAAAGACAACAGGGAAGAATGAGATACAAACTAATAGAAAAGACTAAAATGGAAGAAAATATAGAAATGATAATGTAGTCTAACTAAATTAAAAGTAGTCTAAAGACAAAAAAAATATTATTGATGCAATAAATATGTAAAAATAATTATGCAAATGCAACTAACATAATGTGAAATTCTCTAAATGCTAGAAAATACAAATAGCAATATGCCTAAAAATGTCTAATTAAACTATAACAAACACACAAGAATGCACAAAAGATAATTTTAAAGTGTATTTTATAATAAATATGGATGCAAGTAAATAAGATAAAACCCTATCTAAAGGTGCAACATAAATATTAAATATTATCCTATATTAAATATGAATGCACGAAAATAAAGTTAAAACCCTATCTAAAACAGAAATGACTAAACTAACATAAATATTAAAGTAAACTACACTAAATATCAATGCAGGGAAATAAAATGAAAATTTATCTAAAACAAAAATGATTAAAAAAACACAAGTATTAATGCAACAAAAATATTAAAGCGAACTATATTAAAAATGAACGTATAAAAAAATGAAATGAAAACCTTATATAAAATAGAAATGACTAAATTAATAGAAATATTAATGCAATAGAATTATTAAAGTGAATATATTAAATATGAATGTAGCAAAAATAAAGTGAAAATCCTATCTAAAATAGAAATTACTAAATTAATAGAATAATGATACAATAGAAATACAAAAGTGAACTACACTATAACAAAGATGAAAGGTAGAAAGAAAGGGTTGAAGACAAACCCAAGAGGTAAGCCTCTCTCCCATTTTGTGCTGATGGAGTTGAAGAATGTTCTTGGTACATAATCCACCATCACTTGCTTTCCACTTGCAATTAGCTCACAATTACACAAGAGAAAGTTGAAGAAGAACAAGTCAGAAATCTTGTGAATGGAAGAGAGAGAACCTGAAAATTAGAACAGGAGATCACAATAGAAAATTAGGTTTTGGAATATGAGAGTAAATAAAATATGGGGCTATAAGATAATCTAAGCCTTATATTTATAGAAGGTTTGGGGGCAAGATAGGAAAAATGAAAATTTAAAAATTAGGTTATAGGGCTAAGGTGACCACTAGGGTTTTGGGACCCTAAACTGACCTAGAAATTTCAAAAATCATGCAATCATAACAAACAGAACCATGTGAAGTTTTTATACATTTTGAGGGACCTAACGATGTTAAAATATAGGTAAACCTATATTCATCAAAAATTCATTTTTGAGCATGATCCAACAAAAGTGGTTTTGGGAAGAATGGAGAAGATTTGATAGGGAAAATTTTGGCTCAAAGATGATCTTACTTTTTGAAGCAATCAATGCTAAATTTTAGGTTTTTAAAAGGTAAATTTAGCTTGGTTGGTTAGAGGGTTGATACATGAGGGTGAGTTGTTAAAAATAAGGAAAATTGGATCAATTTTTAATGTCTACATTTTACCCCATTTTTTATGTATTCATTGTGCAATGAATGCATCAAAAATAGTTGTGCACCAATTTTGATGGTGGGGAGCTTTTGGCTGCTTGAAAATCCAATGTAGAGGGGATGGTGTGAGGAATGATTGCTCATGCATAAATTGTATGCATGTATACCCCCAACCTAGGGTTCCCCCTCAATTTTTGGAAGGGAAACCCAATTGAACCGATGAAACTCAATTAGGTTGGGGTTGAGGAGAAAGAGGAAGGAAGAAAAACTTGATGAAGATTGAGAAGTATTAGATATGATTAGATTGACCAAGGATCAATGAAGGAAATATGAAATAATAAGGATATATGAGAGAAATAATTGAAATTATTGATACCCCAGTTATGGATTGATGAATAGATTGATAGATGTGATATGATAAGAGTGATGGAAGAAAAGAGAAATAAAAAGATGGAAGAGAGGGAAGAATAATAGAAGAAGAAGGATAAAGTCACCAAAAGGTCAAAGAAATCAAAGAGGGGCTTAGATTGTGCCATTTGTATCATCATAGATCAAAATATACTAGTGTGATCAAACAAACATAATATTAGCAAAAGAAGAGTGAACAAATATGGAGTGATGCCCTATAAGTATGTGTACTCATAAATGGATGAATATGGAGTGATACTTGGTATGGGTGTGATGATCATGAGTAGCCATGAATCTATATTTTAAGGGTTCAATGCTCACTGATGAGAACAAGTAGATGGAGCAATACCTATTATGGGTGTGTGCTCGCTAGTGGCTAAAGGTGGAGTAAAATCCATGAAGGATGTGTGCTTGCAAATGGTATATGATGGAGCAATTATCACTGGTGGTCATGAAGCTATCCAGTAGGGGTGTAGTGTTTTTTGATAGCCAAAAGGAGTGTGACTCAATAGGGGTGTAGTGATTATAGATGCTCAAAAGGAGTTTTACTCAATAGGGGTGTGGTGTTCAAAAAATAATAAGTGATGGAGCAAAGCAAAGAAATAGTGTGTGTGTGCATGTGATAGATAGAAGTAAGATAGATGAGAGAAGAATAAAGTAGTTAAAAGTAGTGTGTGTGTATCCTTGTTGAAATTTTAATAGCTAAGAGATGTGCATAGAATAGTCAATGGTCGTATGAACACCATAAATGATATTCATGTGGTATCTATCCTATCCTATGAGGATCCCTTAACAATCAAAATATCAATAAGAAAAAGTGTGATAAAAAATAAGATGTGTAGATAGAATGAGAAGAATAATAAGAAGAATAATTGTAGATTCTTTGTCTTGGAGAAAAAGGGAGAAATGATTTAAAATTTTAAAGGACAAAAGATATACAAGAGATGAAAAATATATCCCTTGACTTGGAAAAAATTTAATGGTTGTTGATATTAAATGAGATGGAAAAAAAAAATTGTGCCAGTGGATGATTTAGATCAATACTTTATGGATATTTTCTAATGCATGTTCAAATGTGTCTCCATAAATAGTAAAATCATCCATGTATACTTCAACACAATCATGGTTTAGATCAGTAAAAATGGATATAACAACTCTTTGAAATGTAGCTAGAGCATTGCAAAGTCCAAAAGGTAAAATAGAGTAAGCATATGTACCCCAAGGACATGTGAATGTTGTTTTATCTTGATTTTCTTTAGCTACATTAATCTAGTTATAACCACTAAACCCATATAGAAAAACATAAGTATTATTTTCTAGATAGAATTTTTAAGACCTGATCTATGAATAGAAGAGGAAAATAATCATTTTTGGTGACTTTGCTTAATTATCAATAGTCAATGTAGATTCACAACTTGCCATTTTTGGACAGTAACCAATGAAGAAACCCATTGGCTATCTGATATGGGGTAAATAAATTTAACATTTGATAGTTTTTGGATTTCTTCATTAACTTCTTTTGAGGATGGATTTATCCTTCATTGTGGTTGTCTTATGGGATCACACTCTTCTTTACTAAAAATTGCTATGGGTGCATATGGAGGGATGTATTCCCTTCATGTCGTTATAATCCCATGTGAAATGCATTGTATAGAGTAGTTAAGATATCCATTACTATTTTTGTTGAAGTGGCTCTACTTCACTATTGATATTAAGGGTCTTTCTAGGGTACACTTCAACTTGTTTGTAAGCCAAGTTGTTGGTATCAATTCCACAAATGTCATTGATTAAATAGTTGTGGACATTTGTGTGGCAGTAGTTGGTGAAAAATAATAGAATTCTATGAATTTTTGGAATCATGGGAAATGATGGATTCCAAAGGATAAATTTACCCTACATAAGGATTCCATAGGTAAGAAACTTGTCATTGATCTTCACGTTGTAAGTACAACATATGTGGACTAACTGCAAGAATTTTGAGCACAAACTAAAGAAGAACCTATATCTTCATCTGTGATGAATGTATCACAAAATTCTTCTTTAGTATTGTGTTCATAGGCACTAAGCATGGCCAAAGATTGGATGATTTCTCCATCTTTTGGTTCATCAATCCATAAATGCTTATCATATGATTCAAAAGGTTCGATAGGTGGGTAAAACCTAAGTTTATTAGTACTCATACCATTAGAGATGGTCATGTTTCCTGACCTACAACTGATAAAAGCATCTACAATGGCTAACCAAGGTCTACCAAGTATCAAAGGATGTCCTCCTAACTTGGTTTTAGTTTGTAGGACTACAAAATATATGGGATATTCCCATGATGTTACATTGACCAAAATATTGTCAAGCACTCCCTCTAGTTGTATAGTAGACCGATCAACCAACTATAGAACAATAGGTGTGGGATGTATATTTTGTAAGCCTAGTCTATCCATTGTTTCCTTGGTCATTATATTTATGGTAGCTCCTTAGTAAATTTAAATATTTTGCAATTTTGTTTGTACTATATTTACACTTAATGTTGGAATTCCAAGATCCCCATATTTTGGAAGAATCATTTTTCAAGCATGAGGTCAAAACGTTTTCCTAAGACTTGAATGGTCTTGGGGACTTTTATTTTTTGTCTAGGTGTTTGATGCAAAGTTCTCTAATTTTTGGTATAGATGAGAACTTATTTAAGACCTTGTAACAAAGGTATCTTAACATTAATATTTCTAAGGTCTTCTACTAAATCAAACTCATGTTTAGGAACCTCTTTTCTTAAAGTCAATATGTGAGGAAATGGAGGCTTAATTGCAGGTTTAGATTTAGTATCCTAATTTTATTTAGAAATAATAGGTCTTTCTTCAGTAAGAATAGGTCTTTCTTCTCATGAAGAAGACTATGTTTTTGTTACTAAAAATGGTTCCCTAATGACTAGAATTTTGGAAAATATAGGGGGTTCATTAGTGAGTTATTATATAATGATAGGATCAAGCAATATTTTTTCTAACCATAACTAGATGTCACTATAGGATAGCACGTCAATAGAGTATGTTCCTTCAGCCTCATAGACCAGTATTTGTGTTGGTTGATTATTTAGAGTGGGTATTATTTGGCTAGAAGATGTGGTTGTTTTGGTGGTTGAGGATTGTTAAGAGGGGTAGGAAAAATATGTTGTTGTAATTGAGGAGCCTATTGATTCGTAGTCGTTATACACATCATTAATTCTCAATGAATTTGTCAATCCAGGGCAATGTACAAGGCTATCTATGAAAGAAGGGGTAAACAGGGTTATAACTTAGGTCAATCTAAAGCAACAGGTCTTATTGGTGAAACCGATTGTGTGGGGGGTTTTAGGACATTCCTATCTCTAAATTGCATAAATTAAACCTTAATATAATTGCAAAAATGGAAACTAATCATTAACTATAGAAATGAAATCCTGATTTATAATTGCAGAATGAGACCTAATTATGTTGCAGAAATAACAGTTGCAAAATTAAAAGTCTGATTATAATTACAGAAAGGAAATCTATTTACTTTTACAGCAATGGAAACCTAATTATAGCATGGAAATAAAACCATGTCAAGGCTCTGTAACAGAAGGTTGTCAATCTTCTGTGCAGGGGTTGACAGCAAAACATAGAATGCAGGAAATTACAAAAAAAATAGCAAATTCTGGAAATGATAGTCTGCAATAAATTGAAAGCTTTGCTGAAAGTAAATATTACAACCAAACCATTAATCACAAGATTAATCTAAACATAAAATAAGCTAAGATTACAAATATTGTCAACTGTTTACAAGCAAATGAAATGACAAGTTCTACAACTCATTCTGCTACAACAAAATCAGAATAAAAACCTGTTATTAGTCCTCATCCTAGGTTTGGAAGTGGCCAAACTCTTTGTCCAAAAGAAGGTATGAGTCTCTCTCTCTCTAGTTCTTACTCACACTCATTTACAAGCAATATGAAATAGAACTGGTGCACTTTATTGATTCAAGAACATGATTACAATAATTCTGCTGAAAACCTGTTACAGGACTGTAACAGTTACTTTTATGCCTATTTTCTCCTATATTTCTCTACTTTTTTCTTTCTCTATCCCCTTTTACTAGCTCAACCTAAACGGGAGCCATATTTATAGATGTCCTAAGATCTACTTACAAAATAAGAATATCTCAAAAGATCTAATCCTATTATGCTACAACAATTTCTGGGTTTATCCTAGAAGAAGATCAAACTTGATATTTCTATAAATGGTGGCTTTGGTCGGAAAGGACGGCAAAGTCAGGTGGAAGATATTTTCCCTTACCCTTTTCAATCTGTATTTCCCTTTTTCCATCTTCATAAATCGGTCAACAATTCAAAAAGCACATTCTATTTTCATTCCGAAGATAAGTGGCTCATTCTAAAGAGACTGTAATTCTCATTTCGAAGATCCGCTCATTTCGAAGACACTATGTTTTCTCATTTCGAAGATATTTGTTCATTCTAAAGAGACTTTGGAATGAACAAATGTGTGCTTTTCAAATGATTTCTTCTGCATCTCTCAGGTGGGTTATCTCCTAGGATCAGATTCCAATGGTCTTCATCTCTTTCCATAGGTGAATGCCATGCCTTGCCATTTATTGACAACTAGCTGGAATTTACATGGGAAAAACCAATTTTTGCTGCACAGTAATAGTTTTCTTGCAGTGTTGCCAGATTTAGGTAAAATAAATGCTTGAGACATATCAAAACATGATTAGTGAAATGTTGCTATCAACCTAAGCATATCTCATTTAGCAAGTCATAGCAAAATAACATAAAACTATGCAAAAAGCTATAAAAATCAGAATATAGTATTTCAAATACATTGATCATGCAAAATAGTTAATACACAGCATATCGAATCAACTTAACTAGCATATCAGATAAAAAATAAGAGTTTATAGGCAATTTCAGTGTTCAAAACATGTTATAATTGAGGCATTTCCAGGCCTCATCATTTTCCCCCCAACTTATATTAATGCATGTCCTCATGCATTCTGTTGGGCTATGGAATCACATATGTCCATGTTCAAATTCCAGGATCTATAGAACAATTTCTTGCCTATATAATATCCCCTGTTCTCCTGAAGGTTTCTGAGCCAATCTTCAAACTGTTCATTAGGTTGGGCATCTTTCTCAAAGTAGAATGGAACTGGAGTAATGATGGTTGGAGGCCTAAATCTAAGACCTATCTAGTTATGTTGCATGATTTCAATCAACTGAATTACATCTTCTGCCCTTCTTTTGGACCATTCTAAGTTGATGGGGGAGATCGGTTCTCTTTTTTGTAAAGACATGGAAAGTTCAGCCCATCTGTTTTTGCAGACTGATAATGCTGGCACAAAATTGTTATTATAGAAATTTTTGAATTCGGTCACATGGTCCCTTAAGTTGTTCAAGTACATCATCCCTATTCATCATTGTGAAGTGTTATCTAGTGATTATTGGGTGATTTGGCTGAATTGCTCTTACTAACAATTCAGCCCTTGTTTTAATTTCTTTATTCTGCCTTTTCTCCTGATCCCAATAAAACTGATTCTGTAAAGTGGACATGAATGCCCTTAATTGAACATCTCTAATGTAGATTTGAGGGTGAAATTCTACTTCTTCTAGAATAAAGAAGCTGTGTAAAAATAGTTCACATAGGAGATTTTTCTGCTCTATAGGGCTGTCAAAATATGCTTCCAAGAAATCTGTAATTATGTCCAATTTATATGGGATGCCTGAGCTAATCCTCATGACCTGCCATCTGAGGTATTTTTCCTTCAAAATAAGACTGCAAAATTTGGCTGGTCATCTGAATTGGACTAAAAATTCAGCAATTTGACATAAATCAGACACTTTTTCTTTTAATGTCTAGATTTATGTTTCCTTTGCCTCTAGCTGTTTTCTTTCCAATTTGAATTTTTTAGTCTTAGTGGCAAGCTTCTCATATCTAATCACCCAACTGGCTATGTCTACATTGTATTGTTCTAGAGACATGGTATTAGGTGGTCTGACTATAGGTGGAACCCTAGGTAACAGATCTACCTGAACTCCTTTTTCTACCACTTCTACTGGTTGATCATCTGTCAATAATTCTACCTATACCCCCTTATCTGCTATTTCTATTGGGTTGTCATCAGATAGTAATTCCACTTGTACCCCCTTATCTGTTGTTTCTACTGAAGGTGTAACAGTTTGAAATACAGGGATCTCAATAGGAGTACTTACTTGAACATGTTTCATGCTGCTTCTTGGACTATTTTTGTGTTGGTGACTCATCTCCAATATCTTCTACTATGCTTTTTGCCAATATTAAAGCATCTTCAAAATGAGAAGGCAATGCTTCAGAATGAGAGGGTGCTACTTTAGAATGAAAGGGTGCTGCTTCAGAATGAGCACCCATGTCTGCCTCAACAGAGTCATCTGCCCTAGATAGATCCATAAGTAATTGAGAAAAATCATCCTCATCAATGGATACAGCTGGCTGTTTTTTAGAATGTGACAACATTTTTCTCAATTTTGCCACTTCCTACTATAACTCTGCAATTTTTCTTTCTTGTATCTCAATGATGTTTTCTCTCTCTTCAATCCATCTGGTTTGTGTTTTGACAACGCTTCTTGCTGCTCTCAGCTGCTCTGTGATGTCTTCCACCTCTGTTTCTGCTTCAGAATGTGATGTAGACAAATCAGCTATAGTTTGCTGCTCAACAAATATCTCCTCTTCTGCAATAGTTGTCTGTTCTTGTTCAGGAGGCTCTATGAAAATATCTATAATTGCATCTACCATATATGTGGCCTGTTGAACTGTAGCTACCTCCAAATTATCCTGCCTAGTTTCTTCCTCAATTATCTATTTAGGGAATTCTAGAAAGTTTTTAGGGGCTAGTTGTATTTCTATGACATCTGGACTGCTCTATCCACCTTCTTCCATGACCTGTTCTGTTGTTTCCCTCAAATGGAGTCTTGTAGACCTCCTAGTTCTAGATGCAAACTTCTTCTTTTTGCTTTGTTTTTTGGTGACAATAGGGGTTGTGGAGACAGTTTCAGATGCCTCTATTTCCCTTGTTGTTTCTTCCTCTATTTGGCTAGGTGTTTCACTTCTCTGTTCTGACAAATCAGTAACAACTTCAGAAAAATGGACCTTCTTCTATTTTTTTGTTCTGCTGCCAGTTCTAGACCCTCTTTTCTTTTGTTTCTTGGCTCATGAGGTTGAAGGTTCTGGAGAAAGGTGTTATGTTGCTTCTGTTGGGTGTGTTTCTGGAATAGCCTTTGCAACAGCCTCTATTTCTTCTTTTGCAATAGCTTCAACAATAGTTGTTTCCTCTTTTGCAATAGCATTAGCAGCATCTATTTCCTCCTCATCCTCATCTCTAAAAATTACATCATTTAGGGTAGAGTAAAACCTATCAAAGCTCCTAGGGTTTCCTCTAAAATGGTGCTGGCAAATTAGTTTGATGAGACCATGGTGGCGAAGGCTTCCTTTGCCTTCCTGATATATTTTTGCCATGTTTTTCAATTCTTGGTGCAGATACAGGGAAATATTTACCCTAACTTCTGACCATTGCCTACCATGTCTGAGATGGTTTAAAATTTTTAGATGATGCCCTAACAACAGCACATACTGCCCTTTATAGGTTAGAAATTTGATTACCCATGCGGCTACATCATCCTAGGGTTCCTGCAGCCTGGATCTTTTTAACCCTTTGCATGTGTTTTTATGTGTTAAATATTCTGGCTCCCTATCATTTTCTTCTAGAAATTGACTAACTATATTCACCAATGTATTTTTGCCAGATCTAGAAATTGGAAGCCCTTCTAATGGCAGCTCAGTAATTTGACTCAAAACTTTAGGGGTTACCTCAATGGTCATGCCATTAACGTGTGCCCGATTGTTTCTGAATGTGTGGGCGAACATGTCGGCCAAATATTCAGAGGACCCATTAAACTTATCCAAAAATGGCATAAGCCCTCCATCTTCAAAAATCTATAGAACTTTTGGATTCTCTCGGAGGTGGGTGATATCTGTTGGTTCCATTTTCATCTTTCACCTCATTTTCCTATTTGGGTACGTCAAAAACCGCTTACTGCTTCTGCTTTTATTTTGTTGGATCTTTTGATTTTTGGTGTTTGTAGATTTGCAGGGTTTGGTTCCAAGTTTTCAATTGCCTTGTTTTTCTTCTTCAAAATGAATTGTAATCTGAGCACTGTACATCATAATAATTTTGCGTTAGCAAATTTCTTCGAAAAGAAGGTTGGCACACATTTCTACTTTTGCTTCGAACACCTGTCCATCAATGGTTGCGCAGATGTCCTTGCCGTCAGATCCACCTTACTCGATTTTTAGTTTTTATGTTTCACCCGCAGACTTTCACGTGCATGTTTATTGGCATTAAAAAAATGGTGGCATGATGTTGGCCATGTCTTTCGTGACTCTGGTACTTTCTAAATGGGTGCAAAACAAACCATATCCTAGCTGACATGTGTTTCTTTTATCGTATGCAGCCAAAAAGAATTTTTACTTGATTGTACTTTTTATTCCTTGGGTGCCACGTGGAAATATTATTTTGAATGCTATTTTCGAAGATTATAATTTATTTGCAAAAACAAAACTTCATTCTGAAGATTATGATTTCATTTCGAAGACAGGTCTTCATTCCGAAGATCAAGTTTCTTTGCAAAATCAAATCCTTATTCCAAATATGAATCCTCATTCTGAAGACAAATCCTCTTTCTGAAGATCAAGCTATATTGTGAAGGCAAATCGTCATTCCGAAGATAGAACTTCATTCCAAAGACAAATCCTGCTTCATTTCGAAAACAAATCTTGCTTCATTTCGAAGACAAATCCTGCTTCATTTCGAAGACAAATCGTGCTTCCAAAGATGATGCTTCATTGTGAAAGCAAATCGTCATTCTGAAGACAAAGTTTCATTTCAAAGACAAATTGTCATTCCGAATACAAAGCTTCATTCCAAAGACAAAGTGCAAAATTCATTCTATTTTCATTCCGAAGACAATTTCAATCCGAAGACAATACAACAAATAGCAGGCACTATTTTTGGCATTCTTGTTTCGAAGATTAGGCAAAAATCAATATTTTCATTCTCAAAACATGTTTTAAGTATGCCAACTCTTATGGATACCTTTTATGCTAATGGTTAATTGTTATATACTATATACTAATCATTTACAATGAAGAAATATAAGAAATATATACCTGATTAAAACAGTTAATGCCAATTTTGAAGAATGACTACCTTTATTGATGTTCTGCTGATATTTTCTACAATATTTCAAAACAAGTGCACTTGATGAATTTGTACAATGATGGTTCAGAAATTTTTCAAGGTTATGCATGCCTGAAAACTGGTTTTCATGCATACCAACCTAGTAGTGCCTTAAAAAAGGTTTTCACTATTGAGTTATTCATTTTTCTCTTTTTTTTTTTTTTTTTGATTTTCCCTTTTTTTTTTTTTACCTCTCCTTTTCTCTCTTTTTTTTTCTCTTTTTTTTTCTTGATTCTGACTATGCCCATGAAGGAATTCATGATTTCCCCTGAAATCATGCCCATGAAGGAATTCATAATCAGAATTTATTCATCTTTTTTTTTCTGCTTTTTCTAATTTTTTTGTAATTTTTTTTTTACTTTTTCTTGAAATCCATGATCATGCTGATTGTTTTGAAGTGGAAGAGGAAATCTCTTCCACCTGTTGTGTATCCAAACTATCAAGTTGCTGCAAGAATTCATCTTTAGTCATAGGTGTATGGTACACCATAATGCGATGTCCATTTACTACCAACTTTCTTTATGACCCATCAATAGGAGATAGACGAGTTGTTCCATTGTCAAATACCTCTTCAAGATGGTAAGGTCCAAGCCATCGAGTTCTCAGATTTCCAGGGAAGTCCTCATAGCGAGAATCAAATAGTAAAGCCCAATCTCCTTGTTAAATTTTCCTTTGTTGAATGTGATTATCATGCCACAGCTTCCTCTGCTCCTGAATTACTTTAGTTTGGTGCAGAGCATCCAATCTGAGTTCATCCAATGCATTTAGCTGTAGAATCTTATCTGTATATGCCTGTGACAATTCAATTCCAATTTCCAATGCTGTGCGCAATGTTAGTAGCTCAAATTCAATAGGTAAGAGGGGCTTTTTACCAAAGACTAGTTCATAAGGTGTGAATCCAGTAGTGGATTTCCAAGTAGTATTGTAAGCCCAAACTGCTTCAGGTAATTTATCTAGCCAGTTTCTCCTATGAAAAGCTACTATTTTTGTCAAGATGCATTCTAGTTCCTTGTTTGTTACCTCAACCTGGCCATTTTCTTGTGGGTGGTAAGGTGATGATTTCCTATGTTTTATTTCATATAATTTTGTAAATGCCTCAATGACTTTAAATGCAAATTGGGGTCCTTGGTCTGTGGTGATAGACCGTGGAGCTCCAAATATCTAAAAAATTTGAGTATACAATAAATCAACGACCTTCTCTTCATAAGCATGTTTGAAAGCACGCACCTCTACCCACTTTGTCAGGTAATTAGTGCATACTAGAATATGCACCTTTCCTTGAGAAGGTGGATCAATAGGTCCTACAAAATCAAGCCCCCACCTCTCAAATGGTTCTAAAACCAATTGAGGCTGTAGTGGCATATCATTTGTATGATTGGGTTTCCCCATTCTTTGGCATGCATCATAATTCCTGATGTACTTTTTCACATCCTTATGAAGAGATGGCCAATAATATCCTGTCCCTAATATTTTCCTAATTGTGCTTTTTACATAATAGTGTCCACCTGAGGGTTCATCATGACAAGCCATAAGGAAATCATAAACCTCATCCTTTCAGATGCACCTACGTAACACATGGTCAGGACTGCACTTAAAAAGCATACCCTTAATCCATTCAATAGAAGAACTTTGTTTGATCAATTGTTTTTTCTGTTTTGAAGTGAAATGTGGAGGAACTTTCCCTATGACCAAATAATTGGCTATATCTGCAAACCAAGGTGATTGGACTGATATAGCAAATAATTTTTCATCAGAAAAATTTTCTTCAACTAATTCCCCTTCATCTGTGTTCTGCAACCTGGACAAGAAATCTGCTACAACATTAGCTTTTCCTAGTTTGTTGATTATAGTGATATCAAATTCTTGTAGCAACAGTAACCAACAAATAATTCTTGCACTCACCATAGGTTTATTCATAAAATACTTAATGGTTGTATGATCTGTATGAATAAATATTTGATAACCTGTGATGTAATGCCTAAATTTGTTGATGGTATAAATTATTGCTAAGAATTCCTTCTCAGTTGTTGTATAATTTTTCTCAGCTCCTGTCAAGTTCTTGCTAATGTAGTAGATGGCATAGTGTTCACCATTGTCAATTTGTCCTACTGCTACTCCAATTGTTGTATTGGAAGCATCAACCTGTATGTGAAATGGTAATGTCCAATTGGATCCTCTTAACACAGGTGGAGTTACTAATTTCTCTTTCAGAGCGTCAAATGATTCTTGAAACCTTACAGTCCAGGAGAATTTAGAATCTTTAGTCAATAGGGTAAACATGGGATTGGCTATTGTGCTAAAGTTGGGAATAAACCTACGGTAAAAACCAATGTGTCCTAGGAAGCTTTTGACATCAATCTGAGTTTTAGGAGGAAGAAGATTCTTGATAATTTCTACCTTCTTTGGATCAACCTGGGTCCCTTGAAGAGAGATGTGATGACCAAGAACTATTCCTTCCTTCATCATCATAAAGCATTTTTCTTTATTCAAGGATAACTGGTATGTTTCACAGCGAGTTAAAACTTTGTCAAGGTTTTCTAATGTAAAGTCAAAAGTCTATCCACATACTATGAAATCATCCATGTATATCTCAACACTATTGGTAGTTAGATCAGAAAAAATTTCTAAGACTACTCGCTGAAATGTTGTTGGGGCATTACACAACCCAAAAGGTAAAACCCTATAGACAAATGTTCCCCATGGACAGGTAAAAGTTGTTTTCTCTTGATCTTCAGGTGCAATCTGAATTTGATTATATCCACTAAATCCATCAAGAAAACAAAAGTATCTCTTTCCAGCAAAGGTATCTAACACTTGATATATGAAAGGTAATGTAAAATGGTCTTTGTATGTCACCTTATTCAGCTCTTTATAGTCTATACATACTCTCATTTTTTTCATTTTTCTTAGGAACTATAACCAATGGAGAGACCCACTGGCTATCATAAATTGGGTAAATGAATCCTACCTCCAAAAGTTTTTCAATTTCTTCTTTTACAATATCCCTTAAGGCAGGATTTAGTTTTCTCTGGGGTTGTCTTACTGGCTTGACTTCTTCAGTATAAATTTTGTGGGTACATATATCAGGGTGAACTCCTGACATATCTTTGTAGTCCCAAGCAAAAGCATGAACATGCTTCTGCAAGACATCTATCAATTTTTCTTCCTCTTCCCTAGTAATTCAGCTATAAATGTTTAGAAATTTGCCTACCTAGACTTCTATTTGTTTTGTATTTGGAAGGACTGAATTCACTTCTTCATACCTGGTGATTAGGGAGTTAAGAGGACACTGTTGATATGGGAGGAAATAAGAAGTTTTTATTTCATTGCTTCCTGATGGAAGCATATCCTGTATGGAACAGTGAGAAGGAAAAATCAGGTGATGGTGCCATCCATGTGGTAGTGAAATACAATTTTTCTGTGATAGTACAGATGGTTCATCTTCAGATTTTTGATTCTCCTCATTTCTTAACAACTGTTGGATATTTGTTGCTTCCTCTTCTAAACCTTGTTCATGCAGAACATTCATTAGAATTGTTTCATTTTCTAAATTTTCTGTGTCGCAGAGGTCTTCTGTGTGTTCCCTTACTACTAAGGTAGCTAGTGTAGAAATAACCTCTTCTGGTTCATCTAAGTCAGAAAACCATAACTGACCTAAAAAATTGCTAGATGGTTTTGCAGGAGGATACAGAGAGATCTGTTATAGATCAATACCATTTGAAATAGTCATTTTTCCAGATCTGCAGTCTATGAAGGTTGTTGCAGTTGCAAGCCAAGGTCTTCCCAAAATAATGGGATATCCATGTGCTGAATTTCTTAGCTGCAAAACCAAAAATTCTGCAGGGAATTCCCAAGAAGAAACTTCTATAGGAACATCTTCAATGATACCTTCAGGTTTTGCAACTGACCTATTAGCCATTTCTAAAACTGTAAATGTGGGGCTGAGATGTTTGAGTTGTAATTGTTTCATTATATTCTTGGTCATGACATTTATTGTAGCTCCTAAATATACTAAGACATTTGATATTGGTACTTATCCTATGGTAACTGTGATAACTGGACTTCCTAGGTCACTATACTTTGGAGGTACTAGTTTTCCAGACAAGAGATCAGCTATCTTTCCTTCAACCTGAACAGTCTTGGGAAATGCTTTCCTTTTTCTTCCTGCTCTTCTAATGCACAAATCTTGGATAGTAATTTTAATATCTGGTATATCCTTAATGGCTTGCAATAAGGTTAATGATATAGTTAACTTTCTAAGTTCCTTGACCAGTTATGACTCAGAATTTTTTGCTATTGTATTGAATCTTTCAGGATATGGAATTATCCCTGGTAATTGTTCTGCCTGTGGTTCTATTTTTTCCTCTTTCTCTATTGTTGGTTTGAATCTAACTGGTTTTGAATATTTTTGCTCTTCATTTTCTTTGATTTTAATTGAAATAGGTTTAGGTATAACTTTTCTTGAACAAAGTTGGATGTTACTACAATCAAGAACATTTATTTCAACATTTCCTTCAGCTTCAGCCACATAGACAGGGGATGCCTGTCTCATGTTGTTTAGGTTAGTGATTGATTGAGTTGGTAGTTGAGGTTGTTTCACTTGTTGTGTTTGTTTTTGTTGATTATGTTTTTCTTGAAAATTTTGATTAGGTGCAGGTAGCAAATGCTGAGTTTGACCTTGATTTCTTTGTTGCCTTAGATAGGACTAGTATTGCTGACTCCACTGTGGTTGATTTTGCATCCAATGTGGATTATTCTGATTCTGATTCTAGGATGGGTTGTTTTGATTCCATGATGGGTTATTCTGATTCTGATTCCAGGCTGGGTTACTCTAATTTGTTTGTGGCCATTCTTGGTAATTTGTCCATTGAGGATAATTCCAAGGACGTTGGGTTGGTTCTGATTGTCCCCAAGGCATAGTCCAGGGATTAAGCCCCCAATTTGTAGGAAAACAAGGGGGATTTTGATATTGAAAGAAATTTCTCCCTTGTTTTGGTCCAACATAGTTGAGTTCCTTAGTCTGATTTTCTAACACAATTTTGAGTTGTGGTAGTATGTGGCATTTATTAGTTGAATGCATCTTTGAACAGATACTACAAATGGTTGGGATAGATGTTTTATTCAAAGGAAATTCCTGCAAAGCATGTTTATTTCTACATATTGGGCAATAAATTGCCAAAGGTTCTATGGTTTTTGCTTTTGCAGACATTTCCCCCAAAGTTGTGTTTAATTGCACTAGAATATCAGTTTTGAAATTTACAAGTTCCTCTATTAGGTCCTTCACATCAATGCCATTTGTACTTTTTTTTTCTTCTTCTCTGCTTAGTGCGAGAGTAATTCTTGCAGAGATCCACAATTTCCTCATTACTGAGAGTGTTTACATCCCCTTTTCCCATCAAATCCAATACTTCTCGGGATTCGTCTTGTAATCCTCTCAAAAAGATGGTTTTACATAATTCTGGTTCTACAAGTCCACATCTCCTTTGAACAGAGGAGAACCTATCAGTATAGTCTTCTAATGTTTCATCATCTTCCTGATTAATCCTTAATAACTCATATTTTCTATTACTTACATGACAATACTCCTGATATTTGTCTAAAAACACTGTTTTCATTTGATCCTAGGTTCTTATGGAATTTGGATCTAAGATCATGAACCAGCATAATGCTGAGTCCTTGAGTGTTGAGGGAAAAACATTAAGTTTCTGATTGTCATTTACATAATCATAGGTCTGACATACTACCTTGAATTCAAATAAAAACTGATCAGGATATTCAGATACAACACCTCGAAAGGATGGATGTACTGAAGGTGAAATGGTTTTCATGGGAAAGTTTTGTGTTGGATTCAAATGGATAGGATAATCAAATGTTTTGGAAGGTTGGGGCATATCCTGATCATCTCCTTCATTATGGAGATAGCCATGTTGGCCATCCCTATTTATATTGCCTCCCTCTACCATAGTTTCCTGTTCCTTGGGAATAATTAAACATATCCAAAGTTCACTCTCAAGAGGTCTAAGCCCCTCTGTTGATGATGAGTCTGATGATTTTTCTTTCTTAGGATATTCTGATGATGATGAAGCTGGTGATTTATCTTTCTCGAAATGTTCTAATGATGGTGAGACTGGTGATTTTTCTTTCAATATTTTTGGTAGTTCAAACATAGGTGATTCACCCCTTAGGCATGAAGATGTCCTTAATGGCACAAGCCAGGCATCCTTTTGGGTAATTCTACCTTTTTCATCCCTAGACTTACTCATTCATGTTTACTCTTGAATGACATAAATTAGGTCAATAGTTGTTACCTTACCCAGCTATTGTATTCAGATTTTATCCTAAATTTTCATAGCTTAGTGTAATTACAGCTATTGGACTGTTGTTACCTTCTGGCAACACAATTCCCTAGCAATGGCACAAAAATGATGCATAGTCATTACACACATCATTAATTCTCAATGAATTTGTCAATCCAGGGCAGTGTATAAGGCTATCTACAAAAGAAGGGGTAAACAGGGTTATAACTTAGGTCAATCTGGAGCAAAAGGTCTTATTGGTGAAACCAATTGCGTGGGGGGTTTTAGGACATTCCTATCTCTAAATTGCATAAATTAAACCTTAATCTAATTGCAAAAATGGAAACTAGTCATTAACTATAGAAATGAAATCCTGATTTACAATTGCAGAATGAGACCTAATTATGTTGCAAAAATAACAGTTGCAGAATTAAAAGTCTGATTATAATTGTAGAAAGGAAATATATTTACTTTTGCAACAATGGAAACCTAATTATAGCATGGAAATAAAACCTTGTCAAGGCTTTGTAATAGAAGGTTGTCAATATTCTATGTAGGGGTTGACAGTAAAACATAGAATGCAGGAAATTACAAAAAAAATAGCAAATTCTGGAAATGACAATCTGTAATAAATTGAAAGCTTTGCTGAAAGTAAAGATTACAACCAAAACATTAATCACAAGATTAATCTAAACATAAAATAAGCTAAGATTACAAATATTTTCAACTGTTTACGAGCAAATGAAATGACAAGTTCTACAACTCATTCTGCTGCAGCAAAATCAAAATAAAAACCTACTGTTAGTCCTCCTCCTAGGTCTGGAAGTGGCCAGCCTCCTTGTCCAGAAGAAGGTATGAGTATCTCTCTCTAGATCTTACTCACACTCATTTACAAGCATATGAAATAGAACTGGTGCACTTTATTGATTCAAGAACATGATTACAATAATTCTGCTGAAAACCTGTTATAGGACTATAATAGTTACTTTTCTGCCTATTTTCTCCTATATTTCTCTACTTTCTGCTTTCTCTATCCCCTTTTACTAGCTCAACTTGAACGGAATCCATATTTATAGATGTCCTAAGATCTACTTACAAACTAAGAATATCTCAAAATATCTAATCCTATTATGCTGCAACAATTTCTGGGTTTATCCTAGAAGAAGATCAAACTTGATCTTTCCATAAATGGTGGCTTTGGTTGGCAAGGACGGCAAATTCAGGTGGAAGATCTTTTCCCTTACCCTTTTCAATCTTTATTTCCCTTTTTCTAGCTTCATAAATCGGTTAACAAGTTAAAAAGCACATTCTATTTTCATTTCTAAGATAAGTGGCTCATTCCGAAGAGACTGCAATTCTCATTCCGAAGATCCACTCATTCCGAAGACACTGTGTTTTCTCATTTTGAAGATATCTGTTCATTTCGAAGAGACTTCAGAATGAAAAAATGTGTGCTTTTCAAATGATTTCTTCAGCATCTCTCAGGTGGATTATCTCCTAGGATCATATTCCAATGGTCTTCATCTCTTTCCATAGGTGAATTTCATGCCTTGCCATTTATTGATAGCTGGCTAGAATTTACATGGGAAAAACTAGTTTTTGCTGCACAATAACAGTTTGCTTGCATTGTTGTCAAATTTAGGTAAAATAAATGCTTGAAACATATCAAAACATGATTAGTGAAATGCTGCTATCAACCTAAGCATATCTCATTTAGCAAGTCATAGCAAAATAACATAAAACTATGAAAAAAGTTGTAAAAATTAGAATATAGTATTTCAAATACATTGATCATGCAAAATAATTAATACACAGCATATTGTATCATCTTAAATAGAATATCAGATAAAACATAAGAGTTTATAGGCAATTTCAGTGTTCAAAACATGTTATTATTGAGGCATTTCCAGGCCTCATCACCTATCCTGTATATTGGTGTTGGTTAAGTTTATTATGATGAAATCCTTACTATGGCTATTGTTGGCTTTACCAATCTTATTGTGGATAAGGTTTATTGTTTAGAGACCATTGGTTTTTTTGGGACCATTGAGGTTGCTGAGACCATGGGTATTGTAGAGGTCCCATCCTTGTCTAGCATAAGAAAAATTATTATAAGGAGCATAAGCATTAAGCATACTTGGAGGATATCGTCCATGTGTGAATACTTGTGGTGGCCATATTTGAGAAATGAAGTAAACAACTTCAATTTATTGAAAATTAGGCTCCTTTAAAGCTAAATTTACTATAGATAAATATCAACATCTATTTATTGAATGCTTTTGGTCATAAATACTATAGTTTGAGATCTTTTCCAAAGGGTATTCACAAAGTGCATGCTTTTGTCTATAGTAAAGACAATAAAAAAACACCAGTTTATTATGTGCTATAGGCTTCATACTTAACATGTCCATAGAGTTTTTCGTGACTTGTAGCTTTTTCATGGCCAGAGGTGAAGTTGGTGTTTGCTGCACGTTTTCGTGATAAGTTGTTGTAACAGTTCTATCAGCTCTCTCAGCTAGCTTGGTATTGGTTCAAGAGATTTGGATCCATTGCAAATCTTCCTCTTCTCTTGTAATCATGTGCTTTCATTGTTTTCGGCTGGGATGTGTCTTCTCCCATTTGTAACTGATATTTGTTTTAATACAAGTTTTTTTCAATTTTTTCAAAAAAAAAAAACATGTCCATGGAGTTGTAAAATATCTAAATAATATCAATTTTAAGTTTATCCAACAAATCTCCCAATTCTCCTCCTACAACTCTAGATTTTCTAGCAACTTTATGGCTTCGTAATTCTAGTTTTGTGCAATAATAATTAGTATATAGTTCTAAAATTCTCTTAATTGGTAGGTTGGAAATATATCCTCCCATTAAATTGAGGATATCAAGTAATTCTTCCTACAGTCCTTTTAAAAACATAGTTTTGAGTAGACTTTCTTCCAAGTCAATATCCCCTCTTTTCTACAAAAATTAAACTGATCAATGTAATCCTCTAATGGTTTATCTTATTTTTGTGTCATTTTGAAGAACTCATCCTTTTAGTTATGTACTATACACTAATCCTAATATTTGTCCAATAATATTTCTTTCATCTCCTAATTACCATCGCATCAAGTAATAGTCTTCCAGTGAGCCCATAAACCATCTTATGGAAGCATCCTTTAATGTGTATGGGAATAGTTTGAGATTTTGATCATCTTTCATGTAATCATAAGTGTGACCAAGTACTTCAAACTCAAAAGTAAAATCATCCAAATATTCAGCTACCAATCCATATAAGATGGACACAACTGAAGAAGAGATATTCTTCATCTTCTTGTTGGCATTGGCTTCACCTCTTGGAAGTTAGATTGGAAAACTAAATGTGGTTATTCCTTCTCATTTTTGTTCTATTTCATCATCCATATTACTTTCCCATGGATACCACAAATATTTAAAAGGATGCTTCTTGATTGATGTTGGTGCAAAAGTTGATGAAGACTTAATTTGATCCTTTGACTTTCTCTCTTCTATTTCAAGAATTGAAAAATATCCAACTGGTTGTTATCCCTCTTCAATTTGTGCCTCTTCAATATTAATATTAGATGGATATACAACCCATGGTTGTCCCTCTTTGGTATTCAATAAATACAAATGATGAATATGCCCAACTCCTATAATTGAATAATAGTTGTATTGTGGTTTTTTTCTAAAACAACAATAGTATCAAGTGGTTGATTTTTAGCAGATTTAGAAGTGGGATGTTGTTGAACTATTATGGAAGCACCAATATCTTCTTCAGTAGAGATCATCTTCTTAGACTGACTAGTACCTAATACTTTATATTTGGGATTGGAAGTTATTGCAATAAATATACCATGGTTATCTTCTTGGCAATTCATCCACTCAAAATTTTTCCCTCAAACAAATTATGCTTCAAAAATGAAATACTTTGGATAAAAAAACTATTGAAAATAAATTAGAATTACAAAAATAAATAATTATATAAGCTGAAATGAAATAAATAAAATTCACAAAAATAAATAACTGTTGAAAACAAACTATCTATAGAACCTGACTTTCAACATTTCTCCTTATCCTAAGAACTGAACAATCCTTCTTAGCAAGATAGAACTTCTATCGTTAATTTGTAGAACCCTTGATCCCTTCTAGTAATTTCAACACCAAAAATCCCCAACAAACACAATCCCTAACATTGTGGCACATTTTGACTCGATAATAGCATTAAAAGTGATGGGCCTATGCTTTCTCACTTTAATTGTCAAACTAGGATTACAATTTTAAAGGAGATATTACTCTGTATGAGCCAATGAAAGGAAGTTATGCAGTTGAGAAGTTCAATTTTCTATAGCTAAAATCTAGGAATTGGAAATTATTGAAGAAACTTCGACAATTACTATAGAAAGTAATAGAACCTACATATAACCTAATTCTTACCTAATTCTTACTTAGCAAGAACAAAAATTCAAGATACTCTACTGAAACAAGGTAAGCCTAACCTAGATAGCCTAGATCTAAATTTTTCCTCACAACTAATTATTAATTAACTACAAAACATAATTTAGCATAACAATAGGGAATAATAATTTCAACATAAAAATAGGAACAACAATTTTTATCAAAAAAGTACTTCATTCATACTAAACTTTCTTAGGTAGAAATGCCTTGCAATGGACAATATTTGAAAGTGAACAAATTAATTCCCTATTTTTATGCTTTAGAAAAGTTCAACCCTTTTTCTAACTTTTTTGTTTGATAAATAAGATGATTTATATTTTTGATAGGGTTTTTAAGGATCCCTTAACCTAGTTACAAAAATAGCCATTATGGCTATGTCATGATAAAAGCTAAACTGAAAGTCCTTAGCAGGATATTGACTGACATTAGCTAAATATGAGGATGCAACCTCAGGTTTGGAAACCCAAAAATTATAACAGTAACTAAGGAGTGAGGATGCAGCCTCAGTCTTGAGGACATTACCAAAATAGATCAAAACTTGATACAAAAAACTATAGCTAAGGACAAAAAAGCTTCCACGCAGGGAAGGAGAAAAAGCACAAAAACTCATATTATCCGAAACTAGACAAGAAACAAGGAAATCAGTCCTCAGTCGAGGTTTTCTCCTCTTCCTTAGGATCATTCTTCTCAACATCCTCCTCAACCTCATCTTCCTTGGGTTCAATCTTCATAGTGATTTTATCCACTTCGAAGCCTCCATCAACTTCCTGCGTAGCCTAGCCAACATAGAACAGTTTCTGAAGTCCTTCCCTGATGTCGATGATGTAATTGACCATTGAATTCATCATTGCCATGGTGGAGGAAATGATGAAATCCTTAAGTTTTTTGTTCTCATCTTGTGTTTCCTCTTCATCATTTTTAATTTCAATGATATTGCACCTGGTGGCCAGGTTTTGAAGCCTAGCCGACTTCCTCACTAGTTCTTCTGTGCTGTCAAAACTTATGCTCTTCCTTGCTCTCAATTTGGCAACGTCTTCCATTGTATTTTTCTTCCTCTCAACAAGACGGACCAAGGGGAAAGCAGATTTAGCAGAACTGGAGTAAGGTTTTGTAGAGCTGACAGTGACAAGGTTGGGTTTGGGACTATTGGTCAAAATGTAAGTGTAGATGACTTTGAGCATACCCTGATGATGGGGGAGGTCATTACTCTTCTTATCTCTGTAGGACGTAATGGCATGATTCATGGAATTGAGGAAGAACAGGGGGATGCTGAGGGGATGAATATCTCTAAAATGATTGATGAAATCTAGGTGATAGGTCTTGAAGGCTTTGTTAGGGTTATCAACTATAATGAATTCCATGATTGGCTTCATTACAGAGTCCCAAGGAGAGTTGAAGTCACTCCTAAATATACCAGGGTGCTTTGCATTTTTTAGGATTTTTTCATTCCCTTGAAACTCGGCTAATTCAACCTCCCAATTATGCTTGTGTCTATGAATGGAGCACCCCTCAAGGTTTTGGCCAGTGATGGAAGCTAAGAGATGGACATCAACCATGAAGTTTCTATCGTGCATAGTGACAGACCCATTATCCCAAGTCTCAAGGAAGGCTAAGGTTATGTCAAGATCATTACCAGAGAATAAATGGAGAAAAGGGAAGAAATATCTATCCTGGAGGACCTTGTCAGCTATGGCATCACATACAATGGAGTTGGGCTCAATGTAGTCGCTCGACATGGTGGGGGTAGGTGGGTGGTTGATGGAGGGATGCAGATAGGGACAGGTAGAAAAGTAGATATGAGGGGATGCAGACGAGCGAAGGGTTAAGGTGATAGCTAATAAAAGGACAAGAGGAGGCGAGAGGAACCAAGAAAGGTGGTGGAAGCAGACATCGTGGAGGCAATAGGAAGAAGAAATGTGTGAAAGGAGAGGCTCACACTCAGAACATGGAAGCCAACATGAGCAGGAACACAAATTAAGGTAAAATGTGGGCTTTGGAAAACTACCATAGACAAGAATATCAATGGTGGATTGTCTAGGAAACCTGATAGTAATGGGTGCACATCCCAAGATTCTAGGGGTAATGTAAATCAAGGATTGCGAATCCAGCTCATCATGACCATTAGCTTCAATGGAAACCTTGGTGTTGTGCCACATCAGAACACTGTAAGTATGGGAAATAGCCTCAGTTTGAAAATCTGTGATGATATGATACTTGGTAATGTTCATCCCATAGGAAATGGGGTTCTGCCTCCGAATCTTGTGTGAATAATTGAAAAACTGAGCTTCTTTGGATGTCTTCATTCTTTCTGCATTGGATTCCATAAAAAGGGGCTTGCATAGGTTGAAAAAACATTGCCAATAATTGACAAAGATGTTAGCGTGCATTCCAAATAAAAAGGCCCAATGGGGGAACACGGGGTGGCAATAGGTGATAAGGCTAAGGTGGTGGAGGGAGAGAGGGTAGTGGATGATGACATGGAAAGGCCGATGAGGTTTGAAATGAGTAGTGAATGGGGGTGATGGTCAAAGCTACGTGGATAGGACAAAGGTGGATGGATGCATGGACAATGAGTTGGCAAACAACTTTCCAAAGGACAAGGGAAGCCTTCCAATAACCATGATGAGTAGGACAGATCACAAGGAGCATGACAGTTCCTAAAAATTTGGTAGTATCAAGCATGAGGATAAGGTTGGTCATCTTGGGGAAGGACCTCCTACTGAGGAAGGTTTATTTAATGTCTCTCTTGATCCGCGATGGCCTAATATTCCTCTGGAATATCATTGTACCAGATCTAGGAATTATCCATGTTGACCCCAATGTTAGCTAACTTTTCAACGACCTTATTGGATTCTCTGAAGGTGTGCTAAAATATGACTTCTTGCATTTCGAGGACTAAGATCTTGGCTTCCTCAATGTAGTCTCTGACTCTCCAGGATGGTTTGCAGTTTCTATTTTTGAGATAATTGATAATGTTGAGGGAGTCACCTTCGACTATCAATTTAGTGGAAATATTCTTAGAAAGACACAAAACTCTCCACATGCTTTTGGCTTCAACACCATGGTTAGTTTGTTCACCAAGCCCTTTCGCAAAGGTGAGGATGATTTCTCCTTTGTGATTTCTCAGAACACCTCCAGCCCCAGCCTTTCCTGGATTACCTTTTGTAGCTCCATCAAAATTAAGTTTGTGCCATCCCATCGGAGGAGGATTCCAAAAAGACTCAAGGTGGATATTAGAAGGGGGGTGGAAATCCTCTAAGGACAAACCCAACTCTTTGCCAAGATCAGATTCGGATTTGGAAGGAATCTTGGAAGAGGGGGGAATGAGGAAGGCATTTTCCAAAGCAAAGGCAAGGATTTTGGAAGAAATGAGCTTGGGGGTCTTTGGCTTGAGGGAAAACACTCTATTATTTCTTTCGAGCTAGAATTTCCAGAGGAAGTTATGGAGGGAAATTTTCCAAAATAACTTGAGGTGGGGGTCATGGAAGGGGGAAGGCCAGTGGATGAAAAGGTCTCCTATGGAGTAGGGTTTAGCCCACTGAATATGGAAGGAATGAAAATGAAGTCAAGGATGGAAGAATAAAATGGGCAATGGAAGGAATGAAAATGAATTCAAGGATGGAAGAAGAAAAGGGGCAATGGAGGAAGAGGTGGGACGTGGATTCCCAAGAATTATGGTAGAGATAACATCTATTGGGGATGGGAATGCCCTTTTTAATGAGATTATCAATGGTAAGGATTTTCTCTTGGATAGCAAGCCATGAAAAGAAAGAAATCTTGGGGATGAGATTTTTTATCCAAACATGATTGGGGATAATAGCAATTCCTCATCATCAAGGAGGATAAGATAGATCATTTTGACAGAGAATTCTCCACTTTCAGTGTGCTCCCAAATGAGCTGATCAACAGAATTAGTTGAGGGAATGATCGTAGAACAAAGGAGGGAATTCAACATGTTGGATTCAATAGGAAAGGTAGGGCTGGAAATAGAAATCCAATTGGGAACCCTATTTTGAGTGTTGAGGAAATCAAAAACCTTGTGTCCTATCCTATCATCAGTAAAGGGTTTGAGTTTGGACAGGATAGGGTCATTGAGGAGAGGTTCTTGAGAAATCCATTTGTCACTCCATAAATTAATGTTTCCTCTGTTTCCCATTTTCCATATTAATCTTTTATTGATGAGGGCTTTGGCATTGATGATAGAAGTCCGAAAAGCTGACCCCTATTGGGAATATCCTCACTAAGAAAATTACCATCTTGTAGATACTTCCTTTTGGAAATGGAAATCCACTCCTTGCTATCTCCTGAAACCAATCTCCAAGCTTGCTTGGCAATCAGAGTAGTATTGAGGGCCTGAATTCTTCTTAGTCCTATTCCTCCTTTGTCTTTGGGTTTACAAACCTTGTCCCAGGCCACAAGGTGAATTCTTTGTTTATTTTTAGCTCTAGTCCATAGGAAATTTTTTGAATTTGCTCTATCTTTTGTGAAACTATAGCTGGAGCCCTGAAGACAGATAAGAAGTAGACAAGGATACTTTGGAGAACCACAACTGTTAGAGTACATTTAGTTACTTGGGATAAAAGGTTTCCTTTCCATCCTGCTAGCCTTTTTTGGATGTGCTCAATAACGTTGCTCCACATAGAAACAATCAGGTTGACCATAGAAAAGAGGTAGGCCAAGGTATGTGGCTGGGAGATCAACTATAGAAAATTCAAGGATCCGAGCAATCTTTATCTGTCTTTGCATTGGAGTATTGAGAAAATACAATTTTCTTTTATTGAAGTTGACTTTTTGACTAGTTGCTACTTCATAAATCTGAAGGATGTATTTGATAACTTTTGCTTCAAAAATAGAAGCACTTGTTGACAAGATGGTATCATCCACAAATTGTTGATGTGAGACTGGAGTCATCTGGGAGGAGGCCTTGATACCTGAGAGTAAGTTGGTTGCACGTGCAACCTTAATGGTTCTACCTAGAGCTTCTGCTATGATGATAAATAAAAGAGGAGAAATGGGATCTCCCTACCTGAGACCTCTGTTGCTCTTGAAATAACCTACTGGGGATCCATTTATGAGGACAGAGAACCAAGGGGAAGATATGTAATTTTTGATGAGGTCGACCCATTCAGGATGAAATCCAAACTTGTGCAGGATGGCCAAGAGGAATTTCTAGTTAACTCTGTCATAAGCTTTGTTCATATCAAGCTTAAGGACGCAAGTGGGATTTTTAGTTTTGGAAGCAGTATGGAGGGCTTCATGGATGGAAATGACTCCATCAAGGATGGATCTACCTTGGATAGAGCTTCCTTGGTAGGGGTCGATGATGGTGGGCAAGATGGTTTTCATTCTAGTGGCCATGATTTTGGTGAGAACTTTGTAGATGACATTGCAAAGACTAATGGACCTGAAGTCAGCTAGGACTTGGCAGCTAGATTTTTGGGAATGAGGGCAATGAAGGTGGAATTGTATCCTCTCAAAATCCTTTTGGAAGACTGAAGCTCTTTGATGGAGAGACAAACATCAGAGCCAACTATATCCCAAAATTTTTGAAAGAAGCAAGGAGGAAAACCATCAGGACCTGGGGCTTTGTCAGGATTCATAGAGAAAAGGGCGGATTTAATTTCTTCATCCTGAAAAGGAGCAATGAGAGAGGAATTGACCAAAGCAGGGATGGAATTAGGAGGAATGTGGGATAGTAAAGCATCTTGGACTGAGGTAGAGCAAGAATTATCATCCTCAAGCATGTTTTTGAAGTAAGAGCAAGCTTCATTTCTGATTTCCTCGATATCAACTGTGAGGGTGCCATCACTTTTAGTTAGTTCCTTGATGCGGTTGTTACTTCTATTTCTCATGGTGGCCACATGGAAAAAATTGGTATTAGAGTCTCCTTCTTTGAGCCACAGAGCTCTAGATTTCTAATGCCAATAAGTCTCTTCGTAGGCAAGGACATTGTGGTACTCAGCAAGGATCTATTTTTCTTCATTCCTGATATGGACATCTGCCATCCCATTTTGAATTTTGGACTCAATCTGTTCCAGTATTTCCTTGAGAGACTATTTATTGGCAAAAATATTACCAAAAACTTCTTTATTCCAGATTTTTAGGTCTTCTTTGATATTTTTAAGCTTCTGGGCCATTCTAAAGGATGGGTGCCCTTGAAAGTCTTGTTGCCAAGATTGAGAGACTCTCTGTCTTAGGTCTGGGTGGTGTAGCCACATAGCCTCAAATATAAATGGCCTTCTGAAGGGGTTGGATTTGTCAATGTCCAGGATGAGAGGATTATGATCTGATCCAATTTTGGGAAGAGGATAAAGGACAACATCACCAAAAACCTGAACCGCTTCTTGGGAAAGGAATACCCTATCTAATTTGACTTGGATATGTTGTGCTCCAGCTCTTTTGTTGCTCCAAGTATATTTAGCTTTTTTGAGATTTAAGTCCATTAAATTATTTGCATTGACAAAGTCATTAAAATCCTCCATGCTTTTGGCTGGGGTCTCTGATCCACCTTTCTTATCTAAGGGGAAAAGGGGGGTGTTAAAATCTCCTACCACAATCCAGGGAATGTTAAGGAAGGAATATTTCATACTAGTCAGGGTTTCCCACAACTGAGCTCTCCCTAAAATGAGCTCTCCCTAAAATGGTGTTAGGAGCATAAATATTGGTAAGGATCCAAGAAGAGTTGTTGTTAATATCATGAAAAAGAACGCTTAAAAGTCACTGGAATGAAGAAGATGCCCTTCAAATTTTTGTTTATCCTATAGGCACATAAGACCTCCAAAAGTTCCTCTGGCATCATTGACAACTACTCCTGCATTCTTCCATATTTATTTGGCTACTGAAGCAGAACTATTGGCATTAATTTTAGTTTCCTACAAGATGATGATGGAAGGTTTAATATCTTTCCTCATGGAATTTACGATTCTCTGTTTGGTTGCCCCTTTTTCTAAGTTTTATTAGAATGTGTGATGTTTAATTTATAAAGAAACCCTCATTTATACCTTTTATGGTTTCTCACAACCTATACCAAAATAGATCACATTATAAAAATAAATCTAACAAGTTCAACCTTGGAATTGCAGTCAGCCTTACTATTTCTTAGGTACAAGAGAGATTCTAGCAACTACTTCTTCCTTTTTTGACATGAGATAAAATTATCCTATCTTTTTAGCTTTCAACTCTTGCATGCAAGGGATTAGGTGTGGATGGCATCCTATATTTGAGGTATTTTTTACTAGAGTTTCCAAGTCTTGTCTACCAATTTTTAGTCCATCATTTTCTATTTGTCACTCCATTATCTACTAGTTGTCCTACAAAAACTATTAGCTAGACACAACTATCTTCTTCTTCAGTAACAATATCACCCTTCTATAGTATTATTGGAAATGTATATTTGTAGTGCCAAGCAACAAATTAACCAGAAAAGATAGATATGCTCAACAAGAAATAAATATTAATTTAGCATCTCCCTTTTATTGAAAAAATAAATGATTACTTACATGATTACTTACATTAAAACAAGTAATATCTTATTTATATTGTTGTTCAAACAAACTCTATTTATTCATAGGTAGGTAAAAGATATTTACAAATTTGTAATAGGTAAAAAAATACAATCAATGTGGGGTTAAATTAAGACAAAAATGATAGAAAGGATGTTTAATATTAAGTCCCATCAAAACCCATAAAATCAAATCAAATATCTTGAATCATGAAACTAAAATATCATTTGTATCCATATTTCATAGGGTTGGATTTCATGTTGATGTAGCTAATTCATGTTGATGATGTTAGCTACATAATGTATTGATTTTCCCTATAACGCAAACTCCTTGTATGAATATAGAATGGTTCACTTCCATTAATATCCCATTATTTTAGTTATCTATCACATTTTTTGATGGTGTAAAGAATTTTTTGCTACCAAGTAATGTTATGAGAGGTGAGAAAATACTCAAAATTTTTATTGGTGTACTCTATAATTGATTAATCCATAGGAGCTTTATATTTTTGTATTGATTTTCCATTAATGACTTGAAAATATTCAATTTTATAAAATTTTATTCCTTCGATTTGATGGTGTATATGCAAATTTACCTAGAAAAAACATCTACAAAATTGGGAAAATACCAATTTTTCGTAATGGGTTGATATACTATATAAAGAAAAATGTTGTTATGGAATAACTCTAAGGGATGAGAAACATTTTAAGATTTCCCCTTAGGAAAGGAATACTTTTGATGTTTTTGTAATACACATCCCTCAAATACTTTGTTGCATAAATAAATTAATGAAATATCATTAACCATATCAAGAAAAATCATGTCCCAAAAATTAGTGTGCCCCAATTATTGATTTCACATCTCACTAATGTCATGAATTTAACCACCATATCAACAAATCCTTTTTGAACTAAAGAATCTAAAACCTTATCAAACCTATATATTTAATTTATAATATCAAAATATCATGAAACAACTATCTTGAAATCATCATCAATGTACTTTTCCATCCATCGATCTAGTCCATAACTTTACCTTCTTACTAGTGTGAATGATGTAACAGATGGAGGGAATATTAGGACCTACTCCTAGAATATTTAAAAAATCTCCAAAAGCAAATAAACCAAGAGTAGCATCATCATACATAGAGACTTGTATGATTAAACTTCATCAATGATCACTCTCTTTTTTAAAATGAGTTATATGGGATTGAAAAAGACCCCTCTTGTAACACATCATGACCACATAGTGGTATTAAAATAGCTTGACAAATATGCATGTATCACTTGGAAATATTTGGTCCTTAGTCTTCTTGTTAAAATTTGAGAACTTTAACTATTTGAGCTAATGATATTATATTATAGCTCTCTTTGCATGCTAGTGATTACTATTAAAAATAAAATGGTGATGCCTAGTCATGTGACTTAGCTCTAGACTCCATAATTTATTCCTAATATGAAGAATGATAAGATTACTTCATTAAATGATATATGGATTGTGGGAAGGGTTATCATCTTATTTTGAGTGGGAAAAAGTGTTACACCATGATATCTACATTTATTGGTAAATAATTAAATTTTATGAATTGTACTCCTATGAAATTTAATTTTTGACCTTCCTTATTGCAATACACAAATTCGAATTTTGAATAAGTTTTTGAAGTTCTTATATCCATTATATTATGTAGTTTTGAACCATTATTTAAAATTTTGGATAACATTATGCATGTGAATGAGTCTTGAAATGAAAGCTCCCTATGTTTATCCATATTACTTGGTGTTGGATAAAATTAGTAAATATTTCATCAAGAGGTGGAATCTTTTTGTATTTCAAAAAATATGGTTCTTGTGATAATATACTATAAAATATTAGAAGAAGAGAGATATTGTTGAAGATGATATTCACATATTTGAAATTTTTCTTTAGTTTACCCTATAAGCAATATTGACATGTATCTTTTAATTCATTGATATACTCCTCGACATTGTTAAAGTAATCTAGCTTAAAAAGTTGTAATCTCAATGTCTAATCTATTAGCTTTTGTGATATTGGATTCCTATATATCCTTTTCAATCCTTTTTTAAGACTGATTAGGTTCTTTTCTCTCTTTGATATGAATACTCAACTTTGGATCATTTATTCATATAGTTTCTTTATTCTCAACTACTCCTTCAATTATTTATCTCAAAAAATATCTGGCTCATTTAATATGGAGATAATTTACTCTAAACATGTTAGATGTTTGCATTTGATAAAATTTGACTACAACACTAACACCATCATGTAAATATAAAAAAAAAAAAAAAATCTAAAAATGGATAAATTTAGTTTATATTTGATGAATTTATGGCATTTCCCATGAGGTTTGGTGCAATTGGTTTCGAGTGAAAAGTTTCAAACTATAAACAAATGTTCCAATCCCATGGGTGAACCTTAACATTTTTCCATAATTTTTAAAGCAATTGGGAGGGAATGAAAGTTCCATATCCTTAATAGAGGTTCAAATATTATGGGTGAACTTTAACATTGATATCAAATGACATTAGTTCGACGAGTTAAATTTTTTGTTTTTAAAAAGGAGACTCACATTTGAATCTTGTTAAACAATATGCATAATAGCCAAGCGGTTGTAATACCACTATGTGGTTATGATATAATATAGGTGGAACCCATTTCAATCCCATATAAACAATAAAAAAAAGATGAGCATATTATATCTATAGTAGTTTTCTTTGTAATAGATATAAAATATTTAAATTTATATAATTAAAAAATAATTGAATTTCCCTTTACTTGACACTTGGCATGCCATGATTTAACAAGTTAATTTTAACTTATGAATTATAATCTACCACTTGGAACCATAGGTAAATGGGAGGATAAAATAATTTTGAACTTAATTTGACATGGGCACATATATGAAAGATTTGTTTTTTAATCAATTTGGGCATGAGGTTGATATTTGGGAATGTGACGTCATATTTTATGTACCACTTGGCATGGGTCATGAACAAGTGAAAGACTAATTCATCAAATACACCAAGAAAGCATAAATCATGCATGTGTTATATAATCAACTATCCCCTAAATATATTCTCTAACCTACCCAAGTTACTTATAAGGCCCTATGTATCACCTTGAGACAAATGGGTTATAGATCCTTGAAAAGGTATAGCCTAAATGAATTATTATTTAAAGAAATAAATACATTATTATTAAGGGTATCAAATATTTTTAACCCAAAAGCTCCTATGTAGGATCGACCAAAATAAATTAATGTTGGCCAAATGTTTGGCATGCCCCCTCAAGAAGGTTAATAGGGGTACCTCTCTTTATAGGAGATAACACCATTCCATAAAAATGAGGGAATGTATTAAGAATATGTCCTTGATTCAAATTATATTAAGGAGAGGAGAAGGAATGATTTGGATTGAACATGTTATCCATATTGAAATATTTTCCCACTAAATTTAAAGTTTTGTATATGGGTGAGTTATCTTAAAATAACTCATATATAAAATAAGTTACTTTGGAATTAGTTGCTACAAGATGATCATGAGTTATCTTAAGAATTGAGTAATGAATATTCACACTCATTTTTATACCATGAAAAATTCATAATTAAAACAAAATTAAATGGAATTGTAGAGGGGGAAAACAACTCATAGCATATGATTCTCGATGGATCCGATAGGAGCTGAGGTGACCATAGGGCTATTATAGTTCTCTACACTGGGGGCTTGGGGTATCGAAGGGTTCACCAAGAATAGTTTAAGGGCTCACTCCAAGTCTAGGATGGAAGGTTAGATGTGTTTATTGAGAAAGCACCTAAGTTTGGTCTTGACTATGATCTAAGCTAGAAAGAATTAAAGAACAATGTAGGGTAATCAACAATGCAAGAAAATAAAGGAGCACTTCCTAAAATGATTCTTTATTTCAATGAATACTATTCCCTAAATTTTCATGAAAGTAAATTTTTTCTTTTCAAGCAAAGGTTCAAGAGAATGCACAAACAAGATTAGCCTAGATGCAAACCATATGCTTTTCTTCTTTGATGCATAGAAATGAAAACAAACATTTTTTCTCTCATTTTTTTATTTTTTTATTTATTCCAAATACAAAAAACAAAAATGAAACACAAATAAAAAATAGCCTAAAATATCTATTGGAACACTTACTTGACTCAATGGCTTATCCTAGGCAAATTCATGCCCTAAAAGTATCGATTGTGAATTTGATAAAACCTACAAAATGGTTAAAAAACCTTGGAAAAATTTATTAGTGTTTAGGGGCCACTTAGGCCGCTATATGACTAATATTGGAGGTACAAAATTCAAGCCCCCTTGGTCCTTTTAGTTGACTATTCAAAAATGAAAGTGATTGTTGACCTTTGGGAACAAGAAAAACAAGATATAACAATATAAAAGAGTCAAAATAGAGTGCAAACAAAATGGATGCAATGGAAAACAAGTGTGCAAAATATGACCTAGGTTTTTGGGAGTAGACGTTTTCCCCTAAGCTATTGTAACCAAATTTGTACCCCGTAATTAATGGGTGTGGATTCAAAAACATAAAAGAAAACCAAATTGACCCCATAAGGGAGGGGCATGAATTTGCATAAAAAGACTTAAAAGTCAATCTATGAATTTTGAATACAATTAATTACTAGAATTAATGATTTAAGGAACTAATAATGCATAGAGAAAACCTAATAAGCCTATGGAAGAAGCAAGAGTGAAGGCAACAACCAAGATGGAAGACCTCTCCTCCTCTAGAAGATAAATGATGCACTCAAATCTATCATCAAATATTCTCCACTTGCTCATACACAATAACAAATCACAAAGAACACCAATAGAAAGTAGAGCACTAGCATTAAAACTTGAGAGCTTGCATATGATGATTCAAAAACTTGCTTGGATCACTTTTTATAACAGGGGAAAAATGGATTTCAATCCATATATTTATAGGAGGTTTGGAGGGGGTTTAGGTGGAAAAATGAAAAACAAACTTGGCTAGGGGCTGACACCATGGATGTTGACCAAAAATTTGGATTTTTCAATAGAAAACCTAAAATTGCCAAATTCGTGCCCCAAATTCGTGCTCAATATTCTTTCCTTATTCTACTTTTACCTTGAGTTCTGTGAGATTTTGTCGAAGTTTTATCCTTGTTTCTTCCTCTTCTTGAATTTTTTCTTCAAGCTTGAATTATTTTCCCTAATCCTTTCCAATTTTTTGAGAGTAGCAAATAATTATTCTTTTATATCAAACATGGTATCTTCTTCATTTTTTGAAGTCATGTGTGTTTTTTATGGATCCTCCTCCAAATTGTTAGTCTTTTCATGAAGAGATCTGCTCTGATACCAATTGAAAAACATGTGCTTATACTGAGAGGGGGTTGAACAGTATAAGATAAAACGTTTTGCTTTTTAATCCAAATAATAGCATGAACAATATTAAAGCAGTAAACATCACACAAAGCATCACATACATGAGATACATGATTTTACATGGTTCACCCAATGTGGGCTACTCCACGAAGAAAATATTTCTTATAAATTTTTCTCAAATAAATTCTCTTAGGAATCCTTTCCCTACAATGTTTATGGACCTCTATCCAAAGGGGACACCAATCCCCTTGATCAAGTTAGTGGATCTCTATCCACATGAGACACTAATATCCTATCTTTGCTCTGGCTGGTGATACTCTAGAAAAACTTTGCCTCCACTACCCTTAGAAAATGGAACTCTATCCACAGAAGACACCTATCCTCCTTGTTCTAGCTGGAGACCTCTATCCTCAAAATTTTCACCTCTAAAATATTTGTCTCTAATCTGCACTAAAAATAGTCCTTTGATCTAGCACAAATCTATCCTCAATCTCTATCTCTAGTCTGGAACAAACATGTCCTCAAATCTGCACCAAACTCTACCCTTTGATCTATCCTCATATCTGTCCTCAATATCTATTCTCAACTCTATCCTCAATCTATGTTGTGAGCTTCCACAAAAGCTCACACAAATCTGTCCATAAGTCTTCTTTAAGGCTTGCCTAAAATCTATTCAACAAGTTAACACTAAAACTTGTCTAATATCATGGAAACATAAAGAGAATTGTTAGAGACTCAATATATTTCATACTCATCAATACGCAACATCTTTCTCAAATTAATTCAGAATATAGAATAGTTTATTTTTATGGAACTTGAACAATCACTTCACACATCCACTTGACTAGGCTCAACCAACTCTACTCAACCAATCACTCAATGAAACAATCCTTGCTTACAAATCCTAGTCCAAGCATATGATCCCTTACTCAAAATGTTTCCAACAATGCTTATCAACCAATCTCACATAACAATGATACTCATGATCCTTTCAAACCCTAGTTCAATTTCTTCACTCAATCAATCATTTCAACAACAATGCTTATAAACCAATATAGCTCAACAAATCAATAAGGAAACCCTATTTTAGTCCTTTTCAATCCATACTTATTTTCTATAAAACCAACCAATCAACTCAACTATGGAATAATGTGCTCATACCTTTTTCTTGATGATGAAGGAACCTCAAAAATCTACCACAACCATAAACACCTCTTTTCTAAGCTCAAAGGATTTAGAAGACACTAAGCTCTCTCAAGGATACAATGCAAATATCAAAACACACATACACCTTATCACTCCATATTAAAGAAATAATCCATCAACATATACAAAAATAATTGACCAAATACACCTTATAATCTCCCAATTAAAATAATATTCAATACCAAGAATAATATCAATGCAATGTCCTTTTCAAAATAACTCAATGAAAAGAAGTCCTTTCAACACTTTAAATTTCCAATACACCAATGTGACATAAATACTTTATTCAATAATAAAGCTAACTCCTTATTCCTCCAATTTATCAAAAATAATGATTGATTAAAAACCTTTTTAAACAACCCTTTTAACTTCCTAAGACCTCATGTCAAACCTTAGGCAACACAAAAATTATATTCAAAATTTATTACCTTTGCCTTGGTGTGACTTGAACTCATGACACAGCCTCAACCAGTACCCTATCCATACCTCCAACTTCCGCACGAGCTAGGCGCTCACTTGGGGAGTAAAGAGCACCATGTGCTCTACAATGCTTCCCCTATGCACCTAGCCAAAAAAAATACGCTACTTCCTTTGACGTTCCCAATGCAACCAATAAAATAATGTTGCCACTGCGATTCAATCGTAGGTCACTTTGTCCTCAGCACTCTAGTCTCTGTCCACTTGCCACTAGGCCATGCTGCCCAGTTGGCACTCAATTTCAACGCTCGTTGATTTATCCCTTAATCGTTGGCACTTCAAACAATACTCTTGCATCTTTCTTTGCATGAGTTCTTACACACACGATTACACGCTTTTATCATTCGATAAAAGAATGATTAAATACCTCTAAGGCATATTGTTTTTATATCGATTTCCTCCTTCAAACATAAATGTTGGTGCTTCGATTTTCCTTCAAACTTAGATGTCGGCGCTTCGGTTTTCCTTCAAACTTATTAATTTATAAATTATTTAAATTCTTTAGAATTTATATTTTATAAATTATTTTTTAAATCCCTTTGGCTTTATTAAAGCCTTTTTTATTTTACCACTTTGTATAAATAATATTTATTTATAAAATTTAAATTCAATTTGAATTTAAATATTTTATAAAATAAATATTAAAACCTCCATTAGCTTTTCAAAATGCTTCCTTGGGTTTTTATGAAAAACCTTTTATTTTTCTTATCCGTGGTTTTAATAAATAAAAAAAGCCTTCATATCCTTCCACATAATATTAAAAATATTATGAAGCTTTTTTCTTTAAACTGTGCATTATTCCTCTTGATCTTTTGACACCAAAGGTAGCTTATTCCTTGACATCAATAATTACTTCATTCCTTGACATCAATGACAACTTTGACTCAAAATGTCCAACAAGATGGTATCTAGAGTCATCTATATTTTTATTATCAATGGGGAATATGACTGTCACACTAGTGGACATGTGGTAGATCTTGTGCATCCCTATCAAGAGGAGAGCAATGTATAGAGCATGGGTGCAATGAATAGTGCTAAAACACTTATTGGGAGACCTAGCCTAGGAGACCCATTAGATTGGACTCCATGTAGATGAGATGCCTACATGATATGGAGTTGACATCTTGATTACTATACTCTATGGGGTAGTGTTTGGATTCCTAGAATGCCACACGAGCAGGCAACACTTGCCATGGTAATTGGTAGGGGTAGTGGTAGACATGCAAGACTAACAAGTTAGGTTCACATGGGGTTTGTATGTGTTGACCCTCTTCTACAGGATATTGCACAATGTCGTGTACAAGTGATAAACATGGCTAGTTTGTGTTACATAGCTCTAGGTGTGGTATTGGGAGCATATAGCCATCCAAATATTGCATGAGCTACCAAGACCACATCCTAACCCAGAGCGGTCAACAATATACAAGTGGCCATGAGAGTATAAGTGCATCTATAGGACATATGTCAGCATCTTGCCACTAGGGAGGTAGGTAATAGATGAGCTACAAGACCATATTATCATATGGTGACCATAATATCTACACCTTGGATGAATGAAGGATGGGACGAAGTTGAATTAAGTGTAGAGGATCTGATGGGTCACCACATAGAGGGACAAGTTGAAGCTATATCGATTTGATATATTGTAGTGATAGTTTAGCATCCTATAGGAGATACCAGTCCTAGGAGACTACTGGTTTAAGAGGGTGTGGAGGTACCTATCAAGGGTTAGAGGGGACCCTGATTTGGGAAGATTTTTTGAGGAGGATTTGCATGACCCACTCTATGTCAATTCAATATTGGATGATTTTGAGGTAGCCCTCAAGTATAGGAGATGGTAGAGGGGTATTATGCTCATGATGATCTCCCCACCAATCCCAATATAGAGGCACCAATTCAATACTTGATAGGTGTAATTAGCGCTTTGATAGGCCACCTAATGCACAATTGAGTGATAAATAGGTGTAGGCCTATTAATATAGACACGAGCATAGTTTTGGGGCGAGGACGATGACTGGGAGGACAACGATCATCATCTATGGCTTAGGAGGAAGGCGTATAGTAAGAGGTGCCCCCATAGCGAAGGTCGAATCAAGTAGGATAGTGAAAGGTACCTATATTATGATAATGATAGGACCTAGTGGGATCACAGGTCATGATGATCTAGTGAGGGAGATGAAGGCATTGTAGGCCATGATATCGACCATGTAGAGGGATATGAACCTGCTCTGAGAGGATAGGTCTAAGAGGCTAGAGGGGCTATAGGGAGCTCTAAACATAGAGATATTAGAGTAAGACCAGACCATCATTGCACAAGATATGATAGCAATTGATAGGGACATAGTGAGGGTTGAGGTAGACTATATTAAGGGAGATATGGGTTGGCTAGAGTGATAACATCAATAATATTGAGTAGAGGGGATGACTATCATCATTAATAGCCAAAATAGTAATGGGATCCAACTACTATTGAAGAAGCTATAGAGGGTAGGGAGTGACTAGAGGCATCTATATGGAGGGAGACCGTCTACTAGGCATTATACTTTTAGATAGTTTTTTTAGAGTAGAGGATACCTTCATCATCCTCAAAGACATAAAGTAGGTCATGGTCTAGGTCATGGACTATTTCATGGTCTGTGAACATACTCCCACCAGGACTACCTCCAATGGGTAAAGCAGAGGAGACAAGCTCATAAAGCTAGCGTAAAGATCAAGATGACATGCCAATTTTAAGTGTGGCATGCTTCCCTAGGCTAGGATATGGTTAAGTGTACCAATATTATATTGTGGTACACCAATACAGATGATAAGATATTTTTGAGTAATATATCATGCTTTGATTGATTATAATTTTTTATGAATTTTATGTGTTTGTTAATTTTTTATTATACATGAATAGATGAATTAATGAATGAAGACACAATGAATTCACAACTAAATAATGAATTCTAAATAAAATTAACTAAGTAATGCATGATGAAAAATGGGATAGAAAAAAAGAGTGGTGGAAGAAATAAGCAAAAGAAAAGAGAAAGAAAAACACACTCTAGCCAAATTCATGCCCTGTAAAAACAAACCACGAATTTGTCATAGAGTAAATTTGATCCTCATATAGATAGGGCATAAATTTGAAAAAATAGAAGAAAAGAAGAAAATGAAAGAAATGAAGAAGAAGAATAAGGTCAACAAAGGCCAACAAAAGCAAAAATATGCTTAAAGTATGATATATGAATCAACGTAGACCATAAGGGGTTAGTATGATCAAAAGATCATAAGCTAAGCAAAAATAAAAATATGGAGTGGAACCCTATGAGAATGTATGCTCACAAATGATAGAGGATGAAGTGAAACCCACTATGAGTTTAGTGCTTATGAGTGGCCACGAAGCTATCTTATGAGGGTGTAATTCTCACTGAAGAGAACAAGCACAGTAGAGCTTTAGCTCCTATAGGTGTGTGCTCGCTAGTGACCAAAATATGGAGCAAAAAACCACTATGGATGTGTGGTCAGTAGTGATTATGTGTGGAGTGATATCCACTAGGATGTGTTCTCACAAATGACCTAAGTGAAGTTTAATGCTAGCTAGTAACCATGAAGCTATCCCATATGGGGTGTAGTGTGAGCCAAAAGTAGTGTGACCCGATAGGGGTATTATGCATGTGGATGATAAAAAGGAGTGTAACTTTATAGGGATGTTATCTCTATAAAGGAGAGAAGATAAAATCAAGGGGGTGTTGTGTGTGCATGTGCTAGAGAGAACAAAGTAGTGTGTGTGTGTGTGTGTCTTGTTTGAAATTTTAATGGCTAAGGCATGTGCATAGAATAGTCAATGGTTGTATGAACACCATAAATGATATCCATTTGATATCTACCCTATCTTACAAGGATCCCTTAATGAGCTAAATATCAAACAAGTAAAAAGTGTGAGCAAAATACAAGGTACACAGATAGAAGGAATGTATATCCTTTGTCTTGGAGAAAATAAGAATGATTGAAAACTTGCAAAGGATATATATCTACAAGATATGAAGAAAAATATTCCTTGACTTGAAGAAATTTTGATAATTATTAATATTTTCAAGGTCAAGGAATATTTCCTAGGTTGGGGATTTGCTAAGCATCAATGACCTAGTATGAGTGCATTGCATATGAGCTAGACCTAACTAGGTTTCATAACTTGCCTCATTGCAAAGGTTCCAAAAATCTATATGATTAAGCAACCATGCAAGTATGATCAAGCAAAAAAAGTAACCATATGACAAACATAAGATACAAAATATAATTATGTCAAGCAATCCATGTAATGTGTGACAAGCAATCATGTAGTATGAGCAGACAAACTGATGCAAGATGACACAAAAGGAGAAGAATAAAAGAAAAAAAACAATAGAAGAAGAGAGGTGATGAATTCATGCATAATAACATTTTAAGTGCATCATGTTATTTGGTTATTTAAGCTATTTACCATCTAATGATGCTAAAAAATAGGCTCCTAATCTAAACTTGATCATTATGACAAAGGGGCCTACGCAATTGGGCTAAAATTTGCCCTTCAAATCTATGCAAGAATTAGTGTTCTTTTTGTTTTTCTTAAGAACAAGGTCCCCAACTTCAAAATATCACGTGAAAACTTTCTTAGTGTAAGTTCATGTGATCCTATTATGATAGGCTTGAAGATGCTCTAAGGCATAAATGCACTTTTTATCTAATAGCTCCAATTTTTTTAAAAAAACTAAATGGAAGTCAACACATATTCTGAGTATACCTCCTTTACTAACGATTAGAAAAACAACATAGGGGACTGACCCAATATATAATAATCTATTATGAAGGATATCATAATGAGTTATGTCACAAAGAGTATCCCTCTTGACATATTCTCTAGGAGTCACTAAATGAGCTAAACAAAAGTTAACACATACTCAAATTATGTCATCCTTCTTAGTGACAGGGACAACGACTCCTAATTTCTCAAGGTATTAAAGAGATATAGGAATAGTATCCCTTTGCGAACTAGAAGACTCAACATGGGTGATACAAGAGCCTAATCCATCAAGGAAGAATCTATTTCATAGGACATTTCCATGATCATTGTCACAAAGAGTATCCCCCTTAGAATACTCCCCTGGGGTCACTACTAACTCAAGTAGAACCAAAGTTATCATATTGTAAAACAAAATATTGGATGGAGAAGGGGTTCCCTCATCCTCATTACTCCACTCTAAGCCATGATGATCCATAAATTCAACAAAGGTGATAATTTGATCATCATCAATTGACAAGGGTTGGTTTTTGTTGGGGATGTAATCTATGCCACATCTTCTAGGCCAAAACTCAACTTCCAAAAGCTCTTGAATGCACTATTGTTGTGGTCCCAAACCCTTACCTATATATCCTATACTAGATAGATCTACTTAGGAAATGGGTAATCATTGGATAGGTAACAATTGGCAAAGGTTTCTCTCTACAGAAAAGGGGTTGCTACCATGAATATTTTATTTGTGGGATGTTCCCATGTAGACAAAGGTACACATCCCTATGTGTACTACTTCACCCCTATATGGGGTACACCCATATATTAGTATGAAGGTGGTAGCTTGGCTAGATCTATAAGATGACTTTCAAATAGATGATTAGCTTGATATTGTGATGAGACTATGATTGATGGTTCCTCATTTATTTTTAAATTCACAAGCTCCTTGGTGATCTAAGAATTTTTATGAAGATAAATAGATGGATATAAAATGATGTTAGATTAGGCTCACTCAACCATTGAACAATATTGGAATGAATTAGGGTCACCGTGGATGGTGATAAGATTATTTTTAAATTTATATTTTAAACATTTATGAAGATTAGAAGGGATAACCATCATGGTGTGGATCCAAGGGCATCCAAGAAGAAGATTACAAGATGTTGGACAAGAAATAACATAAAAAAAAGTGTTTATGATCTTGGGTCCTACCATAATGGGAAGGGATAAAGTGTTGTAGGCATCTTGGGATTTATTGTTGAAAGCCTTTATAATAACATCATATTTGGTTAAATATTCCTCCTTTAATCCAAAATTATGGAAAATTTTATAAGTGCATATATTGAGGGAGGTCCACCAATATTCTCTTGATAAATGTTTCCCTAATACATCCAGTGATGTAAAGGGGATAATCCCCTTCCAAATTTGAGAAAGGAAAAGCATCATCATAAAAATATATGTGATTTATCCTAAGAAAACCTACACCATTGGCTAGGTTACTCAGGGGAAGATCTTGCAGGACATATTGTTAACTTAGAAGCTTTAACAAGGATTCCCTATGAATAGGAGAAGTCTGTAAAATCTCTAATATGGATATCTTGGCAAGTGTGTTAATTTTTATTGGATGTCGAAGGAGACTTTTGGTTGTAGCTTCAACACTAAGGTTGGTTTTTCTATGCTTATGCTTCTTTTTGGGTACTATTAAGAACTAAGGGTGGTCTAGAGGGTTGGTTGGATGGAGAAATTGTCTATTCTTATGATTTTTGAGTCATATGAGATTGATTTTGTTGCTTTGTGGTAGCTACTATTATACCAACCATGTTGTAGAAAGGAGATACATTATGATACGACACTTGATTATTTGTCTATTGCCCATGATTGGATATAGTATTTTGGAATATCCCCATATCTTGATTAGTCATGGGTATTTATTGATTAAGAGGTTGATTAGTTGAAGTTTTTTGGTTAGGATTAGGTTGAGAGTCATCCACAATGAGGCAACCCTCATCTATTAGGTCTTGAAGCACGTGTTTCAACCTCTTACATGAACCTGTCATGTGCCCTTCCACCCTATGATACTCACAATATTGACCAAGCTTATACCAAACTATCATGGTGTATGGTTGCCTTATGGGATGCAGTTCAATAATCTTAGATTCTAAAATCTACTTAAGGACCAATGAAAATGGTTGGTTGAGCCTAATGAATTTTTTTGGTGGGGTTTTTTAGGGTTTTCTAAGTACCAACTTCTATAAGGTATTAGTGGCATTGACATTGTTGGTTTTCATGTTATCTATTACCCCATCACCAACTACATGCTTGTACTTATATTATGTTTTTGTGGTCCTTTCCTCTTATTTCCTTAACTTGAGTTGACCTATTTGAATAAGAGTCTTCTCTACTATTCTTGATAAAATATATTGCTTTTTTGAAAGAGAACAATTATTGTTTCCAATTCATATGAGATCTGTTCTTGTAGATTTCTAATAAATATCTCTAACATGTCTCGAGGAGGTAAGGTGTATCTTAACCGTCTAACTAAAATTCTCCATAAATATAAGAATTCCAAGAAACTTTCATTTTAGCTTGGTTGAGGAGAAATAAATATTGGATGATTACTCCTTTCTCCACATAAGCTCCAAATTATTGAACAAATGACTCAGTTGTTTCTTAAAAGTTTCTCAAATATTGACGAGGTAGTTGATTATACCATTTCAATACCAAACCACCAAGGTTTTTAGGGAATTTTTTTAGCAACAATATATCATCATATATAAGCTTTCCGACAATAGGGAGCTTGATTGAAAAATAAGAGAAAACTAGGGCATCAGTTGGGTAGCCAAAGATATTTATGGTTACTATGGATTTGAATACAAGATTTTTGCCCCAGGAGGGCTCAATGGGGACACCTCCGGATCCTCTTCTAGAGAGACATAGTTCTTTTACAAATTTGTTAAAGGATAAATTTCCATCAAATACTGAAGAAGCACAAAAAATTGCATTAAAAATGCTCTTTACGGCTGCTGGAAATAGATCAACGAGTTAATGGATGCCTGCCACAGTCAGAAACCAGGCCAAATATTGTCATTGAGCAAAGGATGGTTGAAGAAATAGTTTTTTATAGAGCCAATCATGATTTGATCTGTAAATTCATGGGTATTCGCCCTACCCTAAATTTTTTGCATTCTTGGGTTCAGCAAAACTAGGAGCCTCTTGGTGAGTATTCTTTATGGTTTATTAGCAATGGATATTTTATTGTTAGTTTTTCTTCACTTGCTGATAGAAATAGGGCTTTCAAATCAGAAAAGAGGCATCATGGTCCAGCAGGATTATTTGTTCAACCCTAGATAGTGGGATTTGATCCTCAAATTGAACCCACTGTTGTCTCGGTTTGGATCCGTTTGTATGCACTTCCAATGGAGTTTTGGAGTGAGCAAGTATTGGAAATTATTGGTAATTCCCTTGGAAGAAATTTGGGTGTTTCCAAAGACACAATAGAAGGAAACACAATTGTTTATGCAATATTATGTGTGGAAATGGATCTTAGCCAACCTCTATCGGTAGAGGTGGAACTTGAACTTGTAGGACTATCTTAGATTCAACAACTGGATTATGAGGCATTGCCCTTCAGATGCAAAGTTTGCCATAGATATGGGCATTTGGCTCGATCTTACCCAAATAATATGAACATAAAAATGGAGGCTTCTCTAGGAATGTCAAATCTTCCTAATGAGGATAATTCAACAATCAACAAAGAACCAACCAATATTTCTCAGGGTGAATAAGCACAAAGAGATGGTTTTGAACAACCCAAAATAAGGAGAAGGCAAAAGAAAAAATATGGTAAAGAGCAAACCCAACTCAAGCCCTCCAATAGGTATGAGATATTTAAGACACTAATGGACCAAGAAGAACAATTCATGGAAGGAGTGGATGGGAATAATAAAAATAATAACAGCCATGTTCAAGCTCCTCTTTCATCTCCCCCCATCATAGAGAAGGTAATTGAGTACAGTGAGTTACCGCAGTCAGAGAGTGCATGGGCATTGATAGTGCATAACCAAGAGCAGCCAATAATTAAGGATGTCAACATGGGCATAGCAGAAAAGAATAGAGAAAGGCCAACTTTAGGGATAACTCAGGTGGAAAAGAGATCAAAAAATAGCAACTCTCAAGGAGTGGGTAGAAAATCAAATAAGGAATTGATAGCAGTTCAAGGAGACAAACTAATCACTGGAGGATCGGTGAGGCCAATAGATTTTTATTGCTCTCAAGGTAACCAATACAATCATGGAATGTTAGGGGTTTAAATACTATAACCCATCAATTTTTTGTTCGAAGACGCTTAGAAAAATGTAAAACATATTTTTTGCTTATCCAAGAGACAAAAATGTCGTTAGATCTTATGTGTAAAACAGTTAACAAACTTTGGAGGGGTGCTGGTCATATGGAAGTGGTTGCCTAAGGTGCCTTAGGGGGGATAGTTACTCTTTGAAACTCTCTTGAATGGAATGCAATAGAACATATAGCTTGGAGGGTTGTTCTCACATCATATTTTATAAATAATGTCACAGCTGAACATATTTTAATCACAAATTTTTATGGGGCTCAAAACCTAGATGGTCAGATGCATCAATGGAAAGTTTTGCATAACATGAGAGTCTCAAGGGAAGATTTAGACTGGATTATTGCTGTGGATTTTAATGATAAATTATCCTCTAGAGATCAGGAAGGGGGAACCCCAATTTTAGACCTAGGGGATCGACTTATGATTGCTCAAGTCCAAGCATTACACTTGGTGGATATTAAATGCCCTGGAACCAACTATACTTGGACTAATAAGAGGAGGGAGCCACATAGCAGGAAGGTGAAGTTAGACCATTTTTTCATTTCAGAGGAGGCATTTGTAAAATGGAATATAAAATTTTAGATTTTGGAGGGTCCAGTTTCATATCACTTTCCTATTTTGTTGGAAGGAGGGATCAAGACAGTGTAGCATCACAAACCATTTAAATTTGAAAACTTTTGGTTACAAAAAGAGGAACTTCGAAAGAAAATTCCGAGTAGTGGGAATAAGGTCATCTATCATATGGGACAAAAATGTTTAGATTCCACAAACAACTTTATTATGTCAAAAATCAACTGAAACAATGGAGGCGAGCTAACAAGACAAACTTCCAGGTCCAAAGAGCTCCATTGGTGGCCAGATGGGATGAGGTTCAAAAACAATGTAGGGAAGGAACAATTACAGAGTAGCTCAAATAAGAGGATGATGCATTGCGTAAAGCGGTTGAGGACATCGAAACCAAGATGAGACCTACTAGAAACATAGAGCAAGAACCACTTGGTTATTAGAAGGTGATAAAAATACCAAATTTTTCCATCGGACTTCTTGTGCTAGGAGACATATGAACAACATGGAAGCTCTTCAATATGAGAACAGACACTCCTTTGATACAATTCCAGGTATGCATTTCCATTCAATGGATTATTTTTCTAAACTATTTAAGGAAAGTATAGTGCAATATGAAGAGGCAGGCTCAAAAAGAAGTTATTGTTGTCATACCCTCTATTATCTCTGAAGAATAAAACCAGACCCTAATTAAACCCATTGATAGAGAGGAACTGAAGAATGTAGTCTTTGGAATGAGCACCGAAAAAACACCGAGTCCGAGATGGCTTTCCAATTGAGTTTTTCAGGGCCTTCTGGGATAACTTGGAGGAGGATGTAATGGTTGTTATAGAGGAGTCCAAAGGTAGTAAAAGAATGCTTAAAGCATTAAATCATACTTTCATTACCTTAATTCCAAAATGGGAGGAGGGGGTACATATTTCATATTATAGACCTATTGCCTTATGCAATGTCATATATAAAATAATCACAAAGGTAATGGCTGAGTGGATAAAACCTCTTCTACATAGCATTATCTCCTTAGAGCAAGGAGGTTTTGTAGAGGGTAGGCAGATCTTGGATGGTGTGGTTCTATCTCAGGAGGCAATCCATTCAATGGAAACATCTGGTAATATAGGAATGTTCATAAAATTAAATATGTCAAAGGCTTATGATAGGGTGGAGCGGAGCTTCTTGTAAAATATGATGGCATCCTTTGGTTTCTCTCAGGATTGGATAGAATGGGTCATGAGTTGTGTTTCTACTCCGACATACTCAGTGTTAATCAAGGGTCTTCCCTCACAACCATTTGGAGCTACTCGAGGCCTTCGTCAAGGAGATCCTTGCTCTCCTTATCTTTTTCTCATATTGGCTGAAGGATTGGGTAGACTCATCTTGAGGAGAAGACAAAAAGGTTTGCTAATAGGTATCAAGGTGGGTGAGGAAGTTTTGACTCACCTACAGTTTATGGATGACACAAGATTGGTGGGAGTGGCCAGTTTCAGGGAAGCAAGAATGATTAGAGATACACTTAATGTCTACCTTAGGGCTACAAACCAAGTCATCAATGATAAAAAATCCAAAGTGGTCTTTTTCAATCTTTATCAAAGGCTTCAAGACAAAATTTTAGAGATCTTGGGATTCACGGGGACTTATCTCCCAGTGGTATACTTGGGGGTCCCTTTGCATTTTAAAAAACTAAAAAAAGATATCTGGAGGAATATTTTGGACTATATCAAGGACAAAATTAATCATTGGTCTCAAAAATGGTTAATTTATGGGGGTAGATTAACTTTTTTACGGTCAGTAATTCAGGCCATGCCAATTTATAAATTTTCTATCCTTGTCGCCCCACATACCATATGGAAAGAGTTGGACAAGATGGCTAGAAAATTTTTATGGGAAGGAGTAAAATGAGAGAGGAAATGGGCCTTAGTAGGTTGGGAGAAAGTAAGCCAGCCCAAGGTAAAAGGAGGTTTGGGACTGAGAAGATCAAATTTAAATAATAAAGCTTTGGTCGGAAAGCTTTACTGGAGGTGGATTTCCCAACCAACTTCTTTATTCGATAGAATATTAACTAGTAAATATTTGGGATAGGTAAACCCAAATGAGGTGGTTCGTTTCCCTTTGGATGGTAATGGATCCTTAGTGTGGCAGGCTCTCAAGTTAGGATCTCAGGTAGTAAAAGATAGATTATTTTGGAAAGTGGGGAGAGGGGAGAAGGCACGATTTTGGACAGATTCATGGGATCAATACCCACCTATCATCGTTGAATTTCTTGAACTGTAACCAATAAAAATAGCCATAGAAACTAGGGGATGGGTCCAAATTGAAAGTTATTTCAACACTAGTCAACTGGGGGATTATAAGTTTAAGCAGTTTAAGAAGTTGGATGAGTGGCCAATTTCAATCCCTCCGGATTTGACACCCATCATGACTAAAATCTTGGAAGAAATATTTCTCATAGGTAGATACAAGGAGGATGAATCAGTTTGGGGCTATGGTAGCCTTGGTGTCTACACAGTGAAGGATGGATATGATAAGATCCTTCCAGAGCCTCCTCCTCATACATATCAGGTTGAGGATTGGAGAAATATTTGGCATTCCAAGGGTTGGTCGAAATGAAACTTTTATGTCTTGCAGTTCATGCATAATGGAATTCTTACTTTTGATAATCTCAGATGTAGGGGAATCATTGGTCCATATCAATGTGTTTTATACTACAAGAGTGAGGAAAAAGCTAATCACTTGATGTTTGAGTGCCCATTCATGCACCAGATTTGGGAGAGATGGTTTTTATATTATAAAATTCAAGTTAATGGTGATTTGAATCGGATTAATATTTGGGAAATATGGAAGAGGGGTAGATTTAAATCTAAAGCTCTTTGTATTGGTTGGGAGCTTAGATTAAACTTTATTCGGTGGCAAGTGTGGTTGGAGAGAAATGCCAAAAATTTTAGAGAAACTTTTCTTCTTTAGATGGAGTTTGGCAGGTCATTTGGAGCAAAGTCACAAAAACTGTGGCAGTCTATGCTAAAGAGGAAACTCAGGTTGTTATTGGGTCAATGGAAAAGGAATTTGAAGTGCAAGAGGGATAGGACAGATCTAGTTGGAAACCACCCCCAGAAGGTTGGATTAAAATTAATACTGATGGAGCTGCAAAATACCAAAGAATAAATGTTGAGAGAAGGAAACTTATGAGATGGAAATGCAATACTTATTGAAGGAGGTTGTGAAACTCCCCCAATATTTCTAGTTGTTGTAGTAGCATATGTAGGTTTATGAAATGGATTATTAATATAAGATGATTCAAACAAAGTATTGATGTGAATATTTTAGGAAGAATTTACTTGATGGTGATATGTTCTAAATTTTGCAAAGTGGATGTCTCTATCCAAGGCTTCATTCAAGACTTTCTTGTTTGCCTAAACAATTTCAAAAAATGATTATACGATTTGAAGGTGAATTGGTTGTGAGATCCTTCAATAAGATCAAAGTCCTCACCAGTACCTATGTCCTCTTTTTCCTCGAGATTAGAATTCTCCCTAACAACTTGATCATCCTCACAACATAGAAAATTCTCTTTTGGTTCAATCATATTTTACTTACTCCTAAGTCTTCGGGCCATAGGATTAAGAGAAAGAGAAAGGGAGAAATAGGGAATGAAAAACTAATGCAAAACTTCAAAGACACAACAAGGATTCTTTTTTAAGTGTTTTTATGTTTTTGTAGCACTATGCAAATAAATTTAATGGTCTTGGTTACAATAAAAAAACAAAAGGAAACAAAAGTAAAAATGCTTCCTAGATGTCCACTAAGAATGTACTTCACATTGGATTCACCAAAGATGTAGAGGGGGGAAATAGCCCACCATGTACGATTCTTAGCAGACTTGCTAGGAACCAAGGTGACCGTGGGGTTATTATGATTATCTACTCTTGGGGGCTTGGGGTATCAAAGGGATCACCATGAAAAGTTTAAGGACTCACTCCAAGTCTAGGATGGAAGGATATATATGTTTATTGATCAAGCACCTAAGTTTGGTCTTGACTATAATCTAAGTTAAACATATTGAAGAACAATCTAGGGCAAAAAACAATACAAGAAAACAAATGAGCTATTCCTAGAATGATTCTGTATTTCAATGAAGACTATTCCCTAGATTTGCAAGAAAGTAAATTTCTTCTTTTCAATAAAAGGTTCAAGAGTGCACAAATAGGATTAGCCTAGATGCAAACTATATGCTTTTCTTCTTTGATGCTTAGAAATGAAAACAAGCACTTTTTATCTTTTATTTTTTATATTTAATTTATTCCAATTACAAAAAATAAAAATGAAACACAAACAACAAAAAACCTAAAAAATCTATTGGAACACTTGATCCAATGGTTGATCCTAGCTAAATTTGTTTCCTAAAATTATTGACCGCGAATTTGGTAAAACTTGCAAAATGACTATAAAACCTTGGAAAAATTGATCAGTGTTTGGGATCCTACTTAGGCCACTATGTGACTGAGCTTGAAGGTACAAAATTCAAGCCCCCTTGGTCCTTTTAGTTGATTTTTCAAAATTGAAAGTGATAGTTGAACTTTGGGAACTAGCAAAGCAAGATATAAAAACATAAAATAGTGAAAATAAAGTGCAAACAAAATGGATGCAATTGAAAACAAGTATGCAAAATATGACCTAGGGTTTTGGGAGCAAAATTTTTCCCCCAAGCTACTATAACCAAATTCTGCCCCATAATTAGCGGGTGCAAATTCAAAAATAAATAAGAAAACCAAATTCATGTACCATAAGGGAGGGGCATGAATTTGTAAAAATAGACTTAAAAGTCAATCTATGAATGTTAAATACAATTAATTACTAGATTTAATTATTTAAGGAACTAATAATGCATAGAGAAAATTTGATAAGCTTGTGGAGGAAGAAAGAGTAAAGGCAACAACTAAGATGGAATACCTCTCCTCTTTCTCTAGAAGATAAATTATGCACACAATATATTATCAAGGCTTCTCCACTTGCTCATCCACAACAACAAATCTCAAAGAATACCAAAATGAAGTAGAGCACTAGCATCAAAAATTGGGAGCATGCGTATGATGATTCAAAAACTTGCTTAGATCACTTTTTAGAATAAGGGAAAAAAGGGAGTCCAATACTTCTATTTATAGAATGTTTGGAGGGGATTTAGGTGGGAAAACAAAAAACAAAATTTTCTAGGGGTCAATGTCATAGAGGTCGGCCAAAAACTTGGGGTTTTCAATAGAAAATACCCAAAAATTTTAAATTTGTGCCTCATACTAGGATGACCGTGAATATGGCAAAGCAAAAAATCTAAACAAAGAGGGAAAAAAAAGAAGCTCAATTTTGCACTTAGCAATTTTGAGGGACTTCTTAGGGTTCTAAGAGAAAAATGACTTATTTTGATGGGTTAATTTTCCATGTCTACAGTAATCAATACATATCCAAGAATCTCAACAAGAAAAGGAAAATACAATATATAAAATAAAAAAAGAATATAAAAATATATTATGGCATAATTAGACATAATTCATATCTCATGAATAATAAAAAGAGTCTCATTAATGTATAAAATAATAGATGACTAAAAAAGTCTCATTAATGTATAAAATAATAGATGACTAAAAATATAAAAACCACTTAGAATGTAATTTCATTAATCCCAATAACCATAAAATTGACATGTTATTAGATAATTATATAACACAAATATTACCTTATAAGTGTGAAAAATAAAAATATGATCTCATACATAAATACATGTCAAGGACAATAGTGGTTAATGACAACATGGATGACTATACAATTTAATAGTTGATGAAATCATATTGTTTATAGTACATCTTCAAAATATCTCATGCAATGTAACTATGATCATAGAGTAATGACTAAATTAGGCATACTTTTTAATTCCTTTACCTGAGGAAAATAGTATTTTTAGATGGAAATTAGTCTACAATGCTAGGTTTAGTTATAATAGTTATACTAAGTACAAATCTCTTTTATTGCTAAAGTTTTTCTTAGAAGGAACAGGTTGACTACATAGATATTTTCACCCACCATAGCTTGTGTGGACTCCATTCTCATGATCCTTTTCCTTGCCTCTTTGTCATCTTGGAAATTTTATCAAATGGTTGACAAGAGTGCTTTATTTCATGGGGAAATTCAAGAGGATATTTTATGTAATAGTCATTGAGTTTTGTGTAAGATAGGCCCAAACCAATGGTTTACATTCTCAAAATTTCCTTATATGGGATTAAGCAAGAAAATTACACATGGCATGAGAAGATCCATATATATTCTTGGATATGGAATTTGTCATGGCAAGGTTGAGCATGATATTTATATAAAGCATCATGATGGTTACATTCTTATCATTATGCTTTATGATTATGACCTTACCATTACTATACTTGATTTTTTTGCTTCAAGACATAAAGTTTAATTTCAAGATTTTTTTTGTTATGATAAGCGTAATTTATTATGTTTGGGTATTCATGTTCAATTGTATTTAAGTATTTTTTTTCCCATCCTCAATATGATCTACATATCTTTAAATAGTTTTATATAGAATTACAAGTAAGAGCATATTTAAATTATTATTGGAGAGAAATCGAATGACATTAGTTCCATTGGTTATATTTTAACTTTAAAGGAGACCTAGGTTTAAATATTGCGAAGTGATACATGTAGTTTCCAAGATATTGTAATACCTTTAGTTAGTCATGATGTAATACAAGTGAGTCTCATTTTAATCCCATATAGCCTATTAAAAAATTACTATAGGGGGTGAAATAGAATACTAATTATTTTCTCCTTTGATTGTGAAGAACACAAGCTTATACTGAGAGGGGGGTGAACAGTATAAGACCACTTTTTACTTTTTCTTCCCAATCAATATTATGCAATGTAAAGATAGCAATATCAATAGCAGTAATCAAAGCAATGCACAAATCACCACACACAATAGAGACACCACAATTTACGTGGTTCACCCAATGTGGGCTACTCCACGGAGAAAATATTTCACTAAAATTTTCTCAATCAATCTCTTGGGAATCCTTTCCCTATTACAATGTTTATGGACCTCTGTCCAAAGGAGATACCAATCCCCTTAATCAAGTTCATGGATCTCTATCCACAGGAGAACTCCTTTCTCCTCTTGCTCTGGTTGGTGATCTTCTAGAAGAACTGTTGCCTCCACTGCCCTAGCTAATGGATCTCTATCCACAGAAGACTCTTATCCTCACTAAATCCGCTCTATCCACTAATGGTAGACTATCTTAATCCTCAATACTCTATCACCTCCAAACTTACTTACTCCTATCTCAAATCTATACTAAACATAGTCCATCGATCTAGCACAAATCTATCCTCAATATTTATCTTTAGTCTAGCACAAATCTATCCTCAAATATGCACCAAAATCTATCCTTGAATCTGTACTAAACATAGTCCTTCGATCTAGCACAAATCAGTCCTCAATATCTATCCTCAAGCCTTAACTCAAAGCTTGACTCAATCTCAAATCAACTCTATTGGATCTACCCCAAACCTTAACTCAAGGTTTGAACAAATCAATCAATCAACTCTACTCTCAAGCCTTCTCAAAGACTTATCTCAAATCTACCTTGTAAGCTTCCACAAAATCTCACACCAATCAATCTACAAGTCCTCTCTAGAACTTGTCCAATCTACTCAATAAGTCCTCTCAAGAACTTAACCAAATATACTCAATAAGTCCTCTCAAGAACTTAACCAAATCTGCTCTCAATATGTATTGTAAGCTTCCACAAAAGCTTACTCAAATCTGTCCACAAGTCTTCTCAAAGACTTACCTCAAATCTGCTCAACAAGTCCACACTAGAACTTGTCCAATCTCATAGAAACATAAAGAGAATTTTTAGAGACTCAATATGCTCTATACTCATCACAATGCTCAAACACTTTCAATCACTCTTTCAGAAACATACAGAGAATTTTTAGAGACTCAATATGCTTCAACTCAATCACTTTCTCAATTCAATTCAGAATATAGAATAGTTTGTTTTATGGAACTTGAACAATCACTTCACACATCCACTTGACTAGGCTCAACCAACTCTACTCAACCAATCTCTCAATGAAATAATTCTTGCTCACAAACCCTAGTCCAAGCATATGATCCTTCACTCAAAATATTTCCAACAATGCTCAACAACAAATCTCACATAACAATGATACTCTTGTTCTTTTCAAACCCTAGTTCAAGTTCTTTGCTCAACAACTCACTTCAACAACAATGCTTATAAAACAACTCTCACATAACAATGATACTCATGTTCTTTTCAAACCCTTAGTTCTTTGCTCAACCAATGGTTTCAACAACAATGCTTATAAAACAAGGTTTTAATAACAACTCTTTATTCCAGAAAACCTTGAAGCATTAACTCAAACACACTCAATAAGGAAGCCCTAATCAATTCCTTTTCACTCCAAACTTATTTTCAGAAAACCAATCAATCAACTCAACTATGGAAGAATGTGCTCATACCTTTTCTTGATGATGAAGGAATCTCAAATATCTACCACAACCACAAACACTTCTATGCCAAACTCAAAGAGGTTAGAAGATAAATCTCTCTCACAATGTAATGCAAAAACTCAATTACACCTTATCACTCCATATTTAAAAACAACCATCAACATACATAAAATATTTATCCAATAACACCTTATAATCTCCCAATTAAAATAAATTTAACATCCACCAAAATTAACTCAAAAACCTCTTTAATTAGATTTAATGGCAAAAAGAACTTTGGCAAAAATCAAATCCACTTTCCTTATAACTCCAATAACATAAATTAATTACCAAGCAAGCAACCTTTCATATACCCTTATAACTCCAAATAACACCTTAAGAAAACATTAGGCAAATAAAATATTTAATTAAAAGTACCTTTGCCACTTGTGGGATTCGAACCCACAACCACCGCCTCCTCGTGCACCCTAGCCATGGGCTTGACCACCGCATGTGCTAGGCACATGCTTGGAAGGCTAAGAGCACAACGTGCTCTTTCTTCCCAAGCCTAGTGCTCTAAAAAGTGTGTGCCAAAATATTTCCACCATGACGCTCAAGACAAACATGCCAACAACCTCCACGTGAATCGATCATGGTCACTTCCACTCCAAACGCTCTCACGAAATGTGCATTGCCAATGGACCACACTATCCAATGGGAGTGAGGCCTTAAGCCCTCCCCACTAGTCTTCTTCCTGGCGCTAAAAGACAAAATGATTCTTGTCTTCTTCCTCAACGATTTGCATGAAATAAACTTTGCTCGGTCGCTTGAATATTAATCGATGAAGGTAAGGTTTGAATGCCCCTTTGGCATGGCATTTATACATGAAATCCACCATTTGACTTAGACATCGGTGCTCCATTAAATTTGATGATGTCGACGGGGAAAAGACAATTGCAATTTGAATTTAAACTTTGCCAACCTTACCATAAGGTAATTTAATTAAATTATAAATTAATTAATAATAATATTAATTAATATAATTAAGTTATAATTAATTTAATAACCAAAAGGATTATTAAATTAAATTACAAATTAATATATAATTAAATTATTATAATTAATTTAATTCCTTAGGCCTCTCCATAGGTTTTAAGAAAAACCTTTTATTTTGCCATCAATGGTTTTGAGAAAAACCATTTAAATCATGCTTTACATAAAGCTCTTTTGGAACCAATCAAGATGCAATCCTTCTTAGAACCTTTTGACATCAATGACAACTAATATTCCTCAAAATGTCCAACAATCTCCCCCTTTGTCATTGATGGCAACCCAAACTCTTTTTACCAGAAACTTAACCTTTTTTGGGTTCTGCTCCCCTAGGACATTGCTCCCCTGGCTCAAATCTCTCCTTGTTGCTCAAATACCAAATCTCTCCCCCTTACTCAAATCTCTCCCCCTTTGACATCAATGGAAAAGGGTCACCTTTGGGGCTCGGGGCTAAGAATGAGCCTCTTAGCTTAGCCCCTCCCCCACCTCCTCATGAGATGGTTAATTATGGGGTGGGAGTATTTCTACTCCCAAAAAACATTGGTCTTTACCTTTGTCTTCTTTTCTTCTTATCTGATCCTTCTGATTCCTCTGACTATTCCTTTCCATGTCCATGTTCCTATTCTCATATCCATATTTTCTATTCATATTCATATTCATGTTCCTATTCATATCCATGTTCCTATTCCTGTTCATATCCATGTTCCTGTTCCTATTCATATTCTTTCTGTTCATACTTGATTCTGGAATGTCTACTCTACACCACTTTGTTGTGTGACCATCATTATTGCACTTATAACACTTAATGTTATTATTCCTTGGAGGTGCAAATGTCTTAGGATTTCTCCTAGTGAAGCCATATCCTCTTCTATCATGAACCCTGCAATTCATTGCCTTGTGACCAAACTGATTACATGAGTAGCAATACCCATGGAAAAGTTATATATTCCCATATTCCTATCTTTCATGTGTCCTACACTGTGAAACCATGTGCCCAAACCTGTGACATGAAAAACATCTTCCATTAAAGTTTCCTTGTCTTGACCTCATTGGTCTCTTAGTCTCTCTTGACCTATTCTAATTGTTGTTCCATCTGTATCTTCTTTGTGCATTGTTCCTATTCTTGTTGAAATTTCTATTGTCCAACTCATCCTCAGATGTCTCACTTTCTCTTACACTACCTTCTTATGAAGTGTCTTCATCTAAAGTTTCTTCTCCTCCAGAACTTGAGGTTGACTTTCCTTCCCATTTCTTTTATCCTTGTTCAAATCCAAGACCTATTTTGCTTGATGTAGGCTTTTGTATCTTGATGAACTTATCCAAGTTCTTTGAGCTATTTTTGAACCCTTTTAGCTTGAATTTGGAGTCTTCTAAATCTTCCCTTAGTAGTGCCACTTCTTGTGCTAACTTTTCACATTCTAAGATCTTTGCTTCTAACTTATCCTTGAACTTATTTGTCTTAGCCTTTGATTTTTCTAGATCCTCTATAAGCATCCTTCTCTCTTCATCACATTCTTGAAACTAAATTTCAAGTTTAGAGTTTTGCTTTCTTACCTTCTTCACTATTTCAAGGGCATAGATAAGTTCTCCCTTGAGATCATATCCATATTTATCTGAATATTCCTCTATTTGTTTACCTTTGTCCATATCATCATTTTCTTTTGGCTTGTCTTCTATAGGGTCATTTTCTTCTTCTTCTAGTGCCATTAGAATATTCTCTTCTGGTCCTTCAAGTGCATCCTCATATTCATCATCACTAAAACTATAACCATTCCTTGTACAACTATCTTCAAGATGTCCAAAGTTACCACATCTAAAACACTTGAGAATCATTGGTGCCCTTTTCTGAACTTTCTTTTCTTCAATCATAAATAGGACTTCATCTCTATCATTATCTGAAAAACTAGCATCACTATCACTTGAGTACTTACTTGCCTTATCCGCATAGTAGCTCCTCTTTTGCCTTTGAAAGAACTTCTTTCCTTGTCTGCTTTGTCCATCCTTGCTTTTCTTTTGGTGCTTGTATCTTTTTGATTCCCTATTTCTGTGATCCTGTTTCTCTTCACCATTGTTATTCTTAGCTTCTTGACAATCTGTTGCATAATGACCATACTTTCCACAATTGAAACATTTAACAGATTTTAGATCTCTAGATCTTCTAGAATCCTTATCCCTTCTACCATAATTAGCTTCTTCATCACTAGATGACTCATTGCTTGATTCTGACTTCTTACCCTTTGTCTTTTTTATTGCTTTGAAGGTTGCTTCCTTCTGGGGAATAGGTTCTTTTGTTCTCATCTCAAAAGTTGTAAGAATACCAAGCAACATATCTCTTGTCAAAGAATCACCATCCTTTGATTCTTCTATAGCTGAAATATTTTCACTAAACCTTGTTGGAAGAGACCTTAAGATCTTATCACAAATATCTGATTCATCAACCTTCATTCCAAGTCCTTGCATAGCATTAACAACCTCATCAACTCGAAGTAGATAAGTACTAATATTTTCCTCATTCTTCATTCTTAACTCTTCAAGTTGTCCTTTGAGATTTCGTATCTTTGCTTTCTTGACACCTTTATCTCCTTCATATATATTTTGCAACTTATCCCACATTCCTTTTGCATCTTGACAATGCATAACTTTTATTGATTCTGTTCTATGCAAACCTCTCAAAAGTGCATTCATTGCTTTTGAATTGTAATGTTGTAGAAGCTTACCTTCCTTATCTATAGGTGGATCAACTGAGGGGTCGTATCCATTTTCAACTACTTCCCAAACTTCATTGCCAAGTGCCTTCAAGTAGATCTTCATTCTCAAACTCCAATATACATAATCACTTCCATCAAATACTGGTACTGAATTATCTGAAGGTCCATTCTTAGAATCCATTGTGTTCTTGTTAGCTTTTCCTTCAAGCTATTAAACTCTTTCGAAGGAACCCGCTTTGATACCAATTGAAGAACACAAGCTTATACTGAGAGGGGGTGAACAATATAAGACCACTTTTTACTTTTTCTTTCCCAATCAATATTATGCAATGTAAAGATAGCAATATCAATAGTAGTAATCAAAGCAATGCATAAATCACCACACACAATAGAGACACCACAATTTACGTGGTTCACCCAATGTGGGCTACTCCACGGAGAAAATATTTCACTAAAATTTTCTCAATAAATCTCTTGGGAATCCTTTCCCTATTACAATGTTTATGGACCTCTATCCAAAGGAGATACCAATCCCCTTAATCAAGTTCATGGATCTCTATCCATAGGAGAACTCCTTCTCCTTCTCTTGCTCTAGTTGGTGATCTTCTAGAAGAACTTTGCCTCCACTACTCTTAGCTAATGGATCTCTATCCATAGAAGACTCTTATCCTCACTATCCTACTGATATCTCTATCTATCTATACTCTATTCACCTCCAAAGCTCTATCTCAAATATATACTAAACATAGTCCATCGGTCTAGCACAAATCTATCCTCAATCTCTATCTCTAGTCTAGCACAAATCTATCCTCAAATCTACACCAAAATCTATCCTCAAATATATACTAAACATAGTCCTTCGATCTAGCACAAATCAGTCCTCAATATTTATCCTCAAGCCTTAACTCAAAGCTTGACTCAATCTCAAATCAAATCTATTGGATCTACCCCAAACCTTAACTCAAGGTTTGAACAAATCAATCAATCAACTCTGCTCTCCAAGCCTTCTCAAAGACTTATCTCAAATCTACCTTGTAAGCTTCCACAAAATCTCACACCAAATATGTCTACAAGTCCTCTCTAGAACTTGTCCAATATACTCAATAAGTCCTCTCAAGAACTTAACCAAATCTACTCAATAAGTCCTCTCAAGAACTTAACCAAATATGCTCTCAATATGTATTGTAAGCTTCCACAAAAGCTTACTCAAATCTATCCACAAGTCTTCTCAAAGACTTACCTCAAATCTGCTCAACAAGTCCACACTAGAACTTGTCCAATCTCATAGAAACATAAAGAGAATTGTTAGAGACTCAATATGCTCTATACTCATCACAATGCTCAAACACTTTCAATCACTCTTTTAGAAACATACAGAGAATTGTTAGAGACTCAATATGCTTCAACTCAATCACTTTCTCAATTCAATTCAGAATATAGAATAGTTTATTTTATGGAACTTGAACAATCACTTCACACATCCACTTGACTAGGCTCAACCAACTCTACTCAACCAATCTCTCAATGAAATAATTCTTGCTCACAAACCCTAGTCCAAGCATATGATCCTTCACTCAAAATATTTCCAACAATGCTCAACAACAAATCTCACATAACAATGATAACCCTAGTTCAAGTTCTTTGCTCAACAACTCACTTCAACAACAATGCTCATAAAACAACTCTCACATAACAATGATACTCATGTTCTTTTCAAACCCTAGTTCTTTGCTCAACCAATGGTTTCAACAACAATGCTTATAAAACAAGGTTTTAATAACAACTCTTTATTCCAGAAAACCTTGAAGCATTAACTCAAACACACTCAATAAGGAAGCCCTAATCAATTCCTTTTCACTCCAAACTTATTTTCATAAAACCAATCAATCAACTCAACTATGGAAGAATGTGCTCATACCTTTTCTTGATGATGAAGGAATCTCAAATATCTGCCACAACCACAAACACTTCTATGCCAAACTCAAAGAGGTTAGAAGATAAATCTCTCTCACAATGTAATGCAAAAACTCAATTACACCTTATCACTCCATCTTTAAAAACAACCATCAACATACATAAAATATTTATCCAATAACACCTTATAATCTCCCAATTAAAATAAATTTAACATCCACCAAAATTAACTCAAAAACCTCTTTAATTAGATTTAATGGCAAAAAGAACTTTGGCAAAAATCAAATCCACTTTCCTTATAACTCCAATAACATAAATTAATTACCAAGCAAGCAACCTTTCATATACCCTTATAACTCCAAATAACACCTTAAGAAAACATTAGGTAAATAAAATATTTAATTAAAAGTACCTTTGCCACTTGTGGGATTCGAACCCACAACCACCGCCTCCTCGTGCACCCTAGCCATAGGCTTGACCACCACATGTGCTAGGCACACGCTTGGAAGGCTAAGAGCACAACGTGCTCTTTCTTCCCAAGCCTGGTGCTTTAAAAAGCATGTGCCAAAATATTTCCACCACGATGCTCAAGACAAACATGCCAACAACCTCCATGCGAATCGATCATGGTCACTTCCACTCCAAACGCTCTCGCAAAACACATGTTGCCAATGGACCACACTATCCAATGGGAGTGAGGCCTTAAGCCCTCTCCACTAGTCTTCTTCCTGGTGCTAAAAGACAAAATGATTCTTGTCTTCTTCCTCAACGATTTGCATGAAATAAACTTTGCTCGGTCGCTTGAATATTAATCGATGAAGGTAAGGTTTGAATGCCCCTTTGGCATGGCATTTATACATGAAATCCACCATTTGACTTAGATCTGTGCTCCACTAAATTTGATGACGTCGACGGGGAAAAGACAATTGCAATTTGAATTTAAACTTTGCCAACCTTACCATAAGGTAATTTAATTAAATTATAAATTAATTAATAATAATATTAATTAATATAATTAAGTTATAATTAATTTAATAACCAAAAGGATTATTAAATTAAATTACAAATTAATATATAATTAAATTATTATAATTAATTTAATTCCTTAGGCCTCTCCATAGGTTTTAAGAAAAACCTTTTATTTTGCCATCAATGGTTTTGAGAAAAACCATTTAAATCATGCTTTACATAAAGCTCTTTTGGAACCAATCAAGATGCAATCCTTCTTAGAACCTTTTGACATCAATGACAACTAATATTCCTCAAAATGTCCAACAGATTGATGCTACCATCTATTGGTTGTTGGTGGTACTATTCTCTATCTTACAAATAATTAGATATTTCTTTAATTGTTAATATTTTTTCTAGATACATGCAAGTACTTTTTTACTATATCAGTGGTACTATTCACATGGGAATTCATTACATTATACAAGTACCATTTTGTAAGGATATTCAAGTACAAATTAGGTTAATGGCCTTAATGAAAATAAATATATATTAGGTTATCTATATCTATTGAATCAAGTTATTTTTCTTTAATTTTCAAGAAACATCATACTATATCTTTATCTTTCATGGAAGAAAAATATTATAGTGTTATCCATACCAAGAAATATTGTGAGCAACATGGATAGTTCATTAGTAGTTGCATCTTTTTAAACAAGGATCAAGTACTCTATGTATGATAATTAGAGCACTATATAATTTATTTTTAGTCTAATCGACCATTAACAAATCAAACATATTGAGATTTAGATGCATCACATTCAACCTCTTTCTATGATTCTTTATAATTTATCCTATGTAATTATGTTATAGGATATAAAAAAAAATGTAATTCATATATCTAAAATTTTAGAAGTCTTGAACTAAAATTTGGCTTTTCTATGGACCTAAATCTTGAAGTAATATATGGTGCACTGGTTACTTCCTAAAAATCTCTTAATTTAAGGATGGTCCACCCATGCACAACATGACTTTCAAACTTATGGATGCCAAAAGTATTTGTCCTTCTAAATATTTTTGCCTAGAAACAAAGAGAAGGAAAAATAACTTTTAGAAAACTTTTGAAAGATAAATTAGGGTTTGTACAAAAATAAAATAATGCAAATTTAAAAACCTTGTTCTATAATCACTCCTACATAAAGTATCTCATTTGACAGTTTTTACCACAAAATGATCATGAACAATCTTAAGAATCAAGTATTGAGGATCTGCACTTATTTTCATACCATGAAAAGCTCATAATAGAGATAAAATTGGATGGATTCAATACGTATCCAATAATATCAACAAAAAAGAAGAAAGAAAAAAGAAATAAAAGAAAAGATAAAACACATGTAGTTAAAAAAGGAATATAAATATCAAATGGCATGATCTCATCTAGTTAAATTCCTCAACTTTCAAGGAGGATATCAAAGTTTGAATTAAAGATAACACCAGTGATTACTCTAAGGGAATCCAAGGATAAGCTGATTTAGGAGTTGAATAGCTTAGGTTACTTCAAATGGAGGAGGCAAATTTACCAACAACATATCTAGGGATGCCCTTATTTGAGGGGAGAATGAGGATATAATTATAAAATATAATTATAAGTAAATTTAAAAATAAACTATTAACATGGAAAGGTGTATGGTTATCATTAGCAGGAAGAGTGCAACTAATTAAATCTGTCTTATAAGCCATTCCAATATATTTTATGTCCTTGTATATTATGCCAAAATTGGTAGAAAAAAGTTAAATCTATATTATGTGGTCATTTTGTGGTTAGGATTATATGATAAAAGGAAATTCCCTTTGGTGAAATGGAGCAAGGTGTGTGATGATAAAACTAGGGGAGGTCTTGATTTAAGAGTTCTTATAGATGCAAACTTAACTCTAAGGGGAAAATTAATTTGAATATTGTACAAAGAGAGTCAAAGACAATGGGAAAAAGTAATGCAAACTCGACAAACTCAGTTCTTATTGGGCTCAACATACTTAACAAAATTATTTCCCATTGTCTTTGAATCTCTTTGTACAATCTTTAAATTACTTATGAAATATAAATATGGGATAATAAGAAGACTTAAGGCTAGTAATAACATCAACCATCAATAATTTATACATGATACGACCCTTTTTGGAAGGGTAGAGAAAATGGATTTAGAGCTTTGAATAACTTATTAAAGGAATGTAAAAGGAAGTTAGGGTAGAAAGTTAATAGGACAAAATCCAAAATTTACTTTTTAAACACTCTTGCTAGAGTCAAAGTAGGGATATGTAGGTTACTTCAAATGGACGAGGCAAATTTTCCAACATATCTAGGGATGCTCTTATTTGAGGGAAGAATGAGGATATAATTATAAAATCCAATTATAAGTAAATTTAAGAATAAAATGTTAATATGGAAAGGTATATGGTTATTGTTAGCAAGAAGAGTGCAACTAATTAAATCATTCTTATAGACCATTCCAACATATTATATGTCCTTGTATATTATGCCAAAATTGGTAGAAAAAACATTTAATCTATATTATGTGGTCATTTTGTGGTTAGGATTACATTATAAAAGGATATTTTCTTTAGTGAAATGGAGCAAGGTGCGTGATGATAAAACTAGGGGAGATCTTGATTTAAGAGTTCTTATAGATGCAAACTTAGCTCTAAGGGGAAAAGTAATTTGAGTATTCTCCCTAACAACCTGATCATCCTCACAGTATAGAGGATTCTCTTGTGGTTCGATCATATTTCGCTTACTCCTAATTCTTGGGACCATAGGATTAAGATAAAGAGAAAGGGAGAAATAGGGAACAAAAAACTAATGCAAAACTTAAAAGACAACAATTTTTTTTTATTAAGTGTTTTTATGTTTTTGTAGCACTATGCAAACAAATTTAATGGTCTTGCGTATAGTTAAAAAACAAAAGGAAACAAAATTAAAAAGGCTTCCTAGATGGCCACTAAGGATGGGCTCAACATACTTATAAGAATTCTTTCCCATTATCTTTGACTTTCTTTGTACAATCTTCAAATTACTTTTCCCCCTAGAGTTGAGTTTGCATCTATAAGAACTCTTAGATTAAGACTTCCCCTAGTTTTATCATCACACACCTTGCTCCATTTCACCAAAGGAAATGTCCTTTTATCATGTAATCCTAACCACAAAATGACCACATAATATAGATTAAACTTTTCCTACCAGTTTTTGCATAATATACAAGGGCATAAAATATGTTCAAATGGCCTATAAGACTGATTTAATTAGTTGCACTCTTCCTAGTAACAATAACCATATACCTTTCCATGTTAATAGTTTATTCTTAAATTTACTTATAATTGGATTTTATAATTATATCATCATTCTCCCCTCAAATAAAGGCATCCCTGGATATGTTGTTGGTAAATTTGCCTCCTCCATTTGAAGTAACCCACATATCCCTGCTTTGACTCTAGCAAGAGTGTTTAAAAAGTAAATTTTAAATTTTGTCCTATTAACTTTCTATCCTAACTTCCTTTTACATTCCTTTAATAAGTTATTCAAATCTCTAAACCCATTTTTCTATGCCCTTCCAAAAAGGGTCATATCATGTATAAATTGTTGATGGGTGATGTTTTCGATGTTATTACTTGCCTTAAGTCTGTTTATTATCACATCTTCATATTCCTTCTTCAAGTTCCTTTTCAATACCTCTGACATAATAATGAACATATATAGTGATAGAGGATCTCTCGGTATAAGACCCCTCTTGGCTTTAAATGATTTTTTTACTAGTCAATTGACCAAAACTAAATATATTGTAAAGACACAAGCTTTAATCCATCAACCCATTTCTTCTCAAACCCAAATTTTTCTAATACTACATAAAGAAATTCCCATTTAACCCTATCATAAGCTTTACTCATATCAAGTTTTAAGAGCATTGCTCTCTATTTTCTAGAAGTCGTTGAATGCATTTCATAAGCTACTATGATCTTGTCTATAATCTATCTTCTTTTCACAAATCCTCCTTGTTCTTCTGATTTTTTTTCTAAAAGTGGTCTTAACCAATTTTTCATAACTTTGAAGAATATATTATATGTCATATTGCATAGGCTTATGGGCCTAAGTAAATTAAACAATTTTGAATCCTTCTTTTTTAAAATCAGGGTAAGATATGTTGTAATTATTTTATAAGGTATGTACTATTTTACCCTAGACTTTTCCATTGCCACCAATAAATAATCCTCACTATTTCCTAGTTATGTTGATAGAATATTGTAGAGATTCCATCTAGACCTAGGTATTCATCCTTAAAGAGTTGAATGAATTTCCTTCATAGTAATAGGCTCTATTAGTTTGTTATTTTATTCATATTTTATAATTGAAGGTACTTCTTGTAGTAGTTTATCATTAAGAAATTCAATCTCCTCTTATCGTAAAATATTACAATAAAAAATCCTTGTCTTTTCACTCTAATATTCAATCCAAACTCCTCATGATTTAATTATACTAATTATGGATGTTGATCCTTATACTATTATCATACTATGAAAAAATTGTAATTTTATCTCCTTTTAACCAAGTATGTCTCAATTTTAGTCTCCAAAAATTCTCTTTCTTACTCAAAATATTATAATATTCACTAATAAACTCCCTTTCCCTCAAGCTTGAATTATTGTGTTCACCTTTATAGAATTTTGAAAGTTTCTCTTTTAGTTCTTTGTTGTTCTCAAAAATGTTTTTGAACGTGTTCTTGTTCCATTCTTTTAATCTAGATGTCATTGATTTAATTTATTTTGTAAGTCTATATAACCACAATTCCTTGAATAATTCCATGTTTATGTTATCATATCAATAAATTGAGGGTGGTATTCCCACATCTTCTCATATTTAAAATATAATCTTTTTTGAATTCAATTGCCACCATTTTAACTCTTATTGGCTAGTGATTTGAACCAATCTTGTCAAGGTATTAATTTTAGCACAAGTGCCTTCATCTAGCCAATGATTTGAGAGTATGCATCTATCTAATTTTTTTACTATTAGGTTTTAGCCTATCATGTCGTTGGTCCATGTATAGTTGTCTACTTCAAAATCAACCTCCCATAGATTATTATTTTGAATAAAAGATAAGAAATATCTCATACTTTTGGTTATTTTCCTAATTCTTCTAAATTTTTCATCTAGTTTTATTATGGCATTAAAATCTCCTATGATCATGAATTGAGTTTATTAGTCTTTACTTTTCATAAAGGATTTAATCCCCCTCCATACTTTAAATCTACCTAACTGAGTTGTAGGTTCATATACATTGATAAGGATGAAATGAATATTTATAAAGTAGCATGTGACTAATGAGGCTATCCAATACTTAGTTTTATGAATGGTTTTATAGGAGGTTCTAACTAGACTGCATCATGTTAGAATTCTTCCTACCACTCCTCAATCCACAACACCCCATTCATATCTTGCCTATACTTCTTTCATAGTTTTGGAAACTTTTTCCTTTGTCATTTTAGTTTCTTGGATACAAATAATATCCATAATATTTCTTAAATAGAGGTTTCTAATACACCTCTACTTTGAGGGGGAATTAGTACCCATTAGATTCCATGATATGGTAATCATGTATCATTAGGGTTTGTTAGCCTCTCCTACAAATTACCAATATCATTTGCTATTTGGTAAAGAGAAGTTCAGCCAACTTAGATTGTGTTCCTTTCTTTATGTTTACTCTTATTTCCTTGCCTCTCACTTGATAATTTGAAGATTTTTCTCTTTTTTTCCTTACTAGTATTGAGAGTAGGTCTTATTATTCTATTCCTCAAAATTCTTTCACAAATTTTCTTTTTATTATATTTCTCCTCTCCTTGATCTCCTAAGAAATATTTTGATTTATCGTGCTCATTTTGTGTTATTTCCTTGTTAACAATAGAGGTATTAATATCTAACACTACATTTTTATTACTGCTTTATTTCTCTTGAATGTTGCATGGTACTTCAAGAGAGTTCAAAATATGATGAGGTACATTCCTTAGGTTCAATAGGAATTTTCACCCCTAAATCATAATCATATTGATTAGATGGTTCCTTGTTAATATTTTGATCTTGTTGTACCATATCCTCTAAGCTCTAATATGTTTTTTCATCATAGGCTAAAGCCTCAAAAGAATTGGTATATTTTCCAACATCCTTACTTACTGGTCTCCAATATTTAGTTACTTTCATCTATCTAGACCTATGTCTTGGAATTTAAAAACCATCCTCATCCATATCTATTTTTACATTTCTCTTGTGGTTTTCTACATATGTTTTTGTTGGACTCTTCTTAGGGCATGATCTCTCAATATGACCCACCTCATGACATCTTCTACATCTGAAAGATATGTTTTCATAATCCATGGTTTGGATCCACAACTTACCCTCATACTTAAGAATGATTTATTATAGTAAAGGTTTATTGATATCAATCATGACCAATATCTAGGCACAAATAGCTAAGTCTCTATCTTTTCTAGTTTTTAAAATCTCAAGAATGAAAATTATCAAAATATTTTATCTAGCTTTTCTTGGAAAACAATGTAATAAAAGTAGCATTTATCTCACTTATTATAGTCATCCTTTTCCAGGCCTCTTCAACCACAACCAACATATCACTCTTTAGTAAAAAAAATTGAAAGAAAATTATAGGAAATCCATTGATGCTAGAAGAAATGTTAGGATGAAAGAGAAAATTGTTTCATGTAGCTTCTCCATAAATATCTTCTTTATCAATATTTCATTTTATCTCTATGTGATAAATGATGAAATATTTTATAAAAGCTTACTTTGTGCCTTCTTATCTTACCTAGCATTTGATAATATATTTTTGAAGTAATTAATTATTTCCTTGATATCTTCGTCTTCCTCAATATTTTTCCATCCAAAGTTAAAATCTTTTTGATGTGACAAAAATAACAATTTTTTGGTATTTCTATCTCCATGATCTATTTCTTCCTAGATTTTTGGAACCAATATTAAGCCTCCTTTTTTAATGCATTTTTATAATCAAAAAGTAATTTATTTCTTGAATATAATCTTGGTTTGTTCGATTGATTTCTGCTATATCTTGTAATTTTTTTAGCTTGGATTTAATTTCCCTATTTTCTTTAAAAATACTACTGAAATATTTGGCATTCCAAATATTTATTTTCCCCTTTAGATAATTTATAATTTGAACAAACATCCTTCAAAATTTGCTTCATCCCACCATAATATAACCATCAGAAGATAGTAAGCTTTGGAACCACATAAAATAAAATTAAAATGGCTTTGAATAACCATTATCAATTAAATCGAAAGTCAAAAGAATAGGTTTCTAATATGATCATACTCACAATAAAATATATAAATAGATTGCATACTTTTTTTACAACCATATGTTGGATAACAAAAAACTATTCAATCTCTCTATTGTATGAGTTTGCTCAATGTGTCTATTATCCTATGTATATTGAAAACTTGAAGGAATAACATCTAGGAGTACCACTCTTTTTTTTCAAAAGAGATAGAATTGTGTTGAAGTCACCCCCAAAACCCATAGATTACAATTATGAATCATTGTATTGTTTAATAAAAATATGTTAAGGTCCTTCCAACATCTTTCACAAGGAGTGTCTAGTTGGATCATACACATTTATAACCCCAACTTTGATGTTTTTCTCTTTCTCACAAAATATTCCAACAACTCAATTACTTTTTGCTTCTAACAAATTTTCACCCTATTTGCATTTGTTCTATATTTTTGCAATACCACCTTAATCTCCTATAAAGAAAACTATTAGATAATCCCCCATCTTCCAAATATTTTTAAATGCATCCTTACATTCCTCACTACTAAATTTTGTTTCTTCTATTAAAATATAATCAAGACTATTTCAATCTATTAATTATTTAATAACTTTTTTCTTAGGGGTATTATTCATAACCCCAATTTTTCATGATTCCATTTTCATTATAACTTCTTATTTTTATTAATGCGTCTAGCCCCATTTCTTATTAATACCTATAATATTTTTATTTGGATTTTCAAATCAATATCACTTTTTCTCTTTATTCATACTTTGAGGCCCTTCCTCTCCTTTTTCTATTCCTACCAATACTTGCATCTTCATCACTCTCTTATATTTTTTCATATTTTTCATAGTGAGACTTATCTTTTAAATAATTATGCTGCCCTAAGAATCTAAAATACAAGGATCAACCTCATAAACACTCTCTTCTTTAGGTTTTCCAAAAACCATAAAGTATAATAATGATCCTCCATAGTAATTAATTTATTATATCCATCGCAAAAAATATCCTCACCGATAGACATTTCTTCCCTTTCCTCCATATGTTCTCCAGTAATGATCTTGATATTACTTTAGCCTTCCTTGAGTCTTGGGAAAATGGGTCTGTCTTTGTGCATAGGAGAAATTTCACTATTGATGTCAATATCTTAGCTTCCATCACTAGCCAAAACCTGGAGGGTCGTTCCATTCATAGGCACAAACACAATTGGGAGGTTGAATTGGAAGATTTTCAAGGGAATGAAAAATTTAGAAAAAATCCAAGAACCCAGGCATCCTTAGGGGAGACCTCAATTCCCTCTGGGACTTTGTGATGAAGCCCATCATGGAATTTAATACTATTGATAACCCTGATAAAGCCCTCAAAACCTATCACTTGGCCTTTGTGAACCATTTCAGGGATATAAATCCTCTCAGCATCCCTTTGTTCTTCCTAAATTCCATGAACAATTCCATTTTGACCTGTAGAGATAAGAAATCCCATGACCTTCCCTGCCATCAGGGCATGTTCAAGGTTATCTACACCTACATTTTGGTCAATAGCCCTAAACCCAACCATGCCGCTATTAGTTCTTCCAAATCTAGTTCCCCCTCAGTTCACCTGCCTCTTGTTGAGAGGAAGAAAAAGGCCTTGGAGGATGTTGCTAAACTGATGGTAAGAAAGAGCATAAGTTTCGATGGTGTGGAAGAGCCTGTAAGGAAGTCGGCTAGGCTTCAAAACCTGGCCACCAAGCACAACGTTATCAAAATCAAGAATGAAGAAGAAGAAATTTAGGATGAAAATAAACAACTCAAATATTTCATCATTTCCTCTACTACGGTAATGATGAATGCGATGGTTAATTCCATCATGGACATCAGGGAAGGGCTACAGAAACTGTTCTATGCTGGTCATACTAGCCACGAAGTTGATGGAGGTTCTAAAGCGGATAAGGTTACTATGAAGATTAAACCCAAGGAAGATGAGCTTAAGGGCACAGAGAAGAATAACACCAAGGAAGAGAAGAAAACCTCAACTGAGGACTGATATCCTCCTTTCCTGTCTTGTTGTTCCTTCAGCTACCCTACGTGGAGCTTGTTTTACTTCGGATAATATAATATATTTTGATTTTTTGTCTTCCCTGCATGGAAGCCCCTACATCCTCAGTTGTAGATTTTGTTTCAAGTCCTTAATATTTTTTGTTAGTCTCCTCAAGCTTGAGGCCGCATCCTCACTCTTTAGTTTCTGTTACAATTTTTGGGTTCTCAAGCCTGAGGTTGTGTCCTCGTATTCGGATATTGTCAGTAAACACCCTGCTAAGGACCCTCAGGTTATCCTTTATCATGATATAGCTATAATGGCTGATTTTGTAATTAGATTAAGGGATCCTTAAAAACCCTATCAGCAATACAGTGCTTCCTATTTAACAAAAAAAAATCTTATATTGTTGTGAAAACCTTACATTTCTATAGATATCTTCCATATGTATTTCTTTATTATGCTACTTTTAAAACCTAAAGTGTAATGGATACACTCTAAACTAATTTCACTATTTGAGTAAAATAAAGATGATACACCTAGATTTACCTTCTCCTTCACCTTATTCACTTTAAAATTTGCCTCACCATCTTCCTTCACACCTTTAACTCCTAAATTTGAAATGGTTGATTCAAGTAAACTATAATGGATTTTAACATTTGATGATGTAGAAGGGTTTTTTTACCCCTTTCTTAGGAGTGGAAAATCCTTGATTTGGCCTAGCTTCTATTATGATATGATCTTATCTCGCATTGAAGTTTATCTTATGCCCAAAATTTTCCCTCTCTCTCCATCATTTTCCTTTTCAATCTCTTGCCATGTGTCCAGTCTCATAACATGTGTAACATTAGGATCCAGTATTTTCATAATCAACTTGTTGATCCTATTCTCTTGATTTAGATTTAATTATAATGGACTATGATAAATGTTCTAAAACATCCATTGCAATACATATTCAATTGTATACGATATATTTTATTTTGTTATTAGTTAGTCCTTCTTGGATGAACTTCCCTAGAGTATTGTCGATATTTCTCAAAACCTCTCAATTTCAATGAGCTGATAAGAAAGTCCAAAAAGCCTAATCCACACCATAAACCTTTTAATAGTCTCTGTCTTCATAAAAAATCTTACTCTATGGTCTTGAATATAATTCATCTTTGCTCATAAAACAAGGACCACTATCCATTATTTTATCCCTTATATCTAAATTGGAGAGGATGGGGAGGAACAATCCTTTTGAAAGAAAAATCATGGTGTAATCTGCATTCAACTCCCACTTCCACTTGATCCAATTTTGTATCTCCAAAAAAACCAATTAATATATATGAAACTTTAAAATAACAAAAATTACCATGAACTTTATTTTACAGCAAATTAGACATTTAACCTTGTCAAGACTTGATGTTAAATTTTTAACCATTAAATAAGTTAAGCATTAAAATTATCTATAAAATTAATTTATAATATAAAAATTTAATAATTTAACTAATTAAATATTAAAACTTTTAACTTTAAAATTAAAATCATTGAAATTTTAGTTTATGATGTCGAACCTCTAACTTTTTATTGACCTATATAATTTTTACCATTTAAATATTTTTTTATCAATTTTGATTGGTGATATAATCAAACACAATGCCCCTGCCAATGTTGATGAAAATTATTGCTTAAGGATTATAAAAAACTTGTAGAGCTCTCACAACTAATGTTGATGAAAATAAAAAGCTAGTAAAACCAAAAAAAAAAAAAACATGAAACCTAATTCTACTAGACTAAAGTTACTCGTGACACTATAATTTAAAATGATTAAAAGTAGGAATAAATAATAAACCTTTAAACAAATTGTGCAAGTGACTCTGAATTATACAAGTTCATCGAAAACTTAATGAATTGTTTATTGTGCAAGTGATAGTGAATTATACAAGTTCATCCATAAACTTAATGAATTGCATACTAGGAGTTTTATTAAGATTAAAGTATGCCCCGGAAAAATTTATATTTTAGAGCATAGATATATATGAATATTTAAGTTAATTATGTTGTATTCTAAATCAAATTGAATCTTAAGATTTGTTTTAAGAATAAAAAATTAGAAAAAATAAAAGTTCATAGTCAAAGATCATATATTACAAAACGAAAAACAATTTGTCGCTTGGATTCTCTAAATGTTAATCTATTTCATGTGACTCTTGAGATCCTTCAGAACTGCATATATATTTCATATGGATTGAAATGAAGCGACATCAGGGCTGTCCAATCCTCAATCCCAATTTATTGCTTTCTATAAACCTTGTTGGCAATCAGATCTTCTGAATGCATGCTACAAAAATAATCAAATCCCCACCATGGTGCCTTCCACTCAAGAATATAATATTCCAGAAAACACCCCACAATTGCTTAAAGAATTTTCAGTGAACTCATTCATAAAAATCTTCGGGCGAGTTAAGTCTGATATAAAGGCCATAGACGAGCATGTCACTAATCTAACAAACTTGCACGAAAGAAGCCTGCAAGCCCACAGAAAGCATGGCTTGAAAGCCCTGAAAGAACGCATGAAGAACGAAATAGACATCATAACCGACATATTGGTAAACATAAAGCTCAACATTGAGGATATCATAGAGAGAAATGTTGTTATCAGCCAAGCTTCCACCGAAAGAAATAAATCAGAGCAACAGGCACTCAAGGCATCTGTCATGAACCTTGTGACTGAGAGTTTGAAGGAAAGGCTGCAGGTTCTAGAGAGTCTAAGGGCAAAAATCAGTGGGGATTTCAGAGATTTGGTGAAAAGATTGTACCTCATTGCTTCACATGAAAGTCCAAGTGAAGGTGTATTGGATAGGATTGTCAAGACTGGGGACACCGGGCAGTTTCTTCTGCAAAGTTATCATGAGAGGGAGGGGGTCATAAACGTTGTGAAGGAGATAAGGGATAGACACCATGTTACGATGGAGATTCAAAGTGGGTTGCAGCGACTCAGTGGGATGGTTATGGATCTTCTCTGTTGTGTTACAGTGGTGGATAAGGAAGAAGAAATGAAGGGTGTCGAGGAGGATATGGTAGATCAATTAATGGATTGTGTTGTAGAAGATGATATGGAAAAGAGGACTTGTGATGTGATTGAGCAAGGTGGGAGAAGAGGAGAGCAGCTGAAGTGGGGAGTTGGTGTTTTTGTTGTGTTGGTGATTGCTGCAGTTTTTTTGAGGTTTCTTGGGGAGTAGGTGAGCATCTTAATCCCAAATGCAGGGAACCATTATTGCATTTTCAAATGATTTATCCATTTTGAATTCACTAGGGATGGGTTTTTGCTGGTTAATTGTTATATTTTAAATGGAAGTGAAGAAAGTTTCTATTAAAAGAAACTTCAAAATGTTTTTAATATCAAAATTTGTTATTGTTATTTTAAAACATTGGAAGGAGTTAAGTTTTAAAACCCATTTATTTAAGCATAACCAACTAGCCCCAAAATTGATAACAACATGTTTATTGTATATTTAGGCACTCTTACCACTATATGTGTTTGCGTGTTAATGTAGTAGCTCATATAATACCTTCTAATTCTAAGGAATTAGACATAGAGAAATGGATTTGCAAACTCCATAATAATATTGCAAAATCAACAAAAAAAAAATGGCTTAGTTTCCAAGGTGGATTGTTGATTAGCTTATAAGTACCAATTTTCTTTGAAGTGATCCACTTGCAAAACAAACAAATTGGCTTACAACAGTGATTTGTTAACAAAGTGACCTACTTGGCTCACGAGCTATCTAGTTGCAAAATGGATCAGGACAATTCACTAGCAAATACTAGCAATTTGCTAGCAAAGTGGAGAAAACTACTCACTTTCTAGAACAAATCACTCGTAAACTTGTAGAGGGATAAAAGTTAAGGCATGGATCCCAAGGAGAATCTTTGGAAAGCAACTTTTTGTCTTTTAGTGATGTACTAACTCATATTGGAAGCCCTCTAATCCTATTAAAGGCATATCTAGAGGCATGTAACAATAGAGATGCATCATTTTGTTAGAGATGCTCTCAATCTTCACATTTATTAGAAGTAATAGTTTCTCACCCTGGGTAACTCAAGGTAAACTTCAACTATTAATAGGAACCATGGGCTCCATTGTAAACATCTTTTGGCCATGAAAATTGAGAGCTACACTTTGTGAAATCCACATTGTGCTTTGACCTCATGAGATTGTAATAAATTAGCAAGTCCTTATGCATTCCATCAGTGGCATCATCCTCCTAGTTCACTAAGTACATAGTAATTGAGACACTGCCCCTTTTTCCATCTTGTTATTTGCTTATCAATTTCATATCTAATGAATGGGAGAATATTGATGTTAATCGAAGTCTTATGTTTTGATTGATCACACACTTTCCTCACTATGGTTTAAACCCATATTTTATTTGAATCACTCGCACCCTTAATCTTTCATGCATGTTTATTTTTCACACTTTACTTTTCATACAATTAATGTAGGTTAGCATAGGAGTATTTCACAAGGATACTAGGGAGTCGACCTAAATTAGAAGGTTGGGAGGAGACATTATCACTCCCTTCCAACTTTTTTGAAACTAGAATTAGGGCATAAATGTTAGATTAGAAGTTAGGGAAATTCCCTAGTTCAACATAGTGTTTGGCAAGCCTGGTGGGACACAAACCCACATTTTTTTAAAATAGTCTAATTTGGCTAAAATTCCTTTATTTTTATGCTAAATTTTTGTTCATCATGTATGAAGCAATTGGCTCAAAATAGAGTGAATTTTTGCTAAGTCCAATTTTTAGAGGTAATTTGCTCCATATTTGGAGTGATTTATTTAGTTTGAGCACATTTTTTTAAAAAATGTCTAAGTCTAGTTCTATGAGCAATTTGTTTTGTTTTGCAAGTAATTCACTCTGAATTCCAAGCAATTTAGTTCAAATTTCATGCACTTTCACAAGTTGAATTAGAGTGATTCGCCAAGGCAAGGGACTTGATTATCATTTCCAATCTCAAATTAATCTTAAAAATCACTATTTTTATTATTATACTCAATTTGTATAATTGCTTTATGAGTGGTGACTCCGATATAAACTCCATTTGAAATTTTTTGTAAAGATGATTACATGTACAACATCAAAGCATTGTCAAACATTAAACCTAACATTGAATATTCATTTGTCATGGTAATAATACTATGTGATGGGGCATTGGGAGGGGTGTAGTGAAAATGTAGGTTATTAAGGACATGCGTGCCAAATGTGGAAGGCAGTTTAGCGGTAAGTGGAAATAATATATATATATATAGATGTGGATTGTTCTCATGGATGAAAATAGGAATCCAAATGTTTAAAGGGGAGAATGAAGAATTGAATAAAAAAAATTAATACGGTTTTGATGAACGAAAAAGGGGCTGGAAAATTTTGGAGCATAAGTGTTGGAGGAAGATTGGAAGGCTATTCAAGTTGTTGTCAACACCCTGGTTCAACTTGTATGCAGAACAAAGGTTTCGGATATAATGAAAATTTATTGCATATTCTTCATGTGTTAAAATTATCTTTAATGGTGTTTTATGCACGAATTCGGTAGCATCATTTAGATATCTTTTAATGCATGTCTTTGTTCCTTAGACTCTCACCATAACCAGATCTTAGATTGTATGTATGCAGGTCTAACCTAGTTGTATTTCTGTGTTCAGGATCTAAAGTGTTTCTGCAATTTAGGTCAGAGTTGTTTTCAGTAGTTTCTCTTTGGTCCTTTTCTGCTTTCTAGTCCATATTCCAGATTTCTTTCAAAAAAATTTCTCTAACCCTATCTTTTGCCATTTTTTATCATTTTATTTCATTTTACGTTGGTTTTCAAGCACTCAAAATCCTAATAGATTCAAAGCTTTTTGCATTAAAATTTCAGGGTTTTGTAGTATTAAAGTATCCAAATAATTATTGTTCAAAGCAAGCATCTAAATTATTTGGATAATCATTCTAGCATTCTTTTAGAATAAAGGAAATCAATACTTCATTAGTTTTCAACATTTCGATTATCAATTAAGGATTAAGATAAAATCAACTTTGCATTTAAGGGAGGGATTTTACTAACTCCAAATTTCATATTAATGCAAAGATAAAATGAAGTGGTCCACCACAACACTTGCTAACAACATACTTTAATTTGAAATAAAATGAATCTGCTAACAACAAGTACTAACAACAAATGCTAACTCCAACTTCACATTAAAGCTTAAGATAAAAGGAGTTTGCTAACAGGGATTCAGGGATAAATCATTTTAACAAATCAAAGATAAAATGGAGTAGGATTAATTTTAGGTATTCATTCATCATTTTATTTTTGTACATAAGGGAAATCAAACCCTTTTAATCAATGAACAATAAAAACATGGCAGAATCAAAGTAAAACCAACACAGACCCCTTGTTAATAGTTGCTTGCAAATCACTAAGGTATTCCTAGCACTTATTTAACACTTTTTCATAAGCATACATTTGTACATTAAGTAAAAGGAACCTTAGAGAAATTTGTATTTCTTTGCAAGAGAGGGTTTTCTAATTAAAATCCTAACTATGAGTGTGGTTTTGCAATTGGAAAAAATTACCACTTAACAGGTTTTTGATTTTCCATGTAGGGACTGAGAGAAGAGAATGCTACTTAACTTAGATCCATAATGATAATGTAGTGGTCAAAGGCACATTGATCAGTACTAATCCTAAAGACCTTATACATGGTCAATATTTGGGTGAAGGTTTTTGCAAAGTCAATGTGTACATCACCCATAAAGAGTAAATAATCTTGTATAGAAGGAATGATGAAATGGCTACAGTGAAGGATGTTGTGGGCTCCTTCATTGCCTGGCCTATAGCAAATATTTTTTACAAATAAATTATGCCATGTTGTAGCATTATTATATGATGCTTTGAATTAACATTTGGCATCAATGATTACAAAAGAGATTGTCTTTTCTCCATTTACTTCTCCCTTAGTGGTCTATCTATTGTTATTTTATTTTCATTTAAGGTTGCATTGAACTTAGTGTTTTTGTAGTTGATTTTGGTTTATGTAGTTTTTTATTAATGTTTTGTTATTCCCTTTTCAAAGGGGTTTATTTTATGGATAAAATTACTTATACTCTATATTTGATGTTACAATTTTATTCTATTTTTATAAAATGCTAGTAGATAATTAATGGGCAACCAAGCTAAGAGTGAGGCGAGTAGGTATCCTAAGCATAAGGTTGGCTAGTCATATACAAGAATGTAATTTGGTAATTTGATAAAGTTGTGTTGAGGGTGTATTAGTTATGAAATTGATGTTTCATGTTTGACTCTTAGTCCTAGTCTTAATTATTAACAACAGTACTTGATTTGTATAGATGGATATTCATGTATTTGAAAAAATTCTCAAGATACCCTCTTGCCTCATCTCTGATGGTTGGGACAGGTAGATGTGTTTAGATATATTTCTGTTATAAGGAGGGCTCAAGTTGTCCATTTAATCTTGCATTGAACTACATGTTTTTGTAGTTGATTTTAGTTTAAGTAGTTGTTTATTAGTGTTTTTATCTTCCCTTTTCAAAAGGTTTTATATTCTATTTATGGATAAAATTACTTCTACTCTATATTTTATGTTACCTCTTTTAGTTGTTGATATCTATCTTTATGAGTGACTCATTCATAGCCCTTGTGTTCTCTTGATCACTGTAAGAAAAATATGGTTAGATTGTGAGGAAATACTACCTAGTCTTGATATATGATACTAATTGTCACGATCATTCGATTGCATATTCTTGCATTTTATTTGGAACTTCATATTTATTTTATTCTTAATACATTATGTCCTCACTACAAGGTATTAGTCCTGGAGAGTAGGGATGCCTTGTGGCATGGAAATTTATTTACTACTACATACAAGGTGATGGAATGATGATAAGCAAGAAGAATTTAATTTTGCAAAGAATTTTAGAATTTAAGATATTTGTTTTTAGGCTTAAAAAACTTTGACATGTTTTTACATTTGCATAAGAATAAATTATCATGTTCTATATTAGATAGATTGAACAAACACTATAAGTGTATCTTTTTTATATTTTATATTTTTTATAAACTTACCTGTGTACTTGTTACTATGTTCTCATTTGTGGTATAATTGTAAATTACATTAATGTTTGTCCTAACTTCTAGTCCCTCCAAAATGGACCGTCTCCTTTATATTTTTTCCAATTGTAGGCATGTGTTGTTTTGCTAACTGTTGGTCAATATACTTTGAGGTAACATGAACAGTGATTGCTTACTACTTATTTAGGATTGTTTGTAGACCATATGTCAGGATCTAGTACTACTGTTGTGGCTCATGGGTATCAAAGGCTTGAGAAACGGTTGTTTGTCAGGTTGTTTCTGTCATGAAATATGATAGTATATTACATGTGTTGTTTTCTAAATTTTTGAAGAACTAATTTTTATGTTCCATTTACAAAGAGACCCTTTTAGGTAAGATACTACCTGCTTATGATGGTCAAAAAAACTTGTACATTGTTGGGGCTCGACCTTTTGCATCGAAGCAATTTATGATAATGCTAATCAATGTAGAGGAATCAAACAATGGTCCAAGGTACATTATAAAAATATTGTGAGTTACTGAAAATTGCCTATAATTGTCATGGTTTTGTTAATTTCTTGTCTGGGAATTATGTCAAATATTCTATTAATTGACAAAGATAATAAACTATTAAATTATTATATTAAAAATTTTATTCAACTTTGCAACAAACAATCGTTTTATTTGCCAACACAAGCCATATATATAAAATCATCACAACATTGGCATAAATTTCAATTCTTAGCAACTTTTGAACATAGTAATCTTCTCCACTCTTTTGCTAAGTCTCATTTTGATGTAGTCAAATTGGACTACAAAGTCCTTGCATCATGTAAAATTGTGTTTGTTCAATGTAGGTTCTTGTTCCACATGACTAGTTCACATTCCCTTCATAATAGTCTTTATATTTTTAGGTTTTACAAGTATATGTCCATAAGCAAGTCCTACAAACTTATGGTTACAATATTGAAATTGTTGAGATAGCACTCATTAGATGTGTAATAGACTTTCACCTCACACTCTAGTTTGCACTTCATGTATGAGTTTACAAACCTGAAAAGGATAAGCGATTGAAGAAGGAGCATTCAATAATTTGGTTTTTAAAAACCTCAAAAATCCTCTTCAACTGAGGAATATCTCAGGTAAACACTTGGAGGATGCTCCACACCATACCCTATAAACCAGCCAAGTGAAAAGGTATTACACAAATTCATGGCAGACTCATTAGGTACAAATTGAATATAACAACTAACTAAATACATTCTTGTCATTATTTTTTGGTAGGGTGTGAAGGCAATAAATGGTTTGAATAAGCAAAATAATACGAAAGAGAATATATGTAAATTGGTGTTAATAACTTTCATTCATTTCATATATACCCATAAATATTAACTAAAATTTCTTAATATGAGGTGATGGACATGTTTTTCCTTGTACAAGGAGTGGGAAACTTAATATAAGTGAAAGGTCCCACTTTTGGTGAATAATCATTGTTTATTATAGTTATTTTTACATTTTTAAGAGATTGTTTTTGGTAGAAAAGGGGTCGATGTGATTTGATATGGATTAGACATTTTTCGTAGGATTGCCCAAACTGTCGAACTCGTTTTAGCAATATCTTACTCATCCGAACTTGGATTGAGCTAAAATTTTAAGGGTAGATGCCTGAAAAACACTAGAATATCTCCACCAATTTTCATATCATTTGGAGCAACACAGATCCTAGCACATTCCTATGTGTGAACGATATATTTGGCAAGCGACTATGCGAGGGTTTCATCTGGGTTGAGTGCAAGAAGCTCTAGAGGTTGGTTTTTAGGGCCTTCAAGCCCTAGCGACCAATATTTTTGTGGTTTATGCTCAATATTTTAGCAGGAAATATTGTAGGAGAAACAATATGGGTTAGAAATTTGTCTTTCAATAGATCATACTGTGAACTTGAGTGACAATGGCTTCCAATTTGCTACACAAAAGAAAAGTGAAAATCATACCTTTCCACGGCGTCTAGGGCAAGGATTAAAGAGATCACAAAACAAGTTTCAAGCAGTTGATCAAAAAATGGCTCATATCTCAAGTGAATATGGTGCTAAGGTGCACCCAAAAAATAATTCTACTATGAAAACCTCTATCAAGGGTAAGAATTTCGAAGACTCAGTCCCAAAAATGAAATTTAGGGATGCCCTTCATGATGGACAGCCTCACCCAATGCTAATATCAATATTAGGGCTTCCCATAAATCTCTAATAATGCCTAAGATTGATCCCAGGAAAACAGAGTTAGGATGTCTTAAAGCAGTTGATGGAACTCCTATTGTTAAGCTTGATATGGGTAACATTTAGGCTGGCATTGAAGATTTAGAAAAAAGAGGACTAATTTATCGGTTTATGGGTTTTCGTCCAAGTCTATCTGTTTTCAAAGTCTGGGCTACAAAAAGCTGGAAAACTAAAGGTGAGTTACAAATATCTATTTATCCAAATGGTTATTTTCTTGTTTTATTTGCTAATAATGAAGATAGAGAGAAAAAATTTCAAAGGGGTCCTTGGTTTTTGGAAGGGCAGGGCTTTTCATGAAGCCCTGGCATACAAAATTTAAATTCGAAGAAGAGATGCCTTCTATAGCTCCCGTGTGGGTTAGACTCTTTGGCCTCCCTATTGAATTTTGGATTCCTACTATTTTTTCTTCAATTGGAAACTCTTTGGGAAATTTTATGATGATTGTTGATTGTACTAAAAATTTTGAACATATTATTTATGCTCGGATTTGTGTTTTAATAGATTTTGACAAACCCCTACCTAAAAATATCACATTACAATTTGGGGAAGGCACTTGGAAGCAAGTAGTGGACTATGAGAACATTCATTTTCATTGTAGAATTTGCCATGAATATGGTCATTTGGCCAGTGTTTGTCCAAATAAAATTCCTGATCAAAAGAAAGAAGATATAAAATCAGCAGGTTTCCAAATACCTAAGAAGAAGAACACTAAAAAAAAACCAATTATGAAGGATAAATCAAAGTCATTTTCTAATATGTTTGAAATCCTTTCCATAAATGATGTCCCAAGCGAGGAAGAGGAAATAATGGAAACTGAAATCTTAGAAACACAATTTAAATATGAATGGAAGAACTCAGATACAAACCAACAAATCAAAGGTTTTCAACAGAAAAAAAAAGGAGAAAACTTACACAAGAAAAACAATATTTCAAATGTCAAAAATTCAAATAATGCAGGTCCCAATATAGACTCCATTGTTGGGAAAAACTAGGGCATCGGTTGGGTAGCCGAAGAGATTTTTGGTTACTGTGGATTTGAAGACAAGATTGCTGCCCTAGGAGGGTCCAATGGGGACACCTCTAGATCCTCTTCTAGAGAGACATAGTTATTTTGTAGATTTGTTAAAGGATAAATCTCCATCAAAGACTAAAGAAGCACAAAAAACTGCATTAAAAATGCTCTTTACGGCTGCTAGAAATAGATCAACATCTCAACAAGTTAATGGATGCTTGCCACAGTCATAATCAAGGCCAAATATTGTCATTGAGTAAAGGATGGTTGAAGAAATAGTTTTATATAGAGTCAATCATGATTTGATCTATAAATTCATGGGTATTCGCCCTACCCTAAATTTTTTGCATTCCTGGGTCCGGCAAAACTGGGAGCCTCTTGGTGAGTATTCTTTATGGTTTATTAGCAATGGATATTTTATTGTTAGTTTTTCTTCACTTGCCGATAGAAATAGGGCTTTCGAATCAGAAAAGAGGAATCATGGTCTAGCAGGATTATTTGTTCAACCTTGGAGAGTGGGATTTGATCCTCGAATTGAACCCACTGCTATCCCGGTTTGGATTCATTTGTATGCACTTACAATGGAGATTTGGAGTTAGCAGGTATTGGAAATTATCGGTAATTCCCTTGGAAGACATTTGGGTGTTTCCAAAGACACAATAGAAGGAAACACAACTGTTTATGCAAGATTATGTGTGGAAATGGATCTTAGCCAACATCTACCAACAGAGGTGGAACTTGAACTTGCAGGACTATCTTGGATTCAACAACTGGATTATGAGGCATTGCCCTTTAGATGTAGAGTTTTCCACAAATATGGGCATTTTTCCTGATCTTGCCCAAATAATATGAACATAAAAATGGAGGCTCCTCTAGGAATGTCAAATCTTCCTATGGAGGGTAATTCAACAATCAACAAAGAACCAATGAATATTTCTCAGGGTAAAGAAGCACATGGAGATGGTTTTGAACAACCCAAAAGAAGGAGAAGGCAAAATAAAAAAGATGGTAAAGAGCAAACCCAACTCAAGCCCTCCAATAGGTATGAGATATTTAAGACACTAATGGACCAAGAAGAACAATTCATGGAAGGAGTGGATGGGAATAATGAAAATAATAACATCCATGTTCAAGCTCCTATTTCATCTCCCCCCATAATAGAGCAGGTAATTTATTACCGTGAGTTACCATAGTCAAAGAGTATAGGGGCATTGATAGTGCATAACCAAGAGCAGCCAATAATTAAGTATTTCAACATGGGCATAGCAAAAAAGAACAGAGAAAGACCAACTTTAGGGATAACTCAGGTGGAAAAGATATCAAAAAATAGCAACTCTCAAGGAGTGGGTAGAAAATCAAATAAGGAATTGATAGCAGTTCAAGGAGACAAACTGATCATTGGAGGATCGGTGAGGCCAATAGATTTTTACTGCTCTCAAGGTAACCAATGATTATACAATCATGGAATTTTAGGGGTTTAAACAGTAGAACCCATCAATCTGTTGTTTGAAGACTCTTAGAAAAATGTAAAACATATTTTTTTCTTATCCAGGAGACAAAAATATCGTTAGATCTTATGTGTAAAATAGTTAACAGAATTTGGAGGGGTGCTGGTCATATGGAAGTGGTTGCCCAAGGTGCCTTAGGGGGGATAGTTACTCTTTGGAACTCTCTTGAATGGACTGCAATAGAACATATATCTTGGATGGGTGTTCTCACATCACATTTTAGAAATAATGTCATAGTTAAACATGTTTTAATCACAATTTTTTATGGGGCTCAAAACCTAGATGGTCATATGCATCAATGGAAAGTTGTGCATAACATGAGAGTCTAAAGGGAAGATTTAGACTGGATTATTGTTGGGGATTTTAATGCTAAATTATCCTCTAGATATCGGGAAGGGGGAACCCCAATTTTGGACCTAGGGGATCGACTTATGATTGCCCAAGTCCAGGCATTACACTTGGTGGATATTAAATGCCCTAGAACCAAATATACTTGGACTAATAAGAGGAGGGAGCCACATAGCAGGAAGGTGAAGTTAGACCATTTTTTGGTTTCAGAGGAGGCATTTGTAAATGTAATATAAAATTTCAAATTTTGGAGGGTCCAGTTTCATATCACTTTCCCATTTTGTTGGAAGGAGGGATCAAGACAGTGCAACATCACAAACCATTTAAATTTGAAAATTTTTGGGTACAAAAAGAGGAACTTCGAAAGAAAATTCCACAGTGGTGGGAAGAAGGTCACCCAGCATATGGGACAGCAGTGTTTAGATTCCACAAACAACTTCATTATGTCAAAGATAAACTAAAACAATGGAGGCAAGCTAACAATACAGACTTCCAGGTCCAAGGAGCTCCATTGGTGGCCAGATGGGATGAGTTTCAAAAACACTTTAGAGAAGGAACAATTACAGAGTAGCTCAAATAAGAGGATGATGCATTGCGTAAAGTGGTTGAGGACATTGACAACCAAGAGGAGACCTACTAGAAACAGAGAGCAAGAACCACTTTGTTATTAGAAGGTGATAAAAATACCAAATTTTTCCATCGGTCTGCTTGTGCTAGGAGACAGATGAACAACATGGAAGCTCTTCAATATGAGAACGGACACTCCTTTGATTAAATTCTAGGTATGCATTTCCATTCAATGGATTATTTTTCTAAACTATTTAAGGAAAGTATGGTGCAAGATGAAGAGGCTCAAAAAGAAGTTATTGTTGTCATACCCTCTATTATCTCTGAAGAAGAAAATCAGACCCTACTTAAATCCATTGATAGAGAGGAACTAAAGAATGTAGTCTTTGGAATGAGCACCGGAAAAACACCAGGTCCAGATGGCTTTCCAATTGATTTTTTTAGGCCTTTTGGGATAACTTGGAGGAGGATATAATGGTTGTTATAGAGGAGTCCAAAGGTAGTAAAAGAATGCTTAAAGCATTAAATCATACTTTCATTACCTTAATTCCAAAAGGGGAGGAGGGGGTACATATTTTAGATTATAGACCTATTGCCTTATGCAATGTCATATATAAAATAATCACAAAGGTAATGGCTGAGCGGTTAAAACCTCTTCTACATAACATTATCTCCTCAGATCAAGGAGGTTTTGTAGAGGGTAGGCAGATCTTGGATGGTGTGGTTATAGCTCAGGAGGAAATCCATTCAATGCAAACATCTGGTAATAGAGGAATGTTCATAAAATTAGATATGTCAAAGGATTATGATAGGATGGAGTGGATCTTCTTGTCAAAGATGATGGCAGCCTTTGGTTTCTCTTAGGATTGGATAGAATGGGTCATGAGTTGTGTTTCTACTCTGACATACTCAGTTTTAATCAAGGGTCTTCCATTGCAACCGTTTGGAGCTACTCGAGGCCTTCGTCAAGGAGATCCTTGCTCTCCCTATATTTTTCTCATATTGGTTGAAGGATTGGGTAGACTCATCTTGAGGAGAAGACAACAAGGTTTGCTAATAGGTATCAAGGTGGGTGAGGAAGTTTTGATTCACCTACAGTTTGTGGATGACACAAGATTGGTGGGAGTGGCTAGCTTCAGGGAAGCAAGAATGATTAGAGAAACACTTAAAGTCTACCTTAGGGCTACAAACCAAGTCATCAATGATAAAAAATCCAAAGTGGTCTTTTTCAATCTTGATCAAAGGCTTCAGGACAAAATTTTAGAGATCTTGGGATTCACAAGGACTAATCTCCCAGTGGTATACTTGGGGGTCCCTTTGCATTTTAAAAAACTAAAAATAGATATCTGGAGGAATATTTTGGATTGTATCAAGGACAGAATTAATCATTGATCTCACAAATGGTTAAGCTATGCGGGTAGATTAAATTTTTTATATTCAGTCATTCAGGCCATGCCAATTTATAAATTTTCTATCCTTGCTGCCCCACATACCATATGGAAAGAGTTGGACAAGATGGCTAGAAAATTTTTATGGGAAGGAGTAAAAGGAGAGAAGAAATGGGCCTTAGTAGGTTGGGATAAAGTATGCCAGCCCAAGGTAAAATGAGGTTTGGGACTGAGAAGATCAAAGTTAAATAATAAAGCTTTGGCTGGAAAGCATTACTAGAGGTGGATTTCCCAACCAACTTCTTTATTCAGTAGAATCTTAACTAGTAAATTTTTGGGACATGTAAACCCAAATGAGGTGGGTCATTTCCCTTTGGGTGGTAATGGATCCTTCATGTGGCAGGCTCTCAAGTTAGGATCTCAGGTAGTAAAAGATAGATTATTTTGGAAAGTGGGGAGAGGGGAGAAGGCACGATTTTGGACAGATTCATGGGATCAATACCCACCTATCATTGTTGAATTTCCTAAATTGCAACCAATAAAAATAGCCATAGAAACCAAGGGATGGGTCCAAATTGAAAGTTATTTCAACACTAGTCAGCTGGGGGATTATAAGTTTAAGCAGTTTAAGAAGTTGGATGAGTGGCCAATTTCAATCCCTCCGGATTTGACACCCATCATGACTAAAATCTTGGCAAAAATATTTCTCACAGGTAGAGACAATGAGGATGAATTAGCTTGGGGCCATGGGAGCCTTGGTGTCTACACAGTGAAGAATGGATATGATAAGATCCTTCCAGAGCCTCCTCCTCATACATAACAGGTTGAGGATTGGAGAAAGATTTGGCAGTCCAAGGGTTGGCCGAAAGTTAACTTTTTTTCCTGGTAGTTCATGCATAATGGAATTTTTACTTTTGATAATCTCAGATTCAGGGGAATCATTGGTTCATCTCAATGTGTTTTATGCTACAAGAGTGAGGAAACAACTGATCACTTGATGTTTGAGTGCCCATTCACGCGCCGGATTTGGGAGAGATGGTTTTTATATTATAAAATTCAAGTTAATGGTGATTTGAATCGGATTAATATTTGGGAAAGATGGAAGAGGGGTAGATTTAAATCTAAAGCTCTTTGTATTGGTTGGGAGCTTGGATTAAACTTTATTTGGTGGCAAGTGTGGTTGGAGAGAAATGCTAGAATTTTTAGAGAAACTTTTTCTTCTTTAGATGGAGTTTGGCAGGTCATTTGGAGCAAAGTCACAAAAACTATGGTAGTCTATGCTAAAGAGGAAACTCAGGTTGTTATTGGGGCAATGGAGAAGGAAGTTGAAGTGCAAGAGGGATAGGACAAAGCTAGTTGGAAACCACCCCCAAAAGGTTGGATTAAAATTAATACTGATGGAGCTATAAAAGGCAATCCGAGTAGAGCTGGAATTGGAGTGGTTTGCCAGAATCATGTTGGAACGATGCTCTATTGGGAACTGCAAGGATTTGGAAGAGCCACAAATAATGAAGTAGAAGCCTTAGCTATCAAATATGCTTCTATTTGGGTAGTTAAACAAGGTCATAGGAGGATAATCCTAGAATCAGATTCTCAAATAATGGTTGGAGCTCTAGATTGCATGAGGAACTTTGCTTTGAAAACATGGAGGATGAGGATTCTTGTCACTCAAATTAAGGAATTATGGAGGGAATTAGATGATGTGATTCCAGTTTATGTGAGTAGAGATCTAAATAAAGTGGTAGAATTCTTGGCTAATATGGGTACCGAGAAGGAGGTAGGGTTTCAGTGGCATAATGACATGGCTATTGAGGATGAGATGATTAGGTAGGTTGGTGAGCAAATCCAGTGCTTAGCTAATTTGGGTAACCATTCTAGAAATACTGTTTAGGAGATTTATGTTTCAATGTAGATCTTCTTTTATAGTTGTAAATAGGTGAACAGTCATTGTAGAAATATGGTTTAAGAGATTTGGCTCCAATGCAAATCTTCTTTTATTGTTGTAAACATGTGTTCTCTCTGACTAAGGCTGGGAAAAGTCTCATCCCAACTTGTAAATGATCTTTGTTTTAATACAAGTTTTTTCAAATTATTTTTCAAAAATATAGACTCCATTGAACCATCTAGTAAAATTTTGGTTGTGTATGAGCATTCTTCAAGGTTAGAAGCCATCTCATATTCAATTGGAAAATGTCAAGAAACAAGGAAAAAAAAATTGAATATGGATTCTAATCAAAAAGCAGGTCGCAAGACCAATCAATATCATATGGTAAAATAAGGTGAAAATATTGTAGAGGAAGGTAATATTAATGCCCTTCCAAATTTTTTTTAGCCCTGGTATTAATGAAGATCATCACTTGGAATATTAGAGGACTCAAAGGGAGTCTCAAAACAAAATGAAATTAGAGGAATGATTCAAATAAATCATCCATATCTTGTTTTCTTTCAAGAAACAAAGATGTCCATGGAGGATATGGACTTAATTGCCAATTAAATTTGGCCAGGTAGAAAAGTGGTTTCCCTTAGTTCCCAAGGTAATTCGGGTGGCATTGCTTGTCTTTGGGACCCAAAAGAGGTAGTTATTCACCATATGGTTGGAAGTTGGGGTTTGTTGTCTATAGCTATTCAAAGTAGACATTCCAACCAGATTATGCTCTACATTACTATTTATGCCCCGACTTCTTTGGAGGAAAAAAGAATACAGTGGAAGGATATTACTCATATTATCTCTCATTTTCCTAAAGCTTGGATCTTGATCGAAGGAGATTTTAATACCATCCTATATCTGGATGAGAAAAGGGGGGGAAATAGAAATTTGGACAAAAGCACTAACCTCATGAGCGAATATATTGTAAACCTCCATCTTTTGGATATCCAACCAGATAATGGCCTTATGACTTGGTCTAACAGAAGGCAAGGCTTAGCTTGTATAATGGAGAGATTGGATAGGTTTTTGCTCTCTAAAAATTTCTTAATCCATGGTCATATTCCTGAAGTGAAGACTCTTAATAATGTTGGCTTGGATCATTGGCCAGTAATGGTGGAAATGTGGAAAACCAATGTGAGTTTCTCTCCTTTTCATTTTCAATTAATGTGGCTTAGAGACATTTCCTTCAGACCTCATGTGCAACAATGGTGGAAGGAAGGTAAACCTAGGCATGGTACTAAGATGTTCTGTTTTGCCAAAAGACTGCAATACATTAAATCCAAAATCAAGACTTGGAAATAGAAAGAGTTTGGGGATGTTCATAAAAAAAAACCTGAAGTTATTGCTCATCTTGAAAATTTTAATAAGAAAATCCGTTTAGATGGCCTCACAAAGAAGAGAAGTGCAGATGAAATTAAACTCACAACTCAGTTAGAGGAATGGGAAAAAAGAGAAGAAATCTTATGGAAGCAAAAATCTAGAATTCAATGGCTCAAAGAAGGAGATCGAAACACAAATTTCTTCTAGCTCGAAGATCTCACAACTTTATTTCTTCCTTAAAATCAGATTCTGGAGATGTTGTTTATACTTGGGATGGCATGAACTCTATTGTTTTTTATTACTTTTCTAATCTTTTTGCTGCTATGCCTCTTAACTCAGCTTCACAACAAAATATTCTTCAAGCAATCCCTTCTCTTATCACTTCTGAGGAGAAATCTATTTTAACTGCTCCTTTTACTATCAATGAGCTTCAATAAGTAGTTTTTAAAATGGAAAAATGGAAAACCCCAGGTCTTGATGGTTTTCCTATTGAGTTCTACCAAGAGTTCTGGGATATCCTTCATGTTGATTTATTAGAGGTGGTGGAAGAAGCCAAGAAAGCCAAAGAAATTTTGAAGGTTATCAATAAAACTTATATTACTCTTGTTCCAAAAGCTCAAGAGGTTGATCATATCTCAGCTTTTAGACCTATTGCTTTATGTAATGTTCTTCTCAAAATCATTACTAAAATCATGGTAGAAAGGTTGAAGCCTCTTTTGCATAAGATTATTTCCCCAAAGCAAGGGGGATATGTGGAAGGACATCAAATAGTAGATGAGATAGTTCTTGCTCAGTAAGCCATCCATTCCATGGATATGCATAATTCTCCTTCTATGTTCATTCGGTTAGACTTATCCAAAGCTTATGACAGAGTGGATTGGCACTTCCTTATCAAAGTTTTGAGGCAATTTGGTTTCTCTAAGGATTGGATGGATTGTATTATGGGATGTATCTCTTTAGTTTCCTACTTAGTTCTTATCAATGGTAGGTCTTCTCAGTCTTTTCCAGCTTCTAGAGGTATTAGGCAAGGTGACCCACTATCCCCTTATTTATTCATCATTCTTGTTGAATGCTTGGGTAGGACTATAACCAAAAAGAGGGAAAAAAAAACCCTTGAGGGAGTTACCATTGCTCATGGAGCTATACCTATCTCTCATCTTCAATTTGTGGATGACTCTACTCTTTTAGGTAAAGCTACGCTTAAGGAAGCTTCTAATATTAAGCAAATCATTAGCTATTTTTCTAAGGCTACTCGGGAGTTGATCAATGAAGACAAATCTAAAGTTATTTTCTTTCATCGCTTTGCTAGACAGGAATCCATGGTCTTGGATAAATTAAGATATAAGAAGACCTATCTTCCAATCACTTATTTAGGTATTCCCATAAATATTCAAAGGTAAAAAAATAAAGATTGGAATTGGTTGTTGGACAAATTCAAGAAGAAAATTGGAAAGTGGACCAACAAGTGGCTTTCTTCTAGGGGTAGAATCACCTTGGTAAAATAAGCCCTTCAAGCTATTCCTATTTATGTTTCTTTCATTTTTAATATCCCAAAGGTTGTTCTTTGAGAATTGGATCAAATCAGTCATCGTTTCCTTTGGAGTGGTACTAAGGAGAAAAGAAAATGGGCCTTGGTGAAATGGGATACTTTATGTCTTCCTAAGAGTGAAGGGGGGTTAGGATTCCGGTCTTCAATTAATAACAACAAGGCTTTAGCTGCTAAATTATATTGGAGGATGTTGCATAACCCCAATGCTCTTTGGGCCAATAATCTCTATGCTAAATATGCTAAGAACAAAAGTCCTAAAGACCTTGTTCGCTATCAATTCCTACCAAAGGTTCTCCCATTTTAGAAGTTCTTAAGACTGGTGAGGATTTGATAAAGAAAAATTTATTTTTGATCATTCATAATGGTCAACATGCAAATTTTTGGATAGATTCTTGGGATGGTCACAAGCCTTTGATAACTCAGTTTCCCGATTGGAGGCCTTGGATGGAGGAACTTCACCAAGCTAATTGGATAAAGGTGGCTAATTATTGTCGATACCATACTGGTAATTCAAAGGTTGGTAGATATTGGATCCCTATTGAGGACTGGCCTATTCAAATCCTAGAAAGGCAAAGACAAGATATCCAAGGCATCCTTCATATGAGATCCCTCTCTTGGTCCCATGAAAAATATTGTTTTGGATGGAACAACACTACTAAGGGTGAGTATTCAGTTGCTCAAGGTTATTTGACCTTATGCCATAATAATCCCAACCATTATTCTGACATATTTTCTCAATTGTGGGCTCAAAATCTCTGGCCTAAGGTGAGGTTCTTTAATTGGCTTTTATTGCATCGTAGGGTGCTTATTGGTGAGCAACTTATGAAGCATGGTTTTCATGGCCCTTTTAGATGTGAAATGTGTGAAGAGAATGTAGAAAATATCAACCATCTTTTTATTGAGTGTACTTTAGCCTATGAGCTATGGAGGAGAATGGCCACTTTACTTGGCTTACAGTGGTCCAATTTTTTTACTTTTGAACATCTTTGGAGGGATTGGCCTAATCAAGAGGGTGTTCATCATTTTATTAGGCAGTTAGTTTGGATGGGTTCTACCATTCTTCTTTGAAATATTTGGAATGAAAGCAACAACCAAATTTTTAATCAAGATAGGAAGGATATTCACTATGTTTGGTAAAAGACCATAGCCAACTTAGTTGAATTAGTCCATCAACTCCTTAATCACCCCCAAAACTCCCACCAAATATGGGATCAAGTGATGCAACTATTGATGATTAAACCTTCTAAAGGCAACCAACTTAAATGGAATGTGAGTATTAGTAAGATGGATAGGACTAGAAATTGGCAACCTCCTCCTAAGGATTTTGGAAAATTCAATACTGATGGAGCCTCTAGAGGGAACCCTAGAAAAGCCAGTGTGGGAGGAATTGGTAGACTTTCAGATGGCTCCCTGGTTTTTACTTTTATTGAGAATTTGGGTATTCTTTCCAATAATCTTGCTGAGGGGTATGGTATCCTCAGAGGACTTCAGGAGGCTACTAAGGTTGGATGGGAAAAGGTGTTAGTTGAGTCTGACTCTCAACTTATGATTAATATCTTGAAGACTCCTTCTAAGAATCATAAGGTGGATTGGAGAATAAAAAGAATTATTGAGAAGATTCAGATCCAAATGAGATTTTTGAAAGTTGATTACAATCATGTGGTTAGAGATCAAAACAAGAGTGTTGATGCTTTAGCTAATTGGGCTTTGGACAAAGGTGATCTTACTTGTTATGGCCACCCTCCTATATGGTGGGCTTCTCAAATTAGGGAAGCTCTTCTTTCTATCATTTCTTTGGATGGCTCCAATTCTGAAGGTACCTAGTTTCTTCTTGTTTTTTTTTTTTTTGCTTCTCTTTGGTTCATTAATTTTTTTTTCAGTTCCCTAGCTCATTCTATTATTTATTTTGTTTCCTTTGTTGATTCTTGCCTTAATATTCTTCTAGTCTAGATAGGTCATTGTTTTGTTCATTTTTTTCTTCTTCTTCTTTGTTTTTTTTGTTTAGTTTTTTAAGGTGGGTGGGTTCTTTTGTTTTGTTTTGTTTTTTAGTTCTTTGTGTTGTTTTTTGTTGTTCTTGTGTTTTTGTTGTTTTATTTTTTTTTTTATGTTTTTTGTTATTGTTCTTGTGGTTTTTTCATTCTTTTTCTTGGGTTTCTCTTTGTTTGTGTTATTTCGTGTTTTTGTGTGTGAGTGTTTTCTATGTTTTTTGTTTTTATTTTTTGTCTGTTGTTGGTAGTTTTTTATTTTTATTTTTATTTTATTTTTTAGGTTTTGTTTGTGTTTATTTTTCATGTATTTTTTGGGTTATGTCTTTGTAGTGTTATGTTGTTTTTGTCTTGTTTGTGTTTTGTTATGTGGTTCTTGTGTTTTTCTATGTGGTTTGTGTTGTGTTTTATTTTATCCTATTGTGCGTGTTTGGTTGTGCTTTTGTTTTTGACACACTCAAGGAGCATTTTTTTATTTTATTTTATTATTTTTGTTGTTATTTACTTATTTTTAAATTGGTTTTGTGTGTTTGTTTTCTCCTTGAGTATGTCAAAGGTGGTAGGCCAAGTCCAAGTCCTGGGCATTTTTGGCAAAATGGATACCCCTGCCTCCTTGGGTCTTACCCGAAAGTGGCATCCCTTTTGGGATGTTTTCCACACAAAAAAAAAAGAGATTGTTTTTGGTAATAATAATGTAGAACATTGCCTAGAATTGTCATTATTTTGTTAATTTCTTGTCTTTGGCTATTAGCCAATTATGTGAGAATTATGTCAGCTATTCTATTAATTGAAATGGAGAATAAACTGTTAAATTCTTCAACATTATAAATTTTTTGTATGTAAAATATTGAAGTTTGAAGTTTGAATACAACCAGGTAGAGGTGGCAGGAATAGAACCTATGACTCTTTGTTCAACTTTGCAACATACAATCATTTTTTTTGCCAACACAAACTATAAATACAAAATCATCACAACATTGTCATCAATTTCAATTCTTAGCAACTTTTGGACACAATAATCTTCTCCACTCTTTTGCTAAGTCCCATTTTGATGTAGTCAAAATGGACTGCAAAGTCCTTGCATCATGACTAGTTTATATTCCCTTCATAATAGCCTTTATATTTTTAGGTTTACAAGTATATATCCATAAGTAGGTCCTGTAAAATTATGGTTACAATATTGAATTTTTTGAGATAACACTCATTAGATGTGTAATAGACTTTCACCTCAAACTCTACTATGTACTTCATGTATGAGTTTACAAACCTGAAAATGATAAGTGGTTGAAGAAGGAGCATTTAGCAATCTGGTTTTTAAAAACCTCAAAATTCCTCTTTAACTGAGGAATATCTCAGGTCAACACTTATAGGATGCTCCAAACCATGTGCTACTAAGAACACTATATAAAGAAACCAACATTCAAGACACACCGACAAAACCATCAAAAATATCTCACAGTAGAACTGTCCAGCTAATGAAACTCTAGGAAGAGTTGTACCAATGGAATAAAATTATATCTATAAGAGAAGATGAAAGCATGTGGAGAGAAATAAGAAGGAATTAAGGGCACAACATGAGATACAATACCATTTGATGACAAGAATGCTCCTTATAGTATTCATAATTTTCATTCCCATAATGGCCTTCCCCAACATTTTTTTTATATACATATATACGAACTTTATGAATATTTTATTGAATGATATTTTTTCATTTAGTTCATTAGTTATAAAATTAAATTTTCATGGAGGTGGGATACTATGTATTTGCACTGTTACTCTTAGTTAAGAAATCAACCATCTCTTTATACATCCATAGGATCTTCGAATCATGGAAATGTCAACTTTTTTACCACATATACCTAACCATATTAGTTGGACAACCAGTTGAACATGGGGGGATGCTTGTCACATTTTGAACATGGGTGATTGTTATGGTAAGTGTCTCACCTTTCTACAACACCACATTGCAATGGACCTCAATTCAATAATCATATTGCAGATTTGTTCTACGAAAATTTCTTGAAGTTGGAGCAGCATGAACACTAAGTTGTTTTGTATTGCTAGGAATATATATATATACTTAAAATAATAGGACAAGTGATTGAGGTGATTAACACGGAAATGAATGGTAAATGGTTCTAACAATGTGTGGGTAATAGACTACTAACTCATAGGGGTGTTCTTTAGGGCATAGGATCTGTAAAGTTTGAATTTTATCAATATACATTTTTTTAAAGATAAAAGGAGTGATATTTAATTTAAAATTTTGATAAAAATTTGTAGAAACTATATCCTTACACTTTATGGGCAGCATTTGTAACTTGATACCACAAGTAGTTACTCTTTAATATCAATAAACAAACTGAAAAAAATGGATGAGTTACCTGAAACACTTTTTGTTTAATATAAAGAACAACGTTCATCACTGTAATTATGATTTACTCTCAATCCATCTTAGTTGATTGATTGTAATAGTAAAATACCATTGGATAATGAATACAAGGTGTTGATAGTACATGCAATATCTCATTGATAATCATGTTATAGTATCTGATTGGCAGCTTCTGAGCTTTGATCAGGAGGATGAGTTCATATCAATAAATTGATACTGTAGGTATCGTGGATGGTGTTTTGCAAGCCAAGACCACAAGGAGAATTGTTTTTTGTTATTGAGTATAAATTGATTTATTCTCAAAGAACTAGAAATATGTGCAAGATATTATTTATTATCAAGTAGCTTTGTAAAGTTTACAAACTCTTGGACCTTGATCATGGAGTTAAAACATGCACTGACAAAATCTTTTCTGCTGAGAGAGTGTTGAATAAAGATTCATAGGCTCTTTATAATCGATGGCATAACTTATCTAATAACACTATCACTTAAATACATAATTTTTAAGTCAGTGCCTTTCCATATCGACTTTCCCATATATTGATTTCAATGCCTATAACTTTTCTATTGTCTGAGTAAGTACACAATAGTGAACATCAATGGTAATTTCAATAGCCAGGCTATAGGTAAGGACAATTAAAATATCTATTATCACTACAATTTTTTCATGAGCCTAACTATTTGGCCTAACTTCTAGTCCCTCCAACATGGATCATCTCCTTTATATTTTTTTTAGGGTAGGACCATAAGAGAGCAGTTATAAAATGCTCTTAGTATCTAAGAGGGTGGCTATAAACCACCCTCTTAGGCCTAAGAGGCTTAACCCTAAGAGGGCGGTTAATAAGCATCCTCTTAGTCCTAAGATGGTGGTTCACAACCACCCTCGTAGTCCTAAGAGGGTGGATTTTAACTATCCTCTTAGACCCTAAAAGGCAGTTGTTTGAGGTGATTTTTAGCCATCGTCGTATGTTGCAGAATTTTTACGATGCCCTCATAGATGGTGGCTGAATAAACCACCTTTAAAGGTCTTTAAGGGTGTTTTATAAGCACCATTAAAGCCCTTTTTGGGTGTAGTGACAATCTACAAAATATTACCAAAAGTGAGACTTGATGCTTAAGTTTATACTCCCAACTATAATATCAAAACAAGTGGGTTTGGTAAAAGCGAGACAAATTTTGTTAGAGTTAGAGTATATTACATTATTTATGTACATGTCTATGTACCACCTTAGGTAGATCATTATAGTAGGAGTTACTTGGAGAAGAATTAACCTATGCACAAGTGTTAGAATGTGCAAAGGAATAAATAGAAAAGTGTCCATATGTAAGTTGTATATGTGCAATGATGTAAAAGGACATGTGTCCCTCATGCACTTAGGAAGAGTGAGGCCCAAGTAACTTATCTTCTTATATATAGGGCTCATTGTAAGAAAGTATGCATCCTCTACACTATCCACTAGTAGAGTGAGAGCTTCATGTTGTATCCATTCTCTATTTTTTGGGAGCCTCCATTAATGGTTGTTACGTGAGCTATTTTTGAAGTATCTTGTCTTAGTTTCATGCTCGTTTAGCTTCCATTATCATAGTTTTTAGATTGCTTGCTTATTTCCATTACTTGTGGCTTCATTTTATTTTAGCATATAGCTCAAAAAGCTAACATGGTATCAAAGCACATGGTAGATCCATAGAAATAGGAAAAGCCACAAAAGGTGCAAAAATTGGGACTTCCTGAGAGGTCACCCATCCGAGCACTACTCCAGTTGAAAATGCTTAACAATGGAGTTTTTTGATGGGTTGAAAAAATTAGATCATTAGGAACTTTTGGATTTAGTTTCTGAGTGTAGGGAGGACTAAAAACAAAAAGGAGGCAAGGCCCTTCTCTTACCTTGGAAAGGCCCTTTTTTGGATTTTTAGAAAAATATTTGTTTTTCACTTTCATTTTGTAAAAATCCAGACGCTTGTTGCAAATCAAGAGTTTCCATTCCAAGAAATTGACCCTCTTTTCCTTGTCATTTTCTCTCCACATGAGGGTTTCCCTTTGCACCATAGATATTTACATGCAAATGTTGTTGCCTCTTTTTGTGCTCCTTTTCCACCTTTAGTTATTAAGGATCATTTATGTCATCCCTGCACTACTCACCTCGTGGAAACATCCATTCGAGGCATACACACAAAGGTTTCCCATAGGACCTACATTTTTCACCACCAATCATGTGTCACCTCTGCTCTTCTACTATTTCACTTACTAGGGTTTCAACCTCCGTCACTCTACACTGAGGTTATTTTACTGGTTTCCCATTTCAAATATTTGAGCCACCATGGCTCTGCCTTCCAACCACTTCCACCTACGTTCACCACTACCGATACATGAGGATTTTCTTGATTTTCTACTTACAAATAGAGAAAAGCATCGTAGTATTTCACCTTAGTTTCCACTTCTAGGGTTTAAGACTATCTGTAGATCAGATCTTGCTTCGTGCATACCAGATTGCTACATCAGGGTTTCTCTACCCTTACTCTGCACTGTTATGGCCTCTTCCCATTTTTTTACACAAATATCACTGTTAAACATTGAGAAAAAAATAAAATAATGTGTTTGCAAAAGCGTTTTAAAAGAAATCACAAGGAAACTATCATCGTTGTCCACGTGGAGGAAGACCACCCACCAAGAGTGTAGCATAAATACATTATAAGGAAGGTAAAGTATTATTTGATTTAAATTTTTCTTTTCTAAATTAAAAGGAGAAATAAGGGTTGAATCAAATTTTATTTACATGGTACATGGGAATTTTATAAGGAGATATCAAAAAAATCTTATATTTTAGTATAGGAGAGATAAGAGATAAATGAAATAAACTTGGGATATTATAAATTTATATTAAATGGATTAATAAGTGTTTATTATAAGGTTTCAATTACTTTTATTATTTTCAATTAAATCATAGGGAGATATAAAGGTTATCAAGGGTAATTGCTTTCAAATTATTGGAGATATAAGGTGAATTTTTCTAAGGTTAAATATTGCATTAAAGCAATTAAAATCTTAGCAAAATAGAAAGCAAATTGAAGATAGGAAAATTTATCATTGCATGGGATCAAACCTTATTATATTTTGCAAATATTATTATTAATTTCTAATATTCCAAATTAGGGAGATATAAGGGTTACTACATCAAACCTTAGGACATTGGAATTTAGAAATATTAAATTATTGGATATTAAGAGATATAAAAGCAAATTCATTAATTGCTTAGAGGTTGGAATTTATTACTCATACTAGTCTCTTATACCAATTAAAGGGACTAAGGAAACCAACCATAGACTCTTGAAAAATAGAGAACATTATCAAATTGAAAGTGCATTAAATTGTCTACTTATTAAATCCATAAGGCAATATATTGAAGTTGAACATTAGGGAGATAAAAGGGATTCAACTTACTATCAAGCTCATATTGCACTCAAAATCATTTGATAAATCCAAGTTCCTTACAAAAATTGAAGAATTAAAGAGATCCTACCAAGGTTGATTATATACTCTTATCTAGGGAGTCATAAGGTAGCCTACATCATAGGAACATATTGCACTTAAAAACCAAGTATAATGGAAAATCAAAGTGCATTGAATGGAAAGAATGGTACTAATATTGTCATGCAAAAACAAGAGATCAATGATCATGATCCAAGCACAGCTTGGGAGGTAACCTACAATGATGATCCTATAGAGGCAATACCCTTATGGGTATTCTAGTGGATGACCCAGATACAGTGATTATCTAGAGGTGATCCAAAGGTAGAGTTTTAAAGGAAGTGACCCTGAGACAGTGATACCAGTGGTAATGATCTAGAGGTAGTGACCCAAAGGTAGTGACCTAAAGGCAGTGACCTAGAGGTGGTGATCCCGAGGTAGTGACCCAGATGTAGTACCAATGGTGACATTTCAGAGGTAGTGACCTAGAGAACAAAACCCAAAGGTAACTCAGATACATTGATCTAGAGGTAGATAGATTACTTATCCATCCATGATAGAGTCAGAGCTGAAGACTATTTTCTATTGAGATCTATATTATCATCTTCTATTATTTTTTTGTAGAGAATTAATTCTCAGATGATTGGGACACCTCCTACAACAGATAGCTAGGATATTTCAACTTCATTACTAGAAGGTCGGTGTACCTTCATAGTGTAGAGATTAGTTCTTTGTTGTAGATTAATAGGGATTGAAGACTCCAAGATAGACCTAATGGCCAAGGAAGCCACATTGGAGCATCTGGCTAGAGTTTTTCCATAGAGTTACAAGAACTCATGAAGACTAGAACTCAACATTGCAACCACTAGTTTGACAATCAACTAGTGAAGATTCATCAGCTCCAAATTTAGATTTTAGTACTAATACTTTGTTGTAGGGAAAGGAGATTCAATGAGTTGAGAATCTTCCTATAATAAATTTAGGAAGAGTATATTCTTCAAAATCAGTCCAGAACCTAAAGCAAAATTGAAGGAAGAAATATTTAGAGATGGCTAGTCACCTAAGAAATCAATGGAAGCCCCTTACAAAAATTCTCAGAAGAATCCAGGTGGTAGAGCAGGCCACAAGAAATTATTATTGCTACAAATGATCCAAACATCATTGCTACAGTTTTGCCAATCGTATGAACCTTTGGATCTGTTGTAGGTAAATTTCATTGCTTTGATATTGTTTGATAAAAGATCTTATATAAGGAATAGAATCTTCTAGATTTAGAGACCCGATAAGAGATCCCATTTCTAAAGACTGCAAACCTACAAGATTACATAAGGAGAAAATACCCTAGAAGCCTTGTAGTAGATTCAAGAAGTGACTCTATGTGAGGAGTTCTTATAAATATTGGAGATTGGAGATCTCCATTAAATATTGAACTAGATAAAGATCCAGATTGAAGACTAAATTCTTCAATACCTAAATAATGTAATACATGGGTGTATTGGAGTTAGTATATATTACATTATTTAGGTACATATATATGTACCACCTTAGGTAGATTATTAGAGTAGGAGTTACTTGGGGAAGAAGTAACCTATGCACAAGTGTTAGAATGTGTAAAGGAATAAATGGAAAAGTGTCCATATGCAAGTTGTATATGTGCAATGATGTAAAAGGACATGTGTCCCTCATGCACTTAGGAAGAGTGAGGCCCAAGTAACTTATCTTCTTATATATAGGGCTCATTGTAAGTATGTATCCTCTACACTATCCACTAGTAGAGTGGAGCTTCATGTTGTATTTCTCCATTTTTGTGAGCCTCCATTAATGGTTGTTACATGAGTTATTTATGAAGTATCTTATCTTAGTTTCATGCTTTTTTAGCTTCCATTATCATAGTTATATTTCTTGATTATTTCCATTACTTGTGGTTTCATTTCATTTTAGAATATAGCTCAAAAAGCTAACAAATTTTGTATGGAGTAATAACTCTCCATGAAACTTTGCATTCTATAAAGGCCAATGATAGGAAAAGAATGATAGTTAAACTTGATATGAATAATACCTATGTTAGAGTGTCCTAGAGTTTCCTGTATAGGGTCTTATTCGATTTTGGGTTTAGAAAGCAATGGAGAAGATGTGTAGGCAACTATTATGAAGGAACTAAATTCTTAGTACCTGTAAACAATTCTCCAGTTAGATTTCTTGGTTGTAGTAGGGGCTTAAGGCAAGGGGGTCCCATATCATTGTATCTATTCATAATAATGGTTGAGGTCTCAGGGGGATGTATAGTAGCAATGAAGGCTTCAAGAACAATTCATGGATTGAAGCCAACACAAAACTTAGAAGGTTTAACTCATCAACAATTTGTGGATGGCACAATGTTACTAGGGAACAATAGTGGCAAAAGCTAGAGAGTTTAGAAGGATACTAAATTTGTATGAATGGGCATCCCATTAAAAAATTAATATGGAAAATAATAGCTATATAAAGAAATAGAGAAGAGCAGCTAGATATATCGGTTGCTTAATTTAAACCTTACACTCTACATTTTTAGGATGTTAATGTTTACAAGAGACAATAAATAGACATTATAAAATATATTAATAGATAAATTTTAGAAAAATATGGTTGAGTGGAAAGGAATTTTACTTACCCAAGATAGAAAAATACAATTGGTGAAGAGTAAATTACAAGCCATCCTAGTACATCAATTTTCAATTGTTAAAATACCTATCAAAGTGGTTAATACTGTGGAAGAAATCCAAAAATGATTTCTATGGAATGGTTTATAAGAAAGGAGTAGAATACCTCTAATCTCATGGGAGAAGGTGTGTCATCCCAAGACACAAAGATTATTGGGCCTTTGAATAATTAGAAACATCAACTAGCATTGGTTGTGAATGTAGTATGGAGAGTTATAAAGAAGGGACAGTCAATATGGACTTAAATATTGAAGGAAAAATATTTAGATAGTATTGAAGATGTTAGATTGCTTACTATACAAGATCCATGTTGGGGTCTTCATTATAGAATCACATTGTGAAGGCAAGGGAGTTATTATGGAAGGGATTACAATGGAAAGTAGGGGATAGTAGATCCATTAGCTTATGGGAGGATGTGTGGTTAGACATTAGACTTATAACCATGGATAAGGAGATGCATAGACTATAGGAGGATCTAGAAGCAAGAAATAGCAAGTTAGTAAGTGACTATATAGTGATGGTAGAAGATCTGTTAAGATGGAAAGAGCTAAATATGAACCAAGAGAATAGTGAAGTATTTATTAAGATGAAGGCATAAATTAGATTTATTATATAAGTTCAAAGATGCAACAATATTCATTGATGTAGGGAGCCGCCCAAGATGGTGAATTTTATGTCAAATTAGCTCATGAATTGATTGACCCCACCATAGAATATGGTTTTCCATGGAAGATAATATGGGAGAAGAGATCAATCCCCAAACAAGAGGTCTTCTTATTTCTAGTTGCACTAAATAAGGTATTGACTATAAATAATTTGTATAAGAGAGGAATTTAGTACCCAAATAGATGGTTCTTCTACGAGCAGAGAGGAATTAGTTCAATATATCTTCCTAGAATGTGACTACTCACTGAATACACTTCAATCACTAATAAATAATGTGGGGGTAGTGTGGGATTAACTAAATACCATACTAGCTTGGTAAGAGCAATGGGAGAAGCCTTTCGACGATCCTAGGCTCAATGGAATTTGGAATCTAATTCTTTTCCACTATGCTTGGGGAATATGAATGGAAAGAAATAGGAGAATATTTAAGGAGGAGAATATAACAATGGGGAGAAACATGTAGATTATTATATGAGCAATTGAGAAAAATGTGAAGATGAAAAAAAAATTGGCCAAACCTAAAATAGGAGATAAGGCTAGACTAAGCAAAACTTGGAACTTAGACCCATTTGGTAGCTTGGATGGTACTCAGAATCAATAAAGATTCAAGACTAAATGACTACCACCTAAATAAGGATGGATGATGATGAAATTTTATGAGGCCTCAAAGGAGAACTTAGGAAAGGTGAGGTTAGGTGTTATTGTTGAGATGAACAAGGGATCATAAAGGGTGCAATCTATGAACATTTGGGAATCACTGCAAGCCACCAAGCAGAATCTCGAGCTTTATTGATAGGGGTAGAACTAGAAAAAGACTTAGGATTTAGAAATTTACTAGTGGAAGGAGATTCTTTGAATATCATTAACTATATTAAGTAAGAAGCAAAGACAAATTGGCAAATAAATAATATATTTCAAGATATTAGGAATGCTTTCCAAGCCTTTGTTGATATGGAAGTAGTCTAGGAAGGTAATATGATATCAAACATATTAGACAATAGGGGAGCACTATGAGAGGAGGATAAAAGGTGGATACCCTTGAGGGAGATCCACCTAGATATTTTCATATTAGTTCAAAAAGAGCAACTTCTAGATAATACGCAGTCCTTGAGGTTTGTTTCTCCATAGGGATTGAAGCAAAGGGATGATAGTTTATAGAAGGTGATCTTGTGGATTTGTTGGTGGTTATCCATAGATGGTGTTTTCATTACATGTGTAGAGTCGAGTTCTTCCTTCATATTTTTTGAGTATTTTACCTTCATAGACAACTATTTTTGTTGTAGGGAATTTCTAGGTTTGCTTCTCCATAGGAATCAAAGCTAGGGTTTTTTGAACAAGAATTAGATCTCTAGATTTTTGGGTTTGCTTCTCCCAAGGAATCAAACCCAATGTTTTTTGGGTTTTTTTCTCCATACAAATTGGAGCCAAGGTTTTTTGGGTTTTTTTCTCCACAAGAGTCAGAGCCAAGTTTTTTTTGAGTTTGCTTCTCCATAGGAATTGGAGCTAGTGTTTTCTAGGTTTGTTTCTCCATAGGGATCAAAGCAAAGGGATGATAGTTTATAGAAGATGATCCTATGGATTTGTTGGTGGTTAGCCATAGGCAACAATTCTATTACATTGATAAGAGCTAGGGTTTTATGGGTTTGTTTCTATCACAAGAATTGGACCCAAGGTTTTTCTAGGTCTATTTCTCCATAAGAATCAAAGCCAATATTTTATGGGTTTGCTTCTCCATAAGTATTGGAGCTAGGGTTTTTTGGGTTTGTTTCTCCATAGGAATCAGATACAAGGATTTGTGTGGTTTATTTTTCCATAGGAATTGGATCCATGGTTTTTCTATGTCTACTCCTCCATAGGAATCAAAGCCAAGATTTTTTTGGGTTTGCTTCTCCATAGGAATTGGAGCCAAGATTTTCTAGGTTTGTTTCTCCATAAGAATTGAAGCTACAATTCTAATTCTACTTCTCCATAGGAACTTGAGCCAAATTTATTGGGTTTGTTTCTCCAAAGGAATCAAAGCCAAACTTTTTTAGGGTTTGTTTCACCATAGGAATTATATCCAAGGTGATTTTGGGTCTACTGCACAAGAATTAGAGCCATGGTAGCAAAGGTTTTTTGGGTTTATTTCTCCATAAGAATTGGAGCTAGGGTTTTTCTAGGTCTAGTTCTCCATAGGAATTGGATTTAGGGTTTTATAGGTTTGTTTCTCCATAGGAATTGGAGCCAAGGTTTTTAGGTTTGTTTCTCCAAAAGAATTAGAGCTAAGATTTTATGGGTGAGCTAGAACTCCCTAGGTGTGTGTGTTAGGAGGTATTACTAGACCTATGTTACCTTTAGTAAGGAGTTTTGTATATATATTTGTACTTTTGTAAAAGGGATTGCGCCTTTTCAAAATCCCATTTTAATCTAATAAAAAAATATCACTTTACTTTTGAAATGAAAAATAAATCAAAAAGAAAAGCATGAAATAAACCTGCAACTATGACTAAAATATTTCCTTCCATGGCAGAGTAAACAGGATGACGGTGGGTGGGAAGGCTTCTACGGGAGAGCACGGGAGCACCAGTAGGTCGAACCATGGGCACAACAAGGTGGAGGGAGAGCAACCAGAGTCCGAGGGCACTGAGGAAGATGGTGTCAGCCATGGCAAGGATCCACCAGACAAAGGGGGAGGTGGACATCAAAATTTGTATGCTCAGGCAATGACTTCAAAAACCCTAAGCGGCTATAGAAGCCCTAAGTCATTTGCTCAAGCAACGGTTTTAGAAACCCTAAGTGGTATCTTCATCGAGGAGTTGTTTTCGACCGAGGACGAGTTGGACATCCCAACGAAAATTCTCTCAAGCTTCGTGGAATTTGAAAAATTTACCCTCATTGGAAAGTTCATTGGTGGTCGTCCAGATATGGAGACCATTTACAAATGGGTGTCAGGCAAATGGAGAACCTCTGGTCACATGGAGTTGGCAGCCTTAACCCGAGGTTTTTTCGTGATTAGACTGAACAACGAGGAGGACTTCTACAAAATCCTGTCTAGAGGTCCTTGGTTCCTGGGCCGTAGGAGTCTCTTTCTAAGGAAGTGGGGTATGGACTTCAACCCTGATACCCAGAACATCAAAATTGCTCCAATATGGGTCAGGCTCCCGAGTCTCCCTCTTTTCTGTTGGCATAAAAATGTAATTAGAGGTATTGCCTGCTCCATTAGGGAGTTGGTCACCATTGACCCTCCCACCAGAGCTTGGATAAGATTTGTCCAAGCCCGTTTCTGTGTTTTGGCAGACTTGGCGGCAAACCTCCCTTCCTCCATCACTCTTCGGTCTGAAGGTTCCATTCTCCATAAGCAAGTCATTGCATATGAGAATAGACCAGCTTTTGCCCCTAGTGCAGTTCTCAAGGGCACCTCCAGCACAATTGTCCTCTTCAAAAGTTAGGGAAAAAGAAATAGGAATCCTGTAACCCCTTGGAACACGATGATGGTCAGACGAAGCCCCCTGCTGTGAAAGACCATAAGTCTCTAGGGCCACCCAGGGACCTTCTCGAATCCTCCCACCCAGTAGAGGGAATCTCCCTCCAACCGGACTCTCAACTGTGTGTTGCTAGCACCCTTCTAGGACCTCAGGAGGAGAAGGAACTGTCCCCCCCAACCCATACTTCAGTACCAGAACCCTTTTGAGTCCCAAAATGTGCTGGAATATTACCTACTGGGAAAGAGGGGTGACCCCCCCCAAATCACCACTCAGTCAGAGCCTCCCAGGCTCCAGGACCTGGGCCCTTTCGATTTTAGCCAGTCCCAAACCTTGCTAGAAGATTACCTCCTAGGAAGGAGGGGCGTCAATCAGATCGAACATATTAGCCCTCGAATCACTAGGATTTGAAAGCAAAATGTGGATTATGGAAGTGTGAGGAAGAAGGGCCGACCTCCCAACAAAGACAGAAGAGACAAAGAGACGGTGGTAGACATCGCGAATGGCTCCCAATGTCTGCTATTTTTAGATGACTCTGACACTCAGACGGGTGATACGCATGTACCTAAACCTCCCTTCCAACATGGTAAGGGAGGCAAGAAGATCTTTAGACTATCCAGACGATTCTGAAGCAGACCCAGGAGAGTCAGAACTCGAAGGATCTGGAGGATCCGGAGTAGCTATGATATGACTGAACTCTGAGGATCAGGAGGATCCGGATTATCTATTTCCTTGTCTGGTGTTTAGCTGGTTTGTTTTTACTCTCTAAGTTTCATTTTCTTCGACTGTTACTTTTCGTTATCCTATTTAAATTTTGGTTTGTTACCTGGTTAATCAGGCATAAATGCCTTTCTGTAGCCTCCGGGCAATTAGTTTAGGGTTTACGATTTCTGTAATAGGCTTATACATTCAGCCAGGAGGCATGATACATCATTTAGCAAGGCTGTTTTTGTACATAAGGTTTTGGTATCCTCTATAAAAACCCACTGTTAAAATAATTACCAAAAAAAAATATTTCCTTCCACTGTCCTAGCAGAGTGGGCCCTTGCTCTGAATTCCAATGAGAGGAAGAACAAATAACAAAAAAACCTAATTCTATATAATCACACATTCACAAGACATAGATAAAAAGTTTGGTTTCTTATTCAAGCGTAGAAAAATATAACAACAAGTTACATTCTTCATATTTGTCTACCCTTTGCTCTTAGGTTTACATCATTATTTATAAAAACTTGTCTAAGTACTTTGCTTATTTTCATACTCTTATCTATTAAAGCATACAAGACAACTGACAAAGTTACACTTGCCAAGCCATTAAAGCAATTTTGCATGATTGACTTTTTCTTAAAATATAGTTGTGAATCTGATTGGATAAAACATATAGATGTACATCTAATTAAAAAATACAAAATATCCTTTAATATGTAATTATTTCTATTTGGGTATAATAATCTCTAAAATCTTCAACATGTTCATGTCTATTAAATCTTTCACTCATCTAGCTTTGCATGATGTTTGTAACAAGCTATTATGGCATTGTGTGTGATCAACCTATTTTGGTGCTATGCATGGTTAAATGGTTCTATTCTATGCATGGTCAAATAGTTTTGGCACTATGCATGGTCAAACAGTCTTAACGCTACACACATGAAGCAATTCCATCATTAAGCACCTATCGATTATGTCTAGTGCATATATTTTTTAGAATATATTTGGCACATAAGCATTCTAGATCTTAGATATTTTAGCTCAGGTATTTTGATGCACAAACATTCTGGTGCTTAGATATTCTAGCACACAAGTATTTTGATGCATAGACATTCTAGCACACAAGTATTCCTATGCATAGACATTCTAGCACACATGTATTCTAGAACAACCAGTATTTTTGGAGCACTTTTTCAACAACTGCTTCCCTGTCAGGATGTTTTTGTTTTGAGACTAGTTGTTTTAGGATATAAACTTGCAAGTTATCAATGGCCTAACCATTTCTTGAGTGGAAATCAACATGCAATTAGTCCTTTAAGAATACATGAAACCATTCTAAATAGTTAAATAAGATATATTTTATTTACTACATTTAACATTAACATTATCATAAACTACAAATTAGTCCATTGTATACATATATATTAGTCATACAAAATATGCAAAAAATATTTGCATGGCTGCATTTGATGAGGTAATTTTGGAGCCTCATCACAATTATATATCCTTCTTTTTTGGAACCAGGGTAAGATATTTTGTATTTATTTAATAAGATATGTATTATTTTATTTTAGATTGCTCCACTGCCACCAATAAGGAATCCTTTGCTATTTTCCAGTTATACCGATAGAATGTTATTGAGATCCCATTTGGACCTAGGATTTATCCTTATCAAAAGAGAAAAGAGTTAAATGAACTTCCTCTAAAGTAATAGGCTCCATTAGTTTGTTATTGTCTTCATTTGTTATAACTGAAGGTACTTCTTGTAGTAGTTTATCATTAAGAACTTCAATTTATTTTGATCCTAGAATATTTTGGTAAAAAAATCTTACCTCCTTTCTAATTTTGCTTTGGTCTTCAATTCAAAACCCTTCTACTGATTTTGGATGTTGATCTTTGTACTATTACCATCCTATGAAAAAACTTTGTGTTTTTATCTCCTTTTAACCAGGTTTGTCTCAATTTTAATCTCTAAAATTTATCTTCCTTACTCAAAATATCATGATATTTATTAAGCAAATTCCTTTCCTCTGAGCTTGGACTATTGTACGCACCTTTTTAGAATTTTGAAAGTTTCTCTTTTAGTTCTTTCTTCTCAAGGATGTTTTTGAAAGTGTTATTGTTTCATTCTTTTAATCTAGATGTCATTGATTTAATTTGTTTTGGAAGTGTATACAACCCATTGTTTCTTGAATAATTCGACGTTTGTGTTATCATATCAACAAATTAATGATGGTCTTACCACATCTACTCATTTAAAATATGATATTTTTAATTCTGTCATTTTAACTCTTACTAACTAGTGATTTGAACCAATTCTTGTCAAGGTATAAATTTTAGCACAAGTCTCTTCATCTAGCCAATGATTTGAGTGTGTGTATTTGTCTAATTTTTTTGCTATCACATTTTGGTCTATCCTATTATTGGTCCATGTATAGTTGTCCTCTTAAAACTCAAGCTTCCATAGATTATGGTTTTGAATAAAAGCTAAGAAATCTCTCGTACTTTGGGTTATTTTTCTAATTCCCCTAAAATTTTCATCCAGCTTGGTTATGACATTAAAATATCCTATGATCATGAATCCACTTTCTTGGACTATACTTCTCATAAAGGCTCCAATCCTAATTCATACTTCTAATATGCTTAACTGAATTGTAGGTCCATATATATTGATAAGGATGAAATGAGTATCTATAAAGTAGCATGTGACTAAAGAGGCTATCCAATGCCTAGTTTTATGAATGGTTTTATAAGAGATTCTAATTGGATTCCAACATGTTAAAATCCGCCTTGCTGCTCCTTCTGAATCCACAACATCCCATTCACATCTTGCCCATACTACTTTCATAGTTTTGGATACTCATTCCTTTGTCATTTTAGTTTGTTGGATACAAAGAATATCAAGCTTATTACTTAAACAAAGGTCCCTAATACACCTCTACTTTAAGGGGGTATTAGCACCCCTTATATTCTATGAGATGGTAATCATGTCTTATTAGAGGCTACTAGCCTCGCCTATGAATTACCAATATCATTTTGTTGTTTGGAAAAGAGAAGTTAAATCATGTTAGATTATGTGATGAGGCCTAAAAATGCCTCATTTTTACACTATGTTTGACATATAAAAACTATCATATTATTAATTTAAATGCCAAATAGTTGATTAGAATATATATTTGTTAAGTGTTTACATGATTTTATGTTAGGAGCATTGTATCTCTATTTTTGACTATTTTTAGCATTTTGTGACTGCTTTTGTGTGATTAAGTAGCAAATAAAAATATGCATTTCAAACAGCCAAATGTGGTATGTTGATATTCATTAACTTCACAATGGTTTATGAATGTTTTCCTACCCTTCAACTTGTTTGAAGTCTACATTGAAGCCAAATTATTAAGATTGTTCTGAATATGGAAATTTGCAGAAAACAACCATATAAAAATCAGCAAGCTGTCACTTTATAGGAGCACCTTGAATTTGTCAAGAAAAGCATTAGGAAATGGATGGAATAAGTTTAGAAGGACTACAGAAGACATATGATCTATTTAGAAGCATTCGCACATGGTCTAAATAGGCAATAACAGGGTATAACAGAGCAGGGATAATTGTGCAGCATTGTTACACTATTTCAGCATGGTTACTTGGTGAATATAGTGTATAAATTTGGTAGCAACTTAATGTACTTACTCATGTTGATATTTGAATTATTTTTCCAAGTTATAATTTTTTTAACTTGCAAGAAAGGCCAACATTTTATAATTGTGTAGCAAATCTGGAAAATGCAGTAGTTTACCATATAAATTTCAGCTAGCTACCAATGAATAGCAAGGCATGAAATTCACACATAAAGAAGGATAAAAGCTATTGCAATCAGTTCCTGAGAGATAACCCACCTGAGAAAAGTAGCTGAGATCACCTAAAGACCACATAGTTAGTCAATCCGAAGAGCTTCAGATTGAGTAGACATCTTTGGATTGACAAAATGCAGTTTCTTTGGATTGAGCCAATTATCTTCGGATTGACAACAAAAAGTACTTTTTGACTTTTTGACTATTTTTTGACGGTGGAAAAAAGGAAATAAGGTTGAGAAATTTAAGGGAAAATATCCCCTAAATTTCTTTGCCATCATTGTCCTCCAAAAGCCACCATTCTTGGGAAAAGATCAATTGATCCTCTTTTAGGATAAAACCAAGAAATGTTGTAGCATAATATGAATTGATCTGCAAGATAGAAACAGTATATTTTCTTTTTGTAAATAAATCTTATGCATCTATAAAATGATAGCTCCCATGTCGGTTGAGCTTAAGGAGAATAAGTAATAGAAAAATAGACAGTTTTCAGCTTTGTAACAGTTTGTAGCAGTAGAACTGTAATGCCATTTTCGAGTAATAAATTGCAGTTCTTTTGTCAGATTTTGTTCTAATTTTAAATTAGTTAAGGAGTGTTTTTCACCTCCTTATATATCAGGAAGTATGGGCCCACTTTCATATCTAGAAGGAGGGATTTTATGGCAGGTTTTAATCTATAATTTTACTGCAAAAAAATTAATAGATTGTTTGCCAGATTTCATTTTCTTGTTTTTATTTTGTATTATGTGATTGATTTTTTCTATTATGTTTGTGTACAACATTTATGTGTGTGTTAGCTGACAAATTAGATTAAACATTTATTTATTATTTCCTTTGCTTTCCATGTTCTGTTATTTTTATGTTTTAGTAGCTTTCAATTTCCAGTAGATTTCATTTTGTTGTCAATTCCTATAGCAGAAGCTTGACGACCTTTTGTGGCAGGGCATTGATAGGTGTTTCATTTCCAAGCATCACTTCCATTTTGCAAGAGTAAACTAGGTTTCAATTTTGCAAGTGTAATTTAGGATTTCATTTCAGCAACATTTCAATTTAGCAATTTCAATTCTGTTATTTCAATTTTGTAAAAGTAGATTAGATTTCAATTCAGCAATTTCAATTCATGCAATTGTAGTTAACTTTAATTTTCTGAACTTAGAATTAGTTTTTATTTCTTGCAAGTTTTTGTTCTGCAGATTAGGTTTAGTGTGACACCAAAAGGCTAAACCAAATCTATTTCACCCAATAATTGTTTGAAATATGAATGCTTGAATTGTACTATGCCCTAACCTTCTATCGTAGATAGCCTTGGACACCACCTCAGATTCATAAATCATTGAGATTAAATGATGAGATTAACTGCATTCATCATTGTGTTCTTTTCTCTATGTTTATTCATGATTCCTTGGCTCTTGCTTAATAATTTGATGGTTTTCTTCTTTTTTCCTTGCTAGTATCGAGAGTGAATCTTATTATTCTATTCCTCAATTTTTTTCATAAATTTGTTTTCATCATATTTAACCTCTCCTAGCTTTGTAAAGAAACTTTTGACTTATCCTACTCATTTTTTGGTATTTCCTTGTTAATGGTAGAGGTATTAACATCTAACATTGCATTTTCTCTACCACTTTCCTTCTTTTGAATGGTGCATGGTACTTCAAGAGAGTCTTCAAAACCCAATGAGGCACATTCCTTAGGCTCAACGGGAATGTTTATCCTTAAATTGAGATTATACTGAGTAGACAATCCTTGTTAATATTCTAATCCTATTGTACTATGTCCTCTAAAATTTAATATGTTTCTTTTTCATAGAATAAAGCCTCAAAAGAATTGGTATTTCTTCCAATATCCTTAGCTATTGTTCTCCATTGTTTATTTACGTTCATCTGTTTCGACGTATTTTTTGGAAGTTGAAAACCATCCTCATCCATATCCATTTGTAAGTTTCTTTTGCAATTTTCTATATATGTTTTTGCTACACTCTTCTTAGGGAATGATCTCTCTGTATACCCCACCCATGACATATTCTACATTTAAAATAATGTTTTCATAATCCATGTTTTGTATCCACAACTTATCCTCATACTTCAGAATAATTGCTTTTGGTAAAAGTTTACTATATCAATCAATGACCAAAAGTTGAGCATAAATAACCAAGAATTTGTCTTTTATAGTTTTTGAAATCTCAAGTCGTTCTCCTAAAGTGTTATCTATTGCTTTGAAGGTATCCATTTCTCAAAATTCAATAGGCAACCCATACATCCTAACCCAAACTGATACTAAAAATAAATTTATTTTTTCAAGTGCAGAACTTTCATATTAACAAGTAAAGAAGAATCCTATTATTCCCATAAACCAAAAAACCTTTTTAATAATCATTTATTTTTAAATATTTTCTATACTTTAATAAATTAAAAATAATAAATAATATAATTTTTAAAATAAAAAATATTTCAAAATTTTAAAATTAAAATTTAAAATAATAAATAACCTATAATATCCTATAATCTCGTGGAAGTTAAGCTTCAAAAAGCTTTGTTCGTAAAGTGCCCATTTGTCGGTAAAATTATGAGAACTTTATCCAATTTAATTTAATGGTTTCTTGGTTTTTTTTTTGAAAGGTGTAGTTTTAGTTTGTATCATTAAGAATTATACATTTTGGCATTGACATTACATTATAAGTTGGATGTTACCCGAAAATAATAATAATAATAATTTTTTTAATCAATACTAAAGTTTATAGTAGCAACATTCAATAATATTATCACATATGATGGGATAGCGCAACGATTCCAGCTTTGGCTCTTCTTCGGGAGGTTCAAGGTTTAAACCATAGTATAGGCGAGTGTGTGAGGGGGTGGGTGTGTGGTGGTTGTGTTAAATATCCTATTGATAAGCATAGCTCATAGCTCTTGCCTTTACAAGGGATAATGGTTGGGAGGAGACTACTCAGCCCTATGAGGGGTCATGGTTGGGAGGAGACTCCTCAGCCCTATGAGGGGTAATGGGAGGAGACTGATCAACCTTTTGTGTTGGTCGTAGGGGTTTATCACACTAACCAAATAAAAAAAAATCTAATAATATTATTAATTTATGGTCCCAGGGGGACAACGCAATGTTTCGGGCTTTGACTTTTTTTGGTAGGTTCAACATTCAAACCGCAACGTGGGCGAGTGTGATGGGTGGGTGTGTGGCAGTTGTGTGTTAAATTATGAGGGTGAGGGTTGGCAGTAACAATTGCACTATGCAATTGTTACTGCCCATCCCTGCCCTTTATGCAGTTGTTACTGCCCACCCCGTTACTACCCACCCCCGCCCTTATATAAGTGAGGGATTATGAGGGCGGGGGTGGGCAGTGCAGTTGTTACAACCCATCCCATTACTGCCCCACCCTCGCCCTCACTTTTGTTACTATCAACCCTTAGGCAAGGGTGGGTAGTGCTTAATTGTTATTGCCCACCCCCGCCCTCACTACAGTCGCCCTCACTTATGAGGGGCGGGTGGGCGGTGCTTAGTTGTTATTGCCCACCCCCGACCTCATAAGTGAGGGCGACTGCAATGAGAGCGAGGGTGGGTAGTAACAACTAAGCACTGCCCACCCCTTCCTGAGGGTTTGCAGTAACAACTAAGCACTGCCCACCCCTACCTAAGGGTTGGAAGTAACAACTATATTATGGTGACTGTAGTGAGGGCGAGGGTGGGTAGTAACAACTAAGCATTGCCCACCCCCACCCAAGGGTTGGCAGTAACAACTACACTGTGGTGACTATAGTGAGGGCAGGGGTGGGTAGTAACAACTAAGCATTGCCCACCTTCGCTCGAGGGTTGGTAGTAACAACTACACTATGGCAACTGTAGTGAGGGCAGGTGTGGGCAGTAACAACTAAGCACTGCCCACCCCCGCTTGAGGGTTGGCAATAACAACTGCACTGTGAAGTTGTTACTACCCACTCTCACCCTCTGTGTAGTTGTTACTAACCACCCCCGCCCTCTGTGTAATTGTTACTTCCCACCCCCGCCCTCACTTACTATGCAGTTGTTATTACCCACCCCCAGGCTCTGTGCAGTTGTTACTGCCCACCCCCACTCTCTGTGCAGTTGTTACTACCCACCCCTGCCCTCACTTACTATGCAGTTGTTACTACCCACCATTGAGCTCTATGTAGTTGTTACTGCCCACCCTTGAGCTCTATGTAGTTGTTACTGCCCACCCCCGCCCTCACTTATGAGGGCGGGTGGGCAGTGTAGTTGTTACTGCCCACCCCGTTACTGCCCACCCCTGCCCTTATAAGTGAGGGCTTATGAGGGTGGGGGTGGGCAGTGCAATTGTTACAACCTACCCCATTACTGCCCACCCCTACCCACACTTACCCTCATAAGTGAGGGTGGGGGTGGGCAGTGCAATTGTTACAACCCACCCCATTACTGCCCACCCCTACCCACACTTACCCTCATAAGTGAGGGTGGGGGTGGGTAGTAACTACTGCACTGCCCACCCCCACCCTCACTTATGAGGGTGACTGCCCCGCCCTCACTTATGAGGGTGACTGTAGTGAGGGCGGGTGTGGGCAGTGCAGTTGTTACTGCCCACCTCACCCTCACTTATGAGGTTGGGGGTGGGTAGTAACAACTAAGCACTATGATGGGCAATGCTTAGTTATTACTGCCCACCCTCGCCCTCATAAGTGAGGGTGACTGCAGTGAGGGCAGGTGTGGGCAGTGCAGTTGTTACTGCCCACCCCCACCCTCACTTATGAGTGAGGGGGTGGGTAGTAACTACTCTGTGCAGTTTTTATTGCCCACCCTCGCCCTCATATGAGGGTGATGTAGTGCTTAGTTGTTACTGTCCACCCCTACCCTCATAAGTGAGGGTGACTGCAGTTAGGGCGGGGGTGGGCAGTGCAGTTGTTACTGCCCACCCCTGCCCTCACTTATGAGTGAGGGGTGGGTAGTAACAACTGCTCAGTTGTTACTAGGGGTGGGCAGTAACAATAACAACTGTAGGGGTGGGCAGTAACAACTACACAGTGCAGTTGTTATTGTTATTGCCCACCCTTGCCCTTGACAGTAACAACTAGGTGGGATATGAGGTCAGGGGTGGGTAGTAACAATAACAACTACATTGTGCAATTGTTATTGTTACTGCCCACCCCCACCCTCATATTATTGTGTAATTGTTATTGCCCACCCTCACCCTCATATATGAGGACAATGAGTATGAGGGCGGGGGTGGGCAGTAACAATAACAACTACACTTTACAGTTGTTACTGCCCACCTCTACCCTCATATATGAGGGTGGGATATGAGGGCAGGGGTGGGCAATAACAATAACAACTGCACTGTGCAGTTGTTATTGCCCACCCCCGCCCTCACAATTGGGTAGTAATAACTACACTATGCAGTTGTCATTGCCCACCCCCGCCCTCACAACTGCACTGTGTAGTTGTTACTGCCCACCCCTTCCCTCACTTAGTGTAGTTGTTATTACCCACCCCCACCCTCATAGTTGGGCAGTAACAACTACTACCTACCCCTACCATCACAACTACACAGTGTAGTTGTTATCGCCCTTAGTGTAGTTGTTATTGCCCACCCCTACCCTCACTTATGAGGGTGGTGGTGGGAAGTAACAACTGCACTATGCACTTGAGGGTGGGGGTGGGTAGTAAAAACTACACATATGAGGGTGGGGGTGTGGGCAGTAACAACTACACACTTATGAGGGCAGAGGTGGGCAATAACAACTGTACAGTGCAGTTGTTAAGGGCGGGGGTAGGCGGTAACAACTCGCACTATGCGATTAGTCACTGCCCATCTCCGCCCTCATAAGTGTGCAGTTATTCATCGCCCACCCCCGCCCTCATAAGTGTGTAGTTGTTACTGCCCACCCCCGCCCTCATTGCACAAGATGATGGCGGGGGTGAGCAGTAACAACTACACAGTGTAGTTTTTACTGTGCACCCTCGCACTCATCCCACAAATAAGTATAGCTCTTAGTTTTACAAGGGGTCATGGTTGGGAGGAGACTACTCAAGGTTTAAATCAGATGAGGGCGGGGGTGGGTAGTAACAATTACATAGGATGAGGGCGGGGGTGGGCGATAACTCGCACCGTGCATGCGTTATCGCCCACCCCCGCCCTCAACCCACAGATAAGTATAGCTCTCGGTTTTGCAATGGGTCATGGTTGGGAGGAGACTACTCAAGGTTCAAATCGCGACGTGGGTGAGTGTGTGAGGGGGTGGGTGTATGGTGATTGTGTGTTAAATTTCTTATTGATAAAGCTCCCGACTTTACAAAGGATCATGGTTGGGAGGAGACTGCTCAAGTACGTTGGTCGTAGGGGTTTCTCACACTAACCAAATAAATATATATAATTAATTTATGTATATAAAATAATTAAAAATTAAAATAATAATAATAATTATATCATGTTGTCGTGTAACAACCATTTTTATGTCTCTTGAATGGATATTTCTTTGAACTTCTTAGCATCCTATTTTTGGTTGAGAGAAAACTACTCAACCAAAGGGTTGAGAGGAGAATAATATATATATATATATATATATATATATATATATATATATATATATAATATGTAATATGTAGATGATGTGACAACGCTTTCTATGCACTTGTATGGATATTTCCATGATCTTCTAATGATTTTTCCCTTGATTTATGCGTTCCCTTATTTAGAATTTAAGATTATTTTTAGTTATGGTTTCAATTTTACTTATTTAATTTTTTTTTTATATATATATATTTTTGGATGAAAAAGCCATTATATTAATAAAATAATGTTTAATCATACAAAAAAGGGTGGGTGGGATTAGCACACCCCGTAAACCAATACATTAACCATTGTGGTTAAGAGTATACAAGAGTGTCAGAAACAACCCACAAACTGCCAAAACAGTATTAAATATGCATTCGAAAAGAAAGAAGCCAAGAAATTACTGCCACCTGGAAGGGGAAGGAAGATGCACATGACTCATAATGCAGGGTGCATTCCCCCAATGATCCATGAGGGTACACAAGTACTGTAGCTCCACCTGTACTTTTTAACCTATACTTGAATCAGTAACCGACAATCAAAGAATATATCATATTTATCAGCAACAGAGAAGACATGTCCGACATCTTGCTGAGAAAAAATATCTCTATTTCGGGACTTCCATAGATAAAACAAGGTACCAATTCTAAAAATATTCCAAATAAAATCCAAGTTGAAGGAAAAAGTAATAGGGTCACCCAAAATAGCATGCACCCAAGTAAAATCCTTCTGCATAAAAGGTCTAAAAAATTCAAGAAGCCACTCCCAAGCCGATTGAGCCCGATCACAAGACCAAAAAACATGATGTAACTCTTCCGCTTGTCCACAAATTGGGAAAATGAGATTATGAACACCCATATGCTTGAGCCTACTGCCAATAGGTAACCCTTGATGTAAGAGACTCCAAGCAAAAAAACTTTGTTTATGTTCAATATAAGTAGCCCAAGCAATCCGAAACCTCTTATTCCATTGGAAGGGAAGAGAGACTAAATTTCATCTCAGAGTGAGCTTATCAACCATTGGAACTTGTGGGGTGAGCCATTTGTAACCAAGATGATATTTATATTGCAAAACAAGAAGCTCCCCAGGCCAACACCAATCTGACCACCAGGGTTTTTGAAAATGCTTATGCATTTTGCTCCAAATAGAAAACGAAATACTATCAATAACCACCTCATAAGTGTCTCTATCACCAAGATTTAAATTATGAATTTGACGAAAACTTTCCCAGGGTATCCAACATCTGGCATGTCAGGAGAAGAAATCAAAAATGGAAGCAATACCACACTTATAGAACCTCTGCGCTCTGACCCACTACACCAGAGCTAAGGGAGAACCTTGCCAAGTGATAACATGAGACCACCAAATATTCATGGAAGACAAAGAGGCACCTGCTTTGCGAAAACTCCCTTTCCAACTAAGCCAGAGTTTGAAGGCCTCCCAGGATTTCCAAATACTATGAATGACAAAAGAACCTTTAACTTTAATAGGGACAGAGGCAGTAAGAATGGATTGCAATCCCACCCCTTTCCAAATTTTCTTACCCTGAAGCAAACTAGAAGAAATGCAATACCTGACCAGAAATTTCTAAGATTCATCCCCAATTAAATATCGGGTGATCCATTTAGCGCAAAGGGCAAGACCTTGTTGGTGATAATCAAACAAACCCATGCCTCCACAATCCTTGGGCAAACAGTAAAATTCCCAGGCTACCCGATGAAAACCTTGCTTGACAGAGTCTTTGGCCCACAAGAAGTCTCTCAAAAGGTTATCCAGTTTTTTATAACAAGATTTGGATGGAACCCAACAAGATGAATAATAGACATGGGTAGTGGCTAAAACCTTAGAACAAATTTGAAATTTTCCTGCCAGAGAAAGTTTCTTACTAGTCCAGTAAGAAAGCTTATTTTCCACTTTATCAATAACATATTGCCACAATTGAGCAAAGGAACCATGAAATGCAAAAGGAATTCCAAGAAATTTAAACACCTCACCTGGATGAATCCAAGTCCATTGGAATTGATGTAACCAGTGTGGCAGTTGAGATTGAGATTGGTGAAAACAAGATGTTTTTTTCCATTGTATAGAAGAACCAGAGGCTAAACAGAACACCTCTAAGCAACTAATAGTCAAGGAAAGGGATTGCTCATCTTCTTGAAGCATTAAGAAGGAATCATCTGCAAAATGACCATTGACCAACTAACGGTCAAAATTAGGGAGAGCAATACCCTTGATTAATCCTTGATCCATCTTATGGGCAAACAAATAGCCAAAAGCCTCTGTAGCAAGAATGAAAAGAGATGGAGCAAGAGGGCACCCCTGTCTCACAGAGCGACCAAGAGAAATTGACTGAGATTGACTATTATTTAAGGTAAGAACAGCTAAAGCATCTTGAAATAACATAAGAATGGTGCTCACAAATACTGGTCCAAAACCTAGAGCCTGAAGCATGGCAGTTATGAAGTACCACTCCATCTTATCATAGGCTTTCTCAAAGTCTATCTTAATGAATAAAGCATATTGTTTAAAATTTCTTGCCCACTCCATACCTTCCCAAATAGCAAGAACATTATTGTTAGGATCTCATCCTAACCCTTAATGTAATAACTCCCCTTTTGTAATAATTCCTAGTGAACGTGGGTAGTACCCATGATTAATATTTTGTAATGTTCTAAGTTTTAGCTTAGGTAGTGCCTATGACAAATGGCACCCTTTTTATGTAACACATGGTAGATAGGTGGCATTGTGCATGTAATTCGTGTGGCATTGTGCATGTAATTCGAGTGGCATTGTGCATGTAATTCGAGTGGCATTGTGCATGTAATTCAAAGTGGCACTATGCATGTAATTCGGGTGGCATTATGCATGTAATCCAGGTGGCATTTTGCATGTAAGCCAACCTTGGAAGGAAACTCCTTAAATACCCGAAAAGGCACCAATGTAACCATCTTTTGCAAAATTAATGAAGTATTGAAGGAGGTTGCCCCCTCGAAGAGGCCTGCGATTCAGTTCTATTGTGAGATTGTTCTTTATGCAAATTTCTGTTATATTAATGTGATGTTTATGTGAGTTATTTCCAAGCAATTGTGTGAGAGTGTGTTATTTGAGTTTATTTTATAGCAGGATCTTAACAAGTGGTATCAGAGCGCTTTCCAGGGCCAAGTTCTGCTGCAACTGCAACGATTCTTGCCATCCAATCCGCCTGTTAGGTATAAATTCCGTGTGTTTTTTCCATTCTGTTTTTCCTTATTAAAAAAATCCAAAAAAAAATACAGTGTTTTTTTTTTCCAGACCAAAAACAAAAAAATATATTATTAGTTGAGTAGGTAGAAACCACTGTAACGGGGGTTTTAAAATATCGCGAAGGATCCGTCGTTATTGGCTAAGCTAGATAGCCCATAAAGCGTCTAGTGAAGTGAGGGGCGATCGGGCTCCAATACCCGGGCCTCGAGACGGAACTCGCGCACGGACTTGAGCTCCCACGTATCTTCGGGTATATCGGGAGACCATCTAGGATTAAACAAACTTTTAGCCATTAGGAAGCTCTTCGGCCTTGTATTACTCATAGTCTACGGGACAGCATCCTGGACGATTACCCTCCCGTATTGTCAGAGAGGCGGGTAGTGTGCTCAAGGGTATGTGTGGAATCCTCCTTGAGTAGTGGCACTGAAATATTGGTCCGAGCACTATTGTTCGTCACTGTCGGTATATTAGAGGGCCTATGGGTGGTACATACTCCTATACTTAGCATTCCCTGGTTCTGTTAAAACTGCAACCTGTAAAAAATACAAAAATAAAAATCAAAATAAGAATCCAAACACCCCCATTCGTAAACTTGCATTTCAAAAGTGAGCATATGAGAAAGGAGTCCTCTACCAAAAAAATAACAAAAGGGACATGCATTCGGGATAAGCCATGAGGGTGACACTTAAGTTGAAAGTACGGAGAGTAATAGTCAAATTTATAGTGGCAATCCACGGTCGAGTCGATCGGAGTCGGAGAGGTCGGCACGGTCGAGGCGGAATTCACGGTCTTGAGTCGGAACAGAGCTGTCATATCGGTCACCTGCAAAATACGAGAGAATCTTGAGTGTGAAACACGACCGGTTTTAGATAGTGCTCCAGTACCCAAATTTTGCTCGGTAGCTCGGAATCGAGAATATGTAAACACCGTTAGACTCAGCAAAACAGGAGATAAAAAAAAAAAAAAAGTCTGGGGTGCCAAAAAGTAGTGTTAAGAGATATAGCTCATTGTGACCACCTCCTCCTGCTGATCATTTTGATATATAGCACCCAAGCACTTTTTTGGGCATTTACTAAAAATAGTAAGTCAAAAAAATTCAATTCTATTTTTAGTAACTGGTCACAAAAGGTCAAAAAATGGCCCAGGGTACTCGTGGACACCAGAAAGAACTAGAACACTTGGATTCCCTAACAAAAGCCATTGAGAACTTGAACTCGGCTTTTCACTCCATAAGGGAAGAAGTCCAAGGTCTTCGCCTAGAGCATGAGGCCACTAGCAATCGCTTAGAAGAAGCATTGACTGAAGTGGACAGCAAGCGAGAAGAGAACCACCCAAATCGGAATACCAAGTGAGAGTTCTACAAGGAATCGTGACCATGATACACCCTTGAGAATGCCCAAGTTGGACTTTCCCAAATTCGGTGGGAAGGATGTTGATGGGTGGCTATGTCGGGTTGACCAATTCTTTCGACTTCATAATGTACCGGTATTTCATCGAGTCCAGATGGCTTCCTTTAACTTGGAATCTGAGGCTCTACATTGGTTTCAATGGTTGCGTCTTACCTACCCAAATCTCTCTTGGGAGGATTTTGAATCCCAAATACTCACTCGATTTGGTCCTAGTGAGTTTGAGGACTTCACAGGAGCCTTATCCAAACTACAACAAACAGGGTCGGTTCGAGAGTACCAAGCTCAATTTGAAAAATTGGCCAATCGAACAAGAGGATTGAGTGAAGGGTTCTTCCGAGTTGTTATATCGGTGGGTTGAAGATGGAACTCCAAGCAGAAGTCAAAATGTTGAAACCACGAACTATGATGGAAGCTATCAGTTTGGCCCGTCTGGCCGAATCTAAACTCTCTGCCCAAAGACGCCCATCAAAGTTTCTGCAAAATAGACCTTCATTTCCTCCTAGAGCCCAAAACCCAGTTGATAATAAACCTGCTGCACCAAAGCGCCTCACCACCGAAGAGATGGATGCACGTCGTGCCCAAGGATTATGCTATAATTGTGATGAAAAGTTTTTCAAAGGGCATAAGTGTGCACACAAAAAATTGTTCCTGATCGATGTTGAAGAACCTGATACCTCTGATGAGAGTGATAAGGATGAGGACCCTCCAGAAACACCTCCTCCACAAGAAGAAGTGAAACAGGAACCTGAAACGACAATTACAGTCCATGCCCTTGCAGGCATTACTACCCCTCAAACCATGAAGGTTACGAGATTTTTCAAGGGCCAACGTCTTTCCATCCTTTTGGACTCGGGAAGCACACACAACTTTATTGACCCTAGAGTTTCTCGGCGGGCAAATTGCTATATCCACACTTGTAACTCCTTTGAGGTCATGGTAGCCAACGGGGGAACCTTACCTTGTAAGGGAAAGTGTCGCAATGTTAAAATCCAGGTAGGGGACTATGCACTCAAGCAGGACATGTTTGCCCTCCGAGTTGGGTGGATGTGATATTGTTTTGGGATCTCAATGGTTGAGTACACTGGGCACTATCAGTTGGAACTTTGCTGAACTTTGGATGCAGTTCTCCCAGAATGGCCAAACACACATCATCAAGGGCTCCCCAGCAGGAACACCTCAAATTATCAGTTCAAACGGCATGGAGAAATTGCTAAAGAAATCATCACGTGGGGTCATTGCACAACTATTCTCCATCCAACCATCCACATCCCCAATGGGTGAAATTCCACCGAGACATGCAACAGGTTCTCCACAAACATGAGGCCATATTTTCAGAACCAATCACACTACCACCGCATCGCTCTCATGACCATGCCATTCCATTATTGCCAGATAGTACACCTCCCAATATCCGCCCGTACAGATACCCCCATGCCATGAAGTCAGAGATTGAGAAGATGATACAGGAATTACTCAAGGCGGGTGTCATTCGGCCTAGTACTAGTCCCTACTCTGCACCGGTCTTACTGGTCCTCAAGAAGGATGGCTCTTGGCGATTGTGTATTGACTACCGAGAGCTCAACAAGATAACGGTCAAGGATAAATTTCCTATCCCTGTGGTTGATGAATTACTAGATGAATTACATGGGACCATGTACTTCACCAAGCTAGACCTTCGCTCTGGGTACCATCAGATCCGGCTTAGGGATGAAGATATTCCTAAAGCTGCTTTTCGCACTCATGAAGGTCATTATGAATTCTTGGTAATGCCATTTGGTCTCACAAATGCTCCTTCCACATTCCAAAGCACGATGAACAACATCTTTCGCCCCTTCTTGCGGAAGTTCATCCTTGTGTTCTTCGATGACATCTTGATTTACGGTCACACATGGGAAGAGCATCTCAATCATGTAGATCAAACTCTCCAACTACTGGCCGACCATAAATTGTTTGCAAAAAGGTCCAAGTGCTCCTTTGGTTTAACTGAAGTAGAATATATGGGACACATTGTCTCAAAGGATGGTGTCAAGGTTGACCCTAAGAAGATCCAAGCAGTCCAAGAATGGCCAAAACCTCGCACACTCAAGGGACTTCGAGGATTTTTAGGGCTTACAGGATATTACCGTAAATTTGTCTGCAATTATGGAAAGATAGCCGCCCCCCTCACCTCCATGTTGAAGAAGGATTCTTTTATGTGGACAAGGCCGGCTGAGCAAGCATTCCTGGACCTCAAACATGCCATGACCACCACTCCGGTTTTAGCCATGCCAGACTTCTCAAAAAAATTTGTCATTGAAAGTGACGCTTCTGTCGTGGTATTGGGGCAGTATTGATGCAAGAAGGACGCCCTTTGGCTTTTACCGACAAAGCCCTATCCGATCGCAATGCGGGAAAATCCACATATGCTAAGGAAATGTTGGCAATATTGCATGCGGTCCTACATTGGCGGCCTTACCTCATTGGGCGCCATTTCTCCATCAAAGCCTGACCACCAGAGCCTTAAATACTTTCTAGAACAACGAGTTGCCACTCCCGAGCAACAAAAGTGGGTATCAAAACTCATGGGCTATGATTATGACATCACGTACAAAAAAGGGAAGGAAAATCTTGTGGCAGATGCTCTCTCTCGCCAATTTGAGGCCCTTAGTATGCTGTGTGCCATCTCTGCACCATTGCCCCAATGGATTGAGCCCTTACGTCGGGAAATACTTCGGGATGCAGATTTGAAAGACCTGGTTGCTTCACTTAGGGATGATCAAGAGTCTACACCAGGATATAGTTGGGATGGCCAAGATCTGCGTTACCATCAACGTCTGGTTCTTCCTCCTAAGTCCCCACTTCGAGAACTCCTCATGAAGGAATCACATGCTACTCCATCTGCTGGCCATTCAGGGTTCCTAAAAACGTATGAACGACTCAAGCGCACCTTCTTTTGGAAAGGCATGAAACAGGACATTCGCTCTTTTGTAGCGGATTGCGACACTTGTCCAACGGATGAAAGGAGAAACAGTGCGCTCCCCGGGCACTCTTCAACCATTGCCGATACCGGATCAGGTGTGGAGTGACATCTCCATGGACTTCATAGAAGGGCTACCTAAATACGGAGGCAAGTCTGTTATTTTTGTGGTAGTGGACCGCCTTTCAAAGTATGCTCACTTTTGTGCCCTAACCCATCCTTACACAGCATCCACTATTGCCCAAACTTTTCTTGACTCCATATTTCGCCTTCATGGCATGCCCGCCTCCATTGTATCTGATCGTGATCCCACCTTTACTAGCAATTTTTGGCAAGAGTTGTTTAAGTTGCGGGGGACTCAGCTCAAAATGAGTTCAGCCTACCATCCGCAAACGGATGGTCAAACAAAGGTTGTTAATAAATGCTTGGAAACCTACCTTCGCTGCTTTGCCTCTGATCATCCTACTCATTGGGCAAAATGGCTTTCTTTGGCTGAATGGTGGTACAACACTTCCTATCATACCGCCACCAAACTCACACCATTTGAGGCAGTTTACGGGCGCCCTCCACTCACGCCTTCCTCCTACATTTCGGGCAGCTCCAAGGTCCGGGCCGTCGACAATGCTCTGAGTCAACACACCGAGGTCCTCCGCCAACTCAAGCAAAATTTGAACATGGCCCAGAATCGGATGCGCCAACAAGCTGATCAGCATCGTTCTGAGCGTAGTTTTGATGTGGGTGATATGGTCTTCCTTCGCTTGCAGCCATACAAACAATCATCCCTACAACTCCGCAGGTGTCAGAAGCTTGCTCCAAAATTCTATGGTCCTTATCAGGTTCTGCAACGGATTGGTCCAACAGCTTACAAATTGGCTCTTCCCCCCACTTCCAAGATCCACCCTGTTTTTCATGTTTCCCTTCTCAAGAAAGTTGTGGGCACAAAGGTACAGGTTCAATCAACACTCCCTGAATTGGATGAAGAAGGCTCCATCTTACTTGCACGAAGCAATTCTTTGGATCGTCGAACTCGCACTCTGCGCAACCGTACCATCACAGAGGTCCTGGTTCAGTGGCGTGGACTTCAACCTGAGGATGCTACATGGGAGTCTCTCCATCAACTCCAACAACAGTTTCCTCATTTTCAGCTTTGAGGACAAAGCTCCTTTAAGGAGAAGGGCATGTTAGGATCTCATCCTAACCCTTAATGTAATAACTCCCCTTTTGTAATAATTCCTAGTGAACGTGGGTAGTACCCATGATTAATATTTTGTAATGTTCTAAGTTTTAGCTTAGGTAGTGCCTATGACAAATGGCACCCTTTTTATGTAACACATGGTAGATAGGTGGCATTGTGCATGTAATTCGTGTGGCATTGTGCATGTAATTCGAGTGGCATTGTGCATGTAATTCGAGTGGCATTGTGCATGTAATTCAAAGTGGCACTATGCATGTAATTCGGGTGGCATTATGCATGTAATCCAGGTGGCATTTTGCATGTAAGCCAACCTTGGAAGGAAACTCCTTAAATACCCGAAAAGGCACCAATGTAACCATCTTTTGCAAAATTAATGAAGTATTGAAGGAGGTTGCCCCCTCGAAGAGGCCTGCGATTCAGTTCTATTGTGAGATTGTTCTTTATGCAAATTTCTGTTATATTAATGTGATGTTTATGTGAGTTATTTCCAAGCAATTGTGTGAGAGTGTGTTATTTGAGTTTATTTTATAGCAGGATCTTAACAATTATCAAGAATGTATCTTCCCTTAACAAATCCAGTTTGTTCAGGTTTGACAATCAAAGGCAGAATAGATTTAAGCTTAAGTGCAAGGGCTGTAGAAATAATCTTGTAGCTCACATTAAGCAGGGTAATCGGCCTCCAATTGGTGATGAGTTCAGGATCTCCAAACTTAGGAATAAATTTAACATTGCCTTTGTTAATAATGGAACCCAGTGAACCACATTACAGGGCTTCAAGATAAACTTTGTGGAGATCAAAACCAAGCATATCCCAAAATTCTTTATAGAATTCACATGGGAAGCCATCAAGCCCAAGTGCCTTATCATTGGCCATAAGTGACAAGGCAGTTTTTAGATCTTCCATAGAAATAAGAGTGTCACAAAATAACATTTGCTTAGGAGAAAGCTTGTTGGGGACAATATCGGTACAATCAACAAGAGCTTGCCTTCTAGCATCATCAAGGGGTTGAGAAGCAAAAACACCTTGATAATGTGAAAAAAATACTTTGACAATTTCTGAAAGATCTGTAAATCTCTGCCCATCAACTTGAATGACTTGAAACTGAGAATATTGAGCAGGGAGGTCTGAGGCGCTAAAAAAATTCTTTGGTCACTCTGTCCCCCACTTTGAGCCAATGCATTCGAGCACGTAATTGAGCCCCCTTGGCTTCATACAAATCAACATTTTTTAGCTCATGACGAATGGAAGAAACTTGGGATTGAGCAACAGAGTTGAAAGAAGAGGCTTCAAGCCTGAGACAGGCTTTGGATAGCTCACTTTGCAAGGCAGACTTAGCCTATTTTCATCGTTTTGCAACTTCAACACCCAAAGTTTGCAACACCTTAGTGGTTCATTGAATGGCAGCATTCCACCATTCAATCCTTCCAAAAATACCATCAGGTCTAGGAATCAAATTCCAAATCCGACATATATGAGCTTTCATGCTAAAGTTATGCAAAAAAGAAACATTTAGGTAAAACTGTGAAGAATGCACACTAGGTTGAAAGTTTAACATTGCCACCGAGAATAAAATAGGTGAATGATCAGACAGTGTAGTACTAGGCAAAGTCAACACATACGATGAAGAAGGCAAAATACGAGAGAACTAAAAGTTGTCACACTCAGAAATCATGGCTCTATCCAATCTTACCAAAACCCTAGAAGAAGCAACCTGAAAATTGGGCCAGGTGTACTAAAGAGCCTGCGGGAAGTTAGAAGGCGAGAAGCAGGAATTAGGGTCATAAATGCGAAGCTTTTTTTTCAAAAAAAACCAAACTTCTCTTTCACCTAAACACCACCGCGTCACGACATGACTGACCTTATCAGAAGATTTCTCCACCATATTAAAATCTCCACAGAGCACCCAAGTGGAAAATGGCAGATTCATGGTAAGCCATCTCCATAACTTGCATCTGTCAGAAGCGACATTTGAGGCATACACATTAACCACCCCAAGCAGTTTTCCATAGATCTCGAGAAAAATCTAGACAGCTTTATTGGATGGGTCAACACCCCAAGCCACAACATTCTTCTGTAATCGAGGCCCAAGGATAGTTACGGCTCCTTTTCCCGAGGAATGATTTATGGAAAAAGAGTTACTTTGTGGCCATAAAAAATCACATGTACACTGCAGATTGAAATCAGAAATCTTAACTTCTTGTAGACATAAAATATCGAGGCTTCCATGCATTCGAGAAACATTTGACATCTCATTTCGGATCAAATATTTTTTGATCGGGTTCTTCAATCCTCGAACATTCCATGATAAAAAAATAATTGGATTTTTTTAGGATGCATCATCTCCATGACATCCTCTGCATCACCCAAACCTGTAAGTGAGCCAAAATAGTTGGAGGTCGCATGGAAAGCATCACTGTTTAGTTGTCAATGTTTATCATTCCGAATAGGGCTATGAGAGCGACGGACCTTCAAGGCCCGACCCTCCTTCACTGAAGAATTATGTGGAGCTACCACCACTGAGGTCAAAGAAGGGCCCGACCAAAGAATTTGAGACACTGGTGGAACTGGGGGTTGCATGTCAACAACCGGAGGGGCCGTATCAACAGGATTCTGAACAACTTCAACAGAAGCTTGCATATCTTGAGAAGGAGAAGGGGCAGGTTGTGCAGCAGAAATCGAAGCTTCTTGTTGCTTAGTACCACGAGATTTCTTGCTAGAGACAGTAGTCCATTATTCAGTGTTTCCCCGTGAGCCATTAGCAGGAGCCGCAGGAGTGGGCGAGGGGTTTGCCTTATATTTCCATTCCATTAAAGGGCACTCCCAAATTTTATGAGCTGCAGATTGACATCGATAACAGGTATTGGGTAAATTGATATAGGCAAATATTTGCCTTATGGATTGGTCCCCAATTTTAATATCAATAAACTCCTGCAAATCCTTAGTAAGGTCAACTTTGATACAAACCCTTCTAGTGGGTCGAGTGGAGAAAAATTTTTTTGGCTCAAGGCAAACAAACTTACTAAGGGGCCAACTAAAGTCTGCAAAAAACCCCAAAGAGGAATAGGAAGACCATGGAATTAAACCCACACGGGGACTTCCAATGCAACTTGATCACTGACTTGAAAATTTTGAGAGTAGGGTTGCAAAATCAACAGAGAATTATGGACAGTCCATGGACCCCTAGACAAAACCTTCTATGCTTGAGCTGGATCTGAAAAGCGAAAAAGGAAATACCCTTTTGTAAGGTTTTGTACATTCTCCACTTTGACTCCATATGGGCCCCAAACTTGCTGGACCCATGAACAAATAAGGGTACCATATGGGATACGACCCAGAAAATAACCCACCAGGGTATGACTCTCAAACCATTCACAAGTTTTATGGAATTCATGCAAAGGAATAACAACTTCAGGGACAGGGCCTTTACCTTGTGATACGTTGTCAGAATGAACTTGCACGGATGCTTCCCCGGTACCATTGAGATCTCCAGTAGACTCAGAATAAATGGAGTCGACTACATAAGTGGCAGCCATTAAAAAGCAAATAATGTTTTCATTAAAGAATGTTTTTAATTTTTATTAAAATATATATTTTTTATATTATTTATAATAAAATTTATATTTTCAAGTTTGTGTTACCTCAAAAAGCAAATAATGTTTTCATTAATATTTTAGTTTTTATATTAGTGAAGAGCATTTGAAATGTAATATAGTAGTTATTTTTTAGTTTTTATATTAGTGAAGACCTTTAAAATGTAAGATAATCCTTCATAGTTATTTTTTATGTTTGTTCAAAAACTTTAAATGTTAGTTTTAAAATTTCTTAAATATAAATATGGTTTTTTATAATATTTACTTTCTTTAATTAAGTTACTTTAAATTTTCATTTGATATTTAGTAAAGGTAGTTGTTGATTTCTCTATGTATAAAAAAAATTATATTTATATTTTTTTGCATTTGCAATGATTAATATTAATATTTAATAATATATGCAATTATTTTAATTAATATGTTGCAACCTTATAAATTATTAATATTTGCTATTCTAGTCCCTTTGACCAATTTCTAGCTCCTTTTGTAGAGTTTCCATTACACCAAAATCTCAAGGTGTTAGTATCTGATACAATCTTTGTATTTGAACACCTCACAGGGCAGTTAGTCCCAAAGCCCAAGGTGATGGTTAGTCCACTAAGTCAAATCCTCAAGGTGTCATGATTAGTCCAACAGCTCCTTTCCTACGTGACTCGAGGGGATTTGATTTTGGGGTGTTTGATACCATTATAGAGTTGTCATTACACCAAAATATCGAGGTGTTAGTGTCTGATACAATCTATGTATTTGAACACCTCGTAAGAAAGTTAGTCCCAGGGCCCAAGGTGGTGGTTAGTCCACTAAGTCAAATCCTCGAGGTACGACGATTGGTCCAACATCATTGACCTACTCTAGCCCCTTCCTATGCCTAACCATGGTCATCATGGGACCACCTCACTATTGTTGACTTTGGTGCACATTAACTTCGATTAGCATTTATTTCCCCTCTTTCCTCCACTTTCCAAGCACATTCAACACATTTGGGTGAGGATTCCCTCCACACGGGCACATTGATGAGAAATGTCAATTTAGTGGGTGAGGAATCTCTCCACAAATAAGGCATTAGTGAGGCATGTCATAATGTGTCATGGCATGTCATAAGGTGTTATGGCACATCATAAGGCATCATAGGACGTCATAGCCCAAACAAGGAAAGTTGCACATTTATCCACCCCAAGTGGGGAATCCCTAAGATTCCTCTCTTATGCACCCATGCCACTTGTCACTCTTCTTCCATCCTCACCACTCTCCACTCATGGGAGACTTTACAAATAGGTCTTCATTTTCATTTTTTAGGTGTGCATAAAATTATAATGAAACTCTGCTCAAATTTTTATTCGATATTGTTGTGTTTTTGCTTGACATTGTGGTTGCAGGTTTACCATTTTAAGATCTTTAAGGAATCAACCATGGAGGACCTTGGGATTGTTCACTAACATTTGTTTTACAGTCACCCCATGATAGATATTCAACAGTGCACCAGATTTATAACAAAGACTCCAAAATAAATCCTTGAAGGCTCAGATTCAAGATCAAAACCCTCTACCATATAACAGTATCAACAGTCCAAGGTAATTAACCAGAATATCAACCACATAGGGCAGTTACCCAAAAGCACAAATGCCTAGGGTAGTTATCTAGAAGCACAATCACATAGGGCGATTACCCACAGAGCCAACCACCATGGGAGGTTGAGATTCAAGATAAACGATAGCTCCAAATCAACCCCAAACTACACAGAAAGGTGAATGAGGTATTCTAATAGGTTTTGTATGGATTTTACACTTTTGTAATTCTTGCAATTGATTTTGTAAGTTTTTGTAATATTTTAATCGTTTTTTATAATATTCTTTCATGATCTTGGGTCTCATCTTATTTATGTGGTTATTGTGAGCTTGTGTGCAGGTATTGTATACACATGGAAGCTTAGGAGGTCAAGAAACATGCCTTCTAAAACCTCCCACAACCTATTGTGCGCTCGAGGACAACTTGCGATACCATATATCTTGTAAAAGAAAACCCTCCATTTTGGGAGGTCAATTGGTAACACCATTGGGTGTTGCCACTATAAACCCTATCCCAATTGGTTAGATGAAGTCAACAAGAGCCTTGACCCTACTAGCCATCAAACTAGAATAGCCAACTCGCAAACACTTGGCCTCTACCATCTAGCCTATCCCCTTTTGGGTATGTTTTTGTTTGAACACTAGAGCTTTTCAAAGAGAGGTCAATGTTTGCGTTGTTCTTATCAGTCAACTCATTCATTAAAAGTATAATATTTGTACATATTTTTAATACATAGGGGAATCGATAACACCATTGGGTGTTGCCACTATAAACCCTAACCCATTGGGTTAGATGAAGTCAACGATACTTCCAACCCTCGAGGGCATGGAACTAGGGCAACCAACTGGAAAACACTTTGCTACTACTATCCAACCTATCCCTATTTGGGTACACCGTGGTTTGAACCTTGGACCCCCCTAAAGAGAGGCCAAAGCCTTTTTATTGCATTGTCCTTGTTAGACTATTATATTTATACTTTTTAAAGAGACCCCACTTATATTAGATTATTATATTATCCCTATATCACCATAGTATTTTAACAAACTATTTGCATTATATCACCTTACAAGGTTTGAACTGATACAATTAAAATGTCATCATATTAACAAGTTGAATTAATGATTATTTAGGAGGTCCTAGCAATTCGATGTGTAACATATTAAAAAAAATTATTAATCTTTTGCAATTTAATAAATTAAAAACAATAAGATGGTTCAACTTTTGAATCAAAAGTGAGAGAACAATACAAGAGAAATTTGTGGATCTATAAAATTTCCCACACTTTAGCCATTGTGAAGGACATCATTATTGATTCTTTGTTGACATTCTTGTAAAACCTTAGGCCTTCACTTTTTAAGCCATGTCCTAGTCAGAAGTTTTAATTCATAATTTTATGAATAGGGTTTATGCTAAGAATGGTGCCACCTATGAAGTGATAGAAGAAATATATTCTCAAATTATTACATAAAGTAATGATTATGATCTCCTTACTAATTTTGATCCAAAGATTTTGGTTGAGTTGGATTATAATCATTTTTTCTCAAGTATTACAAGATTTTCTAAATAGGGTTATTTTTTGATATTTCATAAGCGCTCGTGCTCCCCCGATTGCTCATATCCAGTATTGGATCTACGAGGCATGGGAGCTACTAAGACTTGAAGTTGTTGAAGTTAGAGTCTATACAAGGATTTTTATTCCTTTTTCTTTGGGCCAACCAAGCAAGCTAGAGTCATTTGTGATACAAGGACATGGATTTGTTTTGCCCATTTTTTAGTCATGTCCAATTATGACCCCAACTTTATAGTTGATGGTGAAATGGGTTTTTGTTGTCTAGTGTGGGTCGAATTTCCAAGTTTACCTATGCATTTCAAGGACCTTATCCCTTGGATTGGTGAGAAACTTGGATAATTTGTTTGTTTGGAAACTCTTTGCTAGTTTTAGCCATGGTTGTTTCCTAGGACGTATGTGTACATTTCGCTTTTCAAAGACCTAAAGGATGAGGTGTACTTTAGGTTTGATGGTAACATTTGTTGTCAAGTTGTTTGATATGTTAATATTTTGAATGATTGCTTTTAGTGTTATAGTATGAAGTAGTAGGTCAAAGAATCTCCTTCGTTGAACCGACCATAAGTGTCCTATGGTGCAAGATCTGGATGATTTGCAATCTAAATAAACTAATAATTGGACCCAAATGATTGCAAGAAAGTGAAACCCTAGGCTAACTCCTTTGGTTGTTACTTATGGTCATCAACCCTTTAGCCTTAAAATTTATTTAGTTTCTCACGCCAAAAAAGTAATTACCAAGCCTCAAGCACGTAGCTCCTTGAGTCCAACAAAACCTTCTAACAAGCCCCTAAAAAATCTCAGAGATTTGTTCATGTGACTGCATAAAGAATCATCTCGAGTCATCAACTCGTTGTAACCTACTCATGGACGACCATAGCAAGAAAGTAAGAACCCAATTTTGTTGGAGGAAATATGTGAACCCATCCAATGGTAGTGCTCTTGCCTCACTTGATAGGTTTGAGGTACTTTGAGGTGACGATACAAATAAATATGTAGACAATAAAAAAGAGGATATGGATACAATTCTCTTCTTTGAGTTTGCAAATTTTAGTATAAACTTAAGAGATGCAAATAGAACTAGAGTTGAAGTTTTAAAGAGATTTTAATAGTGGCTCATCAAGTACAACATTGATTCTAGTAACTGTTTGAACCTAGTTTAATGTCTTGTTTTTCAAATTTAAGATTTTATTTTTAAAAATTTATATTAAAAACTTTGTACTATGACTTTTAATTTTTCTTTATATTTTATTCCTAAAAAATTATTAACTCAAAAAATAACGCATAAGCGAACATACTTGTATTAAATAAAATTATTAGATAAAAAATATAACACAACTTTTACAAAATACTTTAAATAAAAGGTTTCTTAAACAAGTCAAAAAATGATTATACACCATGCTTTGATTTGAAAAACAAACAACTAAATAACTAAGGATTGTAAATAGATGGTCGAAAATTTTAATTAAAAATAAATAACATCATACCGTAAACAATTGAATATCTAAATTATAGTTATTATAAGGCATCACAATGATTAATAATGGTTTAGTTGGACTCTCTAAAAATCTAAATTTAAACAAGGACAAATATGTATTTATGTGAGCGTGCTTTTTTTTAATTAGATTGTGTAAAAGTAGAAGTCTTTGGGTTTTGGGTAAGAACAATGTAGTGGTAAGGATTTTGAGTTTTCTTTAGGGAAATCTAAGTTCAAACCACAATGTATTTAAAAGAGATAGGTTAGAAGGTAACCTCCAACTATTTGTTGATTGGTTTTAATTTTTTCCCTTCAAAAATTAAAATCTTAATAACTCCTTCATATTAAAAAAAACTAATATTTATAATAATAAAATTTAAATTTTATTCAATATCTATCTTCTATCAAACAAAAGTGTTACCTATTACCAAGGTAAAAAAATCTGTATTAAACAAAAGTGTTATGTAAAAGGTTTTGTCCCTGACGTCGATGTCACAAGCGCGAGTACTAGTCGTTAAAATTTCTTTAGTAAGCAATTTCATATCATCAATGTCCATGATATGACAACCCCTTTCAGTGCGGCTGCCATTATGATTTCCTTGACCTTCTTAAGATTTTGCCCCCTGATTTATGCATTCCCGCGTCCACTGATTACAATCCTGGTCAATGTTTCCAGATAAATTCCCCCTGATTTATGCATTCCCGCGTCCACTGATTACAATCCTGGTCAATGTTTCCAGATAAATTCGATATCAAATCTTTTCATGCAGGTTTCTTTCACTTTCTTTTCAAATCATCAAAAGATTCATCTAAGATCTTTTAGAAAAATTATAAAACTTACAATTAGTAAAGCAAAGGTAATTTAGGAAAACTCTTTATTGCCTTTATTTGGAATGGCTCACTTACTACAGATTATATTTTTAGAATTTTTTCATATGATCACTTATAATTATTTAAGTAGACAACTTTTTGCAAAAAATATAGCTGATAATTTTTTTTAAAAACATTTGTCTTTAAGCTGTTTTAGTTTTATATTTTCTTTAATATTGTTTAAATTTTTTCAACTTAAAAAAGTTTTGTTAGTAAAGTGTCTATTGTTGTTGGTAAAGTCACAACCAAAAACACGAAAACTTGTCATTCAAATTTCCTTCTAGTCAATTTTATATCCTTGAATGTTATCAACATTCAATAGCATTATCATTCTCCTCTATATATAAATAAAATTATGTTATTACTTTTTTTGAAAAGGTAATATATATATATATATATATATATATATATATATATATATATATATATTTATTTATTTATTTATATTTATTGATAGAACAAAAGTTAAATTATAGTTATAGATTTGCTACTTTTGACAAGACCTAAAATCCAAATAAAACTATGATTAACATCTTCAAAAATAACAAAAAAATGAGCACCATTTAAATAACAAAAACTTTTAACCTAGTCTTATTTATGCTTTATGTTGGTCCTAAGTAACCTAGCAAGCTTGATAGTACTGCAAACACTACCATTACTATTCCAAAAAGGACCAAAGAGTGCTACAAGAGGCAAAAAATAGTCCAACAAATAGTTGTTCATCCTCCATTGATTTACAAGGCTCAGTGAAATTTGGCCCTGTCCTTATCTTTACCTAAGTATTTGCTAGCCAAACTAAGAACCATTTGGTTCACCTCCACCCATTAAGAAGTATCCCTATCTTGATTAGAATTCAACATGTATCCAATCAAACTTTCACTACCATGTTTAGCCAAAAATTCAGTTGCTACATTATTTTATCTATCAACATAGATCGAAATGACATCCTTGAACTGCTGCCAAATGGACTTAATTTGGTTCACAATGTTTCTTATCCTCCAAGTCTTTGGTCTGAAATTTCTAATAACATCTAAAAGCCCTACCATAATTTGTGAGTTAGACTCAACTATGATCTTTCTTACCCCATTCTCCCAAGCATTGAAAGAACTTTGTATAATAGTCAATCCTTTAACATCATTATTAGTAGCCCTTCCAAGACCCTCTAACTCCCAATGGATGATCTTCCCCTTGAGATCTCTTTTGAGAAAACTAATGCCTGCAATCCTTAGGTTATCCTTAGTTGCACCATCAGAATTATTCTTTTTTCAATCGAGGAAAAGGGTTGTCATGGTCCCAATTTCTATGGCTTGGGTTATCTTATGTCGTTGTTATCCATGATGTGATAACAACTTTCAATGTGTCTGCCATTGTATGAATATTTTCTTGAACTTATTTTTATTTTCTCATGATTGGAATTCTGTTTCACGTTAATACCTATCTATCTATCTACGGTTTTAATTTTTTTCTTTTTTAGTAAGTATTATGGTTTTAATTTTACATTTTATTAATATTTAATATATTTGTTTTTAGTTTCTTAAAATAATATATATATATATATATATATATATATATATATATCAAAACATTTATATTATTTATAATAAAAATTTATTTTTTAAAGGTCTATGTTGCTTTGGAAAAAGTAAAAACAATGACCTCGCTAACATTTTAGTCTTTATATTATTTAAAAATCCTTAAAATGTAAGATGATTCTTCATAGTAGTTATTTTGTATGTTTTTTACAAATCCTAAATGTTGATCTAGAATTTTTAAAGTATAAGAATGGTTCTCTATAATATTTACTTCCTTATGTTAAGATTGAAACCTTAAATTTTCATTGATATTCTTTATATTTATTTCTTTATATCTATTATGAAAAAATTTAAATTTTAGAAAACAATTGGTTGAAAAAGTTTATATCCTTAATGAAAATAATATTAGGGTGTTGTTCCAAAAAAGGTAACAAATTGATGAAGTTGAAGATTATCACTAATAAAAAGACAAGTTTCATTTAATTTAATTAACTTTACAATACATTTAATATGTTGTTATTTTGATGCAAGTGACCTTCCATAAAAGCCATATATATAAATTACTATCAAGAAAATTCTATATTTTTTAATAGGTGGATTGGTAAGAAGTTGGGCACTTACCAAGAGGAGACCTAGGTTCAAACCTCGTGGGCATGCCCACTCTAGGGCAAAGGTAGTAGTCTGACTATAGTTCGCTGAGTGTGCACCATCTTGATGAAGGCGGTACCAACCCCGAGCCATCGGGGTCTCCCTCACTCCGTGTTGTGTTTACAAAGGCGAGGTAGGGGTTATAGTGGTAGCTCCATGATTTGACGCTACAATCGAAGACAATGTGATTTGACCCTGTGACCAATTGTTCAAAAAGGAAAGGTAGTTGCCAATTCCCCTATGTATAAAAAAATAATATATTTATAAAATTTTAATTTATTATATGAGCTACAATAATCCCTATGATAATTTTCCAAAAGTATTATATTTATACTTTTGAAATTGACTATATGAAATTGACCTCCCTTATGTGTCATTATTACATTATTCCTAAATCATTAGTATGTATTTCAACAAACTATGTATTTTCAATATATGACCTTATAAGGTTTGAACTAATATCATTAAGAGTCATGATATTTAACAAGTTGAACTAATAATTATTTAGTAGGTTAGGAGGTTCTTGAACATAATGGAACTTGATGTGTAACATCTTATAAAAATATATTAATCTTTTGTTCAACTTTTGAATCAAATCTGAGAGAACTTATGTGTGATTATTACATTATTCCTAAATCATTATAGCATATATTTCAACAAACTATGTATTTTCAATATATCACCTTGTAAGGTTTGAACTAATATCATTAAGAGTCATGCTATTTAATAAGTTGAACTAATAATTATTTAGGAGGTTCTTGAACATGATGGAACTTGATGTGTAACATCTTATAAAAATATATTAATCTTTTGTTCAACTTTTGAATCAAATATGAGAGAACAATACAAGATAAAGTTATGGATTTGTAAAATTTACTTCGCTTTAGCCATTGTGAAGACCATTATTAGTGGTTCTTTGTTGATATTTCTACCTAGCCTTAGGCCTTGAATTTTTAAGCCATAACCTAGTCATAAGTCTTTGCTCGTAATTTTATAAACAAGGTTTTTGCTTAGAATGGTGCCAACCGCAAAGGGATCGAGAAAATTCATCTCCAAATTGTTACATGAAGTAATGATTTTGAGCTTTTACTAATTTAAATCCAAAGCTTTTGGTTGAGGTGGATTACAATCATTTTTTCCAAGTATTATAAGATTTTCAAAACAGTGTTACCATTGGATTTTCATGGACACTCATGCTCCCTTGACTTCTCATATCCAATATTGGATCTAGGAGGCGTGGGAGCCGCTAGGCCTTCAAGTTGTTGAAGTTAGGAGCCTGTCCAAGGGTTTTTTTTTTCCTTTTTCTTTGGTTAGCCAAGCAAGCTAAAGTCATTCGTGAGATAAGGACATGGATTTGTTTTGGCCATTTTTTAGTCATGTTCAATTATGACCCTAGCTTTATAATGGATGGTGTAATGGGTTTTTGTTGCCTAGTGTGGGTCAAATTTCTAAGTTTACCCATGCATTTAAAGGACCTTATCCCTCAACTTTGTGAGAAACTTGGATAATTTGTTTATTTGAAAACTCTTTGTTATTTTTAGCCATTGTTGTTTCCTAGGACCTATGTGTGCATTTTGCTTTTCAAAAACCTAAAGGATGAGGTGTACGTTAGGTTTGATGGTAAAATTTGTTGTCAAGTTGTTCGATATGTTAATCTTTTGAATGACTACTTTTGGTATCAAAGGATGAAGCATCAGGTCAAAGACTATCCTTTGTTGAACCGACCACAGTGAGTCCTATAGTGCAAGACTTGGATAATTTGCAATCTAAAGAAATTGATACTTGAACCCAAACGATTGCAAGAAAGCAAAATGTAAGGCCTACTCCTTTGGCTATTACTTATGGTCGTCAACCTTTTAGCCCTAAAAGTTCTTTAATTTCTCAAGCCAACAAAGTAATTACCATCCTCAAGCATCTAGCTCCTTGAGTCCAACGAAACCTTCTAATAAACCCTTAAAAATCCTCAAAAGCTTTGTTCATGTGAATGCACAAAGACATATGTATCTCGAGTCCTCAACTCCCTGTAAGTCTATAACCTACTCATGGGTGACCATAGCAAGAAAATGAGAACCCCAATTTTATTGAGGGAATATATGAATCCATCAAATGATAGTGCTCTTGCCTCTCTTAATAGGCTTATAGTACTCTAAGGTGATGATACAATGTAGACAATAAAGAAGAGGATATGGATATAGTTCTCTTCCACGTTTTTTTTTTTTTTGGTAATATTAAGAGATGGTGGTTTTGACCAGGAATCCTCCAACCTGTTATAACAACTCTACCAGGGAAACACACTCCCACCCCTTCACACACTCACCCATGCCACAGTTTGAACCTTGGACCTCCCGAAGAAAAACCAAAGCCCAAACCGTTGCGCTGCACCCAAGTACATAATTCTCTTCTATGTGAATACCTATCTATCTATCTTATTTTTAAATTTAATTTTTTTTCTTAAAAATATAACTTTTAAAATTTTGTTCTAAAAAATTATCATACTACGTGACTTGCTGAAAGTAAAACTTCAAGTTTTTGTCGGTAAAGAGCCCATCCATGCTGAAAGTAAAAACTTCAAGAGTTTTTGTCGGTAAAGAGCCCATCCATGCTGAAAGTAAAAACTTCAAGAGTTTTTGTCCGTAAAGAGCCCATCCATGATGTCGATGTCACAACGAAAAGCGCGAGTACTAATCGTCAAAATTTCCTTAGTAAGCAATTTCATATCATCAATGTGCACTTTCAATGCGGCTGCCATTATATGGATATTTCCTTGACCTTCGTCTGATTTTGCCCCCTGCTTTATGCATTCCCGCGCCTACTGATTACAATCCTGGTCAATGTTTCCAGATAAAATCGATATACAATTTCCTCTGCAGGACTCTCTTCCAGAATATTCAGGTTTAAATCACATCATTTCAAATTCAAATCACATCGGATACAATCTTGGTCAATGTTTCCAGATAAAATCGATATACAATTTCCTCTGCAGGACTCTCTTCCAGAATATTCAGGTTTAAATCACATCATTTCAAATTCAAATCACATCGGATACATGTATATAGGTTAAATTCAGGGTCAAATTACAAATTACAATGTATATATATATATATATATGAGTGAATTAGTTAAAAAGATTATGTCTTCTAAGATCTTCTAGAGACTCGAAGTTACAAAACCTAGCATCTCGAACACCATTTTCTCAGGCTATTCATTTAAATCGGAGCCCAAAAACACTCCCCTCAACTGTTCCGCATAAAAAAATCTGCCTACAATCCGGAATTGATCATCCGATTATCAATTTAACATTTATTATCAAATTCATCGACCAAGAACAGATCACATTATCGGAGAGCCAAATAGCAAATCCCAAGAAATTACGTGTACAACTGTCAAAATTTTGGGGATACGAGAGCCAAGCGGCTAACTCCACAACTGTCGAAGGAGCGAGCGTGTTTTCCTGCATGTACTAAATCCTCCAAACCCCTCCACGTTTCACATTCCTCTCAAAACTCAAACACCTATGTGCAATAACACGTAGAAGTCTCCCGGTTCCTGAACGTTAACGTCATCATCAGATCGTATCAGATCATCTCTATTGCAATCGGGCCCCAGAGAAATTATATATGCTCTCTATCAATTTCGTAGAATACCCAAAAATCTTTGTTTCAAAGTAAACACATTTAAGATAAGCTTTCAGGGTTAGGAATTTTGGGGTGTTTAGGGTTTTTAGGGTTAAAAAATGGCTGAGAGGCACCAAGGAATGATGGCAAAGCTCAATGAGCATACGCCCAATTCGACCCAGGTTTTAGGGTTTCTGACGCTGTTTATTTCTGGGGCAATTTTGCTGGTGTTGACGGGGCTCACTGTGGCTGGAACTGTGGTGGGATTGGTGGTGCTTACCCCTGTTTTGGTATTTTTTAGCCCTATATTGATACCTGTCGGGACAGTGCTGTTTGTGGCGGCTGCAGGGCTGTTTTCTGTTGGAGGTTTTGGGCTTGCAGTGTTTTCTCTGGTGTCATGGCTTTATAATTATGTCAAGGGCAGGCATCCTCCTGGATCGGATCAGATTGATTATGCCCGCATGAGGATTGCTGATACGGCAAGCCATGTGAAGGATTATGCCAGAGAGTATGGTGGGTATTTGCAGGGCAAGGTGCAGGATGCTGCACCAGGGGCTTGAGTGTGATGGGGTATATTGAATTGGGGAGAAATGGTTATGTGGATGGATAATCTTCTGTGTGTTGCTATCAAACTGCCTGCCATCTTTCCTCTGTTGATGGAGATGAAAGGGTAGTTTTGCTGGTATGATCTTATGTTTTCGGTGATTAGAAGATAGCTAGATTTATGTGCATATATGGTTTTATATTACGGCTGTAACCTGGACTGTTTTCTGGTTAATTTCATATTTGTAAAAAGTATGGGATTATTATATTATTGCAGTAGCATGTTTATTCTATGAAATTCAGGAGGAAATTCAGGAGGTGGGTCAGAGATTTGTGATTGTTATTGTGAGCCCTAAGAGGACATGCTATGCTGCTGGCCTCTGTACCAAGTTTGAATCTTGTTTTTTTTAGTGTCTTAAAACTTTTAAGTTGTATTAACAACATTGTATTTAGTTTTCCATTAGATCGCTATTCAGTTTTAGGACTTCTACTTTTATTTATATATTTTTGAACAATGAGATTGTTGGAATCCACATTATATAGGATCCAGTGTTATATACTTTAAACGTTTTTCTGTTTGGAATCCCTATTCAGGCTAGTGAACTTTTGGTTTGTCGGCGTTTAGCCTTATGTACTTCTGAGATTTTGCTATTAGCATTTTTGCCTATTCAAAAGGCATTAGTGCTTAGTTTTGCTTACTGTGTTTGAGATTGTATATTTCTTATAGGAATTTTTGCTATCTTAAAATGCCTGAGAAAATAAGTTGTTATTACAGGCAAATTGGTTGGTTACAAGCATGGATGCTCTAAAATCATTTACATTTTGGACGAATCAATTGATAACACAAATACTGATGTGTGTATGTACCTGGTTTTGAGAAGAGAGCACAATTAAATGACATGCCTACAGTTTTCCTCTTGAAGTTGCTTTGAAATTGCTTGCATGTGTGTATGATCGTGTAGATTTTGTGACGAGCTAGTTAATCGTGTGCTCCAGAGTTTTTAATATCTGAAGTGCTCTTTATGTGATATGTTTAAAACAGAAATGGTGACCTATGTTAGTTTGGACTGCCCCTTCTCTTTTTGTTTTTTTTTTTCACTCCCGACACAATGCGATCCCTGAAAGTTAGGATATGGTTAGGAATTTCAAATCGTAGATCTTGTTAGGCTAATTCTAGTATCGCATTTAAAACAAAGAATTTTACTCTAATTCTAAAACCTCATTCAAATCATGTTTAGGATGATTGTGGTGGCAATCATGACGTACCAACACTCCATCAAGCAATAATTCTAGAAATTTTAGGGTTTTCATCCAAGTTCATATCACACAGGTTTTAATCCAAGTTCAAATCACACAGGTTTTTCGGACCTTTTTAAAGTCTTTGGACTTTTCATCCATGTTCAAATCACACAGCTTTTCATCCAAGTTCAAATCACACACGGGATCGGACCTTTTGAAACCCGTGTCTCCTTTGAACCCATGTTTTACCCTAATTTCTTCTATAAATCCAAACCTGTGTTTTAACTAATTTTTTTCCTCCTGGGGTTTCATCAGGAGACTTAAGTTTTATGGTATGTCGATGAATCGGGAGACTTAAGTCCAATTGTATGTGGGCTTTCATCAGGAGACCTCTACTTGGTAGAGGAGACTTAAGGTTTTCATCAGGAGACCTTGGTATGTGGATTTTCATCGAGGACACTCATAAAGTTTGGTTTTCATTGGTCCTCATAAAGTTTGGTTTTCATCAGGAGACCTAGGTTAGACGGTATAATGTAATGTCACCTTTCCATCCAGGACCGGGACCTAGGTTAGACGGTATAATGTAATGTCACCTTTCCATCCAGGACCGGGACCTAGGTTAGACGGTATAATGTCTCTTCCTTTTGAAATCCTCCAAGGTTAGACGGTATAATGTCTCTTCCTTTTGAAATCCTCCAAGGCAGTTAGACGGACCCTTTCAAAACAAGTCCTTTACCCTTGCAGGGTCCTTTTTAGGACACTTTCAAAACCCTTTCAAAAATACTTAAAAGTTAGCCCATGCCGAAGACACGGGTTGGGATTCCGGGCCCCAGTATATAAAAGGCCCTTCCCAGATATATATGGGAAGGGCCCTTTCCCCTTTTAAATAGCCGGGACGGACCTTTTCAAAACAAGTTCTTTACCCTTGCAAGGACTTTTTTAGGATCCCCTTTGCCCTTTCAAATAGCCGGGACGGACTCATTCAAAACAAGTCCTTTACCCTTGCAAGGACATTTTTAGGACCATTTAAAAACAAGTCCTCTACCCTTGCAAGGACATTTTTAGGACCATTTAAAAAAGGACTTTTCAAAAATCAGTGCACTTTCTTATTTAAGAAAGAAAATGACCCTTTTAAAACCCACCCGTGCTTTACTACCCTGAAGAGGGACCCTTTTAGAACCTAAGTTCGTGTTGTACCCTTTCCTTTGGAAAAACCGTGTTGTACCCTTTCCTTTTCTAAGGAAAGGATCCTTCCCCTTTAAAACCTGTGTTTTACCACCCCGTGCATTACCACTGAAAAGGGACCTTTACCACCCCGTGCTTTACCACTGAAAATGGACCTTTTAAAACAATTGGTAAATGGATTTTTCAAAACCCGTGTTTTACCCTTCCTTAGAAAAGGACCCTTCCCTTTAAAACCTTTTACCACTGAAAAGGGACTCTTTTAAAACAAGTGGTTTTTAAAACCTTGTTTTTTCTGGTTCCCTCTTTTAAAAGAAGTGGTTTTTAAAACCTTGTTTTTTCTTGTTTTTTACCACCTTATGCAACTAAGTCCAAATTCAGAATACGAAGTTCATTAGTCTAATTGAGTAAGATACTCTTGTTTTTTACCACCTTGTGCAACTAAGTCCAAATTCTGAATACGAAGTTCATTAGTCTAATTGAGTAAGATACACACCACTCCAAAATCAATAGAAGAATACTCAAAAAGAGGTCTTCAATGGCGGTGACTAGTGGGGAAAGTCTCCTTCAACAAGGGTTATGATGTTAAGCAATTGGATGATTGGGTTTTGCAAATTAGAGTTATAATGTAGGTCAATTACTTGATAAAAGCAAACTCTAGTTATAATGTAGGTCAATTATTCAATAAAAGGAAATTGACCAGAGGGATGATATGTAGAGGAAATCCATGGATTAAATATTGAGACAATTATTGGTCATATTGGGATTTGCAAACTCCAGCGGAATTATTTAATTGATATAAACTAAAAGGAAATTAAGACACCTTAATGATGGTTGTTGATGAAGACGGATCTAAAAGGTCTATATAGATAGGTGGATTTAGAAATATTATAGATATATCATTGTTGATGGATTATAAATATTTAGAAGGATGAATACTACCGGATAATTAAGGATGATAAATTAGGGAAAATGTGGATTCCTAAGGAACTGTAGCAATTCAAAACGTTTTTATATTGCTAAAACATATTTCTAGAAGAATATTCTTCAATAAAATCTTTAAAATGACATTTTGATTAGAATGATAGAATGATATTTTGATTAAAGGATAAATAAATCTCAGTGATAAAATTAAAAAAAAAGACATCCCTTTGAACTTACCTTTCTATATATTTGTATATTTTTATTTTAATTAACTTACCTTTCTGTATGTTTATATGTTTTTATTTTAACTAATTGAATATTTATAATATTTATAATAAGTTAATTAAACTATATATAACTTACCTTAACTAGATTGAACATCATAATTTCTGGACATTTTTATTCTAAATAGATTGAACATCTATGTTAATTAAACCATATCTAATATCTAATATGTTTATGAATTTCTGAACAGTTGTCATTTTTAATAAAGACTAGATTGAAGTAGATCTGTTGTTTAGAGTCATTGTTATGTATCTATTTTGTTATTATCTTAAACAACTCTTCTATGTCTAACTTAGGTTTAATTTTTATTTTTATGCTAGGGGTCTACTAGAGAATTTTCTGATTAAGCTATAAATACTAAATAATGACAGTCTAAAACAGTAGTTTTGAGATAATTAATTCAAAATTAATTATTTCATCAAATATAATTAATTTAGTATTTTATTTAGGACATTTTTAATGTTTTTTCTGGATAATATTAAGTAAAACCTGGAATCCCTTTAACATGTTACAACACATGTAACACACCTTACCCTACCCCTAATCTGGTCCATTTTGGTCCACCTTGGACCTTCGAAGAAGAGTCAAAAGTGAAGGTCCAAGCCCACTTGATAAGGGTGTTTTGAGATAATTAATTGGAATTTTTGATAATTATTAACTTAATATTTTATAAGATTAATTCAACATTTCATCCATTCATCTCATTTAACTCTTGTAAAATAATTATTTTAATATTTTATCAAACCCTTTGAACCTTGATAAGGTTAATAAACTTAATATTTTATAAGCTAATAAAATTGTATAGGGGCACTGGTTTTACTTTTTAAAAGACTCTTTCTTAACAAATTTTGATTGCACTAAATCAATTTGATAGATTTATAAATAATTTATTCTTTTATAAAATTGGTAACTAGAACTCTTGAAGTTTATTCGTATCTTTTCTAAATATGAGTTAAAGTTGTTTACTCGTATTATAATTTTTTGACCTAGGCAATGATTCTTATTTTGAGACATAGATAAGAAGATAAAGCTTCTTCAATCAGATCAAAACTTTGTATAATTACTTTTAATCATAATTTTCTTCATTGAGTGATAATTTAATATGTTTTTTTATCAATTGGAAACTTTGCATAATTACTTTTAATCATAATTTTCTTCATTGAGTGATAATTTAATATGTTTTTTTATCAATTGGAAACTTTGCATAATTACTTTTAATTTGAGTGACAATTTAATATGTTTTTAGTTTTTTTTTTTTTTTGGTAAAAATCCCTTACGTAAGTGTTTTTTTTTAAATAAGTCATTGCACCAAATAAAATGCTCTCCTTATCCTCTAGGTTGATTCTATGCAACTTCTTTTAAAATCTAGAATTGCCAGATCCTTTGTTGTTCTTTTGTTGTTTTTTCTTGTTCCTGACAGATCATAGAATTGCCAGATCCTTTGTTGTTCCTTTGTTGTTTTTTCTTGTTCCTGACAGATCGTCGTAGGTAAGGTGATCTCCTCTTGAAGGCTAAATCAAACTGAACTTTGTGGTCCTTTAAAAGGGAATCTAGGTTAGGTTGGACAAGTGTAGGGAATCCAGGTTAGGTTGGACAAGTGTAGGAGGAGTCTTTAAAGACAATCAAGGGTAAATTTTGATTGCTTACGATAAAAACAATCACTCAAACCAATCACTTTACTCAAACCAATCACTTTACTGAAGCTAGGGCCCTTTTACAAGGGCTTGCTTTTATTGACGACCTTCATACTGGTAACCTCATCATTGAAGGCGAGTCTTTGAATATAATCAAGTGTCTCAAAGGAGAGCATTATTTCTCTTGGAGCATCCAAAACCTCATTGATGAATCCAAATGCTTCCTTCAAAAGCTTAACAATTACGTCATTCAACATGTTTATCGTGAAGGAAACCATGTTATTGTTATGTTAGCCAATCTGGGTCTCTTCCAAGATAGCCTTACCATATGGTGCAACAATTTTTTTCAATCCCTTATTCAATGTTGTTCTACTAGGTTACAATCATAGTCTCTGCCTTGAAGCATGTTAACTCTATCGACCTTGAATTTACCCACAGACCCTTGGGAAGGAGACATTGGGAAGGAGACATGTTTTTGTCCAATGTTTTCTAATGTTAAATCTCCAATTTCTTTTCTCAAACTTAGGAAATATCTGTGACAATATGCACTTCAAGATTCAGGCCTCGAGCCTAGGTAGCGATCTTAATTTCTTAATTTTTGTTGTGAGACAGACAGACTTAAATTTCTTCCAAATTCAACAAGAGACACTGCGAACCACAGATACAATGAAGACCTCCTAATCAACATTAGTAGGGACAAGGCACTTAGTAACATGGCATATTACAGGTTGATCCCTAATGAAGTGGGCAATCCTAGGTCCTCTTTGACAAATTACGAGCACATGCTTAGTAGTAAGTAACACGATAGATGGTTTCTTTGTTTTGATGTACGTCGAAAACGATAAGTATCACTTCGATGTTGGTAGGCCAAAGCACCTTATCCACGTGGTAGATTGGAGTTTGATTCCTAACGATGTGGACAATCCTTGGTTCTCTTTGACAGATTGCAATCACAAGCTTAGTCGTGAGGTGGCGGATGGTTTCTCTATTCTCATGTGCATTGAAAATGGCAAGTTTCACTTGAATGTTGGCAAGCTAAAGCATCTCATCTATGTGGTAGGTTGCAATTTGATTCTTAATCATGGGGGCAACCCTAGGTCTTATGTTATCAATAACTAGTTCTTGCTTCTTAGTGAGGTGGCAGATGGCTTTTCCTTAGTCGAAATCAACAAGTTCCACTTGGTCGATGGTGGAGTCATGTTTTTTCCTCACCTTTCCTTCCATCCGTGTGTCTCCTTAGCCTTCCGTTCCTTTTGCGTTGGAGTGTCCTTGTCATCACCACCGTCCACCATCATGAAATTCGTTGCCATATTTTATGCTTTCTCACGCAATCGTGGAACAATACCTTTAATAATTTTTACTACATCCCCACATACCTTTATATCTCCTTCAAATTATGCTTGGACACACTGATTTTGAAGGTCTTGTTAGATTTCAAAAACCTTTCTATTGGTTGTATCCTCATTTTTCCTAAGATCATAGGCAACCCAATGAAGACTTCTTGAAGGTCTTGTTAGATTTCAAAAACCTTTCTATTGGTTGTATCCTCATTTTTCCTAAGATCATGGGCAACCCAATGAAGATTTCTTGACATGGAAAGGATTCTCAACGACAATGGTGGCACATTTATCATAATTACTTAGAAATGTGTACTTAGGCTACCTTGATCTTCCCCATCTGGTCCTTCATCACCTCCTTTTATTTGAATCATCGAAGCAATTTTGGCTAACAATGTCTGGTTTGCTTTGCTTACCCCCGTTCTAGTCCCCAACTCCTTTCTTGTCACTACTCTGGTTGGTGGTTCTCCTCCCCCATCCATCCTCCACTCATCACCCACCTTCCATCACCCTTATCATCCCCATGACCGAGCATGATTACAGGTTCTAGACGAAGATGCTCCAATTAGATGCTCTGATTGAAACCATTTTTGTCGACCATAGCCTCCTTCAATTCTTGCAAAAATTTAGTGGGAATAACATGGAACTGTCTATGGAATTGGTCCACTCTTGAAATGAAGTAAAAGTTGTTTTCAAAGGACTCAAATTCGATATTACTAGTGGCCTCCTTGCTAAGGTAATTAACCTGCCCGACGACAGGGAAATTATCCTATGCAAAAACAATTCAATGATGGTTGAGCTCAACCTTTTCAGGGACAAAGGCGAAAGCCTAGGAAGAGACAAGGGAGGTATTGTCCGCAAATCCCCCCAAGCCTTTGGATAAATTCATGGTTATTGTGCTCCAATATTTCACTGTTGAGGGGCCTAATTCCATCCCGAGGAGCTTTCACTTAGCATTCCTCAACCACCTTTGTGGGAAATCAACATCCCTGATTATATGTTTAAATCCATTGAGGGGTCTATCCTTAACGTCTAGAAAGGCTCTTCTCCCTTTCCTATGCACCAGGGCCTCCACCTTATCCTTTATAGGCACATGGTTTTGAAGGAATCTTAGAGGATCATTTTGTCTTGCATTGTGAGCTCTTCGTCTCTGGAATATCCTCCTGATGCCAACATGTGTGGCAATCCCCAAACTGGTGCTATTGAAGAGTATGCCCAAAAATTGTCCTTCTCAAAAACCAGCCAAATGCTTGAATTTGAGCTTGCAACCAAAGACACAATTGTTTATGTTAAGTATAAGTCTGTTTGTTGCTCCTCTAAGACCAGGACTCAAATGGTAAAAGGAAAATCACCTATCATCATCGAGAACAACTGTGATGCTTTTGAAGGATCGCCCCTCTTCCCAATATCACCAAAAGGAAGGATTCCTCTATCAGATCTCTAGTCTAGAAAGGTCTTCTGTAGAGCGATCCCTCCAACCACACCTAGATGAAAGCCTGTGTTCCTTTCATCATTAAAAAATCTCACATTCAGGAAATATAGGACGTGATGAAGGCCTTAACCAGAGCAACTAAGATGACCACCTCCCTTCTTCAGCAAACTGAGGTCATTTGGACGAGAATAATTATATTGATGTCGAGCAAAGAGATCATGTCGCTTCTTCGGTCCATGGTGATGACGATTGACCTCTTCTGCCCATGGTGATGACGATTGACCTCTTCTTCCCAACGTTTCCCTGACCTACAATGTTTGCTTTCTCTTTGTCTCTTATGCTATGTTTTGTTTGGCTTGTTTTCGAGGACACTCTATTTTTGGTGTCTCTATGTTTCTGCCTCTAAGCTTGTGGTGTTTTGGACCATTCCCTTGAGGGCATCTCTTGTGGCCTTTAGTCTCTCATTTTTGGTTTTCTGCTCATTGTAAAATATTTGAGGATCCTTTCAAAATCCCTTCCACCTATTATCAAATATATATATATATATATATATATACCCAATTCTTTCCATGGTTTTTGAATAATCTTCATCAATACTTTGTCCCTCAAGTCAAAATTATAGGTCTCAATTCTTGTAATCTTGTTCCTTTAATATTTTTTCCTTTACAAATCCTATCCTACTTACAAAGAGAATCTAATTTTTTTTCTTCACATCCTTTCTACATGACGTTTCTTTGAATTTTATAAATTTCTAATGCTATAACTATTGACAATTTTGAAAGTGATATCATATAAATAAAGATAAATTATAATGTAGTCTTTATAAGTTGTAGCCTTCTCATCATGGTTAAGAATTTATCTTTTCAATTTGCCAAATAAGCTTTTATTCTATCAACAAGAGGCTCAAAGCTTTTGGAATGCCTAAGTATGAGACTTAAAGCTCTTAGAATGCCCATGTAGGTTGATGGAAAATTTTCAGTTTTAAGCCCTAAAATATCCATAGTAATTTATTGTAAATCTAGGATATTGTTAATGAATTTTTTTAATAGATTTTATAGCATTAATTAATTGACCAATAGTTTTCTCATAGCATGATAATATTGATTTAAACTCCATGGTTTATTGATTGAGGGATGTCTCAAAAGAAAAGCATCATCCATAAATTGGAGATGAAATTCAGAGGGACCATTTTTTTGTAACTTGAATACCTTTGATTTTCCTTTTCATTTTTGCCTTTGAGAAAGCTCTCTTCAATGTCTCTATAAGAATGATGACAAGGAAACAATGGATCACTTTGGAAAAATCTACAAGATGACTTGAAGTAAGTCATACCAACTGTAATCAAAACCAAACCTTTTGAGAATACAATGTAGAAAACTCTGAGAAAACATATTATATGTTTTGTTCATTTTTTATTTCATAAGCATGTCTCATTTTTTCATGGAGTGAAGAGAATGTATAACATAATGATTATACTGTGAAGAATTTGTTTACTATGAAAGAAATCACTTTGTTCCTATGAGATAATATAATCTAGAATGTTTTTCAACTTATTGGCTATAATTTTCAAATTGATTTTATAAATCATATCACAAAGGATTATTAGTCAAAAATTATCAAAAAATTTTGTCTTAACTTTCTTGGGAACCAACACAATAAAAGTGGTAATGATCTTTATATAGCTTGCCTTTTACGGGCCTCTTCAACCACAACTATCATATCACTCTTCAATAAATCCTAAAATATTTAAAATAAAATTGCAAGAAATATATGAAGACCAGGTACCTTGTTAGGATGGAAAGAGAAGACTACTTTATATAGCTTCCATAGACATCTTCTTCATCAAGCTTTTATTTTGTCCCTTTTGATAGTTGATGAAATATTTTGCAAAATTTTATCTTGTGCCTCATCTTACTCAACAAAATACTTTGAAATAATTAATTGCTTCCTTCTTTGCATATTCTTTCTCAATATTCCTTTCATTTAGAGTTAAAATATTATTTCTCAGTATTTCTTCCATATGAAGTTAAAATAGTTTTTTGATATAACAAAAATGAAAACATGTTTTCGTCGTAGATGTTTTAAAAATAAATTTTTTTATCTCATTCTTTCAGCCATTTCTCTCTATATTTTTTAAACCAATATGGCTCTTCTTTTTTCAATGCATTTCTCTCTAGATTTTTGAAACCAATATGACTTCTTTTTCAATGCATTATGATGATAAAAAAGTAATTGTTTTTCTTTCATATAAGAATCCTGACCCATTTCATTAGCTTCTACTATTTCTTGTAAATTTTTGAGGTGGATTCATTTTTTTTCTTCTTTTAATTTTACCAAAAGAATTGAAATTCTCAATTTTCATTTACTCTAAATATTTTATTTTTTCAACAAACTTGTACATATACGATCCTTCAAAATTTACATCATCCTGTCATAACATAATCGTATGGAAGAAATGAGGTCTTGAGTTACAAATACTGTAAGTGAAATGTATTTGGATGATCATTATTGGGTAAATCACAAGTTAAAAGAATGAGCTTGTGGTTTGATCCCACTCACAATAAAATGTCTGAAGAGATTGTATACTTTGTTTTTATCCATTTTTTGGTTAACAAGATTCTATCCAATATTTTTGCTATATGAGCTTGCCTATTTTTGTAACATCCCAATTTTTACCCTACTTTGTGTTTGCATTATATAGCTTAAGGTTTGATTTCATAGAGGTAATTATGAAATAAAAATAGATAAAGTATGCTTGGCTAAACTAGGAGAATTTGTTGCTAAATATAAATTGTTAGTGGCATTTAAGGCATTTACTTGGAATGTTTCTTTGTCTCCTTAGTTAGTTGAGAAATTAATTGCTAAGATTGGTTTACTTGGTTAATCAAGATCTTTAATTTGTGTTAAGATTGATTAGTGGACAACATTAAAGAAGCATTAAATCTAGTGCTATTTTGTCCCTAGATTAGTTACAAGTTAATTGTGATTAATTAAGTTAATTAATTAGTTGCTTAGCAATGAAGAAAATATTAGTTGAAGAATTGGTATGTGTTGGGTTGTGATTGGACCACCTCATTTTCAAAGTCAAAATAACTCCAATTTCTAGATAACATTTATGATGGGCTCATCTTCAACAATTTTTAATAATAAAAAAATGGTTATGGGGGGAGGGTGAGTTCCATTATAAATAGAGGCATTTGGGAAGGCATGAGGGAAGCGATATTTGCAGAGTGAGATCAGGGAGTATGCTCTCCAATAGAATTGGATCAGAAACCAAAAGTCTCGCATTTTTCGCAAATTGGTTTTGGAAATCTAGAGGTTCCTAGGGAGTATGCTCTCCGGGTTTTACTCGGATCAGAAACTAGAAGGGCCTCGTGATTTACCTTAGTTTTCCTCGCCTCGTTACTTTGTTGAAAAAAAAAAGAAGCACGTGTGGGACAAAGAACTGGGAGACTTGCTAGAGCTTGGGTCAAAGGAAGTCAACGAAAGATCCAGGTCAAGATTATGAATTCCAGATACCATATAGATAATGAGTATGCTTGATTAAGGAATGAAGAGATAATATAGAAGTAGCCTTACTGTTGTAAGAGATAAAGGGTTTAATGGAGTATAAAGAAAAGCTTTGAGTTTAAGAAGTTTGTTGTTCTGCAATTTATGAGGGTTCTTGTCTGAAAACATGGTTTGCATTAGCTTTATGTAAAAATGTTCTTCTAAAATAATTTAGAGGTTTCAAGTTTAATGGACCATTTTATAAAGAAACTTACAAAATTGAATATGACTTGATGTGAGCTTGTATGGGTAAGGTGGAAGCTTACGTATAGTAGGCACAAGGGCTAAGTCTAGGTTTTATGGTAAAAAAAAGAAGTGCCTCTTGAATGTGTTAAAGACAAAGTGATCTCAAGTTTTATATTGAAGAAGCCTTGTTCTACGATCTTGAGCGCAGGTTTACCTTCGGTAAGAGCGCTCAAGCTCCATTATAGGACTCTCATGCCCTGTGTAGTACGTTTTGGGTAGCCATATCATAAACCGAGCGATTTGGTTGCGGGATGAGGGACAAGAATCACTCTACTTGTAGATATGAAGGTCATTGGTGATGTTTAGATTTATTTGCCATCTAGAGGGGGTATGTCATAAAAAAATGTAGATGCTATGGCTGGAGCCTTCGATAGGAATTCCTGGACGATGTCTTCCGGATGGGATGCAATGCATCCTCTGGACGAACGTTGAAACCTTGGTCCTGTTCGACGAGTGCAAGGGACTTCCAATTCGACTTGGGTTGGGTTTTAGAGAGATTTTACGCGATGCAGATCATGTTCGGAAGAAACACAGTCATTGTCCTGTGAAAGCCTGAAATGACATTGATTTTTGGTAAATTAAAACTTAGGGTTATTTCCCTAAAGGTCTTATGAAATAAAATAATATATATATTCTAACAATGACAAACCATAACCGTCGATGATGAAACCCATCTATGACTTAGTTTGCGCCACTTGTCACTACCCGGTTGGTTGCTTAGGGTTTGAGCTCCCCATGCACGAACGAAACGCACGTAGGCGTGAGGCTTCGAGCAAGATCTGGGGGCCATGTCGTCGAAAGGCTTTAGGGAGGCTACCACCTCGAGTAGCGTGCTAAGCGCTTAGCCGTTAGGCTAAAGCGCTAGCACCTAACGTAGGCCTTCCCTTGTAAAAATTAAAATCGATGGGAAGAATTTTCCTATCAATAGTAATGCTTTAAGGAAGTATGATAAGAGTTCAGTTAGAGTATGGGTGGTGAAATGAAACAAGGAGGTGTAACAAGGTTTGTGGATAGGAATCATAGACCTAAGTTTTGTGATTATCACTTTGGGTCTTGGATTTGTTATTAAATAAAAAAAGAAGTTTAAGTTCACCCAAGGAAAATTTATATGGGTACCTTGTCCATTTATGGTATTAAGTTTTGAAATGTTCATGAGTCTATGAATATCTCTAGTCATGAACAATATTAATATGACACAAAATTGTTTGATGAAATCCAATGCTACATATATATGTATATGTCACAATATAAGAAGTTAATTCTAGGTTGAAACTTAGAGTGACTTACATTAAAGGGTATAATCATTTTTGAAAATATGTGGTAAACATAGTTTGGTCTACTCTTAGAGAGTTTTATTGATTATGATGGATGTTTTTGGCCAAATCTAGCAAAGATGCTAGTAGTGGATTCTTTTGACATTGTGATTTTATGTTATGAACAAGATTGTTTAAATGTTATTTTTGGGTGCTTATGTCCTTAGAGTCTTGGTAACCTAGATGAAAAATGTATAATGGCATATTTTACCATACTGTGATTCCAATGCATTGTACAAATAGAATCATGTATATGCAATCATGCATGCTAAATTAAGAAATGGAATATTGTGATGGCATAGTCTAATATGGGAGAAAGGGTAACTGGGTTGCATTTCTCGGGAACATATGGGGGTTCTTCGTAGCCATGTCAATGGATGCAGTTAGTATAGATTTAAGAGCATGTTTCTTGTGTGATGAAATATGGGATGAAAGGAATGGGAAAAGTTTCATTCTTAGGAAAGTATGGGATTTCCTACTCTTGAATTGTGTTGAATGCTTGGTTGCTGAAAAATTGTTTGCATTCTATGGATTACTACTGCATGGCATTTTGTAGTTAGATATGCATGTTCATAATTTGGATTGTCCTGATCCCGAGTAACCTATCACCTAGTATTGGTTGGACTAAGGCAACTATTCCTGAAGTACCTGATGAACCTGAAAGAGAGTTGAAGACCAGAAGAAGTTGTTATTGTATTCAACTCAATGAGGCTATTGTTGTAACATTAAGAGCTTTCTACAAAAGAAATGATGTAATAGCTTGTAGGAATTTATGATTCATTGAAAAGGTTTCATAATGTAACTTCCAAATATCTGATTGTATAGGCTATAATCAGTGTAAATCTCTTTGAAGTATTATGTTCTGAAAACAAATTGTTTACCTGATCTAATATATATTACTTGAATTCTCAAGTGGATGCTTTGAGTATGAATGGTTAAATTAGATCTTTATAATTTTGTAAGTACAAATGTGGAAACACAGGATGAACATAAACATATCAAATATTATACAAATGAGATATCTAAATGGTTAATAGTCAATGAGATAAAGTGGTAGACAACATATGCCTACGATAATCAGTTGGATGATTCCCTTAACAAACCATATGGGGTATGGTTGGCTAGTTAAGCACTGCACCTAAAAATATTATATCATTGGAAAACAATGAGTAGTCATCAAGGCATACGCTTAAAGTTAGGTTGAAAGATACCTATGGTTAGGTTGAAAGATACCTATGGTTAAGTTGAATGATACCTATGGTTAGGTTGAAAAGATACCTATGGTTGGAACTAGTTTAACTTGGGGTTAAACTTAAAAAGGGAAATGAGCGTTCTGGTTGAAACAGACTGGAAAATTCTCGCTGATCATTATGGGACACTGGCCACTCCCATACACATGGATAAACTCTGATCAAGTTGATTCTTGTGTGGTGCATAGCCTTGGAAACTCATGTGACTACTTATTTAATGGAAAACTATATAAAAGACTCTCATACGTATGTAAGCTTTTGTTTAAAAAAATGGATATAATGGTTAGTTTTGGTTGGGTAATTTGGGGTTATTACAGTTGGTATCAGAGCCTAGGTCAGATAGGCACAAATTTCTAAATTTTATGTCTCTTAATTCGAAATGTAAATTAAGGAGAGATAAATAGTGTGGATGTAGAAAATGAGCAAGTATTGTCCCCCATGTTGAACCCTTGGTGAATCAGATTAGAAGATCTAGATGAACCGTACACTAACGTGGGTCTTAAGTGGTGTACTTGATGCTCTTTTGGGGATTGTACTTGCCATTTGAAGCTCTAAACCAAAATTATTCCTTAGTCAAAGATGGTGATATTCAAATTTAGTCATCATATAGAAAGGAGAAATATTTAAGTATAAGCCTTTGGTATAAGATTGTGAATTATCACATTTTTTTAACCAATGATTATGCCACAAAAACTTGGTGGTGGAGAAAAGATGCCTCCTCGAAGACATCCTAGTTAGTATTTGATGCGTTGTCATCATTAATTCTCAATGAATTTGTCAATCCAGGGCAGTGTACAAGGCTATCTACAGAAGAAGGGGTGAACAGGGTTATAACTTAGGTCAATCTAGAGCAACAGGTCTTATTGGTGAAACCGATTGTGTGGGGGATTTTGGACATTCCTATCTCTAAATTGCATGAATTAAACCTTAATCTAAGTTGCAAAAATGGAAACTAATCATTAACTGTAGAAATGAAGTCCTAATTACAATTGCAGAATGAGACCTAATTATGTTGCAGAAATAACAGTTGCAGAATTAAAAGTCTGATTATAATTGCAGAAAGGAAATCTATTTACTTTTGCAGCAATGGAAACCTACTTATAGCATGGAAATGAAACCCTGTCAAGGCTCTGTAATAGAAGGTTGTCAATCTTCTGTGCAGGGGTTGACAACAAAACATAAAATGCAAGAAATTACAAAAAATAGTAAATTTTGGAAATGACAGTCTGCAATAAATTGAAAGCTTTGCTGAAAGTGGAGATTACAACCAAACCATTAATCACAAAACATAAAATAAGCTAAGATTGCAAATATCATTAGTTGTTTACAAAGGAATGAAATGACAAGTTCTACTACTCATTCTGTTGCAGCAAAATCAGAATAAAAACCTGTTGTTAGTCCTCCTCCTAGGTCTGGAAGTGGCTAGCCTCCTTGTCCAGAAGAAGGTATAAGTCTCTCTCTCTCTAGATCTTACTCACACTCATTTACAAGCAATATGAAATAGAAATAGTACACTTTATTGATTCAAGAACATGATTACAATAATTTTGTTGAAAACCTGTTACAGGACTGTAATAGTCACTTCTCTAATTATTGCCTATTTTCTCCTATATTTCTCTACTTTTTGCTTTCTCTATCCCCTCTACTTCTTCCTAGCTCAACCTGAATGGGAGCCATATTTATAGATGTCCTAAGATCTACTGACAACTGAGAATATCTCAAAAGATCTAATCCTATTATGCTGCAACAATTTCTGGTTTTATCCTAGAAGAAGATCAAATTTGATCTTTCCATAAATGGTGGCTTTGGTCGGCAAGGACGACAAAGTCAGATCTGAGATATTTTCCCTTACCCTTTTCAATCTTTATTTCCCTTTTTCCAACGTCAAAAATCGGTCAACAAGTCAAAAAGCACATTCTATTTTCATTTCGAAGATAAGTGGCTCATTTCGAAGATACTGCAATTCTCATTCCGAAGATCCGCTCATTTCGAAGATACTACAATTCTCATTTCGAAGATCCACTCATTTCGAAGATACTGCAATTTTCATTTCGAAGATCCGCTCATTCCGAAGACACTGTGTTTTCTCATTCAAAGATATATGTTCATTCATTCGAAGATATCTGTTCATTTCGAAGAGACTTCGGAATGAACAAATGTGGGCTCTTTAAATGATTTCCTCTGCATTTCTCATGTGGGTTACTTCTCAGGATCAGATTCCAATGGTCTTCATCTCTTTCCACATGTGAATTCCATGCCTTGCCATTCATTGGCAGTTGGCTGGAATTTACATGGGAAAAGCCGTTTTTTCTGCACAGTAATGATTTACTTGCACTGTTGCTAGATTTAGGTAAAACAAATGCTTGAGACATATCAAAACATGATTAGTGAAATGCTGCTATCAATCTAAGCATATCTCATTTAGCAAGTCATAACAAAACAACATAAAACTTATGCAAAAAGCTATAAAAATTAGAATATAGTATTTCAGATACATTTATCATGCAAATAGTTAATACACAACATTTTGAATTAACTTAACTAGCATATTAGATTAAACATAAGAGTTTGTAGGCAATTTCAGCGTTCAAAACATGTTATGATTGAGGCATTTTTAGGCCTCATCATTTTCCCCCCAACTTATATTGATGCATGTCCTCATGCATTCTGTTGGGCTATGGAATCACATATGTCCATGGTCAAATTCCATGACCTGTAGAACAACTTCTTGCCTATATAATACCCCCTATTCTCTTGAAGGTTCTTGAGCCATTCTTCAAACTGTTCATCAGGTTGGGCATCTTCTTCAAAGTAGAATGGAACTGGAGTGATGATGGTTGGAGGCCTGAATCTGAGACCTATCCAATTATGTTGCATGATTTCAATCAATTGTATTACTCCTTCTACCCTTCTTCTGGACCATTCTAAGTTGATGGGGGAGATGGGTTCTCTTTTTTGTAAAGACATGGAGAGTTCAACCCATCTGTTTCTACAGACTGATAATGCTGACACAAAATTGTCATTACAAAAGTTTTGGAATCTGGTCACACAGTCCCTCAAGTTTGTCAAGTACATTCTCTTCACATCATCCCTGTTCATCATGGTGAAGTGTTGTCTTGTGATAATGGGGTGATTTGGCTGAATTGCTCTGACTAACAATTCAGCTCTTGTTTCAATCTCTTTGTTCTACCTTTTCTCCTGGTCCCAATAAAACTGATTCTGCAAGGTGGACATGAATGCCCTCAATTGAACATCTCCAATGTAGATCTGAGGATGAAATTCTACTACTTATGGAATAAAGAAGCTGTGTAAAAACAGTTCACATAGGAGATTTTTTTGCTCAATAGGGCTGTCAAAATATGCTTCTAGGAAATCTGTAGTGGTGTCCAATTTATATGGAAGACCTGAGCTAATCCGCATGACCTACCATCTGAGGTATTTTTCCTTTAGAATAAGACTGTAAAATCTGGCTGGTCATCTGAATTGGACTAAAAATTTAGCAATTTGACATAAATCAGACACCTTTTCTTTCAATGCCTGAATCTCTGTTTCCTTGGCCTCTAGCTATTTTCCTTCCAATTTGAATTTTTTAGTCTTAGTGGCAAGCTTCTCATATTTAATCACCCAACTGGCTATGTCTGCATTGTATTGTTCTAAGGACACAGTATTAGGTGGTCTAACTACAAGTGGAATTCTAGGTAGCAGATCTACCTGAACCCCTTTTTTTGCCACTTCTAGTGGTTGATCATCTATCAATAATTCTACCTATACCCCCTTATCTGCTATTTCTATTGGGTTGTCATCAGATAGTAATTCCACTTGCACCCCCTTATCTACTACTTCTACTGATGGTGTAACAGTTTGAAATATAGGGACATCAATAGAAGTACTTACTTGATCTGTTTCATGTTGCTGCTTGGACTGTTCCTGTGCTGGTGACTCATCTCCAATGTTTTTTGCTATGCTTTTTGCCAAGTCTGAAGCATATTTAGAATGAAAGGGTGCTTCTACAGAATGAGCACCTATGTCTGCTTCAACAGAGTCATCTTCCCTAGATAAATTCACAAGCAATTGAGCCAGATCGTCCTCATCAATGGATATAGTTGGCTATTTTTTAGACTGTGACAACCTCTCTCTCAACTCTGCCACTTCCTACTGTAACTCTACAATTTTTCTTTCCTGCATCTCAATGATGCTTTCTCTCTCTACAATCCATCTGGTTTGTGTTTTGACAACACTCCTTGTTGCTCTCAACTGCTCTGTGATGTCTTCCTCCTCTATTTCTGCTTCAGAATCTGATGCAGACAAGTCAGCTATAGTAGGCTGCTCAACAACTATCTCTTCCTCTACAACATCTGTCTGCTCTTGTTCAGGAGGCTCTATGAAACTGTCTATAATTGCATCTACCATTTCTATGGCCTATTGAACTATAGCCACCTCCAAACTATCCTGCCCAACCTCTTCCTCAATTATCTGTTCAGGTAATTCTGGAAAGTTTTCAGGGGTTGGTTGTATTTTTGTGACATCTGGACTACTTTGTCCACCTTCTTCTTCTATGACCTATTCTGTCATTTCCCTCAAGTGGAGTCTTGTAGACCTCCTAGTTCCAGATGCAAACTTCTTCTTTTTGCTTTGTTTTTTAGTGACAGCAGGGGTTGTGGGGACAGTTTTAGATGCTTCTATTTCTTTTGTTGTTTCTTCCCCTATTGGGCTAGGTGCTTCACTTCCCTGTTCTGAAAAATCAGTTACAACTTCAAAAAAATAGATCTTCTTCTATTTTTTTGCTCTGCTGCCAGTTCTAGACCCTCTTTTCTTTTGCTTCTTGGCTCGCGAAGTTGAAGGTTCTGGAGCAAGGTGTTATTGTTGCTACTGGGTGTGTTTCTTCCTCTGCAATAGCCTCTGCAACAATTTTTGTTTCTTCTTCTACAACAGCATCAACAACATCTGTTTCTTCCTCCTCATCCTCATCTCCAAAAATTACATCATTTAGGGTAGAGTAAAACCTATCAAAGCTCCTAGGGTTTCCTCTAAAATGGTGCTGGCAAATTAGTTTGATGAGACCATGGTGGCGAAGGCTCCCTTTTCCTTCTTGATATCTTTTTGCCATGTTTTTCAATTCTTGGTGCAGATACAGGGGAAGATTTACCCTAACGTCTGGTTGTTGCCTACCATGTCTGAGATGGTTTAAAATTTTTATATGATGCCCCAACAATAGTACATACTGCCCTTCATAGGTTAAAAATTTAATTACCCATGTGGCCACTTCATCCCAGGGTTCCTGCAGGCTGGCCCTTTTTACCCCCTTGCATGTGTTATTGTGTGTTAAGTATTCTGGCTCCTTATCGTTTTCTTCTAGAAATTGATTAACTATATTTACCAATGTGTTTTTGCCAGCCCTAGAAATTGAAAGACCTTCTAATGGCAGCTCAGTAATTTGACTCAAAACTTTAGGGGTTACCTCAATGGTCATGTCGTTAATGTGTGCCTAGTTGTTTTTGAATGTGTGGGCGAACATGTCGACCAAATATTTAGAGGACCCATTAAACTTATCCAAAAATGGCATAAGCCCTCCATATTCAAAAATCTGTAGCACTTCTAGATTTTCCCGGAGGTGGGTGGTATCCGTTGGTTCCATTTTTGTTTTTCACCCCATTTTCCTGTCTTGGTACGTTACAAACTGCTCACTTCTGCTGCTATTCTTTTGCTGGATCTCTGGTTTCTGGTGTTTGCAGATTTTTAGGGTTTGGTTCCAAGTTTTCAATTGCCCTATTTTTGTTCTTTGGAATGAACCGCAATCTGAGCACTGTACCTCGTAATCACTTTGCGCTAGCTAATATGTCTTCGAAAAGAAGAGTGGCACACGTTTCTATTTTTTCTTTGAACACATGTCCATCAATGGTTGCGTAGATGTCCTTGCCATCAGATCCACCTTACTTGTTTTTAGTTTTTCTATTTTTCTTGCGGACTGTCACGTGCATGTTTATTAGCATCAAAACAAATGGTGGCATACTATTGGTCACGTCTCCCGTGATTCTGGTATTTTCCAAATGGGTGCAAAAACAAACCACATCCTGACTGACACGTGTTCATTTATCGTATGCTGTCAAAAGAATTTTTACTTGATCGTATTTCTTTTCTTCCTTGGATGCCACGTGGAGATATTATATTGAATGCTCTTTCCGAAGATTATGATCTATTGCAAAAACAAAACCTCATTCCAAAGATTATGACTTCATTCCGAAGATCAAGATGCATTGCGAAGGCAAATCATTTCGAAGACAGAACTTCATTTCGAAGACAATTCCTACTGCATTCTGAAGACAAATCCTACTTCATTCTGAAGACAAAGCTTCATTCCGAAGATGAAGCTTCATTTCGAAGATGATGCTTCATTGTGAAGGCAAATCATCATTTCGAAGACAAAGCTTCATTCCGAAGACAAATCGTCATTCCGAAGACAAAGCTTCATTTCAAAGACAAATCGTCATTCCAAAGACAAAGCTTCATTCCGAAGACAAAGTGCAACATTCATTCTATTGTCATTCCAAAGACAATTTCAATCCGAAGACAATACAACAATTAATTTGAAGAAGATAGCAGACACTATTTTTGGCATTCTTGTTTCGAAGATTAGGCAGAAATCAATATTCCCATTCTCAAAACATGTTTTAAGTATGCCAACTCTTATGGATACCTTTTATGCTAATGGTTAATTGTTATATACTATATACCAATCATTTACAATGAAGAAATGTAAGAAATATATACCTGATTAAAACAAGTTAATGCAAGTTTTTGAAAGATGACTGCTTCTGTTGATGTTTTGCTGAGATTTTCTGCAATATTTCAAAACAAGTGCAGTTGGTGAATTTGTACAATGATGGTTCAAAAATTTTCAAGGTTATGCATGCTAGAAAACTGGTTTTCATGCATACCAACCCAGTAGTGCCTTGGAAAAGGTTTTCACTGCTGAGTTATTCATTTTTTTTTTTATTTCTCCTTTTCTCTTTTTTTTCTTGATTCTCTTTTTTTCTTGATTCTCTTTTTTTCTTGATTCTGACTATGCCCATGAAGGAATTCATGATTTCCCTGAAATCATGCCCATGAAGGAATTCATAATCAGAATTTATTCATCTTTTTGTTTTTTGCTTTTTCTGATTTTTTTTTGTATTTTTCTATTTTTTTCTTGAAATCCATGATCATACTGATTGTTTTGAAGTGGAAGAGGAAATTTCTTCCACCTGTTGTGTATCCAAACTGTCAAGATGTTGCAAGAATTCTTCTTTAGTCAGAGGTGTTTGGTACACCCTGAGGCGATGTCCATTCACTACCAACTTTCTCTATGACCCATCAATAGGAGATAAACGAGCTGCTCCATTGTCAAATACCTCTTCAATCCGGTAAGGTCCAAGCCATCTAGTTCTCAACTTTCCAGGGAAGTCCTCATAGCGAGAATCAAACAAGTAAAGCCCAATCTCCTTGTTGAAGTTTCCTCTACTGAATGTGGTTGTCATGCCACAATTTCCTCTGCTCCTGAATTACTTCAGTTTGGTGTAGAGCATCCAACCTAAGTTCATCCAATGCATTCAGCTGCAGAATCCTGTCTGTCATCGTGCCTGTGACAATTCAATTCCAATTTCCAATGCTGTGTGCAGTGTTAGTAGCTCAAATTCAATAGGTAAGAGGGGCTTTTTACCAAAGACTAGTTCATAAGGTGTGAATCCAGTAGTGGATTTCCAAGTAGTATTGTAAGCCCACACTGCTTCAGGTAATTTATCTAGCCAGTTTCTCCTATGAAAAGCTACTATTTTTGTTAAGATCCATTCTAGTTCCCTGTTTGTTACCTCAACCTGGCCATTTGCTTGTGGGTGATAAGGTGATGATTTTCTATGTTTGATTTCATATAATTATGTAAATGTCTCAATGACTTTAGATGCAAATTGGGGTCCTTGGTCTGTGGTGATAGACCGGGGGCTCCAAATCTCTGAAAAATCTGAGTATACAAGAAATCAATGACCTTTTCTTCATGAGCATGTTTGAAAGCACGCACCTCTACCCACTTTGTCAAGTAATCAGTGCATACTAAAATATGCACCTTTCCTTGAGAAGGTGGATCAATAGGTCCTACAAAATCAAGCCCCCACCTCTCAAATGGTTCTAAAACCAATTGAGGCTCGTAGTGGCATTTCATTTGTATGAGTGGGTTTCCCCATTCTTTGGCATGCATCACAATGCCTGATGTACTTTTTCACATCCTTGTGAAGAGATGGCCAATAATATCCTGTCCCTAAGATTTTCCTAATTGTGCTTTTTACGAAGTAGTGTCCACTTGAGGGTTCATCATGACAAGCCCTAAGGATATCATACACCTCATCCTTTTGGATGTACCTACGTAACACATGGTCAGGACTGCACTTAAAAAGTATACCCTTAATCCATTCAAAAGAAGAACTCTGTTTGATCAATTGTTTTTTTTGTTTTGAAGTGAAATGTGGAGGAACTTTCCCTGTGACCAAGTAATTGGCTATATCTGCAAACCAAGGTGATTGGAATGATATAGCAAATAATTTTTCATCAAGAAAGGTGTCTTCAACTAATTCCCCTTCATCTGTGTTCTATAATCTGGACAAGAAATCTGCTACAACATTAGCTTTTCCTGGTTTGTTGATTATAGTGATATCAAATTCTTGTAGCAACAATAACCAACGAATAATTCTTGCACTTACCATAGGCTTATTCATCAAATACTTAATGGTTGTGTGATCTGTGTGAATAAATATTTGATAACCTGTGATGTAATGCCTGAATTTGTTGATGGCATAAATTACTGCCAAGAATTCTTTCTCAGTTGTGGTATAATTTTTCTCAGCTCCTATCAAATTCTTGCTAATGTAGTAGATGGCATAGTGTTCACCATTGTCAATTTGTCCCAATGCTTCTCCAATTTTTGTATTGGAGGCATCAGTCTGAATGTGAAATGGTAATGTCCAATTAGGTCCTCTTAACATAGGTGGAGTTACTAATTTCTCTTTCAGAGCTTCAAATGATTCCTGACACCTTGCAGTCCAGGAAAATTCAGAATCTTTAGTCAATAGGGCAAACATGGGATTGGCTATTGTGCTAAAGCTGGGAATAAACCTGTGGTAAAAACCAATGTGTCCTAGGAAGCTTCGACATTAGTCCGAGTTTTAGGAGGAAGAAGATTCTTGATAATTTCCACCTTCTTTGGATCAACCTGGATTCCTTGAGGAGAGATGTGATGACCAAGAACTATTCCTTCCTCCATCATCATAAAACATTTTTCTGGATTCAAGGATAACTGGTATGTTTCACAACGAGCTAAAACTTTGTCAAGGTTTTCTAATGTAAAGTCAAAAGTCTGTCCGCATACTATGAAATCATCCATGTATATCTCAACACTATTGGTAGTCAGATAAAAAAAAATTGCTAAAACTGCTCGCTGAAATGTTGTTGGGGCATTACACAAACCAAAAGGTAAAACCCTATAGGCAAATGTTCCCCATGGATAGGTAAAGGTTGTTTTCTCTTGATCTTCAGGTGCAACCTGAATTTGATTATATCCACTAAATCCATCAAGAAAACAAAAGTATTTCTTTCCAACAAGGGTATCTAACACCTGATCTATGAAAGGTAATGGAAAATGGTCTTTGTATGTCACTTTATTCAGCTCTCTATAGTCTACACATACTCTCATTTTTCCATTTTTCTTAGGAACTATAACCAATGGAGAGACCCACTGGCTATCAGAAATTGGGTAAATGAATCCTACCTCCAGAAGTTTTTCAATTTCTTCCTTTACAATATCTCTTAGGGCAGGATTCAGTCTTCTCTGGGGTTGTCTTACTGGCTTGACTTCTTCAGTATAAATTCTATGGGTGCATATATCAAGGTGAACTCCTGACATATCTTTATAGTCCCAAGCAAAAGCATAAACATGCTTCTGCAAGACAACTATCAGTTTTTCTTCCTCTTCCCTAGTAAGCCAGCTGTTAATGTTTAGTAATTTGCCTGGCTGGACTTCTATTTGTTTTGTATTTGGAAGGACTGAACTCACTTCTTCATACCTGGTGATTAGGGAGTTAAGAGGACACTACTGAGATGGGAGGAAATAAGAAGTTTCTGTTTCATTACTTCTTGATGGAAGCATATCCTGTATGGAACAGTGAGAAGGAAAAATCAGGTGATGGTGCCACCCATGTGGTAGTGAAACAGAGTTTTCTTGTGATAGTACAGATGGTTCACCTTCAGAATTTTGGTTCTCCTCATTCCTTAACAACTGATGGATATTTACTGCTTCCTCTTCTAACCCTTGTTCATGCAGAACATTCATTAGGATAGTTTCATTTTCTAAGTTTTTTGTGTCATGGAGGTCTTCTGTGTGTTCCCTTACTACCAAGGTGGCTAGTGTGGAAATAACCTCCTCTGATTCTTCATCCGAATTAGGAAACCATAACTGACCTAAAAAATTGTTGGAGGGTTTTGCAGGAGGATACAGAGAGATCTATTTTAGATCAATACCATTTGAAATAGTCATTTTTCTAGATCTGCAGTCTATGAAGGCTGCTACAGTTGCAAGCCAAGGTCTTCCCAAAATGATGGGATATCCATGTGTTGAATTTCTTGGTTGTAAAACCAAAAAATCTATAGGGAATTCCCAAGAAGAAACTTCTATAGGAACATCTTCAATGATACCTTCAGGTTTTGCAACTGACCTATCAACCATTTCTAAAACTGTAAATGTGGGGCTGAGATGTTTGAGCTGTAATTTTTTCATTATATCCTTGGTCATGACATTTATTGCAGCTCCTAGATCTACTAAGACATTTGATATTGGTACTGAACCTATAGTAACTGTGATAACTGGACTTCCTGGGTCACTATACTTTGGAGGTACTAGTTTTCTAGATAAGAGATCAACTATCTTTCCTTCAACCTAAACAGTCTTGGGAAATGCTTTCTTTTTTCTTCCTGCTCTTCTAATGCACAAATCTCGGATAGTACTTTTAATCACTGGTATATCCTTAATGGCTTGCAATAAGGGCAATGATATAGTTAAATTTTTAAGTTCCTTGACCAGGTCTGACTCAAAATTTTTTGCTGTGGTATTGAATCTTTCAGGATATGGAATTATCCTTGATGAAGGTAATTGTTCTACCTGTGGTTCTATTTTTTCTTCTTCTTTCTCTATTGTTGGTTCAACTATAACTGGTTCCAAAGGTTCTTGCTCTTCATTTTCCTTGCTTTTATTGGAAATAAGTTCAGGTACAACTTTTCCTGAACGAAGTTGGATGTTACTACAATCAATAACATTTATTTCAACATTTTCTTCAGCTTCAGCCACATAGACAGGGGATGCCTGTCTCATGCTGTTTGGATTAGTGACTGATTGAGCTGGAAGTTGAGGTTGTTTCACCTATTGTGTTTGCTGTGGTTGGTTCTATTTTTCTTGAAAATTTTGATTAGGTGCAGGCAGCAAATGCTGATTTTGACCTTGATTTCTTTCTTTGCCTTGGATAGGACTGGTATTGTTGATTCCACTGTGGTTGATTTTGCATCCAATGTGGATTAGTCTGATTCTGATTCCAGGATGGGTTGTTTTGATTCCATGATGGGTTATTTTGATTCCATGTGGGTTTTGATTCCGAGTGCTAGGAATTACTCCAATTTGTTTGTGGCCATTCTTGGGAATTTGTCCATTGAGGATAATTCCAAGGACGTTGGGGTGGTTCTGATTGTCCCCAAGGCATAGTCCAGGGATTATGCCCCCAATTTGTAGGAAAACGAGGGGGATTTTGGTTTTGAGAGAAATTTCCTCCTTATTTTTGTCCAACATAGTTGAGTTCCTCAGTCTGATTTTCTAACACAGTTTTGAGTTGTGGTAGCAGGTTGCATTTATCAGTTGAATGCTTCTTTGAACAGATACTACAAATGGCTGAGATAGATGTTTTATTCAAAGGAAATTCCTGCAAAGCATGTTTATTTCTACATCTTGGGCAATAAATTGCCAAAGGTTCTATGGTTTTTGCTTTTGCAGACATTTCCCCCAAAGTTGTATTTAATTGCACTAGGATATCAGTTTTAAAATTTGCAAGTTCCTCTATTAGGTCCTTTACATCAGTGCCATTTGTACTCTTTTTTCTTCTTCCCTACTTATTGCGAGAGTAATTCTTGCAGAGACCCATAATTTCCTCATTACTAAGAGTATTTACATCCCCTTTTCCCATCAAATCCAATACGTCTCTGGATTCATCTTGTAATCCTCTCAAAAATATGGTTTTGCATAACTCTGGTTCTACAAGTCCACATCTCCTTTGAACAAAGGAGAACCTATCAAGATAGTCTTCTAATGTTTCATCATCTTCTTGTTTAATCCTGAATAACTCATCTTTCCTATTCCTTACACGGAAATACTCCTGATATTTGTCTAAAAACACAGTTTCCATTTGATCCCAGGTTCGGATGGAATTTGGCTCTAAGCTCATGAACCAACGTAATGCTGAGTCCTTGAGTGTTGAGGGAAAGACCTTAAGTTTTTTATTGTCATTTACATAATCATAGGTTTGACACACTACCTTGAATTCAAACAAAAACTGATCAGGATCTTCAGATACAACACCTCGAAAGGTTGGAAGTATTGAAGGTGAAATAGTTTTCATGGGAGAGTTTTGTGTTGGATTCAAACGGATAGGATATTCAAATGTTCTGGAAGGTTGGGGCATATCCTGATCATCTCCTTCATTATGGACATAGCCATGTTGGCCATCTCTATCTAGATTGCCTCCTTCTGCCATAGTTTCCTATTCCTTAGTTAAACCTATCCAAATTTCACTCTCAAGAGGTCCAAGATCCTCTGTTGATGATGAGTCTGATGATTCTTCTTTCTTAGGATGTTCTAATGATGGTGAGACTGGTGATTTTTCTTTCAATATTTTTGGTAATTCAAACACAGGTGATTCACCCCTTAGGCGTGAAGATCTCCTTAATGGAACAAGCCAGGGATCCTTTTGGGTAATTCTACCTTTTTCATCCCTAGACTTACTCATTCATGTTTACTCTTAAATGACATAAATTATAGGTCAATAGTTGTTATTTTAACCAGTTGTTCTATTCAGATTTTATCCTGAATCTTCATAGTTTAGTCTAACTAACAACTATTGGACTATTGTTACCTTCTAGCAACACAATTCCTTAGCAACGATGCCAAAATGATGCATTGTTGTTATACACATCATTAATTCTCAATGAATTTGTCAATCCAAGGCAGTGTACAAGGCTATCTATGGAAGAAGGGGTGAACAGGGTTATAACTTAGGTCAATCTAGAGCAACAGGTCTTATTGGTGAAACCGATTGTGTGGGGGATTTTGGACATTCCTATCTCTAAATTGCATGAATTAAACCTTAATCTAAGTTGTAGAAATGGAAACTAATCATTAACTACAGAAATGAAGTCCTAATTACAATTGCAGAATGAGACCTAATTATGTTGCAAAAATAACAGTTGCAGAATTAAAAGTCTGATTATAATTGCAGAAAGGAAATCTATTTACTTTTGCAGCAATGGAAACCTACTTATAGCATGGAAATGAAACCCTGTCAAGGCTCTGTAATAGAAGGTTGTCAATCTTCTATGCAGGGGTTGACAACAAAACATAAAATGCAGGAAATTACAAAAAATAGTAAATTCTGGAAATGACAATCTGCAATAAATTGAAAGCTTTGCTGAAAGTGGAGATTACAACCAAACCATTAATCACAAAACATAAAATAAGCTAAGATTGCAAATATCATTAGTTGTTTACAAAGGAATGAAATGACAAGTTCTACTACTCATTCTACTGTAGCAAAATTAGAATAAAAACCTGTTGTTAGTCCTCCTCCTAGGTCTGGAAGTGGCCAACCTCCTTGTCCAGAAGAAGGTATAAGTCTCTCTCTCTCTAGATCTTACTCACACTCATTTACAAGCAATATGAAATAGAAATAGTACACTTTATTGATTCAAGAACATGATTACAATAATTCTACTGAAAACCTGTTATAGGACTATAATAGTCACTTCTCTAATTATTGCCTATTTTCTCCTATATTTCTCTACTTTTTGCTTTCTCTATCCCCTCTACTTCTTCCTAGCTCAACCTGAATGGGAGCCATATTTATAGATGTCCTAAGATCTACTGACAACTGAGAATATCTCAAAAGATCTAATCCTATTATGCTACAACAATTTCTGGTTTTATCCTAGAAGAAGATCAAATTTGATCTTTCCATAAATGGTGGCTTTGGTCGGCAAGGACGACAAAGTCAGATCTAAGATATTTTCCCTTACCCTTTTCAATCTTTATTTCCCTTTTTCTAGCGTCAGAAATCGGTCAACAAGTCAAAAAGCACATTCTATTTTCATTTCGAAGATAAGTGGCTCATTTCGAAGATACTGCAATTCTCATTTCGAAGATCCGCTCATTTCGAAGATACTGCAATTCTCATTTCGAAGATCCACTCATTCCGAAGATACTACAATTTTCATTCCGAAGATCCGCTCATTTCGAAGACACTATGTTTTCTCATTTCGAAGATATCTTTTCATTCATTCGCAAGAGACTTCGGAATGAACAAATGTGGGCTCCTTAAATGATTTCCTCTGCATTTCTCATGTGGGTTACTTCTCAGGATCAGATTCCAATGGTCTTCATCTCTTTCCACATGTGAATTCCATGCCTTGCCATTCATTGGCAGCTGGCTGGAATTTACATGGGAAAAGCCAGTTTTTGCTGCACAGTAATAGTTTACTTGCATTGTTGCCAGATTTAGGTAAAACAAATGCTTGAGACATATCAAAACATGATTAGTGAAATGCTGCTATCAATCTAAGCATATCTCATTTAGCAAGTCATAACAAAACAACATAAAACTTATGCAAAAAGCTGTAAAAATCAGAATATAGTATTTCGAGATACATTTATCATGCAAATAGTTAATACACAACATTTTGAATTAACTTAACTAGCATATTAGATTAAACATAAGAGTTTGTAGGCAATTTTAGCGTTCAAAACATGTTATGATTGAGGCATTTTTAGGCCTCATCAGTCTTGATAATTTTGGAGAGGGTTATGTGGGAGAGAGTTCAAGAAACCCTGAGGGGATGGAGAGTCTCACAACTCTAGTTTAGAAAATGCAAGGTGAGATGTCAACCTACAAAGATCAGTTGACATAACATAACAATTTATTGGAAGTTCTTACGAAGGAAATTCAAAGAAATAACAATAGGGCACCCGAAGCTCTTGTTGAAGCAGTTATGGAAGAACCAAATGACCTTGATCAAGCAGTTAAAACTTGTATTAATACCGAATTAGAGAAAGACCTAAAGCCTACTAAGGTTAGAAATTTTTTAGGAAATAAAAGTGGATATTCTATCGAGTCATGGTTAAATGAACTAGCAATTTACTTCTCTATGAGAAATTACTCTTCAACCACAAAGTCAATCTTTGTCATAGGACTTTTGACAGAAGCTGGGTTGGAATGGTGGGAAACTTACTGCAAGGATAAAAAGATAAATATAATTTATTGTGAATGGGATGTGTTTGAAAAAGCATTTAGAAAGAGATTCCTTATTGAGCAATACTACGCTAGGAAGCTAGATGAGTTTACTCAGCTAAAGCAAAGGGAGCAGTCAGTGGATGTATACTATAGGAACTTCACTAGACTCCTTAAGTACATTATGGTTATGAAAATGATCATAAAATAAAGGTGCACCAATTCCTTTTAGGATTAGACCATCAACTTAGGATCTCTGTCAACATGTTCAAACCTAGAAATTTAGAAATTACATATGATATAGCTTGTCAAGCAAAGTGCAATCACAAAAAGAATAATAATACCGTCCAAGGATTCAAGAAGAACTACCAAAAACCATAGAAAAGAAAGTGGAATAATGAGCCAAACAAAAAGAGTAAAGAAGGGTTTAAGTTTGGTAAAAGAAACGATGGGCCAACAAAAATATTTAAGAAGAAGTTTCAGTCTAAGGATAGAAACTTTAACAATGCAGAGGAGGCCAAATTCATGAATTAGGTAGAACCATCTCCTGCTGATGTAAGGAAAAATCAGTTCAAGGTTCGAATCAAAATTCAAAGGTAAGGAAAAATCAGCTCAAGGTTCGACTCAAAATTCAAATGTTGGATGTTATGAGTATGGGGGACCTCACTATGCCAGAAATTGTCCACGATGTACAAGAACTTACCAAAATATAAGCGATAAAGGACATCGAAATTATGCTGCTAATAGAAATCAGAATCTTGATGGACAAGTGAACCCTATGCTCTTACAGGGTAAGGTTTTGAAAAAAATGTTAAAATTTTGATGTGCTACAGATAGTTTTATCTCTAGTAGTTTTATTAGGGACATGCCAAAGAATCCAAATTCTTTGGCAAAAGGGTGGAAAGTTGAGTATGGTTCTGGATAGACCTACTCCATAGACCAATGTTATCCCTTGATATAAATCTACCTACCCATAAATTCTATCACTTGGAAATTCTATGTAGCTACATTACATGCCTTGAAATAATTTTAGGGATTGATTTGGTTAAAGGGCCGCAAAGCCTTAGTCAAATTTCAGGAGATATGGTCGAATTCACTGATGAGAACGAGAAGAGGATTAGGTTGTATAGTGAACAAGGGACATTCGAACCTATATTAATCTATGCTATGCAACACAAGAAGGTGATTAGAAAGAAAGGGTTGGTTTACGTGGTCAAGGTAAAGGAGGTAAGGCAGGTTAAAAAGGAGGAAATATTTGAGAAATTCCCCATCCTTCAATATTTTAAGGATGTCTTTACATATGAAATATCTGAGATGCACCCTAAGTGAGAATTTGACTTTACTATCGATCTAATACCCGGTAGAAAATCTATACATAGAGCACCATACAGGATGAACTCTATAGAGATGCAAGATCTGAAAGTACAACTACAAGAGTTGTTGGATAAAGGACTAATTACGCTAAGTGTGTCTCCCTGGGGTACACCAATTTTATTTGTAAAGAAGGACATATCATTGAGATTATGCATCAATTATAGGATGTTGAATAAAGCAACAGTTAAAAACAAATATCCTTTACCACGGATAGAGGATTTGTTTGATCAACTAAAAGGGTCTACTATATTCTCAAAGATAGACTTGAAGTCTGGTTACCAGTAGTTGAGAATCAAAGAAGAAGATACACATAAGACAACATTCAAAACTCGATATGGACACTATGAGTTCACAATTTTATCGTTTTGGTTAAAAAATGCACCTGTAGCCTTCATGAATTTAATGAATAGTGTGTTTAGAATACAGTTGGACAAGTTTGTCTTGGTATTTTTAGACGATATCTTGGTCTATTCTCGTATCAAGGAGGAGCATGACAAGAATTTGAAGATAGTACTAAGGGTGTTGAGGGAAAATCAGCTATATGGAAATTTGTTCAAATGCAAATTTTATGTGTCACAAGTACATTACTTAGGACATGTCATATCTATAGATGGAATTGTAGTTGATCCTACGAAGATAGAAGCTATTTTAAATTGGCCAACCGCTACAAATGTAACAGATGTTTGAATTTTTATGGGCCTATCTGTTAGGGTAAACTAAGGTAGTGTAATGCAATACACTACCTAATTTTACCCTAACATCTCCCCTTTATTACATTACTTTGATATACAAAGTTTGCTTCGAAACAGTTGAAATTTGACATGTCCAAGTGCATTTGTAAAAATTTCTACAACCTGTTCATCAGTGGGAATGTGTTGGAGCTTGATTATGTGCTTAGGAACTTCATCACGAATGAAATGACAATATGTATCAATATGCTTAGTTCGTTCATGATGCACTAGATTTTTGACCAAGTTCAAAACACCTAAGTTGTTGCAAAACATGTGAATGGAAAGTTTCTTTGGTAGGTCCATGGTAGCCAAGATGCGACTTAGCCATATCGCTTCACACACAGCTCCACGTGCAACGCGATATTCTGCCTCAATTGAAGATAAATCAACCACCTATTGCTTTTTACTATGCCATGAGACAGGACCAGATCCAAGATGAAATACATAGTCTGATGTTGATTTTATGTCATCTATGGATCCAACATAATTAGAGTCAGTATAACTCTGTAAGAAGAATGAGTTATTATTATTATACTCTAGACCATAATCTGCACTACCCTGAATGTAGTGAAGAACCCTCTTAGCTACTTTCCAATGAGAGACCTTTGGTTCTTGCATGAACCGTGAGAGATAGTTTATAGCATAAGTAATATCTAGTCTAGTATTAGTCAGATAGATGAGGCTCCCAATCATCTATCTATAAAGTGTACCTTCTACCTGTGGTGAGTCTTCATATCGTGATAACCATAGCCCTGATTCCATTGATGTTGCTTTACGATATTTTTCTACTAAAGTCTTGGCATACTTTTTTTGAGTCTCCCTAAGATGATTCTTTTTTTGTTCTATCTCAAGGCCAAGACAATGGTGGAGAAGTCCTAGATATGTCATATCAAATGACTCTTTCAAGTCATCTTTCATGATGTTAATCAAGTTCTCTAAATTGCCAATGATGATTAGATCATCTACATATAACACAAGAATCACTATCTCAGAACCTGTATTCTTGATATAGAGATTTGCGTCAGATGGAATTCTCTTAAATCCATACTACAATAGGTGACTATCCATTTTTATGACCATGCTCTTTGGGCATGTTTTAGCCCATATAATTATTTGACCAACTTGCAAACTTGTTGCTCATGGCCTTCCTCAACAAATCTAAGAGGTTGAGTCATGTACACTTCTTCTTTTAAGTCACCATTTAGAAAGGCATTTTTTACATCCATCTGATGTAATTTCCATCCGAACTGTGCTGCCATAGCACAAAGAACTTGAATGGTGGTCATCCTTGCTATAGGAGCAAAGGTTTCATCATAGTCAAGGCCTTCATTTTGAGCATAGCACTTCGCCACAAGACGGGAATTATACTTTTCTATGGTACCATATGCCTTATATTTGACTTTGTAAATCCATTTGTAGCCTATGGGTTTCTTTCCTTTAGGTAAATCTACCAGCTTCCATATTTTATTCTTTATGAGGGAGTTATATTCTGCACCCATAGCTGCCTTCCACTGAGGCAGTCTAAATGCTTCATCAACTGTAGAAGGTTCATTCTCATCATATGCTGACAAGTAAACCCTCTCCTCATCTATTTCCATATCATATTCCCTTGGTAAATCTCTATCAACAGAAAGATCTTGAAAATATGCACAAAGATCATCAACTGAAGTGGATGCTTCATTCTTTTCTTTCTAAGACATGCTTCATGTCTTTGGACGATTGAGAGTAAGATCAGGTGGGGAAGTGAGTTTGGAATATTTCATTGTGCTTGTATACCATTTGGGTGGCTTTTTCTATTGTGTAGGAGGAAGTGGATGTTCCTCCTCATCATCTAGGTATACTGATGTAGTGTTGGGTGTGAAAGCTTCATCAAATACTACATCTCTACTGACATGTATCTTCTTGGTAAGTGGGTCTATCATTCGATAGCCTTTTGAAAATTCATCATATCCAAGAAATACACAAGGTAGGGACTTTTCATCTAATTTATTTATTTTCTCCTTGGGTATATGCATAAATGACTTACACCCAAATACCTGTAGATGATATATGGAGGGTTTCCTACCACTCCATGCTTCCTGAGGAGTCATACCTTCAAGAGCCCTTGTGGGAGCCCTATTCAGAAGATATACTATAGTTTGAAAAACTTCAGCCCAGTAAGTTTGCTCAAGGTTGGCCCTCTTAAACATACATCGAACCATTTCCATAATGGACCGATTTATTCTCTTAGAAACCCCATTTGACTGAGGAGAATAAGATATTGTTAACTGTCTCTTTATCCCATGTGTTTGTAAAAATGAGGAAAATTCCTTTGATGTGTATTCCCCCCCTCGATCTGAATGGAGGGTCTTAATAAAACATTCTGATTCCTTCTCAACAAGATTTTTAACCTTTTGAAAATAGGAAAATACTTCAGACTTCAACTGTAAGAAGACCCACATATTTCATGCGTGATCATCGACAAACAATTAAAAATATATTTTTCCTCCACTACTTGTAGACATGGGACCACACAAATCTGTGTGAACCAACTACAAAGGTACCTTAGCTCAAACAAAGCTAGGTTCAAAGGGTAATCTATGTTGCTTTCATGACAAGCAATCAGAGCACACTGGTAAAGTAGATGAAAAAGTAGGTAGTCCTTTCACCATTTGATATTTACTAAGCTCAAGTAAATATCCTGAACTTAAATGCCTAAATCTTTTATTCCATAGAGATGTGGCCTCCTTTGTGGTTACTGCCATTACAGTATGTGTTGAGGTAATTGCATCTAAGACAAATAAACCATGTTTGTATGAACCTGTTACTATCTATTTTCTATTTTTAGTGATAAAGCAACACTTTTTTTCTTTGTCCACTAAGAAATTGATAGTCATGTTATTGTATAGGATTTGTGGAACTGACAAGAGATTATTTTTCAATCCTGGTACATAAAGAAATTTTTGAATAGTAAATTCTCCATATGGAAGGGAGACTGAAATACGTCCTTCTCCCTAAACTTGATAGGTTTGATCATCAACAATGGTGACCTGTCTACAACCTCAAATATCTCAAACCAGGACTTATCGCCAGTCATATGCTTACTAGCACCTGAATCTATGTACCACATAGTGTCCTTGTGAGGGGAATATGTATGTGTCATGAGCACTTTGTGTGCTCATTCAGAGTTTGAACTATAATCTTCAGCTGCAATGTGTCCCTGTTGCTGTTTATTCTTGTTCTTGGGTATGCCTTTGCCCTTATTGTTTTCATGTTCATTGGGCGGTTTGTTCTTAAACCAACATCTTTTGGTTTCATGAGTGTCCTTGTCACAAATCTTACAATAATGCTTCTTCTTCTAAGTCTCTTTGCCTTTACCATTGTATTTATTAGAAGAAGAACCTTTTTGTTGATTCCACTTTTTCTTACCACCTTGTCTGTTGGAGAAAAGATCATTGTTGGATGCCTCATCTCTTTGGAGTTGATTAGCTTCTTCTGTTTGAAGCATATTTACCACATCAACAAAAGTTATTGTCCTTACAGAGACTTGTAATGAAGTGATCAACATTCTGTAGGAGTTGGGAAGTGCCCTCAAAATAATAGAGGTCAAGACTTGGTCTTCCACTTTTTCTCCTAAGGATTACAGTTTTGTTTTCAATTCTGCCACTCTATAGAGGAATAGCTCTATTGTTTCTCTTGATTTCATATGAAGAGTATGAAGTTGTGTTTGGAGGTGAATAATGGTTGATTGGTTCTTCCCTGCAAATATGGTTGTCAAGGCATACCATGCCTCTTTACCATTCTTAGCTTCACTGATATGAGGTTGGATATCATCAGTTTTAGCTAGCAAGATCATCAAGGATAGTTTTCTATCCTTTTTATCAAAAGTTGTTTGATATGTTCCTGCTGATTGAGGTCTAGTTTCACTTCCATCCACTATAGACCATAGATCCTCTACATTTAAGATAGCTTTCATCTTAGTCTTCCATGCGGAGTAATTTGAACCTTTGAGGAGTTGGCTCTCAGTGAGATACTTGTGCATCATGGCCATGGTCAAGGTTTCAAATGTGATAGGACTAAGATAGTTGTATCTTGCACTATAACCTCAAAAGGGTATATGGAAGATGTTTCAATTTTCTTCTAGAAGGTATTTAATGGCACCTGCCTTAACACCCTGAACAAGGGATGAAAAGTTTGAGGGTTTTAAGCCAAAAAAATAGAGCAAATTAAAGGGGTAGGTTTTGAAAGACTTATGATTGTGCTCTATATGATATTTAATGGCACCTGCCTTAACACCCCTCAAGAAGGATGGAAATTTGGAGGAAATTAAGCTAAACAAAGAGAGTGAATCAAGGTGTATGTATTTGACATGATCATCTCAGATAGGGACTCAAGGTTTACGTTAGAATTATGGAAAGCTCTCCATAGAGAAATTGGTACTTTACTAAATATAAGTTTTGCATATCATCCTGAGATGGATGGACAGACTAAGAGATTCAATTAGGTATTAGAGGACATGCTACATATGTACTGCATGGACCAGAAGTATCATTGGGAGGACTTCTTGCTTCTAGTTGAGTTTACCTATAATAATGGGTACCATGCCTCTCTAAAGATGGCTCCTTTTGAGGTTTTGTATGGCCGCAGGTGTAGAACTCCATTATCATAGGATAATCCTAAAGATCGAGTCACTATTGGATAAAAATATTTGAAGGAGATGGAGGAGCAACTAAAGGTAATTTTTTAGAGGCTCAAGGAAGCTTCGGACCACCAAAAGAAATATGCAGACTTGAGAAGGACTCCTTTGGAATTTTGTGTAGGAGACAAGGTGTTCTTGAGAGTCAAATCCATGAAAAGTATAATTAAATCCACTAAGTTGGATCCTAGATATGTAGGACCCTTTACCATATAGGAAAAGATTAGTCCTATTTCTTATAGACTCAACTTGCCACAAAACTTGGTAAAGATTCACAATTCTTTCCATGTGTCCTTGCTTAGGAAATATATATTTGATCCTACTCATGTTGTGGATGTTTCTAAGTTGTAGATGATGAATCCAACGTACATCAAGATCAATCCCATGAAGATTCTTGAGTTATACTCTAAGTAGATGAGAAAACAAAACCTAGGGCAATGTAAGGTCCAATGGGATCTTTACTCTGAGAAAAATACCACCTGGGAAAAGGTGGAATATGTGAAAAATCACATTTTATACTTATTTGAGGACACTACATAGTGCCTAATTTAGGTTATAACTTTGTGATAGCATGATGGAGACTTATGAAAATTAAGTAGACTGATGGATTTTATTATGCTATGTATGGATTGACTAAATTTTGATGATGCTTGATGTAATGATGGATATTACTATGTAAAACTTAAACATGATTATGCAATATAAGTACTTTATCTTTTTAGAAAATGATAATGAACAATCAAAGGAACAAGAAGGATCAGATGAGAAAGAAAGAAGACAAAGGTAACGACCTATGCTTTCTGGGAGTAGAAATACTCCCACCCTAGAATTAACCACCTCAAGAGGAGGTGGGGGAGGGGCTAATCTAAGAGACTCATTCTTAGCCCCGAGCCCCAAATATGACCCTTTTCCATTAATGTCAAAGGGGGAGAGATTTGAGTAAGGAGGAGATAATTGGTTTAAGGAGAGAGCATCGAGACAGGGAGAGCAATGTCCTAGGGGGAGCAGAATAAGGAAAAGCTCAAGTGTTTGGTAAAAAGAATTTGGGTTGCCATAAATGACAAAGGGGGAGATTGTTGGACATTTTGAGTCCATGAAGTTTTCATTGATGTAAAGGAATGAATTTGTCATTGGTGTCTAGGAATGAGCTATTGTTGATGTCAAAAGTTCAAAAGGAGAAATGGAAGAGGTTGATGATATATGAGCTCCATAATGTTTATTTTTAAATATTATGTGGAGCATAATTTTAAAGGTTTTTCTTTAAAACCAAGGGTGGCAAAAATAAAAGGTTTTTATTTAAAACCAATGGTGGCAAAAATAAAAGGTTTTTATTTAAAACCAATGGTGGGCAAGTTATAAGGTTTTTATAAAAACCAAGGAGGCTTTTAGTTTGGTTTAAAAGGTCCAAAGTTTATTTAATTATTAAATTATAATATTTAAATTCTTAATTATAAGGCCAAAGTCTAAGTTTGGCATCGACATTTTTGCATGTGAAGACGACATACTCCCTTCACCGACATAGGAGATTATTAGAAGGCGTATGGTATTTAAACCATAGCCTTTCCAAAGGCCAAAGCATCCATCCTAATTTGCTAATGTTAACACCTAATACTCATGCTCATATTTTGCAGTGATAGTTCATGCAATGCGTGGTTTTTGAAAAACGAGGGTGAAGAAGCCTTTTGGCTTGTGGGCGCTAAGGAGGTCAAAAAATGGTAGGTGCTTGGTGGCTCCAAGAGGAGCACATGGATCACATGGTGTGGAAGCCGCGGCCAAGGCACTCATTGGAGAGAAGTGCCAAGTTTGACTCATGCACATGCTAAAGTGGTAACATTTTGGTTTATGATTTAATTTTTTCATGGGCTAAAGTTTAAAGTTAGGAGAAATAAGGTGATAATTTTATTTTGGAGGATTAGATAAAATTCATAAGGGAAATATTATTAAGTTTTTGAAATGTTATTTTGCTAAGATAGATTTGAGGGTAAAAATATTTTTATATTAGAAAAGGGGAAAATTATTTTATTGCATTGTTTTAGAAGTGAGTTATTTAATAAATGCAATATTAAAGTAGGGAGTCATAAATAGAGATTGGTTTATTCTTTGAAGATAATTTTCTGAAGTGAGTTATGTTAAATATGAATGGTTGAGATGATCTTGTGATGAGTTAGGATTTTTAAGAAGTGATTAATTAAATATTGTAGTGTTGAATATTATTTTAAGAATGGAGCAATAAGGTGTATTTGAGATTTAATTTATCTTTGTGATTAAGGTAAATTGTGAAAAGTGTTAGAGTGATAATTCTTGTCATCTAACTCTTTGTACTTGGCAAAGAAGTGTTTATGATTGTGGTAGATTTGTATGGTCTACTTCTACATCAAATAAAATATATGGGTACATTCTTCCTTGGTTGAGTTGATTGGTTGATTTTCTGGAAAATAAATTTGGAGTGAAAAGGACTTGATTAGGTTTCCTTATTGAGTTGTTGAGCTATTGAGAAGTGAATGCTATGCACATTATTTTATAAGCATTTTTTTTGAAGTAAGTAATTGAGTGAAGAACTTGAAATAGGGTTTGCAAAGAACATGAGTATCATTATTATGTGAATATTGTTTTATAAGCATTGTTGTTGAAGTGAGTAATTGAGTGAAGAACTTGAACTAGGGTTTGGAAAGAACATAAGTATAATTGTTATGTGAGATTTTTTGATAATAATTGTTGGAACATTTGAGTGAAATTTCATAAGTTTGGACTAAGGTTTGTGAGAAAGGATTATCTCATTAAGTGATTGATTGAGCCTAGTCAAGTGGATGTGTCAATGTTATAGTTCAAGTTTTACAAAAAAAATTGTTCTATATTCTAAAATTTATTTGAGAAAGAGGTTGAGTGTTGATGAGTGTGAAACATATTGAGTCTAACAATTATTATTTATTTCTGTGATAAAAGAGAGATCGAAAGTGATTGAGATTTTGTGAGTGTGAAACATATTGAGTCTCTAACAATTCACTGTATGTTTCTTAAAGAGTGATTGAAAGTGATTGAGCATTGACATAAATGTGAAGCATATTGAGTCTCTAAAAATTCTCTATATATTTCTAAAAGAGTGATTGAAAGTGATTGAGCATTGAGGTAAATGTGAAGCATATTAAGTCTCTAACAATTCTCTATATGTTTCTAAAAGAGTGATTGAAAGTGATTGAGTATTGTGATGAATGTGAAGCATATTGAGTCTCTAATAATTCTCTTTATGTTTCTATGATATTGGACAAGTTCTAGTGTGGACTTGTTGAGTAAATTTGAGGTAAGTATTTGAGAAGACTTGTGGACAAATTTGTGTGAGCTTTTGTGGAAGATTACAATATAGATTGAGAGTAGATTTGGACAAGTTCTAGTGAGGACTTGTTGAGCAGATTTGGATAAGTTATAAAGAGGACTTGTGGATATATTAGTGTGAGATTTTGTGGAAGCTTACAAGGTAGAATTGAGACAAGTCTTTGAGAAGACTTGTGAGCAGAGTTTATTGATTGATTTGTTCAAACATTGAGTTAAGGTTTAGGGAAGATATAGTAGAGTTGATTTAAGATTAATTCAAGCTTTGAGTTAAGGCTTGAGAATAAATATTGAGGATATATTAGTGCTAGACTGAAGGACTATGTTTACTATATATTTAAGGATAGATTTTGATGCAAATTTGAGGAAAATTTTGTGCCAAACCAGAGATAGAGATTGAGCATATTTGTGCTAGGTCGAAGGATTGTGTTTAGTGTAGAACTGAGAGCAAGCTTTGGAAGGTGATATAGTATAGAGGACAATAGTATCTAGTGGATAGATATCTATTAGCCAGGGCAGTGAGGACATGTGTCTTCAGTGGATAGAGATCCATTAGCTAGAGCAGTGGAGACACCAATTCTTATAGAAGATCACTAGTGAGAGCTTAGGAGAAAGGAGTTATCCTATGGATAAAGATCCAAAAAATTGATTAGGGGATTGGTGTATCCTTTGGAAAGAGGTCCATAAACATTGTAATAAGGAAAGGATTCCTAAGATATTGATTGAGAAAATTTTAGTGAAATATTTTCTCTATGGAGTAGCCCACACTAGGTGAACCACATAAAATTGGTGTTTCTATTGTGTGTGGTGATTTATGCATTGATTTGATTACTACTTTTGATATTGTTATATTTACATTACATAATATATATTGAGAAAGAAAAGTAAAAAGTAGTCTTATACTGTTCACCCCCCCTCTTAGTATAAGCTTGTGTTCTTCAACAAGATGGAGTAGTGGTGGCTTATGAGTCCAGAAAACTAAAGAGGCATGAAGTAAACTATGCCACACATGACTTAGAATTGGCCACAATAGTGCATGCCCTAAAATTTTGGTGGAATTACCTTCTAGGAAGAACCTTCGAAATAAGAATAGATCACCAAAGTCTAAAGTATATTTTCACTCAACCATTTCTAAATGCATGCCAAAGAAGGTGGATTAAATTTTTAGTAGAGTATGACTTTGGGATTGAATACATAAAAGGTAAAGAGAATAATGTGGCAAACACACTAAGAAGAAGAAGGCATATCACTGATTTAACTAGAAGTCATGAGTTCCTGATGGATTAGGTTAAGAGAGCTCAACTTCAGGACCCTTATTGTAGGGAAGTGCAAGAAAAAATAAGGAAGGTCCCAAAGATAGCCCAAGATTTTGGCTTCAAAGATGGATTCTTATGTTTCAAGGAATGGATTTTTATTCCAAAAACAAAGGATTTGCGTAATATTTTCATGATAGAATATCATAGATCCCATTATTATGCTCATCCTAGAGGAGCTAAGATGAGGAAGAATATGAATAAATCATTTTATTGGCCTAGGATGAAGAAGGATATTACTAATTTTATGGCTAAGTGTCTTGAATGTTATAAGGTGAAAGTAGAGCATAAGCATCCTATTGGTTTGCTATATCCTTATGATGTACCCACAGAAAAATGGGAAGTGACATCGATGGAATTTATTGTAGAACTACAAAAAATGAGGTATCAACATGATGCCATAATGGTAATAGTTGACAAATTGACCAAAGTTGCATACTTAATTTTTGGTAGTACTATTGATGATGTACTAGTTGTTGCTAATAGGTTCATTAAGGATATCTTTATATTATACATATTTCCCAAAATAATCATCTCAGATAGGGATTCAAGGTTTACATCAAAATTTTGGAAAGCTCTCCATCATGAAATTGGTACTTCACTGAATATAAGTTTTGCATATCATCCAGAGATGGATGGACAGATGAGAGTGTCAATCAGGTATTAGAGGACATGATACACATGTATTACATGGACTAGAAGTCTCATTGGGAGGACTTCTTGCATCTAGTTGAGTTTACCTATAATAATGGGTACCATGCCTCTCTAAATATGGCTTCTTTTGAGGCTTTCTATGGTTGCAGTTGCAAAAATCCATTATCATGGGACAATCTTGAAGATCAGGTCACTGTTGAACCAATATATTTGAAGGATATGGAGGAGAAACTAAAGGTAATTTGTCAGAGGCTCAAGGAAGATTCAGACCGTCATAAGAAATATACAGACTTGAGAATAAATCCTTTGAAGGAGACAAGGTATTCCTGAGAGTCAAATATATGAAAAGTGCAATTAAATCCACTAAGTTGGATCCCAGATATGTAGGACTTGTTGACAATTTTGTCACATTTCTCAAGGGGTAGAAAAGAAAACAAATTTTGTATAGTGTTGTGTAAAATTTTGCTTTGTTGTTTTTTTATTTTGAACAGTTGCAGCAATTTTGGCTTCCAATACCACCCCTTTTGTATATAAAGTGGGAAAGAAAGAACTTCGCTAGAGAAAATTGCTTCGTCGAAAGAAAATAAAAATAGCTTCGCATCCAAAGTATTTCCAGCATTACTTCGGGTAAAAATTTCGTGAAGTAGTTTTGCCGAAGTAAAATAGAAGAAAAAGAAAATGAAACTACTTCACGCCTGAAGTGTTTCCAGCAGCTACTTCAGGCAAAATTTGAGCGAAGCAGTGTTCAGGAGAAAGAGCTTCGCACCCGAAGCATTTCCAGCATTGCTTCGGGAAGGGTTTGTTGCGAAGTAGTATTGCCAAAGAAGAGTACAAAAGAAGCTCCACCGAAAAGCAAAGGCAAGAAATCTACTTAGGGCCTGAAGTGTTTCCAGCAGCTACTTCGGGTAGGGTTTTTGCGAAGCGATGTGTCGAAGAGAAATACAAAGAAACAGAATGAAACTACTTCGCACCCGAAGCATTTCCAGCATTGCTTCGGGAAGGGTTTTTTGTGAAGTGGAACTCAAAGAGCATCGAAAGTACTTTGCCAGAAAGTTGTCGAAGTACTCACTTCGGGCCCCTACATTAGTGAACCATTTTTTACTTCGCCAAAAGCTCATTGTGAAGCATTTGCTTTGGCTAATTTTATGCGAAGTACTTCTGTCAGAAGTGAAAGGATGCAATGTCTTTTGAAGACAATTACTTTGGCCGAAATCTTCCCGAACCACATTTTCAGAAGAAGATCGCAGCGAAGTATTTCTCTAAGGCATCGACGAAGCAATTAAGTCAGCAAAGTGACAAATATGAAGAGACCCATTTTGTGAAGTGAATATGCTTCGACACTCCCCGTCGAAGCTCAATTTTGTGAAGTACATACCAAAGAGGAGTTTTTTGCTTCGACCTAGAACCATTGCGAAGTGAAGTTGTGAATGAGGACTTAGCGAAGCACTTCACAAGAATGCGTTCCAAGCTAGGTATTTTCCCGAGGTGATCAAGTGCCTCATAAATGCATTTTTTTGTGCTTGGTAAGCTCGCTACTCATTTTTGGCAATCAAAAATGAAGTATCAAGCCATGATGGAGAGCTCGATGAGCATGGCAGCCACTCGAGCACCACACCCATAGACCAAGGACGTCTAGACGGCTCATCAGTGCACCTTTCCATGGTTGACCCAGTTGTAGTGACCAATTTTAGTAATAGATTTGAAAGCTCGGTCATGAGAGCCTCGGGGAGCCAAATTCTCAAGGCTCGAGGGCATACTCTTCTTTGCTATGTAATTATGATTCAGAGGCCCGGGTCCTTTATAAAAACCTAGGCATTATAATAAGAAAGGGGGGGAACTATCTTCTAGAAAGCTACTGTAACTTGATGTCTTGTAATTAATACTAAAAGGCTTTGAGCTCAATTCTTCTCTTTTATGCTACCTTCGGTGCTTGATTCTTTTGTCTTTCTTCATTTGTATATCGAGATGCTGAATCCTGCATCCGACGTGTGATCGAGGACTGTACCCTAAAAATCATTCTAAAGGATACATAGGAGTTGAAAGACATCGTGTTGGCTTTCTTTTATGCTGCCTTCAGTGCTTGATTCTTTTGTCCTTCTTCGTTCATATGTTGGATGCTAAACCCTGCGTCTGATGTGCGATCAGGGAATGTACCCTGAAACTCGCCTGAAGGATACATAGGAAAATCTACATTGTGTTTCTTCAAAATTATCTTTGGTGTTCTTTACTTTTATTCAAGTTGCTAGTTGGTGATCATGCTTCCTATTCTCTCCCACCTTACATCACCAATTTATCTAACCCTAACTCCTTTTATCTCTTTCCTGCACCCTTATCTTCGAACACCCAAGTATTTTAGCATAGGAGCCGACCTTTCTCCAGAGATTGGCATGAAGGGCATCTCTTACCTTCGGCCTTTCAATGTTGGTCCAGGTCTAGGGTGTGTACAGTAACTCAAAACCCTTTCCTAGGCAAATTTGATGACAAATAGTTTTTGGCATGCCCGGTGGTACCGACTGTGTCTATCTCAGTAAGATCCATAACCAGTCAAGGTCCCTTATTTTAAATCTCAAACCCATCTTCACCAGGGCCAATAGCTCTAACAAGTTCCCCGTGTGACCCGGTCAGTCTCACCTGATTAGTGATAGTGAGGACCAATGCCCTTATTACTGAAAGACTCTTAGCATCTGGCGAATCTGTTTATCCAAGAATCTTTAAGTCGTAAAGACTAGTACCAGAAGTCTATGCCTTCATGCAAACAAGATGGAGAGTTAAGAATAGAGGAGAGGAAACTGAGTTCTTTGAGCTAGATATTGACGCTTTTGGTGAGCAATCAAGGTTGGTCACCCACGAGTCATTGTTACACGGAACGTCCTCGCAAGAGGCAACTAATAGTACAATATCTAGTTTTCCTCCTAATACTCCCATCTCATCGAAGCATCCTAATCCCTCCATTCTCGTAGGTTGTCCTACTAGCAATCAAGGGGGAGCTTCAAGAATTCCTATTTCTCAAAATCCAGGGGCAAGTTTGGCACAACAGTAGTAGCAACAACAACAACAGCAAATGTAGCAGCCACAGCCACCCAGGTTGTGCCCAGCATGGGATTCTTTGTCACCATTGAGTCTAGCGGGACAAGGGCAAGTGCCGCCTACTGCCATAAAAAAGATCCCAATGTTCGATGGAACTGGGAAGACTGCTCTGGAGCATATCTAGGACATAATATCTCTGGAAACGATCCATGACATTATAGAAGAACAAATTATGGTAAAGCTTTTGGTTATTTCCCTTAGAGGAAAACTCCTTTACTGGTACATATCTCTACCACCTGATAGCATTATGGGATGGGATCAATTAGCTGGGTAAATGATGGGAAACTTCAATGAGTCTTCCGATCCTACCTCTCTTCTGCATCAGTTCACTTCGATCAAGAGGCATCCACAAGAAGAAATCATAGATTTCAATGTTAGGTTCGCTCGAACCTGGCTATTGATGATGTACTATTGATGATGTACTAGTTGTTGCTAATAGGTTCATTAAGGATATCTTTATATTATACAGATTTCCCAAAATAATCATCTCAGATAGGGATTCAAGGTTTACATCAAAATTTTGGAAAGCTCTCCATCGTGAAATTGGTACTTCACTGAATATAAGTTTTGCATATCATCCAGAGATGGATGGATAGATGAGAGTGTCAATCAGGTATTAGAGGACATGATACACATGTATTACATGGACTAGAAGTCTCATTGGGAGGACTTCTTGCATCTAGTTGAGTTTACCTATAATAATGGGTACCATGCCTCTCTAAATATGGCTTCTTTTGAGGCTTTGTATGGTTGCAGTTGCAAAAATCCATTATCATGGGATAATATTGAAGATCAGGTCACTGTTGAACCAATATATTTGAAGGATATGGAGGAGAAACTAAAGGTAATTTGTCAGAGGCTCAAGGAAGATTCAGACCGTCATAAGAAATATACAGACTTGAGAATAAATCCTTTGAAGGAGACAAGGTATTCCTGAGAGTCAAATATATGAAAAGTGCAATTAAATCCACTAAGTTGGATCCCAGATATGTAGGACTTGTTGACAATTTTGTCACATTTCTCAAGGGGTAGAAAAGAAAACAAATTTTGTATAGTGTTGTGTAAAATTTTGCTTTGTTTTGAACAGTTGCAGCAATTTTGGTTTCCAATGCCACCCCTTTGTATATAAAATAGGAAAATGAAAAGAACTTCGTACAAAGAAAATACACCCGAAGCATTTCCAGCACTACTTCGGGTAAAAGTTTTGTGAAGTAGTTTTCGCCGAAGAAAAATACAAGGAAAAGAGAATGAAACTACTTCACGCCCGAAGCGTTTCCAGCAGCTACTTCGGGCGAAAGTTGAGCGAAGCGGCGTTCAGAAGAAAAGAGAGCTTCACACCCGAAGCATTTTCAACATTGCTTCGGGAGGAGTTTTTTGCGAAATAGTATCACCGAAGTAGAATACAAAAGAAGAACAACTTTGTCGAAAAGCAAAGGCAAGAAATCTACTTTGGGCCCGAAGCATTTTCAAAAGCTACTTCGGGTAAGATTTCTACGAAGCGATGTGCCGAAGAGGAATACGGAAAGCAAAGGCAAGAAAACTACTTCGCACCCGAAGCATTTCCAGCATTGCTTCGGGAAGGGTTTTTTGTGAAGCGGAACTCAAGGAGCATTGAAAGTACTTCGCCAGAAAGTTGTCGAAGTACTCACTTCGGGCCCCTCCATCAGTGAACCACTTTTACTTCGCCAAAAGCTCATTGCGAAGCATCTGCTTCAGCTAATTTTATGCGAAGTACTTCTACCCAAAGTGAAAGGATGCAATGTCTTTTGAAGACAATTGCTTCGGCCGAAATCTTCCCGAACCACATTTTTAGAAGAGGATCGCAGCGAAGTATTTCTCTAAGGCGTCGGCAAAGCAATTTAGTCAGCAAAGTGGCAAAGACGAAGAGGCCCATTTTGTGAAGTGAATATGCTTCGGCACTCCCCACCCTTTGCGAAGCTCAATTTTGTGAAGTACATACCAAAGAGGAGTTTTTGCTTCGGCCTAGAACCATTGCGAAGCGAAGTTGTGAATGAAAACTTAGCGAAGCGCTTCACGAGCACGCGTTCCAAGCTGGGTATTTTCCCGAGGCGATCAAGTGCCTCATAAATGCAATTTTTTGTGCCCAGCAAGCTCGCTGCTCATTTTTGGCAATCAAAAATGAAGTATCAAGCCATGATGGAGAGCCCGACGAGCATGGCGGCCACTCGAGCACCGCACCCAGAGACCAAGGACGTCCAGACGGCTCATCAATGCACCTTTCCATGGTTGACCCAGTTGCAGTGACCAGTTTTAGTAATAGATTTGAAAGCTCGGTCACGAGAGCCTCGGGGAGCCAAATTCTCAGGGCTCGAGGGCGTACTCTTCTTTGCTATGTAATTATGATTCAGAGGCCCGGGTCCTCTATAAAAACCTAGGCATTGTAATAAGAAAGGGGGGGAACTATCTGCTAGAAAGTTGTTGTAACTTGATGTCCTGCGATTAATACTAAAAGGCTTTGAGCTCAATTCTTCTCTTTTATGCTGCCTTCTGTGCTTGATTCTTTTGTCTTTCTTCATTTATTTATCGAGATGTTGAACCCTGCGTCCGATGTGTGATCGAGGAATGTACCCTAAAACTCGTTCTGAAGGATACATAGGAGTTGAAAGACGTCATGTTGGCTTTCTTTTATGCTGCCTTCTGTGCTTGATTCTTTTGTCTTTCTTCATTTGTATGTTGGATGCTGAACCCTGCGTCCGATGTGCGATTGGGGAATGTACCCTGAAACTCGCCTGAAGGATACATAGGAAAATCTACATTGCGTTTCTTCCATTTATCTTTGGTGTTCTTTGCTTCTATTCAAGTTGCTAGTTGGTGATCGTGCTTCCTGTTCTCTCCCACCTTACATCACCAATTTCTCTAACCCTAACTCCTTTTATCTCTTTCCTGCACTCTTATCTTCAAACACCCAAGTAGTTTAGTATAGGAGCCGACCTTTCTCCGGAGATTGGCATGAAGGGCATCTCTTCCCTTCGGCATTTCAATGTTGGTCCAGGTCTAGGGTGCATACACTAACTCAAAACCCTTTCCTAGGCAGATTTGATGACCAATAGTTTTTGGCACGCCCGGTGGGACCGACTGTATTTGTCTTAGTAAGATCCATAACCAGTCAAGGCCCCATATTTTAAATCTCAAACCCATCTTCACCGGGGCCAATAGTTCAAACTAGTTCCCGGTGTGACCCAGTCAGTCTCACCTGATTAGTGGTAGTGAGGACCGATGCCCTCATTACTGAAAGACTCTTAGCATCTGGCGACTCTGTTTACCCAAGAATCTTTAAGTCGTAAAGACCAGTACCAAAAGTCTGTGCCTTCATGCAAACGAGATGGAGAGTTAAGAATAGAGGAGAGGAAACCGAGTTCTTTGAGCTAGATATTGATGCCTTCGGGGAACAATCAAGGTTGATCACCCCCGAGTCACTATTACAAGGAACATCCTCTTGTAGACAAGGCTCAACTTTTGATAGTACAACATCTAGCTTTCCTCCCAATCCTCCCAACTCTTCGAAGCATCCTAGTCCCTCCATTCCTATTAGTTGTCCTATTAGCAGTCAAGGGGGAGCTTCGGGAATTCCTATTTCTCAAAATCCAGGAGCAAGTATGGCACAACAACAACAACAACAACAAATGTAGTAGCCACAGCCACCCAGGTTGTGCCCAGCATGGGATTCCTTGTCACCACTGAATCTAGCGGGGCAAGGGCAAGTGCCGCCTGCTGCCATAAAGAAGATCCCAACGTTCGATGGAACTGGGAAAACCGCTCTGGAGCATATCCAGGACATAATATCTCTGGCGGTGATCCATGACATTACAGAAGAACAAATTATGGTAAAGCTTTTGGTTCTTTCCCTTAGAGGAAAACTCCTCTATTGGTACAGATCTCTACCACCCGATAGCATTACGGGATGGGACCAGTTAGTTGGGAAAATGATGGGAAACTTCAATGAGTCTTCCGATCCTACTTCTCTTCTGCATCAGTTCACTTCGATCAAGAGACATCCACAAGAAGAAATCATAGATTTCAATGTTAGGTTCGCTCGAACCTGGCAGAGAGTGCCAGTTGGCCTTCGACCAACCGACGAAGCTGCAACACTCTATTTCCTTCGGGCTTTCAATCCCGATATCAGTCTCATGGTAAGATATTCTAACGTTAATACTTTTCTCGAGTTGTATGAGTTAGCCAAGAGAGCAAAAATGGATTTGATAGCTATGGGCAAGCTTCCCCAAAGGATGCCGATGCCCATACTTCCCAAATTCTTACAATTCCAGTATGCAAGCGCAACCGCTTCGCAAATCTCCACAACCCCTGCACTCCCGATTTCATCTTGGAATCCGAATCCTATCGTGTCTCAAATCACCACCCCACAAATTCATTTCCCTACATTTTCAACTCCACAGCCCACTGTCTCTTCGGCATTTCCTGTGCTGCCAGCACCACCTCAACACCCCGCCCTACCTCCAATACCGATGATGGCTTCATTGCCACTCGTTTTGAAAGCCGATGATATACAAACTAAAATTCTGCAAGAGATGCAGTATCTGAACTCTACAGTTCAGATGTTGTCAAATGACATGACCATTGTAAAGAAGAAGCAAGCGCAACAGGAGTTCCTACCAAGAAGATCTTATCCTACACCTGCGCTTACCAAGGACCAAGCAGTCCAGCAAGGGAAGGCTTCGGCGAGAAACGCTGCGATTGATGAAGCCTCGAGCACTTCCGATTATGTATATTGGTGCTCTACGTGCAATGATCCGCATGAAGAGAATACCTGCACCCTGCACCAACACTATGTACAAACGCTGGCAAATAGTAGTCACAATGGTCAAGTGAACGTCATTAGGCAGATGAGTCAGAACCTGACAATTGGCGAGGAGGAGCCGATTGCAGTACTTACCCGAGGAGGAAGGAAGGACAATAGAAGCAGATGCTACTCAGATGGCTCCTCCAAAAGAGCAAGTTTGACCCGAGAAAGGAAAATCATCTACTTCGGCCCCGAGCGAAGCTCCTCCACCTGCATCGATCAAAGAAAAGGCCCAAAAGGCCTCTTCTGAACCACCTCAGGCAGAAACTAAGGAGCAGGCTAAGGAAAAGCTCAAGTTTCCTTCCCTGACTAAGCGGCAAAGAGTTGAAGCTATAGAGTAGTATCGCACAAGGTATGAGCCCAGAAAGGAGCCCGAAGCGCTCAAATATCTGGCGTACAACATTGTAGAGGAATTGAAGAAGATTCCAGCCAAGATCAGCCTGTATGATGCACTGCAACTTCCTGGACAAGTAGACCTGCTGCAAGAATCATTGAAGACAATTAAAGCAAAAAAGGCGACACCGCTTGCTCTTGTGTAGACCCTATCCACATCCATCACGGGGAAGAACAGACCACCTCCGTTCTATCTATCCCTACAAATGGAAGGGTATATTGTACATAACTGCATGATCGACTCTGGGGCCGCCACAACAGTAATGCCAAGAGCAGTCTATGAAGAAATAGGGATGGAGTATACGCGAAGCAGCCAAGGTGTACTCCAGTTGGATGGTACTCCAGTGAAGACTATAGGGGTGATCAAGGACATTCCTATCCGACTACATAAGATGCCTCAGATCACAGTCATACAAGAGGTAGTGGTAGTCGACTTGGAGCCATATTTCAGTATGTGCTTGTCAAGGGAATTCACGATGAAGCTGGGCGGATATCTATCTATGGATTACTCTCATCTGGAGATTCCATTCAAAGGAAAGAAGGTGAAGATCTACAATGAAAAGCCTTCTTCCTTTCTTGTGCAGAAGATGTCCGAAGAAGAAAATAGCGAACCAGTGAACGCAATGGTGGAGGAGATAGAGCAGATAGACCTGGTCGAGGAATCTCTTGCGTAGTTAAGTTACGAAGATGAGTTTTCATTGGCAGACTTCAACGCCATGGTGGAGACCGAAATAGGATGTTATGCGATCGCCAAGCCTAAAAATCACTCCCAACCAGGGAATAGAACAAGTGCCCAGGAAGAACTATGGAAGTTGTTCTTCGATGGCGCCCGATGTAAAAATGGCGTTGGGGCAGGGATTCTTCTAATTTCACCCTCCGGAGAGCAAAAGGAATATTGCTACCGGTTGACATGGAGCTGCACTAACAATGCAGTAGAATACGAAGCATTGTGCCTAGGACTCAAGAAAGCTGATAAGATAGGCATAAAGCATCTCCAAATCTTCGGAGATTCCAAACTGGTTTGCAACCAGGTCACAAATAAGTGTACTTCAAAGAAACATTATCTAAAATCATACCGCAACAGGGTATGGGACCTGTTCGACCAGTTCGAATCTCTCAATCTGCAGTCAATCCCATGAGAAAAGAACCGACATGCCGATGTTCTGGCATCCATCGCAGCCAAGTATTCTCCAACAGAAGACATGGTGCACAAGCCTAGAGCTGTGAGGATGATCTATAGACCCTCTATCCTAGACAAAGATCTGCATTGGCAAGTCTTTGACAACGACGAGCAGATTGTAAATTTCATGATCCAAGAAGCCGCCACAGTCGAAGACCGAAGCTCTGATGAAGGAGAATATGAAGGGCTGATTCAATTGAAGAATAACCATGTTCCCAAGGGACTAATCACCCTTGAAAGCCTCTTTGATCGGAATGACCGAGCTCTTTCTCACATGATCAAAGTCAATGAAAAATAGTATCAAGATTTAGAGCTTGAACCTGGAAAAGCAATAAAGGTTGGGACCGACTGCACTCCAGAGGAGATAGAACAGATACAGAATCTATGCAAAAAGTTTTTTGATATAATTGCTTGGTCTTATCAAGATCTCCGGGGATACAATCGGCAGCTGGTTCAACACACAATCGAATTGCAGGAAGGGGTCAAACCCTTTCGACAAAAGCAAAGGCCGGTTAATCCCAAGATCGAGGTCCTAATGAAGGCCGAACTCCTGAAGATGCTCGAGGCAAAGATCATTTATCCCATCAAGCACTCTTCATGGGTAGCGAACCTGGTCCCAGTAAAAAAAAGAATGGAGATATCAGGTTATGCATGGACTTTCGCAATCTAAACCAGGCATCCCTCAAGGACCACTATCCTCTCCCACAAATCGATCAAATTTTGCACTCAGTGGCTGGAGCTCAACGCTTCTCTCTGCTCGATGGTTTTTTTGGATACAATCAGATCTGGGTCAGGGATGAAGACCAACATAAAACAACATTCACCACCAAGTGGGGAACATTTGCTTACCAACGAATGCCATTTGGCCTTTCGAATGCTGGGGCCACTTTCCAGAGAGCAATGGATCTTGCTTTTGGTGAGCTTCTAAATAAGGTTATCATCATCTATCTGGATGACATGACCATTTTCTCCCGAAGAAGGGAAGACCACCCCACACATATACGACAAGTTTTCGAAAAATGCCGAGAGTTCGACATCTCAATTAATCCAAAGAAGTCCATATTCGTAGTCAGCGAAGGAAAGTTGCTGGGACACGCGATATCAAAAAAGGGGCTCACTGTAGATCCTGATAGAGCCGAGGCTCTAATGAAGCTCCCGCTCCCAGCAGACAAGAAAGGACTTCAATCTTTCTTCGGCCAGATTAACTTCGTAAGGAAGTTCGTCCCCGACTTCGCCCAAGTCATCAAGCCAATGTCCCAACTCCTGAAGAAGGGCACCGAATTTAGCTGGACGAAGGAAAGAAAAGAGGCATTTGAAGAGATTAAGGCTCGAATCGCTCAGGCGCCGGTCTTGATCAATCCAGATTACAGTCGGGATTTCATCCTATATGCTATAGGGGAACCCGAAAGCTATGCTGTCATCCTGACACAAAAGGGGAAAGATGGCGAGGAGCGCCCCATCGCATTTTTGAGCCAGGTGATCAACCCCCATGAAGAGAAATATAATTTCATAGAACGCCAGGTGCATGCAGTAATGAAATCCCTCAGAAAATTCAAATAGTTCATCTCTCAAAGTCGGGTCACAGTCTTTGTCATTCACCCCGACGTGCGCAATTTCATTATCCAAGGAGAGTTGGGAAGCAAAAGAGCTGGTTGGGTGAACAAGATACAGGAGTTTGACATTGAGATCAAGCCCACAAAATTGGTTCATGACCATGCATTGTGTCAAGAATTAGCAAAGAGCGCAGCAGCCGAAGCTGCAGAACCTCAGTGGGATGACTTACCAGTTGAAGGATGCTTCGCTAACCAGGAAGAGGATGAGAAAGATTGGGTTAGTGAGATAATTCAATACTTTCAACACCGGCAGGTGTCCTTCGCATCTAAATGCATCACAATGAAGACATTTCAGGATGCGGTCCTCCCGATACACTCTATGCCTCGAAGGCCTATTTTTTAGGAACATTGATGGTGTCCTTCTCAAGTGCATCAAAGATGATGATAAAAGGAAAGTCCTAGGAGAGTTTCATTTGGGACTATCTGGAGGTCACTTCGTAGGAAGAACAATGGCACTAAAGATTATCAAAGTGGGTTATTATTGGCCCACACTCTTCGTTGATGCCTTCGCTATTTGTCGCAAATGCGAGCAGTGTCAGAAGTTCATCGGTCGAAGCAAAAATGCTTCGATGCCCCTTCACCCGATACAGGTAGAAACTCCCTTTCAGCAATGGGGGTTGGATTTTATAGGGGTCGTATCACCAAACTCCTCCATGGGACATAAGTTCATCCTGACCGCAACAGACTACTTCACCAGGTGGGCCGAAGCGATTCCTACGAAGCATGCAGATCAAGAGACTGTAATCACCTTCCTAGAAGGATTGATCACCAGGTTCGGCATCCCCGAAGCAATCATCACGGACAATGGCCCTGGCTTCACAGGCGCTAAAATCAATGAATTCCTCTACAGATATGGGATATATCATAAAGTATCCTCCAATTATTATCCACAGGGCAACGACTTGGCAGAATCCACCAACAAGACTCTGTTGAGAATGCTAAGGAAGCTCATAGAGACAAACAAAAGGACTTGGCATCTCCTTCTAGATCGGGCCTTGTGGGCCGATCGCATTTCTATCAAAAGGTCAATCAAGACTTCGCCTTATGCCCTGGTCTACGGCAAGGAGGCCATCTTACCCATCCATGTTGAGATCCCTGCACTGCAGCTGTTAGAGGCAGAAGAAGGAATTAGTCCGATGGAAAATAGGTTAACTCAGCTGCTGCGACTAGAGGAAGACCGCGAAGAGGCATATCAGAACTTCGCCAGGCATACTCAGGTCACCCGAGACTGGTTCAAGAAAAAGTCATCTGATCGCACATTCAACGTGGGAGATCTGGTATTGAAGTGGGACTCTTGGAAGGCCAAGCCTGGGAATCACGACAAGATGGACGCCTTTTGGGATGGACCGTTCAAAATTATGAAGGTGAACTCGGCCAATTCATTCATCCTCAAAGATGCAGATGGTCAAGTTCTGTCGATCTCTGTCAATGGTCTTCATCTGAAGACTTTCCACCACTAAAGCACAATTTCTTTCTTTAAAAAAAAAAAATGAGTGTATATATACTTTTGTATATAGTTTGCATTTGTGTATACATCCTCTTCCAAGATCACGGAAGCCAAGTACCACATCCAAATCCTCTTCGGGGACTTTTGATGCAAAGTAGCAAGTGCAAGGAGGTTCGCTGTGAAGTAGGTTACTCTCAAAAGGACCGAACCAAAGGCACAAAAGAAGCTTCGCACCCGAAGCACTTCCAACACTACTTCGGGTGAAAATTGTGCGAAGTCATTTCGCCGAATAAGAATGCAGAGGGCCGATAAAAAGAGCTTCGGGCCCGAAACATTTCAAATCCCTGCCTCGGGCGAAAATCATCCGAATCGGCAACTTCACCGAAGAAGAAAAGTCTAGGCCATGATTCAAGTTTGACCAAGGTGGAAGGACTTCGGGCCCAAAGCATTTTTAGTAAACACTTCGGCTAGTTGACCAGCGAAGCAGAATCCAAAGAAACATTGAAGATTACTTCGCCAGAAAGTTGTCGAAACATCTACTTCGGGCCTCCTCATACCCGAACCATTTCTACTTCGGCGGAAACCATAGCGAAGCATTCACTTCGGCTAGTTTTTTCCCGAAGCATTGTCGACCGAAGCATGTTACCCGAAAGGAAGCCGAACCAAAATTTGAACAAAGGCATGAAAAGAGCTTCGCACCCAAAGTATTTCAGTAGTTGCTTCAGGGAAAAATTCTGCGAAGCAGTTCTCAAAAGGGAAAGCTTCGGCGACCTTCGTAAGGTAGAACGGCAACACGGCGAAGAAGAAGTACTTCGGGCCCGAAGCATCGAAAAATAGTCCGAACCAAAGGTTCGCCGTGAAGCATTTTTCAACATTAAAGTTCAACTTCGCCGAGCCGAACACGCGTGAGGTGGAGAATTCGAAATGTGCCTCGGAGAATGTGTCGACAACGGCCTTGAAAGGAGTACAAAGCGGATGAATTTAAGGCAAAAGGGTGGTGGAGCACTTCCCGAGATGATCGAGTCAGAAAAAGGGAGTGAAAAGCTCGCACCAAGGTACGAGGTGGCAACGGGTTGCGCCTCCAGTACAAAAGGGTAATCATCGAAGCATGCAGCCCTGTGTACCACGTCGCTGCAGAGTCAATTTGAGAATACGGCAACCTCTTTCGTCCGAAGTACAAATTTAATTTTGGTAGGTGCCATAAATTTAGGTGGTTGCCTTTTTAGGTTATAAAAGCGAATTCCTGGCAAGAGGGAAGTTATTTGTCCATCAGTTAGAACTAGACTGAGAGCCTTCAGATACTCTGCAACCCTCCCATCCTTTGCATCTGGCCATTCACATTAAAGCCCTCTGTATCAAGAACTTTGTTGCTGTCAATAACAACATGGGAAAGAAAAACTCTAAGGAGAAGAGAAAAGAGCCCGAAGTTGCAGGCCCCAAAAAAACAAAGAAGGGCAAGGAAGAAAAAAAGTGGGCCCCGAAGAAGTTAAATCTTCCCCTTCGACCCGAAAAGCAGCCAATGGAAGAGGGGGACGACTCAAAAGAAGAACAACTTGTGGAGCCACCAATTGATGGGTGGGAGAAGATCCGAGACACACAGCTCTCTAAGGGTGTAGCCGATCTTCGACGCACCATAGAGTTCATGACAAGCAGGCTCACACCAGAAAATAAGAGAGCTACTGCATATTACTCCCAGATTTACTAGTTTCTAACCCCGCCTGCTCACCATTGTCCCGAGCTGATCTACGCTATTGCACAGAATTACCAACCTACGACAAGACAAGTGTTAGATGCTTCGGGACACAAACTATTCTCCATCCTGAAGGAAGATGTACAAGCAGCCTTCGCACCACAGTAGGGCCCGCCCAAGGGCTATTCTGTTCGCAATGTCCTCCTAAACGAACAAATGGAGAGATTCACCTCCAACAACTACATATTGAAGTTCCTGCGGGAGAATCTCAAGAGCGGGCTACCTTCAAACAAGCTGCCCCAGATGCCCTTACCCTTGGAAGCTTTCAAAAACATCGATATTTTCTCCATCATTGCATGGGTGGCGGGATTGTCAACAGATGCTTCAGTACAGCCCTGGCAGGTGTCTTTGGCCGAATGCATTTCAAGAGGGGAGTTTTATGCCCTTGACGCTTCAAGGCCGAACACCAACCCAGTTTTCTTTGATTGGGCAGAATGGGTGGCCCGAACCCTGCATACAAGGCTCGCTAGCATGAAGAATTCAGCAGCAGGCCAGTACTTCGCACCCTATTCTTTTCTTGTCTGGTTGTGCTTCTACCAGCTTCATAAGCGGTTTCCCCATATCGCCATCTCTCCAAGCGGCAAGGATGGAAATCCTCTGCCAGTGTATCAATGGACTCCCCTCTTATTGAAAGAGGAGTCCTATTATTCTTTTAATCAACAATTTTTGGGACCCGCCATGCACCTGTTAAAAGGTTCTTGTCCTCGGGTACCACTCAGTTTGAGAGATAGAGTGGTGCTAGGAAAAAAGGGGGACGTCTTCCAGTTGACACAGGGACTGGTGATTCGCCTGTTCGGCTTCATAGGGAAGCCCTTCCTGTTGCCAGTCTACCCCTCAGAATATCAGTTCGCATTGGAAGTCGCTCGACAGAGTGACTCTACAAATGCAGTATACGGCCACGGTCGAAAGTGGGCACATACCTACGACTTCCCCTTCAGAATGGGTGTAATCGAAGTCTTTGCCCTTAAACAGAATGTTTTCCTGGAGGAAAAGCTTGCCGATTTTGGCCTACTCCAGATTCCTCAGCAATGGCTCTATGATCCTTTGGGCATGATGAGGGATCATTTGAAATTCAAGAACTTCCACATCTGCCCTCACCCCGAGGTTGTGGAACAAAGGAATAACCCCAATGGAAAATATCTGGAGTGGCATTTAGAAAGAATGAGGACATTGCCTCCATGGCATGAATTCTATCCTATGGAGGTCGAATTCGACCCTGATCAGTACCCCCTCCCGACTCCAAGCTCCACCTTTTGGAAGAAAGCAAGGGACGATTTGAAGGAGGAAGTAAAATATTGGAGCGAGGAAAAGCTTCGGGAATGGTGGATAATGAGAGTCCACCATCAAAAAGTGAATTCTTATGGACTCTTAGCCTCGGATAAAGACTTCGCGATTCTCTATGACACCAATGTCAAAACCTGGAAGTCTATATCCTTTGCTGATTTTGTTCCCCCGGCCACCCCAGGGTCAGGCGAAAGCCCAGGAGGCGCTAAGGATGCTTCGGAGAAAGAAAAGGAAGTAGGGGCCGAAGCTACGCCTGTAGCACTACCACAGAGGCCATCGAAAGTTCATGATACAAGTGCCGAAGAGGCAGAGCAACCGTTGGAGAGAAAGAAAAGGAAAAGGCAGGAGCAAATTCAAGTGCCTCCGAGCCACCCAAAGCGCCCTCGCACAAAGCCTACAAGTACTTCTACTGGATCCCCTGCATCAGGCCCGGTTGAAGCAAACATTGAAGATGCAGGGGCACCAAGTGCTGAGACGGTCCCCAAAATAGATATCATTGATGTGGAGGAACTCCTCCATCAAGAGAAAGACCCCGAAGCAGAAGTTGTGGAGGTCGGGAGTGATGAAGCCCAAGAGGAACAAGAGCCGACCACACAAGAAGTTACCACAGCCACTTTGCCAGGAGGGCACATAGGTATGCACTCTCTTCCCTTCGCTTCGATCTCTGACACATCCACGGCAGTCCCGAGTGGAAGCCCTCATCAATCTCTCCATTCCCCATAGGGGCAATCCCCCACTCAAAAACTGCCCATTGCCAGTCCAATCCTGCATAGCCCCACTCCTCCCGAGTCATCTGACCAGGATAAGCCCACTGAAACCACTTCGCCTACACCAAGCCCCGTAGCCCACTCTCCCATAGCTCAAAGCATAGTCCCGCTCACCAAAGCCCCTGCTACACCCGTCCCCGAGTCGTCAGGTGAACCCTTCCCTGTTGGCTCTTTATATTTGTTCACACCTTTGGCTGGAGATTCGACCTTCTCTAAAATAGATTTATCTTCAATAAAGGAGCGCCCCCTAGCTGAAAAACTACTCCTAGCTCGATAGAATACAGAGAAGATGCTAAAGGAGGCAAGAAAGAAAAGAGGGAAATCTCTAGCCCAAGTTGAAAAATGTGCGGTTTTCGACTTGAAGGGCGGAAAGTTGCATAAGGTTAAGAAGGTCCCTAAGGTCCAGAAGCCTCTGGATGAAATGACTCCAGCTGACTACGACTACCAGGAGAAAACCAAGGACCTGGAGCATTTGAATGTAGATGATGAATCCGCATCCATGCATGTCGGGGTTGAAACCTTTCGAGCACATGCAATTATTGCTAATCAGCGCAGGTTTGAGGTAGAAAATGCCAACATCAAGTTGGAAGAAGAGCTGGCTAGGATTCGCTCTGAGCTAGAGGATTCGCAGAAGTAGGGCAAATTGCTCAAAAAGGAAACACATGCCCTCAAACAACAAATTCTACAATTGCAGACTTCGGCCGAGCAACAAGCACAAAAATAGGCCAAAAATGAGCTAAAAGCCAAAGAGCTCGAGAGCAAGATCTTGCAAGCCCAGCAGCAATTGTACCAAAAGGTAAACCTGGAGCTGTTCGACAAAGGTAGGATCAAGGAGATCCGCTCTCACCTACTCAAAGGTTTCAGATCTCGGGCCTCCAGTGCCCTATCGATTTTAATTTATGTCACCGAAGCTCAGCATGCCATTGCTAAGAAGGGACCAATAGTTGATGAGGTGATCCAAAAAATCAAGAGGTGACTCAAGCTTGCCTTTGAGGTTCAAAGCATCAGATATCAAGACCTACAGGTCGCTGCTATGAGTCGAACGGCTAGGGATTGGTCTACTGCCCAAGCCACTATTCGCGCTTTCTTCTCCAAGGTGAAGAAAGCGCAAAAGGCGAAGGACCTCCTCGATATATTTGAGCAGGAGCAGCGCACATCAATGGGATACTTCGAGGACCTTTCTTCTCTGGGTTTCCCAAGTTTCATAGATGATGATGGGAACCTTCTCACCAGAGAAGAACTTAAGCCGACGTGGCTCCATTTTGAAAATGACGTCTCCAAAATTGATGAGTGGGAAGAGCCAGTCACGGAGGGACAGGTCACTGACTTCATCCTGAGACATTGCAAAATCATAGCCTGTCTGAATGACCTAGGTGCAAGAATCAAACACGCCGACATAGGGCAGATTGATCGGTTCCATGTTCTGGTCAAGGCACTCGAAGACCAAGAACCATTTCAGAAAGGGGTTTGGGCTCATGTTCGCCGAACTATGAAGAGAATCCATGACCGCCTTGTCCCATCACCACAGCAGGAGGCCACGCCAACAGACGAAGGAGCAGAGGAGGAAGAAGAAGCAGAAGAAGAGGGAGAACAAGAGCCAGCTGCAGAAGCACTCCCAGAGGAAGAAGGAGGAGAAGGATCGGGAAAAGACTCTGGCCCAATGGATCAAAGTTAAAGGGTTCTCCCACCGAGACGAGCTCGTTGCCCCGTGAGCCGCCAAGAATGTTGACAATTTTGTCACATTTCTCAAGGGGTAGAAAAGAAAACAAATTTTGTATAGTGTTGTGTAAAATTTTGCTTTGTTTTGAACAGTTGCAGCAATTTTGGCTTCCAATGCCACCCCTTTGTATATAAAATAGGAAAATGAAAAGAACTTCGCACCCGAAGCATTTCCAGCACTACTTCGGGTAAAAGTTTTGCGAAGTAGTTTTCGCCGAAGAAAAATACAAGGAAAAGAGAATGAAACTACTTCGCGCCCGAAGCGTTTCCAGCAGCTACTTCGGGCGAAAGTTGAGCGAAGCGGCGTTCAGAAGAAAAGAGAGCTTCGCACCCGAAGCATTTTCAACACTGCTTCGGGTGGAGTTTTTTGCGAAGTAGTATCACCGAAGTAGAATACAAAAGCAGATTTCGAAAGAACAACTTTGTCGAAAAGCCAAGGCAAGAAATCTACTTCGGGCCCGAAGCATTTTCAAAAGCTACTTCGGGTAAGATTTCTGCGAAGCGGTGTGCCGAAGTAAAATGAAAAGCAAAGGCAAGAAAACTACTTCGCACCCGAAGCATTCCCAGCATTGCTTCGGGAAGGGTTTTTTGCGAAGCGGAACTCAAGGAGCATTGAAAGTACTTCGCCAAAAAGTTGTCGAAGTACTCACTTCGGGCCCCTCCATCAGCGAACCACTTTTACTTCGCCAAAAGCTCATTGCGAAGCATCTGCTTCGGCTAATTTTATGCGAAGTACTTCTGCCCGAAGTGAAAGGATGCAATGTCTTTTGAAGACAATTGCTTCGACCGAAATCTTCCCGAACCACATTTTCAGAAGAGGATCGCAGCGAAGTATTTCTCTAAGGCATCGACGAAGCAATTAAGTCAGCGAAGCGGCAAAGACGAAGAGACCCATTTTGTGAAGTGAATATGCTTCGGCACTCCCCGAAGCAGTTTTGCGAAGCTCAATTTTGTGAAGTACATACCAAAGAGGAGTTTTTTGCTTCGGCCCAGAACCATTGCGAAGCGAAGTTGTGAATGAAAACTTAGCGAAGCACTTCACAGGCACGCGTTCCAAGTCGGGTATTTTCCCGAGGCGATCAAGTGCCTCATAAATGCAATTTTTCGTGCCCGATAAGCCCGCTGCTCATTTTTGGCAATCAAAAATGAAGTATCAAGCCATGATGGAGAGCCCGACGAGCATGGCGGCCACTCGAGCACCGCACCCAGAGACCAAGGACGTCCAGACGGCTCATCAATGCACCTTTCCATGGTTGACCCAGTTACAGTGACCAGTTTTAGTAATAGATTTGAAAGCTCGGTCACGAGAGCCTCGGGGAGCCGAATTCTCAAGGCTCGAGGGCGTACTCTTCTTTGCTATGTAATTATGATTCAGAGGCCCGGGTCCTCTATAAAAACCCAGGCATTGTAATAAGAAAGGGGGGGAACTATCTGCTAGAAAGTTGTTGTAACTTGATGTCCTACGATTAATACTAAAAGGCTTTGAGCTCAATTCTTCTCTTTTATGCTGCCTTCTGTGCTTGATTCTTTTGTCTTTCTTCATTTATATATCGAGATGTTGAACCCTCGCGTATGGTGTGTGATCGGGGACTGTACCCTAAAACTCGTTCTGAAGGATACATAGGAGTTGAAAGACGTCGTGTTGGTTTTCTTTTATGCTGCCTTCTGTGCTTGATTCTTTTGTCTTTCTTCGTTTGTATGTTGGATGCTGAACCTTGCGTCCGATGTGCGATCGGGGAATGTACCTTGAAACTCGCCTGAAGGATACATAGGAAAATCTACATTGCGTTTCTTCCGTTTATCTTTGGTGTTCTTTGCTTCTATTCAAGTTGCTAGTTGGTGATCGTGCTTCCTGTTCTCTCCCACCTTACATCACCAATTTCTCTAACCCTAACTCCTTTTATCTCTTTCCTGCACCCTTATCTTCAAACACCCAAGTAGTTTAGCATAGGAGCCGACCTTTCTCCAGAGATTGGCACGAAGGGCATCTCTTCCCTTCGGCCTTTCAATGTTGGTCCAGGTCTAGGGCGCATACACTAACTCAAAACCCTTTCCTAGGCAGATTTGATGACCAACAGGACCCTTTACAATACAAGAAAATATTAGTCCTATTTATTACAGACTTGACTTGCCACCTAACTTGGTAAAGATTCACAATCCTTTCAATGTGTCCCTGCCTAGGAAACATATATTTGATTCTGCTCATGTTGTGGATATTTCTAAGTTGCAGATGATGAATCCAACGTACATGGAGGTCAAGCTCATGAAGATTCTTGAGTTCCACTCTAAGAAGATGAGGAAATGGAACTTGGAGCAATGTAAGGTCCAATGGGATCTTTACTCTAAGAAAAATGCCACCTGGAAAATTGTGGAAGACGTGAAAAAACACTTTTCGTACTTATTTGAGGATACTACATAGTGCCTAATTTTAGTTGTGACTGTGATAGCATTATAGAGACATGCAAATTAAGTAGACTGATGGATTTCATTATGCTATGTAGGTATTAACTAAATTTTGATGATGCTTGATGTAATGATGGATATTACTATGTAAAAATTAAACATGATTATGTAGTATAAGTACTTTATATTTTTAGAACATGATACTGCTAATATCTGTTTATTGCATTTCAGGTCCAGCTACACTCATTAGGCGGGAGAGGTTGTTTTTCTCATTTTATAGAAGGATTTTATCAACCACAAGGAATGGGGAACTAAAAAAAGGGAAAGGATGACAAAGACAATCTAGAGGGTATTAAAAGGATTTTTTTTTGTCCTCACATCACCATGATCACACTATTGGACTGTGATGTCCTAGACTAGTCTTCGAGTGGAATGATGATAATTGACTATCTTAAAAATGCCAACCACAGGAAAAACAATAGTGTGGAAATGGAGTTTGCATGATTAGCTTGCATAAAATATTGCATGATTTGAATGTGATTGCAAAAAGATATATTAGCTCTATGCTTGATTTGTTATTTGTCATGAATGAAATGCAATTGAATAATCTTGGGAATGAAATACAAAGGACCGTTTTTAGCCTATGGGGGGGAGTATGTAACATCCCAATTTTTACCCTAGTTTGTGTTTGCATTATATAACTTAAGGTTTGATTTCATAGAGGTAATTATGAAATAAAAATAGACAAAGTATGCTTGTCTAAACTAGGAGAATTTGTTGCTAAATATAAATTTTTAGTGGTATTTAAGGCATTTACTTGGAATGTTTCTTTGTCTCCTTAGTTAGTTGAGAAATTAATTGCTAAGATTGGTTTACTTGGTTAATTAAGATATTTAATTTGTGTTAATCTTGATTAGTGGATAACATTAAAGAAGCATTAAATCTAGTGCTATTTTTACCTATATTAGTTACAAGTTAATTGTGATTAATTAAGTTAATTAATTAGTTGCTTAGCAATGAAGAAAATATTAGTTGAAGAATTGGTATGTGTTGGGTTGTGATTGGACCACCTCATTTTCAAAGTCAAAATAAATCCAATTTCTAGATAAAATTTATGATGGGCTCATCTTCAACAATTTTTAATAATAAACAATGGTTATGGGGGGAGGGTGAGTTCCATATAAATAGAGGCATTTGGGAAGGCTTGAGGGAAGTGATATTTGTAGAGTGAGATCAGGGAGTATGCTCTCCAATAGAATTGGATCAAAAACCAAATGTATCGTATATTTCACAAATTAGTTTTGGAATTCTAGAGGCTCCTAGGGAGTATGCTCTCCAAGTTTTACTTAGATCAAAAACTAGAAGGACCTCATGATTTACCTTAGTCTTACTTATCTCATTACTTTGTTAAAAAAAAGTACATGTGGGACAAAGAACTAGGAGACTTACCAAATCTTGGGTCAAAGGAAGTCAGTGAAAGATCTAGGTCAGGATTATGAATTCCAGATATCAACTAAATATTGAGTATGCTTGATTTAGGAATGAAGAGATAATATAGAAGTGGCCTTACTGTTGTAAGGGATAAAGGATTTAATGGAGTATAAAGAAAAGCTTTGAGTTTAAGAAGTTTGTTGTTTTACAATTTATGAGGGTTATTATCTGAAAACATGGTTTACATTAGCTTTATGTAAAAATATTATTCTAAATTATTTAGAGGTTTCAAGTTTAATGGACCATTTTATAGAGAAAATTATGAAATTAAATATGACTTGATGTGAGTTTGTATGGATAAGGTGGACGCTTACATATAGTAGCAAAAAGGGCTAAGTCTAGGCTTTATGGTAACAAAAAATGTGTCTCTTGAATGTGTTAAAGACAAAGTGATCTCAAGTTTTATATTGAAGAATCCATGTTCTATGGTCTTGACCATAGGTTTACTTTCGGTAAGAGCACTCAATATCCATTATAGGACTCTCATACCCTGTGTAGTACATTTTGGGTAGCCATATCATAAAATGAATGATCTGGTTGCGGGATGAGGTACAAGAATCACTCTACTTGTAGATATGAAGGTCATTGATGATTAGTAAATTTGTTTGCCATATAGAGGGGGTATGTCATAAAAATATAGATGCTTTGGTCAGAACCTTCGAAAGGAATTCCTGAACGATATCGTCTGGATGGGACGCAATCCATCCTATGGATGAACATTGAAACCCTGGTCCTATTTGGTGAGTGCAAGGGATTTCCAATTCAACTTGGATTGGGTTTTAGAGAGAATTTACACGATGTAGATCATGTTCAAAGAAATGCAGTTGTTGTCTTATGAAAGCTTGAAACAACATTATTTTTTTGGTAAATTAAAGCTTAGGGTTATTTCCCTAAAGGTATTCTAAAATAAAAAAAATAACAATTCTAACAATGACAAACCATAATCACTGATGATGAAATCCATCTATGACCCAGTTTGTGCCACTTTTCACTACCCAATTGGTTGCTTAGGGTTTGAGCTCCCCATGTGTGAATGAAATGCACGTAAGCATAAGGGTTCAGGTAAGAGCTAGGGGCTATATCATTGGAAGGCTTTAGGGAGGCTACTGCCTCAGGTAGCATGCTAAGAACTTAGCCGTTAGGCTCAAGCACTAGCATCTAATGTAGACCTTCCCATGTAAAAACTAAAATCGATGGAAAGAACTTTCCTATAAATAGTAATGCTTTAAGGAAGTATGATAAGAGTTCAGTTAGAGTATGAGTGGTGAAATGAAACAAGGAGGTGTAGTAAGGTTTTTGGATATGAATCATAGACCTAAGTTTTGTGATTATCACTTTGGGTCTTGGATTTGTTATTAAATAAAAAAAAATTAAGTTCACCCAAGGAAAATTTATATGGGTACCTTGTCCATTTATGGTATTAAGTTTTTTTTTATTTGTGGAAAACATCCCAAAAGGGATGCCACTTTCGGGTAAGACCCAAGGAGGCAGGGGTATCCATTCCACCAAAAAATCCCAGGACTCGGACCTGGCCTACCACCTTTGACATACTCAAGGAGCAAACAAACACACAAAACCAATTTAAAAATAAGTAAATAAATAAATAAACAACAAAAATAATAAAATAAAATAAAAAACATGCTCCTTGAGTGTGTCAAAAACAAAAGCACAACCAAACACGCACAATAAGATAAAAGAAACCACAACACGAACCACATAGAAAAACACAAGAACCACATAACAAAACACAAACAAGACAAAAACAACAGAACACTACAAAGACATAACCCAAAAAAAACATGAAAAATAAACACAACCAAAACCTAAAAAAAAAAAAAAAATAAAAATAAAAAACAACCAACAACAGACAATAAACAAAAACAAAAAACATAGAAAACACTCACACATAAAAACACGAATTAACACAAACAAAGAGAAACCCAAGAACAAGAACGAAAAAAACACAAGAACAATAACAAAAAACATAAAAAAAAACACAAAACAACAAAAACACAAGAACAACAAAAAACAACACAAAGAACACAAAAACAAAACAAAACAAAAGAACCCACCCACCTTAAAAAACTAAACAAAAAAAACAAAAAAGAAAAAAAAAAAAAATGAACATAACAATGACCTATCTAGACCAGAAGACTATTAAGGCAAGAATCAACAGAGGAAACAAAATAAAGAATAGAATGAGCTAGGGAACTAAAAAAAACTGAATGAACCAAAGAGAAGCAAAAAAAAAAGCAAGAAGAAACTAGGTACCTTCAGAACCGGAGCCATCCAAAGAAATGATAGAAAGAAGAGCTTCCCTAATTTGAGAAGCCCACCATCTAGGAGGGTGGCCATAACAAGTAAGATCACCTTTGTCCAAAGCCCAATTAGCTAAAGCATCAACACTCTTGTTTTGATCTCTCGACCACATGATTGTAATCAACTTTCAAAAATCCCATATTGATTAATTGAATCTTCTCAATAATTCTTTTTATTCTCCAATCCACCTTATGATTCTTAGAAGGAGTCTTCAAGAGATTAATCATAAGTTGAGAGTCCGACTCAACTAACACCTTTTCCCATCCAACCTTAGTAGCCTCCTGAAGGCCTCCGAGGATACCATACCCCTCAGCAAGGTTATTGGAAAGAATACCCAAATTCTCAGAAAAAGTAAAAACCAGGGAGCCATCTGAAAGTCTACCAATTCCTCCCACACTGGCTTTTCCAGGGTTCCCTCTAGAGGCTCCATCAGTATTGAATTTTCCAAAATCCTTAGGAGGAGGTTGCCAATTTCTTGTCCTATCCATCTTACTAATACTCACATTCCCTTTAAGTTGGTTGCCCTTAGAAGATTTAATCTTCAATCTTTGCATCACTTGATCCCATCTTTGGTGGGAGTTTTGGGGGTGATTAAGGAGTTGATGGACTGATTCAACTAAGTTGGCTATGGTCTTTTGCCAAATATAGTGAATATCCTTCCTATCTTGATTAAAAATTTGGTTGTTCCTTTCATTCCAAATATTCCAAAGAAGAATGGTAGAACCCATCCAAACTAACTGCCTAATAAAATGATCAACACCCTCTTGATTAGGCCAATCCCTCCAAAGCTGTTCAAAAGTAAAAAAATTGGACCACTGTAAGCCAAGTAAAGTGGCCATTCTCCTCCATAGCTCAGAGGCTAAAGTACACTCAATAAAAATATGGTTGAGAGTTTCTACATTCTCTTCACACATTTCACATCTAAAAGGGCCATGAAAACCATGCTTCATAAGTTGCTCACCAAGTAAGCACCCTACGATGCAATAAAAGCCAATTAAAGAACCTCACCTTAGGCCAGAGATTTTGAGCCCACAATCGAGAAAATATGTCAGAAGAATGGTTGGGATTATTATGGCATAAGGTCAAATAACCTTGAGCAACTGAATACTCACCCTTAGTAGTGTTGTTCCATCCAAAACAATCTTTTTCATGGGACCAAGAGAGGGATCTCATATGAAGGATGCCTTGGATATCTTGTCTTTGCCTTTCTGGGATTTGAATAGGCCAGTCCTCAATAGGGATCCAATATCTACCAACCTTTGAATTACCAGTATGGTACCGATAGTAATTAGCCACCTTTATCCAATTAGCTCGGTGAAGCTCCTCCATCCAAGGCCTCCAATCGGGAAACCGAGTTATCAAAGGCTTGTGACCATCCCAAGAATCTGTCCAAAAATTTGCCTGTTGACCATTATGAATGATCCAAAATAATTTTTTCTTTATCAAATCCTCACCAGTCTTAAGAACTGCTAAAATGGGAGAACCTTTGGTAGGAAGTTGATAGCGAACAAGGTCTTCAAGACTTTTGTTCTCAAGATATTTAGCACGAAGATTGTTGGCCCAAAGAGCATTGGGGTTATGCAACATCCTCCAATATAATTTAGCAGCTAAAGCTTTGTTGTTATTAATAGAAGACCGGAATCCTAACCCCCCTTCACTCTTAGGAAGACATAAAGTATCCCATTTCACCAAGGCCCATTTTCTTTTCTCCTTAGTACCACTCCAAAGGAAACGATGACTGATTTGATCCAATTCTCGAAGAACAACCTTTGGGATATTCAAAATGGAAGAAACATAAATAGGAATAGCTTGAAGGACTGATTTTACCAAGGTGATTCTACCCCTAGAAGAAAGCCACTTGTTGGTCCACTTTCCAATTTTCTTCTTGACTTTGTCCAACAACCAATTCCAATATTTATTTTTTCTGCCTTTGAATATTTATGGGAATACCTAAATAAGTGATTGGAAGGGAGGTCTTCTTATATCTTAATTTATCCAAGACCATGGATTCCTTGTCTAGCAGAGCAGTGAAAGAAAATAACTTTAGATTTGTCTTCATTGATCAACCGCCAAGTAGCCTTAGAAAAATAGCTAATGATTTGCTTAATATTAGAAGCTTCCTTAACCGTAGCTTTACCTAAAAGAGTAGAGTCATCCACAAATTGAAGATGAGAGATAGGTCTAGCTCCATGAGCAATGGTAACTCCCTCAAGGGTTTTGTTTTCCCTCTTTTTGGTTATAGTCCTACCCAAGCATTCAACAAGAATGATGAATAAATAAGGGGATAGCGGGTCACCTTGCCTAATACCTCTGGAAGCTGGGAATGACCGAGAAGGCCTGCCATTGATAAGAACTAAGTAGGAAACTAAAGAGATACATCCCATAATCCAATCCATCCAATCCTTAGAGAAACCAAATTGCCTCAAAACTTTGATAAGGAAGTGCCAATCCACTCTGTCATAAGCTTTGGATAAGTCTAACCGAATGAACATGGAAGGAGATTTTTGCATATCCATGGAATGGATGGCTTCCTGAGCAAGAACTATCTCATCTACTATTTGACGTCCTTCCACATAACCCCCTTGCTCTGGGGAAATAATCTTATGCAAAAGAGGCTTCAACCTTTCTCGCCATGATTTTAGTAATGATTTTGAGAAGAACATTACATAAAGCAATAGGTCTAAAAGCTGAGATATGATCAACCTCTTGAGCTTTTGGAACAAGAGTAATATAAGTTTTATTGATAACCTTCAAAATTTCTTTGGCTTTCCTGGCTTCTTCCACCACCTCTAATAAATCAACATGAAGGATATCCCAGAACTCTTGGTAGAACTCAATGGGAAAACCATCAGGACTTGGGGTTTTCCCTTTTTGCATTTTAAAAACTACTTGTTGAAGCTCATTGATAGTAACAGGAGCAGTCAAAATAGAGTTCTCCTCATAAGTGATAAGAGAAGGGATTGCTTGAAGAACATTTTGTTGTGAAGCCGAGTCAAGAGGAGTAGCAAAAAAATATTGGAAAAGTAATCAACAACAATAGAGTTCATGCCATCCCAAGTATAAACAACATCTCCAGAATCTGATTTTAAGGAAGAAATAAAGTTGTGAGATCTTCGAGCTAGAAGAGATTTGTGGAAGAAATTTGTGTTTCGATCTCCTTCTTTGAGCCATTGAATTCTAGATTTTTGCTTCCATAAGATTTCTTCTCTTTTTTCCCATTCCTCTAACCGAGTTGTGAGTTTAATTTCATCTGCACTTCTCTTCTCTGTGAGGCCATCTAAATGGATTTTCTTATTCAAATTTTCAAGATGAGCAATAACTTCATGTTTTTTTTTATGAACATCCCCAAACTCTTTCCAGTTCCAAGTCTTGATTTTGGATTTAATGTATTGCAGTATTTTGGCAAAACAGAACATCTTAGTCCCATGCCTAGGTTTACCTTCCTTCCACCATTGTTGCACACGAGGTCTGAAGGAAATGTCTCTAAGCCACATTAATTGAAAATGAAAAGGAGAGAAACTCACATTGGTTTTCCACATTTCCACCATGACCGGCCAATGATCCGAACCAACATTATTAAGAGTCTTCACTTTAGGAATGTGACCATGGATTAAGAAATTTTTAGAGAGCAAAAACCTATCCAATCTCTCCATTATACAAGCTAAGCCTTGCCTTCTGTTAGACCAAGTCATAAGGCCATTATCTCAGTTGGATATCCACAAGATGGAGGTTTGCAATATATTCGCTCATGAGGTCAGTGCTTTTGTCCAAATTTCTATTTCCCCCATTTTCTCATCCAGAGAGAGGATGGTATTGAAATCTCCTCCGATCAAGATCCAAGCTTCAGGAAAATGAGAGATAATATGAGTAATATCCTTCCACTGTCTTCTTTTTTCCTCCAAAGAAGTCGGAGCATAAATAGTAATGCAGAGCATAATTTGGTTGGAATGTCTACTTTGAATAGCTATAGCCAACAAACCCCAACTGCCAACCATATGGTGAATAACTACCTCTTTTGGGTCCCAAAGACAAGCAATGCCACCAGAAGTCCCTTGGGAACCGAGGGAAACCACTTTTCCAACTGGCCAAATTTTACTCGGCAATTGAGTCCATATCCTCCATTGACATCTTTGTTTCTTGAAGGAAAACAAGATGTGGATGATTTATCCGAATCATTCTTCTAATTTCATTTTGTTTTGAAAGACTCCCTTTGAGTCCTCTAATATTCCAAGTGATGATCTTCATTAATACCAGGGCTAAAAAAGTTGGGAAGGGCATTAATATTACCTTCCTCTACAAGCTTTTCACCTTCTTTTACCATATGATATTGATTGGTCTTGCGACCTGCTTTTTGATTAGAATCCATCTTCAATTTTTTTTCCCTGTTTCTTGACTTATTCCAATTGAATCTGAGATGGCTTCTAACCTTGAAGAATGCTCGTACACAACCAAAATTTTACTAGATGGTTCAACGGAGTCTATATTGGGACCTGCATTATTTGAAGTTTTGACATTTGAAAGATTGTTTTTCTTGTGTAAATTTTCTCCCTTTTTTTTCTGTTGAAAACCTTTGATTTGTTGGTTTGTCTCTGAGTTCTTCCCTTCATATTTAAATTGTGTTTCTAAGATTTTAGTTTCCATTATTTCCTCTTCCTCACTTGGGACATCATTTGTGGAAAGGATTTCAAACATATTAGCAGATGACTTTGATTGATCCTTCATAACTGGTTTTTTCTGAGTGTTCTTCTTCTTAGGTATTTGGAAACCTCGTTGAGTTTATATCTTCTTTCTTTTGATCAGGAATTTTATTTGGGCAAGCACTGGCCAAATGACCATATTCATGGCAAATTCTACAACGAAAAGGAATGTTCTCATAGTCCACTACTTGCTCCCAAGTGTCTTCCCCAAATTGTAATGTGATATTTTTAGGTAGGGGTTTGTCAAAATCCATTAAAACACAAATCCGAGCATAAATAATATGTTCAAAATTTTGAGTACAATCAACAATCATCATAAAAGTTCCTAAAGAGTTTCCAATTGAAGAAAAAATAGTAGGATTCCAAAATTCAATAGGGAGGCCAAAGAGTCTAACCCACACGGGAGCTATAGAAGGCATCTCTTCTTCGACTTTAAATTTAGTATGCCAGGGCTTCATGAAAAGCCCCGCCCTTCCAAAAAACCAAGGACCCCCTTGAAAAGTTTTCTCTCTATCTTCATTATTAGCAAATAAAACAAGAAAATAACCATTTGGATAAATAGAGATTTGTAACTCACCTTTAGTTTTCCAGCTTTTTGCAGCCCAAACTTTGAAAGCAGATAGACTCGGACGAAAACCCATGAACCGACAAATTAGTCCTCTTTTTTCCAAATCTTCAATGCCGTCTGAATGTTACCCATATCAAGCTTAACAATAGGAGTTCCATCAGCCGCTTTAAGACATCCTGACTCCATTTTCCTGGGATCAATCTTAGGCATTCTTAGAGGTTTATGGGAAGCCCTAAGATTGATATTAGCATTGGGCTGAGGCTGTCCACCACGGAGGGCATCCCTAAAATTCATTTTTGGGGCCGAGTCTTCGAAATTCTTACCCTTGACAGGGGTTTTCATAGTAGAATTATTTTGTGGGTGCACCTTAGCACCAGATTCACTTGAGATATGAGCCATTTTTTGATCAACTACTTGAAACTTGTTTCGTGATCTCTTTAATCCTTGCCCTAGACGTCGTGGAAAGGTATGGTTTTCACTTTTCTTTTGTGCAGCAAATTGGAAGCCGTTGTCACTCAAGTTCATAGTATGATCTATTGAAAGACAAATTTCTAACCCATATTGGATCCCCTGCAACATTTCTTGCTAAAATATTGAGCATAAACCACAAAAATATTGGCCGCTAGGGCCCGAAGGCCCTAAAAACCAACCTCTCGAGCTGCTTGCACTCAACCCAGATGAAACCCTCGCATAGCCGCTTGCCAAATATCTCGTTCACACATAGGGATGCGCTAGGATCTGTGTTGCTCCAAATGATATGAAAATTGGTGGAGATGTTCTAGGGTTTTTCAGGCATCTACCCTCAAAATTTCAGCTCAATCCGAGTCCGGATGAGTGAGATATGGCCGAAACGAGTTCGATAGTTTGGGCAGTCCTGCAAAAAATGTCCTATCATTATGGTATTAAGTTTTGAAATGTTTGTGAATCTATGAATATCTCTAGTCATGAATAGTATTAATATGACACAAAACAATTTTATGAAATCCAATGCTACATGTCACAATATAAGAAGTTTATTCTAGGTTGAAACTTGGAGTGACTTACATTAAAGGGTATAATCCTTTTAAAAAATATGTGGTAAACATAGTTTGGTCTAATATTAGAAAGTTTGATTGATTATGATGGATTTTTTTGGCCAAATCTAGGAAATATGTTAGTAATGGTTTATTTTGACATTGTGACTTTATGTTATGAACAAGATTGTTTAAATACTATTTTTGGGTGCTTATGTCCTTAGAGTCTTGGTAACCTAGATGAAAAAAATATACAATAGCATATTTTACAATACTGTGATTCCAATGCATTGTACAAATAGAATCATGTATATGCAATCATGCATGCTAAATTAAGAAATGGAATATTGTGATGGCATAGTCTATTATGGGAGAAAGGGTAACTGGGTTGTATTTCTCGTGAACTTATGGGGGTTCTCCGTAGCCATGTCAATGGATGCAATTAGTATATATTTAAGAGCATGTTTTCTATGTGATGAAATATGGGTTGAAAGAAATGGAAAAATTTTCATTCTTAGGAAAGTATAGGATTTTCTACTCTTGAATTATGTTTAATGCTTGGTTGCTAAAAAACTATTTGCATTATATGGATTATGCTGCATGACATTTTGTAGTTAGATATGCATGTTCATAATTTGGATTTTCTTTATCCCCAATAACCTATCACCTAGTATTGGTTGGACTGAGGCAACTATTCCTGAAGTACTTGATGAACCTAAAAGAGAGTTGAAGACCAGAATTTGTTATTGTATTCAACTCAATGAGGCTATTGTTGTAACATTTTGAGCTTTCTGTAAAATAAATGATGTAATAACTTGTAGGAATTTATGATTCATTAGAAAAGGTTTTATAATGTAACTTATAAATATATGATTTTATAGGCTATAATCAGTGTAAATTTCTTTGAAGTATTTTGTTTTGAAAACAAATTGTTTACCTGATCTAATATATATTACTTGAATTCTCAAGTGGATGCTTTGAGTATGAATGGTTAAATTAGATATTTATAATTATGTAAGTACAAATGTGGAAACATAGGATGAACATACAAATATCAAAGATTAAACAAATGAGAGATCTAAACGGTTAATATTCAATGAGATAAAGTGATAGAAAACATATGCCTACAAGAATTAGTTGGATAATTCTCTTAATAGACCATATGGGGTATGTTTGGATAGTTAAGCATTGCACCTAAAAATATTATATCATTGGAAAATAATGAGTAGTCACCAAGGCACACACTTAAATTTAGGTTGAAAGATACCTATGGTTGAAGAACACAAGCTTATACTGAGAGGGGGGGTGAACAGTATAAGACCTCTTTTTACTTTTCCTTTATACTTCAAAACAATAAAGCAATATATCCAAAGAAATATCAAAACAATGCACAAGATCATCCACAAAGTGACATAGCCATTTACGTGGTTCATCCACAAAACTTTTCTCTAAAAGTTATTTCAAATTTCTTTGGGAAACATTCCCAATTACAATGTTTATGAGCCTCGACTCAAAGGAGAAACCTTCCCCCAATCTGAATTTATGAGCCTTTGCTCAAAGGAGATACCTTCCCCTACCTCTGCTCTAGTTGGTGATCCTCTAAAAGACCTCTGCCTCCTTTGCCCTTAGCAAATGGAACTCTATCCACAGAAGACACCTGTCTTCCCTGCTCTGGCTGGAGACCTCTGTCCTCAACTCTATCACCTCAAAGCTGGTCCTTGAATTTGCACTAAACATAGTCCTTCGGTCTAGCACAAATGTCCTCGGGTTCTACTCATAGAACCAATGCACCTTTGTCCTCAAGTTCTCTGATAGAACCAATGCACCTTTGTCCTCAAGTTCTCTGATAGAACTATCAAACTCAGCTTCACAAGTCCTCTGCTAGAACCTGTCCAAATCTTCTTACAAGTCCCCAATGGAACCTGTCCAAAACCTACTTACAAGTTCATCAAGAAAAACTTGCTTGGCATGAACCCACAAAGAGAATTTGTGACCCAATGTGATTCATCAACCTCATAGAAGCATAAAGAGAATTGTTAGAGACTCAATATGTTCTATACTTAACTCCCAATATCAATCTCAACTCAATCTCAATCTCAACAGAATAAGATAGATGTAGTATGCTTTTCTCAAGAACATGAAACACAACCCAACAATTGCCAACCAAGCAATATGTCATATAAAAATGATACTCATGTTCTTTCCAACAACCAATATCTTTTCTCAACCAATTAGGGCTTCAACAACAATGCTCAAAGACAAGGTTTAACCAACATAATTCAACTCAACATTAACCTTGAAGCATTCAACCAATCATCACAAGAAAAGGAAAAAAGTAGAAATACTTTTCCCTCCAAAGATATTTGAACAAAATAGCCACCAACACAATATCACCAAATGCAAAGAATAACTTGTTCAAATCAACTCAATGGAGTAAGCCCAATATCATGTATCAAGTAAAAGCAATAACTTGATCAACCAACCTCTATGGAAGCAACTCAACCATCAACCTCAACATAGCCATCCAAGGGTTTCACCAACTCAAAGCAAGTATCAAGACTCACAACCATAAACCCTAGTGCACAATGCTTCCACTACCCCAAACCAAAAATATGCATTCACCAAAACTCTCATCAATGATAACAATGCATAAGTAGTCTTCAACAAACCAAAAACTAGGACTTATTCCCAACCAAAGGAAACCTAGTAGAATCCCTTTTCACTCCAAGCTTATTTCAGAAAAACATACACTAATCATACTCATAAGAAGAATGTGCCCATATCTTATTGAAGTGAAGGAACCCCTTTGGAAATCTGCCACAATCACAAAGTTCATTTGCCAATCTTCACAAAGGTTAGTAGATCACAAAATAATCAACATTACTCCACTTTTCAATCATCATCACCAAAGTCTTTAATTGCACAACTTCTTTATCTCTCCGAAAACCACTTGTACCATAAAATAAAATAAATCACAACATTGCATAACCTTATAACTCCCAAAACCACTTATACCATAAAAGTAAAATAAATCACCACATTGCATAACCTTATAACCCCCAAATTCTAATAATTCAAACAACAAAGTATTATCATCATTAAATAAAAATGTGGGGCATACCTTAGTAGCACTTTAAGCCTTCGTCACTACTCGAACCCATGACCTCTCAAGTCGTGCAAGCCCTAGCACTAGGGCCTCAACCATGTGGGCTAAGTTGCCCGCATGAACCAAGGAGCAATTTACTTTTTCTTCACTATTTCTTATTGGCGCATGGAGACAAAAAACTTTAATCCTCAATTGTCACTTAGTTTCGATCTCGAGACCTACTTATTCGAAGACCCTTCACTGAAACTAGCACCTAACACTGTTGTCATGGTGGATGAAACTGCAATAGCAGTTCGATTCTCTATACCCTTCGAAATGTGTACCAGTAACACTTTCTCGATTTCCATGTAATCAAAATATTTCACAATATTAGCTTTGATGATCGTGTAGGGGTTTTCGACGTCTTTAAAAGGTTTTCGTCTGCATCTTTATAACAATGAGCATGGTATTCTTTTCACTGATCAATCTCAACATGTCTAAAGCATAGGTCATATTTTCTACCAATCTTCGACCTCCTCTTTGGCACTGCTCCCAAGCATCATTTGAATCTCCACCGTGAGCCCTCCTCTTTGGCGTTGCTCCCGAGCATCTTTCTTCGTTAGCGCAGGGGCTCCGACTAAATCGAAATTGCATGAGGATTTATATCGAAAACATTACATGCTTTAATGAATTCCATTGCCACCTTTTATATGCACTTCGATGCATTACCAAACACGTTGGCATTTCCAAACACGTTGAAAAATACTTTAATTTAATTTTAAAATATTAATTTAAATTTTAAATAAATAAAATTTAAACTAAATATTTAAAATTAAATATTTTCATCATCGGGGAACCTTTTTCAATGAAACGAAGAGCCAATGTCAATGGTTTTAAATAAAACCTTTTATTTTGTTTGCCTTGGTTTTCACAAAAACCCTTCCGCTTCTTGACATCAATGACAACATCAACACTTGAGCAAAGGCAATGTACCCAATGTACCCAAAATTGCCAACAATCTCCCCCTTTGTCATTGATGGCAAAACTTTACTAAAAACACATCTTCAAGAGCCAAAACTGAAATCACTCTCTTTGAAATTTTGCTCCCCCTGACTTGAAGCTTTCCTCTTCACTTGAAGCTTTCCCCCTCACTCATATCTCTCCCCCTTTGTCATCAATGGCAAAGGGCTACCTTTGGGGCTTGGAACTAAGAATGAGCCTCTTAGCTTAGTCCCTCCCCCACCTCTTGATGAGGTGATTAATTTTGGAGTGGAAGTAAAACTCCCATTAGGCACTAATCATCATCAGCGTCTATAACTTCCTTGTCGGGCCTTCTCTTGAACTCTTTTTCCATATTCCTGTTCCTATCATTTTTTTGATCCTTGGACCTGATCATGCCACTGTTCCTGTTCCTGTATTCTAGAATTTCAGCTCTACACTGTCACTGATCGTGTGACCTTCATTGTTGCACTTATAACAAGTAACAATGTTATTTCTTTGAGGCATACCTGTTATTTGAATCCACATGTTCTGACTAAACCTGTTATGACCAAACCTGTTTCTGATATTTGCCTTGCAAAAAATTGCTTTATGCCCAAACTGATTGCAAGAGTAGCAATACCCATAAAAGAAATCACCACTTCTAAAACTGTTATTTACCTTCTTCACTTGAGCCATGCAATGTACAGTCATGTGACCAAACTCGTGACAAGCAAAACATCTCGCCTTGAAACTTTCCTTTATTTGACCTCTTGGGTCCCGAAAACTTCTTCTTTTCATTCGAATTCTGTTTTCTTTTTCTATGCATCTATCATTCAAGGACTCATGATCTGAAATACTTTCCTCATTAGAACTCTCTTCCTTTTGGAGTCTCTTACTAGACTCTCCAACTTGTTTCTTATGTGGCTTAACAAAACCAAGACCTATTTTATCTGTTGTCTTTCTTTGACCTTTGATAAGAGATTTAACCTTTTTGGAGCTTTCTTGAAACCTGTATAGCTTATCCTTGTACTATTTATTTTCCTCTTTCAATGAAGCCATTTTTTGTTCTAATTCACTATACTCACGCAACTTAGAATCTAACTCATTCTTGAGTACTTGTGCCTTAGCCATAAAGACATCAAGACTTTCTATAAGTTCATCTCTCTCCATACAACATTCATCTAACTTATCCTTGAGTCTAGCATTCTTCTTTCTTTCCTTTTTCAAAACACTAAGAGCATTAGTAAGTTCACATTCAAGATCCTCTATTTGATTGCATATTGAATCATCAAGCCCTTTTTCAGATTTCTTTTCACTAGAGGTGCTACCCTTTTCAAAAACCATACAAGCATCTTCTTTATCAATTTCTAGAGCATCCTCATACATACTAGAAACCAAATCATTATTTGTGCAATCATCCTCAAGGTGACCAAAATTTCCACATTTAAGACATTTCATGATAATGAATCTATGTTTTGGTTCTTCCTCTTTTTCTGATATGAACAACATCTCATTTTCATTATCACTTGAAGAACTTTCACTATCACTACTAAAACACTTACTTGCTTTGTCTAGGTAGAAGCTCTTATTGTGCTTGTCATTGTTCTTCCTTTGATGCCTATGTATTTCAGAATCCTTGCTCTTACAATCCTGTTTATCTTCATCATTTTCATCCTTGGCAATAGTATAGTTACTAGCATAATGACCAATATTTACATAATAGAAACATCTTGCATTTTTCATACTTTTGTGCTTTCTAGAGAACTTGCCTTTCTTGCTATAATATACCTCTTCATCACTAGAAGACTCATCACTATTTTGAAGCTGATTACCTTTGGAATAATCCATTGTGTTCTTTACTAGCTTTTCCTTCAAGCTGTTTAAACTTTTCCGAAGGAACCCGCTCTGATACCAATTGAAGAACACAAGCTTATACTGAGAGGGGGGGTGAATAGTATAAGACCTCTTTTTAATTTTCCTTTATACTTCAAAACAATAAAGCAATATCAAAACAATGCACAAGATCATCCACAAAGTGACATAGCCATTTACGTGGTTCATCCACAAAACTTTTCTCTAAAAGTTATTTCAAAGTTCTTTGGGAAACCTTCCCAATTACATTGTTAATGAGCTTCGGCTCAAAGGAGAAACCTTCCCCCAATATGAATTTATGAGCCTATGCTCAAAGGAGATACCTTCCCCTACCTCTGCTATGGCTGGTGATCCTCTAGAAGACCTCTGCCTCCTCTGCCCTTAGAAAATGGAACTCTATCCACAAAAGACACCTGTCTTCCCTGCTCCGTTGGAGACCTCTGTCCTCAACTCTATCACCTCAAATCTGGTCCTCGAATTTGCACTAAACATAGTCCTTCGGTCTAGCACAAATGTCCTCGAGTTCTACTCATAGAACCAATGCACCTCTGTCCTCAAGTTCTCTGATAGAACCAATGCATCTCTGTCCTCAAGTTATTTGATAGAACTATCAAACTCAGCTTCACAAGTCCTCTGTTAGAACCTGTCCAAATCTTCTTACAAGTCCCCAATGGAACCTGTCCAAAACTTGCTTACAAGTTCATCAAGAAAAACTTGCTTGGCGTGAACCCACAAAGAGAATTTGTTAGAGTCCCAATGTGATTCATCAACCTCATAGAAGCATAAAGAGAATTGTTAGAGACTCAATATGTTCTATACTTAACTCCCAATCTCAATCTCAACTTAATCTCAATCTCAACAGAATAAGATAGATGTAGTATGCTTTTCTCAAGAACATGAAACACAACCCAACAATTGCCAACCAAGCAATATGTCATATAACAATGATACTCATGTTATTTCCAACAACCAATATCTTTTCTCAACCAATTAGGGCTTCAACAACAATGCTCAAAGACAAGGTTTAACCAACATCATTCAACTCAACATTAACCTTGAAGCATTCAACCAATCATCACAAGAAAAGGAAACAAGTAGAAATCCTTTTCCCTCCAAAGATATTTGAACAAAACAGACCACCAACACAATATCACCAAATGCAAAGAATAACTTGTTCAAATCAACTCAATGGAGTAAGCCCAATATCATGTATCAAGTAAAAGCAATAACTTGATCAACCACCTCTATGGAAGCTACTCAACCATCAACCTCAACACATCCATCCAAGAGTTTCACCAACTCAAAGCAAGTATCAAGACTCACAACCATAAACCCTAGTGCACAATGCTTCCACTACCCCAAACCAGAAATATGCATTCACCAAAACTCTCATCAATGATAACAATGCATAAGTAGTCTTCAACAAACTAGAAACTAGGAATTATTCCCAACCAAAGGAAACCTAGTAGAATCCCTTTTCACTCCAAGCTTATTTCAGAAAAACATACACCAATCATACTCATAAGAAGAATGTGCCCATACCTTATTGAAGTGAAGGAACCCCTTTGGAAATCTGCCACAATCACAAAGTTCTTTTGCCAATCTTCACAAAGGTTAGTAGATCACAAAATAATCAACATTACTCCACTTTTCAATCATCATCACCAAAGTCTTTAATTGCACAACTTCCTTATCTCTCCTAAAACCACTTGTACCATAAAATAAAATAAATCACAACATTGCATAACCTTATAACTCCCAAAACCACTTATACCATAAAAGTAAAATAAATCACCACATTGCATAACCTTATAACTCCCAAATTCTAATAATTCAAACAAAAAAGTATTATCATCATTAAATAAAAATGTGGGGCATACCTTAGTAGCACTTTAAGCCTTTGTCACTACTCAAACCCACGACCTCTCAAGTCATGCAAGCCCTAGCACTAGGGCCTCAACCATGTGGGCTACGCTGCCCGCGTGAACCAAGGAGCAATTTACTTTTTTTTCACTATTTCTTATTGGCGCATGGAGACAAAAAACTTTAATCCCCAATTGTCACTTAGTCTCGATCTCGAGACCTACTTATTCGAAGACCCTTCACTAAAACTAGCACCTAACACTGCTGTCATGGTGGATGAAACTGCAATAGTAGTTTGATTCTCTATACCCTTCGAAATGTGTACCAGTAACACTTTCTCGATTTCTGTGTAATCAAAAGATTTCACAATATTAGATTTGATGATCATGTAGGGGTTTTCGACGTCTTTAAAAGGTTTTCGTCTGCATCTTTATAACAACGAGCATGGTATTCTTTTCACTGATCAATCTCAATATGTCTAAAGCACAGGTCATATTTTCTACCAATATTCGTCCTCCTCTTTGGTGCTACTCCCGAGCATCATTTGAATCTCCACCGTGAGCCCTCCTCTTTGGCGCTGCTCCCGAGCATCTTTCTTCGTTAGCACAGGGGCTCCGACTAAATTGAAATTGCACGAGGATTTATATCGAAAACATTACATGCTTTAATGAATTCCATTGCCACATTTTATATGCACTTCGATGTATTACCAAACACGTCGAAATTTCCAAACACGTCAGAAAATAATTTAATTTAATTTTAAAATATTAATTTAAATTTTAAATAAATAAAATTTAAACTAAATATTTAAAATTAAATATCTTCATCACAGGGGCACCTTTTTCAATGAAACGAAGAGCCAACTTGGGTTTTAAGAAAAACCCATTTCAAATCTGTTGTATATGGTTTTAAATAAAACCTTTTATTTTGTCTACCTTGGTTTTCACAAAAACTCTTCCGCTTCTTGACATCAATGACAACATCAACACTTGAGCAAAGGCAATGTACCCAATGTACCCAAAATTGCCAACAATGGTTAGGTTGAAAGATACCTATGGTTAAGTTGAATGACACCTATGGTTAGGTTGAAAAGATACCTATGGTTGGAACTAGTTTAATTTGGGGTTAAAATTAAAAATGGAAATAAGCATTCTGGTTGAAACAGATTGGAAAATTCTCGCTGATCATTATGGGACACTGGCCACTCCCATACACAGATAAAATCTAATTAAGTTTATTCCTGTATGGTGCATAACCTTGAAAACTCATGTGACTACTTATTCAATGGATAACTATATAAAAGACTCTCATACGTTGTAAGTTAAAAAAAAAATGCTTAGTTTTGGTTGGGTAATTTGGGGTTATTACAATATTGAAAACCTAAAGGAGTAACATCCTAAAGGCCATTTGAACTAATAAAAAAGTAGAATATTGCATTGACTTAGACCATGTTGGAGGACCACCCTTATTTTTCAAAAGAGATAAAACAATGTTGAAATAACCCCAAGAATCAATAGATTACAATGAATCGTTATTGAGTTTGACAAAAATAGTCCTTCCAATATCTTTCACAAGGAGTAACTATAATTGAAACATATACGTTTATAACTCTAATTTTGATGTTTTCTTCTTTCCTGTAAAATTGTTTAGCAACCCAATTACTTTTTACTTCTAATAACTGACCATACCATTTGCATTTCTCTCATATTGTTGTAACATTACCAAGAAACTGCTAGACAATCAACCATCTTCTAATTCTTTTTAAAAACATCTTTACATCCCACCTACTTAAATTTATTTCTTGTATTAAAATAAACTCAAGACTATAACAATCTATTAATGCCTTATTAAATTTTTTTAGGGGTCTTATTCATACCTCTAATATTCCATGATATGATTTTTATCATCATGAATTTTTATTTTAATTAGTGGGTTTAGCTCCATTTCTTATTAACATGTGATATTTTTATTTAAATTCCTAATTCAATATACCTTTGAGTTTCTTTTTCTCTTTTTTCTTGTTTTAATAGGCTTCCTCTCCTTTTTCGCTTGCATTAATGTTCTCATATTCAACCCTCTTCTATTTTTCCATATTATTTATAATGAGATTTATATTTTAAAACTTTATGTTGTCCTAGAGAATATGAAATGCAAGGAATGGCCTCATAAATACTTTCTTTTTTATGTTGCTTTGAAAACCCTAAAGTGCATAGATGATCCTCCATTGTCATTACTTTCTTATGTTGCCCTTGAAATATTAAATTTTCTTGGATATCTATATGTTTTATCTTTTATTGTGTTGCTCTTGAAATCCTAACGTGCAATGAATACACTTTATACTAGTTTCATTTTTATTGCAAGGAGAATATTTTATACTGCTTGAGAAAAATGAAAATTTGCTTGACCTCCTTCACATTATTCACTTTAAAAGTAACCTCCCTATATTTTCTCTAAAATTTGCCTCCCTATCATCCTTTGCATTTTTAACTCTTGTATTTGAACAAATTTGCCTCCCTATCTTCCTTCACATCTTTAACTCTTGTATTTGAACAAATGTCTCCCTATCTTCCTTTGCATCTTTAACTCCTATATTTGAACTTGGACATTGTACTTTCTCATTTCTTGTGTCATTTTTTCTTCTAATGGCTTATTTGAGTGAACTATAATAGTCATTACCATTTGATATTTTAGAGGGGGTTTTCTTGACACTTTCTTACAAGTGGAAAATCCTTGATTTGACCTAGCTTTTCCTATAATATAATCTTCTTTTTTCATATTGAAAATCTTCTCATGCCTAAAATTTTCCATCTCTTTCATCATTTTCACTTTGCAGTATCTTACCATGTGTTCGGTTTCATGATATTTGTAACATCAAAATGTAATATTTTCATAATCCACTTGTTGATCCTATTCTCTTTATTTAGATTTTATCCTAATGGACAAGGGTAAAGGTTTTGTAATATCCATGGCAACAATATTACAGTGTATATAATATGCCTTCTCTCCTTAGTACTTGGTCCCTCCTACATGAATTCACCTAGAGTATTGCAATTTTTCTTCTAGACCTCCTTATTGACAAGTTGATAAGAAGTCCACAAATACTAATCCACATTAGAAGCCTTTTAATAGTCCCTATATCTACAGAAAAACTCACACTCTATGGTCTTAAATATAATGCATATTTACCCCTAAACCAAAGGCTTCCATCCATTATTCTATCCCTTATTTATTAATTGATGAAGATAATGAGAAAAAATACTTTTGGAATAAAAGTAATGAATTAATTTGAATTTAATCTCCATTTCTCCTTATTCAATTTTATATATTAGAAAAACTTGGTTAGTATCCATGGAACTTACATATTAACCCTCTAGTTTTAAACACCATTATATCATGCTTGACCATCTCATCCTTGATAATTACTTCTAACGTAATATCTATTACCTTGATAGGGTTTGTCATAGGTTCATTCTTATTGCCACTAACTAGGGTATTTATATTACCAATAGGAGATTCTTACTTATAATTAGGGCATCGTTACTTCTAGTAAAGACTTTCAAAAATGAATTTCTTGCCATGTTACCTAGATTTTTTTCTCATGAATTCTTTAGTTTGAGTTTCTCCTAAGATCTGAAACAAGAAGAAGTGACTCTCACTTCTTGATCACACTTTGCTTTCTACTTGTTGCTCATTATTCCTACTCACTTAAACTCTCACTTATATTTAATAAATGCTTTTTTAAAGTAGATAAATTGCTATATTAGTCCATGCATAAATTAATAAAAAAATGTCAACCATTTTGGTCAATTTTACTTTGGAATTCAATAAAAGTTAAACATGTGTGTATTTGTTTAGCCAATAAGTGGTAAGAACAAAAACATGAAGTTTTAACTCTAAGTTAGATAAGGAGGAGGAATAAGGAAGTGCTTTGAGTTTATTATTATGAAAAATTAATTAAAGTGTTATAAATAAATAAATAATTGAAAAAATAACATCTAAAATTGAGGTAAAGTTAACATGCTATCCTTAGTTGAAGTAGATAAAATGGTTATAAAAAGATTGTTTTGAACAATAAATTATACTTATGATATTTGTAATAAGACAATGATAATTAAATAAAATACCACTAATTATTATAATAAAATGCCACTATGGATAATATAATTAATAAAAATAAAATATATAGCTTCGCGAAGGATTAGGGTATTTTTTTCTTTTAAAAAACATCTAATATTTTAGGAGCCATATCTTTGTGAAGGGTTATTTTATTCACCTGATTCTTGGACCAACTTGTGTAGAATTTGAATAGTTTTAGAATTTGTGGTCATATGAAGGAATTCAATCAAATTGAGGGAGATATGACCCTATGAAGTCAACCATTTACAACAAGGGCAGTGACAATTTTTCAAGTCATGAAAAATAAAAATGTAAATATCTGTCAGCTAGGGTTCGGATGATGTGAGGAGCAATGAAGGGCTAGGACTTTAGTGTGACAAGATATTATATTTGGGCATAGAAATTTTCCCTTCTTTAGCTTAGAAATTTTGCATGCAAATTATTATAATTTTTATCAAATATTATATTCACTATAAAATATTCTGATAAATTTTAGTATATTCTGAGTTTTAGTTTCCTTTCCATGGATTAATTTATAGCTAAATCCTTAGAATAATCTCTAGTTGCAGATGTTAGTAAGCACACCATAGAGTATTTATACTCATTGCTCTAAGATAGGGTTGTTATTGGTAAATTTAATGGGTATTCGTCAGGGGTTACAACCTTGAGAAAATGGATTGATAGGAGTTTGAAGTATCTAGGAATAATTCTATCATTTCTTTCCAAAGTTTTATTCCTTACCATTTTTTGTTCTAGGAAAGAAAGAAATAGAATCCTAAATGGTGGTCTTTGGTTTATGGGAGGAGCAAGACTCTTCCTTACTCGTTGGTATGCAAAATTTTCACCTGGAAATGTAAATTTATCTCTAGTACCAGTTTGGGTTTGGATGTATGGGTTACCTATTGAATTTTGAAAAACAAACACCTTCAAGGCAATAGGCAACACTCTAGGAGAATTCCTTGAGATTTCAAATACTACAAAAGATAGATTCTTGGCTATTAATGCTCAAATTTTGGTTATGAATGATATAAGTAAAAATTTACCATAATCAATAATTCTCAAGTATGGGGACAAGATGTGGACCCAAACCATAGATTATGAAAACATATATTTTAGATGTAGAAGATGATATGATATGGGGCATATCGAGAGATCATGTCCTAAGAAAAGCCCAAAAAAATCATATGTAGAAAAATGCAAGAGAAAATTACAAATGGATATGGATGAAGATAGTTTTTCACTTCCAAAAAATAGATCTAGAAAATTGAAAGTAAATAAATAGTGGAGACTAATAAGGAAGGATATTGGAAGAAATACCAAATTTTTTGAGGCTTTATCTTATGAAGAAAATGTAGATCGAAGCTTAGAGAACATGGTATAATAGGTTCAAAATATTAACAAGGAACCATCTATTCAATATGATCTTGATTTAGGGATGAACATTCTCAATGAATGTAAGGAATGTATTTCCTCAAATTTTGAAAACTCTCTTAAAGCACCATGTACCATTTAGGAGAAGAAATTGGTAAAGAAAATGCATTGTTAGATGTTAATACCTCTACCATTAATAATGAAATACCAAAAAATGAGCAAGATAAGTCAAAAGCTTCTAAAGTAGAGCCAGGAGAGGATAAATCTGATGAAAATAAAGTTATGAAATAATATTGATGAATAGAATAATAAGACCTAATCCTAATACAGGTAAGGCAAAACAAGGAAAACCCTTAAATTTTCAAGTGAAATCTAGGGAAGCAAGAACAAACATAGAGAAAGGAACACAAACTAAAATTGTTGAACTTCTCTTTACCAAACAACAAAATAATATTGGTAATTCGTAGGTGGGGCCAATAGCCCCTAATGAGACATGATTATTTTCTCATGGAATATAAGGGATGCTAATGCCCCATCAAAATAGAGGTGTATTAGGGACCTCTATTTAAGTAATAAGCATAATATTATTTATATCTAAGAAACTAAAATGACAAAAGAAGTTTCAAAAATTAGGAAAGCAATATGGGTGAGATGTGAATGGGATGCTCAGATTTTGAAGGAGTGAAAGGGGGAATTATAACTTGTTAGAATCCTACTAGAAACTCCTGTGTAACCATTCATAAAACTAGGCATTGTATAACCTCTTTAGTCACATGCTACTTTGCAAAAAAATCTCATACTTATCAATGTCTATGGATCTACAACTCAATCAGGTAGATTAGAAGTTTGGAGTGGGATTGAAACCTTTATGAGGAGTAAAGGCCAAGAAAACCGATTCACGATAATAGGATATTTTAATGCCACAACCAAACTGGATGAAAACTTTGGGGAAATTTGGAAATTAACCCAAAGCATGAGATATTTCTCAGATTTTATTCAAAATAATAATCTGTGGGAGATTGAGTTTGAAGAAGAAAACTACACATGGACCAACAATAGGAGAGTCCAAAACCTAATAGCAAAAAAATTAGACAGATGCATACTCTCAAAAGGATTAGTCTAGGGTAAAACAATACATTCCTTATAAAATAAATGCAACATATCTTACCTTGATTCCAAAAAAGAAGGATGCTGAATTGTTTGATTCATTTAGACCCATAAGCCTATGTAATATGACATATAATATTATCTCCAAAGTGATGGTGAATTGATTAATGCCATTGTTAGACAAAATTATTTTAGAAGAGCAAGGAGGATTTGTGAAAGGGAGATAAATTTTGGATGGGATCATAGTAGCTCATGAAGTTATACATTCAACAACTTCAAGAAAAGAGAAAGCAATGATCTTAAAACTTGATATGAGTAAAGCCTATGATAGGGTTAAATGGGATTTTCTTTTTGTAGTATTAGAAAAGTTTGGATTTGGGAAGAAATGGGTTAGATGGATTAAAGATTGTGTCTCTACAATTTCATATTCAATGTTGGTCAATGGGTTAGTAATAGAATCATTTAAAGCCAAGAGAGGTCTTAGATAGGGAGATCCTCTATCACCATATTTGTTCATTATTATGGTAGAGGTTTTGGGTAGGAACTTGAAGAAGGCTAACAAAGATGGGCTTATAAGTGGACTTAAGGCTAGTAATAACATCGACAACATCACCCATCAATAGTTTGTAGATGATACAACTCTTTTTGGGAGGGCAAGGATAAACGAGGCCAGAGATTTGAATAACTTATTAAAGGAATACGAAAGAGCATCAGGGCAAAAAGTTAATAGGACAAAATCTAAAATTTACTTCCTAAACACTCTAGCTAAAATCAAAGTAGGGATTTGCAGGTTACTTCAAATGGAGGAGGCAAATTTACCAACAACTTATCTAGGGATGCCCTTATTTGAGGGGAGAATGAGGATAGAATTATGGAATCTAGTTATAAGTAAAGTTCAAAATAAACTACCAGCATGGAAAGGTAGATGGTTATCATTAGTAGGAAGAGTGCAGCTAATTAAGTCAGTCTTATAGGCCATTCCAACATATTATATGTCATTGTATACTATGCCAAAATCAATAGAAAAAAGTTTAATCTATATTATGCGATCCTTTTTGTGGTCAGGATTACATGATAAAAGGAAATTTCCTTTGGTGAAATGGAGCAAGGTGTGTGATGATAAAACTAGGGGAGGTCTTGGTTTAAGAGTTCTTACAGATGCAAACTTAGCTCTTAGGGGAAAAGTAATCTGGAGATTGTACAAAGAGAGTCAAAGACAATGGGCAAGAATTCTTCTAAGTATGTTGAGCCCAATGACCCAAGCTTAATATTTATTGCATTCTCTCTACCAAATGGTTTTGCACTTTGGAATGGTTTTAAAAAATCTATTGATCTAGTGATTAAAGGTTTAATATGGGTGGTGGGAACTAGAGAAAAAATTCTATTTGGATGGATACTTGGTGTGATAAAAAACCACTCAATCTAGATCCAATTTTGAAACCTTGGATGAGATTACTTCAAGATAAATATGGTGATAGGGTTTCAAACATTTTGTACAAGGATCAAGAAGGAAGATACAAATGGAAAGAAGATTTTTTTACAAGTATACAAGACATTGATGCTAGGAGGCAGTTGAGTAGAAAGATAACAACAATGATTATTTTGAGGGGAGCCAAGGATAAATTGATTTGGGAGTTGAATAGCTTAGGAGAATACACAACAAGAAGTGGATATAATGTAAAGCACCAACAAAATAGGAATATCACAAGAATATGGAGAGATATTTGGGATAGCCCAAGCATTCCTAAAGTCAAAATATTTGTTTGGCTAGTAGGTCATAGAAGAATTTTATCCTGGGATAACCTTATGAAAAGGGGTTTTCATGGCCCCTCACAATGTGTTCTTTGTAAAAAGGAGGAGGAGAGTATAGACCATCTCTTGGGACATTGCTCAATAGTCTGGAAACTATGGCAATGGATTCTTAATATGTTTGGTAAATGCATGGTGATGAATGGTAGAATTGAAGAATGGTTAAAGCAATGGCAGAGCACTTTTAAAAGTGAGGCTTTACAGACAATCTGGGATATATCAAAAGATACAATACTTTGGACTGTATGGCTAGAAAGGAATAGAAGAATATTTAAAGGAAAGGAAAGAAATTTAGAGGTAATGAAAAGGAAGATATGTTTAGCCATAGAGGAGTCTAATCCAACCCTATCAACTCACCCAATCCCTAATCTAGAAGCAGAGAGCCTTGATAGATGGAGTCAAGTCATCAAATGGAATTATGATGTTGGGTACAAGAGAAACAAAAAGAAGGCAAAGAATATAAAGTGGAAACCACCAGATGTGGAGTTGGTCAAATTGAATTTTGATGGAGCATCTAAAGGAAATCCAGGACCAACAGGAGGAGGAATAATTAGAAATAATAGAGGAGAGATTTTGTCTCATTACACTTTCAATAGTGGATTTAAGACAAATAATGAAGTTGAAGCTTGGGCAGCTTTAGAAGGGTTAAAAATATGCAAACAAATGAAATGGAAAAGAGTATGGATGGAAGGTGATTCACTCATAGTAATAAATGCAATTTTGAGGAAAGCAAAGGCTCCATGGAACATACAAGAGATAATTGTGGAAATTCAAGATCTTGCTAAAGAGTTTGAAGAAATCAGGTTTACACATACATTAAGGGAAGGAAACAAATGTGCAGATAGGCTAGCCAATAGAGGGGTTTTAATTGAGGATCATGAAGTTAAATTCTCTTTTCCATGGTTAGAGGAAGTAGTAAGTTTAGCTGAAGCTGACAAGAAAATGTTGACTGCCTGAATCAAATAATGATTAAGATTTACTTTAATGTTTTCCATTGGTAATATCTACTTTATTTTATAACATTAATGTGTTTTCATATAAACTATTTATTATAATTTTTGTGGTTGCACTTGTGCTTCAGGAAGGAAACTAGCAATCCAGATTTGGTAAAGCGGACTATGATAGTGCGATGTTTTGGAAATATTACTCTACTAAGATGCAATGCATAGATAGTAGAGGTGAAGTTTTGGTATTGTGAAGGCTGCTATAGAAAAATGTCAAGAAGGATGTTGAATTCTGGAATATTTGTATTCACACATAAAATTAAAAAAATCCAAAAAATGAAAATCAAGAATTCAAACATTTTATGTAAAATGATGTAGGTTTCTAGCTATAGCATCTCAATTGAGATGAGAAGTGAATCTATTTGTAAACTCTCAAGCTCTAAAGAAGAGAGTTGTGATTTGTCAAGGGTGGGGGACCCGAGTACAACCCCTTGTTCTCCAGACAAAAAATTAAAAAGAAAACAAAAAATATTCATTATGGACTAATTGCCTTAATTTTTTGAGATTGTGATGGGGGCTGCATATAAATTAGCAAAAAAAATGTTAATTTAAGATTTAAAATTTTAAAATAAATTAAAAAATATTAAATTTTAATATAATATTTAAAATTTTGTTCTAAATTTAAAAATATTTTAAAAATTTGTAACATAGGATGAAACTAACCTAATTCATATTGTGTTTATATTATTACAATAGATTGTATTATAGCAAGCTTTATTACCATAAAAGTGTTTGCTATACTATAGAAATATGACTAAGTGGATTTTGACATATATATAATAAGTTATATGTGGCTTCTATTGGGGGCCACTTCCATCAAAATACCAAAATATTACATTTGTTGCAGCATACCTTTTTATCACAAAATTTTTCATTTCTTTTTCTCTTAAATATATTCTTCAACTTCCTCGAAGTGCTATGTTTCCACAATCAGCTCCTTGACATCATTTTTATTAAGAGATAAAATCTCACTTGGCCAGTTGCCTTCTAAAATTTGAATTTCATCGGGATGAAGATCAACATCATAATTTGTTAATTTATCTGCTACTCGATTTCCTTCTCTATAAATATGCTCATACTTCCAAGAGATTACCTCTAATAATAGATGATGAACATCAACAATAATATTATTTTTTATCCAATCCCCACATCCATTTTTGTTAATAGCATTGATGATAATTTATGAATCCCCCTCAATTGAAATATATTTCCATCCTTTTTCTACTGCAATTTTAATCCTTGTAAGAAGTGCCCTAGCCTCTGCATAGTTGTTAGTTGAAGTTCCATATGATTTTGAATGAGTGAGGAGAATTTTGCCTTCATTATTTCTAAAAGCACCACCTCCACCAACTTTTCCTATATTTCCTTTAGAAGCACCATCAAAATTAATTTTGATAAACCCAATTTCTGGACATTTCTATTTTACCCTAGATCAAAGTAGATCATTTTGTTTTAATTCCATTATCACAGATGACTCTTCCATGTATGTTCAAATCTTGTAGCCAAGTTATTAGCACCTATTTTTTTGTACTTGAGACTTCCCATGATGAGCACCATATTTGTAGATATTCTGCAAGAGAGGCAATAATACGGTTCCAAACTTGGACATGATTTTGATATTTATTTTAAAAAATATTATTATTCCTTTCAAGCCATAAATTCCAACAAATAATGACAAGGCCAATCCTCCACAGAATACATAATGCTTTAGCTTTGAAATAATTAATCCAACATTTCATTAACTCTTTCAATGTTGATGGAGCTACCCAATATAATTTCATATTTTATAAAAATAACCCCAAATGGTGTGAGCAAATGGACAATAAAGAAGTAAATGATCTGATGTTTCTAAATCCTTCTCACACAAGGCACATCTAAAGGGTCCATAATATCCTCTTCTTTGTAGACTCTCTCCTTTAAGAATCTTACTTTGAACTGCTAACAAAAGGAATGTTGAGGCCTTAGGGAGAGCCTCTAATGACCAAACATTCTTCCAAGGAAAATATTTGGGAGAAGAAATTTTGATTGCTCTAAATCCTCATATCCCAACTTGACCGAGTATCCACCATACTTCAAACCAACTCATCCTTTCGTGTAAAAATTGGCAAATAAAACTCTTGAAGCATCTTTTGAAGTTCATCTGAAATTTGTTTGGGTTCCTCTTCTTCAACTATATTACCTAAAGAAATCCATGATTTGAAGTTGTTGCTCATACTAATATAGTCTTTGACCTTTAGACCTTTACATGCTAGGCATGCTTGAGCCAATGGTTACCATTTTGAGATAGAGATTAGAGGATAAGGCTTCAACCAAGCATCAGACCAGAAATTTGTATAACTTCCCTCATTTAAAGACCATCTAATATGTTTCTTTATCAATTGTAAACTATCTGATATGAAGTTCCATGTTGACGATCCTTTGGGTAGAGTTCTTTTTCTAAATAATTTCATTGCATCAAGAGAATCTATATATTTTTGAAGTAATATTTTTCCCCAATTCTTTCCTTGATCTCTAAATAATATCCACCCAAGCTTTTCTCCTAATGCCAAACTCATAAGTCTACAATTCCACAAGCCCGCTCCTCCAATATTATTTCCTTTGCAAACCCTATCCCACTTACAAAGAGGAAACCTAATTTTTTCCTCACAACCTTTCCAAAGAAAGTCTCTTTGAATTTTATCAATTTCTAATGCTATACCTGTTGGTAATATTGAAAGTGACATCATATAAATAGGGATGGATTACAATGTAGTCTTTATGAGTTGTAGCCTTCCTGCCATGGTTAAGAACTTACCTTTCCAACCTGCCAAACAAGATTTCATTCTATCCAAAAAAGAGATCCAAAACTCCTTTTTATTTCCTTTATGAGAAAAAGGAATACCCAAGTAGGTTGATGAAATATTTTCAATTTTAACCCTTAAATATTCATAATATTTTTTTGTAAATCTAGGGCAATATTAATGAAAAATTCTAGATTTTGTAGTATTTACCAATTTTCCAATAGCCTTCTCATAGCATGATAATATTGATTTAAACTCCATGGCCTCAGGGATTAAGGGATGACCCAAAAGAAAATTATCATCAACAAATTGGAGATGAGATTCAAAGGGATCATTTTTTGCAACTTGAATACCTTTGATTTTTCCTTCCATTTTTGCCTTTAAAAATATCTCCCTAATGCTTCCACAAGAATAATGAATAGATAAGGAGAAAGTGGATCACCTTGACGAAGTCCACAAGATGACTTGAAGTAACCAACATGAGAACCATTGATCAAAATAGAATATTTTTTCAATGCTAACATTTAATCCAATCACACATACTATAATCAAAACCAAACTTTCTGAGAATATCATGTATAAAATTCTAGGAAACCTTATCATATGCTTTGTTCATATCTAATTTCAAAAGCATGCCTAGTTTTTTCATGGAATGAAGAGAATGTATGGCCTCGTGCAATAATATTATACGATCAAGAATTTGTTTACCATGAACAAATCCACCTTGTTCTTCTGAGATAAGACAACCTAGAATTCCCTTCAACCTATTTGCCATAATTTTTGAAATGATCTTATAAATCATATTACAAAGGCTTATTGGATGAAAATTATCAAAATATTTTATCTCACCTTTCTTGGGAACCAAGATAATAAAAGTAGCATTGATCTCACTTATTATAGCCTTACTTTTCTAGGCCTCTTCAATTGTAACTAACATATCACTCTTCAATAAATCCTAAATTTTTTGAAAGAAAATTATAGGAAATCCATCGGGGCTAGGTGCCTTGTTAGGATGGAAAGAGAAAATTGCTTCATGGAGCTCCTCCATATATATCTTCTTCATCAAGATTTCATTTTTTCCCTGTGTGATAATTGATGGAATATTTTGTAGAATTTTTTCTTGTGCCTCCTTATCTTGCCTTGTATCTAACAAAATACTTTTGAAATAATTAATTGCTTCCTTATATCTTCTTCGTCCTCAATATTTCTTCCATTTGGAGTTATAATATTTTTGATTTGATGAAAAGAAAAAAATGTTTTTGTTGTAGTATGATTTTTTTTTTAGTATTTCTATCTCCTTCCTTGAACCATTTCTCCCTAAATTTTTGGAACCAATATGACACCTTTTTCAATGCATTATGATAATCATAAAGTAATTATTTTTATTTCACAAAGAATCCTAATCCATTCCATTAAATTCTACTATCTTTTGTAAATTTTTGAGTTTGGATTTAATTTCTTTCTTTACTTTAAAATTGTTACCAAAATATTTGGCATTTAAAATCTTCATTTGTTCCTTTAAATATTTCAACTTAATAATAACCCAAAGGTCATGTGAAGAGCAATGGTCAAGAATTTGAAGAGTTATCTTGTATAACTATATTATGAAGACAAAACTCCATAAAATATATTGAGAATGAGAATATCTTGAGATTGTATTTAAGATTTATGAAAATATTGTATCTTTCAATATTGTTGTTCTATATGTAATTTGTATATGTTTATGTTATTCTATAATTAATGTCTTCATAATACTATTATTTTGACCTTTAATATTGTGGTTATTTTATTGAAAGCATGAGATTCCGGAAGAAAAACAGTACTAACTTGATACCAAATGGACATGCATAAAATAAGATGAACGTGATCGAATCAAAATTAACATAAAATGAGAAACAGGAGCACAACCCTTTTTATTAATATAATTTCGAATTCGGTTACAATCTCTCTCCGTCCCCTTTAAGGGCTAGGAGGATTAGCGTGTTTCGGTTACAATCTGTCTTTAGCAGTCCTCCTTCCGCATGCCCACATGCAAAATGGGCGGGCCAAAGTGTTGCCGCCGCTGATGTTGATGAGTCTTCGCTTCTTGCTACTTCTCCTGCAATCAAAGAAACACAGAGGCGTTAGTAGCACCTGTGACGTAGGATAAACACATGATAGCAGAATAAATTAAAAACAGCGTAGAATGTAACGTATGATAAACACGTAATAATGTCGCATATCTATATTCAAACAGTGATGAAATCTGAATGTGATTTTATAAAAGTGGCGCAGAGGGCCACTGTCATTGAAACAATCAGCCAACCTACACTCAAATTAGACGTCGCTACCTGCAAGTTAATGGGATAGCGAAAGCCACGAGAGCATAATAATATTCGATATATATATCTTAAACACGCAATGCAGAATGAACACTAATGCAGGATAAACACGCAAGGACAGAATATATTAAAATGAAACTAACAAAAAGGTGTGGGGTGCCCAAGCGGGCCGCCCCCGTTAGAACTTGATTACGATGCCAATCCACTAAGGAAGGGCCCAAAATCTCTCAAGTTGAGTTGTCGTCAAATTGATGGATTACTGTGTCCAATGTCGGGTCTGAAGGTTCGGATTCACCTTCTAACAACCACCAATAACCTCCCTTGCGAAAGAGATTACAGGTGTAGAAGAATGAATCCGAAAGGAATGCAATCGGGTCTCTGGTTTAGCAGCACTTCGTTGCTTTCAAAATGCTTGTCAACCTCCTTTCTGGGCGGGAAAGTCCACCGTTTTATAGACCCATGGGGTCTCTTTGGAGGGGGCACGCAGGGATGCCACGTGGCGGCCATGCCTTCTCAAAAGGGAGGAGACTCCGCCTTGACTAGGGCTTACATGACTGCCCTTGTGACAGTCCGCTAACTGCCAATCTGCCCACCTACGCATGCATGCACAACAGGCGGCAATAACTGACTGTCTTTGGCTGCCACTTGTTGCATGTCTGCTTTGATGGTTTTAATGGCACTTTTGAATGCTTGAATTCTGCCTTTGATTGATTAAATTCGCCTTTGATTGATTGAATGTCTGCTCTTGAGTATTTTAATGTCCGCCTTTGAGCAAATGCGAAGTTCGTCGCGATATCACGACACTTCGGGTGAAGCTCCCCTTTGGGCCTTAGGTGTCACGATTTCACGACGTCGCAAAATCGTGACACCCTCGGCCAAAGCTCCCCTTTGGGCCTTAGGTGTCACGATTTCATGACGTCGCGAAATCGCGACACCCTCGACCAAGGCTCCCCTTTGGGCCTTAGGTGTCACGATTTCACGACGTCGCGAAATCGTGACACCCTCGGCCGAAGCTCCCCTTTGGGCCTTAGGTGTCACGATTTCGACGTGCACGAAATCGTCAACACCCTCGCCAAGCTCCCCTTTGGCCTTAGGTGTCACGATTTCGCGACGTCGCAAATCGCGACACCTCGCCAGGCTCCCTTTGGGCCTTAAGTGTCACGATTTGCATCATGACACCCTCGCCAAGGCTCCCCTTTGGGCCTTAGGTGTCACGATTTCCGACGTCATCCATTTCTGACACCCTCGCCAAGGTTCCCTTTGCTTAAGGCTTGCTTTAATTAAATTTCTTTTAATTAAAGTTTCTCTTGCTTAAGGCTTTTTTAATTTCTTTTAATTAAAGTTTGCTCTTGCTTAAGGCTTGCTTTTGATTAAGGCTTGTTAAAACGACCAACTTTGCTTTGTTTACTTTTCGACCTTCTAAACTGTTGTGTAAGTGGCTAGGACCACTGTTTGACCTCTGAGGGCTGCCCTGAAAGCTGTGTGTGTCAATGCGATCAGTGTTTGTAGTCACATAATCGGATTGGTGCTGTTTTGGTGTCTACAGATGCCCCTTTTTGGGAAGCGCTACGGGTGACGCAGTGCTGAGCAAAAATAGATAACCAAAGCACTAATGATTAGGGTTTCTTGGTAACCTAACCAACTTTTGATGCCCCAAGTATGGAAAGGGCATGCATTCTTGAATCCTTGCTTCTGACGAGCTAAGGAATTTGATTTCAAGTGTTAACCTATTTTGGTGAGGTGTGACTTGAGCTTGGACATTGATCAGTCATGATTAGGCAAAGGGCGTAACCTTTTGTCCATAGGGGGAACCTTGTGTTCATGCTTCGGGAATGCCAAGTGTTTGATCAATTTGATGATTGCTTGTTTACTGCCCCAAGCAGGAGCGTAATTGTCTTTGTCAATGATTCTTTGAATGCATGTCATTGCTTTGATTGGGTGTGTGCTTGTTGATTGGTGACTAAGTGTGACTACCCCCTCAAGCGACGAATCGATGAGGGAATGACCTTCATGAGAAAAGCGACGAGTCGCTTGACCCAAGATGACTTGTGCAAGGGTGCCTTTAGATGTTTTACCATTTAAGCACGTGCAATTTCCCGACATTTGGACCTATTTTTGGTGGGTGTTAACCCTTTTGGTGATGCCATAATGGGGTGAAATCATCAAAAACCCGTCTTCCCGTGGAGCGGTCCGGCTATGGTAGCCTTCTTGGGGAAGTAGGAGAGTGACAATTTGAGCCCCGACATCGATTTTTTATGCCAAGAGGTTAAGTGCAAGAGCACTTGTGTCCGGCAATGCTTATTGCTATGTTTTTGTGTTGCATTTTTGGGATGTTTTTGTTGTTTTGATTTTCTTGCTTTGTGTATATGTCATGATTTTATGTTATGCATAATGATTGATGTTGATGGATGCATGCTACTTTATATTGATGGATGCATATGGTATGATAAATGCGATTGTTGTATGTTGATTTATTTTGATGGATGCATATGTTGTGATGAATGCAAATGTTTTTGATTTATATGTGATATGCATAAATGAAATGGATGGATAGAATTTGTGATGTTTGGCTATGGCACCATAGACTGTTTAGAACTCTGTTATTTTGTCTTTTAGGCGATTGCTGTGATGCATGACTTTGTATGTATACATGTGGTTTTTCTTTTTTTGTATTTTTTGATGGTATTGTAAGGATGAAAAGTAGCGCAGTTGGTTTAGAAATGTAGCTAAGGTTTTCTGAGACTCAGACGGTTTTAACTTACTAGCCATGACTGTACTTTATCTTACAAGACTTTTGAACAAGGTATGAATCGGACTTGTTTTTGACCAAGCTATTTCACATCCCTGTGTGTGCAATTGAGTTCATTTATGTGGTATTTGTCAGGATACCGCTAGTGCCAGATGGGCTTTCAACCGAACTCGTACTCGAGGATCACCTAATTAGCTCCACTAACTCCTTTGTTGTATTTAGTTAGATTAATCTGCGGTGTTATCCAGGATACCATAAGCTAGCTCATCCTTATGCAAACATTGGTCTACACATATGCAAAGCGAATGTGACGGACATATCGTCATGCGGGTAGGATACCACCATTGCCGGATAGGCTATCAACCAAACCTGTAATGAGGATCACCTAGATGGTTTTCGAATGCTCGAGAATTCCAGGGATTCAAGTTCAGGATATTTGTTGGCTGAATGATTTAGAAAGTTGCTCGTCTATATAGTGATGAAAATCATTGTTTATTTTCTATTAATTCTTTTTGAGCAAGGATTTTGAATAGTAGTGATAACCATTATTATTTGATTTTGTATTTTGAGTATTGTGATTTTGGGCTGGTGAGTGGCCTTGATCCTTGTGGACTTGGGGACGACTACGCATCCTTTGCAGGGACATGTAGTACGAATCCTTACGACGTTAGGGACCAAGGGGGTGATGGAGATTATGGAGTAAGGGCATTGATCTTTTAGGCCTTGGGGATGACTACCCATCCTGGTTAGGGGCGGATAGTACGAATCCTTACAACTTGGAGACCAAAGGTGAATGGAAAGTGTTAGGATGATGATTTGTTGGAATTTTGTTTGTGAATGGTGTTGATCCCTTTTAGGTCTTGGGGATGACTACCCATCCTTGGCAGGGACGTGTAGTACAAATCCTTACAACTTTGGGAACCAACTATGATTGGGATTTGGTAGTGGTGAAAACCACTGTATATGGAGGTGAATGGATAGGAAAGAGCTTGTCCTTTTGTCAATTCTCAGCATTCTAGAACCATTCGCACGGGGGGATGAGCAAGATAACCGTTTCACTTATGGTGACCTGGATTACTGCACAGGTTTCATCTTTCGTTCACACAACTTGGGAATTTTTATGTGTTTTAATTTGTGTTGGGATGTTACGTAACAAGGTGTATTTCAAGTGTAACTCTACCTTCGTAAAATCTGTCCGACTTGATACATTACATGGCTAAAGAGCAAAATGATGACTGAATCACGAAAACTCTTGATACATTAAAAGACCACTGACTCTAGTGTGGTAAAAAGCAATGCATGGTGTTTTTGTTGTTTTTGTAAAATGGAACAAGTGTGGAACAAGATGGACTAGCAGAGCAATTACAGCCTATGGTGCCTTTGACCTGTACGACCACAAATATGCAATGTATGGATGCAATGCTTTAATGCAGCTATGTATTTTTGTATTTTTGATGGATTGATTTTTGTGAATATGAAGATGAAGTGCGAGAAGAGCTCTCTATTGATGAATTTGAGTATGCCTAGAAATGAGATGCAAATTTTTGTTGTTTTTGATGATTTTTGTTGTTTTTGAATTTTCTTGATTTTTGACCAAGCGATTGTGGAAATCCTTGGAGCATTTTGGGATTGACCAAGCGATTTTAAGAATCCTTGGAGCCTTTTGGGATTGACCAAGCATTAGATTGATAATCCTTGGAGCATTTTGGGATTGACCAAGCGATTGTTAGGATCCTTGGAGCATTTTTGGGATTGACCAAGCGATTGCGAGAATCCTTGGAGCATTTTTGGGATATGGCTCTCTTAGATATGAAATGGTCGCAAATGACTGATATTCAAGGGTTCTGTTTCCTTGATACCGTCAAGAGAAGCTAGCCGGTATGTCCCGGGTCCTATTTTGCTATCAATGACATATGGACCTAACCAATTTGCCGCAAACTTGTCCCTTAGGTGGGATGGCAAACTAGAATTCTGTTGGTTTTCCTTCAAAACCAAATCACCAACCCGAAAGTCCCTGAGGTGAACTTTCATGTTGTAAGCTTTCTTAAGTCGCTCTTGATAAATACGTAAATGCTCGAGAGCATTAACGCGTCGTTCATCAAGCAACGTAAGCTGGTCTAACCGGGCCTGCCACGTAGAGTCATCATCGATGAACTCCTGCATTGATATGCGCAGGGAAGGAATCTCCAACTCTAGAGGCATGACTGCCTCGGAGCCATACACGAGCGAAAACGGAGTGGCCCCAGTGGGTGTCCGAATGCTAGTGCGATAGGCCCATAGGGCAAGTGGGATTTGAATGTGCCAATCCTTATGACTGTCTATGATGGTATTTTTAAGGATGGCAACTAGCATTTTGTTTGACGCTTCTGCTTGCCCATTCGCCTGCGGATAATAGGGTGTCAAAAAGCTATGTTGAATCTTGTACTTTGTGGTCAAAGCACGCACGTCTTTGTTCTTGAAAGGCGTCCCATTATCCGAGACTATTTTGGATGGAATACCAAAATGACATATGATGTTATGCAAAATGAACTCCACAATGCGGGGTCCTGTCGTAGAGGTAAGCGGAATCGCTTCCACCCACTTGGTAAAATACTCTGTGGCCGTTATGATAAACGTGTGACGGCCTGACGACGTAGGGGAGATCTTTCCAATTAGATCGAAGCCCCACTGCGAGAACGGCCAAGCAGATCGGACTGTCTGCAAGGCCTGGGAAGGTACGTGCATCAAATTGGCATGATGTTGACACTTCACGCACTTCTTGACATATGCGCAACAATCTCGCTCTAAAGATGGCCAATAATAGCCCATGCGAAGAATGCGCTTTGCGATGGCCATACCACTAAAGTGGCCACCACATGTACCATCGTGCGCTTGGGCGACTGCCCAAGTGGACTCTTGTTGGTCCAAGCAACGAAGGAGGATTCCTTCATAGCTGCGACGATACAAAATGTCTCCTATCAAGACATACTTAGCCGCTTTCTGCTTGAGTGCTCGTTTTGCGGCATGAGTCAATCCAAGCGGGAGATTACCTAACTTGAGGTAGTCTCTAATGGGTAAATACCAGTCCTGTTGATCGAAAACCTCGACAAGTATGAACAACCAATCCCTCTTGAAGTTCATCCCTAGCAAACGCTGAATGGGATAGAACCTGTAAGAATAGCGTTGTGTTGCTATTAATGGGAGTAGGGGAGAACAAGGACCCCCAGTTGGCGTGTTTCAGATGATCTCGGATTCGAGAGAACTTCTCCGAGGATGGTTCAATCTGGATCATGTGGATTCCTGGCGTCAAGTCTGAGCTTGCACGCTCCATCGCGGATTGCGATAAGGTTTTGACTTGAATGGTTGTCATATCACCGAAAAGGTCTTGCGGAATTAGTGACCCCAAGGAGGCCATTGTGTCCGCAAAATGATTCGATGATCGAGGGAGTGCCTCGATGTCATACCACTCAAGTTTTGCCAGGAATTTGTCCACGAGGGCTTTATAAGCCTGCAGGACCGGGCATTTGCATTGATATACCCCTTTGACTTGATTGACTATTAACAACGAATCACCAAAGATATTCAGTCGTTTGATGTTCATGGCGATTGTTGTCTGAAGACCTAGGAGCAAGGCTTCATACTCTGCATTATTGTTGGTGCACGGGAAGTTTAATTTAAATGACAGGGGCATTGGAGCACCCTGCGGTGTGAAGAATACAATTCCCGTGCCACCACCTTGCTCACATTTAGAACCATCGAAGAATAGGGTTATGTCGGCCCGTGACTCGAGCTCATCGGAATCTGGCGATTCTCGAGACATGGAAGACCCCATCATCGGGTAGTTCTATGACTAGAGGCTGATCGTCTTCAAGAGGAGCCTCTCGCTAGTTGATCGGCTATGACTTGTCCTTTGATAGATTTTTGTCCAATAAACTCTATGTCAAATTCCGTCAACAACATGATCCATTTCGTCGTGCGACTACTATGATAAGTACGACTCATCATGTATCGCAATGGATTCTCCTTAGACACAACATACGTAGTGTTGCTCAGCATGTAGTGGCATAGCTTTTTGGTAGCAAACACCACCGCCAAGCAGAGTTTCTCAACGTATGCATAGTTAAGTTCATAACTGACCAGGGTGCGGCTAAGATAGTAAGTAGCCTGTTCCTTGTGAAGTTCATTCTTCTGGGCTAACATGGCGCCCAGTGCCACCTCAGTAGCTGAGATGTATAAGTAGAATGGCACTCCTGGTCTAGGTGGTGCCAATACTGGCGGCGAAGCCAGGTATTGTTTGATCTCGTCAAAGGCTGACTGGCACTCGTCATCCCAATGAAATGTAACCCCCTTGTGCAATAATTTGTTCATGGGTCGGCACTTGTCAGATAATTGCGCTATGAAGCGTTTAATCGACGTGACCTTTCCCTGCAGACTTTTGAGCTACTTGATTGTAGTTGGGGGAACCATTTCAAGGATTGCCTTGACTTTCTTTGGGTCCACCTCGATTCCTCGCTTTGAGACTATGAAACCCAAGAGTTTTCCAGATGTGACGCCAAATACGCACTTCTTGGGGTTTAGTCTAACTTTATGCTCCATGAGGCGATCGAGGATCTTGCTTAAGTCATCGATATGATTTGAGCGCAAAAGAGACTTGGCTAACAAATCATCCATGTAATCTTCCAAAGTTTTGTGCATGTAATCATGGAAGATATACGTCATGGCACGTTGGTAGGTAGCGCCAACATTTTTAAGGCCAAAAGGCATGACCTTATAACAAAATGTCCCCCAAGGCGTTGTGAACGCCATTTTTAGTTGGTCTTCAGGATTGATACGAATTTGATTGTATCCTGAGAAACCATCCATGAGGGAGAGCATTTCGTGACCTGCTGTAGCGTCTACCAACGCGTCGATGCTCGGGCAAGGGGAAATCATCCTTAGGACTCGCTTTGTTTAGATCTCAAAAATCAGTGCATATGCGAATCCTCCCGTCGGGCTTCTTGACGGGAACCATGTTGGACAACCATGGCGGATAATCCACGCAGATGACAAACTGTGCATCCAACAACTTTTGCAATTCATCTTTGACCATCAAGGCCACTGTTGGGTGCATCTTACGTAGTTTTTGCTTTACAGGCTTGATTGTCGGATCAAGCGTTAAATTATGCGTGACTAGTTGCGGGTCTAGTCCTGGCATATCCTTGTACGACCATGCAAAAACCTCCTTCTTCTCTTTGAGAAGGGCAATGTAGTCGGCTTGCTCTTCGGGGGAAAGACTTACCCCAGCCTTGAGAATCTGTGGATTCTTTGGATCTGTGTCGATATCTACATCGCTCGTCTCCTCGACTGACATGTGGGATCCGTCCTCCAACTGATGTGGAGTCGGGATCAAATGGATATCATTAGCTGAGTTTAGATCTACGTTGGGAACCTCGGGTTCCTCTTCAGCTTGAAAAATATCCTGAGTTGTCCTTGGGGTAAAATGAGGCATTTCACCGAAAGGCCAGTACTCTGATGGTGATAAAGGTGAATTGACGCGATCCCAGTCGATGGCATCTATGTCTAGATGCAATGACCATGCTCGGATCGGCCGGATTGCGGATGGGTGCGGTCAAATCAATGGAGATCATGTGGATGGAATGAATTTGGTCTCCATTACCGTGGGTATGATAACTTGAATCTTCTGGATGCTCCCTATACTCCGGATCTGGCTCTAGGGGAACGGGCACGAACGGATCGGCCCTATGTGCGGATAGGAGGACAGGGTCTTCCCTCGGCACTGATGTCATGATAGGGTCTCGGGGTGGACGGTGCTCATCGTGAATTTGGAGCCATGGATCCAACACTTGGTCCCACCCCGCTGGGTCTACCCACCATTCATGCCCTAACCTTATGCCCATCTGTCCCATCAGATCTTCATGAGTTAAAGGGCGATTATGTCATCGTGCATGATTGAGATAGTTCATCTCAGTCTCATCTTCTGAATCACTTTCGGAGATCCAAAAATGTTCATTCTCTTTAGCAACTGTTACTTGCGACATTGAGGGTTCTCCTTGTTCCAGCAAGTTAATCTGGTCCCATTGCGGTTGTTCCACTCTTGGTGGAGGGACCCGATTCTCTTGACACCGTATTGACTCAACTGGAACCTCTAAGGGGAACAACTTCAAAAAGATGTCCGGACACCGTTTATGTTCTCTTTGGGGATTAGTGTCCGAACTTTCACCTCTCTCTAGCAAAGGAGAGGGATTATTGATGTTGCCAAGGGTGTTTGTTGACCATGGGAGGTAATCTCCCAATGTATATTCTGTATTTGGGTTGGCATAAAGATCTGGTGCCAATCCCCCCTTGTTGCCTATTTCTAGGCCTTGCATATTTTCTACCAAGATGTCTAAGGGCAGGGGGTGGTTGAACCCTACTCCCGACTTATCATATGGCATCTGATATCTTGGTTGGCAAAGGACACGCATCCCTTGCTCATATCTCGCCTAGCCCGTATCCATGCCAATTGCATTGGCCGAGATATCTTAGAGCGAAGTCCGGGTTTGACAGATAGTTGATATTTTCAGCAAAAGGCTCTTCGCCTTCTTCCTTTTGCTTGCATGGTTCAAGACCATGATCAAGGCCCCCATACACAAAATTTGTCCGGTTTGGTGGGTAACCTAGAGGAACAACTGTTCCTATGGGAAGGCGAGGTCTCCCCATGTCCTGTACTGATTCTAATGTGGGCGTTGCCACAACATTCTGCACTAAATACTCCCCTAGGCCCGTATTGGCCATTTCAACAGTGATTGTTGATGCTTGGGAGGGAGGGAACGGGAGTCCTTCCTGAGTCCATTCCATGTTTGGTGGTTTAGGAGTCTCAGCTTTCGTTGTGCTAGGTATTTCCTCTGTTGATACCGTTGATATTGTTGGCAACCCCTCTTCTAGGGGCCGAGCCTCTTCCATGATCTGTTTTCCCTTGTCCTTCTGTTTAGCCATGACAAGTGGCATTGGTAGTGAAGGAGCAGATGATGAAGACTCACCTGGCTAGGATTTTGATGATTTGGTCACCAGTGGTGCCTGCGGTATTGGACCCTGTTTAGATGGATTTAACTGGAAATCCAAATGCGTTGAAGGGAGGGTCGATTGAGGCATTAATTGCACCGCATTGCAATACTTGAAGGGTTCTAAGTCCATCGGGACTACATGTATTTCTCCTTCAAATGCATACTTTAAGCACTGGTGAGCGATCGAAGGGACACACTTCATGTCCCTGATCCAAGGCCGCCCTAGCAGTATGTTGTAAGCCATCTCGCCTTCCAACACATGGCACAATGTAGGTATTGTCTTTTGTCCTACCTGGACAGGCAGAACAACTGTGCCGACTGTCGAGCATATTGCATCGTTGAAAGCTCGCAGTGTGTATGTGGAGGCTATGATATGAGAGGCTGGCAGCTTCAAATGTTTTAGTGCTGTAGTGGTAATGATGTTACTGGACGAGCCAGTATCTACCAACACTCTCTTGTACGGGATCCCGTTGACCCGCGCGATAACGTGCAGGGGTGGATCTGCCATGTCATTCGATATTGTTTTGACTTCATCCTCTCTCGAAGGTAATGACCGGCTCCGTACATCGTTTCACATGTCCCACGAAGTTGTTGAAAGAATTTGCTTCGTGAGGTTGTAATTCGATGGCTTTTAAAATTTCCATAAGAGCTTCCCTATGAGGTGTTGACTGTTGAATAAGCTCGTAAATGGAAAGCCTAGCCGATGTGGTCCGCAAACTCTGCGTGAGTTTGGTCCGTATCGTGACCTCGGGTCTAGGCGGAGGCAACTGCATAGGGCGTTGTTGAGGCCGCGACGTTGTTGGAACTTCCCTTGTAGCTACCTCGGGGGCAACTCCTGGGTACTTTTTGTTCCCGGTCACTATGCTGATCATTCCCACAAATCCTTGCATGGGAATCTGGAGAGGTTTTGCCTGTGCCTCGTGGGCAGGCAAAGGGTCCTTGAATACCCCCATTTGTTGATTATTTGGCGCTATGGGGTTGTCCACGGCCAATGTTTTATTGTCGATCAAATCTTGGATTAATCCTTTGAATTTCCAGCATCCATTCAAGTCATGTCCCCTTCGCCTATGGAATCTACAATATAATTCCTCTCTCTATCCCTTAGGCTTGGGAGCGTTAGGGTCTACAGTTTGGATCTCTGGAAGGGTGACTAAATTTGCCGCTGACAAGCGGTCAAATAAGGAGTCCCTAGACTCCGCATAAGGGGTGAATTGTCGCCTAGGGCGACGCTGTTGATTCTGCTCCTGTTTCTTATTATCTCTTTCATAACTAGGAGGCACTGCCTGGTAATTAGCCTTTTGGGGCTGTATTTCTTGCACAGGCTTGGGGACATTTATCGCAACTTGGTTAACCGCAGCGGGTTGTGATTGCGTAGTCCCGGTCTTAGTGGTTTTATTCCACTCTTTCTTTTTAGGCTTGGCGATTGTGCCCTCGCCTATTTTGATCTCTTCTATAACTCTGGCTTGCGCCAAAGCTTCTTCTAAGCTGGCGTATTGCTACAGCAGCAATAGCCCAGAGATTGATTTTAAGCAACTCCGTGCAAACATCTCGTGTGAGATCAGACATAGGGGGAAGGTAGGGTAGCTTAGAAAGCAAAGCCCTCCATCGATTCCTGTATGCTGCCATTGTTTCTTCCTCATATTGCTTGAGGTTGGCCAGATCACTCAGTGATGCCTTCTTCTTTGTGTTGAAGGCAAAGCGTTCAAGAAACGCATCTACTAATTGATCTAGGTTGTTTATGCTGTGTTTTGGTAATTGTGTGAACCAATCCGAGGCAGGGCCTGCGAATGTGGTTATGAATGTCCTAAGCAACAATGCGTCATTATCTTGGATGCCGAAGCATTGACTTAGGAATCTTGTGACATGTTCTTGTGCATCCTCTTCACCTTTAAAGACTGCCAATTGAGGCAACTTGAAATGTTCGGGGTAAAGAGGTGTGGGCACTGAGGGATGCACCGGATGACTACGGAGTTGACGTAATGTGGGCTTTTGATGCCCATAAGCTTTTGTCTCCACAGACTCCAAACGCTCTAATAGCGCTTTGTATGCATCGAAAGATTTTATTTCTTCCTCTTTTGTTTGCTCCCGTTGTGAGTTATGGGAGACTGGAGGCCTATGGGGGGTGGCCGAGTGGCAGCCCTCCCGCCTTGATGGGGCATTTCGGCCCGTTCTATTTCTGGTTCATACTCCTCATAAACTTCTTGAGGAGTCTCTAGGCGAGACCTATGACCCCGATTGAGTCCCCGCCGAGGGTACCCATCATTGTTTCGGGGAGTGGCCTCCCTCTCGGGTCTATAAGGTCTCGGAGGCAAAGCTTGACGAGGTCGCGGAGACCTGTCCTGCACCAAAGGGTTGTGCCTCTCATATTGTTCTCGCTCTTTGGGTGCGAGGGGTTGGCACCCTCTCGGGGAGTTTATAGCGCAACTCATCCGCTTCGCTACGCATGCGCTCTTTATTCAGGTGGTATAAGTACTCTAACTCCCGATGACCTTGCTCAAGCTGCGTGATTCGGGCTTGGCGGGCGGCATGTCTGGCGACTGCCGGGTCAACTTGGTCTGCCCTCTTTTGCTCAGGAGGCTTGAATGTTTCTCCTATGTGTTTGCCTCGATCTTGATGATCTAAAATTTCAATGGGTCGCTTCCCTCTGTCGAGGTAGGCGACATTTACTTGAGGCTCTGGCCTCGATGGGTGATCATGATATCTAGCAGGTGCAGAAATGCAAGGTTCCCATGCTGTATGTTGTCCTCGAGGAATGCGATGGCTTTCCTCGTACTCCCTTTCATGGGTTTGAAAGGGGCGGGCGGAGTTAGCTCGCCCTGTGTGAAGAGCCCTACGCTCTGGGTTTTGTCTTTCTGTTCTAATGGGAGGCAAAGGAGAGGTACCATATTCACGTTGTCTCTCCTCATGGACACTATGCCTCTCTAGCGCTTCATCGTGCTGTGGCCACTCAGATCTAGCCTCAAGAGGCGGTTTTCTATTTACATTGAGATCTACATGTAAAGCTTCTTCCCGAAAGGGGCTGTGTTGAATGGGCATACTCCAAAGAGGAGGGTCCCAATAATTCCTTCTTGATGTGGCCTGATGTGGACTCTCTTGTAGGCCAGACCGCCAAGGCGGTATGGCCAAGTCCTCAGGGCTAAAGCGAAGGCGACCAGCGCCCTCTCTTTGTGTACCTTCCGCAGCGTCCGCCCTTGATTGGGCTTGGCTACGGGTGTACACCATTGTGGTGCTTCTCTACTATCTAAGCAGATTTTTATCTCGTTTATGATGATTTTTCTTTTTGTTTACACTAAGCAGAAATGAACACACACATACACAAACAGTGATTATCTCTTTTAAGGATTAATAGTGTGTCCTAAACTAGGTTTAGTGCATTTTGATGTTTTGTTTTGTTTTTGCAAGTTTTGAAGAACGTTTAAATGCATAATGTTGGCTCATATGACTCCCATAAATGGTCGCCCCTTCAATATACCATTGTCGGACCGATATACCAACCTCTCTATATACCCGCCCTTACGAGAGGGAAACTATAGGTACGTGAGAGCAGATGGTACGTGGAACATAGGCGGTACGGAAGGGGGGATTGTCTTGTTAATGACACCTACCATAGAAGACTTATCCTCGCATGCATGGGAATCACCCCAGCGACACTCGGTCAGCTTTCGTCAAGATTTACGCCTAACAACAGTGACAATCGGGGAAATGGATGCAAAGCTAAGCCAAGGTGGTGATGAACCCACCGTTGGTCTTGCTCAAGGGCTGGGGTCTTACGACCAGCTCCTTGGTTTAATTTTACCACGTGAAGTGTGTGGGGTTCATTTTATTTAAAAAATGAAACAAGCATAAACAACTTTCCCTAAGCCATACAAACACTACAAACTGAAAAACAAAAATAGAAATTTGACAAAATTTTTTTTTTTAACAATTAAATAAATAAATAAAGCATGAAAATTGACGACAACTTTCTCTACCCTTCTTTAACAATTAAAAAAAAAAAAAAAAAAAAAACCTTACCTCTTTTCTCCCAAATCGGCTTTTTCGATTCGCGCCCTACCTTTAAGCACAAAAACAAAAGCTTAATTCGTTTCGAATCTAAAAAAATAGGGGACAGGGTCCCACCGTGATCGCCACTGAAAGCATGAGATTCCGAAAGAAAAATAGTACTAACTTGATACCAAATGGACATGCATAAAATAAGATGAACGTGATCGAATCAAAATTAACATAAAATGAGAAACAGGAGCACAACCCTTTTTATTAATATAATTTCCGATTCGGTTACAATCCCTCTCCTCCCCTTTAAGGGCTAGGAGGATTAGCATGTTTCGGTTACAATCTGTCTTTAGCAGTCCTCCTTCCGCATGCCCACATGCAAAATGGGCGGGCCAAAGTGTTGCCACCGCTTATGCCGATGAATCCTTGCTGGCTGCTGCTTCTCCTGCAATCAAAGAAACACGAGGCGTTAGTAGCACTATAAAATGATAAAATATTAATAATAATGAAAAATTATCCTAACATCATTAAACTAATAAATAAATATAAATCAACATTATTAACAATAAATAAATAAATTATAATAATATATAAAACAGCATAATATATATTCGATAAATATCTTAAAAATAAATAAATAATTAATAAACACATAACAGAATATATTAAATGAAACTAAAAAAAGTGCGGGGTGCCCAAGCGGGCCGCCCCGTTAGAACTTGATTTCGATGCCAATCCACTAAGGAAGGGCCCAAAATCTCTCAAGTTGAGTTGTCGTCGAATTGATGGACTACTGTGTCCAATGTCGGGTCTGAAGGTTCAGATTCACCTTCTAAAACCACCAATAACCTCCCTTGCGAAAGAGATTAAAGGTGTAGAAGAATGAATCCGAAAGGAATGCAATCGGGTCTCCGGTTTAGCAGCACTTCGTTGCTTGAAAATGCTTGTCAACCTCCTTTCTGGGTGGGAAAGTCCCATTTTATAGACCCATGGGGTCTCTTTGGAAGGGGCACGCAGGGATGCCACATGGCGGCCATGCCTTCTCAAAAGGGAGGAGACTCCGCCTTGACTAGGGCTTACCTGACTGCCCTTGTGACAGTTCGCTAACTGCCAATCTGCCCACCTACGCGCGCATGCACAACAAGCGGCAATAACTGACTGTCCTCGACTGCCACTTGTTGAATGTCTGCTTTGATGGCTTTAACACTTTTGAATGCTTGACTTCTGCCTTTGATTGATTAAATTTGCCTTTGATTGATTGAATGTCTGCTCTTGAGTATTTTAATGTCCGCCTTTGAGCAAATGCGAAGTTCGTCGTGATATCGCGACACTTCGGGTGAGGCTCCCCTTTGGGCCTTAGGTGTCACGATTTCACGACGTCGCGAAATCGTGACACCCTCGGCCAAGGCTCCCCTTTGGGCCTTAGGTGTCACGATTTCATGACGTCACGAAATCGTGACACCCTCGGCCAAGGCTCCCCTTTGGGCCTTAGGTGTCACGATTTCGTGACGTCGCGAAATCGTGACACCCTCGGCCAAGGCTCCCCTTTGGGCTTTAGGTGTCACGATTTTGCGACGTCATGAAATCGTGACACCCTCGGCCAAGGCTCCCCTTTGGGCCTTAGGTGTCACGATTTTGCGACGTCACGAAATCGTGACACCCTCGGCCAAGGCTCCCCTTTGGGCCTTAGGTGTCGCGATTTCGTGACGTCGCGAAATCGTGACACCCTCGGCCAAGGTTCCCCTTTGCTTAAGGCTTGCTTGTAATTAAAGTTTGCTTTTAATTAAAGTTTGCTCTTGCTTAAGGCTTGCTTTTAATTAAAGTTTGCTTTTAATTAAAGTTTGCTCTTGCTTAAGGCTTGCTTTTGCTTAAGGCTTGTTAAAACGACCAACTTTTCTTTGTTTACTTTTCGACCTTCTAAACTGTTGTGTAAGTGGCTAGGACCACTGTTTGACCTCTGAGGGCTGCCCTGAAAGTTGTGTGTGTCAATGCGATCAGTGTTTGTAGTCACATAATCGGATTGGTGTTGTTTTGGTGTCTACATTTATATTGGAAGTTATGATATTCTATGATAGTAAGGCTTAAAAAGCCGATAGTGGTATCATAGCTACCACCCAACTTTGTCCATTTTGATAGATTTATTTATTAGCCACCAATATTGATTAACTTTATTCACTTTAAAGTTAATTTAGAGTTTATCTAGTTTGAAGGTAGTAAAAACTTGGACTCTAATTTTTAAAAGTCTTATTGAGTAAAAGATTAAGGGGATTAGGATTCTATCACCTTGATTTATAGGCTAGGGTCTTTCCACTTGGTTGAAGGAAAAGTAGCAAATACTAGGACTCAACTATATTGATAGGAAGGGCCAACATAGAATAAAAGTTATATATTCGATAAAAGTTAAATACTGAAGATATACGATTGTAGATTGAATATTGAGGTATAACCAACTCAGAAGATAGGTGGTCATTCAAGGACATTTAGAGAGACCCTAACATTGATATTGGGTTCTCTATTAAGGAGAATAATCATATTGGGTTCTTAGGTGTGACCTAAGACATTAAAGACTTTAAATATATAGTACATGAGAGCAGAGATAAAGAGACCTGCATTGAAGAGGTCCAAGAGGCCTGTATTGAAGAAAAGGCTAAAGAAGCCTATATTGAAGAGAAGGTCCAAGAGTGGATTATATGGTCTAAAGCAAGCACCAAGAGCATGGTATATAAATGTTAATAATCATTTACTATAACATAATTTTAAAGGAAGTTCATCATATCCAAACATCTATACACAAAATATTGGACATGATACAATAATACTTACAATATATGTTGATGATATAGTAATCACAAGAAACTCAAATTCTAATAAATAAAGTAAAAAATATCTAGAAAAGGATTTTGAAATGATAGATTTGGGGTTTCTTCATTATTGTCTTGGTTTAGAATTTTTCCAAAATAGAAAATAATATCATGGTAACATAGATAAAGTATGTAAAATCATGTAAACCTAAAGAAACACCCATGGAGCAAGGATTACAATTCAAGATATGATGAGACACCTCTTGTATTAGCCACTATCTATCGTTAATTGATTGGAAGTATTCTATATCTAACAAACACAAGACTAGAGAAATTTATACATTTTTCACAACCCTTAAAAAATCCCAAACAAGAATTGGGATCAAAAACCATTTGTTGAATTGAGCTTTTTTGGAGGGACATTTTTCGCAGGACTGCCCAAACTATCGAACTTGTTTTGGCCATATCTCACTCATCCGGACTCAGATTGAGCTGAAATTTTGAGGGTAGATGCCTGAAAAACCCTAGAACATCTCCACCAATTTTCAGATCATTTGGAGCAACACAGATCCTAGCGCATCCCTATGTGTGAACGAGATTTTTGGCAAGCGACTATGCGAGGGTTTCATCTGGGTTGAGTGCAAGCAGCTCCAGAGGTTGGTTTTTAGGGCCTTCGGGCCCTAGCGGCCAATATTTTTGTGGTTTATGCTCAATATTTTAGTAGGATATGTTGCAGGGGATCCAAGATGGGTTAGAAATTTATCTTTCAATAGATCATGCTGTGAACTTGAGTGACAACGACTTCCAATTTGTTGCACAAAATAAAAGTGAAAACCATACCTTTCCACGATGTCTAGGGCAAGGATTAAAGAGATCACGAAACAAGTTTCAAGCAGTTGATCAAAAAATGGCTCATATCTCAAGTGAATCTGGTGCTAAGGTGCACCCACAAAATAATTCTACTGTGAAAACCCCTATCAAGGGTAAGAATTTTGAAGACTCAGCCCCAAAAATGAATTTTAGGGATGCCCTTTGTGGTGGACAACCTCAACCCAATGCTAATATCAATATTAGGGCTTCCCATAAAATTCTAAGAATGCCTAAGATTGATCCTAGGAAAATGGAGTCATGATATATTAAAGCAACTGGTGGAACTCCTATTGTTAAGCTTGATATGGGTAACATTCAGACTGGCATTGAAGATTTGGAAAAAAGAGGACTAATTTGTCGATTCATGGGTTTTCGTCCAAGTCTATCTGCTTTCAAAGTATGGGCTGCAAAAATCTGGAAAACTAAAGGTGAGTTACAAATCTCTATTTATCCAAATGGTTATTTTCTTGTTTTATTTGCTGATAATGAAGATAGAGAGAAAACTTTTCAAGGGTGTCCTTGGTTTTTTGGAAGGGTAGGAATTTTCATGAAGCCTTGGCATACTAAATTTAAAGTCGAAGAAGAGATTCCTTCTATAGCTCTTGTGTGGGTTAGACTCTTTGGCCTCCTTATTGAAATTTGGAATCTTACTATTTTTTCTTCAATTGGAAACTCTTTAGGAACTTTTACGATGACTGTTGATTGTACTCAAAATTTTGAACATATTATTTATGCTCGAGTTTATGTTTTAATGGATTTTGACAAACCCCTACCTAAAAATATCACATTACAATTTGGGGAAGACACTTGGGAGAAAGTAGTGGACTATGAGAACATTCCTTTTCATTGTAGAATTTGCCATGAATATGGTCATTTGGCTAGTGCTTGCCCATATAAAATTCCTGATCAAAAGAAAGAAGATATAAACTCAGCAGGTTTCCAAATGCCTAAGAAGAAGTACACTTAGAAAAAACCAGTTATGAAGGATCAATCAAAGTCATCTTCTAATATGTTTGAAATCCTTTCCACAAATGATGTCCCAAGTGAGGAAGAGGAAATAATGGAAACATAAATCTTAGAAACACAATTTAAATATGAAGGGAAGAACTCAGAGATAAACCAACAAATCAAAGGTTTTCAACAAAAAAAAAGGGAGAAAATTTACATAAGAAAAACAATCTTTTAAATGTCAAAACTTCAAATAATATAGGTCCCAATATAGACTCTGTTGAACCCTCTAGTAAAATTTTGGCTATGTACGAGCATTCTTCAAGGTTAGAAGCCATCTTAGATTCAATTGGAATAAGTCAAGAAACAGGGAAAAAAAACTGAAGATGGATTCTAATAAAAAAGGAGGTCACAAGACCAATCAATATCATATGGTAAAAGAAGGTGAAAAGCTTGTAGAGGAAGGTAAGATTAATACCCTTACCAAATTTTTTAGCCCTGGTATTAATGAAGATATCACTTGGAATATTAGAGGACTCAAAGGGAGTCTTTAAAAACAAAATAAAATTAGAATAATGATTCAGATAAATCATCCACATCTTGTTTTCCTTCAAGAAACAAATATGTCAATGGAGGATATGGACTCAATTGCTAGTAAAATTTGGCTAGCTGGAAAAGTGGTTTCCCTTAGTTCCCAAGGTACTTTTGGTGGCATTGCTTGTCTTTGGGACCCAAAAGAGGTAGTTATTCACCATATGGTTGGTAGTTGGGGTCTTTTGGCTATAGCTATTCAAAGTAGACATTCCAACCAAATTATGCTCTACATTACTGTTTATGCTCTGACTGCTTTGGAGGAAAAAAGAAGATAGTGAAAGGATATAACTCATATTATCTCTCATTTTCCTGAAGCTTGGATCTTGATTGGAGGAGATTTCAATACCATATTCTCTATGTATGAGAAAAGGTAGGGAAATAGAAATTTGGACAAAAGCACTGACCTCATCAGTGAATATATTGCAAACATCCATCTTCTGGACATCCAACCAGATAATGTTCTTAGGAATTGGTCTAACAGAAGGTAAGGCTTAGCTTGTATAATGGAGAGATTGGATAGGTTTCTTCTCTCTGAAAATTTCTTAATCCATCGTCACATTCCTAAAGTGAAGACTCTTAATAATGTTGGTTCAGATCATTGGCCAGTCATGGTGGAAATGTGGAAAACCAATGTGAGTTTCTCTCCTTTTTGTTTTCAATTAATGTGGCTTAGATACATTTCCTTTAGAACTCGTGTGCAACAATGGTGTAAGGAAGGTAAACCTAGGCATGGGACTAAGATGTTCTAATTTTCCAAAAGACTGCAATACATTAAATCTAAAATCAATACTTGGAACTGGAAAGAGTTTGGGGATGTTCATAAAAAAAACATGAAGTTATTACTCATATTGAAAATTTGAATAAGAAAATCCATTTAGATGGCCTCACAAAGAAGAGAAGTGCAGATGAAATTAAACTCACAACTCAGTTAGAGGAATGGGAAAAAATAGAAGAAATATTATGGAAGCAAAAATCTAGAATTCAATGGCTCAAAGAAGGATATCGAAACATAAATTTCTTCCACAAATATCTTCTTGCTTAGGAAGCCATCCATTCCATGGATATGAAAAAATCTCCTTTCATGTTCATTCAGTTAGACTTATCCAAAGCTTATGACAAATTGGATTGGAACTTCCTTATCAAAGTTTTAAGGCAATTTGGTTTCTCTAAGGATTGGATGGATTGGATTATGGGATGTATCTCTTCAGTTTCCTACTTAGTTCTTATCAATGGTAGGCCTTCTCAGTCATTACCAGCTTCCAGAGGTATTAGGCAAGGTGACCCGCTATCCCCTTATTTATTAATCATTCTTGCTAAATGCTTGGGTAGGAATATAACCAAAAAGAGGGAAAACAAAACCCTTGAGGGAGTTACCATTGCTCATGGAGCTAGACCTATCTCTCATATTAAATTTGTGGATGAATCTACTCTTTTAGGTAAAGCTATAGTTAAGGAAGCTTCTAATATTAAGCAAATCATTAGCTATTTTTCTAAGGCTACTGGGCAGTTTATCAATGAAGACAAATCTAAAGTTATTTTCTTTCACTTCTCTACCAGAAAATAATCCATGGTCTTGGATAAATTAAGATATAAGAAGACCTCCTTTCCAATCACTTATTTAGGTATTCCCATAAATATTCAAAGGCAGAAAAAAAAATATTGGAATTGGTTGTTGGACAAAGTCAAGAAGAAAATTGGAAAGTGGACCAACATGTGGCTTTCTTTGGTAAAATAAGTACTTCAAGCTATTCCTATTTATGTATCTTCCGTGATGAATATTCCAAAGGTTGTTCTTCGATAACTGGATCAAATCAGTCATCGTTTCCTTTGGAGTGGTACTAAGGAGAAAAGAAAATGGGCCTTGGTGAAATGGGACACTTTATGTCTTCCTAAGAATGAAGGGGGGTTAGGATTCCGGTCTTCTATTAATAACAACAAAGCTTTAGCTACTAAATTATATTGGAGGATGTTGCATAACCCCAATGCTCTTTGGGCCAATAATCTCTGTGCTAAATATGCTGAGAACAAAAGTCTTAAAGACCTTGTTCGCTATCAACTTCCTACCAAAGGTTCTCCCATTTTAGCAGTTCTTAAGACTAGTGAGGATTTGATTAAGAAAAAATTATATTGGATCATTCATAATGGTCAACAGGAAATTTTTTGGATATATTCTTGGGATGGTCACAAGCCTTTGATAACTCAATTTCCCGATTGGAGGCCTTGGATCGAGGAGCTTGACTGAGCTAACTGGATAAAGGTGGCTAATTACTGTCGGTACCATACTGATAATTCAAAGGTTGGTGATATTGGATCCCTATTGAGGATTGGTCTATTCAAATCCTAGAAAGGCAAATACAAGATATCCAAGGCATCCTTCATATGAGATATCTCTCTTGGTCCCATGAAAAAGATTATTTTGGATGGAACGACACTACTAAGGGTGAGTATTCAATTGCTCAAGGTTATTTGACCTTATGCCATAATAATCCCAACCATTATTCTAACATATTTTCTCAATTGTGGGATCAAAAGCTCTGGCCTAAGGTGAGGTTCTTTAATTGCCTTTTATTGCATCGTAGGGTGCTTACTAGTGAGCAACTTATGAAGTGTGGTTTTCATGGCCCTTTTAGATGTGATATGTGTGAAGAAAATGTAGAAAATCTCAACTTTATTTATATTTTTTACTTTAGCCTCTGAGCTATGGAGGAGAATGGCCACTTTAATTGGCTTATATTGGTCCATTTTTTTTACTTTTGAACAACTTTGGAGCGATTGGCCTAATCAAGAGGGTGTTGATCATTTTATTAGGTAGTTAGTTTGGATGGGTTCTACCATTATTATTTGGAATATTTGGATTGAAAGGAAAAACCAAAATTTTAATCAAGATAGGAAGGATATTCACTATATTTGGCATAATACCATAGCCAACTAAGTTGAATCATTCCATCAACTCCATAATCACCCTTAAAACTCCCACCAAAGATGGGATCAAGTGATGCAAAGATTGAATATTAAATCTTCTAAGGGCAACCAACTCAAAGGGAATGTGAGGATTAGTAAGATGGATAGGACAAGAAATTGGCAACCTGCTCCTAAGGATTTTGGAAAAGTCAATACTGATGAAACCTCTAGAGGGAACCCTAGAAAAGCTAGTGTGGGAGGAATTGGTAGACTTTTAGATGTCTCCCTGGTTTTTACTTTTGCTAAGAATTTGGGTATTCTTTCCAATAACCTTGCTGAGGGGTATGGTATCCTCAGAGGCCTTCAGGAGGCTACTAAGGTTGGATGGGAAAAGGTGTTAGTTGTGTCTGACTCTCAACTTATGATTAATATTGTGAAGACTCCTTCCAAGAATCATAAGGTTGATTGGAGAATAAAAAGAATTATTGAGAAGATTCAATTAATCCAGATGGGATTTTTGAAAGTTGGTTACAATCATGTGGTCAGAGATCAAAACAAGAGTGATGATGCTTTAGCTAATTGGTCTTTGGACAAAGGTGATCTTACTTGTTATGGCCACCCTCCTAGATGGTGGGCTTCACAAATTAGGGAAGCTCTTCTTTCTATCATTTCTTTGGATGGCTTCAGTTCTAAAGGTACCTAGTTTCTTGTTACCTTTTTCTGCTTCTCTTTGGTTTATTCAGTTTTTTTTAGTTCCCTAGCTCACTCTTTTCTTTCTTTTGTTTCCTTTGTTGTTTCTTGCCTTAATAGTCTTGTGGTCTAGATAGGTCATTGTTATGTTCAATTTTTTATTTTTTGTTTTTTTTTTTAGTTTTTTAAGGTGTGTGTGTTCTTTTGTTTTGTTTTGTTTTTCTGTTGTTTTTTGTTGTTCTTGTGTTTTTGTTGTTTTGTGTTTTTTTTTTTTTGTTTTTTGTTATTGTTCTTGTGTTTTTGTCATTCTTGTTCTTGTGTTTCTCTTTGTTTGTGTTAATTTGCATTTTTTTGTGTGAGTGTTTTCTATTTTTTTTGTTTTTGTTTATTGTCTGTTGTTGGTTGTTTTTTATTTTTATTTTTATTTTTATTTTTAATTTTTTAGGTTTTGGTCTGTTTATTTTTCATGTTTTTTTTTGGTTATGTCTTTGTAGTGTTCTGTTGTTTTTGTCTTGTTTGTGTTTTATTATGTGGTTCTTGTGTTTTTCTATGTGGTTCGTGTTGTGGTTTATTTTATCTTATTGTGTGTGTGTTTGGTTGTGCTTTTGTTTTTGACACACTCAAAGAGCATGTTTTTTATTTTATTTTATTTTATTTTTGTTGTTATTTACTTATTTTTAAATTGGTTTTGTGTGTTTGTTTGCTCCTTGAGTATGTCAAAGGTGGTATGCCAGGTTCGAGTCCTAGGTGTTTTTGGCAGAATGGATACCCCTGCATCCTTGGGTCTTACCCGAAAGTGGCATCCCTTTTGGGATGTTTTCCACACAAAAAAAAAAACACCAAACTAGATATAGTTTTTGTTGTAAATTATCTCTCAAGGTTTATGCAAGAACCTAGAGAAAGTCATTGGAAAGCCACAAAAATAATACTATAGTATATTAACAAGACTACAAAGTATGGACTAACATATAAAAAGGATGATGACAAATTCTATTTATAAGGATATACAAAATCTGATTATGTTGGGTCTATAGATGACAAAAAATCTTCATCAGGATATATTTTTTGTCTTGGTTTACTACCTATTTCTTGGTATAGTAAAAAAAAACATGCAGTAGCTCTTTCATCTACAAAAGTAGAATATCGTGAAAAAAAATATGTACTATATAAAGCATTTTGGTTATAGTACATATTATTAGATATTGGAATCAAAAGAACTACATTAATAAATTGTGATAATCAAGAAGTACTTAATCTAATAAAAATCCAATTACTCATGAGAGAACACGACACATTGAAGCTCAATATCATTTGACTAGGGATCATGTTCAAAATCATTATATCCAATTAAAACATATTTTTATTAAAGATCAAACTACAGATATTTTTACAAAAGCACTTGTTTGAAACAAATTTCATATATTTAAAAATCATTTGTGTAGATCCCAAAAAAACAACATCCAATAATGTAATATAGGGGGGTGTTGGAGAATATTATATTATTTGATATATTATGCAAGATATGTACATGTGTCATGATAAAAGACCGAGAGTTTTGTTTACCTATGGCATAACAAGAACTCAAAGGTCACGTGAAGAGTAATGGTCAAGAATTTAAAGAGTTATCTTGTATAACTATATTATGGAGATAAAGCTCCATATTTTTGTATTGAGAATGAGAATATCTCAAAATTGTATTCCATATTTATGAATAATATTATAAGTATCTTTCAACATTGTTGTATTATATGTGATTTACATATGTTGATGTTATTCTACAATTGAAGTCTTCATAATACTATTATTTTGACCTTTAATATTGTGGCTATTTTATATTGGGACCTATGATATTCTATGGTAGTAAGGATTAAAAGCCAACACAATTTTTGAATAAACCTAGACATACACGATCCTTCATATTTTGATTCATCACACCATAAAATAACCATATAGAAAAATTAGGGTCTTGGAGCCACATAGACTGGAAAGAAAATGGCTTTGGATGACCATTATTAGTTGAATCACAAGTCAAAAGAATGGGTTTGTGATTTGATCCTGTTTACAATAAAATATTTGAAAATATTGTATACTTTGTTTCCAACCATTTATTGGATAAAAAGAATATATATATCCAATATTTCTAATATATGATTTTACCCAAAGCATCTATTATCCTATGTATAATGAAATCTTGAGGGCCTAATATCCCAAAGGTCATTTGAATTGATAAATGAAGAAAAATATTTCATTTATTTAGACCATCATGGAATACCATCATTTTTTCCAAAGGAGATAGAACAATGTTTAAATCACCCCCAAGAATCCATAGATCAAAATGAACCATCATTGTATTTGATAAAAATATGCTAATGTCCTTCCAATATCTTTCACGAGGATTAACTATAGTTGGAGCATATACATTTATAATCCCAAATTTGTTGTTTTCCTCTTTCTTGCAAAATAATCTAGCAACCCAATTACTTTTTGCTTCTAACAATTTTCCATCCCATTTGCATTTGTCCCATATTATTGCAATACCACCTAAAGCTCCTATAGAAGAAACTACTAAACAATCACCCATATTCCAAATATTCTTAAAAGCATCCTTTCATTCCTCACTATTTAAATTTATTTCTTGTATTAAAATAAAATTAGGGCTATAACAACCTACTATTTCCTTAATAATTTTTTTTTAGGGGTTTGATTCATGCCCCTAATATTCCATGATATCATTTTCATCATCAACACTTATTTTTTATTAGTGGGATTAGTCCCACTTCTTGTTAACACCTATGATATTTTCGTTTGGCTTCCCAGATCAATATCCTCTTGAGTTTCTTTTTCTCTTTGTTCCTATTTTTATGTCCTCTCCTTCTTTCATTCTTGCTAATACTCTCATCTTCATAAATATCTTCTATTTTTTTTGTTTCCCATATTGTTCATTATGAGACTTATCTTCTAAATATATATGTTACCCTTAAGAATTGAAAGTGCATGGAATAACATCATTAGCATTTCCTTCTTTATGTTGCATTTAAAACTCTAAACTGCATAGATGGTCCTCCATAGTCACTAATTTCTTATGTTGGCATGTAAACCCTATATTTCTTTAGATATCATCCATAATATGTTCTTTATTGCACTGCTCTTGAAACCTTAAAGTGCAAGGAATACACTCTGTAAAACTTTAATTATTATTGTAAGGAGAAGATTTTATGCTACTTGAGGAAAATAAAAGGTGATTTACTTGGTTTAAGCTTGTATTCCTTCACCTCATTTGCTTTAAAATTTACCTTCCCATATTTCTTTGCTTTAAAATCTACTTCTCCCTTTTCCTTTGCACATTTAGCTCCTTCTATATTTGAACTTACACATTGTACTTCCTCATTCCTCATATCATTTTTCTTCTAATAATTGATTTGAATTAACTATAATGGTCTTTACCATTTGATGATGTAGAAGGTTTTTTCTTGCCACTTTGTTAGAAGTGGAAAATCCTTTATTTGACCTAGCTTCTCCTATGATATTATTTTCTTATTTCAAATTGAAGCTACCCTCAAGCCCAAAAATTTCCATCTCTTCCTCCATAATTTTTACTTTACAATCTCTTGCCATGTGCATGGTTTCATGACATTTGGATTATGCAATATTTTCATAATCCACTTGTTGGTCCCATTCTATTAATTCATATTTAATTCTAATTGACTATGATAAAGATTTTGAAATATCCATGGCAACCCATTCATGTGTATACAACATGCCTTCTCTCCTTAGTAGTTGGTCCCTTATGGATGAATTCACCTATAATATTACCAATATTCTTCAAAAACTCCTTATTAATGTGTTGATAAGGAAGTACAAAAAACTTAATCCATAATAAAATACTTTTAATAGTTTTTGCATCCACAAAAAGATTCCCACTCCAAGGTCTTAAATATAATGCATCTTTACCCCTAAACTATGGGCCTTCATCCATTATTTTCTCCCTTATTTCTTAACTACAAAAATTAATGAGTAAAAGTCCATTTTGAAGAAAATTCATGGAGTAATTTGAATTCAATCCTCACTTCAACTTGATCCAATTTTAAATCTTAGAAAAACCTGGAAAGTATCCATTATATCATGCTCAATCATCTCACCCTTGATAATAAATTTTGATATAATATCTGCTACCTAGATAGGGTTTTCCATAGATTCAATCTTCCTATTATTGCTAGCTATGGTATCCATACTTCCAACTAGGTCATTCTTACTTTCAATAAGGACTTTAAAAAATGACTTTCTTTCCATGTTACCTATATTTTATTTAATCGATTCCTTTAAATTCTTCGTAGATCTAGAACAAGAAGTGGTACTTGTTCTTTGATTGTACTTTTCTTTCTACTTCCTACTTCTTGCTCATAGTTCCTCCTTGCTCCCAACTCATGTTCGTACTCATTTTTGATTGCACTTACTCTCGGTTTATCCTCACACTACTTCCAACTATACTCACTCCTTGCTTGCTTATGCTTGCTTTTGATGCACTAACTCCTGGCTCATGCTTTTACTCACTTTTGGCTACACTCACTTTCAGTTGCACTCACTCCTAGTTTGCTCTCACACTTGCTTCCGGTTGCACTCACTCCTCCCCCACACATATATATAGATATAGATATAGATATCAAGAAGACCATAATTATATATATATATATATATATATATATATATATATATATATATATATATATATATATATATATATATATATATATATATATTCCATGAATTTTTCCTATAGGGATATGATTACATGCCTTTGGACATTCAACTCAAGAAGACCATATCTACATATCTTTTGGTAAATATTATTTTTATAGAAATTGCTACCATATTCTTACTAGCCAAAATATTAAGGGAATAAATATAATATAAAGGCTAATTATGGTCTGGGTGCCTACATCTAGGCCTAAACACCTAATAACCATTGAAGCCATGATATAATTCCCTTTAGCAAGGATAAAGCAAACACAGGTGCATTTGTAGGACCACACAAGGCACCCATCACCATAAATAAACACAATAAAAACCACACTTAGTCCTGCACTATTGTATTACAACATGAGTCCATGAAGGACCAATGCAAAGGAGAACTAAGAAATATTGTGACACTCAGGGGACCCAAAAACAAGCATTGGAAGTGAATAGCCACATAAGTGATCCCCTAGTGACACATATAAAAAATGAGATATCCCTAGTGGCTATCAAGGGGATGAAAATGTATGCCATCACCAGGACTAAAAATATTTTCTAACATAAATCTGAATGACTAGATACTACTGGGTTACTCCCTCTAATGGGTGGCCTACACACTATCTGCTAAGAAGAGACTACTACACTCTTCCAAAACAAAATTTTCAAGGGAACAACTATGCTAGGAAAATATCTACTAAGGAGAAGAGTTTAAGTGACCCTGCTCCACATCATATTGCGATGGGAGCCTAATATGAGGATTGAAATGATTGTTGTTGGCTTCTAATTCTACTTGACCTAAATGCTTCATAAAGTGTGCCTAATTATGCATCACCAAGCTATATTGCTCAGATAATTCACCTACCATGTTTATTAATCTATAAATTCCATTTGAGCTATGAGCCAAGGTCTCATAGATATGCCTCTTTATGATATTCTCACAATGACACTGAGAGGGGGGGGTGAATCAGTGTAACTACTTAAAAACTTAAATCTGCAACTTTTAAAACTAATAATGCAAGCTTGAAACTAGATAATGCAAGTATCACACAAGAGCATCACACAACACAAGATTTTACGAGGTTCACCGATGTGGCTACTCCTCAAATAATGACTGTTTGGACTTCAATCCAAATCCAGTCTTTGCAAGGATTCAATATTTACAATTGTTTACCAGCACCCACTGGAAGGAGCACCAACCCCTGATTTATCTGCTGCAACAGATAGGAGCACCAACCCCTTTATCCAAGCACCAACTTGGATTTCTATTTTGCAAGATAAATGGACATAAAGATGCCTTCTCTTATACAAGACCCTCACTGGTCTACAACACATACAAAAATCTCACAGAAGCATAGAGAGAATTGTTAGAGACTCAATATCTTCTGATCTAATCTAAAACCTTTCTCTTGAATATTCAATAGAATTGCAGGTTTTGATCTAAGGCTGTTTTCTTACAGAACCCTTACTTACTGAGACCTTTTAAATGCACAATGAAAACACAGTCACAGTAACCTTCTCACTATGCCAGTTCGATCCTTATATACTTGATTTCTTCGAACGGCTCAATTTCAAACGGTTTAACTTTCCCTCCAACATTTTCATGCATTCTCGACTGTAATTGACATGTCAAATCCTTCTCTGACCTGATCCGCCTTTTAGCCGCTTTCTTATTGACATTCTGACGTTCTGACAACCTTTTTCTCTGCACATTCTGACATTCTACTCGCTGGAACTGACACCCCTTCTACGCATTTTGATGCTCTATTATCTTGTTCTTCCAAAATCTACGTCAAATCGCTTCTTTACGCCACTTCAGATCAACGCCTCGCAACATCCGTTCTACATTCAATGCTTAGTTCCATGGCTACTCTTTGTAACTGCCACCTTTGCTAGCCATGCTGCAACACGGCCCTGCAATAGCCGTTCTTTTCTTAAATTCACTGTCTAGTCACTTTCACTTGTAACTACAGTTAACTGCAGCATGAATTTCTCCTATGCAATCTCACCACCTGTCACTTGGAACTGCAGATCTGACTCCAGTTAGGTTTATCGTAACTGGCGCCTTTTTGACACCTGTCACTTTGAATGCCTCTTAGACCTTTTTCCCGCCAAAACATTACCTGTCGCGATATCGCGACATTTTCCGCTTTGCTGACGTCATCCTCAACTTTGTCGCGATATCGCGACACTTTCGGCTTCCTGAGGCTTCTCTGGCAACTTGTCGCGATATCGCGACATTTTTAAACTTGTCGATCGTCATCCTCAAAGATGTCCAAATCCGGACTTTCGCTTCCATGGCTTCTCCGAACATGTCGTGATATCGCGACATTTTTAGACTTGCTGACGTCATCTTCAAAGATGTCGCGAAATCGCGACGTTTTCGGCTTGCAATGGCTTTTCGTTCACCCTGTCGCGAAATCGTGACACATTTTGGTTTTGCTGACGTCATCTTCTAAGATGTCGCGAAATCGCGATGTTTTGGTCTTGCTGACGTCATCCTCATTGCCGTCGCGAAATCGCGACGCTTCTGGCCTCCGTACAATTTTTACTCCATGCGACCTTACATGTAGCGAAATCGCTACACCATTGTTGCCTTAGCATTTTTCTTTGCTGCTAGCTAGTGAAACTCCGACGTGTAGCGATATCGCTACACCTTTCCACTTTGCACTTTGAACTCGTAGCAAGATCGCTGCACCTTCCCAACATGTGTTTCTAACCTGTAGCGAAATCGCTACACCTTCGCATTATGCACTTTCAACCTGTAGCGAAATCGCTACACCTTTTTACCTTGCACTTTCAACCTGTAGCGATATCGCTACACCTCCGCACTATGCACTTTCAACCTGTAGCGAAATCGCTACACCTTTTTACCTTGCACTTTCAACCTGTAGCGATATCGCTACACCTCCGCACTATGCACTTTAACAGCAACCTACATTCCTACCTTTACCTTTTTCTACATCTTTCACCTTTGACTATCCTACCTTTCCTTCTATCATCGCTACACTTTTGTTCTTAGTGTCTCAAGCTTGTAGCGAAATCGCTACGCTTTTCTCACTTGGTGCTTTTTCTTTGCTTATGCAACTCAACATGTAGTGAAATCGCTACAACTTCTTCATCAACTTTCTCTCTCCTCCATTGTGTCGCGAAATCGTGACATTTTTCGTCCTTGGCCCTTTTGCTCTCAAACTTGTCGCGAAATCGCGACAATTTCTCGATTTGGCTTCTTTCCTTCCAGCATGTCGCGAAATCGTGACATTTTTCCTTGCACATTCTCTCTCCTCCGATATGTCGCGAAATCGTGACATTTTTCAATGCACTTTCTCTTTCTCTCTCCTCATGTCGCGAAATCGTGACAGTTTTTCATGCACATTCTCTCTCCTCCGTATGTCGCGAAATCGTGACATTTTTCTTATGAACTTTCTCTCCTCCTTCATGTCGCAAATCGGAACCATGTCGCAATATCGCGACAGAAAACATGTCGCGATATCGCGACAGTTTTCTTCCTTGTCTTTTTTTGCAAATTTTTGGATCTGGGTCCCCTCTGTTTTTCTTGAGATTTTTTGCACTTGATCTGATTGACCTCTGAACTGCTTCAACTGCATCACTCTGTCTGTGTTGACAACAATTACAATCCTTTTGCACTCGCTTTTGCTGCACCTTGCTCAACAATCTCCCCCTTTGGAATTGTTGGCAACACTTTGTAGCCTTGCTCAAATTCTTCTCCCCCTTTGCCAATAATGCCAAAGGGCTGCCGCAGACTCCCCCGAGTCTATGCACAACATTCTCAAGCATAAATAACTTGAATGCTCCCCCTGAGAATGTATTTCCCATAGCTAGTCAGTGCTTGGGAAGTGTGACTACTCCCAACTTCTTTCGAAGGTATTCAAATACTTCCTTTGGTAAAGGTTTGGTGAATATGTCTCGCTACTTGCTCGTAGTGGGAACAAACTCCAATCCGACCTCTCCTTCTGCAACCTTATCCTTCAAGAAGTGATACCGGATTGCAATATGTTTGGTGCGGGAATGCATTACCGGATTCTTTGAAATGTTGATTGCACTAGTGTTGTCACATTTGATTGAAATGGGCTCATTGAAGTGAATTCCTAGATCTTTCAATGTTTGTCTCATCCATAGTATTTGTGTACAGCATGTAGTAGCCGCAATGTATTCGGCCTCGACTGTGGATAAAGAGACTGATTCTTGCTTCTTACCGTGCCATGCAACCAATTTGTTTCCAAGAAAGAATGCTCCTCCACTTGTACTTTTTCTGTCATCAATGCATCCTGCCCAATCAACATCAGAGTATGCAAAGAGAGTGAAGTCTTTTCCTTTTGGATACCACAGCCCATACTCCATAGTGCCCTTGAGGTACCTAAAGATCCTTTTCACCACTGTCACATGAGTCTCTTTTGGACTAGCCTCGAAATCTTGCAACCATGCAAACAACCTTGTAAGATATCCGGTCTAGTGGTCATCAAATACAAAGAAGCTCCCAATCATTGATCTCGTACATTGTTTGATCAACATCCGGAGATTTATCATCCTTGCTCAACTTGCAGCCTTGTTGTCATGGGGGTGCTCACCGGCTTACTATCTTCCATAGTGAACTTTTTCAAGCATTTCTTTCACATATTTAATTTGAGAGATAAAAATTCCCTTTTCTGTTTGATTAACTTGTAATCCAAGGAAATATGAAAGTTCACCTATCATAGACATTTCAAACTCTTTCTGCATTTTGTTTGCTATGTCTTTGCATGATTCATCATTGCTACTTCCAAAAATTATATCATCTACATAAACAACAAGGACAATGAAATTGCCATTTTCAGTTTTCACATATAAATTGCTATCCACCATACCTTTCTTGAATCCTTGCTTAGTGAGATAGTTGTCCAACCTTGCATACCAAGCTCTAGGTGCTTGTTTCAAGCCATACAATGCTTTCTTCAGCTTGCAAACAAAGTCAGGATTATCACAAAGTTGAAAACCATCAGTCTGTTCAATATATACTTCTTCTTCAAGATTTCCATTCGTAAATGCTGATTTTACATCCATCCGATAAACCTTGAAGTTCTTATGAACAGCCTAAAGCCAAAAATAGTCTTATTGCTTCAAGTCCGGCCACGGGTGCAAAAGTCTCTTCAAAATCAATCCCCTCAACTTGGGCATATACCTTACAAAATAATCTTGCTTTATTCCTTACAACCTGTCCATCTTCATTCACTTTGTTTCTAAATATCCATTTAGTACCAATTATGTTTTTATTTTCAGTGCCTTGGTACTAATTCCCGTGTTTTGTTTTTCTCAATTTGATCTAGTTCTTCATTTATCGCTTCCATCCAAGCTTTCATCCGTGCTTGCTTCAATAATATTCTTGGGCTCAATATCGGATAACAGAGAATAGTTATTTACTACTCTTCTTCTTGTCCGAATGCCAACCGTAGGGTCCCCAATAATCCGCTCTTTGGGATGATTTTTCTCGCCAACTCGCTCGTTCCGTATTTTCTATTTTCATCTCTTTCTAAGTCCTCTCGAATCTGATTTTTGTCTCTCTTCTTTTTCTTGATCTTCATCTTCTTCAATAAATTCTTCATAGGTTGGGTAGTTTTCATTATTGCTGATTTCTTGTTTCCTGCCTTCATCAACCTTCACATCCGCACTCTCCACTATTTTCTTAAGTCTTTTGTTGTAGCATGTATAGGATTTGCTTTTAGTTGAGTACCCAAGGAATATTCCTTCATCAGCTCTCGTCTTCAAACTTGCCAAGATTGCTTTCAGTTCTCTTAATGTAACACTTGCCACCAAACACTTTGAAGTATTTTGCTGTAGCCTTTTTGCCAAACCACAGTTCATATGGTGTTTTGCTTTCATGCGGCCTCAACATACATCTATTCTCGAATGTAGACTGCAGTGTGAACTGCCTCTTTCCGTAATCTGTCAGCAATTTTGCTCTCTGTTAACATGGTTCTTGCCATTTCTTGTACAGTTCTGTTCTTTCTTTCAACTACTCCATTCTGCTGAGGTGTTCTTGCTGCTGAAAACTGTCTTCTTATTCCATATTTTTCACAGAATTCCGCAAACTCATCTGAGATAAACTCTCCTCCTCTATCAGATCTCAAACACTTTATTCTTTTTCCAGATTGGTTCTCAACAAGATTTTTGAAGGTTTTAAACATCTCAAAAGCTTCTGACTTCTGTTTCAGAAAGAGTACCCATGTCATTCTGGAAAAATCATCAATACACAGCATAAAATATTTGTATCCATTTATGCTTTCTGTCCTCATGGGTCCACACAAATCAGTGTGAATCAGTTCTAATGGCTTGCTAGTGAAATATTCTTTTGCTTTGAAGGTAGATCTGGTTTGCTTCCCCTTTTGGCATGACTCACATATACCGATTGATGGTTTACCAATAGTGGGTATGTCTCTTACCGCTCTTTTCGAGCTGATTTTTACCAGATTATCAAAGCTTATGTGATCGAGTCTTTTATGCCACAGCCAGTTTTCTTCTTCTTGACCAACCAAGCAGGCTCCTTCTAAAGTCTCCGAGAGAGTATACAAATTTCCAGAAGTTCTCAGTCCAGTGGCTATTAACTTTCCATTTCTTGTCTTCCTTACTTCACAGCCCTCCTTCTTGAAAATTACTTCATGACCTCTGTCACAAATCTGACTTACACTCAGTAAGTTATGCTTTAGTCCTACCACAAAAAGAACTTCCTTAGAGTTGATTTTACCATCACTTAACTTAACTGATCCTTTACCCACTATCTTTGCTCCATCATTGTTTCCGAATTTCACGGAACCACCTTCGTATGTCTGGTAGGTTATCAAACTTCTGTTTGTCTCCCGTCATATGACCGGAGCATCCACCGTCCAGAATCCAAGGAGCAGATTTATTCTGTGCTTTGAGAGCTGTTTGAACGATCAAGGATTCTTTGTCTTTCTTCGGTTGTCCCTTTTCTTTCCACTGAGTTTTGACAGCAGATCTGGTTACTTTCTTCACCTTCTCCCTTTCATTTGCTTGTGACAGTTTATTGGGAAATTTTCTGTACTGTTTTGATCCAACTGAGTGATATTTTCTTTCCTGATATTTATTTCCTGCAAAAGAGCTACGACAATTTCTTGCAATATGGCCGAAGTTATGGCAGTTATAACATTCTACAGCATAATCTATCAAAGGTGAAAAATTATTTCTGCTAGTGAAATTTCTTTGTTCTATATTATATCTACAACTAGAAATTTTATGACCATATGCATTGCACTTAAAACAATAACCATAAAAGGAACGAGTGTACCTGGGAAATGGATGTTGCCATGTGGAGGTAGGAGCCATGGGTCTTCTTCTTCTTTGATGAGAGACTTTGGTGAATCCATCATTTGCAGCACTCCTTTCGAGCTTGGATTTGTTGTTTTCTTTTGCATGATACGGTTTATCTTGATCAACTCTAATCTTGTCTTTATTATTTACTGGATCTACTATTACAGCCTTTGAGTCCTTTGAGGTTTCTCCTTCATCAAAGCCCAAACCAAACTTGATACCTGTGGGCCTTTGATTATTCAACATTTTATTCAATTTCTCAGAACTGTCTTCAAATTTTTGATGACAACTCAGTTTCCGATTCATCCCTTCTAGCTGCAACCTTAATCCAACTATATCTTCTTCTAGCTTGTTGCACTCATTTATTTTCACGATTAGCTGTGCTTCAAAATCTTCAGACTTTTTCTTATGCTCTTCAGTTTGTACTTTCAAACTGATTATTACATTGTTGGCCTCCTCAAATTTTCTTGTAATCTTTTTATTTCTTTTCCTTTCTGCACTTAACTCTTCAAGAGCAGCCACCAACTCACCTTCCAGATCTACCTCGGCCTCATCGTCTAATTTTTCTTCACACTCCTGGGTTTCTTCAGTTCTTTGTTCTTCAAAAGCCATGAATAGGGCTTCACCAGTTTCTTCTTCTGATTCCTCACTGGAACTGTCTTCAGAAGAATCGATATTCTGGGAAATGAAACTCTTCTTCTTGAAGTTTCTTTTTCTAAACTGCGGTTTCTTTTTCCAGACTTTTCTTTCCTGATGTGTCCCTTCATCACTTCTATTTTTCTCATTCATTGGGCATTTTGCTGCAAAGTGCCCGATGCCGCCACAGTTAAAGCACTTGAACGGTAGCTTCCCTCTGTATTTCCCTTTTCCCTTTACTAGTTTCCTAACAAAGTTTGCTTCAGTTTCATCTGCAGATTCTTCTTCCTCAGATTCTAGTTTAGATTTTATATTTTTCTGAGCTTGGAAGGCTGCTTCTCTGTCTGAGGGCTTAGTTTGACCAATCCTCATTTCATATGCAGTTAGAGATCCATGCATTTCATCCAAACTAAAAATATTTAAATCCTTTGCTTCCTCTATAGCAGAAACCTTTGCATCAAACCTTTTGTTGAGAGTTCTCAGTACCTTCTTCACAACAACTGCATCTTCCATTTCTTCCCCCAGTCCTCTTATTGCATTGATGATTCCGTTTACTCTCAGCATGTAAGCTTCTATGTTCTCATCATCGGTCATCTTTAATGCTTCAAACTGGGCACGATGTGTTTGCAGCTTAGCTTCCTTGATTTTGCTGTCTCCTTCATGAATGCTTTGCAGTTTGTCCCATATGTCTTTAGCAGATTTGCAGTTCATGATGCGTATCAACTCACTGTCGACCAATCCACACATAATAGCATTCTTGGCTTTCGAGTTGTTCTCAAACTTTTTCTTTTCAGCCGCATCTGTTGGAGGAACAGTGGGAGTGGTGTATCCATTTTCAACAGATTCCCAAATGTCATAACCCAATGCACAGAGATAGGTCTGCATTCTGAGCCTCCGTAAAGAATAGTTTGTTCCATCGAACAGAGGAGCTTTGTTAGAAGAAAAACCTTCACCACCGGCCATTGTATATCTCCCAAGAACACCTTAGCTGATTAAGCTTGTGCAAGTGCCTGGCTCTGATACCAATTGATATTCTCACAATGACACTGAGAGGGGGGGGTGAATCAGTGTAACTACTTAAAAACTTAAATCTGCAACTTTTAAAACTAATAATGCAAGCTTGAAACTAGATAATGCAAGTATCACACAAGAGCATCACACAACACAGGATTTTACGAGGTTCACCGATGTGGCTACTCCTCAAATAATGACTGTTTGGACTTCAATCCAAATCCAGCTCTTTGCAAGGATTCAATATTTACAATTGTTTACCAGCACCCACTGGAAGGAGCACCAACCCCTGATTTATCTGCTACAACAGATAGGAGCACCAACCCCTTTATCCAAGCACCAACTTGGATTTCTATTTTTTAAGATAAATGGACATAAAGATGCCTTCTCTTATACAAGACCCTCACTGGTCTACAACACATGCAAAAATCTCACAGAAGCATAGAGAGAATTGTTAGAGACTCAATATCTTCTGATCTAATCTAAAACCTTTCTCTTGAATATTCAATAGAATTGCAGGTTTTGATCTAAGGCTATTTTCTTACAGCACCCTTACTTACTGAGACCTTTTAAATGCACAATGAAAACACAGTCACAATAACCTTCTCACTATGCCAGTTCGATCCTTATATACTTGATTTCTTCGAACGGCTCAATTTCAAACGGTTTAACTTTCCCTCCAACATTTTCATGCATTCTTGGCTATAATTGACGTGTCAAATCCTTCTCTGACCTGATCCGCCTTTTAGCCGCTTTCTTACTGACATTCTGACATTCTGACAGCCTTTTTCTCTGCACATTCTGACATTCTACTCTGCTGGAACTGACACCCCTTCTGCGTGTTTCGATGCTCTATTATCTTGTTCTTCCAAAATCTATGTCAATCGCTTCTTTACGCTACCTTCACATCACCCTCACCTTCTACATTCAATGCTTTAGTTCTGCTACTCTTTGTAATCGCCACCTTTGCGACCATGTGCATCACGGCCTCGCAACAACTGTTCTCTTCTTAAATTCGTTGTCTAGTCACTTTCACTTGTAACTACGTTAACTGCAGCATGAATTTCTCCTATGCATTCTCACCACCTGTCACTTGGAACTGCAGATCTGACTCCAGTTAGGTTTATCGTAACTGGCACCTTTTTGACACCTGTCACTTTGAATGCCTCTTAGACCTTTTTCCCACCAAAACATTACCTGTCGCGATATCGCGACATTTTTTGCTTTGCTGACGTCATCCTCAACTTTGTCGCGATATCGCGACACTTTCGGCTTCCTGAGGCTTCTCCTCCAACTTGTCGCGATATCGCGACATTTTTACACTTGCTGACGTCATCCTCAAAGATGTCTGAAATCGACACTTTCGCTTCCAAGGCTTCTTCACACTTGTCGCGATATCGCGACATTTTTAAATTTGCTGACGTCATCCTCAAAGATGTCACGAAATCGTGACTTTTCGGCTTGCAATGGCTTTTCGTTCACCCTGTCGTGAAATCGTGACACATTTTGGTTTTGCTGACGTCATCTTCTAAGATGTCGCAAAATCGGATGACTTTTTGTCTTGCCGACGTCATCCTCATTGCCGTGCGCAAATCGTGACGCTTTTGGCCTCCGTACAATTTTTACTCCATGCAACCGCGAAAACCTTACATGTAGCGAAATCGCTACACCATTGTTGCCTTAGCATTTTTCTTTGCTGCTAGCTAGTGAAACTCCGACGTGTAGCGATATCGCTACACCTTTCCACTTTGCACTTTGAACTCGTAGACAGATCGCGCACCTTCCCAACATGTGTTTCAAACCTGTAGCGAAATCGCTACACCTTCGCACTATGCACTTTCAACCTGTAGCGAAATCGCTACACCTTTTTACCTTGCACTTTCAACCTGTAGCGATATCGCTACACCTCCGCACTATGCACTTTCAACCTGTAGCGAAATCGCTACACCTTTTTACCTTGCACTTTCAACCTGTAGCGATATCGCTCACCTCCACTATCACTTTCAACCCGTAGCGATATCGCTAAAACTTCTTTTCACCGTACAACCAACTTTTCCCTTAACTGTCTATCAAATCGCTGCACTTTTGTTCTTAGTGTCTCAAGCTTGTAGCGAAATCGCTACGCTTTTCTCACTTGGTGCTTTTTCTTTGCTTATGCTGCGAACTCGGACATGTAGCGAAATCGCTACAACTTCTTCATCAACTTTCTCTCTCCTCCGATGTGTCGCGAAATCGTGACATTTTTCATCCTTGGTGCCTTTGCTCTCAAACTTGTCGCGAAATCGCGACGCTTCTCGATTTGGCTTCTTTCCTTCCAATATGTCGCGAAATCGTGACATTTTTCCTTGCACATTCTCTCTCCTCCGATATGTCGTGAAATCGTGACATTTTTCAATGCACTTTCTCTCTCCTTATCCATGTCGCGAAATCGTGACATTTTCTTGCCTTTCTCTCTCTCCATGTCGCGAAATCGCGACATCTTCTGCACTTCTCTCTCCTCCGATATGTCGCGAAATCGCGACATTTTCCAATGCACTTTCTCTCTCCTCGATATGTCGCGATATCGCGACAGAAAACATGTCGCGATATCGCGACGCTTTTCTTCCTTGTCTTTTTTCGCAACTTTCTGGATCCGGGTCCCCTCTCGTTTTTCTTGAGATTTTCTCGCACTTGATCCGATCGACCTCCCGAACCGCATCAATCGCATCACTCGTCTCGTGTTGACAACAATTACAATCCTTTTGCACTACTTTTGTTGCACCTTGCTCAACACTTTAGAGCTATGATTTCTTCTTGAAGTGATTTCTCCTTATGAATGCAACCTATTGACTCAGGTTGCAACTATAATTTTACAATAGCAAAGATGTTAGCTGCTAAGAGATTAGAGATATCTTCTTGATCCATTATAAAATGGATTTGCACTAAGTATTCCATAGATGAAAGATGACGAATGACCTGGTAATGGAGAGAAAACATTTTTGATTGGGTATTAGATTGATCCCCAATAAGGCTTGATACTTTGTCATAGAAAGTGGTAAGAGATAAAGCAACTATTGTGCTTCACACCAAATACACTAGGCATGAACATAGTTCCAAAATAGATGTTGTATTATCTCTTCCAAACCACAAAAGGGAAATCATCTTGCCCTTGGCCCATTTGTTTCAACCTACTTCAAGTAGGTAGACCTTGAAGGACTACATTCCAAATAAGAATCTGGAACTTTCCTTGAATTGGGACAAAGTTGATAAGCTTGAAGGTTCTCATCCAAGTGGTTCAATTGAGCTCTAAGTTTTATTTTTTATTGAGCATATCTACAAATTAATGATTGTTCAGAGGAAGCAAGGCTTGGTACCAAAACTTAAGGGATGGCTACTCAAAGTCATGATTTCCAAACCATTTACAATAAATCTAATGAGGACTAGCTTCTAATGGAAAAGATAGAGGCTGAGGCACTTGGGAGGTGATGTAAATGATTCACATAATCACTGCTTTATCAGCAGGGTAGAGGCCAAATTATGACTAGATTTGCTTCTAATTTTTCCAAGAGGACTTAGAAAACTCCCAAATATCACCCACCAAAATCATTCCCCTTTTGAAGATATGCTTGATAGGAAACCAAGGACTCATGACAAGAGTCTGTGCATTAAGGGAGAGTAAGGGTGACCACCATAAGTTATGTTGGAGAATCTATGGGGCCTTGCTTTGGAGGTGGCTGCCATAAAAGAAATTGATGCACCTATTGCTAGGATTTCCAAATCCCTTTGATAATATTACAACCTTCTATAGAGAAATAATGGGCTTGTAAAAGAACATCAGTGTATGGCATATTTAGCCAAATTTTACCATCCACCTAGGGTTTTTCAAATGCTCCCTCACAAAAACCCCTATAGATCATTATCTATGATCACCATTTGTATCCATTTAGTCATGAGTGCATAGCCCTATGATTGAATATTGGGGATTCCTAGCCCATCACATGAAATTGGTCTGCAACAATTTCTCCAAGATACCATTGGGAGGTCTTGTTTGGCTAGTTTTTTTGCCCAAAAAAATCTTGAAGCATATTGTTCATCTTATCATACCCATCCTTGCTAGGATTCAAAAGAGTAAACATGGAAGGGGGCTAATTTTTTTTTAGTAATCTATATTTTAGTTGCTTGAGACATTTATAAATGTTTTTAATAGTCCATTTTTTTGGAAAATTTGTCCATACACCAATCCCACATAAATTTGGGTGTAAGGTCAACACTAAAATGAAATCCCAAATACTTAGAGATTTATCCTCTTTGCACCCACTTCCATGTTATGGGTATCCAATCTGGATTATCATCAAATCCAAAGGGAATAACAAAGTTCTTATATTCTTGGATTCTTTCACCGAAGGCCCTATAGAATTTGTGAACTATCTTAAGGATGTTTGCAATATTTTATTGATTTGCCAAAGGAAAAAACATAGAATCATATATGAAGTGAGATTTGATAAGCTAGAAACCATCTGGAAGGAGGATACCTCTTATCCTCCCCTCTTTAATTGCAGATTCAAATAGATAACCAAGGCATCATCTACAATTACAAATAGATAGAGGGCCAATGGGTAACATTGCCTAACTAATATTTCCATAGTAATGCTATTAGACAATTCTATATTAATAACCACTCTTGTAAAATAATTTGGAAAGAGGGAAGCTACCATATCAATGAATCTATTGCTAAAACCAAGCCAATAGAGCATGATTAATATGAATGACCACTCTAATTGATCATAAGATTTGTCAAAATCAAGCTTAAGGTAAAGACCCTTGAGACTCTGTGCTCAAGCCCACTCCATCCATTCCCAAGATGTAAGGAGACTATCCAAAATATAGCAATCTTTTAGGAATCATATTTTCTTTGGGTGAATAATTTTTGTAGCCATGAGGAGGAGTCTTTTGGCCAGAACCTTAGCCAAAATTTTATAATAGAAATTGAGTCAAGTAATGGGATGCCAATAAATAAATAGATCTAGATTAAGTATTTTGGAAATGAGCCTGATCAATCCTTGATTAGTGGCCAAGGCCTCCAATAGTAATAACCTCCTCACACATCTGTAGAAAATAAATTCTTATCCTCTCCCACATGGTCTTAAAAATTCACTTGAAAGATCGTCAATGCTTGGGGTTTTTTCATTCACAAAAGAGAGGAGGCCAAAATTAAGTTCTTCCTATGAAAGAGGTTTGTCCAAAAATGCTCTATATTATTCATATACTTTGGGAGATATGAACTATTTACAACAGTCTCTAAGAAACTCAACTTCTATGTTAGGCCCTTTACTTTTGAAAAGGGATGCAAAATGCTCCTAGATGAAGGATGGGAGGTCCTCCATCAAAATTTGTAGGTTATATTTAGTATTTTTAATAACCTCAGCCTCTCTGATCTATTCTTCTTATTATTGGAATTAAAGAAGAATTTAGAATTTTTATCACCCTCACAAATCCATTGAAGACGTGCCTTGATTTGCACCCCATGGGATTTATGAGCTTGAAGTTGCCTTAACTCTACCTATTTTTCATCCAACTACTTTTTAAAGGGTATGCTTCCAATATTCTAGCCAAGGTGGTGGCTGAGGTGGTCAACTTCTTGCTCCAATTCTTTCTATTTTTTCCTACGAAGAGATGCTAGAATTTTTCCAAAATCTAAAGGTAATCCACTGTTCTTTTGATGCCTTCCTTCCACCACAAAATCGACCCTCTCCCTCCTGAGGGCCTTAGAAAGATATTCCACACTTTCTTTATTCCATTAACACAATATTTGTGCTTGATTGGGAAGGTATTTAACTTAAAAGGAGAGTTGTTTTTGGGTTTCCTTATTGGGGCGCACCCAATACTAAAGGTAATGGGGAGATGATCTGAAGTTACCACTGAATAGATTGGATGAGACAAATAATTTTGGAGGATATAAATATTTTTTTCTACATAGAAGTGGTCCAATATTTCCATTCTAATAGAATTCCCACATCGTACATTGTTTCAAGTAAACAAAGCACCATGATTTTTAGCAGTCCTATTCCAATTGGGATCAGAAATATTCTAGGGCATTATGAACCTAGATCATAATCTAGCCTCTTCCAACTATTTGAGTGGAGTACCACCACCCAATCTGTCTCACTCCCACTCTACCATATTGAATTCCCCTCCTATTATCCAATCTACTTTAGGAAAATTGAAGCACATCTTGTACTAGAGGGCTACCCTTCTAATTAAATCATTGGGTGCATAAACAACTGCAATACCCAATTTCCTACCTCCAAATATTACTGTACACCATACTACTCTATGCATTGGATCCTATATTGATATTAATAGAGTCCCACAACTCCTAAGAGAGGCATAGGATAGCCCCCCTCCCTTCGTCATGATTCATACAAAAGCCCTTGTTCATGCCAAGTTTAATAAAGTGAGTTCAATCCAAAGGGGGCATTTAATTTTTGACACATTATTAGGGTTAAATTAGAATGCCCAATGCTATAGAAAGACTAGTTGACCAAAAATCATCCAAGTACTGATTCTTAGGGATTTTAAGCAAGAGTCCTTAGAGGTAAAAGCAAAAGAAATGAAGGATTGACCAAGGCGGTGATGGGAGGCAATCATCCAATCCTTGGATTCCATAATTTGACAAACCACAAATTGAGATCTTCATTAGGGAGGATTCTTCTAGAAAAGAATAGAACAATAATTCGCTCTTCTAATTATTTTATTTCTTTAGTAAAATCATCTTGCAACTCAAACTCAAAGGTACCTAACTCTTTAGTTTGTTGATTTACTTGTTTAGAGATTTTATTTACTCCTGCATGTCCAACTTTGAGGGTTTCCTCCTTTGGTACATGTTGGTCACCACCTCCTTGTTTGGATCCTCTAGGTCCATGGGATGAGGGTGCAAGGTCAACATTATTCTATATTCTATTGGAATGAAGGTCCTCTAGTTGGGCTGTTGGGGATGCCTGAGAATTACTACCATTGAAATTCAGGTTACTGAGCAATGCATGGGCATACGAGGAGCTAATATTGACTTCCCCTATAACATGGCACCCAATATTGTGGGGGATATTGAATCAAAGTGTGGATTGTTTCCTTTGGAAATGTCACTTTTATCTTGTTCCTCTCCTGGAGTTACACTATTTTGTATGTCATGATCGAGGTATGGATCAGATTTGGAGGAAAATCCATGAGCAGGGCTAAATACTCCTTTGAGCCCCAAAATATCATCCTCCTATTATGGTTTCTAGGTCAATTTATTCTTGAACTTAAATAGGGGATCTGCTAGAAAATTGCTAAAAGGTGAAATAAAGAGCTCCTCATTGTGTGAATTACCCTCTCTATGAGGATGAAAGATAGAACTAGAAGTTAGTTGCCCAAGATCATTCTCTTTATTTCTAGGTGAAAAAAAGTGAAGCCCACGATAAATGGTATGCAATGTAGCTTTCAAAGCCATGAACCCTGAGTCAACTACCGTCTCAATCTCTTTGGCATGAAATGACAATGTTGCAATATTCATCCTAGGTAAATGGTCACCTACCACCCAAAAATGAATTTCCATAGTTTAACAAAGATATTGGAGAGATGCTATTCACATTAATCTCCATGCTATTCCCCTCAGAGATCCCTCTTTCTGCAAAAAAAAAACCTTAGCTTCATAATATATTTTGGTAAATATTTTCTCTAAGATTTATTTTCCCTATTTATTCATGAACCATTACCTTTTTCCTATGAAAAATTTCATATCATTTTGTTAGAAAGGGGGTATTTTTTGCTATTTACCATCAAGTAATATTAACACTATGGTTGAATAATTTATCTTTGATTATATATTGTTTCTTACATATACTCATATTTATAAAATACTACATCCATAGTTTTTAGATCATTTTGAATGCTTCCCTATATTTCCTACTTCCTACTTGGTAGTTTATTTTCATCTTTAATTCTACTTTGGGATCAATATAAAAAATTCACAACTTATTTTTTTACATTAAGGTTATTCAATGCTTGGAGGGAGGAGTAAGACATATTTATTGGATTTGGTTGGGTTGATCTCGATCAACATTTGGAAGGTCCTATTTGTCACACTTAGGTAATAGATTCAAAATTGGTCAAATTATTTTCTTTGTTGTATCATATATATACCTGATTATTCAAGGATGACAATGCCAATCTAAAGAATCAACAACTATACACATGAGTTGAACCAACATAACATACATTTTATTCTTTCAAATCAAAGTTTGAGGTATTAAATACTAAAAATTTGGTGTCATCTCATACTTGTCTAATTTTCTTTTATATTTTCCCAAGGGAGAAGTAGATTTTTCTATGGAGCCTTATTGTCATATATCTATGCAATGCATGGAGCATCTTGGAAATCACAAATTTTTAAAATATTTCAATGAACAAAAGGTTGGGGTTACAAAGATTATTGACATAATTTTTTGGGTTTGATATCCTTACCACATTTTTCAAATATTTCAATGAATTTTAGACCAAACATAATTCCCATTAGCTTGGACAACACATAGCGTTTGAAGAATTCTATTTTATAGGTCACAAGACTCATATAAGTCATCATTTTACAAAACCTGGAACAAATACCTTGACATATTCAAGGAGTGTCAAGTGCATTTCTTTCAACAACATAACTTGGAGTGGTAGTTGGTAATTTGTTGTATCCACGAATTCTCAAGATTTGATTCTCCTTCATGTCTATTTTATAAAGTTATGCCTACCTCTTTTGAGCACTATTTTGAGTCTAGATGGTTTGGTTAAGGTCTTGGTATCCTCTTATTAGCATGGGTCGATGCTCTTATGTTTAACACATATATTTTATCTCTTTTGAACCTAAGTTCGTAGGTTTGAATCTATCCATAATGATTTAGATTTCCCAATGGTCTATGTTTTATCCTTGTGATTGAAGGAAACTTCCTATCTAGTCACTTACATTAATTTGTGTTGTCATCACATTTCCTCTTGGGTAGAGTAATTACTTAGCATTGATAATTTCTGAAGGTGTTTTGTTGTAGATGCCAAGTAAAGGTACTGGAATCATGGCTAGGTAGTATGTTCATAGGGCTTTGATTAAGATGAATAGACTTCAAATCACTCTTTATTTATAAAGTATTACATATATGAGTTGTTGTTGTTGTTGTTATCATTTCAATGGGTAGGCTGATCATTATTTTCTAAAGATGTGGTGTGATTAGTTAGCCTACCTATACTAGCGTGCCTCACTCATCAATATGCATGATAACAAATAGGTGGTAAAAGACATTCATGTTAGCAAAGTGAAATTTATTAATTTATCGATTTATCTACTAAAGTTTGAACTTCAAATTTTATTGCTAATAAGCACAAAATTCTAGTGGCCATTATAACTTTTGCAAATAAAAGTGTTTTGGGTGCATTTTTAAAATTGGATGGTTTTTCAATATTTACATATTGGTGACATCAGTACAAGGACCTATTATAGTGCAATAGAATATTTATTGAATGTAAAATAGAGTATACATTGATAGTTAGAACAAAGCATGCATTGTTACTATCATTTCCTTCTAGATATTGAGTATTATCTATCTATAAACTTGCTTTTATTTATTGGATGGTTCATGAGAAGATTTGTATATAACAATTATGTACTTCTAAGGTTTGTGGATATATTTATAGATATTGCATGTTGATGATCTTCTCATGAAAATATAAACACCTTTGGTCCAAGAGATGGATTAATTACTCCATATCCATGAGAGCATTAATATTTGTGCCTTTAATAGAGCAAATAACATGTTTCGTGTTTTATTCTTCTACGTATTCAAGCATCCATTAGGGGTATATGTTACCATCTATAATGTATTGTCTCCTTAGCCCTTAGCTCAAATTATGGAGGAGATCAATAATTTTACCTTCTTAGCCAAGTCTAATAGTGGTGATAGAAGCCTATGGGTATTCTTTATGTAAGACTATGAAAAAGTGTGATGTACCCTTTATGTAAGCCTAAATACATGATTCTATATATTTATCCCTAGTGGAATTGGTTAAACCACCAATAAAATAAACCTTGTAAGGTTGTAATTAAAATTGTAGTGTAAGCGATATAATCATAATAAAATAAAGATAATGTGGAAGGGGAGATGGAGAGGGAAGAAAGTAGAGAGGGGAGGGCTCTGGTCCCTCCCCTACTCCCCCTCCCATGGCTCCTGGTTCCTGCCCAGTTCCTGGCTCAACCCAAGTCATCCCTCTCGGTGAGTGGTTGTTTACAGATGATCTCCTGGGGGGAGATATTTCTCCACTATCTGCGCCCCTCCCGGCCGGCTAGGGTTTCCTTGGTTGTTTTTTCGGACTGGTGCTTCCCAGGGATCCCTGTTTGGTTGGGGATCCCTTCCTTTTTTCCCTTAGGCTTCCCCCTGGGGTTTTTTTGCAGGTTATTCGTGTGGATCTGGTCCCCTGCGTTTCTTGGTGCGGTGGAGGTGACGATTTAGGGTTTGGACAGCTTCCCCCTTTTTCTTGTGAATCCTCGGCGGGTTCTGTGCTTGGACGGGATTCTTGGTCCCTCGACGGGCTCTGTGCTTGGACGAGATTCTTGGTCCTTGTTGCTGGGATCCTCTTTTGTTTTCCCGAGGTGGGTTCCTTTTGGTGCAACTCTCTGGTCACTTCTTGATGGGTTGGATCCTCTCTGTGCTGGCTGTCGGCTTCCTACAGGATGGCTCTCGCTGAACTGAATGTTTTACCGATGGGCGGGATGGTTTCTCCACAAGGTGGGATCCGCCAAATCCACCGGTTTTCCTACGAGGCGGGATCCTTTCTTTTCTACTGGTTTCCCGGATGGCGGGATTTCCTTGTTGCTTCCCGCTAGGCGGGACTGTTTGTGGTGGTTTTGACTGCTTCCTGCGAGGCGGGATTTTATTGTAACGGTTTTTCTGTGCTTCCTGCTGGGTGGGATCTTCTCGATGGTGGTTTTTGGCTACTCCCCACTGTGCGGGATCTCCAAAACTACTTTCTTTCTTATTTGTTTGTTTCCCGCTAAGAGGGATTGTTTCATGCTTACTCATTATCGCTGGGCGGGACTTCTGTTTTGGTGTTCAGTTTCAAGGGATTGATGCCCTAGGCCCATTGCTTATGTAATCAGGTTTTGGGATCCTTGTTAAAACCCGCTATAAATACAAACACTTATAACTATAAAAAAAAAAATTGTAGTGTAAGCCTATAGGTAGGAATGATCCACTCTTTATATAGCCCTACAAGCATGATTCTATATATTTAATCCGAGCAATATTTGTTAAAACACCAACATGGTTAACATTGTAAGGCTGAAATTAAAATTTTATTTTAACCTTTCAGCCATTATGTTATGTTGGCTTGGGTTGATCATTATTTGGAGTTAAGTATCTACCCTCAAATATTAACCCATTGCATTGGTGTATGACATCAATGTGATACATAGTGGAGTACCTAATTACACATGTAATTTAACCTTTAAGCTATTATGTTATGCTGGCTTAGGTTAATTATTATTGGGGATTAAGTATCTACGTCAAACATCGATCCATTGCATTGGTGTGTGACATCAATGTGATACATCATGGGGTGCATATAGACACCTAATTCTTCTATTTTGTTAATCAATTATTCTTTCAACTATTTTCTCTCTTATTTCATCATTTATTCTTTTGTATATGATTTGTGGTGAATGCTATGCTTTTAAATATTTCTCGAAAGTATTATGAATTCTAACACCATACACTTCAATAGCATGTGCTTATTCCATGGACTTTCTCCTTACATGGTTACACTTTAAACTTTAATTTAATTGATTTTTATTTAAAACTAATTATTATTTATATGACTTTTTTATGCACATTATAATTTTATTTATTTTTGTTCAATACAAAATGTTTCCAATATTAATTCAATTTGTAAAGTGTCTCATATTGAAAATAATATCAAAATCATATATATATAAGCACATACAAATAGTAATTCATTTAAAATTAATTAATTTAATTATTTTTATTATTTTATTTATAATTTAGATTTAAAAAGCTAACTCTAACCTAAATTAACATTAAACAATAAATACAAATTAAATTAAATTGAATAATCTATTTCCTAATATTAATTTTATTTGTAATCTCTTGTACATAGCATATCCGTAGGGGGAGAGATTTGAACCCGGGGCCTCTCGATTTCAACTGGAGAGTTTTAACTACCCACTTGCTCTCCAAATCCTCTACATGAGCGGATCCTAATATTAATTTTATAACACAAACTATTTATAGAACACAATTTTAATCTATATCCTTGGTACTAACTAAACTAACCCATACCTTTCTAACCTATATACAAACTTAAGTATTTAATATCACCCTTCCTAACCTACTACCAACTATTACCTTTCATCCAAACTACTCCCCTCTTGCATCACAATCTTGCTAATATTTAATGGTTACATTCTTATCTTTGTTAAATTCCCATTTGACCTAAACAACTTTATTTGTGATTATATAGTGTCACTACATAGTACCACATTTATGCCAATATAAACTTGTCTCTAACATCACTTCACCTTAAAAATAAAATATGCTAGTGTTGCATTAGATTTTTCTCCTTTCCAAAATAAAAATAAAGTTGATAGCACTAAGGTGTTGTATAAAATGATTCAACAACCCTAAAAGTAGCATTTGAGGTAAACTAATACCATAATCGGTGTTAAAAAAATACCCAATGCTATTAGAAAATATCACATACAAAAAATAAACCTTTAGGAAACTTATCTAATTGAATGTAAAAAAATTATTAGTGGCTAGTTGTATTACTACATCAATAAAAAAACACTTCCAACAATAATTATTATTAGGGCCAAATTCCAACCGCCTAAATATTTTAAAAATTAAAGACCACTTATTTATGCCATATGCCTTGTCAAATCTAACTCAACAAGAATGCTCTCCTAGTTATATTGTAAAACCCATTTAGTAGTTTTCTTGGCATGAATTGGGCCATTTGATAAATACTTATTTTCTTACTTATAACAAACTCTTGGTAGCTTATTTTACTATTCTAAAAAAGGATCAAAACAATAAGTTTAAAAGCAAATATTACTGAGAGTTACAGGTCTCCACAATGGGATATTTTCCCTCTTGTTACTTTTAAGAATTTACTTATTGTCAATGATTAGCCCTAATGAACCTTTACATTTTTATTCTTTATAGACGTTTTAATATCATTCTTTGAAATAGTTCAAAAGATACTTGAACAAATAAATAAGAAATCCATATAAACTAAGATCATTAATTGAGGTTACTAAAAATAAGGACCTTTTCAAATTAGCAATAGTTAAAATATGTACTTGTCTATCTATTCCCGCTTGAGAATACTTGTATGAAATGCAAGAGATAAAAATCTTCTCAATTTTAATAGATAATGTATTATTCTTTTAAGTTTATTTAAATAATTTTCAAAAAAATATTGATAAATTTATCCCTAGTAGAATTTGAAGAAGTTACGACATCCTCATTAGCCTTTGACATTAATGACTTTGTAGATATTACAAATATATTTTGTTCATTTACCATCATTTGTGATCTAATGGATACTAAAGTACATATTAGTTCTTTGACTATATATATTTCAAAGACTTAAAGTCCTTTATTACTTATTGAAGAGTCTCATGAATATGAATCATTGAAAGGCATTGTCCATAGTGCTTTAGCTATGCTTTGAGAAATTTAAAAAAAAAAAATGTATCTCCCTCATTACTAAGCACAATAAGCACAAATGCAAGACTTTCTAATATAGCAAATTATAAACATTTAATCCTTACTTTCAATCCAAAAAGTGAAAGACAAAAGTTCTAAATAAGATGTAATGAATGAATATAATATCAATCCTTTTAAGTATGATGCATAAAGATTAAAATAGACTTTAGATAGTATTGTTGTCTCCTTACTCAAAATAACTTGAATGAAGATTACAAAGTGATTAGATATGAGTGAGGTCAAATCTTTGGAAACCAAAAGAACACTAGAAAAGTTATGACTAGAATATGATTGCTAGCATAAATTTGTTTAGCATGCCAAGTTTCCTCTCTTCACAAGGTTTGAAGTTGGGCCAAGTAAACCATTGAGTCTTATGGAAAAATACTTTTCATAAAGTGGTTAAATTTTTTTCAATTAATTCCAACAAAGAGGATATTCCTTAATTTTTTTAGTGGATAAGGATATAAGTTGATGTAAATTTCAGTCAATTTATTCTCAACCATGTTTAACCTCCCTAGTCATGCAATAGACTTAAGTTATTTGCAAGCTCATTTCAAATGTTCAATTTACTAGAGGAGTAAATTAGGATGTACACAAAGCACCAATTATCTTGTTTTATACAAGTAAAGTGACTTATGCACATCTATAAATAAAAATACCCTACTTCATAAGTAAATAGATAAGCTATCCAAAGATCAAATCCTAGTATAATTTCCCTATTACCTTACTCATGTGAGTACTTAGAAGAAATGTTTGTTTTCAAACTCAATGAAGATGTCACTATATTTTCTATTAATTTTAGTCTCCTACAAGAGGATGATATTCAATTTTCAATTTATGAATGACATAACAAACTTAATTTCATATAAAGGTTGGCCAATCCATGAATATTCTGAAACAAGATAGAGCAATTCATAAGAACAGTTCTAGAATCATAAGGCCTCAAACATTACCTCAATATATTAATGATCAAATATAGTAATAGCTTTTCATCCAAGCCCCTTCCATTTGTAAAGTAACCTTAACATTTTGAAAGCCATATATCGTTTTGTGAATGTAAGATAAGAAGGGGATAAATCCCTTATGAATTCCCCTATATCTACATCATTTTCATTCTACCTTGTAGGTTCCCTTGTGTCTACATTCACTACACAAAAAAAGTCTTTTAAGGGTGGCTAAAAAATAATGGTTTTTTATGATGGTAAAAAACCACCCGAACAGACCCTAAGAGGGTGGTTTAAAATTGTCCTTAAAACACTACACCAAAAAAAGCTTTTAAGCATAACTAAAAGATAGTTTTTTACTACAATAAAAAACTGCCCTAATAGACCCTAAGAGGATGGTTTAAAACCACCCTTAAAAATCACCCTTATATATAAAGGATTCTTGAAAATTTAGAGATATCCTTAGTGAAGACTATTGCCAAAGGCTGCTTCCCAGTCGAACGGATCAATCTCCAGATATGCGCTTAGATATGATTATGGCTATCACAAGGCCAATTATTGCTGCAAATATGTGGATGTAAATTACCCCTTATATGAATAATTTCATGGTCAAAATAGTTCTCAAAATTCCATAGTAATGTCTACATCCTCTCTTGTAACTAACACTCTCGATCATCGTTGAAATCGAGCTGCATCCCATTATGTGCATTGTGTCATATCTTGGTTGTAGCTATTTTGGATGTGCTATAAATATGAACAACAATAGTGGTGATGATGTTTTTGATGCTTCAAGACTCTTGGATATGCTTGAAACCCTCGTCGATTTTAACTTTTACCAAATAAATGATCAGACACCAACTGAGTTGTAATTTTGATAGATGATCGTAGAGAAACTAAAGCATTCCTATGGTATAGAAGTGGATATGAAGGACCATATTTAAACTCACTAAATCTTAATTTCCATGTTATTACCATATTTTCAAGTATATTTATTTAAATTATTTTATGGGTTTTTGAAACTAAAAAAAAATAAGTATACAAGTTTTTAAAAGGGTTTTTTAAAATTGTTTGCAATATTTTTTTTGAAATAAAATTTCTAGTTATGATTAATGTCAATATGTTGTAAGCAGACATCATTTACTTTCATTACAAGCACCTTGTAATTCATAATGGAATGAGAATGACATGCTCCTCTCATTGGATGACCCTAATCTCAATGAATTTAAATGTTGATGAGTTCACTAATATATCTTCCTTATCATTATAATGTGTGCTTCACCATAGAATGCATAGTATTATAAAATATATCTATGTGAATAAGCTTTGTATCACTAGCCAAATCCATGGCTTTCTCCCATTCTTCTTGAATATCAACCTGATTAGACCCATGGACTATCTGCATAATACTGTGACTAGGCTCACTATTACCAAAAATAGAATAATGTAGAATATTGGAATAACCTTCAACTATAGCTAGCTTAGCCCTTAGAAACCACACTTCTTCCTCTGCTAAAGATAATTTGTTGCTCATCTCCAATACCCTAAATTTATTCAAACTTGCAAGTTCATCCAGGTTAGAGTCATCTTTTGATTTTGTTATCTTGTCAATCATCTCTTTTTCATCATCCTACTTATTGTCCAATGAACTTGGGGGTGGCCAACTAACTAGATAAGGAACCAAACTATCAAGTATACTTCCTCTTCCTAAAACACCATTTTTTCCATGACACCATACCCAAATTTTATAACCAATATATATAACTACAATAGTATGGGAAGCACTAGAATCTACATCCACAGGACCAAAAAATAATGGACCATTCGACTTCTCATATCCTAATTTTAAAGGATAAAATGTATCTCCACCACCTACACTTGGTGGTCCAAGGTTAGGGAAAATACCAAGACCCATATCCATTCCCCAAATCCAAACATCACCTGACTCAAACAAAATACAAATATGGAATAAACCACACTCAAGCAACTTTAGTGAAGCATATTTTGGCAATCCATCAATAGGTTCTGGCAAAAACTTATTATCAGTAGTTCCATGTCCAAGTTGGCCATTCTCACCGAGTCCAAAAGTCCAACATATGGTGCCTTGTCCATTTGGGCATATATTACAATATGAGAAAACTTTAGCTATTTTAGAGCAAGGGACTACATGATGATTGACAAATGTTAGCATAGCAGTATGAAATGCTTCACAGGTAATGTGAAATATTGTTCTAGTGGAAAGTTGATTGAAACATGTTAGGGGTTGGGGTTGAGGAACTAATCTATATTTTTATCACCTAAACCCAATTGACCAAGTGTGATCCGAAATGTCGGTTCAAAATTTTCTCGTTTACACAGTTTGTTGCATAAGTATTGTGAGTATAATATGAATTCTGGAAGCTTTAAGTCATAATTTATGTAAGTCAAAATTTTCTATTATAGGAAGTTTTACTAAAGTTGTTGTTAGCCATTTATGGACTGTCAAAGTTGGAAGTCCATAAATAAGTAAAAATAAAAGTTGGATTTAGTTTAATTTTAATTCTTTTTGGAACATATGGAGTGTGGCTAATTGAATCACCCTCAAGTTCTCAAGAATTGCATCTAGAGGCATTGTTGAATCATTTATTTTGTTTTATTTCAACATTATTAACAAATTATGGATTATGGAAGCTTGAAGACTTGATGTCACTAATTATCTTAAAAGTAGTTGAAAGTTATTTTTGGATAATAAATATTGTGGATGCTTTATATAGCTTCATTTTCTCAAGCATTACACTTAAGGTCTTGTTGAGTCATAGTTTGGTTTTACTTTAGTTTTTGTGGCTTCATGATTTTGTTTTATTTTAGTGTTGTTAACAAATCATGGATTTTGCATGCTTGGAGTCTTTAATTAACTCAAAAGTTGTTTGAATTTTAGTTATTATGGACTATTAGGAGTATACCAACTTCATATTGCTTTAGGTTCTCAAGCATTGTAGCTCAAAGTCTTGTTAAGTCATTGTTTTGCTTCATTGAACAGTTTTTGGGACTTCATAATTGTGTTTTATTTTAGTATTTTTAACCAGTTATGGATTGTCCAAGCTTGAAGTATTTTATTGACTTAAAAGTAGTTGAATCTAGTTATTTTAGAATATTAAAAGTTAGTTATTTAGATTCTAGTGGGATTAGGATGCTTAAAAAGGGACCTTAAAATTTCCTTGTGCTCCATATTTCCATATGCTCCATCTTGAGATGCTTCAGGATATTAATAACTTTTTATGTTCCTGGTTTCATGTTTGTGTGCATAGGCATGCTCAAAATAAATTCCTCTTTTCTAGATCCTGAATCTTATATTTGATAGATGTTGTTATTTTGTACCTTTAGATGGTTGTTCATGGCTCCTATGTAGCAGTTACATAGTTACACTGTTCTAAAGAGTTGGTAGACATGAGAGGTGGAGAGGTTCCCGAAAGTTGAGGATATTAGAAAAGTTTGGAAAGATTCAGAAAAATGTTTGAAACTATGGACATATTGACTTATAATTGAGCAACAATATTAACCATAAGATTCATATTTTATAATGAAATATATATTCTTCATTGTAGATTGTGTCTCAAAATTTGAGGTAACATTTAGGGCAACACTAGTCCCCATGGTCTAGAGTGCTAAAAGGATTCAAGGATTCTAACTCAATTTTGAGGCTTAGTCTTGCATTCGTGTAAAATAATTATTAATTTTCTTTGTGTAGGAGCACTAACCTTGAAGAAAATAAGAGCCAAGGCATCCCCTCCTTTCCTAGGGGTAAAAAGAAATAAAAAAATAGGGAAATGAATACCATTTTTAAGGTTTAAGCAAGGCCATTGGGCTAACATCATGATCAACATAAATAGGATCAAAATATTTAGTACATCTGATTACATGAAATTATGCCTTAGGTATAAATAGCCCATATTGCTTCTACTTTGGATGGTTGGACAACAGAAGGGTAAGTGCATAGTCAAATAGACTTGAAAGCACTGATTATGCCATAGCAGTAACACATATTAGAATATTCACCTCCTTGGCATCAAATAATTAACCCAACCTAGTTCTTGGTCACATGTAATTGGTTTCTTATTCTATAGATTGTGATGCCTGACAAACAAATTATTACTTTCATGGGTCTTTCGTACCTTTAACTTGACTTGAACGATTTGGATATAAAAAAAATTTATGTGGCAGCAACTTGTTGTTCCACTTAAGCATTTGTAGGCTCTTTAAAAGCATCCTTAGGAAATTTCTTATTTTAGTAGTCTAACAACATTGTTATCTGACATAAGATCTTAAAATCATTGTCAATAATATGGTGTATCAAATGAATTTTTAATTCACATATGGGGTTGCATGCTAAAAAAAATTGAAATTGATTATGACCACAAGTAAAATGCAATATGTAGTTGTACGAATGTTGAATCAAAGATAAACGTTAGGAACTTTGACTTTCTACAACAATATCATATCTTTCCTATGATTTATGTTATCTTGTTATGGGGCCACATTGTTAGAAATATGTTGTTGAAGAATGAAAATCTGATTTGTAGCTTGCTTGAAGATTTGTTCGTTAGCATGCTTACTTAATTGGAGAATCTATGAAAATCCTTTTTTGCATCTATTTATCTTAAACAAGTATATCCTAATCCATTTTTTGTTTGTTGGTTCTTCCTCTTATTCTTTTTAGATATTTTCTTTGTTTGCTTGTTGCACTTTTTAATCCTAATTTTGGCTTTTCAGCTTTAGGATGAGAATAATTCCTTTGTAGGAACCTATAGTTGATATTAGTAGATATGGAATGAGTATATGTATTCAGCTTCAGGGGTGGAGTAGTTATTTTATTGGAAAATATTGCTAATATTAGTATATACTCTGTAGGTATAATTATATTCTTGGACCTTGACCATACCCATAATTACAAAGTTATCAATTAGATTCTATCTTTGGAAGTAGAAGGAAAAGCCCATAAATTTTTAGCAAATATGTCAACCTCAGGGGTAAATATTCCACCAAAATTCACCTACGACTACTAATATCTCAACATTAGAGGTAAAAACTCACTAAGATTACTAATATTAAAAGGTAAATTTAATATCAAATTTTAGACAAGATTTGTATGTGCCTTGATCTTTTATATGTTGTAAGATAAATTTTAAGTCAGATTTGTCCATGGTACATGTAGAAAGGGTCTAATATTCCTAGATATTCTCACTCTTGTGAACTATATAGGAGCCAATGAACTTCCCGCATGAACCATAGCCTAGTTGACATGATGACCCTTTCGTTGAATCCATTTCAATATGTTATTTGTGTGTAAGCTGGATTGGAAATTAAATTTATCTATTATACATATAGCAGGGATCTAAGATTCTTAGATATTGTAACTCTATTGAATTGTATAGTAGGCAACTTCACGTATGAATCATAGCCCAATTGACATCATAATTATAATTTAGGTGTGTTGAATTTTCTTCTCAATATGTTTTATGCTTCAGGGCTAGAATCTATTTATTATTGTGCATCTTTTGAGGCTGGAGGTGGGGGATATAATGGGAAGTAGTATATATTCTTTGTATATATGAATTGATACAACCATCAAGATTTACTGATATTTTCATGCAAACTAATATGGCTACATGGGTGTATTTGATAATGGACTAGTAACTTGAGAAAGTTCAGGCAGGCATATTTTAGAATTTGGTAATTTTTTGAAGCATGTTTTAGGATTTCAAGAAATATTTTTTGCATTCTAACTAGAATTTGAGAGGTTTACTGAGTTTTCAAGATTCTTACATATTTAAAACAAAATTTAAAATACATAAGAATCATACACAAGTTTACATGATTACGAAATCAAATGCAACCTACAACAAATTTGACTAGTATGTTCAAGAAACAAACTAGATCTATAAAAATCCACTCCGAGGTGTAATAATTTCAAGTTGCACATCAATCTATACTTTGACCATCATTGACCTATTTTTGAAGAATGGAGACTTAAAATTGATTGAAATTTTTTGTGGATCTTTAAAAATCAACTTGAATTTTCACATTGAAGGTATTTTTATTTATTTATAATGGGCTCTTCATATTAGACATAAGTTACATTTCTTGGCATGAATGACACAATTCTGATAAAATAAACCATAGGATGAACAAATGCCTTATTGAGTAGATTTTAGCTTACCTTTTTTGTCACATTAAAAATATTCCTCTTCCTGTTTGGATGTCCTTTTTAAGTTTTATGAGTTTGCAAATATGTGCTTCATCTATGCTCTTGGCTTCTTATATTTATATATTGTCTCCTAAAAGCTTATGTTAATGCTTATTTTGTAGGTAGCAAATACACCTACTAGAAGAAGAGAAAGTAATCCATGGATTTGCACAGTTTTGTTGAATTTTGCTCAATTTTGATTAAAGTGTACGAGTGTCAAATCATACAAGAAGATATAAAAATATACAATTTTACACATGTATGATGTGAAATAAAATGAAATGCAGTTGAAATGTACATTTAGGATTAATTTGATAAAAAACAAATTAGACCTTAATAAACCTTGTAAAAGGATTTGTTTTAGAAATCCATTGGGAATGGCAGTTGTAAATGATGCGATGCTTTAGAAAATACTTTGGAATGGTCTAGGCATATATTATATAGCCTAATTTATTCATTTTTTGGTTGTTCATTATTTTTCATTCAAGTTCATTAATTGTTTACTGTTGCAATATCAATATAAGATTCATGGAGTATGGATTGTGGAGTAGAATTATTGTTCAATGATTGATAGGTTAATGAATTATGGAATACTACTAGTAATATGAATATGAAAACCATATTTCTCAATTCATTTTCCTTCTAAATTGCCCCATATGTTCTGGTTATTGCAGATTGTGTAGTTAATGTTTACTATATAACTTGGCATGTATATAGATGGAATTACATTGTGAATAATCCTGGTTAACCTAGATTTAGTGTGAAGCATGGAGTGGATTATAAGATGAGTTACAACTGTATTTTTATATTTTCCAATAGTTGTACGATTTCTAGAATCATCCATGATAAATATAATTTATTGCTAGTGAATTAGGGTTTGCATGTTATGGAGAACTGGAGCAATTGATGCTTAGAACCTTCCCAAAATCTATCTTGGAAGAATTGGTTGTATCAAGTGATATATCTAGAGAATATTTGCAGCAATATTTTATACAAACCATACAAGGGTTTCCACCAAATCGTACAAACTGTCATTTTACCTGATTTGGTAATTAAGGCCGCAACCCAATTCTGCCAAATAAGGAAATAATGCTAGTTTAAAGAAATTGATTACAAAAATGATTGATTTGACTTATAAAACTTGTTCCAGTTATTTGGTTGTGTACAAATTCATACTAGGTATAGGGTTGTATGATTTTTATTGTACAACTATATGATTTGGTGATCGTACATGCTATTTTGGCAAGTTGAACTAGTGTACGATGGAGACCATACAAGCTGTACGATTTGTGCAAGTTGGGGTTTGATATATTGGAAATAATTTTCATAAATTATACAATAAACCCCCATAGGGAATAATACATTGCTATCATATACATTTGACACCGTTGCTTTATCGAAATTTGGCATTTTTGTTAAAACGGGTCAAAAAGTGTTGCAGTCAAGAAGATCGTACAAGTGACAAACTTGAGTACACAAATTGGAGGTGAATGAAAGACACCATTCTACAAAGGCAAAGGAGAAGGGATAAAGGAGAGGAAATCCCAGTTAGAAGGAGCATAAGAATTTATCAAAGGAGGAATGTGAAAAACATTGAACACAATACATATGAACCAATGATAGAGCAAGTATGGACATCTAACGAAGTAGAGATTGAGAGGTTGGATACACTACTAATTGAAATAGAAGACAAGGAAAAAGAAGCATCCAAAGTCGATATGAGAGTTAAAATAAGAGAAGAAATTAACGAGGGAACTATGTGAGAGTGAAGGGAGTGGACGGTAACACTTGAGAAAGTGGCGAATTGGTTGCAAAGGAGTGGTTGGATAGGAGTTAGACACCAGAGCAATAACACACGAGGTATTAGGAGGAAGGACCAAGGCCATGACCTACACACCAGTGAAGGAGGTTTCAAAGTGAAGACACAAAGGATATTGGTAGATAACTGTTCGATGAATATAAGATTCCTTGAGTGGATGATTTCGATGAGGACTAGTAGAGTGAGTCACCTATAAGGTAGAAACAGTCAAGGATTCCAAGTGATACTTCATCAAGTGAAGAAGAAGAACCACCAACAAGGGCTAGTATAGCTATGGGTGTAAAGAGGAATGTTGTCACTAGTGATATAGTTTGTGACACTCCTCATAGAAATAAAAGAGGTAAAATATTGTATGATAGACCAATTGTACAATTGGAAGATGTTGTTATGGAATATGTTGTCATGGAATATGTTGACATGGAAGATGTTGTTATGGAAGATGTTGTTATGGAAGATGTTGCCCAAATAGAAAAACCCATCATACAATCAAAATTGCCTAAGGAAGAATGGAATTGTATGATTTTGCAAGAGGGAACTGTACATTTGTTGGGTGGAAATGTACAGTTGGTAGAGATTGTACGATTTCAAGTCAAATTGTACAATAGAAAATTGTTGGTCTAACTTTTATACACACCCTGTGAAGAATGAGCATAAAACTCTGATAACACTTATACGGGATAAATCCCACTCACTTTAGGATCTAGCTGGTTATCCAAGGTGTGAGTTACGTAGTCGGGTCGAATGTCGGTTCACTCTTTTGCGCTTCGGAATAGTTTTCAATATGAACTATCTGTTACCTTACAACGGGCTCAATGAACTTGTTCAGTAGTTGTCACTTGTTGACAATCAGATTTAAAATTGATTCTTTGATCTAGCTCTTATGGGTCAACAGATTTAAATAAAGGACAAATTTAAAAGAAAATAAAAATGGATCATTTCACGGTAAAACAAAGAGGGTAGGGTAAGGCGGAAAGAGAAGTTTATCAAACTTAACTGTAAAATAAAACTACCAATTTTATTTATACTATCAGCTTCACAACAGAACAAATCAAAGAATAAAGTGTCCAGTTTTCTATGATCACTTTCTACTAAGAGTAGAAGGCAGAGATGGAACAGATCTAACAAAAAATTATAAACCGAAGGGAAGTCGGTTAAAATTGATATCTTTCACCGAAATCCTAGCTCGCACATTGAGGACAGAGCAATTAGAACAAACTTGAACCTTAAATCTACAATTTTCCCTAGTATACAATAGAACAACTGAAGCCTAACAACATATTTAATCTTGATAACACAGATTTACAACATATATGTAATAAACTTTAAAGAAATGGATAACAAAAGAAGATGAAATTATCACAATCTGCAAAAGATTAGGCTCCTGGCCATGCTATCACAAAAAACAAAAGCACATTAACTTCAAGTCCAGAAACAAAGTATTTAACAAAATTTGCAAGAAATTGCTTCAATAGTCTTTTATTTCTAAGTTTCCGCCTCCTGCGATTATATTGAGAAGAAGTAATTATAGACTCAGGGTAGACCCTGATATTTTTAGAAATATCTTCTTCTCCAACCGTAAATCTTATCATCTTAAACCCTAGGACCCGGGTTTTACAATATAAAGCCATTTAAAACAAAGTCTTGATAAAACTTAACCATTCTGTAACTCAGTGCAGTCACTTGCCATAAATGGAGAAGATAGAATTCAAATGCCACTTGCATTCACCCACAACTACGAATAAATGTCCTCATTAATTCCCTCGGGTAATCCAGATGAGTCACTACTTCTCTGAAATTTCATCTCCACAGAGCCATCCCTGAGTTGAAAATCTCTACAAGCCATTAATTTTGCCATGAATTTTCATTAAATGCATCCATCAGCAAATTTTGGTAACTGAGTATAGATATTTTCACTTTCTGGACAATTCTCGACATACTCCATTAAATGGGCAGCTGCTTAGTCACTGTAAAGTGTCCTTTGCAGCCAGATCTGAAAAAATTGGATGAAACAGCAATTTTCGACATCTTTCCTTTCAATATGGCTGTCTTTGATTAATTTGCACTCGACTTTGTCTTTATGGCCATTTCTTCGTTATCATGCAAGTGACAGATGGTTTCCTACATGAAAGAACAAAATATGGATTAGTATTTTAAAAATATTAAATCAGAACTTTAATTATTAAATCAGATTAAAAACCCTAATGTTTACTTGCATGTCGGCCTTATTTATCTGATACGTGGCCTGTAGTGCTTTGACACATGTCGCAAAATCGTGACACGTGTTAATTTATAGCTGTCTTGCATTCTGCTCTATTTTCCTTCCAGGGTCGCAAAAATGCGACATGTCGTGATTTTACGACATGTCGTGAAATCGCGACATCCCCCTTTCTTTGGCAGGGCTTCTCCGTCAAGGCCATGAAAATGCGACATGTCGAGATTTTGTGACATGTTGCGAAATCGCGACCATCCTGCTCCTTGGCAACTCTTTCTTCTTCACAACTCTCCACCATGTCGCAAAATCGCGACATGGTGGCTCCTTTGATTACCTTGCCAATTCTTTTGTCGTTTCCTTTGTTGCTGCCCCTTCTGATTATGTTGCGATTTCGCAACGTCGTGAAATCACGACGTCGTGATTTCGCGACACCCCTATCTTTTTGGGCCTTGTCTCTCTGAAACGTCACGATTTCACGACGTCGTGAAATCGCAACGTCACGATTTCGTGACGTGTGAATGCCTTAGATTTTTCTCTTTTAATTCCTCTTTGCCCTGAACTCGTCTTGACTCGGACCCATCGCGATTTCGCGACATGTCGCGAAATCGCGACAGTCCGTACGCCTCGGGCTTCCTCCGCCAATTTTGTCGCGATTTCGTGACGTCGCGATTTCATGACAGCTTTCTCACTCGGCACTTTCTTTCGAATTTTGTCGCGATTTCACGACATCTTTTTGCCTTAGCCAATTTTTTTCTTGTTTGATTCTTATTGCTTTGACTTGGACCTATCATGATTTCGCGACATGTCACGAAATCACGACAGTCCGTACTCCCTGGGCTCCCTCTGCTAAAAACGTCGTGATTTCGTGACATGTCGCGAAATCGCTACCCCTTTGTGACTTATGCAATTTTCTCCTTCACGCGCCGTGAAAACACGACATGTCACGATTTCGCGACATGTCATGAAATCGCGACCTCTTTCATGCCTTAGTCATTTTTTCTTCCTCGCAGCCACGAAAATGCAACATGTCGCGATTTCACGACATGTCGCGAAATCGCGACCTGTTTCACACTTAGCATCCTTTTCACTCTTGTAGTCGCGAAAATGCGACATGTCGTGATTTTGTGACGTTCCGTACAATTTCGCCTTCCCTCTCCAAACTCGTCTTGATTTTGTGACATGTCGCGATTTCATGACGTTTCGTACAATCCGGCTTTCTCTCTCCAAACTCGTTACGATTTCGCGACATGTCACGATTTCGCGATGTTCCATACAATTTTGCCTTCTCTCTCCAAACTCGTCGTGATTTCGTGACATGTCACGATTTCGCGACGTTCCATACAATCTGGCTTTCTCTCTCCAAAACTGTAGCGATTTCGTGACATTTCCAAAAATGGAAATGTCGCGATATTTCCAAAAATGGAAAGTGTCGCGATTTCGCTACGTTTTTTGGACTTAGCTGATTTTTCTGAAACCTGTCGTGATTTCGTGACATTTCCAAAAATGGAAGTGTCGCGATTTCATGACTTTTCCAAAAAAGAAAAGTTTTGATTTTCAATGAATTTATCTATCTGTTTTCTGCATTTTTTTCATACCGGTGTAAGATTTTCATTATCCATGAAGGATTCTAGCATGTAAAAAGTGAAGTCTGAGATAACAAAGCCAGAATGCAAGAATACTTGGATACTTTGACACAGGCAAAACATGAAGAAGAAAGAGGCAAGTAAAAATTTGGAATTAAAACCTGAAAATCATCAAGAGGGTCCCTACTACAAAATGAAATCTCAAAATTTTCAAAGGGTGGAAATTCATTTTTCAATGGGGGTGTGTTGCTTCTCAACAAATGGCGATATCTACGGGTAAAATAGTAGCATTATTTTAGAACCCAGGACTCTAGTTTCAAAACAACATAGACCATGTATCTTGCCTTGCCACATATATTCTTCAAAATAAATTGACTACTAACTGATAGTTATTAAAATTTCCCAAGGACATACTAGGCTGAATTACTTAAGGAAGATTTCTGATGTGCAATTACAAGCGTATAAAACTTTCTTCAAGAATGACTTGATCGAATGTTGAACTCTGGATTGATCAGCTTTTCTAGAGTGTAAAAATGGGAAATCGAGTAGATCTCTGTTTACTAGTTTAGCCTTTTACAGCGTCGATAGAGTTACCCTTTAGATTTACACGACCCAAATTTACAACTGTAAGGTAGAATCTACAACTTGGCAAAAAAAACATCTTTTGAAGTCTTGACTGCCTCTTTCATTATATAACTCTTTTTTTTTTTTTCTTTTTATCTTTTTTTTTTTTATATATATATTGGAAATAATAGAGTGCCACTTCAACTTTCATCTCTTTCTTTTGAAATACATCAACATCTGAAAAGCCTTAGAAAGAATAAAAATTTTCTTTTAACATTTCATCAATCTGGAACTGCTTCAGTCTAGGTACTGATAGCTTCTGTGGATACTCAAATAATTACATGAATCATAGTCCCCTCTTATAACTAACTTTTCTTGGATTCCCTGGGAGTTTCTCCAGCCAAACAGCATAGCAGTTTCTTTATAATTAAAACAACTATGACAAGCAAGACACAAAATCCAATCATCCTTCCACTGTTGTTCTGACTAAAAAAATAGTTCCACTGTTCAGTTCAAACAGACTATCACACAATTGTGATAATGAACACTAGACTGATCAACTCAGAATAAAAACAAATTTTGGAAGGCTGACCTTTTTTTTTTTTATGAATGCTCAGGAAAAGGTTAAAGAACAGAATTTTAAAAGCCAAAGAACTTTGTACAGACTTCCAAGGATAAACACAGGCCTCTAAAACAAAATAAAATAAAACTGCACAGAATTTAAAATAAAACTGTACAAACAGCAAAGAAAACAAAACTGCATGGCTATTTACAAAGGAAATAAACTGCACAGACCTTAAATAAAAATAAAATACAGAACTTTAAAATGAAACAACACTGTACAGACAACAAAGGAAATAGAATACATAAATGTACAGACCTGAAAGGAATTAAAACTGCAGGGTTATTTACAAAGGAAATAAAATACAGAACTTCAAGATAAACTAAAACTGTACAGGCAATTAAAATTAGGCTAAAGCAAAGCAACTAAAAATTGTACAGGCAATTAAAATTAAGCTAAAGCAAAATAAAACTGCAGAGTTATTCACAATGTATACACATGTTACAACTTCTTTGTGACTCATTCAAATGATACATTGGACGGAACAGCCAAGAAATAATGCTTTAAGTATTGACCATTAATAGGGAGGTCCAGAAAATTACCATCAAGGTCTTGTAAACAAAATGCATTATTATCCAGAATCTCAGCAATCTGGTACGGGCCTATCCACAGTGGCTGCAACTTTGTATGCTTACCCTTCTTTTTATGGGCCTTGTCCCATAGAAGCACCAAGTCTGCTAGTCTGAAAGCTTTCACGTTGGCCCTCTTGTAAAACCAGCGCTTGACGGTTTCTTGGTGCCGACTGAAGTTTTCTAGGGCTTGGAGTATTTCATCCTGCAAGTTAGTTAGATCTAAAACATGGGCTTCTGCATCAGCTTGATCCTCAAAATAGTCTAAGACAAATTGGTAAGTAGGTAACTTCAGAGAGATGGGAACAATTGGCTGGGTACCATACAACAAAGCAAAAGGAGAAGTTTTAAGAGCCACTTTATATTTTATTCGGTCAGCCCAAAGTGCATATTTCAATAATGTATGCCACTGCCTGGGTTTATCTGCTGCAGATTTCTTGATGGCATTCATTAAATTCTTGTTTGTGGACTCAACCAGTCCATTGCCTTAGGGATAATAGTTAGATGAGAATCTGATAACTATCCCCATCTAGTATGCCCATTCTATAAACTCCAATGATTGGAAGGCTGGTCCATTATCACACACCAAATTCAGAGGAACCCCAAACCTAGTTATGACATTTGATTCCAAAAATTCAATCACTTCATGAGCTGTACTTCTTGTGGTGGCTGCCATTTCAACCCATCTTGTGCAGTAATCAGTAGCTGTTAGGACATACTTATGCCCTGCTAAAGAATTTGGATTAATCACTCCCCACAAAATCAAGTCCCCATTGCATGAAAGGTTTATTTATTACAACAGGCTGCAATGGTAGAGCCCGGTTGGCCTCTTTGGCTGCAAAAGTTTGGCACTGATGGTAGGTTCTTACATGCTGATGTGCATCTTTAAATAGTGTAGGCCAGTAATAGCCTGCTCTCAATATTTTATGCGTAGTAGCAGATCCTGATGAATGCCCTGCCCCTAACTTTTCATGAAAACTAGACATGACTTCATTGACTTCACTCGGAGAAATGCATCTTAGGAAAATGCCAGCATAATTTTCTCTGTACAAATTACCTTCTTTGAGGAGATAATGAGCAGCTTTCAGTTTTAATGCTCTCCTTTGGGTTTTGTTCAAGTGATACGGGAAAATTCCAAATTGCAGCAGATGGATAATATCTCCATACCAGTCATCAGATTCAGAATTTAACTGATTAACTTCTTCCCGTACAGGTACTTCGACAATGTGTCGGGACAAACCAAGTCCCCTGATCAATTTAGCAGGCCAAATCTCTAAATCATACTCTTGCAGCCTTGTAACCCAATTACCTCTCAGTTCACCCAACTCATTCTGACTTAGAAGGTATTTAACAGCTGGGTCTGGAACTATAGCATGAATTCTGCTTCTTAGTATATAGTGCCTAAACTGCTTAACTGCTCTTACCAAGGCATAAGCTTGTTTGTCTAAATGAGAATATTTCAGCTCAGCCCCCTTCAAATTGGTACTCTTGAAAGCAATTGGATGTTCTCCGGTTTCCCTCCGTTGGGTTAGAACTGCAGCAAGTGTATGTTCAGAAGAAAAGGTGTACAGATAAAAATCTGCACTAAAATCTGGGCTTACCAGAACTGGTGCTTGTTTGATGGTTGTCTTGATTTCTTGGAAGGCTGTTTTAGCTTCTGTGGTCCATACAATCTGAGCAGTTTGCTTTAGCATGTCATTCATTGGCTTGACTATCTCTACAAAACCGGAGATGAACTTCCTGACAAAGTTAATTTTTCCAAAGAAAGACCTCAACTCTTTATTGGAGTTGGGAAATGGTATGCCAGATATGGCTTCAAATTTGCTCGGATCCATGGAAATGCCATATTTTGTGACCAAGTGCCCAAGGAGCTTTCCTTCTATTACACCAAAAATGCACTTCTTCGGATTCAAAGAAATGCCAAACTCCCTGCATTTATTAAACACAGACTCCAAGTGCCTTACATGGTCAAACCAAGATTTAGAGAAGACTGTTAAATCATCAATGTAACTATAATGCATTTACCCATAAGGCCCTTGAAGGCATGATCCATTGCTCTTTGAAACATAGCTCCAACATTTATTAATCCAAATGGCATCCTCTTGTAAGAAAAAGTTCCCCACTTAGTTGTGAAAGCAGTTTTCATTCTATCTTCCTTCTCAACCAATATCTGATTATATCTTGAGAAACCATCCAAGAAATACATCATCTCTGAACCATTGACAATCTGTAACACCTCATCCATAGAAGGCAACGGATAATTATCTTTCTCAGATGCCTTGTTCAAATTTCTAAAATCCACACACAGGCAGATCTCTCCATTTTTCTTCCTGACTGGCACCAGATTGGCCACCCAAGTAGAATGCCTGATGGGAAAAATAATGGCGGCACTCAAAAGTTTTTCTACTTCTTTCTGGATGAGGGGCTTTAACAGAGCATTGACATGCCTCTGTTTTTTCCTGAAAAGTTTGCAGAATTCTTTTAAAGGTATAATATGAGTGTAAAATTTAGGATCAAATACCTTTAAGTCTTTGTATGACCAGGCCATGACATCCTTGGACCTGTGAAGAAAATCAATCATACTTCTTTTTATTTTTGGATCACAGTTCTTAGCCAACTTGATGTTCCTGGGATATTCTTCAGTCCCTATGTTCAGGTTTTCAGTCTCACTGTCTGTGGCACCCACATAACCCTCAGAATTCACCTTTTGCTTGATTTTGCCAACATCAAAGAGCCGCTCCAGCTCCACCATCCCTTTTGGAATTCTGTTGTCTTTCAACCTCATTATTCCCCTGTCATCATCTAACTACTCCAGTAGAGTATCTCTTTGGCCCTCATCGATTATAGCATTTTCAAATGTGTTAGTACTCTGCAAAAAGTTTACAATATGTTGATCATCAGAGAAAACCTGAAAATTATCTATATTGTTTGGAACTGAAGGACAAGGGACTAACTCAATTGAAAACTTGTTCCATTTAAATTCTTCTAATGGATTTAAACTTGTAGCTGAAGAAGCCAAGACATCTGCATGTGAATTCTGCTCTCTGGGTATGTGTGTTAGATTAAAAGCATCAAAGTCTTCTACAAGATCCCAAGCCCAATGTTTGTATCCTTTTAAGTAAGATGCTTTACACTGGAATTTACCTTTGACTTGATTTGCCACCAATTTTGAATCAGTATAAACTTGAATATTTCTTGCTCCTTTGTCCAAAGCAAACTTCAAACCTAATACCAGAGCTTCATACTCTGCTAAATTATTTGTACAAGGGAACTGTAGGCGGTAAGACATAAAATATGTCTAACTTTCAGGCCCTTTAAGGACTGCCCCTATTCTAGAACCCTGTTTAGATCTAGCCCCATCCACATGAAGTGTCTAGACTTCATTAGTATGTACAGGATGAGCTTTACTAAACTTGTTAATTTGTTCCGTTGTTAAATTGTAGACTCCAATATCTACCTCTGCAATATTTATAGTTTCATTCTCTGCATTGTACTCAGTAATTGTATGCTTATACCTGGGTTCTCTTTCAACCCGTAATTGATTTGCCACTCCTTTCCATGACAACCACATGTGTGAAAAATCTGTTGCCAAGTATCCATTCAGAGATCTCGACCAATCCCTACTCAACAACATCCCGTACCCCACAGGGATATCCATAAACTGAATTTCAATTTTATGTTGAGCCCTTGGCTTAGATGCTAATTGGATATGAATATTTTGAAGTTCTCCAACAACTTTAACCTCTAATTTGTCCAATTGGACAACTATCCTTTCAAACTTCATTGGGGTCAGATCCAACTTCTGATAAATGGCCAAAGGCATAACATTAGCAGATGCACCTGAATCTACCAAACAATTGTGTAAGTTCTTCCAAAAAATATGGACAGTCAGTAAAATGGGGGAACTTCAATTTTTTCTTTGTACATGGCTAGATTGGCATTTGCTATTTTCTTCCCCTTGTCCACAGGTTTAGTAGTGGGGCCAGAGTATGTTTTTATCAGATTGTCCCTCTGCTCTAAAATCTGTGCCAACTCATGTAGAGTAATGTTGGCCTTAATCTTTTTCATATCCTCCACTATGTTATATCCTTTATTAAGTGGAGGGACAAAAGCATCTGGTCCTCTCAAAATCCCTCCCTTTGATGGAGATGGATTATTGCTTGGAGAGGGGTCGGGAGGAACATTGTGAGAGTTGTCCGGAGGAGTTGATGTAGTATTAGGCTCTGGATTCCTGTTCCTCAGGTTGTAGTTGTCTCTTCTATACTACTAGAAAGCCTGCACCTCATCCATAGGCATTTCAACTACATTCTCAGATTCATCCAAAAAAGTGAAAGAATCTAGGACCATAGCTGCACTATGGCCGGATGAACTTGGGCCATCAGTAGTTCTTTGATTTTCTAGAGAGATCAAATCCCCATACAAGGCTTCAAATGCATTACAAAATTCTAGACAATCCAACTCCCCATGCTGAGAAGTGGCATGTATTCTGCACTAGTTAGGCAGAGCTGAATCGCAAATATTCACATCATGGCTTTTACCCTTGTAATCTTTATTAGGTTCATACGGGGGCCGATTGAATCTGTTCGGTTGATATGAATACCTATTGGAGTTGTCTCCAGTAGAAACTTTCCTTTTAAAACTCAAGAAAGCATTGGACAGCTTCTGAACAATCTTTGAGACTTCTTCAACTCTTGCATTGTCAGCCTCTTTGCCTGGGTTCTGTACATTCTCAACAGGTGCTACAGCCAATGGGTTTGCTGATGGTAGATTCTGACAAACTGGCAGCATTACCTGGTGTGGAATGGGATTGAACACAGGGGCAGCTTGTGTAACCAGAGGGATTTGTTGAGCATTTAAGGGTTGGGGTCCCAACTGTCTTTCCAGAATCAAAGCTTCTTTATAAGCTTCTGTCAAATTAGTAACAGTGGGATCTCTCTTCAAAAAGACAGAGGTCATCGGATCCAGAGAGTTTCTAAAGATATCTAATGCCAAGTCAGCATTCGGTACATAATAGCCAGTAAGTCTACTATAAGCTTTCTGGAATCTAACATTATAGGATCTGATAGATTCACTTAATTCTCTTTTGATGCCAGAAAACTGCTGATATAAAATACTGGGGTCTATCACTTCACCGAACTGTGACACAAAAACTTTTTCTAAGTCATTTCAGCTGGTGACAGAGTCATTAGTGAGGTTTATAAACCAGTCATAAGCTCCCTCCTGGAGAGTGAACAGGAATAATCTGTAGGCAACATCCTCATGCTGTATATTTAATAATTTCAAAGCATTCTTGAATGCAACCAAATGTTCTTCTGCAGTTCTTGTCCCATCATGTTTATATCTGGGGAGATATCTTTCCAAATTTTTGGGCAGGTCATGGGCTATACCCGAAATATTCAAAGCAGTGGAACCCAACCAATTTGCCATTACTACCTAGCTGACAGTGATATTCTGAGTTGTGGTTGGAGTAACTGTCAGCGGTGATAAAACTATTTCAAACAGAGACTTTGCCCTTCTGAGACTACTTCTCAGAGTTTTTAATTCAGGGACAAGGAGCTCTTCGGCTCTGGGGTGGGACCTTGTTACCCTGTATGTAGAATCCAGCTTTTCTCAAGCACTTACAAACTTTCAGTTCTTAACAGAGTACTGAACTTGAGGTCTTCTCTGGCAATTCTACAAATTGTACTGACAACTTACAATACTGACCAGAGTTCACTTGGCCCTCCTTCTAGCACCATTTTTAAATGTTGGTCCGACTTTTATACACACCCTGTGAAGAATGAGCATAAAACTCTGATAACACTTATACGGGATAAATTCCACTCACTTTAGGATCTAGCTGGTTATCTAAGATGTGAGTTACAGAGTCAGGTCGAATGTCAGTTCACTCTTTTGCGCTTCTGGAATAGTTTTCAATATGAACTGTCTGTTACCTTACAACGGGCTCAATGAACTTGTTCAGTAATGTTCAATAGTTGTCACTTGTTGACAATCAGATTTAAAATTGATTCTTTGATCTAGCTCTTATGGGTCAGCAGATTTAAATAAAGGACAAATTTAAAAGAAAATAAAAATGGATCATTTCACGGTAAAACAAAGAGGGTAGGGTAAGGCAGAAAGAGAAGTTTATCAAACTTAACTATAAAATAAAACTACCAATTTTATTTATACTATCAGCTTCACAATAGAACAAATCAAAGAAGAAAGTGTCTAGTTTTCTAAGATCACTTTCTACTAAGAGCAGAAGGTAGAGATGGAACAGATTTAAAAGAAAATTATAAACTGAAGGGAAGTCAGTTAAAATGGATATCTTTCATCGGCAGCCTAGCTCACACAGTGAGGACAGAGCAATTAGAACAAACATGAACCTTAAATTTGCAATTTTCCCTAGCATACAATAGAACAACTGAAGCCTAATAGCATATTTAATCTTGATAACACAGATTTACAACATATATGTAATAAACTTTAAAGAAACGAATAACAAAAGAAGATGAACTTATCATAATCTGCAAAAGATTAGGCTCCTGGCCATGCTATCACAGAAAACAAAAGCACATCAACTTCAAGTCCAGAAACAAAGTATTTAACAAAATTTGCAAGAAATTGCTTCAATAGCCTTTTATTTCTAAGTTTTCGTCTCCTGCGATTATATTGAGAAGAAGTATTTATAGACTTAGGGCAGACCCTGATCTTTTCAGAAATATCTTATTCTCCAATCGTAAATCTTATCATCTTAAACCTTAGGACCCGGGTTTTACAATATAAAGCCATTTAAAACAAAGTCTTGATAAAACTTAACCATTCTACAACTCAGTGCAGTCACTTGCCATAAATGGAGAAGATAGAATTAGAATGCCACTTGCATTCACCCGCAACTGCGAATAAATGTCCTCATTAATTCCCTCGGGTAATCCGGATGAGTCACTACTCCGACATTTCATCTCCGTAGAGCCATCCCTGAGTTGAAAATATCTGCAAGCCATTAATTTTGCCATGAATTTTCATTAAATGCATCCATTGGCAAATTTCGGTAACTGAGTATAGATATTTTCACTTTCAGGCCAATTTCCAACATACTCCATTAAATGGGCAGCTGCTTAGTCACCGTAAAGTCTCTTTGCAGCCAGATCTAAAAAAATTGGATGAAACAACAATTTTCGGCATCTTTCCTTTCAATATGGCTGTCTTTGATTAATTTGCACTCGACTTTGTCTTTATGGCCATTTCTCCGTTATCATGCAAGTGACAGATGGCTTCCTGCATGAAAGAACAAAAGATGGATTAGTATTTTAAAAATATTAAATCAGAACTTTAATTATTAAATCAGATTAAAAACCCTAATGTTTACTTGCATGTCGGCCTTATTTATCTGATACGTGGCCTGCAGTGCTTTGACACATGTCACAAAATCGTGACACGTGTCAATTTCCAGCTGTCTTGCATTCTGCTCTGTTTTCTTGCTAAGGTCGCGAAAATGCGACATGTCGCGATTTCGCGACATGTCGCGAAATCGTGACATCCCCCTTTCTTCGGCAACGCTTCTCCGTCAAGGCCACGAAAACGTGACATGTCGTGATTTCGCGACATGTCACGAAATCGCGACCATCCTGCTCCTTGGCAACTCTTTCTTCTTCACAACTCTCCACCATGTCGCGAAATCGCGACATGGTGGCTCCTTGCCTTCACAACTCTCCACCATGTCGCGAAATCGCGACATGGTGGCTCCTTTGCTTACCTTGCCAATTCTTTTGTCGTTTCCTTTGTTGCTGCCCCTTCTGATTGTGTCGCGATTTCGCGACGTCGTGAAATCGTGACGTCGCGCTTTTGCGACACCCCTATCTTTTGCGACATGATTTCGCGACGTGTGAATGCCTTAGACTTTTCTCTTTTAATTCCTCTTTGCCCTGAACCCATCTTGACTCGGACCCGTCGCGTTTTCACGACATGTTGCGAAATCGCGACAGTCCGTACGCCCCGGGCTTCCTCCGCCAATTTTGTCATGATTTTGTGATAGCTTTCTCACTCGGCACTTTCTTCCGAATTTTGTCACGATTTCGCGACATATTTTTGCCTTAGCCGATTTTTTTCTTGTTTGATTCTTCTTGCTTTGACTTGGACCTGTCGCAATTTTGCGACATGTCACGAAATCGTGACAGTCCGTACTCCTTGGGCTCCCTCTACTGAAAACGTAGCGATTTCATGACGTCGTGATTTCGCGACGTGTCGCGAAATCGCTACCCCTCTATGACTTACACAATTTTCTCCTTCACGCGCCACAAAAACGCGATATGTCACGATTTCGCGACATGTCGCGAAATCGCGACCTCTTCCATGCCTTAGTCATTTTTTCTTCCTCACAGCCGCGAAAATGCAACATGTCGCGATTTCGTGACATGTCGCAAAATCGTGACCTCTTTCACACTTAGCATCCTTTTCACTCCTGCAGTCACGAAAATGCGACATGTCATGATTTTGCGACGTTTCGTACAATTTCGCCTTCTCTCTCCAAACTCGTCGCGATTTCGTGACATGTCACGATTTTGCAACGTTCCGTACAATCCAGCTTTCTCTCTCCAAACTCGTCGCGATTTCATGACGTTCCATATAATTTTGCCTTCTCTCTCCAAACTTGTCGCGATTTCGTGACATGTCGCAATTTTGAGACGTTCCGTACAATTCAGCTTTCTCTCTCCAAAACTGTAACGATTTCGCGACATTTCCAAAATGGAAATGTCGCGATATCGTGACATTTCCAAAAATGAAAAGTGTCGCGATTTCGCTACGTTTTTCGGACTTAGCTGATTTTTCTGAAACCTGTCGCGATTTCGTGACATTTCCAAAAATGGAAGTGTCACGATTTTGCGACTTTGCCAAAAAAGAAAAGTTTTGATTTTCAATGAATTTATCTATCTGTTTTCTACATTTTTTTCATATCGGTGTAATATTTTCATTATCAATGAAGGATTCTAGCATGTAAAAAGTGAAGTCTGAGATAACAAAGCCAGAATGCAAGAATACTTGGATACTTTGACACAGGAAAAACATGAAGAAGAAAGAGGCAAGTAAAAATTTGGAATTAAAACCTGGAAATCATCAAGAGGGTCCCTACTGCAAAATGAAATCTCAAAATTTTCAAAGGGTGGAAATTCATTTTTCAGTGGGGGTGTGTTGCTTCTCAACAGAAATCATACAAGGTGAAATCATATAGTGTGAAATCGTAGAAGATGGAACCGCACAAGTGTGAACCATATAGTTTGAAATTGTACAAGGAAAAATCATACAGTGTAAAATCGTACAAGATGAAATCATACAGTGTGGAATTATACAAGAGGAAATCGTATAAATCAGAAGTACAAGGTATTCCATCAGTGGTTAAGATAAGGCAAAATGGAGTCGATGGTGAGTTGTTTAAGTGGGTTAAATAGAGGTCACCAAAGTGTCGATGAAGAGATACATTTGATTTTGACAATGAAGGTTCTAGTAGTTTTTCCATTGAGGTTTAGTGGGAACACGTGAGGGATGTTGTCCCTCGATCCTGCAAGGGATGCTATCCCTTGAACCTACAAGGGGGCTCCCACCCCCTTGAACCCCATCATAGGTGGTGATGGGCATTGTTCGTTAGGTTGATAATGTTGTTCATCTTGGTCATGTTTAACACCATAAGGTGGTGTGAGCTACATATTGAGGAGATGCCAGTTGTAGCAGATCTTTGGAATAGGTGAAAGAAAAAGGAGCCTAACAAGTGACACCAAAAGTTGTTCAAAAGTGAATTGAAAACCAAAAATGGTATCCCCTTCTGAGGAAAGAAAAGAAAATTAAAAAGGCAATAAAATAGGAAAAATACAAAATCGTATGCACTAATGTGATGAGTTGTCAATCATCAACATGCATAGGAGCTAAGATGGTGGAATTTAGGAATTAAGACGTTAGGGTTTGAAAATCTATATAAAGGAAGCACCATGCAAAAATTTCCTTTCCCACTCATAGATTGTACAAGGTAACATTGGAATTTTGAAGGATTGAAGATAAGTTCTATATGGGTAGTGGAAATTCACCAATTTACTCAATGATTTTGTGACCCATTTTAAATTGTGTACCACAACAATTTTTATTTTTAGAAAAGCAACCCATTGGGAGGAAAAAACTGCTACAATTAGGGTTTTACTCTGAAGAAAATATTTTTTAGAAAATGAGTTGTAGGTTACAACAATCAGTGGTATGACCAAGGATTTGAGGAAAGAAAGTGCCAATTAAACCCTTAATATTAAACAATACATCTAGGGTTTGATTTTCCAAGAATAGAGAAGGAAAATTTGCAGGGAGAGAAAAATAAGCAAACCTTGAAGCAGGAATTCACCATAAAAAACATAGAAACAATTTTTTAAATCTGCATGTGTGAATAAGTTCAAAGGATTGGTCATACAATGCTGCCATACTATGGGAAAAATTTGTTTTGGAAGAAGATTGCACCAAAGGAAAGATATATTGCATGTTTTGCCCTAAAATTACATTCAACAAGGAGATTGAAGGATTCTGGAAAATGGGTTGCAAAAATTTCATATTTGGGAAAGAAAAATGAGGGTTTTTGACAAAGTGATGATTTTTAAGACCATATGTATGATTTGGAGCAGTTATGGTATAATTATGAGATATATTGTATGAATTCTAGGCTCCCAGTGATCCATTTTGTGTAGTTTTGAAGGCTTTTGTATGAAATTTTTTGTAGTGGTACGAACCTTGGTGAGGTTGTATAAAAGTGAGGCACCCCTATATTATTTTACATTAGTTGGTACAATTTTATATCATGCTTGTATGATTCTAAGTGCCAGTTATGTAGTTTGTTGCAAGTGTACGGAATCGGGTGTGATTGAACAAATCCGATTGGAGTCGTATGATTTGGATAGGATTGTACAATTTAAAAGTGTACATGTATGACTTGGTTGAGGCCTTGTATGATATTGATAATTTTTATACATTTTGGAGGTGGTTGTATGGACTTTTGTAATGATTTTGAACAGTATTATCCTGAATTATCGAATCAAAGAAAAGTTGTGCAAAAGAGGGTTTTATTCAGTGATGGTTGAAGTATGAGCTCACAGTGAGAATATATAGCTCATTATGATAGTATTGTGATATAAAGGTTTGGTATATCACCAAGATCATTGCACCATAGAGAATCATGACCCAGACGATCTACCCTAGTTTATTCCATTTGAGACCAAGGATGATGATTTAAATCAACTAGAAGGTATGGTAACTATCCTTGGAGAGGAAGAGGATGAAGGTTATGGAGGGTCCATGGCACTAGTGTGGTGGTAGGGAAAGATCACCACTACAATATAGGAGGGAATAAATAGAACCACCTTGGGCACCCAGCAAAGAACTTTGTAGTGAATTTCACTGAGAAAAGACTCTAGAAGAACAAGAGGATCTACCCAGTGAAGCAGAGGAGGAGCAAGTGGATATCAAGGATGCCGCTTTTAGGTAGCCAACAGGAGAATTTTATAGAATGAGGTGGGCGAATAATGATAAAAAACATCCATTGAAGGAGGCACTAAAGAAGGCCAAAGTGAGTATTTTAGCATAGATCCCACCACAAGATAAGGTATTCTTCAATGAATACTTGTAGATTATTTAATCATACAAACCAGTTGAGAATCGTCAAATTGTACGAGTGGGTAACATATATGTTAAGGTGGACTTCTGTTAAACATTTTGAGTCAAAGTTGTCATCGATGTCAAGGAATAAGCTACATTTGATATAAAAATGTCAAAAGGAACAATGCAAAGGTTAAAGGCAAAAGAGCTTCATAATATTTTTAATATTATGTGGAAGCATAAGTCAGAAGAGTCCTTATTAAAACCATGGGTGAGCAAAAATAAAAGGTTTTTCATAAAAACCCAAGGAAGCTATTTGAAAAGCTAAAGGAGGTTTTAATATTTATCTTATAAAATATTTAAATTCAAATTGAATTTAAATTTTATAAATAAATATTATTTATACAAAGTGGTAAAATCAAATAAGACTTTAATAAATCCAAAGGGATTTAAAAATTAATTTATAAAATTTAAATTCCAAATAATTTAAATAATTTATAAATTAATGAAGTTAAAAATCAAAGAGCCGATGTTTAAGGTTGAAGGTGGAAATCGATATAAAAGCAATATGTCGTAGAGGTATTTAATCATCCTTTTGATCTAATGATAAAAGTGTGCAATCACATGTTTAAGAAATTGTGCGAAGAAAGAGACACGAACATTGTTTTAAGCACCAACGATTAAAGGATAAAATCGACGAGAACAAAAATTCAAGAGCCATATAGGCAGCGTGACCTAGTGGCAAGTGGTCAAAGGCTAAGGTTTTGGGCATAGAGTGACCTGCGATCGAATCGTGATGACAACATTGTTTTTTTGGTTAAGATTCAAAGGAAGAAACACACATTTTTTACATAGGCAAATAAGAGAGCATTATAGAGCACATGGTGATATTTACTCCCCAAGCGAGCGCCTAGCTCATGAAATGGTTGGAACCACAGCTAGGGCACTGGTTGAGGTTGCGCTGTGAGTTCGAGTCCCACCAAGGCAAAGGTAATAAAATTTTGAATATATTTTTTATGACGTCTAAGGTTTGACATGAGGTCTTAGGGAGCTAAAAGGGTTAGTTAAAAAGGTTTTTACCTAATCATTATTTTTGGTTAATTGGAGGAATAAATATTTAGCTTTATTTTTGAATAAAGTATTTGTGTCAAATTGGTTTATTGAAGATTTAAAGTGTTGAGAGGATTTCTTGCCATTGAGTTATTTTGAAAAGGAGATTGTCTTGATATTATTCTTGGTATTGAATATTATTTTAATTGGGAGATTATAAGGTGTATTTGATCAATTATTTTGTATATGTTGATGGATGCTTTCTTTAATATAGAGTTATAAGGTGTATGTGTGTTTTGATATTTGCATTGTATCTTTGAGAGAGTTTAGTGTCTTCTAACTCTTTTGAGCTTGGCAAATAAGTGTTTGTGGTTGTGGCAAATATTTGAGGTTGTGGTTGTGGCAGATATTTGAGGTTACTTCATCATCAAGAAAAAAGGTATGAGCACATTCTTCCATAATTGAGTTGATTGGTTGGTTTTATTGAAAATAAGTTTGGAGTGAAAAGGACTTGATTATGATTTCCTTATTGAGTGTGTTGAGTTAATGCTTCAAGGTTTTCTGGAATAAATATTTTTTGTTAAAACCTTGTTTTATAAGCATTGTTGTTGAAGCCATTGATTATGTGAAGATTATATTATAAGCATTGTTGTTGAAGTGAGTTGTTGAGTGAGGAACTTGAACTAGGATTTGAAAAGAACATGAGTATCATTGTTGTGTGATATTGGTTGATGAAGCATTGTTGAAAATATTTTGAGTGAGTGATTTTATACTTGGACTAGGGTTTGTTAACAGGGATTGTTTCATTGAGTGATTGGTTAGGTAGATTTGGTTGAGCCTAGTCAAGTGGGTGTGTGAAGTGATTGTTCAAGTTCCATAAAACAAACTATTCTATATTATGAATTGATTTGAGAACGTGATTGAGTGTTGAGGTGAATGTGAAGCATATTGATTCTCTAACAATTTTGTGTATGTTTATAAAAGAGTGATTGGAAGTGATTGAGTATTAAATTGAATTTGAAGCATATTGACTCTCTAACAATTCTATGTATGTTTGTAAAAGAGTGATTGAAAGTGATTGAGCTTTGCGATGAGTATAGACATATTAAGTCTAACAATTCTCCTTATATTTCTATGAGATTGGACAAGTTCTAGTGTGGACTTGTTGAGAAAAATTGAGGTAAGTATTTGAGAAAACTTGTGGATAATTTTGGGTAAGCTTTGTGGAAGCTTACAATACATATTGAGAGAAGATTTGGATAAATTATTGTGAGGACTTATTGAGCAGATTGGACAAGTTCTAGAGAGGACTTGAGGACAGATTAGTGTGAGCTTTTGTGGAATCTTACAAGGCAGATTTGAGACAAGTCTTTGAGAAGACTTGAGAGTAGAGTTGATTGATTGATTTGTTCAAACCTTGAGTTAAGGTTTGGGGTAGATCCAACAGAGTTGATTTGATATTGAGTCAATATTTGAGTTAAGGCTTGAGGATAAATATTGAGGATAGATTTTTGCTAGACCGAAGGACTATGTTTAGTATAGATTCAAGGATAGAGTTTGGTGTAGATTTGAGGATAGGTTTGTGCTAGACCAGAGATAAATATTGAGGATATATTTGTGCTATACCGAAGGACTATGTTTAGTACATATTTGAGATAGAGCTTTGGAGGTGACAGAGTTGAGGACATAGATATCCATCCAGATAAGGGAGGATAGGTGTCTTCTATGGATAAAGTTCTATTTGCTAAGGGTAGTGGAGGCATAGGTCTTCTATAGGATCACCAACTAGAGTAGAGTTAGGATATTGGTGTCTCATGTGGATAGATATCTATAAAATTGATTAGGAGATTGGTGTCTCCTTTGGACAGAGGTCCATAAACATTATAGGGAAATGATTCCCAAGAGAATTTATTTGAGAAAAAATTATAAGAAATATTTTTCTCTATAGATTAGTCCACATTGGGTGAACCACGTAAAATCATGTCTCTCATGTGTGTGATGCTTAGTGTGATTTTTAATGCTTTAATACTACTGATGTTAACATTTGGATTAAAAAGAAAAAAGTTTTATCTTATACTGTTCACCCACCCTCTCAGTATAAGCACATGTTCTTCAATTGGTATTAGAGTGGGTCTCTCCATGAAAAACCTAAAATCTTGGAGGAGGATCCATCAGTAAAACACATGACTTCAGAAAATGAAGAGGAGACTATGTTTTCTTTGCTGCTCTCAAAAAGTTGGAAATAATTAGAGAGAAGAATTCAAGCTTGAAGGAACAAATTCAAGAGGATGAAGAAGCAAGAATGGAAATTTCTACAAAATCTCACAGAAATCAAGATAAAGGTGGAAGAAGGAAAGAAAATTGAGCAGGATATGACAAATTTGTTAATCACAAGAGAAAAACATGTGAAATACTGGAAGTAGAAATTGTTTATCTAAGGAATGAATTTGAAAGGATCAAGGTACTACAAGATGTAGAGGATAATAAATCACAAAGGGATTCAAGTCTTCAAAAAGCAAAAACTTCAAAAAAGGATAAGCAAACAAAGGATATTAGAAAGGAAGAAAACAAAGAATAAATTTGGATAAGATTTAATCATAAGAGAAAGAATAATCCACCACAAACAATATCAATAGAAATTTCAATTCTTGTAAAAAATATGGTCATAGAGTTGTACATTGTATTAATCATGCAAGAAATAATGTCAATATAAATTTTAATTCTTTTGCACCTATTATGGATAATGATATTATATGTTACAAATACAATAATTTTGGACATAAGTCTAGATGGTGTAAAATGATATTTCCTAAGTCTAGAAAAACAATTTCAACAACTAGGAAAGGTGAAAGGAAAAATGTCAAGGCTAGATAAATATTAGTTCAAAAAACCCTTCATGCTCAGGATAAAGAAGAACAATGGTATCTTGATAGTGGTTGCTCTAGTCACATGACAGGAGACAAATACAAATTTATTGTACTAAAAGAAACTAATAGAGGATCATTAAGTTTTGGTGATAATAGATCAACAAGGATTGGTGGAAGAGGAACTCTAAGTTTAAATAATGGGAAAAAAAAAACAAAAAATGTGTTGTATATTAAAGGGTTAAAACATAATATTTTAAGTATACATTAACTTTGTGATCAAGGTTACATGTTACTTTCCATCCAGAAAAGTGTGAGGTAAGAAAATCAGAAACTGGAAAAATCATTGCCAATGCAAGAAGAACCCCAAGCAATTTATACATGCTTAATGATATCAAAGGGGAAAAGTGCTTTCTATCACAAGAAGATGAGAGTTGGTTGTCACATAGAAGATTAGGTCACTTGAATTTTAACAACATAGTCAACATAAGCAATGAGTAGGCGGTTAGATATTTACCCAAAATAAGAAGACCTCAAAGCATAATTTGTGTCCCTATCAATATGGAAAGTAAACTAAGACAAAATTTAAATCAAAAGGATATATGTCATCTAAGCCATTGAGTATAATACATACTGATTGTGTGGTCCTACCAGAATACAAAGTATTCAGGGTGATAGCTACTTTATAATATTTATAGATGATTATTCCCAAATGGTTTGGGTAGCTTTCCTAAAAGAGAAGTTAGAGGGCTTTTGAAAAATTCAAAGCATTTAACGAATTGGTTGAAAATGAAACTTGCAAAAGGATTAAGTTTCTGAGATCTGATAGAGAAGGAGAATTTAATTCAAATGAATTTGTAGAGTTTTGTGAACAACATGGAATTAAAAGAGAATATTTAGTAGCAAGAACTCTTCAACAAAATGAAGTAGTTGAAAGGAAAAATAGGACTATTGAGAATATGGATAGAGCTAGGCTAAATGAGTCTAAGCTATCAGATGGATTTTGGAGAGAAGTAGTCAACACAACAATATACATAATCACTAGGTCTCAAATGAGGGTAAACCATCACAAGACTCCATATGAGATTTGGAAAGGAAGACCGGCCACTGTAAAACACTTCAATATTTTTGGAAGCAAGTGTTACATAAGACGAGAAGATCAAAACTTAGGCAAGTTTGATCCAATATGTGATGAGGGAATTTTTCTTGGTTATTTTTTAAGGAGTAAATCCTATAGATGCTTCAACAAGAGAACACATACCATTATAGAAAGTATAAATATAACAATTGATGAGAAGATAGATTCAAGAGAACCAGTTCAACAATTTGTGTATCAGGAAGATGGGAGTTGTCAAGAGGAGTTTTGCGAGGAATCAAAAAAAGAAGAAGAAACACAAATATTTCTTCCTAAAACTCCATCCAGATATGTACAAAAGAATCATCCAAAAGAAAAAATTATTGAGAATCCAGATGAAAGACAAACAAGGAGAAGGATAATAACACCATATCAACAAGTAATTTTTTTTTTCTTTCTAATATTGAGCCAAATGACTTTGCCTAGGCAAGTGAGGATAAGTTTTGGATTAAGGCAATGGATGAGGAATTAGATCAGATAGAAAAAAGTAAGACTTGAGAACTTGTTCCATGACCAGAGGACAAAAAATGTGATCGGCATAAAATGGGTATTCAGAAACAAGTTAAATGAAGATGGACATGTGGTCAGGAATAAAGCAAGGTTAGTATGCAAAGGTTATGCACAAGTAGAGGGAATTGAATTTGATGAGATATTTGCTCCAGTTGCATGACTTGAAGCCATAAGAATATTTTTAGATTTCTAAAGTTTCAAAAACTTCAAGGTATATTAGATGGATGTTAAGTCAGCATTTCTAAATGGTATTTTAGAAGAAGTCTATATTGAACAACCAGAAGGATTCATATTAGCAGATAAACCAGATCATGTTTACATATTGAAAAGGCACTGTATGGTATAAATAAGGCTCTAAGAGAATGGCACTCGAGATTGGATAAGTATCTTTAGGAACAGGGATTCAGAAAAGGAATAGAAGACAATAATTTATACATAAAAAATGAAGGGAATGATCTACTAATTATGGTTATTTATGTTGATGACATCATTTTTGGAGGAAACAATGATAATATGTGTAAAGAATTTGATAAGAACATGCAAAGTGAATTTGAGATGTCTATGCTTGGTGATTTGTCCTTCTTTCTTGGACTTTAGATTTTACAATTAGAGAAATGGGTATTTCTCTCACAAGCCAAGTATATAAAAGAAATGTTAAAGAAATTCAGGTTAGCGGTAAGTACCCCCATGGTCATAGGATGCAAGTTGAGTAAGGATGATGAATCTCCAAAGGTAGATCAAAGATTATACAGATCTATGATTGGAAACTTATTGTATGTTACAACTACAAGACCAGACATAGTAGTGGGATTAGTGGTAAGGTTTTAGGCAACACCTAAGGAAACACATGTGGTAGCGGTAAAAATAATTTTTAGGTATCTAAAAGTGACTATGGATTTTGGGCTTTGGTAACCCAAAAGTGAGAGTTTCACATTGATAGCATATACAGATGCAGATTGGGTTTGCAGCATTGATAAAAAAAATACAAGTGGAGGAGCTTTCTTTCTTGGAGACTGTCTAGTCTCTTGGCTAAGTAAGAAGTAAGTTTCAGTATCCTTATCTACAGCCTAAGCAAAAATACATTGTAGTAGTATCCAGTTGTACACAGTTTTAGTATCCTTATCTACAGCCTAAGCAAAATACATTGTAATAGTATCCAGTTGTACACAGGTGTTATGGATGAAACGAACTCTAGAAGACTTCAAGATAAAACACGATCATCCTATTCCCATACTATGTGATAATACAAGTGCTATAAGTATCTCAAAAAATCTAGTGATGCATTCCAGGACAAAGCACATTCTGATTAAGTACCATTTTATGAGAGAACAGGTGACAGATAAACAAGTAAGGTTGGAATATATTACTACAAAGAAACAGATAGCAAATATTTTAACTAAACCACTTTCAAAGGAAACCTTTGAGTATCTTTGAGGAAAATTGAGAGTAAGGCTCACATCCCAAGATTAACCACCTCAAGAGGAGGTGGGGGAGGGGCTAAGATAAGAGGCTCATTCTTAGACCCGAGCCCCAAAGGTGACCCTTTGCCATTGATGTCAAATGGGGAGAGATTTGGTATTTGAGTAAAGAAGAGATATTTGAAAAGAGTATTGAGCCAGGGGGAGCAATGTCCCAGGGGGAGCAGAACAAAGAAAAGGTTAAGTTTTCTGGTAAAAAGGATTTGGGTTGCCATCAATGACAAAGGAGGAGATTGTTGGTCATTTTGAATCAAAGTTATCATTGATGTCAAGGAATAAGCTACCTTTGATATAAAAAGTTCAAGAGGAACAATGCAAAGGTTAAAAGCAAAATAACTTCATAATATTTTTAATATTATGTGGAAGCACAAGTTAGAAGGATCCTTATTAAAACCATGGGTGAGGAAAAACAAAAGGTTTTTCATAAAAATCCGAAGGAAGCTCTTTGAAAAGCTAAAGGAGGTTTTAATATTTAATTTATAAAATATTTAAATTCAAATTGAATTTAAATTTTATAAATAAATATTATTTATACAAAGTGGTAAAATCAAAGAAGGCTTTAATAAATCCAAAGGGATTTAAAAGTTAATTTATAAATTAATGAGTTAAAAATCAAAGCGTCGATGTTTAAGGTTGAAGGTGGAAATTGATATAAAAACAATATGCCTTAGAGGTATTTAATCATCCATTTTCTTGAATGATAAAAGTGTGCAATCGTGTGTGTAAGAAATCGTGTGAAGAAAGAGACAAGAACATTGTTTTAAGTGCCAGAAAATAAAGGATAAAATTGACGAGCATCAAAATTCAAGAGCCATCTAGGCAGTGTGGCCTAGTGGCAAGTGGTCAAAGGCTAAGGTGCTAGGTGCAAAGTGACCTGTGATTGAATCACGGTGACAACATTATTTTGTTGTTCAAGCGTCGAAGGAAGCAACAAATATTTTTTGCATAGGCCAATAAGGGAGCATTATAGATCACATGGTGCTCTTTATTCCCCAAGCGAGCGCCTAGCTCGTGTGGCACTTGGAGCCATGACTAGGACGATGGTTGAGGTTGCATCATGAGTTCGAGTCCCACCAAGGCAAAGGTAGTAAAATTTTGAATATATTTTATATGATGCCTAAGGTTTGACATGAGGTCTTAGGGAGCTAAAAGGGTTGGTTAAAAAGGTATTTAATTAATCATTATTTTTGGTTAATTGGAGGAATAAGGAGTTAGCTTTATTTTTGAATAAATTATTTGTGTCACATTGGTTTATTGAAGATTTAAAGTGTTGAGAGGATTTCTTGCCATTGAGTTATTTTGAAAAGGAGATTGTCTTGATATTATTCTTGGTATTGAATATTATTTTAATTAGGAGATTATAAGGTGTATTTGAACAATTATTTTTGTATATGTTGATGGATGCTTTCTTTAATATGGAGTTATAAGGTGTATGTGTGTTTTGATATTTGCATTGTATCTTTGAGATATTTTAGTGTCTTCTAACTCTTTTGAGCTTGTCAAAGAAGTGTTTGTGGTTGTGGTAGATATTTGAGGTTCCTTCATCATTAAGAAAAATGTATGAGTACATTCTTCCATAATTGAGTTGATTGGTTGGTTTTTTGGAAAATAAGTTTGGAGTGAAAAGGACTTGATTATGATTTCCTTATTGAGTGTGTTGAGTTAATGCTTCAAGGTTTTTTGGAATAAAGAGTTGTTAAAACCTTGTTTTATAAGCATTGTTGCTGAAGCCATTGATTATGTGAAGATTATCTTATACACATTGTTTTTGAAGTGAGTTGTTGAGTGAGGAACTTGAACTAAGGTTTGAAAAGAACATGAGTATTATTGTTATGTGAGATTGGTTGATGAAGCATTGTTGGAAATATTTTGAGTGAGTGTTTATATACTTGGACTAGGGTTTATTAGCAGGGATAGTTTCATTGAGTGATTGGTTGAGTAGAGTTGGTTGAGCCTAGTCAAGTGAGTGTGTGGAGTGATTGTTCAAGTTCCATATAACAAAAAATTTATGTTCTAAATTGATTTGAGAAAGTGATTGAGTGTTGAGGTGAATGTGAAGCATATTGAGTCTCTAACAATTTTGTGTATGTTTCTAAAAGAGTGATTGGAAGTGATTGAGTATTACATTGAATTTGAAGCATATTGAGTCTCTAAAAATTCTCTGTATGTTTCTAAAATAGTGATTAAGATTTATGATGAGTATAGAACATATTGAGTCTCTAACAATTCTCCTTATGTTTCTATGATATTGGACAAGTTCTAGTGTGGACTTGTTGAGTAGATTTGAGGTAAGCATTTGAGAGGACTTGTGGACAGTTTTGGTTAAGCTTTGTTGAACCTTAAAATACAGATTGAGAGTAGATTTGGATAAGTTATTGTGAGGACTTACTGAGTAGATTGGACAAGTTCTAGAGAGGACTTGAGGATAGATTGGTGTGAGATTTTTTGGAATCTTAAAAGGTAGATTTGGGATAAGTCTTTAATAAGACTTGAGAGTAGAGTTGATTAATTGATTTGTTCAATACTTAAGTTAAGGTTTGGGGCATATCCAACAAAGTTGATTTGATATTGAGTCAAGCTATGAGTTAAGGCTTGAGGATAGAGATTGAGGATAGATTTGTGCTAGAATTAAGGACTATGTTTAGTATATATTTGAGAATAGAGTTTGGTGTAGATTTGAGGATAGGTTTGTGCCAGACTAGAGACAGATATTGAGGATAGATTTGTGCTAGATTGAAGGACTATGTTTAGTACAGATTTGAGATAAAGCTTTGGAGGTGATAGAGTTAAGGACAAAGATATCCAGCTACAGCAGGGAGGACAGGTGTCTTCTATGGATAGAGTTCCATTTGCTAAGGATAGTGGAGGCATAGGTCTTCTAGAGGATCACCAGCCAGATCAGAGTTAGGAGATTGGTATCCTATGGATAGAGATCCACTTACTTGATTAGGGTATTGGTGTCTCCTTTGGATAGAGGTACATAAATATTGTAGGGAAAGGATTCCCAAGAGAATTTATTTGAGAAAAAAAATATAAGAAATATTTTTCTTCATAGAGTAGCCCACATTGGGTGAACAATGTAAAATCATGTCTCTCATGTGTGTTATACTTTGTGTGATGTATACTGCTTTAATAATACTGATGTTAACATTTAGATTAAAAAGTAACAAAAATATATTATGCTATTCACCCCCCATCTTAGTATAAGCACATGTTATTCAAATTCATAGTAGAGGCATTCTAAAGGACATTCAGATTGGCCATGAAAGAAGATCCAATTGTGAAAATGATAGTTGATCCCATTGAGATGCACAGGTTGTTCACAACACTCACATTTGTGAAGTCACCTATGGTAGCCAAGATTTTAGGTATTGGAACTCGTGGGATTAAACAAAGTTAGTTAAATATGGATGAGTTGACTTGCATGATGAATGTTGTTACCACTCGATTATCTAGAGAATCGTGAACTTTGGAGATGCCAATATGGATGGCACAATATGTGGAAGGTGTTGAAAATGGCATGAAGTATGATTGGGGAGCATTCTTACAAGAACGGATGCAAAAATCACTAATAGTGAGGAGGAAGATGTTCATCATGACCTTTCATGATATTACATTATTATTGGATGCAGTGTCAGGATTGGGAATTCACTTTTTAAGGAGGAACCAACCGAGGGAATTAGCACCGGGTCAATTGACCATACTATAATAGGTAAATACTATACCTTTATCAAAATCCACTCTAGAGAACAATAATGCTAAGAAGAGTACCAAGAAACCAACACCATTGATATATGACGAGTCTGAGATTACATTTGATGAAGATGTTCATCCAAAGAGAAAGAGATTGTGATAGTTGGAACCAACCTTAGAACAACAGGACCATGTCCACAAGATTTAGGAGCAACTGATATCTTTTGTAGAGGAGGAAAAAGTAAAGCAACAATATAGCCCTATACAAATTTAGACATGATGACAAAGGGAGAAACAAGAAAAGTTCATATAGAAAGTACAACCTGAGTCAACATTAAAGGAAGGGTACTCTGATTTAAAGGGGGTAGATATTCTGAATTTGAATATACCAGGTCTAGAAGGAATGGAAAAAACAATGAGATCCCTAAAATTACTCTAGACCTTTGATTTTGAACTTTTGGATTCATCCATATACTTGATCAAAATGATGATAGTACCACTAGTTGTAAAAGAAAAATCCATGTTGGAGGTGCCACTGGAAGCACATAAGAAGATAAAGAAAATAAAAATTATGATGAGAGGTGGTCATAGCCAACGAGAGCAGACAAATGTACAGGTACCATAGGAAGAGCCTGCTCCTAACCAGATGGTTGCAACTCAAAGGGGAGTGCACCCAAACCTGAAAGATGAAGGGTTAATAGCCTAACAACAAGAGGACTTGCCTAAGTTGCAGGAGGATTTCCAAATACCATTGAAAGAGCAGCAGTCTCAAAAATAAATTATTAATGTCAAAGAGACACAATCATCGATAAAATAAGAGACATGTAAGGTGGTAGTACACAATATGCCACCAGAGGGAATAATAACCAACATGATGAAAGAAGTCAGAGAAAGTTCTCATCCATAAGGAGAAGAAGAAGGACATACCTATTGCCAATTTTATCACACAATTGCTAATTTTTAGTTTGTATACAGTTTTGAGACCATTCATTGTAAAACTTCTCTTATTCCATAAAAAATGGTTAATCTATGGTTATGCTACTGTGCTTTCATCGACTATCTTATTTTTGTTTAAAAGCTATTTTTATTGCATTATGAGTTTCTTTATCTTTGCTGTACTTTTCTACATTTTCTATAATTTTTCAGGCTATGTTGCATGTAAAATTGTGAATGTTTTAGCATGGGCATTTTATGATGTTTTAGCTTCCTTTCCCTTGTCTTTGAAAAGGCCTTGCATTATTTGAACATATGGTTGTAATTTCCTGTGCTTGGGCTTGGGCGTTTCGTTTTATTTTCCCATTAAAATTATGGAATCACATTGGTAGCAAGTAAAATAAAAAAATGACTAAGTTTGGAAAAGAAGGTTTGGGCAAGATCAAGATCAAGATCACAGAAACAAGTGTGCAAAAATGGCTAAGTGTAAAAATCAATATGGTTGAAAAGCAAAGTGCTCCATCAATGGAGCATTCTTCAAAAAAGCACTTTGTCAGTAGAGTGCCTCCCAAGGACAAAAGAAAATCAACCTATGATCAAAATACAAAGTGCTCCACCAAGGGAGTTCTTCTCCAAAGTGCATCACTTCGGGAATGCTTGAGGCAAGAGCGAGAAAAAACCAAAAATATAGTTTTTTTATTAAGGATGTATTGAAAGTCAAATGTGGTAAAATTAGAAAGTACTCCACTAGGGGAGCACATCTCCAAAGCAAAGGCAAAGAAAAGAGTAAACAAGTTATAACATAAAGTGCAAAATATGAAACTCCAAGGTAAAATCAATAAAATCTAGGGCTGGAGTGCTCCTTCGAAAACACTCCAAGGCCGAAGCGCTCCTTTCAAAAGTGATCCAAGGCCAAAGTGCTCCAATGCTGGAGAACTCCTTTGAAAGTGCTCTAAGACTAGAGCACTTCTTGGAAAGCACTCCACAGCTGGAGTGCTCTTTCAAAAGCACTCTACAGTTGGAGCACCTCTCCTCAAGCAAGTGACTAAGAGAAACTATTGCAGATCTACCATGGGTAGTTCAAACCAACTTCAAGTTGCATTCTATAAATTTAAATTGACTATTTCAAATCATTGCCAAAACCTTCTGGCATCAATGCCAAGTTATATGTAAGTTTGTATTGATTGTTTTAGGTCATTGCTGGAACCTTATGTTTTTAATGCTGAGTTATTGGTAAAACTAAAATTGACTATTTTTGGCTATCACTGGAATCGAATCTACCCATCATGGGAGTGGTTTGGCATTAATGTTTTAAGCAAAAAAATTATTTTATAAAAGTTGGCTTCTTCTCTGTAACTAAGGCTAACTTTTGCTAGAGAAGCAGCTCTGTAATTTGAAATCTACTCTCAAAATAAAGGCTTCTAGCTCTAGTATTGAGTCTTCTATATCTATCTATGACTTATATTCTATAATTTCTATTAAACTAATTTATTTTTTGTCAGTTTAATTATGCTTTCTGGATTTCACTGTCAGTAGAGGGCTAGCCTTTGGAATACTTGTTGGAGTTTACACAATCCTAAGTATTTTATATTGGTTTTTGTTAAAGGTCCATTGTTTTGATTATTGTTGGTTCAAGTGACTAAGTTGTCTATCGTGATTCCGGTCCATCACCCATATTTTTTGGCTTTTAGCCATTTCTGATGCCTTTCCGTTATTTTATCCCTTTCAGCATCTTCTTAACCTCTATCTCAAAAATCTTATTTTTATTTTTGGAACTAGCCCTATTGGAGATTGCCACAGAGGAAATTCCTTTCCTTTAGGCATTTAATGCTTGGCAGTAGGCCTAGGGTATTGTAAACTTAGAAAAATTATATCTAGGTTGGTTCGATTACCAATAGTTTTTGGCATGCCCGATGGGAGGTAAAATTTCCACATTTAAACAATATTAAGAAGTGATGTTCATCTTATTATTATCCAATCTAAACATTTGGTGACTCTGCTAAACTCAGATACCTCCGAATCTCATAGACTAGTGTAAAAACTCACATGCGTATGAGGTGGAGAGCTAAAAACATAGAAGAATAAACCAATTTCTATGAGCTTGACATCGATGCTTTAGGAGAATGTCCTAGGGTGGTCGGGTCTAAAATTTTTCTTATCAAAAAATCATCACAAGAAACTCTTCTTGATTTATAAAATCCAACTCCTAATAGCATAGCGACCAGTTTGCCTCCAAATCTACCCAAATATTCAGATCATCAGTATACTTCAGTTCCACTGAATGTTCAACTAGGTGCTCTAAGTGTTCCAACTATTATGACTCAATAAGTTCTACCAAATTTGCCACTTCATACTAATACACATCCCCACATGATGCAACCAGCTCCACCTAGACAATTCATAGCATGGAATCATACAAGATCGCTCGACTTACAGGCTCAACACATGGGGTCACTCATAGCTTTGAATGCTCTACTTAATTATGACATGGGAAAGATAGTGCACAAGCACATCAAAGACATCATAGTACTAAAAAAAATTCATAAAATCACCAATGAAGATGTCATGGTGAAGCTATTGGTTCTTTCAATGAGAGATAAGTTTCTTTACTGGTACCGATACCTTCTGCCCATCACCATTACTTCATGGGATCAACTAGCTGGACAAATAATAAGGGGTTTCAATAAACAAGCAAACCCCTTCTATCTATTGCACTAGTTCACAACTATTCAAAGGCATCCTTAGGAAGAGATAACTAACTTCAATGTTAGATTCGTGAGAACCTGGTAGACAGTTACAAATGGCCTTTGACCCTCATATGAGCAGACTGCGTTCTATTACTTGAGATATTTTCACTTAGATATTAGCATGAGAATTTGACATGCTAATATCAATACATTCCCTACTCTTTATGAGTAGGTGCAAAAGGTGAAAGCCGACTTGATAGCTATCAAGAAATTACCTCCCAAGGCGATAACCTTGATTTATCTAGATTTTCTACAAAATATGTACTCGAGCGCATACGCTCTGCCTACATCCAAGATGTATTCTAACAAACCATGAAATCCATCCCCTCAATATCAAATGGTGCCTACTCCACAATTCCAAACACCTATGCTGTAGTATCAAGTACCTACTGTTCCTCAATTACCAGCTCCTATCTAGTATTCAATGTTACCTACATCGTTGATCCCAATGTCATCATCCATAAGTTAGGTAGCTACGAATCAGACAACTATGAATGAGGCCTATTCCAAGAAGCTACAAGATGTGAAGGCATACATGAAGATTATGGTAAATTATATGACTATCATGACAGGAGGCAGGATGACTAGAGCTTCTAGAAAAGAAGGTTTCCTCCTCCCCTGATCATGAAAGATCAGGCATCATCTATCCATCGACATCACAAAATAAATTTAGCTATGATGAGTAGTGGAGAGACCATCATTTCATACCTGGTATATTGGTGTACTATGTGCAATGATCCACAAAATGATGAAACCTGCATGGTGTACCTCAATTATGTTCATACACTATACGACGATGCATATGAGCAAGTCAACATAATCTGAGAATCTGGTCATAATTTTATGATATTTTCTAATGAGCAAGTCTCGATCCTCACTAGAGCTGGTAAGAAAGCTATTGAGGCAAATCCAACTTAGATGGATCCACTAAAGGTACCATCACCACCAAGACATGGAGCCAAAAGGCATAACCTTCAACAAAAGCTTCCAATCCAGCGATAACCTTAGAGCCGCATGAACTACTAAAGGATTACCTACCGCCTTGTTAGGTAATGGAGCCAAATTGATAAGAAATAAATAAATTACCATTAAATATTGTTGGCGGGGTTCCAAGGCCATTAACTATATTTCTTGGTGAAAACACTTGTCAAAATAACATGATAACTGTATGGGTGGTTTCAACCCATGGTTTTGGCCCATTGTATTCTGAAACCACTATGTGGTTTTGGGTATTGGAAAAGTCATGAATCTTTATATATTTTATACTGTAAAGATCATCTTACAAGTGAATGTTCTTTTCTGGTTTGGAGGAAGAGAGGGGAGGAGACATTGTACAAGTGGAGAAGATTGTTGCATTGTTGCTAATACAAAGGACTGATTATTTCTCCATGGATGTAGGGTAGACTGCCCAAACTACGTATATCTTGTGTCTATTACATTTGTGTGATTGCTTGTTTATTGCACTGTTTCTTATTTTGCTTATGGGGTCTTAACTAGGGTTTGAACTATTTCTCCATTTTTGCTGTTATTATTTGTTTTTTTCATAGGTTGTGTATTGTTTGTACATGGTAAATTCCCAACAACTGGTATCAGAATGATCTTGTTGGGAAAGGGCACTCATAGGAGAGTTTTTTGTTTGACTGGGAGAAATGGGAGAAAGTTTGAAGTTTAAACTAGAGAAGTTTACTGGATAAAATTTTGGTATGTGGAAAACCAAAGTGGAGGATTATCTGTATCAGAATAATGATCTATACTTGGCTCTAAAAGGAAAGACTAATGGTAAACCTAGGATGATGGATGATGAGGAATGTGGTCTGATAGATAGGAGGGCACTGGGGGTGATCTAGTTGAGCCTGAATGATTCTATTTCATACAACATCGAGAAGGAAAAGACCACAAAAGGAGCCATGGATACACTAGCTAAGTTGTATGAAAAACCCTCAACTTAAAATAAAATTTTCTTGATTAGAAAGATTTTTACTATGAAGTTGCAAGAGGGTGGATCTATCCAAGAACACATTAATGAGTTTTATGCTGTTATGGGTTCTTTAAAATATGTAGGGCTTGATTTTGATGATGAGGTTATGATTTTAGGGTTTCTTTGTTCACTACCAGACTCATGGGGTAGTGTTGTAATGACATTGAGGAATTTTGTGCTTGGATCTGGAAATCTGGTGTTTGATGATGTGGTTAGCACAATTCTCAATGAGGATATGAGGAGAAAAAATTTAGGGGAGGATTCATCATCTAGAGTAGCACTATATACCAAAAGTAAAGGTAGAAACAAAGAAATAGGAAAAGGCCAAGTTAGATGGAAAAGCCAGAATAGTGAAAAATCGAAGGGTAGATCTAAAAATTGAGACAAAAGCAAGATTTATTGTTGGTATTGTGGGAAGAGTGGACACTTCAAGAGGGAGTGCAAATATAGAAAGAAGAATGAGGAAGATAATGGGAAAAATGCTGAAGAGGTAAACATTGCAGGTGCAATTTATCAGGATGCCCTAATTCTTGCAACAACTTGCATAAGTGAGTATTGGATTATGGACTTTGGAGCTTCTTATCATGTCACTTCTCATATGGAGTACTTTGCTGATTATACTCCAAGCCATTATGGAGAGGTTTTGTTGGGCAATAATTGTGCATGCGAGATTGTGGGTATTGGCATGGTGAATGTAAAATTGCCAAACAAAAATATCTGGGTGCTTAACAATGTTAGGCATATTCCTGATCTGAAGAGGAACCTGATTTTAGCCAGTGCATTTGATTTGGAGGGACACAACACTAATTTTGAAAACCGGTAATGGAGAGTGACAAAGGGTTCAATGGTGATTACAAAAGGTGAGTTGATTGGAACTTTGCATTTACTGTAGAACTCATCTTATTGTACATTAAACTATGCTGCTCAGGATGATACGAAAGCATGGCATTTGTGGTTGGGTCATATGAGTGAGAAAGGGTTGAAAACCCTCCACTCCATAAAACTATTGCCAAAACTCAAGGATGTTGATTTGGGTTTCTATGAAGGTTGTGTATACAAAAAACAAAAAAGGGTAAGATTTTTGAAAGTTGGTCTAGAAAGGAAGAAAGAGAAATTAGAGTTAGTACACTCGGATGTGTGGGGTCCCTCACTGGTACTTTCTCTTGAGGGCTACTCTTAGTATGTTATCTTCATTGATGATTTTAGAATGAAGACATGGATCTACATAATCAGGTATAAATCTAATGTTTTTGACACTTTTTAGAAGTGGAGAGCATTAGTGGAGATTGAGGCAGGTAAGAAAGTAAAGTGCCTTAAATTTGATAATGGTGGTGAATATTGCAGCAAGGATTTTGAGGACTATTGCACAAAGGAAGGAATTAGGAGAATCAAGACTACTCCTAGGACACCACAGGATAATGGAGTCTCGAAGAGGATGAATAGAACTATAATGGAGCGTGTCAGAGCCATGAGATTGCATGCAGGGTTGCCATTGTTATGTTGGACTAGTGTAGTTGATACACCTATTTATTTAATAAATAGAGGACCTTATACTACATTGGATGGAGGCATTCCAGAGGAGACTTAGAAAGGTAAACCTGTAAACTACTCTTTCCTTATAGTATTTGGTTGTGAGGCTTTTACCCATATAGATAAAAAAATAGGAGTAAGCTTGATGCAAAGTCTAGAAAGTGCTATTTTCTTAGTTATGGTGTGGATGAGATGAGATATAGGCTATGGGATAATGTTGGCCAAAAAGTTATCAGGAGTAGAGATGTGATTTTCAATGAGGATAGGTTGTACAAGGATAGGCACATACAGGTTGAAGAGGATGCACCTGAGTTTTTTTTACTTGAATGCAATCCTAGATCATGGTGTAAATAAACCTCTTGTTCAGATTTATGAACATGGTGCTCACGAGGAAGATTAAGATGAGTAGGAAATTGTTACTCTACCATCATCCCCATAGGAAGTAAGGAGATCTACAAGGGTAAGACATGCACATGATAGGTATTCTCATGCTTTACATTATGTATTGTACACTGATGTCAGTGAACTGGAATGCTTTCATGAGGCTTTAAAAGTGGATGCTAGGATTAAGTGGGAGCATGCTATGAAGGATGAGGACTCATTGACTCAAAACCAAATTTGGGATTTGGTTGAGCTTCCCAAGGGTAAAAGGGCATTGCATTGCAAATGGGTGTACAGGGTGAAGGACGAAGTTGATGGCAGCAAGAGATACAAAGCAAGACTTGTTGTGAAAGGATTTGCACAGAGAAAAGGTATTGACTATGATGACATTTTCTCACCTGTAGTAAATATGACTTCAATTCGGACTATTTTGAGTATAGTTGCAGTAGAAGATCTTCATATTGAATAATTAGATGTGAAGACAGTATTCCTTCATGGGTATTTGGAGGAGGAGATCTAAATGCACCAACCAAAGGGATTTGAGGTCAAAGGCAAGAAGATCCTTGTGTGTAAACTAAAAAAGAGCTTGTACGATTTGAAGTAAGCTCCAAGGCAACAATATCTCAAGTTTGAAAGTTTCATGAGTGAGCATGATTTTACTAGGATCTAGAGTGACCATTGTTTTTATTTTAGAGCTACAAGAAATGGTATCTTCCTTATTCTCTTATTGTATTTTGATGATATGCTTGTGGCAGGATCCAATATACAGGATATTAAGAAATTGAAAAGGGAGTTGACAAGTAGATTTGCCATGAAGGATTTATGGGAAGCCAAACAAATCCTTGGAATGAGAATCACTAGAGACAGGAAGGAGAAAACACTGAAGTTGTCTCAGGAGGATTATGTGGAAAAGGTGCTTAAGAGGTTCAATATGCATGATGTAAAACCAGTAGCCCAACCTCTTGCAAAGCACTTTAAGCTCTCAAAGAAGCTATGTCCCAAGATAAATTAGGAGGAAGAGTACATGAGGAAGGTAACCTATGCTTTAGCAATTGAGAGTTTGATGTATGCTATGGTGTGTACAAGACCAAACATTGCCCAAGTAGTGGGAGTTATGAGCTGATATATGAGTAATATAGGTAAATCTCACTAGCAAGCAGTAAAATGGATACTCAGGTATTTGAAAGGGACTTAAAAATTTTGTTTGAATTTTGGAGGTTCCAAAGTTGAGTTACAGGGCTATGTGGATTTAGATATGGCAGATGATTTTGATGGTGGGAGGAGCACTACTGGGTATGCATTCATAATTGGAGGTACAATAGTGAGTTGGATATCCAAGCTACAATATGTTGTAGCTCTTTCTACTACAGAGGCTGAGTATGTAGCCATCACGAAAGGTGCCAAAGAGTTCATATGGTTTCAGAGGTTTATTGAGTTGGATCAGGAGCAAGGAGATGGGACACTTTGGAGTGACAACCAAAGTGCCATTCATTTAGATAAGAGCTTTGTTTTTCACTCATGGATAAAGCACATTCAGTTGAGGTATCACTTCATTCGATCAAAAATGGAGGATGGTTTGGTAAAGTTGGGTAAGATTCACACTTCCTAAAAATTTTCTAATATGCTTACTAATGTAGTAACCAGGGAGAAGTTGAGATTTTGCTCTATTTCGGTTGGATTTGAGTAAGGTCATGATTATGAGAAACTTTCAGTCCTAGGGTGCAGGGATGTTGCATCAATATTATCTCCAAGTGGGATATTTTTAGGTAATGGATCCAAATTGATAAGAAAGGAATTAATTACCATTAAATATTGTTGGTAGGGTTCCAAGGCCATTAATTGTATTTCTTGGTGAAAAACACTTGTCAAAAGAACATGACAACAGTATGGGTGGTTTCAACCCATGGCTTTTGCCCATTGTATTTTGACACCACTATGTGGTTTTAGGTAGTGAAAAATTCATGAATCTCTATATATTTTGTACTGTAAATGTCGTCTTACAAGTGAATGTTTTTTTATGGTTTGGAGGAAGAGAGGGGAGAAGACATTGTACAAGTGAAGAATATTGTTGTATTGTTGCTAATACAAAGGACTGATTGTTTTTTCATGGATGTAGGGTACACTGCCTGAACTATGTATATCTTGTGTCTCTTACATTTGTGTGATTGCTTGTTGTTTATTGCACTATTTTCTATTTTGCTTATGGGGGCTTAACTAGGGTTTGAACTGTTTCTCCATTTCCTCTGTTATTATTTATTTATTTTCATAGGCTATGTATTTTTTGTACATGGTATATTCCCAACACGCCTTGCGCTAGAGAAAACGTCCTCCATCCTAGGGTGCCAACTTCTGAGCCATAGGCAGACATGTAAGACCAAGCTAGAGAAAAACTCAAATATCCCTCACTAACCAAGCGCTAGTGGGTTGATGCCACACAATAGTATTGAAATACATATGAGTCTGCAAAGGGAGTAGGAGAACTAAGAACTTTGACATACAAAATCATCAAATAAATAAAAAAGGCTTCGACTAAGGTAAGCCTCTAGGACGCTCTCCAACTCTTGGGTCAAGTTGACCTTCTACAAGAATCTCTCAAATCTGCTAAGGATAAGGAGAATAAGCTGACACATATGGTGTTTGCATCACCACTGATGACCTCAACCACAAGTAAAAATTAGCCCTCACCATTCTATATTTCCCTTCGAATGGAGGGATGGATCGTGCATAGTTGCATGATCGAATCAGGTGTCGCAATGAATGTCATGCCCAAATAAGTCTATGAAATCATAGGTATGGAGTACACCTAAAGCAGTACTAGAGTTCTACATCTAGATGGAAATCCCGTAAAGATAGTAGGAGTTATCAAAGATGTTCCCATCCAACTCCATCAGATGCCACAGGTTATGATTATCCAAGAGATCTTGGTATTTGACTTAAAGCCATACTTTAGTATGTGCTTCTCGCAAGAGTTCATAGCTAATTTTGGAGGCTATCTCTCTCTCGAATACTCACACTTGGATATCCCATTCAAGGGGAAAAGATTCAAGATATTAAATGAGAAGCCTACAAATTTTCATGTTGAAAAGCTTGAAGATGAGGAAAAGAGCTTGATCTATGTCAACCTAATGGCAGAAGAAATGCAAACGATATAACTGGTGGAAGAATCTCTTGGAGAGATTTGGGTTAAAGAAAAGTTTTCTATGAAAGATTTTAATGCTATCATTGGTATTGATTTGGGGTGCTATTTACTCACAAAGCCTAAAAATTATAAAATAGAAGCACCCACAGAAGAGTCCTCAATTCTTGATCAGTTATGGAAGTTGTACTTTGATGGTTCATAATGTAAGAACGTTCCAAGATCTGGTATCACGCTCATATCCCCATCAGGTGAGTAAAAGACTTATTTATACAGGCTCACATGGAGCTATACAAATAATGTAGTAGAGTATGAGGCTTTATGCCTCAGACTCAAGAAATCCAAAAAGCTCAGCATCAAATAGTTGTAAATATTTGGATACTGAATTAATCTACAACTAGGTTACCAGTAAGTGTGTCTCCAAGCATCACTATCTAAAGGCATACCATAATAAGGTGTGGGATTTTCTCGAATCCTTCATCGCACTAAACATAAAGTCAATTCTATGAGAGCAAAATAAGCTTACAAACATATTAGCCTCTATCAACACCTGGTTTTCACTAGCTTATGATATGATGCATAAGCCAAAGATAGTGATGCTGATCTACAGGCCCTCCATGCTCAATAAAAAACTCCACTAGAAGGTGTTTGACAATGATGTGTAGCTGGTCAATTTTTGGTGAATGAAGTATCCTCCATCGAAGAGCAAAATATTAATGAGGAAGACCATAAGGGATTGATCTAGTTGAAAAATAACCACATCTCGAAGGATTTGATCATGCTGAAGAGTCTCTTTGACAAAAATTAAATGTCTATAGGCCACAAGATCAAGGTGGACCAAAAATAGTTCATGGACCTAGAGTTATAGCCAGGAAAGGTTATCAATGTAGGTGTTGACTGCACAACTGAAGAGCTTCAATAGATTCATGTCCTGTGCAAGGAATACCCCAACATAATTTCTTAGTGCTACCAAGATCTAAAGGGGTATGATAAAAATACCATCCAACACATCATCGACCTGGAGGAAGGAGTCAGACAATTTAGGCAAAATAAGTGACTACGCAACCCAAAGATTGAAATACTGATGAGGGATGAGATTCTAAAGATGCTTGAAGCAAAGATAATTTATCCAATCAAGAATTCCTCTTAGATGAACAACCTTATTCGAGTACAAAAGAAGAATGATGGCATTCGCTTGTGCATTTATTTTTGAAATCTTAACCAAGAATCACTCAAGGATCACTACCCACTACTTCAGATCGATCAAATACTTCACGTGGTGGTGGGAACTCAGAGGTCTTCCTTACTGGATGGTTTCTCAGGCTACAACCATATATGGGTCAAGTATGAAGACCAACACAAGATTGCATTCACCCCCAAGTGGGGAACCTTCGCCTACCAACGTATGCCCTTTGACCTCTCAAATGTCGGAGCAACTTTAAAGAGAGTGATGGGCCTCAAATTTGGTGAACTATTGAATCATGTCATTGTAATTTATTTATATGACATGATCATATTCTCACATAAGATAGAGGAGCATGACCTACATTTACGATAAGTTTTTGAAAAATACCAGGAGTTTGAGATCTCCATCAACCCCAAGAAATCTATCTTCATAGTGAAAAATGAAAGCTACTCGGGCATCTAATATCTAAAAAGGATTTAATTGTTTATCCTGATAGATTTAAAGTGCTTCTCCACCTTCCACTACCAATAAATAAAAAATCTCTACAACCCTTTTTTGGACATATAAACTTCATCAGGAAGTTCATCGTCAACTTTGCCCAAGTAATAAAGCCAATGGCCGAGATCCTGAAGAAGGATGTCAAATTCAAGTGGATAGATGAAAGGAGGCAAAATTTTCATGAAAGTATATAATGGATCATCCAAGCTACAATCCTCATCAACCCCGACTATTCATGAGATTTTATTTTATATGCAGTCGGGGAGCCAAAGATCTATGCAACTATTTTGACATAGAAGGGCAAAGACGGAGATGAGCGCCTGATAGCATTCCTTAGCCAAATCATCTAGCCACATGAAGAAAAGTTCAATTTTATTGAATGGCAAGTGCATGCGATGATGAGGTCACTTCAGAAGTTCAAATATTTCATCTCTCAAAGTAATATGATAGTGTATGTGATACACCTAGACGTTCAAAATTTCATCATCCAAGGTGAGTTGGGAATAGGAGAGCTGGATGGGTTACTAATATTTAGGAGTTTGACATCAAGGTACACCCTATCAAGCTAGTACGAGGGAGAGTTCTATGCCAAGAGTTTTCCAAAAATGCCATAGTTGAATCTATGAATCCCGACTTTGACAACCCTACCCCCAAAAATAATCTTACAAATTTATCGGCCAATAGTCTGGATTGGACAACCGATCTGGTGAGGTACTTTGACATAGGTAGGTGCCCTTCTCACTTCAATGATTCGTAGAGAATAAGATTTTCCTATAGGCTGACAAGTATGTACCAACACCTAACAGACTATTTTATCAAAACATTGATGGAGTTTTTCCTATAGGCTGACAACTATGTACCGACACCTACTAGAAGGACGTAGTCTTACCCATGCACATCGAGCTACCAACATTGTAGTTGCTTAAGTGGATTGACAATGAAGAGGGTAATTTTGATTTGATGGATGCTAGGTTAGCATAGCTGCTACAGTTGGAGGAAGAAAGAGATAAAGCTTATGAAGCCTTCACCAAGCACTTCGAATCCACAAAAAGTTGGTTTGAAAAGAAGACTTTTGATCGAGCCTTCAGTATCGATGATTTGCTTTTAAAATGGAATGAGAACAAGTTGAAGTTAGGGAACCACGAGAAGTTTGATGTCTTCTGGGAAGGCCCTTTTTGAGTCTCCAACATTAACTAGCTCAATTCATTCATTCTACAAGATATGGAGGGTTTCACTCTTCCAATTGCAGTGAATGTCTTTCTTCTAAAATTTTATCATCTGCCAAGCTCTGATGAAGTCACTAATTCCCCAGGTATTTCTCGTGTATATATTTTTTTAGAAGTCTGTACAGTTGGTTGTTGCTCTAGTTTTTCAAGTAGAGCTGAAAAATTTAATAAAATGAGGGATTTTTTTGTAGCTTCATTTTCTGGAGCAAGAGTCCTTCGGTGCTCCATTAGCAGAGCGATGGACTCCCATTTATATTAAAAAAATCCTAAGTCTTGGAGTGCTTCTTTGAAAGTGCTCTATCCTTAGAGTGCTTTTCCCATAACGCTTTTCTAAGGAGCACTCCACCCAATGAGCACTTATTTAAGAGCACACCATCCAAGAAGTTCTTGAGGACTCATCACTTTCCATGCCATGAAGTTTCCATATGCAAGACTACCATTCTAGGAAAGGGGCAGACGATCCATACTGAGAGTTAAGCAATTCAAGATGAAGTAGTGCTTGGATAGGTGACTTTGTTAAATATAAATTTTTGCAGCCAGGATGAGACAGTTGGCATTGCTCTCGCATCAGGTAAAAGTATGGATGATCTTCGGGGTACAAGCCAATCCTTTAATTTCGACTAAATGATAAGGTAAAAGCAAACCTAGTGAAGAAAGAAGGACGAGTTTCTAAGTATTAGAAAGCACTCCATAAAGGGAGCGCTCCTTCAAAAGTGCTCCACCAAGGGAGCGCTTGCACGAAAAGTTTAAAAGGAAGAAAAGGGAGAAGTCTCTCTCTTAAATTGAAAAGCACTCCACCAAGGGAGCGCTTCTTCAAAAGTGCTCCACCAAGGGAGCGCTTCTTCAAAAGCACTCCACTTGAGAAGCACTCGCACAAAAGGATAGAATTTTTTTTAAATTAACAAGCACTCCACCTAGGGAGCACTTTTCTTCAAAAGAACACCCCCTAGTGAGCGAAAGTCCCCCATTTAAAGTTATTTTTATTTTATTTGAAGCTATCCGTTCAGATCACGCCAAGTGTCACAAAGGGATAAGATCATTGTTAGAGAGGTCGTTTTCAAACCCTAACCTTAAAAGCATAATTTTGTTTTTTAAAATGATATTCGTACAACTACCCAATCAAAGTATTTTTGCCATCCATTAGCCAAAGCGTGTCCTTCACGCATATTAGTACATGCTCCTCTCCCAAAAAGTAGCACATGCCCCAAGAAAGTGTCCTTGTCTACTGCCATTATTTGTTATTTCCAAAAAGCAACCACCAGCATGTGGGTAATTCAAGGTACATGCTCTCATGCACATTCTCCACCGATATTAACTTCATGTACTCAGCATTAAAAGGTGGCTGACTAAAATTTGATGCTATAAGGTGGCGAGTTCCTTGTAAAAAAATTTAAATCACCTATAGCATTTCCATATTCTCCTCTGCCCTTGCACCCTGCGTTCATCTAGAGAGCCAGGATTTTTAGAGTGTGAATTATTTTGATATTTCCAGCAGACATGGGTAAAAAGAGTAAAGAAGCTAAGGGGAAGGCAAAAAAGGAGAAAGCACCCAAGGAAAACGCAGCACAAGCAGGAGCATCCAGCTTGGAGAAACCGTGAAAATGGGAGAAAAAAGCAATAGAGTTGATGACCCTGTAGCATCCTCTTTTTTGATACCAATATTTCCTGGTCACACATGAGAGTGTGAAACAACTATGCTTGTATGTTGAAGAGGTGCATAGAGAGGCCCCAATTGAAAATCCACTAGCAGTTGTATATAATTCGTACTTGTATGTTTACATGTGCACACTGACGCATCACTACCTAGAGTTTATAAAGGTCGTGTCATTATTCTACGATGCCCAGTCAAGGATGGTTAGGAAAACCAAGGCAGAGGCATTATTCACTATCATAATTGATGTTGTTAGGGATCCTTTCACCTATGGTAGAAAGCACTCATTTGAGTTTATTCCTAGGAGGATACATACTTATGAAGAGGGCATCCGATATAAGTCAATGCTAGAAATGCAGTGGTTCATAAGGGAGTAGCTGGTGGACATGACAACATCAGATGAATTTCCCTAGCTTTTGAATACCCTAGTCGAATTCACCCACTGTGACATCTATTCCATCATGGTGTGGGTGATGGGATTTCTAATAGACGAATGGGTATCTGACTGGCAGGTTTCCATGGCGTAGGCTATGCTTGAAAATAAAATTTATTTTCCCTCTAAAGTAAGGTCGGACACTATTCCAATTTTTTATGATTGGGCAGAGTTCGTGGCATGACAATTACATGGATGTTTGGCCTATATTCTATACCCAACCCTAAGTTTGAATAGTTCAGACTCTCATTCCTGTTGGTTTGGTATTTCTTTTGGCACATGCACAAGAATTCTCACTACATAATGAAGAATCAGATGGACAAGGAGAGCAAGCCTTTGCCAATCTATCTCTAGATGAACAACTTATCCAAGAATGAGTCGTACTATGTCTTCAACCAGGTTTTCCTTGGGTCAGCACTGGAGATAATGTACGAACAATGCGAGTGGGTTACAATGGAGTTGAGTAACTAGGTGGTAGATGAGTAGTTGGGGGATACATTTTTGCTCACCCAGGGCTTGGTCATCAAAAAACCCCTTTCTGTTGCCCTATTACACCATGCCCTATCTATTTTCCTTGGAAGTCACCCGACAACTTGACCACAAAAATGAGGAGTACAGGAAAGGTCAGGGTAGGAGGGTGATAGTCTCTACTCCTTTCACTTTTGGAGACATTAAGATAATGCAGTGTGGTCAAAACGCTATTTTGACAATGACACTTTTATATTACGGGCTGATCAAGCTTCCCCATCGCTAGAAATGGGATCCATGCGGTATCATCTAGAGGAACATTGGGGTGAAGTATTTTTATTCTTGCCCAAATCATAAAATAGAGGGAAAATGCAATAATCTGCTAGGCCTCAAGCTAGAGTAGCATGTGGATGAGATTGCCTTTGCCTCTGTGGCTGGATTTTTACACTATGGAAAATAAAAATGACCTTGACGTCAATCCAGAGCAAAAACTGACCAGGGCTATTTTAGCTAAAATCAAGGTCAGGCATCCGACTTGGTATAACCATAAAATATAGCAGTGGTAGATCATGAGGGTCCACAATGATAAGACATCCTCAAACAACCTGCTAGGGATTGATGACAAGTTCTTAGTTTTCTATGATGAGAACATTAAAACTTATTAGCCTTTCTCATTTGTTGATATTATTCCTCATGACGGATGTAGTCCTAATGAAGTGGATGACTTGGTGCACCCAAGACAAGTGTAAGGCAATGTCAAGGGCATTTTGGGTACCTATCTATATAGTAAAGATGAGATTTCGTTGTCTCACCAGAAAGCGAGCACCCCCTCGAAGAGAAATATAGAAGCATGCTCCTTATAGCCAGCCGTAAAGAAGCTGCACATCAGTTCCTAGAAGCCCTTTGGGATGATTTATCAGGCTGTATCTAAGCCTCATCCGATGAGATCTATTGAAATAACTATAGCCTCAGTTGAAATGACTGTAGCTATAGGCACTAAGGAGCACAAAGATGGGGATGAGGAACACATCACCATACATGAGGAGCAAAGGAATGAAGATGCAAAATACACTAGTGTTGATGCACCAGATGTGGAAGAAAATAAATAAGTACAAGATATAGCTTCCATGGATCCTTTGATCACAAAGCCCCAAGGTACGTATTTATTTATTTTTGATTCTTCTTCCCTGCCCATACTTCCAGTTTTTCTAACTCTCGTGTGTGTTTGCTCGGTGTTGGAAATAACTATGACAATGCCGGTCTCAATGGTCCCTATATCAAGTGTGCCTCCATTTCTTGAGTTCACCCTCTCTAGTTGTTCAGTTTCCTTAGCAGTATCTACACATTCATCTGCAATGTTTGCATCTTTTATCAAAAATCCCAACGTATTTTTAGTACCTTCCTCATTCAGTTTTCCTTTGTCTAGTTCAGTCGAGCATGTTACTAATATCTTTGCCACCAGGGAGCTGGATCCACTTTTAATAACACCCTCTCATACTGGTTTATCAATGCTCCAACTAACTATTCCCATGATGGATACCCAAGCACCTTCGAGGGTTAGTGTAGTCGCTTCCCCTTCAACTTCCTACACAATGTCCAATTTTGAGTCAAATCTCCTACTTCTTCCCTTCACTCTAGTCCTCATTATAGGCATTCATGAGCCATTGGAATTTGAGTTGAAGATGGCTCAGTGTCTCGCTATCGTGTTGAGTATCCATAGGGCACGTTCGAATACAACTTATTGGTTAAAGGACCCAAAAAAGGGACTTACAGGCCCTAGTACAAGCTAAGAAGGCTTGCATAATCGACCCAAAAATTATAAAGTTGCACACTATTGAAAAGATACTGCTAGTGTAGAAGCCCTTGGGGGAGATGACCCCAATTGATTATGATTTTCATCATACTAAATAGGATGTGGCCCGGATGGATACTACATAGAAAATGGGTGATGTCCAAGTTGGCATGGGCTCCATTTATGCCCATGGTGAGTATTACAAGGGTTGCTTCTTCAAGGCATAGTCCAAAATTGATGAACTCAAAGAGGCTCTGGCAGTAGTGAATAGGCAGATTTAAGGTTGAAGTCTGAGTCAAAGAAACAGGTTAAAGCACTAGATTCCAAGATTGAATAGCTAAAGGAAAAGATTCAACTGCTTGAGGAAGAAATAAAGGAGGCATACAAGATGCATGATCACCACATCAAAATGATAGCCAAGGCTAACCAAGAAATACAAATGCTCACTGTTCAAAGGAATGAGTTGCAGGCTCAGTTGTCTAAAATAAGTAAGCAACTTATTCTTTCCTCTAGAGAGCACCTCACGGATATGCACCTGGAATTCTTGCAAAATTTTCCATCTAGAGCGGTAAAAGAAATTATGGTCTTGGCATTCTTTAGGGAAGCACACGAGGTGGTTGTTGCTAGCAGGTCTATCTTGGAGTTAGCTTAGGAAGATGTTAACTATTGGTTAGATTTGACCACCTAGTTGAGGAAGATAAAAGATGTACCTATTCGCCTTGCCCCTATGAGTGATCTGGCTCAGTCATTAGCAACGACAAAAATAAATTTGCATTACTTCTTCACCAAGGTTGAGCTGGCCAAAAAAGCTCACTTGCTCGCTAATTACATTATGCAAGAGAATGATATATCACTGTGATACTTTGATGCTCTTTTTAAAATTGGCATCCTAGGTTTGACAGACTCTAAGGGGCCTATTCCATAAGTGCAGAAGTTAGAGCCTATGTGGACCGCATTTATTGATAATACCTCAGATGTTGACGCTTTGGAGGCCTCAAGTTCAGATGCTCAGGTAATCCTCCTCATGGCCAAATATACCTAGATTCAGTCTTGTTTGACAGAGTTTGATAGAATTCTAAAATTCATTGAGGTTGAGCGCATTGAGACATTCTGCTACCTAATTTAGGAGCTAGAAAAAAATTCAAATTTCCCTTTGGAGCAATGCGTTGATGCTTTAGCGGTATACAAGCATATCTTCAAAAAATCACTGGACCAATATCTCCCTCAGCTTTCCAGACATGATCAATAAAACAAAACAGACAGTGCTATAGGTTTAGGGACTGAAGATACAGATGAGTAGGAGGAAGAAATAGACAGTGAAGCAGAATAAAAGACTAAACAATATGAAAGCACAGGTGAGGAAGCCAGTAGTAGTGATAAAAAATTAGAAGAACAGTTTGAAGGCTCGAAGGACTCTGTTTCCCAAGGATAAAGGTTGGTATCTTCACATTGAGGCAGGCTCAATGCCCCACAAGCCACCAGAAGTGTTGCCAATTTTGTCACATAGTTGCTAATTTTTAGTTTGTATATAGTTTTGAGACCATTCATTGTAAAAATTCTCTTATTCGATAAAAAATGGTTAAGATATGGTTATGCTGCTGTGCTTTCATTGACTATCTCATTTTTGTTTAAAAGCTATATTTTTCTTGCATTATGAGTTTATTTATCTTTGCTATACTTTTCTATGTTTTTTGTACTTTTTTGGGTTATGTTGCATGCAAAATTGTGAATATTTTAGCATAGGCATTTTTGATGTTTCACCTTCCTTTCCCTTGTCTCTGAAAAGGCCTTGCATTCTTTGAAATATGGCTCTAATTTCCTGCGCTTGGGCTTGGGCGTTTCATTTTATTTTCTCGTTAAAATTATGGAATCGCACTAGCAGCAAGTAAAATAAAAAAATTACTAAGTGTGGAAAATAAGGTTTGGGCAAGATCAATATCACAACACTCCACTCAAAGAATGAATTTGTAAAGTGTTCCACCCATGGAGCGATGCTTAAAAAAATATAGAAATAAGTGTAAAAATGACTAAGTGTAAAAATCAATATGGTTGTAAAGCAAAGCGCTCCATTAGTGGAGCGCTCTTCAAAAATGCTCCATTAGTAGAGTGTCTCCCAAGGACAAAGGAAAGTTAGCCTATGGTCAAAAGATAAAGTGCTCCACTAAGGGAGTGCTTCTCCAAAGTGCATCACTTCGGGAACGCTTAAGAGAAGAGCGAGCGAAAACTAAAATGATAGCTTTTTATTAAGGATGCATTGAAAGTCAAATTGGTAAAATTAGAAAGTGCTCCACAAGTGGAGCACTTCTCCAAAGCGCTCCACTATGGGAGCGCATCTCCAAAGCAAAGACAAAGCAAAGAGTAAACAAGTTATAACATAAAGTGCAAAATGCAAAACTCCAAGGTAAAATCAATAAAATCCAAGGCTGGAGAGCTCCTTCAAAAGTTCTCCAAGGCCAGAGCGCTCCTTTCAAAATTTCTCCAAGGTTGGAGCATTCCTTTTGAAAGAGCTCCAAGGCTGGAGCACTCCTTTTGAAAGTGCTCCAAGGCTGGAGTGCTCCTTCAAAAGCACTCCAAGGCTAGAGCACTCCTTCGAAAGTGCTCCACAACTTAAGCACTTTTTTGAAAGCGCTCCATAGTTGGAGCACCTCTCCTCAAGTAAGTGACTAAAAGAAACTATTGCAGATCTACCATGGGTAGTTCAAACCAGCTTCAAGTTACATTCTATAAATTTAAATTGACTATTTCAAATCATTGTCAAAACCTTCTGACTTCAATGCCAAGTTATTTGTAAGTTTGGATTGATTGTTTCAGGTCATTTTCGAAACCTTCTATTTTCAATGCAAAGTTATTGGTAAAGCTAAAATTGACTATTTTTGGCTATCATCGAAATTGAATCAGCTCGTCATGGGAGTGGTTGGGCATTAATATTTTAAGTGGTAAAATTCTTCTATAAAAATCAACTTTTTCTCTGTAACTAAGGATGGATAAATTCTACTAGAGAAGCAACTTTGTAATTTGAAATTTGCTCTTGAAATAAAGACTTCTATATTTGGTATTGAGTCTTCTATATCTGTGTATGACTTCTATTCTATAATTTCTATTAAACTAGTTTCTTTGTTGTAATTTTAATTATGATATCTGGATTTTACTATCAGTAGAGTGCTAGTATCTGGAATGCTTGCTGGAGTTTACATAGTCCTAAGGATTTTATACTGGTTTCTGTTAAAGGTCCATTATTTTGATTACTGTTGGTTCAAGTGACAAGGTTGTCTATCGTGCTTTCGATCCATCACCCATATTTTTTGGCTTTCAACCATTTCCCATTCCTTTTTGTTATTTTATCCCTTTTAGTATCTTCTTAACCTCTATCTCAAAAGCCCCATTTTTATTTTTGTAACTAGCCCTACTAAATATTTCCATGGAGGACATTCTATTCCTTCGGGTATTCAATGCTTGGAAGCGGGCCTAGGGCACTACATACTTAGAAAACCTGTATTTAGGCCGGTTCAATTGCCAACAATACCCCAACATAGGATAACATTGAGGAGCTTTGTACAAGCTTCCTAGTGGAAGTACCTCACTTTGATCAAGTGGAGTATGTGGGTGAAAATACCGATGAACAGGTGGAACACTTATTTCGATAGGTTAGTGAGATATTTTCCAGTGCCAGATTGCAGTTTTGTATTGGCAGCGTTGGACAATTGAAATAGTAGAGGGAACAAACCTTCACTAACCTAGAAAATATTAGGAATTGGGTGTGCAATGAGGATTGTACGAGGTAGATAGCACACATCCATTCACAACATGCATGTTATTACTAGGAGGATACATAACCATGATGCTTGGTAGAAAGGATTTACCAGAAGGAGTGAAGACCAATTACTGTACAAATCCATGAGTGTATATAGATAGGAAAATCTATCAGACCTATCCATTGAATACAACAGGTAGAAAATTTTGAAGATGATCTTGGGAGTTCACCTTCACCATGAGAAAATTGAATTCCCTAACATATTGGATCGAGTGGCTTAGCTTGGATCTTGAACAAGTTTACTAGGCTAAATAAACATAACGAGAGTAGGTAGAAGCTACTCAAAAGGAGATGGTTACGATGGAGGAAGAGCTAACATGAAATAAAACCATGGTTGAGGAAAGAATAAAGAAAATAGAAACAAAGTTAGCAAGTATGAAGCAATCTTACAAAGATTAGTTCCATTCATAGGAAGTAGAAAAAAAACTTGTGATCCAATAGGAAGAAGAGCGTACGAAGCGGTTGGAAGCTCAACTGGCAACATAGAATGAACATTTTGCCAACCATACTAATTAGTTGAAAATGGTATAGGAACAACTATAGGAAAATAACTACAAAATTGAAGAGATGGAAAAGGATACCACACGCTATAATGAAATTATTTTGGATCATAAGACTATGCTGAAGGCTAAGGATGAGACTATAGCAGTATATGAAGTTGAACTTCATTAGCATTTGAAGGTTATTACTAAGAAATATTAGTTAGCCATATCAGCATAAATTAAAAGCCATGTTGATGGAAAAGCTATGAAAAGGAGCATTCGAGTGTGAGAAGGAGTTGGGAGCACTATTGACTATTGTAGAAGATAAGGCTAATGAGTATGGGTTGAAAGCCTTGGAAGTTAGTTAGTACGCAACGTTCTTGAAGGATGAGCATACCACCTTGCAAATTTTGCTTGTTGGTTACCGCAAATAGGATTCAAAAAAGAAAAATCACACTGAGACAGTGAGGACACCACCTTATTTAAAGGAGAGGGAAGATGTAGGTAAAAAATCCATCTCCCAGAAGAAGAGAAAGTAATCCACATATTTGCACAGTTTTGTTGAATTTTGCTCAGTTTTTATTAAAGTGTATGAGTGTCAAATCATACAAGAAGAGAGAAAAATGTACAAGGTTGCACATGTACGATGTGAAATGAAATGAAATACAGTTGAAATGTGCATTTGGGGTTAATTTGATAAAAATCGAATTAAACCTTAATAAACCTTGTAAAAATATTTTTATAGGAAATCCGTTGGGAGTGGCAGTTGTGAATGATGCAATGCTTCAGTTTTTGCTTTAGAATGACCTGAGCATGCATTATATAGTCCTCCTTATTCATTTTTATACTATTCATTATTGTTCATTCAGGCTCACTAATTGTTTACTATTGCAATATCAATATAGAATTCATGGAGTATGTATTGTGGAGTATAATTCGTATTCAATGATTGATAGGTTAATAAATTATGGAATACTATTGATAATTTGAATATGACAACCATATTCCTCAGTTACTTGTCCTTGTGAATTGCCCGATATGTTCTGGTTATTGCAGGTTGTGTAGTTAATGTTTAGTACATAACTTGGCATGTATATGGTGTGAAGTATGGAGTGGATTATAAAATGAGTTACAGTCATATTTTAATATTTTGCAATAGTTCTACGATGTCTAAAATCATCCATGGTAAATATAATTCACTGCTAGTGAATTAGGGTTTGCATGTTATGGAGAATTGGAGCAATTGATGCTTAGAACCTTCCCAAAATATGCCTTGGAAGAATTGGTTGTATCAAGTGATAGATCTAGAGAATAGTTGCAACAATATTTCATACAAATTGTACAAGAATTTCTACCAAATAGTACAAACTATCGTTTTATTTGATTTGGTAATTAAGGCCATAACCTAATTTTGCCAAATAAGGAAATAATGCTAGTTTGAGGAAATTGATTATAAAATTGATCTAATTGACTTACAAAAGGTGTTCCAGTTAGTTGGCTATGTACAAAATCATACCAGGTATAGGATTGTATGATTTGGATTGTATAACTATACGATTTGGTGATCATATAAGCTATTTTGGTAAGTTGAACTAGTGTATGCGTACAAGCTGTACGATTTGTGCATGTTGGGATTTGATATCTTGGGAATCATTTCCATAGCTTACAAACTACCTCCTCATCAGGAATACTACACCTCTATCATCTACATATTTGTTACGTTTATACTAGGTGTTTGAACACAATCTTATTTTTAACATTTTGGTCAGCTTTAATGAAAGGTTTTGATTCTTCTATAATTGATAGTAGGTCTTCTACTTTGGTTTGATACTAGTTGTCATGCTCCTATATGACATACTGGTATTGGTTTTAGTTTGGGGATATAGCCAAGTGGTAAGGTGGGGGATTGAAAACCCTAAATTTAGGTTCAATTTCGAGTGTCACCTTACTATAGAGTGAAACAAAGCAAAGAGACGAAAAACTTTCACATATTATTAGATAATCTCTAGGTATAAGTGGTACTAATATCCATAGTACCTTTGTAGACTATAGTGTTTCATTGGAAATAGATGGCCTAGTGAAGGAGAAATCAAATAGATTTATGAATCTCTCATATTTAATTCATTGGTAATGTTCAAATAAAAGTCAGTAAACTTTTTCAACTATGCATGATGCCTTACACATTATGTTAACATTTTTACACTCTCTCTATGTTGGTACCCAATATTAATAGTCTACAAATATTTATCTCCATTTACTATTGGTTATATTTTACCTATGTGAATTGAATTTTATTATCTAAATTCTATGTTATTCCATGTATTCTTTGGAGTCCTTAGCTAACCTTATATTGCTTCTCAATAGATGTTTTGACTCCTATCATTTATAAGGATTTGATTTTTGACTTATAACCAATTAGGCTTAGTGCACAAGCTATGACCCACACTTATTAAGATGCTAAAGTTATAAGAATATGACTCTTATATAAGAGGTGGGTAAGCTCTATTCTATAGGTTATCATAATTCATATTGTTCTTGGTTGGAGTTTTGGATTCTTAACTATTTTAAAAAATATTCATCTCTTTTGGAGTTCGATTCATTTCTGGTATTTATAAACCCTGCTTTGAATTGAAATTGTGGTTCCTAATTTTGAGATATTCCAAGTCTCTAGCTATCCCATGGAGTTTTGAGTGAGACCTATGGGTTATCATTATATTTACTAAAGCCCCAATTTAAAATTTGGACTACACATTATAGATCACTTTCAGATCTGGGTAATTTTAGAACTTCACTTTCAAAGGAAATCTAAAACCTGTATCTATAACAAGGTAGAGTACATATTTTTGTTTATGGAAGACTAAGATGATGATTTATAATACAACTTATTACAATATTTTACCATGTTATCAATAGTGCAAAGAAGCCAATATTTGAGTTATTCTATGGTGGGCAATTAGGTCTATGAACAAGATAATTTAATTACATGCTAGCCCATAAGCCAAGAAGGTTACCAGTCTATACATGTTAGAACATGAGCACTTCATGAATGTATCTAGATAAAAGTTGTATTACCAATTATCCTTCATCTCCTTCATATTTGAAGAAAGAAAATCCTCAAATACCATATCTCCCTTATCTTTTTAGAGTAAGCCATGCTGCACCAGGCCTATAGGTTATTGGAGCTCAATGTAGTACTCAACAAAATATTTATGTGCTTATCAGTTGTGTGAAACTCAAAATTACATGTTTTACTATATATAATGGATAAAATGGATTTGCAATAATGCAAAAATTTTGTATTTGATTGATAGAAGACCTGACAAATATTCCTATTATTTAGACCCACCTACCCTTAATTTGACATAAGCCTAGCCATTTCAATCCTTTTGAGCTTCTTTGTGATAATAAAATTCAAGAAATTTTAAGATTTTTTTAGAGAACACATGAAAGTAATTTTGTGGAGAAACAAGATGTTTGATATCGCTATTATGATCATAATTTTCATTTTCATATTTTATACTGATTTGGAATTCCTCAACCGAGTTCGATTGACCCCAAAATGTGTCGGTCGAGCCTGGGCGATGCTAGAAGACTGAATATACCCTAAGAGGGTAGTTTTAAAACACCCAAATAGACCCTAATAGGATGGTTTTAAACCACCCTAATAGAACCTAAGCAGACGATTTTAAACCGCCCTCATAGTGATAAACTAAGGCAATTTTTGAGGTGATTTTTAACTGCTCTAATAGACCCTAAGAGGGCGGTTTATAACCGCCCTACAAGACCCTAAGAGGGCAGTTCTAAATTGCCATCATAGTGATAAACTAAGGTATTTTTTTGAAGTAGCTTTTAATCGCCCTCGTATGCTACAAATTTTTTATGATGTCCTCAGAGACGACGAATCAATAACTACCCTTAAATATCTTTAAGAGAGGTTAAAAACCACTCTAAAAGACCATTTATGGTGTAGTTATTGTTTCCATTCTATCTCACATCTCATCACTTACCCTAGTACTACCAAAGGAGGCAGACTCGTTTTGCTCCCACACCTCTTTCCACCTATTTTGTATAAATCCTTTGTAAGATTATGAATGAAAAAGATTAAAAATAATTCATTTTATTTAGGATTTGAAATTTTTTAATAAGTAAATTGATAGTACATGTGATCGGGATATAAGTTTCACTAACAACTTATTATGTGGGCACAAACTATATGATATTTGCGGTGAATGTAATATTTAACTAACTCTCCTAAAAGATTAGTATGAATATCAAGGTTAGGATTAGGGACATGGTTAGGACTTATAGTTTACTTTCCTTGACAATTGGAAAAAAATTGCACCTCTTTATGAATCATAAGGTTAAGGTTTTCCTTGATTGAATATGCACTTTTAGTAATCTTAGCCTATGTTTTGACTAGATGTTGTTAATTTTAAGGCAATCATGAATGAGATACCCTTCCTTTGAAAAAATAAGCAAACATTATGTTTATTAAGATACAAAACATGTTATAGATATAAAACCTAGTCCAACAAGCTTTATAGATTCAAGCAAAAAGAATGTATAGTACATTTTATTAAATGCACATAAGTGCACTTGCAAATTAACCTATTTATATGTATTATTCTCGCATCAAATAACTCATCTAAATTAGCCAACAAAATTCTATAAAAAAAATGTAAAATTCTAAAATAGTCATTTCCATCCACATGAAGTAACAAGATTAAGAAGATATTGAAACTTAAATTCAATATTCCAAATATAAATATAAAAAAATTAATTGCATATCACACATCTATCATATAACAAATTTACTTGGGTAAAGCCAAAAAAATAAAATAAACAAAAAATATATACTTTACTTATTAATTGACCTTAATCCACCTAAAATTAAAAAATATATAATTTACTTGATCAATTAAACTTAATCCACCTAAAATAAAAATGACTGTATATTAACATTCAACTACATCAAAAATATTATTGGGTAATACACATTCAAGGATTCCATTTGATGAGAACTATTTATATGAATGTGTTGTTGAACCTTTCCAACATCGTATGTCCATCTCGACCTTCAGCTTCTAAATTCACTTTATTAAGGTTTCTTTAATTTATCTCTTAATTAACAATAATAGGTTCTTGGTTTTTTGAGGCTATGTTTGTGAGAAAAGCCATAATTTCATTTATATTGTAGAGTAGAAGGTAGAGGTTATATCAAAATAAAATCATGATCGTTAATAATCTTAACATATATTTTTACAATTATTTTTATTTTTGATTATATAATATAATTATATTATTTTTATTAATTAAAAAGTATAAGATTGGAAACTCCTTTTACTAAATCTATTCCACCTAACTTTATTATTAACCTACATTAAAAACCATTAATTACTCTTTTACTATATTTCTTCTCAATTCCATTATAATATTGTTTTTTCACTATGAATCCCAAGAATTAAATGCATTTTCTAGTAGAACAATCTTGAAGCTCCTAGCCCAATCTTGCTTGACTTCTTAAGAAAACAATATATTCAATCTCCTATTGTTGGCTTCTTCTTAGTATCATAGTTTATTTTTGAGATGGAACAAAAAGAAGCATCTATAGATTCCGTCTTCGGAACTAAAAGAAGCATCTATAGATTCCGTCTTCAACCCAATTATTGATTGTTTATATAATGACGGTCACGTTTTCCAAATATAGATTATAAGTGTTCTGTTCTTATTGGAGGAGAATACTAGACAGTAGTTTGTATCTCAATAGAACACATCAACACTAAAACGACCAGAAGGTGAGAATGCATAAAACAGTTTAAAAAAAATGATTTCTTACACGTCTACTGATATTAAGTATATCATACTATCGAGTGAATAATACAGGGGAGGAGATGTTATGCCTTACCTCTTTTAGATTTCATTCATAAAGGGTAAAATTGGACAGATTTATGGCCTCTAACCTATTAAATAGGATTAGATATTATATATGTTTTTTTTTGAATTTAGCCAAAAATTACTTGTTGGTATTAGGGATTTTACACCGTCGATCGTATATACTTAAAAAAAATCGTCCATATACTTTTAACCATGCAAATATATAACCAATACAAGTATCCTTTGACATTATACTTCTAACCATGTAATATATAACCAACATCCTTCTATAAAATCTATGCCCTAGAAACCTTCGACCCAATCATAAAATACTTATCCTATTACTTTCCAACCCATTTGTTGTGATACTTTTTCCTGTTGGAATTTGTTATCCATCCACATCAATAAGGCAAAACCCATACATTATTAGCTTAACTCAACTAATGGTTTTTATAGGTGAAGACGTCATACCATGCGAATGAACTGACGGTCTGTTTGACTGGTAGAAGGGCGCCTCTGAATTTCACTGTACGTTGCTTGCTCCCATCATTCAAGTCAGTGTTAGGTTGCGTCACGTTTCGTTTCTCAGATTTCCACATGTGGATGTGCTGGAAAGGCCTAGATGTTTCTGAAGGAGGAGATTACATATAGAGCCAAAGTGGGTGTTTTTTCAAGCAATCTAAAACTTTTTGTTGGATCGTAATCAGCTGAAGGAGGAGTGAAGAATTGTTGGTGCAAGCAGTGTAATTCAATTCACAATTTTAGTCTTTAGAAGCAGAGGAACTTAGAGTTCAGTTTTAGTCCAAGCCAGTGAGATACCTGTATTTTAAGGAATCATGGGTCCTGGAGGTCCTGGAGGACCAGGAGGGCCAGGAGGTCCTGGAGGTCCTGGGTTTGGACCAGGAGGACCAGGAGGACCAGGATGGGGGCCTGGAGGACCTGGATGGGGGCCTGGAGGACCTCCTCCTGGGCCTGGAGGTCCAGGATGGGGTCCAGGTCCAGGATGGGGTGGAGGACCTTGTGGTTTCATAGATCAATGGTAAGGTTCATTGAATTCAATTTAAAAAAAAAAAAAAATCTATGCGACCAATGCAAAACATATTCCTGTAACAGATTCTAATCACTTTCTTTGTTTTTCATTGAATGGTTTCTGTGTTGAAGATTTGTGTAGTTATTTTCCTTCTAAATTTGGGTGTTAATTTTGATGGTGTGGTGTGATGTGATGCAGTCTATGGTGTCTGTGCTGCTGTGGTCTGGTGCAAGGATTTTGTGGATTCTGCTGTCCACCAAGGGGCCCTCCTCCTTATTGAAGGAAACCAGAGATATGTTAGTATAAGATATCTATGTATATTATGTAGTATGTGCATTGTAATTTTTTTTGCTGGATAATAAGGGTTGTACTTGGGTTCTCCACCTTTAGAGTTGAAGAGTTTACAAATATTTACACTTTTCATCTCAATTGAAATGCTACAGCTAGAAATTTACATCATTTCACATAAAATGTTTGAATTCTTGATTTTTATTTATTTTTTTATTTATTTTTATTTTGGATCTTTTCAGATTTCTGTATGAATACAATTACTCATCTTTCTTGACATTTTTTATAACAGCCTTCACAATGCCAAAACTTCACCTCTACTATCTATGCATTGCATCTTGGTAGAGTAATATTTCCAAAACATCGCCTTATCATAGTCCACTTTACCAAATCTGAATTGCTAGTTTCCTTCTTCGTTGAAGTCATAGCCCTTCATTACTCTTCCCCTTGTTAGAACCCTAGTTGAAAAATATTTGCAATTTCATTTTTCGTGACTTCGAAAATAAAGAATTGTCACAAGTTGATCCAAGAATTAAATCAGATGACTCTTCGCGAAGATATTCGTGACTTCAAAAATAAAAAATCGTCACAAGTTGGTCCAAGAATTTGTTGAATCAAATGACTCTTCGCGAAGATATGGCTCCTAAGAAATGATGTTTTTCAAGAAAAAACCCTTGCTTTTCACGACTTGAAAAAGTGTCACTGCTGTTGTTTCGAATGGTTGATTTCACAGGGTTGTATCTCTATCAATATTGCTTGGATTTTTGCATATGACCACTCATTTTAAAGCTATTCACATTTTGTACAAGTTGGTCCAAGAATCCCTTGAATCGGATAACTCTTAGCGAAGATATGACTCATAAAAGATGATTTTTTTCAAAAAAAAAAACTCTAATCCTTTGCACTTTGCAATTTCGTTTTTCTCATGTAAGCAACCTTCTATGCTTTCTAGCCTTACACTCAACATCCCAACCTTCCATTGCAGCTCCTTCAATCAACCTAACCTTCCACTTTTCTTCAACCTTATCATCCTTCCACGTTCCTTAGACATCCCAACCTTCCACCCAACATCCCAGCGAAAGCTCCTTCAACCAACCTAGCCTTCCATGCTCCTTTAGCCAACTCAACCTTCCATGCTCCTTTAGCCTTGACACTCCAAATATCAACTCATCATTCAACCTTCCATGCTCCTTCAACCTCCACTTCCACTCTCCTTCAGTCAACCCCATGACTATAACTTTACTTCACCTTCGTTTATTTGTATGTATGTGCATTGTATTTTCAACTTAAACCAAAAACTTCTTTTTATTGTAGTACTATTTTAAGCTTTCACTTCTAGAGTACAAGAGTATATACTTTTTAAACTATTATTATAATATAAAATTGAAACAATAATTAAGTATACTATAATAATTTAATGATTATATATTGTATAAAATTAGATACGATTTAAATTTTGATTTTTTACTTTAAAACATTTAATCTATCCAACTAATGTTATTTGATATTTTTATATGTATATAGTATTTATTATTGTAGTTGTTGGTTTTAGTACAAGGACTCTCATTAGAAAATTTTCTTAATTTAATAATTTTATTAGTTGTTAAAGATCAATAATAATAATAAAAGATTAAATATGATTTGTGAAGTTATATAAAATTGAAATTATATAAAATTATTTAACTTCTTTTATTGAGTTTCTTGATATTTCTAAGGTAAGGTCTTCTATATAATAGTAGAAGGGTTTTGATCTAATTCTCATATATATATATATATATATATATATATATTTTTTTTTGTTAATAGTATTAAAAATAATTTGTGAATCTTTTTTTTAAATATTTTTTAATGGAAATATATTTCTATTATTTTTAATGACAATTTTTGTCCTTGTAAAATTGTTAGTTGAAAATTCATATATATATATATATATATATATATATATATATATATAAAAAAAATATATTTTTTTTTTTTTTTGGAAAAATTTCATATAATTTTAAGTTAAGAATTTTCAACAACAATTTTACTTGGTTTTTTTCTCTATAAATATATATTGAAAATTTTAAGATATTATCTCGAAAGTAATATTGTTTTGATCTAATATCCACATCCATTTTTGTTAATAACATTAAGAATAAATTTTCAAATCCTCCTTGATTAAAATATATTTTTATTCTTTTTCAATAACAATTTTTATTTGTGTAAAAATTGTATAATTGTTAGTTGAAGTTCCATATGTTTTGAGTGAGTGAGAAGAATTTTTCCTTCTTTATTTTGAGACACATCACCTCCACTAGTTGTTCTTGAATTTCATTGAGAAGTACCATTAAAATTAATTTTGGATATATTCAATTTACCATAGATTGAAGAAAATCTTTTGTGTTAATTCCATTATTGCATTGGACTCTTCCACTCTTCCATGTATATCTAGAGCATGTAACCAAGAGGCTAGAACCTCTTTTTCCCTTGACACTTCCTATGATTAACATCCCATTTGTAAACATTATGTAAAAGAGGCAATAATACAATTTCTTACAATAATATAATTGTAAACTTGGACATAATTTTGAGCTTTGTTTTAGAAGCTCTATTGTTCCTCTTTTTTTATTTTTAATAAGTTATATGTGGCTTCTATTGGAGGCCACTTTGGTCAAAAAACTAAAAGATTACATTTGCTACAACATAAATTTTTATCACAAATTTTCATTTCTTTTCCTCTTAAATGTATTCTTCAACTTCCTCTACAATCAATTTATTGAAGTCATTTTGATTAAGATAGATAGATATTAACATGGAATTACAATCATGGAATATGTAACTAGACTTGCATAATCACAGTAACTGGTTAGAAAGCAAGAGGGCTAGCCCCCCACACACAAGCCCACATATAAATAGATAGATATTAACGTGGAACAAAATTCCAATCATGGAATATGCCACTAGACTTGCATAATCACATTAACCGGATAGAAAGCAAGAGGGCTAGCCTCCCACACACATGCCCACATATAGATAAAAATATATTAATGTGAAATGAAATTCCAATCATGGAATATGCCACTAGACTTGCATAATCACATTAACCGGTTAGAAAGCAAGAGGGCCAGCTCCACACACACATATATTCTTCAACTTCCTCTACAATCAACTTCTTGAAATCATTTTGATTAAGATAGATATATAGATATTTACGTGGAACGGAATTCCAATCATGGAATATGCCACTAGAATTGCATAATCACATTAACCGGTTAGAAAGCAAGAGGGCTAGCCCCCCACACACATGCCCAAAATTGATGTTAATAGGGATGAGGAATCTCACAAAGTGAGACCAAGGACTTGCACCTTTAATCCTACTACCTCATTGGTAAAGAGTATGACAATTGCTAGGGTTTATAAACCACTCAAGTCCCTCAACACAGTTAATGTGGGATTATTCACAAACACACACACACAAACTACACTAACAATATAGATAGATATTAACATGGAACAAAATTCCAATCATGGGATATGCCACTAGAATTGCATCATCACATTAACCGGTTAGAAAGCAAGAGGGCCATCCCCCTACACACATGCCCAAACTCGATGTTAATAGGGGTGAGGAATCCCACAAAGTGGGACCAAGGACTTGCACCTTTAAGCCTGCTACCCCATTGGCAAAGAGTATGACAAGTGTTGGGGTTTATAAACCACTCAAGTCCCACAACATAGTTAATGTGGGATTATTCACAAACACACACACACAAACTACACTAACAAGATATATATATTAACATGGAACAAAATTCTAATCATAGAATATGCTAGTAGACTTGAATCATCACATTAATCAGTTAGAAAGCAAGAGGTCCAACCCCCACACACATGCCCAAACTCGATGTTAATAGGGGTGAGGAATCCCACAAATTGAGACCAAGGACTTGCACCTTTAAGCCTGCTACCCCATTGGCAATGAGTTTGACAAGTGTTGGGGTTTATAAATTACTCAAGTTCCACAACACAGTTAATGTGGAATTATTGACAAACACACACACAAACTACACTAACAAGATAGATAGATATTAACGTGGAATAAAATTCCAATCATGGAATATGCCACTAGACTTACATCATCACATTCCAATCATGGAATAAACAACTAGAATAGCATCATCACATTAACTGGTTAGAAAGCAAGAGGGCCAGCCCCCACACATGCCCAAAATCGATGTTAATAGGGGTGAGTAATCCCACAAAGTGGGACCAAGGACTTGCACCTTTAAGCCTACTACCCCATTGGAAAAGAGTATGGCAAGTGTTAGGATTTATAAACCACTCAAGTTCCACAAAATAGTTAATATGGAATTATTCACAAACACACACACACACAAACTACACTAACAAGATAGATAGATATTAACATGGAATAGAATTCCAATCATGGAATATGCCACTAGACTTGCATCATCACATTAACCGGTTAGAAAGCAAGAGGGCTAGCCCCCCACACACATGCCCAAACTCGATGTTAAAAGGGGTGAGGAATCCTACAAAGTAGGACCAAGGACTTGCACCTTTAAGCCTGCTACCCCATTGGCAAAGAGCCTGGAAAATATTGGGGTTTGTAAACCACTCAAGTCCCACAACACTGTTAATATGGAATTATTCACAAACACACACACAAACTACACTAACAAGATAGATAAATATTAACATGGAACGGAATTCCAATCATGGAATATGAAACTAGACTTGCATCATCACATTAACCGGTTAGAAAGCAAGAGGATCAGCCCCCCACACACATGCCCAAACTCGATGTTAATAGGGGTGAGGAATCCCATAAAGTAGGACCAAGGACTTGCACCTTTAAGCCTGCTACCCCATTGGCAAAGAGTATGACAAGTGTTGGGATTTATAAACCACTCAAGTCCCACAACATAGTTAATGTGGGATTATTCACAAACACACACACACAAATATCATTTGACCAGTTCCTTCTAAAATTTAAATTTCACCGAAATGAAGATCAACACCACAATTCATTAATTTATCTACTACCTGATTTCCTTTTCTATAAATATGCTGCTAGGAGATTACCTCTAGTAATAGATGATGAACATACAAAATAATATTTTTTTTTAATCTAATCCGCACATCCATTTTTGCTAATAGCATTGATGATAATTTGAGTCCCCCTAAATTGAAATATATTTTTATTCTTTTTCTACTACAATTTTAATCCCTGTAAGAAGTGCCCTAGTCTCTACATAGTTGTTAGTTGAAGTTCCATATGATTCTCAATAAGCGAGGAAAATTTTGCCTTCACTATTTCTAAAACAACACCTCTACCAACTTTTCCTTGATTTCCTTTACAAACAGCATCAAAATTAATTTTGATAAACCCAATTTTTAGACATTTCCATTTTACCATAGATTGAAGTGGATCCTTTGTTTTAATTCCATTTCATTGATGATTTTTTCATGTATGTTCAAATATTATAGCTAAGTTATTAACACCTCTTTTTTTGCAATTAAGACTTTTAATGATGAGCACCATATTTGTAGACATTATGCAAGAGGCAATAATATGGTTTCAAACTTGGGCATAATTTTGGGATTTATTTAAAAAAATTCCGTTATTCCATTCAAGCCATAAATTTCAACAACTAATGGAAAGGCCAATTATCAAAAGAATGCACAATGCTTTAGCTTTGAAATAATTAATCCAAGATTTTATCAACTCTTTTAATGTTGATGGAGATACCTAATATCATTTCATATTTAAAAAATTAACCCCAAATGGCGTGAGCAAATGGATAATGAAGATGTAAATGGTCTGATGTTTCTAAATCCTTTTCATACAAGGCACATATGAAGTCTCCATAATATCCTCTTCTTTGTAGACCCTCTCTTGTAAGAACCTTATGACCAATTGTTCTTTTAAGGTAAATCTCTAGGAGAAGAAAATTTTGATTGTTCTAAATTCTCATATCCTAACTTGACCGAGTATCCACCATCCTTTGATAAATTCTAAACCAACTCATCCTTTTGTGTAAAAATCAATTAGATAAAACTCTCAAAGCATCTTTTGAAGTTCATTACAATTTGTTTAAGTTCCTCTCCTTCAACCAGGTTACTAAAAGAAATCTCTGGAGTTTTTTCTCATAATAATATAGTCTTTGACCTTTGGACCTTTATATGCTAGGCATGCTTGAGCCAATGGTTACCATTTTGAGTCAGAGATAAGAAGAAAAGGTTTCAACCAAGCATTAAACCAAAAATTATATAACTCTCCTCATTGATAGACCACCCAATATATTTCTTTATCAATTGTAAAATCTTTGATATGAAGTTCTATGTTGACGATCCTTTGGTTAGATATGTTTTCCTAAATAATTTCATTGCATGAAGAGAACCTATATATTTTTGAAGTAGTATTTTTTCCCATTATTTCCTTGATATCTGAACAATCTCCAGCCAAGCTTTGCTCCTAATGAAAAATTCATAAGTCTACAATTTCGCAAGCCTGCTCCTCCAATATTCTTTCCTTTGTAAACCCTATGCCACTTACAAAGAGGAAAGACAAATTTTTTCTTGCAAGCTTTCCATAGAAAGTCTCTTTAAATTTTATCAATTTTTGATACAATATCTGTTGGCAGGCTTGAAAGTGACATAATATAAATAGGAATGGATTGCAAGGTGGTCTTTATGAGTTGTAGCCTCCTTGCCATGGTTAAGAACTTACCTTTCAACCTACCAAGAAAGCTATAATTCTATCTAAAAAAGATATCTAAAGCTCCTTTTTATTTCCTTTATTGGAAAAAGAAATACCCAAGTAGGTTTATGGAAAATTTTCAATTATAAACCCTAAAATATTCACAATAATGTTTTGTAAATCTAGGGCAGTATTAATGAAAAAATCTTAGATTTTGAGGTATTTATCAATTTTCCAAGAGCCTTCTCATAGCATGATAATATTGATTTAATGTGCATGGTCTCACTGACTCAGGGATGACCCAAAATAAATGTATCATCAAAAAATTGGACATGATATTCTGAGGGACCAATTTTTGCAACTCGAATACCCTTTATTTTTCCTTTCATTTTTGCCTTTGCAAAGGATCTCCCTAATGCTTCTGCCAGAATAATGAATAGATAAGGAGAAAGTGGATAACCTTGACGAAGTCCACAAGATGAATTGAAGCAACCAATAGGAGAACCATTGATCAAAATAATTTTTTTGAAGTGCTATAACAATATTTAATCCACTAACACCAACTATAATCAAAGCCAAACTTTCTAAGAATAACATGTAGAAAATTCTTGGAAACCCTATCATATGCTTTGTTCATATCTAATTTCAAAAGCATATCTAGATTTTTCATGAAATGAAGAGAATGTATGGCCTCTTGTGCAATAATTATACCATCAAGAATTTGTTTACCATGAATAAAGCCACCTTATTTCTTTGAGATAAGACACCCTAGAATTCCCTTCAAACTATTTGCCATAATTTTTGAAATGATCTTATAAATCATATTACAAAGGCTTATTCGATGAAAATTATCAAAATATTTTGTGTCGCCTTTCTTGGGAACCAAGGTAATAAAAGTAGCATTGATCTCACTTATTATAGCCTTCCTTTTTTGGGCCTCTTGAATCGTTAGTCTCTTGAATCGTAACTAACTTATCACTCTTCAATAAATCCTAAAATTTTAAAATAAAATTGTAGGAAATACATTAGGCGCCTTATTAGGATGGAAAGAAAAAACTACTTCATGGAGCTCCTCCATAGATATCTTCTTCATCAAGCTTTTATTTTGTTCCTAAGTGATTATTGATGGAATATTTTGCAAAATTTTTTGTTGTGCCTCCTTATCTTGCCTAGAATATGTCAAAATATTTTTGAAATAATTAATGGTTTCCTTCTTTATATCTTCTTTGTCCTCAATATTTATTTCATATGGAGTTATAATATTGTTGATATGACAAATAGAAAAAATTATTTTTCCTGTAGCATGATTTTTTCTATATTTCTATCTCCTTCCTTGAGCCATTTCTTTCTATATTTTTGGAACCAATATGACTTATTTTTAAATGCATTATGATAATAAAAAAATAATTTTTTTTCTTTCACATAAGAATCTTGATCCATTCCATTAATTTTTACTATCTCTTGTAAAATTTTAAGCTTGGATTCATTTTTTTCTTTTCTTTAAAAATGTTACCAAAAGATTTGGTATTACAAATATTCATTTTCTCCTTTAAATATTTTAATTTTGAACAATATTGTACATACATGATCCTTAAAATTTTGATTAATCCCACCATAACATAACCATTTGGAAAAAACCAGGGTCTTGGAGCCACATAGACTGGAAATGAAATGGATTTGGATGACCATTATTAGGTAACTCACAAGTCAAAAAAATAGGTTTGTAATCTGATCCTGCTCACAATAAAATATTTGAAGAGATTGTATACTTTATTTGCAACCATTTATTGGATAACAAGAATCTATCCAATATTTCTACTATATGAATTTACCTAATGCGTCTATTATCCCATGTATATTGAAATCTTGAGGGACTAACATCCCAAAGGTCATTTGAATTGAAAAATGAAGCAAAATATTACATTGATTTAGACCATATTGAAATGCCACCTTTCTTTTCCCAAAGAGATAGAACAATATTAAAATCACCCTCAAGAATCCATAGATCACAATGAATCATCATTGTATTTGAAAAAATATGCTAAGAGCCTTCCAACATCTTTCATGAGGAGTAACTATAGTTGGAGCATATACATTTATAACCCTAACTTTGATGTTTTCCTCTTTCCTACAAGATAATCCATCAACCCAATTATATTTTCTTCTAATAGTTGTCCATCCCATTATTGGCAATTTTGGGTACCTTGGGTACATTGCCTTTGCTCAAGTGTATAAGTTGTCATTGATGTCAAGAAGCTTTTGAAGGAATTTGATTTGATGTAAAATAATTTGTTTTGATGAAGGTTTCGACATGACAGGTTCGAAAGAAAGTAAGTTTGAAAAATGTCGCGATATATGTCACAGTTTCGCAACTTAAACAGGAGAGAGAAAGCTTTTTGAAAAAGTGTCGCGATATCGCGACATGTCGCATTTTCGCGACTTAGGCAGGAGAGAGAAAGCTTTTTAGAAAAGTGTCGCGATATCGCGACATGTCGCAGTTTCACGACTCAAAGAGGAGAGAGAATGTTCGAGTCAGAAATGTCATGATTTCACGACATATTGCAAGGAAGGTTGATCGGACGAAAAAGTGTCGCGATTTCGCGACATGTTGCAGGAGAGAGAGTCCGAAAGAAAAAGTGTCACGATTTCATGACATAATGCAGGAGAGAGAGTTCGGGAGAAAAAGTGTCACGATATCGTGACATGTCGGGTTTTCGCGACCCGAAGAAAAGAAAAGCGCTAAGGAGAAAAAGTGTCACGATTTCGTGACATGATACAGAAGTCGAAATGAGAACTGTCACGATTTCGTGACAGGTTGCAAAGAAGATGTACGGAAGTTGAAAGCGTCGCGATTTCATGACAGGCTGAAAAGAAGTCGTACGGATGCAGAAAGTGTCACGATTTCATGACAGGTTGAAGAGAAAGCTTATGGATGCAGAAAGTGTCACGATTTCATGACAGAGATAGTAAGCAAGTCTTCAACAGAAGAAGCGTCGCGATTTCGCAATGAATTCAAGAAGGAAGAGCTCGAAGGCGAAAGCGTCGCGATTTCGTGACATGTTCCAGTTTCGCGGGCGTAAGGCAGAGAAAAACACAAGGCAGCGAAAGTGTCACGATTTCGTGACATGTTCCATTTTCGCTAGTGCAAGCAGACAAGAGTGCAAGGAAGAGAAAGTGTCACGATTTCGTGATAGATTGAGATGGCAGCGTTCGGTTGGAGAAAGTGTCGCGATTTCGTGACAGAAATACAAAGCAGGTCTTCAATAGGAGAAGTGTCATGATTTCGTGATAGAAGCCAAGTTGTGAACTATGAAGACAGAAGTGTCATGATTTCATGATAGAAGTGAAGTCGGAGTCTATAGAGGCAGAAGTGTCACGATTTCATGACAAAAGCAAAGTTGATGCTGACAAAGACAGAAGTGTCACGATATCATGACAAGAGCTTAGATGAAGTCGTTAAAGGCTAAAGTGTCGCATTTTCATGACAAAAGGCAAAAGAAAGTGTATGGTTGCAAAGGTGTCATGATATCGTGACATGTTGTAGTTTCGTGGTAGAAGCTACAGAAGAGTTGCAGAGGCAGTGAGGCCGAAAAAGTTAAATTTGGGCCGATGTAGTTTAGGGTTGTGCAGCCGACTAAGATCAAGGTTTTGATCTTGAAAGTATTAGTATAAAAGGAGGGCTGTTCGAAGAGTTAAAGTATCGATTTAGTGTGTGCGTTCGAAGTGCGACATTCACAGATAGAGTGCAGGGGAGAAGTTCGATCATTGAGAGCAGAGTGCAAAATTCGATAGTAGTGCACAGAGAGCATTTTATCGAATCGTCTAAGTGAGAGAGATAGCAAGGAATCAGAGTACGCGAAGACGGTGCTACTGTGTTTACGCATAGAGAGAAAAAAAGCACAAAGCTATGGGGTGCATCGTTTTTGCGATGTTTGGTGATAGTGCACGAGTTTGATGGTTTTGGACAAGTCATTAAGAGGGATTGTTGCATGATTTGAGCAAGTTTTTCTTGAGCTTATGAAGCGATTTGGGCAGGTTCTAGTAAGAACTTGCAAAGCAGATCTGAGACAAGTCTTGGTGAAGACTTGGGTGAAGATCAAGCAAGCTTTAGTGAAAGCTTGTGAACCAATTTTGTGAACCAGGTTTGAGGACCAGTTGAGGACTGTGTTTGGTGTAGATCAGAGAAATAGAACGAGGACATTTGTGCTAAATCGAAGGACTGTGTTTAGTGCAAATTCGAGGACCAGATTTGGAGGTGATAGAGTTGAGGGCAGAGGTCTCCAGCCAGAGCAGGGAGGACAGGTGTCTTCTGTGGATAGAGTTCCATTTGCTAAGGGCAGCGGAGGCAGAGGTCTTCTAGAGGATCACCAATCAGAGCAGAGCTAGGGGATTGGTGTCTCCTTTGGGTTGGTGCCCATAAACATTGTAATCGGGAAAGGTATTCCCAGAATTTGATTTGATAAAATTTAGTGAAAGATTTTATCCGTGGAGTAGCCCACATTGGGTGAACCATGTAAATTGTTGTGTCTCTATTGTGGATGGTATTTTGTGCATTGTTTTGATTACGGCTATTGATACTGCTATCTATACACTGCATAATATTGAATTGAAGTATAAAGGAAAAAGTAAAAAGAGGTCTTATACTGTTCACCCCCCCCTCTCAGTATAAGCTTGTGTTCTTCAATTGGTATCAGAGCGGGTGCCTTCGAAAAGTTTAACAGCTTGAAGGAAAAGCCAGTAAAGAACACAATGGATTATTCAAGTGGCAATGCAGCACCTATTCTTGATGGATCAGATTTTGGTCTTTGGAGTGCAAGGATGAAGGTTCATCTAATGGCACTTGGGAATGAGGTTTGGGAAGTGATTGAAGATGGGTACACTATTCCTGAACATGGTCCTTATACTAAAGAAGACAGGCTCCTACATCACAGCAATTCAAAAGCAATGAATGCAATCCTGAAAGGTTTACAGAAGGCAGATCTTACCAAGGTGATTCACTGCAAGACAACTAGTGAAATGTGGAAACAGTTGCAGGTGGTTCACACAGGTGATGTAAATGTTCGAAAGGCTAAGTTGAGACACTTCAAAGGTATGTTTGAACAACTCAAGATGAATGATGATGAAAATATTAGTGACTACATGCTTCGTATGGATGAGGTTGTTAACTCCATGAAAGACTTAGGTCTTGAGCTTGCTGAAAATGATGTTTGTGATAAGATTTTAAGATCTCTTCCTAATAGATTTAGTGAAAAGATTTCTGCTATTGAGGAAGCTAAAGATTTGGATAAGTTGAAAAAGGATGAGCTCCATAGTATACTTGCAAGCATTTGAGTTGAGAACTCAAGTGAAGGTTGATGTCAAGAAAGAGGCAGCTTTCAAGGCTACCAAGAAATCCAAGGGTAAACAACTTCAAGAGAGTGATGAGTCTTCCAGTGATGAAGAGGCATATTACAACAAGAAAGGCAAGTTCTCTAGAAAGCACAAAAGCATGAAAAATATAAGATGTTTCAATTGTGGAAAGTTTGGTCATTATGCTACTGACTGTACTGTTCCCAAGAACGAAAGTGATGAAGATATACAAGATTCTAAGAGCAAGGATTTTGAAAAGCACAAGCATCACAGGAAAAACAAAGATGAGCGCAACAATCAAGGAAAGAGGTATTCTCACAAGCACAAGAAGAGTTTATACCTAGACAAAGCAAGTAAGTGTTCTAGTAGTGATAGTGAAAGTTCTTCAAGTGATACTGAAAATGAGATGTTGTTCATATCGGAAAAAGAGGAAGAACCGAAACATAGATTCATTATCATGAAATGTCTTAGATGTGGAAATTTTGGTCACCTTGAGGATGATTGCACAAATAATGATTTGGTTTCTAGTATGTATGAGGATGCTTCAGAAAACTATAAGGAAGATGCATGTATGGTTTTTGAAAAAGGTAGCACCTCTAGTGATAGGAAATCTGAAAAAGGCTTTGATGATTCAGAAAGCAAACAAATAAAGGATCTTGAAAGTGAACTTACTAACGCTCTTAGTGTTTTGAAAAAGGAAAGAAAGAAGAATGCTAGACTCAAGGATAAGTTAGATGAATGTTGTATGGAGAGAGATGATCTTATAGAAAGTCTCGACGTCTCTATGGCTAAGACACAAGAACTCAAGGATGAGTTAGAGTCTAAGGTTCTTGAGTATAGTGAGTTAGAACAGAAAATGGCTTCTTTGAAAGAGGAAACTAAAGAGTACAAGGATAAGCTTTACAGGTTTCAAGATAGCTCCAAAAAGGTTAAGTCACTCATCAAAGGTCAAAGAAAGACAACGGATAAAACAGGCCTTGGTTTTGTCAAGGAACAAACTGGAGAGTCTAGTAAGAGACTCCAAAAGGAAGAGAGTTCTGATGAGGAAAGTATTTCAGATTATGAGTCCTTGGATGATAGATGCGTAGAAATAGAAAACAAAATTCAGAATGAGAAGAAGTTTTCAGGACCCAAGAGGTCGAATAAAGGAAAATTTCATGATAGATGTTTTGCATGTTACAGGTTTGGTCACATGGCTGCACATTGCATGGCTCAAGTGAAGAAGGTGAATGACAATTTTAGAAGTGCCAGTTTCTTTCGAGGGTATTGCTACTCTTGTCAACAGTTCGGGCACAAGGTAGTCTATTGCAAGGTAAATAACAGGAATAGGTTTGATCAGAACAGGTTTAGGTAGAACTAGCGGATTCAAAGAACAGGTATGCCTAAAAGAAATAACATTGTTACTTGTTATAAGTGCAACAATGAAGGTCACACAGCTAGACAGTGTAGAGCTGAACTTTCAAGGTACAAGAACAGGAATAGTGGTATAAACAGGTCCAAGGATCAAGGCATGAACAAAAATAGGGATGAGAACAAGAACAAGAACAGTGACAAGAACAGGAATGATAACAAGAACAAGAACAGTGACAAGAACAGGAATATGGACAAAGAGTTCAAGAGAAGGCCCGACAAGGAAGTTATAGATGCTGATGATGATCAGTGCCTAATGGGAGTTTTACTCCCACCCCAGAATTAATCACCTCATCGGGAGGTGGGGGAGGGACTAAGCTAAGAGGCTCATTCTTAGTCCCGAGCCCCAAAGGTGACCCTTTGCCATTGATGACAAAGGGGGAGAGATATGAGTAAGGGGGAGAGCTTCAAGTGAAGAGGAAAGCTTCAAGTCAGGGGGAGCAAAACTTCAAAGGAAGTTTCTCAGTTGTTAGCACAGTTGGTTTCAGTTTTGGCTCTTGAGACGTGTTTTCAGTAAAGGTTTGCCATCAATGACAAAGGGGGAGATTGTTGGCAATTTTGGGTACCTTGGGTACATTGCCTTTGCTCAAGTGAATAAGTTGTCATTGATGTCAAGAAGCTTTTAAAGGAATTTGATTTGATGTAAAATAATTTGTTTTGATGAAGGTTTCGGCATGACAGGTTCGAAAGAAAGTAAGTTAGAAAAATGTCGTGATATCGCGACATGTCGCAGTTTCGTGACTTAAAAGGAGAGAAAGCTTTCAGAAAAGTGTCGCGATATCGCGACATGTCACATTTTCGTGACTTAAGGAGGAGAGAAAAAAAATTAGAAAAGTGTCGCGATATCGCGACATGTCACGATTTCACGACTCGAAGAGGAGAGAGAATGTTCGAGTCAAATGTCACGATTTCATGACATATTGCAAGGAAGGTTGGTCGGAAGAAAAAGTGTCATGATTTCACGACATGTTGCAGGAGAGAGAGTCCAAAAGAAAAAGTGTCACGATTTCATGACATAATGCAGGAGAGAGAGTCCAGAGAAAAGTGTCATGATATCGTGACATGTCGGGTTCTGACCAAGAAAGAAAAGCACTAAGGAGAAAAAGTGTCACGATTTCGTGACATGATACATAAGTCAAAATGAGAACTATCATGATTTCGTGACAGGTTGCAAAGAAGAAAATAAGCGTCGTCATTTCATGACAAGTAAAGAATCGTACGATGAGAAAGTGTCACGATTTCATGACAGGTTGAAGAGAAAGCTTATGGATGCAGAAAGTGTCACGATTTCATGACAAAGACAATAAGCAAGTCTTCAACAAAAGAAGCATCATGATTTCACGACGAATTCAAGAAGGAAGAGCTCGAAGGCGAAAGCGTCACGATTTCATGACATGTTCCAATTTCACGGGTAAGAGAGAAAAACACAAGGTAGCGAAAGTGTCATGATTTCATGACATGTTCCATTTTCGCTAGTGCAAGCAGACAAGAGTGCAAGGAAGAGAAAGTGTCACGATTTCATGACAGATTGAGATGGCAGCGTTCGGTTGGAGAAAGTGTCACGATTTCATGACAAACACAAAGCTTCTTCTAAAGGAGAAGTTTCATCGATTTAAAAAAGTTGTGAACTATGAAAAGTTCATAAATGAAGTAAAGAGAAGTGTCACGATTTTCATGACAAAAGCAAAGTTGATGTTGACAAAGGAAAAAGTGTCGCGATATCGCGACAAGAGCTTAGATGAAGTCGTCAAAGGCTAAAGTGTCACGATTTCATGACAAAAGCCAAAAGAAAGTGTATGGTTGCAAAGGTGTCACGATATCGTGACATGTTGTAGTTTCATGGAAGAAGCTACAGAAGAGTTGCAGAGGTAGTGAGGCGACAAAGTTAAATTTGGGCTAATGTAGTTTAGGGTTGTGCAATCGACTAAGATCAAGGTTTTGATCTTGAAAGTATTAGTATAAAAGGAGGGTTGTTCGAAGAGTTAAAGTATCGATTTTGTGTGTGCATTCAAAGTGCGACATTCATAGATAGAGTGCGGGGGAGAAGTTCGATCACTAAGAGCAGAGTGCAAAATTTGATAGTAGTGTATAGAGTGCATTTTGTCGAATCGTCTAAGTGAGAGAGATCGCAAGGAATCAAAGTACACGAAGACGGTGCTTGTGTTTGCGCATAGAGAGCAAAAAAGTGCAAAGCTGTGGGGTGCATCATTTTTGCGACGTTCAATGATAGTGCATAGGCTGTGATGGTTTTGGACAAATCATTAAGAGGGATTGTTGACAGATTTGAGCAAGTTTTTCTTGAGCTTGTGAAGCAATTTGGGCAGGTTCTAGTAAGAACTTGCAAAGCAGATCTGAGACAAGTCTTGGTGAAGACTTGGGTGAAGATCAAGCAAGCTTTAGTGAAAGCTTGTGAACCACTTTTGTGAACCAAATTTGAGGACACATTTGTGCCAGACCGAAGGACTATGTTTGGTGTAGATCAGAGAAAGAGAACGAGGACATTTGTGCTAAATCGAAGGACTGTGTTTAGTGCAAATTCGAGGACCAACTTTGGAGGTGATAGAGTTGAGGACAGAGGTCTCCAGCCAGAACAGGGAGGACAGGTGTCTTCTATGGATAGAGTTCCATTTGCTAAGGGCAGCGGAGGCAGAGGTCTTCTAGAGGATCACCAGTCAGAGCAAAGCTAGGGGATTTGTGTCTCCTTTGGGTTGGTGCCCATAAACATTGTAATCGGGAAAGGTATTCCCAGAATTTGATTTGATAAAATTTAGTGAAAGATTTTATCCGTGGAGTAGCCCACATTGGGTGAACCACGTAAATTGTTGTGTCTCTATTGTGGATGGTATTTTGTGCATTGTTTTGATTACGGCTATTGATACTGCTATCTATACACTGCATAATTTTGAATTGAAGTATAAAGGAAAAAGTAAAAAGAGGTCTTATACTATTCACCCCCCCCTCTCAGTATAAGCTTGTGTTCTTCAATTGGTATCAGAGCGGGTGCCTTCGAAAAGTTTAACAGCTTGAAGGAAAAGCTAGTAAAGAACACAATGGATTATTCAAGTGGCAATGCAGCACCTATTCTTGATGGATCAGATTTTGGTCTTTGGAGTGCAAGGATGAAGGTTCATCTAATGGCACTTGGGAATGAGGTTTGGGAAGTGATTGAAGATGGGTACACTATTCCTGAACATGGTCCTTATACTAAAGAAGACAGGCTCCTACATCACAGCAATTCAAAAGCAATGAATGCAATCCTGAAAGGTTTATAGAAGGCAGATCTTACCAAGGTGATTCACTGCAAGACAACTAGTGAAATGTGGAAACAGTTGCAGGTGGTTCACACAGGTGATGTAAATGTCCGAAAGGCTAAGTTGAGACACTTCAAAGGTATGTTTGAACAACTCAAGATGAATGATGATGAAAATATTAGTGACTACATGCTTCGTATGGATGAGGTTGTTAACTCCATGAAAGACTTAGGTCTTGAGCTTGCTGAAAATGATGTTTGTGATAAGATTTTAAGATCTCTTCCTAATAGATTTAGTGAAAATATTTCTGCTATTGAGGAAGCTAAAGATTTGGATAAGTTGAAAAAGGATGAGCTCCATAGTATACTTGCAGCATTTGAGTTGAGAACTCAAGTGAAGGTTGATGTCAAGAAAGAGGCAGCTTTCAAGGCTACCAAGAAATCCAAGGGTAAACAACTTCAAGAGAGTGATGAGTCTTCCAGTGATGAAGAGGCATATTACAACAAGAAAGGCAAGTTCTCTAGAAAGCACAAAAGCATGAAAAATATAAGATGTTTCAATTGTGGAAAGTTTGGTCATTATGCTACTGACTGTACTGTTCCCAAGAACGAAAGTGATGAAGATATACAAGATTCTAAGAGCAAGGATTCTGAAAAGCACAAGCATCACAGGAAAAACAAAGATGAGCGCAACAATCAAGGAAAGAGGTATTCTCACAAGCACAAGAAGAGTTTATACCTAGACAAAGCAAGTAAGTGTTCTAGTAGTGATAGTGAAAGTTCTTCAAGTGATACTGAAAATGAGATGTTGTTCATATCGGAAAAAGAGGAAGAACCGAAACATAGATTCATTATCATGAAATGTCTTAGATGTGGAAATTTTGGTCACCTTGAGGATGATTGCACAAATAATGATTTGGTTTCTAGTATGTATGAGGATGCTTCAGAAAACTATAAGGAAGATGCATGTATGGTTTTTGAAAAAGGTAGCACCTCTAGTGATAGGAAATCTGAAAAAGGGTTTGATGATTCAGAAAGCAAACAAATAAAGGATCTAGAAAGTGAACTTACTAACGCTCTTAGTGTTTTGAAAAAGGAAAGAAAGAAGAATGCTAGACTCAAGGATAAGTTAGATGAATGTTGTATGGAGAGAGATGATCTTATAGAAAGTCTCGACGTCTCTATGGCTAAGACACAAGAACTCAAGGATGAGTTAGAGTCTAAGGTTCTTGAGTATAGTGAGTTAGAACAGAAAATGGCTTCTTTGAAAGAGGAAACTAAAGAGTACAAGGATAAGCTTTACAGGTTTCAAGATAGCTCCAAAAAGGTTAAGTCACTCATCAAAGGTCAAAGAAAGACAACGGATAAAATAGGCCTTGGTTTTGTCAAGGAACAAGCTGGAGAGTCTAGTAAGAGACTCCAAAAGGAAGAGAGTTCTGATGAGGAAAGTATTTCAGATTATGAGTCCTTGGATGATAGATGCGTAGAAATAGAAAACAAAATTCAGAATGAGAAGAAGAAGTTTTCAGGACCCAAGAGGTCGAATAAAGGTAAATTTCATGACAGATGTTTTGCATGTTACAGGTTTGGTCACATGGCTGCACATTGCATGGCTCAAGTGAAGAAGGTGAATGACAATTTTAGAAGTGCTAGTTTCTTTCGAGGGTATTGCTACTCTTGTCAATAGTTCGGGCACAAGGCAGTCTATTGCGAGGTAAATAACAGGAACAGGTTTGATCAGAATAGGTTTAGGCAGAACTAGCGGATTCAAAGAACAGGTATGCCTAAAAGAAATAACATTGTTACTTGTTATAAGTGCAACAATGAAGGTCACACAACTAGACAGTGTAGAGCTGAACTTTCAAGGTACAAGAATAGGAACAATGGTATAAACAGGTCCAAGGATCAAGGCATGAACAAAAACAGGGATGAGAACAAGAACAAGAACAGTGACAAGAACAGGAATGATAACAAGAAAAAGAACAGTGACAAGAACAGGAATATGGGCAAAGAGTTCAAGAGAAGGCCCGACAAGGAAATTATAGATGTTGATGATGATTAGTGCCTAATGGGAGTTTTACTCCCACCCCAAAATTAATCACCTCATCGGGAGGTGGGGGAGGGACTAAGCTAAGAGGCTCATTCTTAGTCCCGAGCCCCAAAGGTGACCCTTTGCCATTGATGACAAAGGGGGAGAGATATGAGTAAGGGGGAGAGCTTCAAGTGAAGAGGAAAGCTTCAAGTCAGGGGGAGCAAAACTTCAAAGGCAGTTTCTCAGTTGTTAGCACAGTTGGTTTCAGTTTTGGCTCCTAAGACGTGTTTTCAATAAAGGTTTGCCATCAATGACAAAGGGGGAGATTGTTGGCAATTTTGGGTACCTTGGGTACATTGCCTTTGCTCAAGTGAATAAGTTGTCATTGATGTCAAGAAGCTTTTAAAGGAATTTGATTTGATGTAAAATAATTTGTTTTGATGAAGGTTTCGGCATGACAGGTTCGAAAGAAAGTAAGTTTGAAAAATGTCACGATATCGCGACATGTCGCAGTTTCAACTTAAGAAACTTTCTAAAATGTCGCGATATCGCGACATGTCGCATTTTCGCGACTTAAGCAGGAGAGAAAGCTTTTTAGAAAAGTGTCACGATATCGTGACATGTCGCAGTTTCATGACTCAAAGAGGAGAGAGAATGTTCGAGTCAGAAATGTCACGATTTCGCGACATATTGCAAGGAAGGTTGGACGGACGAAAAAGTGTCACGATTTCGCGACATGTTGCAGGAGAGAGAGTCCAAAAGAAAAAGTGTCACGATTTCATGACATAATGTAGGAGAGAGAGTCCGGAGAAAAGTGTCACGATATCGTGACATTGACCCGAAGAAAGAAAAGCGCTAAGGAGAAAAAGTGTCACGATTTCATGACATGATACAGAAGTCAAAATGAGAACTATCACGATTTCGTGACAGGTTGCAAAGAAGTTAAGTGAAAGCATCGCATATTTCATGACAAGTAAAAGAATCGAAATGAGAAAGTGTCACGATTTTATGACAGGTTGAAGAGAAAGCTTATGGATGAGAAAGTGTCATGATTTCATGACAGAGACAATAAGAAAGTCTTCAAAGAAGAAGCGTCATGATTTCATGATGAATTCAAGAAGGAAGAGCTCGAAGGCGAAAGCGTCATGATTTCGTGACATGTTCCAATTTTGTGGGCATAAGGCAGAGAAAAACACAAGGTAGCGAAAGTGTCATGATTTCATGACATGTTCCTATTTTTGCTAGTGCAAGCGAGAAAAGAGTGCAAGGAAGAGAAAGTGTCACGATTTCATGACAGATTGAGATGGCAGCGTTCGGTTGGAGAAAGTGTCATCGATTTCTGAAAAAAAAGGTCTTTAATAGGAGAAGTGTCACGATTTCAGAAAGTTTGAACTATGAAGACAAGTGTCACGATTTCAAAGTGAAGAGTAAGGAAGTGTCATGATTTCAGCGACAAAAGCAAAGTTGATGCTGACAAAGACAAAAGTGTCACGATATCATGACAAGAGCTTAGATGAAGTCGTTAAAGGCTAAAGTGTCACGATATCATGACAAAAGGCAAAAGAAAGTGTACGGTTGCAAAGGTGTCACGATATCGTGACATGTTGTAGTTTCAGGCAGAAGCTATAGAAGAGTTGCAGAGGAGTGAGGCCGACAAAGTTAAATTTGAGCACGAAGATTAGGGTTTGTACACTAGTTTAGGGTTGTGCAGCCGACTAAGATCAAGGTTTTGATCTTGAAAGTATTAGTATAAAAGGAGGGTTGTTTGAAGAGTTAAAGTATCGATTTTGGTGTGTGCATTCGAAGTGCGACATTCACAGATAGAGTGCGGGGAGAAGTTCGATCTGAGAGCGAGTGCAAATTCGATAGTAGTGTAAGTGCATTTTTGAATCGTCTAAGTGAGAGAGATCGCAAGGAATCAGAGTGCGCGAAGATAGTGCTACTGTGTTTGCACATAGAGAGCAAAAGCGCAAAGTATGGGCACTTTTCGATCTTCTGATAGTCAGCTTTGATGGTTTTGGACAAGTCATTGAGAGGGATTGTTGCACAGATTTGAGCAAGTTTTTTTGAGCTTGTGAAGCTTTGGGAGTTCTAGTAAGAACTTGCAAAGCAGATCTGAGACAAGTCTTGGTGAAGACTTGGGTGAAGATCAAGCAAGCTTTAGTGAAAGCTTGTGAACCACTTTTGTGAACTAGATTTGAGGACCAGTTGAGGACAGATTGGTGCAGATTCGAGGACATTTGTGCTGATCAAGGACTGTGTTTGGTGCGGATCAGAGAAAGAGAACGAGGACATTTGTGCTAAATCGAAGGACTGTGTTTAGTGCAAATTCGAGGACCAGCTTTGGAGGTGATAGAGTTGAGGACAGAGGTCTCCAGCCAGAGCAGGGAGGACAGGTGTCTTCTATGGATAGAGTTCCATTTGCTAAGGGCAGCGGAGGCAGAGGTCTTCTAGAGGATCACCAGTCAGAGCAGAGCTAGGGGATTGGTGTCTCCTTTGGGTTGGTGCCCATAAACATTGTAATCGGGAAAGGTATTCCCAGAATTTGATTTGATAAAATTTAGTGAAAGATTTTATCCGTGGAGTAGCCCACATTGGGTGAACCACGTAAATTGTTGTGTCTCTATTGTGGATGGTATTTTGTGCATTGCTTTGATTACGGCTATTGATACTGCTATCTATACACTTGCATAATATTGAATTGAAGTATAAAGGGAAAAAGTAAAAAGAGGTCTTATACTTTTCACCCCCCTCTCAGTATAAGCTTGTGTTCTTCAATTGGTATCAGAGCGGGTGCCTTCAAAAAGTTTAATAGCTTGAAGGAAAAGCCAGTAAAGAACACAATGGATTATTCAAGTGGCAATGCAGCACCTATTCTTGATGGATCAGATTTTGGTCTTTGGAGTGCAAGGATGAAGGTTCATCTAATGGCACTTGGGAATGAGGTTTGGGAAGTGATTGAAGACGGGTACACTATTCCTGAACATGGTCCTTATACTAAAGAAGAAAGGCTCCTACATCACAACAATTCAAAAGCAATGAATGCAATCCTGAAAGGTTTATAGAAGGCAGATCTCACCAAGGTGATTCACTGCAAGACAACTAGTGAAATGTGGAAACAGTTGCAGGTGGTTCACACAGGTGATGTAAATGTCCGAAAGGCTAAGTTGAGACACTTCAAAGGTATGTTTGAACAACTCAAGATGAATGATGATGAAAATATTAGTGACTACATGCTTCGTATGGATGAGGTTGTTAACTCCATGAAAGACTTAGGTCTTGAGCTTGCTGAAAATGATGTTTGTGATAAGATTTTAAGATCTCTTCCTAATAGATTTAGTGAAAATATTTCTGCTATTGAGGAAGCTAAAGATTTGGATAAGTTGAAAAAGGATGAGCTCCATAGTATACTTGCAGCATTTGAGTTGAGAACTCAAGTGAAGGTTGATGTCAAGAAAGAGGTAGCTTTCAAGGCTACCAAGAAATCCAAGGGTAAACAGCTTCAAGAGAGTGATGAGTCTTCTAGTGATGAAGAGGCATATTACAACAAGAAAGGCAAGTTCTCTAGAAAGCACAAAAGCGTGAAAAATATAAGATGTTTCAATTGTGGAAAGTTTGGTCATTATGCTACTGATCGTACTTGTTCCCAAGAATGAAAGTGATGAAGATATACAAGATTCTAAGAGCAAGGATTCTGAAAAGCACAAGCATCACAGGAAAAACAAAGATGAGCGCAACAATCAAGGAAAGAGGTATTCTCACAAGCACAAGAAGAGTTTATACCTAGACAAAGCAAGTAAGTGTTCTAGTAGTGATAGTGAAAGTTCTTCAAGTGATACTGAAAATGAGATGTTGTTCATATCAGAAAAAGAGGAAGAACCGAAACATAGATTCATTATCATGAAATGTCTTAGATGTGGAAATTTTGGTCACCTTGAGGATGATTGCACAAATAATGATTTGGTTTCTAGTATGTATGAGGATGCTTCAGAAAACTATAAGGAAGATGCATGTATGGTTTTTGAAAAAGGTAGCACCTCTAGTGATAGGAAATCTGAAAAAGGCTTTGATGATTCAGAAAGCAAACAAATAAAGGATCTTGAAAGTGAACTTACTAACGCTCTTAGTGTTTTGAAAAAGGAAAGAAAGAAGAATGCTAGACTCAAGGATAAGTTAGATGAATGTTGTATGGAGAGAGATGATCTTATAGAAAGTCTTGACGTCTCTATGGCTAAGACACAAGAACTCAAGGATGAGTTAGAGTCTAAGGTTCTTGAGTATAGTGAGTTAGAACAGAAAATGGCTTCTTTGAAAGAGGAAACTAAAGAGTACAAGGATAAGCTTTATAGGTTTCAAGATAGCTCCAAAAAGGTTAAGTCACTCATCAAAGGTCAAAGAAAGACAACGGATAAAACAGGCCTTGGTTTTGTCAAGGAACAAGCTGGAGAGTCTAGTAAGAGACTCCAAAAGGAAGAGAGTTCTGATGAGGAAAGTATTTCAGATTATGAGTCCTTGGATGATAGATGCGTAGAAATAGAAAACAAAATTTAGAATGAGAAGAAGAAGTTTTCAGGACCCAAGAGGTCGAATAAAGGAAAATTTCATGATAGATGTTTTGCGTGTTATAGGTTTGGTCACATGGTTGCACATTGCATGGCTCAAGTGAAGAAGGTGAACGGCAATTTCAGAAGTGCTAGTTTCTTTCGAGGGTATTGCTACTCTTGTCAACAGTTCGGGCACAAGGCAGTCTATTGCAAGGTAAATAACAGGAACAGGTTTGATCAGAACAGGTTTAGGCAGCAGATTCAAAGAATAAGTATGCCTAAAAGAAATAACATTGTTACTTGTTATAAGTGCAACAATGAAGGTCACACAACTAGACAATGTAGAGCTGAACTTTCAAGGTACAAGAATAGGAACATTGGTATAAACAGGTCCAAGGATCAAGGCATGAACAAAAACAGGGATGAGAACAAGAACAAGAAGAGTGACAAGAACAGGAATGATAACAGAAAAAATAATAGTGACAAGAACAAGAATACGGGCAAAGAGTTCAAGAGAAGGCCCGACAAGGAAATTATAGATGTTGATGATGATCAGTGCCTAATGGGAGTTTTACTCCCACCCCAGAATTAATCACCTCATCAGGAGGTGGGGGAGGGACTAAGCTAAGAGGCTCATTCTTAGTCCCGAGCCCCAAAGGTGACCCTTTGCCATTGATGACAAAGGGGGAGAGATATGAGTAAGGGGGAGAGCTTCAAGTGAAGAGGAAAGCTTCAAGTTAGGGGGAGCAAAACTTCAAAGGTAGTTTCTCGGCTGTTAGCACAGTTGGTTTCAGTTTTGGCTCTTGAGACGTGTTTTCAGTAAAGGTTTGCCATCAATGACAAAGGGGGAGATTGTTGGCAATTTTGGGTACCTTGGGTACATTGCCTTTGCTCAAGTGAATAAGTTGTCATTGATGTCAAGAAGCTTTTAAAGGAATTTGATTTGATGTAAAATAATTTGTTTTGATGAAGGTTTCGGCATGACAGGTTCGAAAGAAAGTAAGTTTGAAAAATGTCGCGATATCGCGACATGTCGCAGTTTCGAGACTTAAATAGGAGAGAGAAGCTTTTGAAAAAGTGTCGCAATATCGTGACATGTCGCATTTTCGCGACTTATGCAGGTGAGAGAAAGCTTTTTAGAAAAGTGTCGCGATATCACGACATGTCGCAGTTTCATGACTCAAAGAGGAGAGAGAATGTTTGAGTCAGAAATGTCACGATTTCGCGACATATTGCAAGGAAGGTTGGACGGACGAAAAAGTGTCATGATTTCGTGACATGTTGCAGGAGAGAGAGTCCAAAAGAAAAAGTGTCACGATTTCATGACATAATGCAGGAGAGAGAGTCCGGGAGAAAAAGTGTCACGATATCATGACATGTTGGGTTTTCGTGACCCAAAGAAAAGAAAAGCGCTAAGGAGAAAAAGTGTCACGATTTCGTGACATGATACATAAGTCAAAATGAGAACTGTCGCGATTTCGTGACAGGTTGCAAAGAAGACATATAGAAAGTGAAAGCATCGTGATTTCACGACAAGCTAAAAAGAATTCATACGGATGTAGAAAGTGTCATGATTTCATGACAGGTTGAAGAGAAATCGTATGGATGCAGAAAGTGTCACGATTTCATGATAGAGACAATAAGCAAGTCTTCAACAAAATAAGCATCACGATTTCATGACAAATTCAAGAAGGAAGAGCTCAAAGGCAAAAGCGTCATGATTTCGTGACATGTTCCAATTTCACGGTCGTAAGAGAGAAAAACACAATGTAGCGAAAGTGTCATGATTTCGTGACATGTTCCATTTTTGCTAGTGCAAGCAGACAAGAGTGCAAGGAAGAGAAAGTGTCACGATTTCATGACAGATTGAGATGGCAGCGTTCGATTGGAGAAAGTGTCACAATTTCATGATAGAAACACAAAGCAGGTCTTCAACAGGAGAAGTGTCACGATTTCATGATAGAAGAAGTGGAACTATGAAGACAAAAGTGTCACGATTTCACGATAGAAGTGAAGTCAGAGTCTACAGAGGCAGAAGTGTCACGATTTCATGACAAAAGCAAAGTTGATGCTGACAAAGACAAAAGTGTCGCGATATCGTGACAAGAGCTTAGATGAAGTCGTTAAAGGCTAAAGTGTCACGATATCATGACAAAAGGCAAAAGAAAGTGTACGGTTGCAAAGGTGTCGCGATATCGCGACATGTTGTAGTTTCATGACAGAAGCTACAGAAGAGTTGCAGAGGTAGTGAGGCCGACAAAGTTAATTTTGGGTCGATGTATTTTAGGGTTGTGTAGCCGACTAAGATCAAGGTTTTGATCTTGAAAGTATTAGTATAAAAGGAGGGCTGTTTGAAGAGTTAAAGTATCGATTTAGTGTGTGCGTTCGAAGTGCGACATTCACAGATAGAGTGCAAGGGAGAAGTTCGATCGCCGAGAGCAGAGTGCAAAATTTGATAGTAGTGTACAAAGTGCATTTTGTCGAATCGTCTAAGTGAGAGAGATAGCAAGGAATCAGAGTACGCGAAGACGGTGCTACTGTGTTTGCGCACAAAGAGCAGAAAAGCACAAAGCTATTGGGTGCATCATTTTTGCGATGTTTGGTGATAGTGCGCAGGCTTTGATGGTTTTGGACAAGTCATTGAGAGGGATTGTTGCACAGATTTGAGCAAGTTTTTCTTGAGCTTGTGAAGCAGTTTGGGCAGGTTCTAGTAAGAACTTGCAAAGCAGATCTGAGACAAGTCTTGGTGAAGACTTGGGTGAAGATCAAGCAAGCTTTAGTGAAAGCTTGTGAACCACTTTTGTGAACCAAGATTTGAGGACCGATTGAGGACCCGTGTTTGGTGTAGATCAGAGAAAGAGAACGAGGACATTTGTGCTAAACCGAAGGACTGTGTTTAGTGCAAATTCGAGGACCAGCTTTGGAGGTGATAGAGTTGAGGGCAGAGGTCTCCAGCCAGAGCAGGGAGGACAGGTGTCTTCTATGGATAGAGTTCCATTTGCTAAGGGCAGCGGAGGCAGAGGTCTTCTAGAGGATCACCAGTCAGAGCAGAGCTAGGGGATTGGTGTCTCCTTTGGGTTGGTGCCCATAAACATTGTAATCGGGAAAGGTATTCCCAAAATTTGATTTGATAAAATTTAGTGAAATATTTTATCCGTGGAGTAGCCCACATTGGGTGAACCACGTAAATTGTTGTGTCTCTATTGTGGATGGTATTTTGTGCATTGTTTTGATTATGGCTATTGATACTGCTATCTATACATTGCATAATTTTGAATTGAAGTATAAAGGGAAAAATAAAAAGGGGTCTTATACTGTTCACCCCCCTCTCAGTATAAGCTTGTGTTCTTCACCCATATGGATTTGTTCCATAGTATTGCAATACCATCTGAAGATTATATAGAAGAAATTACTAAATAATCATATGTCTTCCAAATCTTCTTAAAAGCATCCTTACATTCCTCATTGCTTAATTTTGTTTCTTGTATTAAAATAAACTTAGGGCTATAACAACCTATTAATTTCATAATATATCTTTTTTAGGAGGTTTTATCAATAGCCCTCAGATTCCATGATATCATTTTCATCATCAACACTTCTTATTTTTGTTAGTGGGCTTAGCCCCACTTATTGTTAACACCTATGATATTTTTATTTGACTTCCTAGATCAAGATCCTTTTGAGTTTCTTTGTCTCTTTGTTCCTTCTTTGATGGCCTTCTTCTCCTTCTTCCATTCCCACCAACACTCTTATATTCATCAATTTCTTCTATTTTCATATTATTTATAATGAGACTTATCTTCGAAAGACTTATATTTTCCCTAAAGAGTCAAAAAGTGCAAGGAATAACCTCATTAGCATTTTCTTCTTTATGTTGCCTTAAAAACTCTAAACTGCCTAGATGATATGTTGACATGAAACCCTAAATTTCCTTGGATATCCTCCATAATATTTTCTTTACTATACTATTCTTGAAATCCTAAAGTGCAAGGAATACACTCCATACTACTTTCATTTTTATTGTAAAAAAAAGATTTTATGCTACTTGAGGATAATAAAGGTGATTTACTTGATTAAGATTAATCTCCTTCACTTCATTTGCTTTAAAATTTTTCTCCACATCATCCTTTGCTTTAAAATTTGCCTTCCTTTCTTCCTTAAACCCTTTAGCTCCTTCTATAGTTGAACTTGCTCATTGTACTTCCTCATCCCTCATATATTTTTCTTCTAATGGTTGATTCAAGTGAACTATATTGGCTTTTGCCATCTAATGATGTAGAGGGAATTTTATAGACACTTTCTTAGGAGTGGAAAATCCTTTATTTGACCTAGGTTCTCCTATGATATGATCTCCTTGTTTCAAATTGAAGGTACCCTCATGCTCAAAAATTTCCATCTCTTCATTATTTTCACTTTGCAGTCTCTTACCACGTGTCCAATTTCATGGCATTTGTGACATCAAAATGCAATGTTTTCATAATCCACTTATTGATCCCATTCTCTTGATTTAGATTTAATCCTAATTGAATATCGTAAAGGTTTACAGATATCCATGGCAACACATATTCGAATGTATACAACATACCTTCTCTCAATAGTTGGTCCCTCCTGGATGAATTCTCCTAGAGTATTACCAATATTTTTCAAAACCTCTTTATTGATGAGTTGATAAGGAAGTCCAAAAAAACCTAATCTATATTAGAAGAATTTTAATAGTTTATATATCCACAGAAAAAATCTCACTCCAAGGTCTTAAATATAATACATCTTTACCCCCAAACCATAAGCCTCCATCCATTTATTTTAACCCTTATTTTTGAACTAGAGAAAATAATGAGGAAAAATCCTTTTATTAAATCACTTATTTTTGAACTAGAGAAAATAATGAGAAAAAATCCTTTTGGAAGAAAATCCATGAAGTAATTTGAATTCAATCCTTACTTCCACTTGATCCAATTTTGAATATAAAAAAAACTTAGCCATTATCCATGAAACTGTTAGCTTTCCAGTACTATTTGCTCACATGAACTTTATCTCTCATTAAGAATAAATTACATAAATACATCTCATAAAATAACAATGAATTATAGACATGGAATATATCACAAATATATCTCAAATATAACCTATATCATAGAATTACAAGAAAGATGTTGATTGATTGCATTGTTTGGAGCTTTATCTCCATTATATAACTTTACATAACTTTTCAATACTCTGTCTATTGCTCTCCTCTAATAGATGGGATATGCATCCTTCCGTATTCCTCTCATAATGATAAAACTCTTATCTTACCACATATCAATGCGACTCTTCATTCTTTCATATTGACACAAACAATATAAATCAACTACCAAACTTATATTTACAAGGGGGTCAAATAATGTATTACTTCCAACACCCCTTGTATTATATTATTTGGTAGGAAGAATTTTTGCCTTCATTCTATGATTCTCTTTATCTCTATTCTTCAATTTCGAGTTTGACATGGCTAGATATATGAAACCTTCATTAGGTCTTTCTTTATAAATTATGTGTCTACCTTTGGATCAATGTATTTGAGTCACCTTTGGGTCTCTACCTCTAAGTCATTACTTTTGGGTCATTATCGTTAGATCTACCTCTAGATCATTGTCTTTGGGTCTTTGCCTTTGGGTCACTGCTTTTGATTCACTCCCACTAGATCACTACCTCTGGGTCACTACCTATGGAACTCTTACCTCTAGACCACCTCTGGATTATCACTCTCTGGATCATCCACTAGAACATTCATAATATTATCATATCTATAGGATCATCACTATAGATGCTTTCACTATAGGGCACCTCTAAAGATATGTTTGGCTCATAATCACTCATTTCACAATTCTTTATGGTGAGATCAATAACATTCAATAAAATTTGTTTTTTCATCACACTTGGTTTTCTTTTATAGATATTATACATTATTTCTTTCATCTCACTCCATTCATTCATACTTATCCATCCACAATCTATTTTTTATTTTTCTTTTCATTATGTAGATAAGTTTTTTGAGAATTATTATGTCCTCCATGAATTTCACAACACTAGAGATTCAAACATTTCTCTGTATTATGCCCATATCTACCACAATGATTACATATGTTCCTTGTTACAAAATTTCTCTTGTCATTTTATCCTTTATTATTATTGACTCTATTAGTCTATGTTACTATTTTTTATCATAAATTTAGTTCTTGATTTATTATTGTTGGTATTCCTTGTATATCCAATACCTTCATATTTTAGTCTTATTGTTGGTATAATTAGTTCTTTCATTCTTTGTCTATGTTTTCCCAAACCTGTATCCCTGTATTCTATTTTATTTAACAATTTTGAACCAATTCCTTTAGTATGCCTTTCAAAATAATCAAAATATCATCAAATTGATCCCTATCAACATCAACAAAATTTTTACCATCACTATATTTGTCATCATTTGAATCTCTATCATAATAAATTCTAATTGTTTAGATTTTTCTAAACAATCATAAACTATACTCAAATCCTTTACGCTGCATTTTATATATTTTATTTTTGTGTCACAACATCCATTTATTGTCATAGGTTCCAAGTCCTTATTGGTTTCCTCACTATTTGATATACATGATTTACCATAAGATTTTTGTATACAAATTCTAATTGTGCAACATACCCTAGCTGATTATTATGATCTCCCTAATTTCCTTTAGGAAATTCTTGACCTTGATCCTTCCTATTCAAAGCATTATACTTACAATATTTTGTATTATGTCCTTTTTTTTCACAAATATGACTGTACTTTTTCTATTTTTGATTCTATGAAGAAGTGCAAGATCTTTTTTGATGAGGACATCTTAGGCTATGCCTATTTTATTATTGCAAGTTGGATTATTGTTATGAACGTTGGCTAATCTGTTGAGGTTGTTAGACTGCACTCTATATTAAGCTTCATTTGTTTAAGGAGGTTGCACCTATTTTGCACTTGCCTATTTATGGTTGTAACTATTGGTGTTTTTTAAGCACAACTAAATAATACAAACATAGGTAGAATTTTTTGTTCTACATCAGCAGTATCAGAGTAGTAGATTCTGCTCCTATCTAGGTAGGACACCATGTTGTCTATCCAAGATAAATTTTTCTTTGAAAATTTGAAGCAACAACTCAATATGATTGTTGCTAATCTCCAGCGGATTCAAGTTGCCCAACTTGCATAAGAAATGGTAGCAAAAGAAGCATTAGCTAGAGAAGAAATTCTTCTTGTAGAAGAAAAAATTACTATAGAAGAAGAAATATTTCCTGTAGAAGAAGAAATTCTTCCTATGGAAGAAATTATTGAAGAAATTCCTATAGAAAAAATTGTTGTAGAAATCCCAATTGCTGTAGAAGAAATTATTGCAAAAATTACTGAAGCAACACCTGAAATCAAACCAGGGTTTATGGGTGAGAATCCCATTGTCCTACCACTAGACCATGTTACTATTGAGAAAGAAGCAAAACAATCTGTAATATTTTTGAAGAAAACTTAGAAGCAATTATTGAAGTTGAAACTATCAACATTGAAGATCTCCATGATGGAGCTCTCTTTGATGAAGAAAAGAATGTGGAAAATAATGAAAAAATTGAAGGTTTACCTGATGTAGATTTAGTAGACGAAGATCCAGTTACAGTTTTTAATCATATTGTATTTATTCTACCTCTGGATGATATTGTTGTTGTAGTTATTCCTAATGTTGTAAATTTAGAAGAAGAAAACAAATCAGCAAATATTTTTAAAGATATTGTGGTTGATGTAGATCAATAGTTTGAAGAAGTGGCTACCACTTTGGAGCTCCCTCCAATACGATGCTCTATTTTTATCTCCATGGCTCACCTGTAACCAGTTGCTCTTTGCTACTAGATCTACCTATTTTTGCTAGATCTAGTCATTGAGCCATTGTGGTTTCCAGATCCTCGACCATGGAAAATTCCTCGGGCTGCTCAGCCACCTCCTTGACCTCCACTGTGGCCTCTAGCTTAGCAGTTCCAAAGCTTTTCCCCAACTACGTGTATTAAAAACTGGTTTGTGTGGAAGAAGAGATAAATTTTTATCTGCATGAAAATAATATATATATGGAGAAAATATTTGAAGAACACAAGCTTATACTGAAAGGGGGGGTGAACAGTATAAGACCTCTTTTTACTTTTTCCTTTATACTTCAAAATAGTAAAGCAATATACCCAAAGCAATATCAAAACAATGCACACTATCATCCACAAAGTGACACCAATTTTAACGTGGTTCACCCAGAATGCCTGGGCTACGTCCACAAAACTTTTCTCTAAAATTTATCTCAAAGTTCTTTGGGAAAACTTCCCAATTACAATGTTTATGAGCCTCGGCCCAAAGGAGATACCTTCCCCCAATCTGAATTTATGAGCCTCTGCTCAAAGGAGATACCTTCCCCTCTATCTGAATTTATGAGCCTCTGCTCAAAGGAGATACCTTCCCCTCTGCTCTAGAAATGATCCCTCAGAAGATCAATTGCCTCTACCTCTTTCCAGCACGTGGAACTCCTTTCCACCGAAGACCTCCTGTCCTCAATGCTTAGCCTAAGAGACCTCTGCATTCTATGATCACATCCACAATAGCTTAGCAACCTGTACCAAACACAGTCAGTCAGTATAGTACAATTCTTCCTCTGTCTGTCAGATCTGGCCAACTCTTGAACAAATCAATCCTCTGCACACAAGCCTTCTCAAAGACTTGCCAACTGTCCTCAGGTTCTTGTCAAAGAATTAAGTGCATCTTTGTCCTCAAGTTCTCTGATAGAACTCTCAAAACTCAGCTCACAAGTCCTCTGCTAGGACCTGTCCAAAAACTTGCTCACAAGTCCCCATCAAAACCTGTCCAAAACCTCAGCAAACTCACCAAGAAAAACTTGCTTAGCATGAACCCACAAAGATAATTGTTAGAGACCTAATGTGATTCATCAACCTCATAGAAGCATAAAGAGAATTGTTAGAGACTCAATATGTTCTATACTTAACTCCCAATCTCAATCTCAAATCTCATAAAAACATAAAGAGAATTGTTAGAGACTCAATATGTTTTATACTTAACTCCCAATATCAATCTCAACTCAATCTCAAATCTCAAAAGAATAAGATAGATGTAGTATGATTTTATCAAGAACATGAAACACAACCCAACAATTGCCAACCATGCAATATCTCATATAATAATGATACTCATGTTCTTTTCACCAACAATTAGGGTTTCAACAACAATGCTCATCAAACAAGGTTTAGTCAACCAACACCATTCAACTCAACATCAACCTTGAAGCATTCAACCAATCATCACAAGAAAAGGAAACAAGTAGAAATCCTTTTCCCTCCAAGGATATTTGAACAAAACAACCACCAAAACAATTTCACCAAATGCAAAGAATAACTTGCTCAAATCAACTCAATGGAGTAAGCCCAAATCATGTATCAAGTAAAGCACTAACTTGATCAAAACAACCTCTATGGAAGCAACTCAACCATTAATATCAAAAAAACCATCTAAGGGTTTCACCATCTCAATGCAAGTAGCAAGACTCACAAATATCAACCCTAGTGCACAAAGCTTCCACTATCTCAAACCAAAAATTATGCATTCACCAAAAACTCTCCTTAAGGATAACAATGCATAAGTAGTCTTCAACAAACTAGAAAATAGGATTTACACCTAGCCATTAAGATACCTAGTAGAATACCTTTTCACTCCAACCTTATTTCAGAAAACATACACCAATCATACTCATAAGAAGAATGTGCCCATACCTTTTTCTTGATGATGAAGGGGTCTCATACATCTGCCACAACCACAACAAACTTCTATGCCAATCTCAAGAAGGTTTGAAAATAAATATTTCTCACAAAGTAATGTAAATCCACAATTACACCTTATTACTCCTCTCACTCAACTTATTATACCTCTCCAATTAATTTTAACATAAAATACCTTTTAATTTCACAAATATCTAAACTCTTATAACTCCCAATTGAAAGCTTTAAATTAAAGTTTAAACAAAGCCTTATGACTCCATCTTTGTAAAACTTATTTCTCTAAACTTTAATCACAAAAGAAACTTTGAGTCATACCTTTGAAAATAAAACATTGGTGCGGATGGGTTTTGACCCTCCAACCTTCATCAACTCAAAACTGTCCACGACCACCTGCGCTATCCACTTGGATGAGAATACAATGGACAAAAACCTATTTAACTCCTTCGTCCTCTTCCAACAATACAAAATTAACGCCGCTACGACTTGACCTTAGGACCTCCCAGATCATAGCACCTTCATTCGAACAAGCAACCGACTCCTCCACACCATCGGATGGAAACGAAAAACACGAATAGCAGCCTTATTTTATTTTTATCCTTTTGTAAATTATGTAACCCTCACTTACTGCCACGTCACTGAAAATTTTGAATCACATGCTCTATACTTGCTCGAAAAACGATATTGTTCGTCCCTTATTTAACTGCACCTTCCAATGTCATATCAAATTTTCGATCACATCATTAGCATTTTCAAATATTAAAACAATGGCTCAACTACCAACATTTGATTTGCTCCCTTTATATATAAGGTATATGTTTTAATAAAAGCGTCGGCCCTTTTTAACATGATTTCCGTCGGTGGAAAATATTTTAATTTAATTTTAAAATTTTAATTTTAATTTTAAATAAATAAAATTTAAACTAAATATTTAAAATTAAATATCTCCATCATCGGGGCACCTTTTTCAATGAAACGAAAAGCCAACTTGGGTTTTAAGAAAAACCCATTTCAAATATGTTGTCCATGGTTTTAAATAAAACCTTTTATTTTGTCTGCCTTGGTTTTCACAAAAACCCTTCCTTGAACTTAGATTCTTTTGACATCAAATCAAATTCCTTCAAAAGCTTCTTGACATCAATGACAACTTATACACTTGAGCAAAGGCAATGTACCCAAAGTACCCAAAATTGCAAACAATATTAAAAAAATCCAACACCACCATAGGATGCGCATCAAGGAAATGCGCAACGCAACTAGCAGTGCTGGCCTGTACACAGGTCACATGATAGCTGTGTGCAAAGTGGTATGGGATGGCCTACACATGGATTGCATGGTAGTTGCACATAAATATATGCGTTGGCCTACATGTAGGTCATGCAACAACCATGCATACAAAAATATGTGCTGGCCATGCGACAATCACACATAAATTGCATGTGCTAGCCTCGTGTTGGCCTACACATAGGCCATGTAGTAGTCGCATGCAAAATACGTGCACTAGCTTGTACACGAACCATGCAACAGGCCACCACTGTGCGTGGCCTGTGCACCCACACAAGGATAAGGTCAGCATGCTTGTGCATACCCCCATGTGGGAGCAACATGCCTATGCATGCTATGCTTCACATAGGATGCATACAGTCAAATTGACCACGTACATGGCCCTCCCCTTTGGGGATAATAATAATTATAATAATAATAATAAAATAATTAATTAATTAATTTCCACCACCGTGCGTGGCCTGTACACCCACACAAGGATAAGGTCAGCATGCTTGTGCATACCCCCATGTGGGAGCAACATGCCTATGCATGCTACGCTTCACATAGGATGCATACGGTCAAATTGACCACGTACATGGCCCTCCCCTTTAGGGATAATAATAATAATAATAATAATAATAATAATAATAATAATAATAATAATAATAATAAAGTTAATTGATTAATTTTTAAAATTAATTAATTAATTATTTTAATTAAATTAATTAATTTAATTATTTAGCACCTTTAAATTAATTATTATTTTTAATAATTAATTAAGCTTGTATTAAGGTGCTTAGAGCCTTATTTTGCACTTTATTTTGATTAAGATCATTTGTATGCTTTTGTAAGCAAGTGTTTGTGTAAAATTGTAATATGGAGTGCAAGATCGGTGGTACCCAACACTCCTAAGTTCTCGTCCACCTTATTGTAAAAGTATTGGAGTCCAATGCTTATATAGTGGGGAGGAATGATGAGAACATCTTAGGCTATGCCTATTTTATTATTGCAAGTTGGATTATTGTTATGAACGTTGGCTAATCTGTTGAGGTTGTTAGACTGCACTCCAGATTAAGCTTCATTTGTTTGGGGAGGTTGCACATATTTTGCACTTACCTATTTATGGTTGTAACTATTTACATTATTTAAGCACCACTAATTAATACAAACGTAGGTAGAATTTTCAGTTCTATTACATTTTCTACTACAAGAACCTTATTGGAGGATTCATTTCTTAATTGATTTTCATGTTCATATTACTAAAGAATATTTATTAACTCCTCAAATGACACCTTTCTGTTTGATACTAGAAGATATGTGACCAACATTTTGAATGATTCAGGAAGTGCTCTAAGTACAACTAAAACTAGGAGTTTATCTTCAATATTTTCTCCTAAGGTATGCAATTTTGATTTTAATTCTGATATCTTTTGAAGAAAATGTTCTATGTTTTCTCCATCGTGAACTTTTAGTGCATATAATTGTGATTGAAATGCAAAATGGTTGCCTTATTCTTTCCTTTATATATCATACACAATTTTTCCAATGCAATTTTTGAAGTTTTTGCTTCACTATGTGTGATTGAATTTCATCGAATATGCCAAACAAACTTAACATAAGAGTTTTAGCATCATCATCTTTGAATTTTTGAAACCTTATTTTATCTTTGAGAATGTTTCTATGTCCATTCACTATACCCCAGAGTTTTTTAACAATAAGTATTGACCTCATCATATTTTTCCATGAAGTAAAATTAGACCCCTTTAATAATTGAGATTCAAAAAAGAAAATTCTTGTATTTGTCATTTTTTTGAAGTTATAAACCTTTTAACTCTCTATATTTAAATAAATTAAAATTTCTAAATTAAATATTATGAGGTGGAAAACCTTATATCTCCCTAATTTTAGAAACTAAGAAAATATGAATTTTGCAAAATTAATTTCCTAAGTTTGAAGTTGTAAACCTTTTTCCTCCCAACTTAATTAATTTGCAAAAATTCAATAAGTTTTGATTTCAAAAAACTTTGTAATTTAAACCCAACTCAAAAGCTATTAATTAAATCCTTATAACTCCAAAAATTAATCTATCATTAATCTACTTATCTCTCCACTATCTAAATTACTTCTCTCTCCATTACTTATCACTCCTAATTTAATTAATCTTTGGCTTATAGCCTTAATAACCTTAATAATTAAATAAGACCTTATCTCTCCTAAGATTAAATAATTAAGAAAACCTTTACTAAACCTTATTACTCCAATAAATAAATAAATGTGTTAGCTTTTGATAAAGTATGATATGGGAGAAAACAATCACAAGATGTAAGAAATGTAATAAAGTAAAATAATGGAAATCTACAAGAATGTTGAAATATGCTATTAATGAAAAGTTACGAAAATAGTACAATGCAATGTAATGGAGGAAATGAACACTCCAAAACTCTGATGAAAAACTACATTGTACCTCCTCACAACTCCATAGTAATCTCTTCTCTTTCTCACTCTCATCTATGTTCTACTTTGGGGCCTATATATAATAATATAAGTTGCTTGGCCCTTACTCTTCCTAAATACCTTTCCTATGACTTATGTACAAGTGGACTCCTTATATATTTACATCATTGCACATTGACACTTGTGCATTTATTACTTCTCCCTTAGGGCTGCAAGTAACCTACGATAATCCCCTAATCTAATAATGTACCCAAGGTGGTACATTTTTTTAAGAGAAAAACCCCTTACGGGGCCGCCTTGGTCTGAGAGACCATGAATAGGGGGTTCTACACAGTCAAAGTCACCTGGGAGTCGCACCCGACCCTGCCTGCACCAACATTATAAATTGGATTTTAGATACCCAATTCAGCTTTTTGGTAGGGTGAAGATTTGAACCTGGGACCTCCCTTGGAGGATTGTCCTCTCTCCAAGTCACTAACAACACTTGGGTACCGAAGGTGGTACATTCACATGTACCCTAATAATGTAATATACTCTAACGACCCCCTGTATTACATTATTTGGGTATTGAAGACTTTAGTCTTCAATATGGATCTTCATCTTGATCTAGGAGTTTGTACTCTCTTCTTCTATTTTTTGTAACCTATTCAAGCAAGTGGTTAGTATCTTCATAAAATATTATCCTTGTTAAAAGAGCTTTGACTTCATGATCATTTGTAGGATCTTCTAGTTCTTCAATTTCTTCAATCCTCTAAGCTAGATGTCCTTTTTTATTTCCTTCTTGATATTCCAATTATGGATAATTGGTTTGACACTGAAACTATTGTTGACGGGGATTATTTTGATATTACCTTGGTTGGAATGCCCTATTTGGTTGGCTTCCATAGTTCATATAATTTCCTTGATTTTGATTTCTTGGATTGAATCTGCAATAGTTAGTGTTATGATCTTTTCTCCTCCATATCTGACAATATCTGAAATTCCCTTGTCTCCATCCTTTTGAAGATGAGTCTATGTTTCCCTATGGAGTATCTTTTGAAACTAATGTAATGTTAGTTATTTCATCTTTGACTGAGCTTTCTACCTCATATTATTGAAGAATGTTGATTAGTTCATCAAATAATGTATCTTTACTTAGAACATGTAGAGATGTAACTAGATGCTTTTAGATTTTTGGAAGTACTCTCATGGTTACTTGAAAAAGAAATTTATCTTCAATATTTTCACCTAAGGCTAATAGTTTTCCCTTAATATCTGCTACCTTCCTTGGGAATAGTTCTACATTTTTTCCACTGTTCATTTCCAGGGAGTGTAATTAAGTTTGAAGATTTAAGATAGTGGCTTTATTTTTTCCTTCAAATATTTTCTCTAAGGTTTTCCAAGTTTCTGTAGATGTTATTGTTGAACTAATGTAAGCTTTTATTTCGTATGTGATGGCAAAATTTATTATCATTAATGCCTTAGCATCACTTTCTTCAAAATTTTGAATCTCTATATCACCTGAAGTTGGTTTAGTTTTTGTTCCTTTGACAATTTCCCAAAGTTTTTCAAATATCAAAATAGCCCTCACTCTATTTTTTCATGAGAAGTAATTTGGACCCTTAAGTATTTGAGATATTGTAAGGATGAATTTGTTTGTGGTTATGGTGGTCATTGTAGTCTACCTTATAACTCCTTAGTTTAAAACCTTTTAAATATAGGTTTTGTAGGATTCCTTATATCTCCCTAGTGATTAAAATATGCTATAGCTTAGAAATAAATAGTTCACCTTTTGAGTTGATTTTGTAATGTTTTAAAATGTCAATAATCAAATCCTACTTTTACTTATTTCTCCTAGTGCACTTATCAATTTTGAATTAGTTCTATGGTTAGATTTTGAAGCAGATCTGAGATCAATAGAATACACATAATCTACAGAAATAGAGAAATGTAATAATTTTCTTGTATTCTTTTCTGATAAGAATGGAGCTTACAGAGACCAACCCCTTACAATTTTGAAATTCCCCCTCAAATACCCTGTTTTCCCTTTTCCGCATAAAAAAATTGATTTGAAATTTAAATTTCAGAGGTAAAACTTCCTGGGGTCATAACTCCTCGCTCGAGAGCTTCACCGAGCTAATTGGATAAATGCAGCTAATTACTGTCGGTATCATACTGGTAATTCAAATGTTGGTAGATATTGGATCCCTATTGAGGAATGGTCTATTCAATTCCTAGAAAGGCAAAGACAAGATATCCAAGGCATCCTTCATATGAGATATCTCTCTTGGTCCCATGAAAAAGATTGTTTTAGATGGAACATCACTACTAAGGGTGAGTATTCAGTTACTCAAGGTTATTTGACCTTATGCCATAATAATCCCAACCAATATTCTGACATATTTTCTCAGTTGTGGGTTCAAAAGCTCTGGCCTAAGGTGAGATTCTTTATTTAGCTTTATTGCATCATAGGGTGCTTACTGGTGAGCAACTTATGAAGCATGGTTTTCATGGCCCTTTTAGATGTGGAATGTGGAGAGAATGTAGAAAATCTCAACCATATTTTTATTGAGTGTACTTTAGCCTCTGAGCTATGGAGGAGAATGGCCACTTTACTTGGCTTATAGTGGTCCAATTTTTCAAATTTTGAATAGCTTTGGAGGGATTGGCCTAAACAAGAGGGTGTTGATCATTTTATTAGGCAGTTAGTTTGGAAGGGTTTTACCATTCTTCTTTGGAATATCTTAAATGAAAGGAACAATCAAATTTTTAATCATAATAGGAAAGATATTAACTATATTTGGCAGAAGACCATAGCCAACTTAGTTAAATCAGTCCATCAACTTCTTAATCACCCCCAAAACTTCCACCAAAAATGGGATCAAGTGATGCAAAGATTGAAGATTAAATCTGCTAAGAGCAACCATCTTAAAGAGAATGTGAGTATTTGTAAGATGGATAGGACAAGAAATTGGCAACCTCCTCCTAAGAATTTTGGTAAAGTCAATATTGATGGAGCCTCTAGAGGAAACCTTGGAAAAGCTAGTGCGGGAGGAATTGGTAGACTTTCAAATGGCTCCCTGGTTTTTACTTTTGCTAAGAATTTGGTTATTCTTTCCAATAACCTTGCTGAGGGGTATGGTATCCTCAGAGGCCTTAATGCGGCTACTAAGGTTGGATGGGAAAAGGTGTTAGTGGAGTCTGAATCTCAACTCATGATTAATCTTTTGAATAATCCTTCTAATAATCATAAGGTTGATTGGATTATAAAAAGAATTATTGAGAAGATTCAATTAATCCAGAGAGGATTTTTGAAAGTTGATTACAATCATGTGGTCATAAATCAAAACAAGAGTGCTGATGCTTTAGCTAATTGGGCTTTGAACAAAGGTGATATTATTTGTTATGGCCACCCTCCTAGATGGTGGGCTTCACAAATAAAGGAAACTCTTCTTTCTATCATTTCTTTGGATGGCTCCAATTCTAAAGGTACATAGTTTTTTCTTGCTTTATTTTTTCTTCTCTTTGGTTCGATCAAGGTATTTTAGTTCCCTAGCTCAAACTTTTCTTTCTTTTGTTTCCTCTGTTGATTCTTGCCATTAAATTATTTTGGTCCAGAAAGTCATTGTTATGTTCAATTTTTTTGTTTTGTTTTATTTTTGTTGTTCTTGTGTTTTTTTCTTTTTGTTCTTGTGTTTTTGTTGTTCTTGTTCTTGTTCTTGTGTTTATGTATGTTTGTGTTATTTCGTATTTTTTGTGTGTAAGTGTTTTCTATGTTTTTTGTTTTTGTTTACTATATGTTGTTGGTTGTTCTTTTATTTTTATTTTTATTTATTATTTTTGTAGGTTTTGGTTGTTTATGATTTTCATTTTTTTATTGGTTATGTCTTTGTAGTGTTATGTTGTTTTTGTCATGTTTGTGTTTTGGTTTGTTGTTCTTGTGTTTTTTCTATATGGTTTGTATTGTGGTTTTTTTTATCTTATTTTATGGGTGCTTGGTTGTGCTTTATCTTTTCGACACACTCAAGGAGCATGTGTTTTTTTTTAAATTCTTATTTTTATTTATTTATTTTATTTCTTATTGTGTGTTTGTTAGCTCCTTGAGTATGTCAAAGGTGGTAGGCCAGGATCGTGCCCTGGGCGATTTTGGTAGAATGGATACCCATGCATCCTTGGGTCTTACCCGAAAGTGGCATCCCTTTTGGGATGTTTTCCATAAAATATATATATATATATATATATATATATATATATATATATATATATAAAATAAAAAAATAACTCCTCGCTCGTTGCTCGGATTGATTATTAGTGTATATTTTCGGAAAGCTCTCGAAAATACCTACAATGGTATAATGTACTAAAAGACATGTCAATTAATTTTCACCCCTCTACGAGGCCTTTAAGGTATTCAAAATTCACCTTTAAGTTTTAGTGGCAGAATTTTCACCATTTTGGCAGGGTTTTTACCATAAAACTTACATATCTCCCAAACTGCTCAGGATATTGGGGCGATTCTTTCACTGTTAGGTCTATTTTTTTATCCCCTAACAACTAAAAAAACTTAGAAAATAATATAAACCATTACAAATTTTGGATGATTCAAGATCACTCTTACACCACTGGATGATCTTGCATCAGATTTTGTTTATCTCTTCAATGTGAGTATGAGATAAATGTGATCAATTTATTTCAACTCTATATGTAAGCAATAGATTTGCTTCTCTATTCAATAATTTAATTTTCTAAATTTCAATTATTTATAGTTTTATGTAGTATACCTTTTAACTCCCTACTTAGGAATATTTAGAAAAAAATAATAATAATATTTGCAAATTAATATTTTAATTTATCAAGGTTAGCAACCTTATATCTCCTACTTGTTTATTATAAATATTGTAATATGTATGTGCACTCTAAATATTGTATCTTCAAAATATATTTTGCTTTATAATTTACTAAGGCTTGGATGATTTGTATTATTCCAATGCAATAATAAATTCAATCCTTATATGGTTCACCTTATGACTCCCAATCTTAATAAAAGCAAGTAATCAATTTGATATTACCTCTATAATGCTACACGATATTCCTTGACCATCGCTCCTCTAAAGGCTCTTTTATTGGATGCCATTGAGCATTCAATACTCATCCTCTAATGGATGTCTCATCAATATTTTCAATCTCCTTGAATATACTTTGATCTTACTACACATCAAATTCTTCGATGTTGTAGCTGTATGCTTAATGTCTCATGTATGTGTGCTGAATGGTTAGTGGAGCACCTTCCAATGTGCCTATTAATAGATTTATCTCTTTGTTGAGTGTTGGGCATGTTATTAAATCTTCTTGATGCTTTTGATACTTGGTGCAATCATTACTTAGATATGTAGGTGGTATATGACCATTGTAGTCTCCTTATGAGTGTTAATCTGAAATGCTTCTCTTTTGAAATGATTGTAATATCTTCATCCTTCAAATGATGTTTCTTAATGTTTCCAAGGTGAGCATTATTTCATCTTGGGCATTACCTTAGGCCTTAGAGAGAATAACAAGCACCAAGTGGTGCATCTTATTTCGCATGTAGAGGTATCTTCAATGTCCTTATAATCCTTTTCTTGCCAATGAGTGCAAGCTATTATTTTCAATGCTTCTTATTTCTTGCCAATGAGTTCAAGCTATGCTATCCAACAATATGCTTATCCAAACGTTGTGCTATCCAAATCCTATCTCAAAATGATAATTCTAGATGTTGCAATGGTGGTTCAATGGAATTTCAAGGGTATATTGGGTGCTCCATCTTGGTGATCGATTCCTTCAATCTTTATCTTGGATATTCAACCTTTAACTTTACCTTATTCCTTACCCTTTTATGTTTTAAGATTGTATCTTGAGTGCTATATTTATAATGTGTAGTAGATTATGGATGACGTAGATGAATCATAGCTTCTCTGTGATATCCTTCTTGTGCTATGTAATAGATAATGACTCCTTTATGTGGATACCTTGTGCTTCAGGTTGCTTGTTGTAGATGCTCAATTTTTTGTTTGGTGGATATGTCTTTAGACCCCATAATGTGAGCCCTTTTGTTGAATCTTTCACCTTGCTTGGATAGTTCTATTTTGTTATCTGCTAATGTTTCCTTGAGACACTCGAATTCTATCCTCTTTTGCTACATAGAACAAGATATTATGGTGCAAGGAACTAATGTAAATAATTTTACAATAGTTAAAATAGAATATTTGAATTTGCACCTTTGTCTAAGATCTCCAAATCTTCTTTTTCAAGTTTTCTTTCTACTAAATATTATGGTGGCTTCTTTGTACTATTCATTATCGGCAAGGAATAATTTGATGATGTCTTCTTTGCTAGACAACTCTCTCCTTTTATTGGTTAATATAATAATTAATCTAAGATAATTATCATGCAATTAATATACCCTTAGAGTGGTTTAATCTTGCACTAATTTTCACTTTCAATAAAAATCTTTAGTGCACTTCTAATAAAATTTAAGAGAAAATAATATAGTGCTATTGTAATCTCCTTATTACTCCTTAAAAGTAACTTGTAATATGCACTAATGATAACTCTTAAAGAATTTGCAAATGCTCTATAATCTCTGCAATATTTTTCTATAATCTCTACAATCTAATGTAGTCTTCTTTGCTATAACTAGATAATAGGAAGATGATATTTTTCCTATTTTAATGTATAGGTAATTACCTTAAAAAACCTTTCTTCTACACTTCCCTTGAAGACTTTAAAATGATCCCTTCTCCTTGCAACTTTAATTCTAATGAGGTGCGTAATGAAGCTAAGTAATGATATGAATATAAGTGTTCAAGTAATGAATCCTTTGCACCTAAATTGCTTACCTTTAACGATCTTTGAAGATGGTGTAGATCTTTATGAAGAGATTTACCAATTTACTATCTAGAATGGTAGTAAATCATAGCTATGAAAACTTTAGTATTTGCTATAGATTCAACAAAATTTTATATCTGAAATATACCTTCTTAGATCTAAAAGACAATATTCAAATCTCTTGGATTTGGTAGGCTTATTCTATCTGTGTTCTCCTTCAAATTCCTTGTTGAATATTAGCTTAAATTTGGGCCTTCTTCTCAAGAATCTGAAATTATTGAGGTCCTCTCTAATCTCCTCAAAATTTGGTAATCTTACCAAATCCTTCTCCTTTGGGCTTGTTATCATATGGCGACAATTGTCTCAATTTCTTCACTACTTGGAGATTATCCATGGTAGTGAATTTATCTAATGAGTTCTTCTAGGAACTCCTTTAATGACTTCAATGAACTCTGCAATAAGGCTCTCCAAGCCTTTTCCTAGTTTCTTCTTGAGACCTCTCCAAGGCCTTCAATATTGCAGCCTATGGTATTCCTAATAAGACCTTTCCTTCAACCTTATATTGTGGAAGTGTTGGCAATGAGATCTCTTTCTCGTATCTCTGAAATGTACTAATGTTGAAATCAGGTGTAGGACCTTTCTAGTCCTTCAATATTCCAAAATTGAAAGTTCTTCAATGGGATTTCTTGTAGATATATTCTTCTTGTTAAGCTAATTTATTCTATTCATTTAGGGTGAAGTCTTCATTCTTTAGTGAGACATTTTGTGGGTCTTATTTAGCTTCTTCTCGAAGAAGTATTTAATCTACTATTTGTAGGATTTAATGGAGATCACAAACCTTCAATCTTCTCTTAGACTCTTCTCTAGAGTCTCTTCAAATTTCTACTTGTAATTTTTCAATGGAGATCACCAACCTCCAATCTTCTGTGGAGTCTATTCAATCTGCTACTTGTAGTTTTCCAATGGAGATCACCAACCTCTAATTTTCTCTTGGAATCTTATTTAGAGTCTCTTCTTCAAATATGGAACAAGGCTCCTATGGCCTTTTCTTCTTCTACACTATGCAAGTCTACAAAATGAATTCCCTCAGGTTCCTAGAATCTCCTCTTCTTCTATTTGTTGCTTTTGGTGTTGGATTGATTTTAAATATAATATTATTACTAGATTTATTCAAATATCATTTTTCCTGCAACAAAGTATTAGGTCTTTAATGGAAGAAATTCTTAATGGAAAATATTCACTAGTTGATTTTTAAATCTAGTGGAATGAATGTTGAGTCTTAGTCTTCATGAGTTTTTCTACAAATTTGTGGAAAGACTCTAGCAAAATGCAATCTCAAAATATTTAGAAGTGAGATTTGCTTCTATCCTCTAAATATCTCTTGTGGCTCTCCCTATTCCTATATGATCTACCATAACTTTGATACCACTATTAGCTTTTGATAAATTATGATATGGGACAAAGTAATCACAAGATGTAAGAAATGCAATAAAGTAAGATAATGAAAATTTGTAAGAATATTGAAATATGCTATTAATGGAAAGTTACAAAAATAGTACAATGTAATGTAATGGAGGAAATGAACACTCTAGAACTCTGATGAAAAACTACATTGTACCTCCTCACAACTCTATAGTAATCTCTCATATTTCTCACTCTCATCTATGTTCTACTCTGGGGCCTATATATAAGAAGATAAGTTGCTTGGTCCTTACTCTTCCTAATTACCTTTCCTATGACTCATGTACAAGTGGAATCCTTGTACATTTACATCATTGCACATTGAAACTTGTGCATTTATTACTTCTCCCTCAAGTAACCTAAGATAATCCCCTAATATAATAATGTACCCAAGGTGGTACATTGATATGTAACCTAATAATGCAATATACTCTAAAAAAATGAAACCTTAGCAATTTCAAATTTAAATAATTCCTCCGCTCAAATTGACACTCATGCTCTTTCTTCTTCATTAGGCTATTATTGACTACAACCAAACTTTTTCTAATATATTCTTGAACCACATGCTCCTCTCACACACTTTAAAATATTACAAGTCCTGATGCCTGTTCTCTTACATATTACATAACAAGTGGTACAACATACATTACATAATTTAATGTTTTAAAAAATACTTGGTGATTATTATCTTCAAATGACTTTCTAATGTTGTAGTCTTCTGCTTCCAAATGATTCATTCAACCTTCCTTTAAATTTTCCTTCTCAAGTGCCTATTTGCATTCCAAATTTCAAGCTGTGTTTTGAGGTACATTTTGGTGGCACTTACATTTAGGGTGAGACATTCTAAATTCTACTATGAGCTATGGCTCGCTGTTCTACCTTGGTTCTAGGATTTCAAAGACTTCGTATATGCTATGTTGGCTTAGGAAATTTTTTGAATGAGCATAATATTGGTTTAACTTAAGCACTCTTCTATTTGAGTGCTTTGCTTATCCGGTTTGGATGCTCCTCTAGCTGAGTGCTTCATTGGTTCAACTTGGATGCTGCTCTAGTAGAATGCTACATCGGTTTGGTTTGGATATTTCTCTAGCTGAGAGATGGTTTGGTTTATGTGAACCCTAGAAAATTCTCTTATGCTTTAACACTTTAATACTTTTGCCTTTAATTTTTAACCTTGATTTCTTGAAATAGGTAGTTCTATCTTTGCATGAAATAGTGCTCTGCTTCATTTTTCTCTTTGAAATTCCATTTCAACGAGTAGACACTCGCTTGAATTCTTTATCCAATATACGTATCTCTATAATATCCTATTGTGACTTCACATGAGCTTGTATTCAACTTCTATACGTAACTAGGAAGTTTATAATATTTCCTTTTCTTTGTAGCAAACTTTCTTTCACTTCTTATGTAGACAAGAAATTTGGGCTTTCTTTTTTCTCTTTGTCATTGGTTGTAGAGATATTCTCCTTCATTTATTCTGTTGGAATATGGTGCTACTATAACTTTATCAAACACTTGATAGTTTTTCACCAGGGTTATGCATAAGGATTCGGCCTTGAAATATATTTATAAAATCAAGGTGAATTGTCTTGGAATCCTGACGATATTTGTAGAAGTATGGAGAATTACATTTATTTATTTTCAAAAAATTTCAAACCATGGCAAATTTCATTAATTTATCTCCAAAAATTTTCAAACCGTGGAAAATTTTTCTGTGTTGGGGGCTATGAATATCTGTTTGCAAAATCTAAAAAATGTATGACATACTTAAAAGCTTTAGGTCGATATGAAAGACTTTAGGTTGACATGATGATCGATAACATTACAATCGATTGTAGGCATGATGATCGAATATAAGAATGTCGATCGCCTATAGGAATGATTATTGACTACAAGAATGTCGATCGACTACAGGAATACCGATCGACTGTAGGACTACCAATCAATTGCAGGTATGTCGATCAATTTTAGGAATGTTGGTCAGCTACATGCATGACAATCAACTATAGGCATGACGAGTGGTTGTAGGTATGATGATTGGTTGTAGGTATGACGATCGATTGTAGGTATATCGATCGACTGGAGGCATGATGATCGACTATAGGTATGATGATCGACTGCAGATATGATGAGCCATTGTAGGTATGACGATCGATTATAGGTATAATGATAGGCTATAGGTATCACAATTTACAACAGGTATGATGATCGACTACAGGCATGACGATCGGCTGTAGGAATGCTAATCGACTGTAAGCATGACGAGTGGTTGCAAGCATGATGAGTGGTTGTAGGCATGATGATAGGTTGCAGGTATGACGATCGATTACAGGAATGTTGATCGGTTGTAGGTATGACAATCAGTTGCATATGGATTGAATGCAAGCATGTCGATGTGCTGCAACAGTATCGAGTTTCTAATCGATAGCAACGGTGCATCTATACCACGTGTGATCCATCCATTAAATGATTACATGTAGAGGACATGTGTCACCCATCCAAGAGCTTATTGCATACAAAAAAGTGTATCGTAGTTTTAACCATTTTCCTCCTGTTTTAACATATTCTCACTCATTTTCCTCTCATTTTAATGCAATCTTAACCCTCTCCCTCTAATTTTATCTTGGTTTTAACATTTTACCTTAATTTTTAAGTGATTTTTAACCAATTTTCTCTGATTTGAACCCTTTTCCACTATATCTTATTATCCATACCCATACTCCCTATGGCGTCCCCTGCAACCCCTAGAATGTTTAAAGTTAATTATAAAAACCTTGTTTACCCCCTGATTTTAGAAATTTTATCAACACCGGGTGACGACACGTCTTGGATCATGAACTGTGGTCTTCGAGGTCTAGTTTCAATGCCGCATTTTGACATGGACATTAAAATGGTGGAGAGGATCATTGCAGCTTATAATATGGATTCGGGAAAGGTAAATCTTATCATCGACAACAAAAACATAATTATTTCTTTCACAACCACATATGTCAACAAATTGATAGCATTGCCCCAGGCTAGTGTTGAGCCTATCACTTCCAAATACCAATTAATTGATGACGACAAACTCTACTTGGAGACCAACTTCAAAGTGTAGTTAGAATCTTTTCAAGGTATAACTATTTTTTATTTAATTGAATTTAAATTCTTGTGACTTGTGTACAATTACTGATTTTGTATTTTTACAGTTACATCCACCAAGTCCATAAGGGGTTTGACCATTTCGGAGATTGAAAATAAATTTCTTCGAGCATATTACAAATTCTTCCTTACTAGACTCATTCTGCAAGGAAGGCCGACAAAAATTCCTATGTGGGCCTTAGCGTATTTTATCCATTGTTTTGTACACCGGAAATTCAACTGGTCCACCTATGTCTCATATCAGACCATATTAGAAATTGAGAACGTGAAAACCCACTTCACCCTCACGGACAGTTAGCACATGCAATTATATTATTGCTTTTTTCTTATGAATATTTTTATAATTTGCAGAACACTCATGTACCAACATCTTGGCACTCAACCCTAGTCAATTTAGCCATGACAGAACAACAGGTTCAGGTATTTTTTTTGTTAATATTTAAGTAAATTTTTTTATTTTTCCATTATTTGTCTTTTTATAATTTTGACCTTTTATACCAAACAGAAAAGGGCATCCTATTCCTCTTCAAAGCGGGATGCTGCTGTTAGAGGTTATAATACAGAGGAATCAGGAGACTCCAAAACACCTATGGAGGAAACAACACCACCGCTAAGGAGAAGATCAACAAGGAAATGTAGAATATCTAGTTCTCCTGATCGTCGACAACCTACGGCTGCACATCCTATGCCAACAGGCGTAGTTGTGGAAGAGGTTTCATCTTCAAGGAGTAAGTTTTAATTACTGCCAAAACAAATTTTTCACAATTTTTTTACTGTTTTTAATTAATTTTATTATTATTTTAAGATGTACAACATGCCCACATTCCATTTGTAGTAGCAGCTATGCAAGATGTTTTTTCTTCTACCGGTAAGTGTTATAACAAAGTTTGCAACCAAATTTTCATAATTTAATTTTATATCTAGTTTTTATTTTCTACCTTCACAAATTTTCTACCTTCACAAATTTTCTACCTTCACAAATTTTCTAACTAATTTTTATTTTTATGTTTCAAGGTCCCTTCCAATAATTTCGTTAACAAAATCAACAAATGCCGCTCCCTCCTCCACAATGCCAAACTCAAATGCGAGGTCAATGCTTCCTAGTTGGAAAACACATTCTTCCATCTCGGCCATAGAGAAAAGCAACACAACAATTTTCAAAGAAGGAAGCATCAAATACTTTTTCAAGATTCGATCGTATTTCTATTGCTAATTTTACTTTTAAGGATATATGAGAAGCTTCTGGTACTCGGTTGGATGAAATTACACTTGATAAAGATTTCTTTTTGCAAGATAACACGCCCACTACTTTTCAACTATCAGAATTGCTTCAAGATAAAGAAAATGAAGGTGCAGAATGTTCAAGAAAATCTCCTCGAAGGGAAACAAGCATCGTTAGGATCCTCCTCGACAAGAGGATGAAATATTAATCATTTTAGAAAAAAAATTGGTTTCTGATAATGTTTAATCTACAATTAAGGATTTACTACTTCTAGATATAACAGAAATGAAAAAATGGGAGTATCGGACAAAGGTGTTGATAAAGAAAATTAATGCTCGATACAATAATTTTTCAAAAAGAGAAAAAAAATTCTATTGTCGAAAATAAACCTTAAAAGATGGAGGCTCTCCTACAGCAAGTAAAATATGGCATTTTTAATGTGAATACATCATACACAGATGAAATTTTAAATTTTATGATGAACATATTGGAGAACATAAATGGTGAGGCCCAAGCTTATTACAATGAATAAGCAAGTGATAAGAAAAAGATTGCTATTACTGCAGCTGCAAAGAATGTTGCTGAGGTTTGACTTAATCACTTTTGGGTTCAAAAAATTTTTGTTCTCTTTTTTAAAATGTAATTATATTTTCATGTTTATTAACTATTTTTCCTTTTTGTAGGTAAAGTATGAAAATCTCAAGAAGTAGGTTTAAAACTTGCATGACTATCTCAGGATGGCAAAGGAGTTCTTAAACACTTCCATGGCAATGAAAAAAAGAGCACAGGAATTAGTTCAACAAAACAACATTTTGCAAAAAATCATTATCCACAACAGATTGGATCCTGATGTTCTGCTAAAGGAGAAGGGTAAAGAAGTTCAAGGACCAACATCTGAAGATGTTGGCAAAGAAGAAAGCACTCTTCTCGATGGAATGCAAAATATTGAGAAGATCCTTATCAATTTGGGAGAAATTGATAGTACTATTACCCAACCCGAGAAAAGATCCATTGGAATGCAAAATGTGGTAATCGTGGAAGTAGTGGATGAGGAAAAAGGAGCTAAAAATGTGAAAGAAGAGGAAAAGGAGTGGAGGAAGGGGGAAAAGATTCTAAAGTGAGAAATTGAATTTTAAAACTTGATATTTTGAAAGACAATTTTAAGACATTTCATATGTTTTCATTTGAAAACAAGATACTTGCTTTTATTATTTTACTATTACACTATTTACATTTATAATTATGTGTTATTTTCATTTTATCTTTTTTATTATGCTATATTTTTTTCATATTCAATGTTAGTTTACGATGGAGATATTAATGAAAGGGTTAAATTTTAATTTCCATATATTATGCTATGTTATTTTATATTTCAATTTTCAAATGAGTTTACGAATGGTATATCTATGCATGTATTTAAATTTCAGTTTATTCATATTCATTCTTGTTGTAGTATAAAAGTGAGTATTTTCATTTCTATTATGCTATATTGTTTTTATATTTCAAGTGAGTTTACAAAGGATATATCTATGCATGGGTTTCAATTTTCAGTGCATTCATAGTCATTCTAGTTGCCGTATAAAAATGTATATGGTCATTTATATTATGCTATATTGTTAATCTATGCATAGGTATAGATTTAAATGTTATTCAAATTTATTCATGTTGTGATATAAAAATGAGTATTGTCTTGTGGATTCTGCTATGTTGTTTTTATATTTCAATTATTCAAATGAGTTTACGAAGGATATATCTGTGCATGGGTTTAAATTTTTAGTTTATTCAAAGTCATTCTTGTTGTTGTATAGAAAAGTGTGTTGTCTTTTTTATTATGCTATATTGTTTTCATATTCAATGTTAGTTTACGATGGAGATATTAATGAAAGGGTTAAATTTCAATTTCCATATATTATGCTATGTTGTTTTATATTTCAATTTTCAAATGAGTTTAACGAATGATATATCAGAGTAGGCGCTGGCGGCATTGTGCGAGATCATAATGGGAATATGATGCTTGTATTTTCTGAATATTTGGGAACAAAGATGAACAATGAAGCTAAAGCTAGAGCTATGTGGAGAGGCCTTCAAATGACTCAAGACTTAGAAGGCAATTTGATGGTAGAAGGAGACTCTATGCATGTTATAAATATCCTAAATAATTGGAAAACACCTCCTTGGAGGATTAAAACAATTGTTGAAGAGGCTAGGATTCTTTTCCAGGGAATACAGGATAGAAAAGCCCAACATGTCTTTCAGAAAGCTAAAAAAGTTGCTAATAAGCTGGCCAATTTGGGTGTCAATGGTGAAAGACTTTTCAAATGGGAACGTAGTATCCTGAGCAAAGTAGAGGAGCTTATTCAACAAGAATACCAAGAATGATAGTCGAATTTGCCAATAGGGAAGGCACTGTAAGTTCGAATGCTATGAGCATTTTTGTCTCTTTTTTGAAATGGACTCACAATAAAAATTATCCTAGCTATCAGTCTTGGTGGATGTTGCTTGGAAATACCACAAAGACTAATGGGGACAGTCACATGTCAGATAACATAGCTCCTTTTCATCTTAGTAATTTGAGGTTGATTGATAATAATAGGGCAAGAATGAAACAACAATATAAGACTTCAAACTAGAGCCACATGGACCACTAGATAGCCACCACCATAAATCTAGCCAGTAGGTTCACTTATCTAAGGCTAATTGGCCAATACGGGATGTGGTCCCAAAGCATGTCATATATAGAAGAAAGCAATTACCAAATAATTATTAAGAGTAACTTTCAATATAGAGCTTGTGGGAGTTTTTTTTTCAGTACTCTGCTATATGTGTTTGCAACTTTTTGTTTCTCCACTGTTTCAAGGAAGGGATCCGTATGCTGTTTATTTTTTTGTAATTATGATGCAGGTGTGTTTTCTCGGGGTATACCCAAAATATTGTATGGGAAGTTTCTTTTTGATAACAAGCTATGTGTCTTACCGAATGTAATGGCTTTGGTGGCATGTAGATTTTACATATATAGGATCCTTAGTAAGGACATGTTCATCAACATCCCTGGGCTAATTTTTGTAAAAGGTTTTGGGTCAACCTATAAAACCTGGTATTAATGCTATAGTATCTTATCTATGAAAAAAAAAAAATCAGTTTATTCATATTTATTCTTATTGTAGTATAAAAGTGAGTATTTTCATTTCTATTATGCTATATTGTTTTTATATTTCAAGTGAGTTTACAAAGGATATATCTATGCATTGGTTTCAATTTTTAGTGCATTCATAGTCATTCTAGTTGTATAAAAATGTGTATGGTCATTTGTATTATGCTATATATATTTTTTAATTTCAAAGTGAGTTTACGAAGGATATATCTATGCATTGGTTTTAATTTTTAGTGCATTCATAGTCATTATAGTTGTTGTATAATAATGAATATGGTTATTTGTATTATGCTATATTATTTTATATTTCAAAGTGAGTTTATGAAGGATATATCTATGCATCGGTTTCAATTTTCAGTGTATTCATGGTTAGTCATTATAGTTGTATAAAAATGAATATGGTAATTTATATTATGCTATATTGTTTTTATATTTCAAAGTGAGTTTACAATGGATATATCTATGAATGGGTTCAAATTTTAATTTACCATATCTAGAGTAATATACTACATGTATTTTTCATATATATGTAGAGACATTTTTTACTAGTTATATATGTATACAAGGTTTACTCAATGATAAAGCATAAACCATAAAAAATCACTATATTTTATCACATCATACAACTTATGATACTAATGATACATACAAACATACATTTAAAGTCAAAGGAAAAATAACTATGTTTTGTCAACATATTCAAATAGTTCAATAACATAGCATCATTACATATACATGGTTTTCAAATTTTCAACTTTCTCAAATTTATAACTTAAATCATAAATATTGAAAACATAGACCTGTCCATATCATTAAAAAGCAAACATGCATAATAATTGAAAATTGAATGATTATATGATTTTTTCAAATCATTGAAATTTTACAACAAATCAAATACGAAAAATCTTTGATAATATGAATTTTTTCAAATCATTGACATTTATAAATGATATTAAATACGGAAAATCACTGATAATATGAATTTATTCAAATCACTAAAATTTTACAAAATAATTTCAAATCCCAAATAGATTAGATTATATGAATTTGTCATATAATCATTGCAATTTTTAAATTTATGAAAGTTGATACAAAGCTTTATCGATTTCTCTAAAAGAGCTGAGAATCATTTATGAATTCTACATTTCCATAATCTCATCATCACTCCTAGCTGAAGCATTTTCGTCATTATCAACCATATTAGAGAGACCTCTTCTTTCTGCTAGGGACTTCCAATGTGTCAACGCTTTGTCATAGGGAAACTTACCCACCTCGTACGATGACACACATTCTCAAATAATTTTCCAATTTTTTGTCCAACCTGTTATAGACTTTTGATTTAACAAAATTTAATCCACTGAAAACCCTTTTGCCTTCAACAAATCCCAAAACCATTATCTAACATAATTCATATAAAATAAAGTATTCACTCATAGTATCTTGCAAGACACTACTTCAATACAATTTTTATCATAAATGCGTGATTGAACCAGTCTCATGTGGATTTTTGAATTATGCAATTTGATTATCTATTATTATTCCAAAATCGGTTGATTGATGTCTCAAAAGATGTTTGTTTAGAATACCATTGATTTCAATGCCATTTATTTCCACACTTTTAAAGAAATGTGTCATAAGATTACCCATATATTTTACAAAAAACTCAGTTCTACTACTATGGTCACCACAAGGATTCAAAAAATTAGGATTAACAACAGCTATGGCCTCAAGTGTCTCATCTCTCTTAAAATAATCTCTTATTTCACTTGTTAATGCATTTGCATTTCTTTTCAATTTATTCTTAGTTCTATCCAAAACCTCATCGAATTCAAAATGTGTAACGACCACTTGTTCAACATAATCTTTCAGAGTATTTAATTACTTTTCAAAACAATATACAAGAATCAACTTTCCATGGATATCAATACAAAGATTATCGTTGATGTTGAAATTTAAAAAGTTGTTTAGTTCATTTACATTAATTAACGTATTCCAACTATCAAACTTGGGATCCTCAAAATATTTTTCGGTTAAATAAATCCTATCAATAATCATACATATTTGTTTTCTCATCCTCATGAAATCGAAAATATAAATTACCCTTGCTTGTGCAACTTTAATGATAGTATTCATTTCTTGTAACATTGGTAGAATACCACATAATGTGAGAAGAGTTTCTAAGTCATTCATACAAAAAAACAAATCTTTTGCCTTGTCAACATCTCTACGATGTGCATACATAAACCCAACCAAATATTGGTATTCTAAAAATACTCTTTTTGTAGGAAGAAATAGTGAAATCCACATGGTTTCCACATCTTTTAACATTTTTCTGCCTTCAGTTACACCTAGAGAAAACTATTGAAACTCTCCAAACCTTTTTGGACTACATGAAAAGTATGTGTGTATATCACGGACGAGTTCTTCCACTCTGGCTACATTATCAAAATTGCTCACAATTTTGTATGCAATATTCATTTGATGAGCCATGCAATGAATAGAAATCACATATGGGTAAATGAAAGTTTGAAGTCTAACACAAAGACCATTCCTTTGTCCTTGCATTGTAGCCCCACCATTAACTCCAACACAAATTAACTTTGTGGCAATTTCCTTTTCATCCATTTCAAAAATATCCTTTAAACTGGTTACAACAACATTATAAATATTTTTCGCATTATAATTTTCAATCATCTTATGTAGTGCTAGTAAATGAGGTGGTCTCAAATGATTTTTGAATGTGTAACATGTATACAAATCCAATATGTGTTGTCAACAACTGCTACCTCATCAATGGAAAGTGAATTAAATTTGGCTTGTTTCACATTATCTCTTAGGTATTCCTTCTCAACCAGTGATAGACATTTTATCATTTCCCAACCATTTCGATTTGACAATGTGAACTGGTAAGGTTTTGTACATTGGCTAGTTGAAGTATTTTCTTAAAATCAACAAAATCATACATGGGTTGACCTTTTTTTAGAATACTGTATGCAATAGCAAACTCCAATTTCTTTGAGGCTAATACAGTCTTATTAATTTTTTGAAATTGTGTCTCGATTGTTCCACCCTTCTCAATGAGAGTTTTTTTTTATTTCATTGATTTTTCATATTCAAGTGCATATCTCACATGCACACATTCTATTGCATCCTTCCACCTATAAAATATGTTAATTGTTCCATCACTTTATATTTATTTGATGTAAACTTTCCCATAGTGTTTTTCTATTGTGTCTTTCTTATTTTTCAATAAATGATCCTTTCTCAACTTCCTTGTATAAATAATACATTTACACACATTCAGTTTCTCATATCGCTCAATAAAATGGTATAACCGTGCCCATTCATTTTTAAAATCCCTTCCAATAGTCCATTCGCTTATCTTTTGATATTTATATTTTTGACTACAAGATTCCTTAGAGGTCTAAATTTTAATTGTACTATCTTTTTCTTTTTTGGTTGATTTGTCTAAATTTAAAATCTCCTAAAGTGGTTGTTGAATGTCGTTATTAGGAAAATTATCATGTGGTCCCATCTCATCTACTAGAATATCTTCGAGTGAATGCACATTAGGGTCGACAATGTTTATTGCATTCAATGTTTGGTGTTCTCTATCATTTTTTGTTGTAAAAAAGGCACGGCACTATTTTAAAGAATTAACAAAATACAGTTTTACAAAGCATTTAAAAATAGGTAGATATGTAGAAAGCCATTTATCTATTAATAGAGAAAGGTTTTACATTTAAGAAGAACAAATTTTTTAAAAAACTAATGGTAAAAGGTGTCTGTACCTGCAAGTTGTGTAGAATTTGTTTATACTACCCTGATGATATGGATATAAAAATGGTAGTACTTGCAGATGGCTCCTCTAAGAGATCTTATGTTTCTTGATAATGAGGATGATGAATTCTTTCAATTTTTATCAAGAATTTATAAAGAAATGTGTCATAAGATTACCCATATATTTTACAAACAACTCAGTTCTACTACTATGGTCACCACAAGGATTCAAAAAATTAGGATTAACCATGATGTCTTCCCAACACCTAGTACAAATTTGTTTATACTACCCTGATGATATGGATATAAAAATGGTAGTACTTGCAGATGGCTCCTCTAAGAGATCTTATGTTTCTTGATGGTAGAAGGAGACTCTATGCATGTTATAAATATCCTCAATAATTGGAAAACACCTCCTTGGAGGATTAAAACAATTGTTGAAGAGGCTAGGATTCTTTTCCAGGGAATACAGGATAGAAAAGCCCAACATGTCTTTCAGAAAGCTAAAAAAGTTGTTAATAAGCTGGCCAACTTGGGTGTCAATGGTGACAGACTTTTCAAATGGGAACGTAGTATCCTGAGCAAAGTAGAGGAGCTTATTCAACAAGAATACCAAGAATGATAGTCAAATTTTCCAATAGGGAAGGCACTGTAAGTTCGAATTCTATGAGCATTTTTGTCTCTTTTTTGAAATGGACTCACAATAAAAATTATCCTAGCTGTCAGTCTTGGTGGATGTTGCTTGGAAATACCACAAATACTAATGGGGACAGTCACATGTCGAGATAACATAGCTCCTTTTCATCTTAGTTATTTGAGGTTGGTTGATAATAATAGGGCAAGAATGAAACGACAATATAAGACTTCGAACTAGAGCCACATGGACCACTAGATAGCCACCACCATAAATCTAGCCAGTAGGTTCACTTCTCTAAGGCTGATTGGCCAATATGGGATGTGGTCCCAAAGCATGTCATATACGTGAAGAAAGCAATTACCAAATAATTATTAAGAGTAACTTTCAATATAGAGCTTGTGGGAGTTTTTTTCAGTACTCTGCTATGTGTGTTTGCAACTTTTTGTTTCTCCACTGTTTCAAGGAAGGGATCTGTGTTTGTTTATTTTTATTTTTATTTTTGAAAAAATGAAAAACTTGTATTAAAACAAGAACCAGATACAAGCGGGAGAGAACACATCCCGAGCCAGAGCCACAAGCAGAACAACAGGGAAGGCGCACCAAGGCAAGGCAAAGAACCGCAAGGCATAGAGAGCGGAAGGCACGAAACAGCAACAGGTCGCGAAATCGCGACATGTCACGAAATCGCTACAGGAAAACCCAACACGGCCACGAAGGCACCAACCGTCGCGAAATCGCGACATGTCGCGAAATCGCGACAGGAAAGGCCCCTGACAGCCACCCGCAGAAAGCGTCGCGACATCGCGACAGAAAAGGAAAGCAACTAACAAGCCTCAACAAGGTCGCGAAATCGCGACGGAAAACCACCCAGTCGCAAAGGAGCCAAACATGCCGCGAAATCGCGCAAGAAAAACGCCAGAGACCAGGAGGGCACAACCTGTCGCGAAATCGCGACAAAAACCAGCACAAAGAAGCAGCATCACAACAGGTCGCGAAATCGCGACAGTTAACCACCCAGACGCCAGGAAGGCGGGACCTGTCGCGATATCGCAACATGTCGAGGAATCGCGAGGCGCGAAACGCGACATGTCGCGATATCGCGACATGTCGCGATATCGCAACAAGACGCGGGATCGCATCACGCGATAACGCGACATGTCGCGATAGCGCAACATGTCACGGAATCGCGACCCGCGATAACGCGACATGTCGCGAAAGCGCAACATGTCGCGGAATCGCGACCCGCGATAACGCGACATGTCGCGATATCGCGACAGAAACCAGCCGGAGACTACAAAGACTCAACCTGTCGCGATATCGCGACAGAAGCCAACCAACAGCCGCGACAGGGCAACATGTCGCGAAATCGCGACAGAAAGGACCCTTAGCAAAAAAACTTTTGCACATTATTTCAGGAATTGATCAAGGCCTTGTCTGATCTCGACATTCTCCACAGGAAAATTGCTATGCAGATGAATCCCAACCTCTCTCTCAGCACCCAACTTAGCAAGGAAATCGGCCGCTTTATTAAGAGATCTACTAGCATAAACAGGAATCACATCCTCAATTTCTTTCCAAAGCTCTAAAATTTGGGCAACCAAAATGCTGGAGCCTCCAAGCTTTTAAGGCAAAGTTCCGCATGCAATCAAGAGCACCAACCAAGATTTGAGAATCAGACTCAATGATTATCTTTCTATGGCCATGCTTGACGGCCCAGATGGAAGCAGATTTAATAGCAAAGGCCTCAGCTTCATTGTTAGTGGCATATCCCAGACCTTGCAATTCCCAATATAGCACAGTCCCAGCATGATCACGGCAAATAACACCACTGCCAGCATTGCCCGGATTACCTTTAGCAGCTCCATCAGTATTGATTTTGACCCAGCCTTACAGGGGAGGTTTCCAACCACTTCTTACTGTCTCTCCAGGATCGGCACCTCTCCCACTCAAAGACCTAGAAGCGGGCTGGTTTTCCTTCTCGGCATAGATAGCAACGGTTTCCACAACTTTGCTCCAAATGATCCGCCAAATCCCCTCCACCGAAGAGAAGGTTTCACGAAAAATACGAGCATTTCTTTCCAACCAAACCTGCCACCAAATAAAGAGGAAACCGATCTCCCAGCCAGTACGAAGAGCTTTAGAAATAAATCTACCTCTCTTCCAATTTTCCCATAAATTGGTCGGGACGAGATCTCCAAGCACACGAAGTTTAAAGTGGGAGAACCAACGTTGCCAAATCTGCTGTGTGAAAGAGCAATCAAACGAGAAGATGGTTCACGGTTTCCTCATTCCTGTAACATAAGACGCCTTGCAGGAAGGACCAATGATGCCTCTAATTCTAAGGTTGTCAAAGGTCAAAATACCATTATGCATCGGTTGCCAAGCAAAGAAGTTCACTTTCGGCCGGCTCTTGGGATGCCAAATCTTCCTCCATTCATGAACGGGGAAAAGAGTGTGGGGGGGGCTCGGGTAGGATCGAAGCATAGCCCTCCTTCACGAGAATAAACCCCAAGGTTCCCAAAGCCCCAAGCAAGCTCATCCTCCTCATCACTCCCAGGATAGAAACCTTTCGGCCAAAAGTTTTTCCGGAGTTGGGGCCTGCTCCGGGGGATTGGAATAGGCCATTCACCCAGCCGCTTAAATTTTTTAACCTTATATTCCCCCAGAGGGCTGGTAGTAAAGTAGGACTGAATATGAATCCAGCCTTTGTCTTCAAGAGCTATTTTTAGCGGAAGCAGATCGGGAAACACTGCAAGAATAGGAGGATGTTGATCCCAAGAGTCAGTCCAGAACCGGACCTTCTCCCCTCTCCCAACTTTCCAGAACAATTGATCTTTGATAATGCAAGAACCAAGCTTGAGCGCATGCCACACAAGAGAACCATTACCTTCCAGGAGGATAGCGGCCCAAGTCATTGGGAGGAACAGTACCCAAGTATTTACTAGAAAGGATTACTAGCTGCAGAGAGACGAAGGTGAGAAATCCACCTCCGAGTACAATTTCCCGACCGGGGCCCGATTGTTAAACTTGGAGCTTCTCAAGCCCGACCCACCTTTTTCCTTGGGGTGGGTGACCTTATCCCAACCAACCAAGGCCCATTTCCTCTCTCCATTGGCACCTTCCCAAAGAAAACTTCTAGCCGCTTTGTCCAACTCTTTCCGGATTGAGGGAGGGGCGGCGGAAGTGAAAATTTGTAAATAGGCATAGCCTGAATAACAGACTTCAAAAAAGTTAATCGGCCCCCATAGCTTAACCATCTATGGGACCAATGATTCATTCTCTCTTTGATGCCATCAAGCAGGTCCTTCCAGAAATCAGCTGTCAGTTTTTTAAAGTGCAGGGGAACCCCCAAATAAACAACAGGAAGGGAGGTCCGAGTGAAGCCCAGAATCTCCATAACTCTCTCTTGCGACCTTTGATCAAGGTTGAAGAAGACCACTTTTGATTTTAAATCATTGATGGCTTGATTAGAAGCCCGAAGGTAGACGTTAAGAGTATCTTTGATTCCTCTTGCTTCTCTGAGACTGGCAACTCCCACCAAGCCCGTATCATCCACAAGCGTAAATGAGTCAAAACTTCGGCTCCAATTTTAATTCACGTAATCTGTCCTTGACGTCTTCTTCTCGGGAAGAGTCCGCCAAGACCTTCGGCCAAGATAAGAAAGAGATAAGGAGAGCGGGGATCTCCTTGACGGAGACCCCGAGAGGCTCCAAAAGGTGGCGAGGGAAGCCCCTTAATTAAAACGAGTATGAAGGCGTAGAGATACGGCTCATGACCCGGGCAATCCGACCTGAGAAAAACCAAAGGCTGCCAACATCTTGACCAAGAAACCCCACTCTACTCTGTCATAAGCCTTAGACATATCCAATTTGATGAACATTCCTTTGTTACCTGAATTATGCATAGAATGGATAGCCTCCTGAGCCAAGATCACTCCATCCAAGATCTGTCTTCCTTCAACAAAACCCCCTTGCTCAGGGGAAATTAACTTTTGAAGGAGGGGTTTTAGTCTTTCGGCCATAAGTTTAGAAATAATTTTATAGATCACATTACATAGAGCAATAGGTCTGAAATCAGAAATGAGAGCCCCCCCTCTCCTTTCGGAATTAAAGAGATAAAGGTATGATTTAGAGCCTTGAGCATTCTTTTGTTAATTCGGGATTCCTCAATGACGGCCAACACGTCCTCCTCCGGGATGTCCCGGAAGGCTCGAAAGAACTCAATAGGGAAACCGTCCGGGCCAGGCGACTTTCCTGTGCACATCCCGAAGACTACCTTCTTGAGTTCATCACGATCTATGGGCTTAAGAAGGGACTGATTCTCTTCATGAGAAATAATAGAGGGAATTCCGTCAATGACTTCATTTTGTGCTTCCACATCATGCTGCAGACTTTCCTTGAAGAGGTTTGAGAAGTACTCCATAGAAATGGAGTGCATGTCAGGAAGAGTGTCAAAGGAATTTCCAAACTCATCTTGGAGGAGCTCCATGTTATTCAATTGCCTTCTAGCACAGGCAGAACGATGAAAAAATTTAGTATTTCTGTCTCCTTCTAATAGCCAAGTATTTCTGGCTCTCTGTCTCCAGTAGATCTCTTCTTGATTATCAATGTCCTCAACTGCTTTGCGTAAGGCGTCATCCTCAAATTTAAGATGCTCAGAAATAATTCCTTCTCTGAATTGTTTTTGCACCTCATTCCATCTATCCAACAAGGGGGCCCGTTGGAGCTGGAAATCAGATTTATTAGTTTGCTTCCACTGTTTCAGTTTACTCTTAACATAGAGAAGCTGTTTGTGAATTTTGAACATAGTTTGTTCCAAAAGGGGGACGGCCTTCTTTCCACCATTGTGGAATTTTCCTTCGTAGGTCCTCTTTTTGCAACCAAAAATTTTCAAATTTAAAAGGTTTGTAATACTTTCCTGACATGGTCCCTCCCTCCAGCAAAATGGGAGAGTGATCAGAAACTGGGCCCTCCAAGATCTGAAATTTGATATTCCATCTAACATAAGCTTCCTCAGAGACCAAAAACCTGTCAAGCTTAACCCTCCTATTGTATGGCTCTCTTCTCTTATTAGTCCATGTAAAGTTTGTACCAGGACCTTTGATGTCAACAAGGTTAAAGGCATGAACGTGGGCAATAAACAGCCTATCCCCTGTATCCAGAACAGGGATGCCACCTTCCCGATCTCTAGCGGATAATTTAGCATTGAAATCCCCGGCTAAAATCCAATCAAGATCTTCCGGGAGGACCTCATGTTTTGAACGACTTTCCATTGAGACCGCTGACCTTCGGTATTATGTACCCCATAAAAATTTGTAATTAAGACTTGTTCAGCTGTAACTATATTCTTGAAAAGAGATGTTAGGACCCCTCTCCAGGCTATATGATCTACTGCTATCCATGCCAAAGGATTCCAAAGAGTAGCAATCCCTCTCGAGGCACCAAGAGCAGCCATTGCCATATGGCCAGCACCCCTCCAGATTCGGCCAACAGTTTTACTCATGAGGTCTAATGACATTTTTGTTTCCTGAATGAGCGGGAAGTCTGTTTTACTTCTTTCTAAAAGTCTTTGAACAGCAGATTGATGGGTTCTCTTTGTTTAAACCCCTCACATTCCAAGATTGTACAATCATTGGAAACCTTGGGAGCAATACGAATCAATTGTTCTTGCCAGTCCTCCATTGATTAGCTTATCCCCTTGCACTGCGATTAGATCCTTATTGGATTTCCTGCCCACCCCTTGGGAATTACTATTTTTCGATCTCTTCTCCACTTGTGAAATTCCAAGAGCTGGTCTTTCTCTGAGCTTTTCTGCAATTCCCATAGAAACATCTTTGATAACGGGGTTGAGGTGTGGGCGTGGATAACCAGGGTCCCAAGGTTTTCATGGTGCAAAGACTCAGAGGAATCAAAAGCCTGTTCAAGGACAGGGGTTGAGGAAGGAGGAGCATGAGTTGGGATAATATTGTCCTCAAGGATCCCATCTGCTCCATCCATAGGTTGGTCTTCTTGATCCACAAGAGATTTGAAGATTTCATACCGATTTGTTGGCTTGGGGAGAGCTTGCTCCTTACCATTTCTCTTTTTGTTTCTTCTCCTCTTCTGCTGTTCAAAGCCATCATTCTGGCCCTCAGACCCAGTGGGAATGACAGATGGTTCCTTGGCCGAAGTGGACTTACCTCCTCGGGAGCGATTTGACATTCCCTGTGTAGCATCCACATTGGAGCTCAAGATATTTGGACAAAACCTTGCCAAATGGCCATGCAAATGGCAGACTCTACAACGGAAAGGTAGGGCTTCATAGTCTATCTGTTGTACCCAAGAATGTCTTGCTAGCTCCAATTCCATCTCGGCTGGTAGCGATTGACTAATATCCAATTCTACACAAATTCTTGCATAAACGACAGTATTTCCTTCAATGGTATCCTTAGAAACTCCCAAAAATCTACCTAGAGAGTTGCCTATCAATTCAAGAATCCGCTCACCCCAAAACTCCATCGGGAGCGCGTACAGTCGGATCCAAACCGGGACAGCCGTGGGTTCAATGCGAGGATCAAAACCCGCTCTCCATGGCTGGACAAATAACCTTGCCGGGCCATGGCTCCTCTTCTACGATTCAAATGCTCTGTTTCTATCCATTAGGGAAGAAAAACTAATAATGAAATACCCATTGCTAATGGGCCATAAGGAGTACTCACCGATTGGCTCCCGAGTTTTGTCTCACCCGGGAATGCAAAAAGTGCGGGGTGGGTCGAATGCCCATGAACTTGCAAATCGGATCATGCGTGGTCCGGTAGTTTATCGTGTCTTCAACCGGCTACGGTTCGATGACAATTTTCGGTCTTAATGTAGATTGCGGGAGACAACCATTTATTATGTGCCCAGGAGAGCCCTTGCCCGCATTCTTGGCTAGTAGATGGGAGGCACTACGTTGAGCTTCGGCGAGAGGAAGACGCGAGGAGTCTCTCGAAGAATCTCCGCATAAGAGGTATTTTTTCCTTCGCGAGAACCAGGAAGAGACCCCATTGGGCCCTCCCAGGAAACCGAAAGATCCTTGTCCAGAGGCCTGCAACAGACCCCACACACGCTGAAGGAGGTTTCCGAACTGAAACCCTGGAGCCACGGCCGTCGACAGTGCAGAGGAATTCCCGCCAAAGCGCCCGACAGCGACCCTAATTGATACTTTTAATCATCATGTGGTATTTGCTCGTGTTTGTTTATTTTTAATTATGATGCAGGTGTGTTTTCTCAAGGTATACCCAAAATATTGTATGGGAAGTTTCTTTTTGATAACAAGCTATGTGCCTTACCGAATGTAATGGCTTTGGTGGCATGTAGATTTTACATATATAGGATCCTTAGTAAGGACATGTTCATCAACATCCCTGGGCTAATTTTTGTAAAAGGTTTTGGGTCAACCTATAAAACCTGGTATTAATGCTATAGTATCTTATCTATGAAAAAAAAAATCAGTTTATTCATATTTATTCTTATTGTAGTATAAAAGTGAGTATTTTCATTTCTATTATGCTATATTGTTTTTATATTTCAAGTGAGTTTACAAAGGATATATCTATGCATTGGTTTCAATTTTTAGTGCATTCATAGTCATTCTAGTTGTATAAAAATGTGTATGGTCATTTGTATTATGCTATATATATTTTTTAATTTCAAAGTGAGTTTACTGAAGGATATATCTATGCATTGGTTTTAATTTTTAGTGCATTCATAGTCATTATAGTTGTTGTATAATAATGAATATGGTTATTTGTATTATGCTATATTATTTTATATTTCAAAGTGAGTTTATGAAGGATATATCTATGCATCGGTTTCAATTTTTAGTGTATTCATGGTTAGTCATTATAGTTGTATAAAAATGAATATGGTAATTTATATTATGCTATATTGTTTTTATATTTCAAAGTGAGTTTACAATGGATATATCTATGAATGGGTTCAAATTTTAATTTACCATATCTAGAGTAATATACTACATGTATTTTTCATATATATGTAGAGACATTTTTTACTAGTTATATATGTATACAAGGTTTACTCAATGATAAAGCATAAACCATAAAAAATCACTATATTTTATCACATCATACAACTTATGATACTAATGATACATACAAACATACATTTAAAGTCAAAGGAAAAATAACTATGTTTTGTCAACATATTCAAATAGTTCAATAACATAGCATCATTACATATACATGGTTTTCAAATTTTCAACTTTCTCAAATTTATAACTTAAATCATAAATATTGAAAACATAGACCTGTCCATATCATTAAAAAGCAAACATGCATAGTAATTGAAAATTGAATGATTATATGATTTTTTCAAATCATCGAAATTTTACAACAAATCAAATACGAAAAATCTTTGATAATATGAATTTTTTCAAATCATTGACATTTATAAATGATATTAAATACGGAAAATCACTGATAATATGAATTTATTCAAATCACTAAAATTTTACAAAATAATTTCAAATCCCAAATAGATTAGATTATATGAATTTGTCATATAATCATTGCAATTTTTAAATTTATGATTTAAAATAATTTTGTAAAATTTTCCAATTTTTTGTCCAACCTGTTATAGACTTTTGATTTAACAAAATTTAATCCACTGAAAACCCTTTTGCCTTCAACAAATCCCAAAACCATTATCTAACATAATTCATATAAAATAAAGTATTCACTCATAGTATCTTGCAAGACACTACTTCAATACAATTTTTATCATAAATGCGTGTTGAACCAGTCTCATGTGGATTTTTGAATTATGCAATTTGATTATCTATTATTATTCCAAAATCGGTTGATTGATGTCTCAAAAGATGTTTGTTTAGAATACCATTGATTTCAATGCCATTTATTTCCACACTTTTAAAGAAATGTGTCATAAGATTACCCATATATTTTACAAAAAACTCAGTTCTACTACTATGGTCACCACAAGGATTCAAAAAATTAGGATTAACAACAGCTATGGCCTCAAGTGTCTCATCTCTCTTAAAATAATCTCTTATTTCACTTGTTAATGCATTTGCAATTCTTTTCAATTTATTCTTAGTTCTATCCAAAACCTCATCGAATTCAAAATGTGTAACGACCACTTGTTCAACATAATCTTTCAGAGTATTTAATTACTTTTCAAAACAATATACAAGAATCAACTTTCCATGGATAGCAATACAAAGATTATCGTTGATGTTGAAATTTAAAAAGTTGTTTAGTTCATTTACATTAATTAACGTATTCCAACTATCAAAATTGGGATCCTCAAAATATTTTTCGGTTAAATAAATCCTATCAATAATCATACATATTTGTTTTCTCATCCTCATGAAATCGACAATATAAATTACCCTTGCTTGTGCAACTTTAATGATAGTATTCATTTCTTGTAACATTGGTAGAATACCACATAATGTGAGAAGAGTTTCTAAGTCATTCATACAAAAAAACAAATCTTTTGCCTTGTCAACATCTCTACGATGTGCATACATAAACCCAACCAAATATTGGTATTCTGAAAATACTCTTTTTGTAGGAAGAAATAGTGAAATCCACATGGTTTCCACATCTTTTAACATTTTTCTGCCTTCAGTTACACCTAGAGAAAACTATTGAAACTCTCCAAACCTTTTTGGACTACATGAAAAGTATGAGTGTATATCACGGACGAGTTCTTCCACTCTGGCTACATTATCAAAATTGCTCACAATTTTGTATGCAAGATTCATTTGATGAGCCATGCAATGAATAGAAATCACATATGGGTAAATGAAAGTTTGAAGTCTAACACAAAGACCATTCCTTTGTCCTTGCATTGTAGCCCCACCATTAACTCCAACACAAATTAACTTTGTGGCAATTTCCTTTTCATCCATTTCAAAAATATCCTTTAAACTGGTTACAACAACATTATAAATATTTTTTGCATTATAATTTTCAATCATCTTATGTAGTGCTAGTAAATGAGGTGGTCTCAAATGATTTTTGAATGTGTAAAAATGTATACAAATCCAATATGTGTTGTCAACAACTGTTACCTCATCAATGGAAAGTGAATTAAATTTGGCTTGTTTCACATTATCTCTTAGGTATTCCTTCTCAACCAGTGATAGACATTTTATCATTTCCCAACCATTTCGATTTGACAATGTGAACTGGTAAGGTTTTGTACATTGGCTAGTTGAAGTATTTTATTAAAATCAACAAAATCATACATGGGTTGACCTTTTTTTAGAATACTGTATGCAATAGCAAACTCCAATTTCTTTGAGGCTAATACAGTCTTATTAATTTTTTGAAATTGTGTCTCGATTGTTCCACCCTTCTCAATGAGAGTTTTTTTTTATTTCATTGATTTTTCATATTCAAGTGCATATCTCACATGCACACATTCTATTGCATCCTTCCACCTATAAAATATGTTAATTGTTCCATCACTTTATATTTATTTGATGTAAACTTTCCCATAGTGTTTTTCTATTGTGTCTTTCTTATTTTTCAATAAATGATCCTTTCTCAACTTCCTTGTATAAATAACACATTTACACACATTCAGTTTCTCATATCGCTCAATAAAATGGTATAACCGTGCCCATTCATTTTTAAAATCCCTTCCAATAGTCCATTCGCTTATCTTTTGATATTTATATTTTTGACTACAAGATTCCTTAGAGGTCTAAATTTTAATTGTACTATCTTTTTCTTTTTTGGTTGATTTGTCTAAATTTAAAATCTCCTAAAGTGGTTGTTGAATGTCGTTATTAGGAAAATTATTATGTGGTCCCATCTCATCTACTAGAATATCTTCGAGTGAATGCACATTAGGGTCGACAATGTTTCTTGCATTCAATGTTTGGTGTTCTCTATCATTTTTTGTTGTAAAAAAGGCACGGCACTATTTTAAAGAATTAACAAAATACAGTTTTACAAAGCATTTAAAAAGAGGTAGATATGTAGAAAGCCATTTATCTATTAATAGAGAAAGGTTTTACATTTAAGAAGAACAAATTTTTTAAAAAACTAATGGTAAAAGGTGTCTGTACCTGCAAGTTGTGTAGAATTTGTTTATACTACCCTGATGATATGGATATAAAAATGGTAGTACTTGCAGATGGCTCCTCTAAGAGATCTTATGTTTCTTGATAATGAGGATGATGAATTCTTTCAATTTTTATCAAGAATTTATAAAGAAATGTGTCATAAGATTACCCATATATTTTACAAACAACTCAGTTCTACTACTATGGTCACCACAAGGATTCAAAAAATTAGGATTAACCATGATGTCTTCCCAACACCTAGTACAAATTTGTTTATACTACCCTGATGATATGGATATAAAAATGGTAGTACTTGCAGATGGCTCCTCTAAGAGATCTTATGTTTCTTGATGGTAGAAGGAGACTCTATGCATGTTATAAATATCCTCATTAATTGGAAAACACCTCCTTGGAGGATTAAAACAATTGTTGAAGAGGCTAGGATTCTTTTCCAGGGAATATAGGATAGAAAAGCCCAACATGTCTTTCAGAAAGCTAAAAAAGTTGTTAATAAGCTGGCCAACTTGGGTGTCAATGGTGACAGACTTTTCAAATGGGAACGTAGTATCCTGAGCAAAGTAGAGGAGCTTATTCAACAAGAATACCAAGAATGATAGTCGAATTTTCCAATAGGGAAGGCACTGTAAGTTCGAATTCTATGAGCATTTTTGTCTCTTTTTTGAAATGGACTCACAATAAAAATTATCCTAGCTGTCAGTCTTGGTGGATGTTGCTTGGAAATACCACAAATACTAATGGGGACAGTCACATGTCAGATAACATAGCTCCTTTTCATCTTAGTTATTTGAGGTTGGTTGATAATAATAGGGCAAGAATGAAACGACAATATAAGACTTCGAACTAGAGCCACATGGACCACTAGATAGCCACCACCATAAATCTAGCCAGTAGGTTCACTTCTCTAAGGCTGATTGGCCAATATGGGATGTGGTCCCAAAGCATGTCATATACGGAAGAAAGCAATTACCAAATAATTATTAAGAGTAACTTTCAATATAGAGCTTGTGGGAGTTTTTTTAGTACTCTGCTATGTGTGTTTGCAACTTTTTGTTTCTCCACTGTTTCAAGGAAGGGATCTGTGTTTGTTTATTTTTAATTATGATGCAGGTGTGTTTTCTCAGGGTATACCCAAAATATTATATGGGAAGTTTCTTTTTGATAACAAGTTATGTGTCTTACCGGATGTAATGGTTTTGGCGGCATGTAGATTTTATATATATAGGATCCTTAGTAAGGACATGTTCATCAACATCCCTGGGCTAATTTTTGTAAAAGGTTTTGGGTCAACCTATAAAACCTGGTATTAATGCTATAGTATCTTATCTATGAAAAAAAAAATTCAGTTTATTCATATTCATTCTTATTGTAGTATAAAAGTGAGTATTTTCATTTCTATTATGCTATATTGTTTTTATATTTCAAGTGAGTTTACAAAGGATATATCTATGCATTGGTTTCAATTTTTAGTGCATTCATAGTCATTCTAGTTGTATAAAAATGTGTATGGTCATTTGTATTATGCTATATATATATTTTAATTTCAAAGTGAGTTTACGAAGGATATATCTATGCATGGGTTTTAATTTTTAGTGCATTCATAGTCATTATAGTTGTTGTATAATAATGAATATGGTTATTTGTATTATGCTATATTATTTTATATTTCAAAGTGAGTTTATGAAGGATATATCTATGCATCGGTTTCAATTTTTAGTGTATTCATAGTTAGTCATTATAGTTGTATAAAAATGAATATGGTAATTTATATTATGCTATATTGTTTTTATATTTCAAATTGAGTTTACAATGGATATATCTATGAATGGGTTCAAATTTTAATTTACCATATCTAGAGTAATATACTACATGTATTTTTCATATATATGTAGAGACATTTTTTACTAGTTATATATGTATACAAGGTTTACTCAATGATAAAGCATAAACCATAAAAAATCACTATATTTTATCACATCATACAACTTATGATACTAATGATACATACAAACATACATTTAAAGTCAAAGGAAAAATAACTATGTTTTGTCAACATATTCAAATAGTTCAATAACATAGCATCATTACATATACATGGTTTTCAAATTTTCAACTTTCTCAAATTTATAACTTAAATCATAAATATTGAAAACATAGACCTGTCCATATCATTAAAAAGCAAACATGCATAATAATTGAAAATTGAATGATTATATGATTTTTTCAAATCACTGAAATTTTACAACAAATCAAATACGAAAAATCTTTGATAATATGAATTTTTTCAAATCATTGACATTTATAAATGATATTAAATACGGAAAATCACTGATAATATGAATTTATTCAAATCACTAAAATTTTACAAAATAATTTCAAATCCCAAATAGATTAGATTATATGAATTTGTCATATAATCATTGCAATTTTTAAATTTATGAAAGTTGATACAAAGCTTTATCGACTTCCCCAAAAGAGCTGAGAATCATTTATGAATTCTACATTTCCATAATCTCATCATCACTCCTAGCTGAAGCATTTTCGTCATTATCAACCATATTAGAGAGACCTCTTCTTTCTGCTAGGGACTTCCAATGTGTCAACGCTTTGTCATAGGGAAACTTACCCACCTCGTACGATGACACACATTCTCAAATAATTTTCCAATTTTTTGTCCAACCTGTTATAGACTTTTGATTTAACAAAATTTAATCCACTGAAAACCCTTTTGCCTTCAACAAATCCCAAAACCATTATCTAACATAATTCATATAAAATAAAGTATTCACTCATAGTATCTTGCAAGACACTACTTCAATACAATTTTTATCATAAATGCGTGATTGAACCAGTCTCATGTGGATTTTTGAATTATGCAATTTGATTATCTATTATTATTCCAAAATCGGTTGATTGATGTCTCAAAAGATGTTTGTTTAGAATACCATTGATTTCAATGCCATTTATTTCCACACTTTTAAAGAAATGTGTCATAAGATTACCCATATATTTTACAAAAAACTCAGTTCTACTACTATGGTCACCACAAGGATTCAAAAAATTAGGATTAACAACAGCTATGGCCTCAAGTGTCTCATCTCTCTTAAAATAATCTCTTATTTCACTTGTTAATGCATTTGCAATTCTTTTCAATTTATTCTTAGTTCTATCCAAAACCTCATCGAATTCAAAATGTGTAACGACCACTTGTTCAACATAATCTTTCAGAGTATTTAATTACTTTTCAAAACAATATACAAGAATCAACTTTCCATGGATAGCAATACAAAGATTATCGTTGATGTTGAAATTTAAAAAGTTGTTTAGTTCATTTACATTAATTAACGTATTCCAACTATCAAACTTGGGATCCTCAAAATATTTTTCGGTTAAATAAATCCTATCAATAATCATACATATTTGTTTTCTCATCCTCATGAAATCGACAATATAAATTACCCTTGCTTGTGCAACTTTAATGATAGTATTCATTTCTTGTAACATTGGTAGAATACCACATAATGTGAGAAGAGTTTCTAAGTCATTCATACAAAAAAACAAATTTTTTGCCTTGTCAACATCTCTACGATGTGCATACATAAACCCAACCAAATATTGGTATTCTGAAAATACTCTTTTTGTAGGAAGAAATAGTGAAATCCACATGGTTTCCACATATTTTAACATTTTTCTGCCTTCAATTACACCTAGAGAAAACTATTGAAACTCTCCAAACATTTTTGGACTACATGAAAAGTATGAGTGTATATCACGGACGAGTTCTTCCACTCTGGCTACATTATCAAAATTGCTCACAATTTTGTATGCAAGATTCATTTGATGAGCCATGCAATGAATAGAAATCACATATGGGTAAATGAAAGTTTGAAGTCTAACACAAAGACCATTCCTTTGTCCTTGCATTGTAGCCCCACCATTAACTCCAACACAAATTAACTTTGTGGAAATTTCCTTTTCATCCATTTAAAAAATATCCTTTAAACTGGTTACAACAACATTATAAATATTTTTCGCATTATAATTTTCAATCATCTTATGTAGTGCTAGTAAATGAGGTTGTCTCAAATGATTTTTGAATGTGTAAACATGTATACAAATCCAATATGTGTTGTCAAAAACTGTTACCTCATCAATGGAAAGTGAATTAAATTTGGCTTGTTTCACATTATCTCTTAGGTATTCCTTCTCAACCAGTGATAGACATTTTATCATTTCCCAACCATTTCGATTTGACAATGTGAACTGGTAAGGTTTTGTTCATCGACTAGTTGAAGTATTTTCTTAAAATTAGCAAAAATCAGACATGGGTTGACCTTTTTTAGAATACTATATATAATAGCAAACTGCAATTTCTTTGAGGCTAATACAGTCTTATTAATTTTTTGAAATTGTGTCTCGATTGTTCCACCCTTCTCAATGAGAGTTTTTTTTATTTCATTGATTTTTCATATTCAAGTGCATATCTCACATGCACACATTCTATTGCATCCTTCCACCTATAAAATATGTTAATTGTTCCATCACTTTATATTTATTTGATGTAAACTTTCCCATAGTGTTTTTCTATTGTGTCTTTCTTATTTTTCAATAAATGATCCTTTCTCAACTTCCTTGTATAAATAACACATTTACACACATTCAGTTTCTCATATCGCTCAATAAAATGGTATAACCGTGCCCATTCATTTTTAAAATCCCTTCCAATAGTCCATTCGCTTATCTTTTGATATTTATATTTTTGACTACAAGATTCCTTAGAGGTCTAAATTTTAATTGTACTATCTTTTTCTTTTTTGGTTGATTTGTCTAAATTTAAAATCTCCTAAAGTGGTTGTTGAATGTCGTTATTAGGAAAATTATTATGTGGTCCCATCTCATCTACTAGAATATCTTCGAGTGAATGCACATTAGGGTCGACAATGTTTACTGCATTCAATGTTTGGTGTTCTCTATCATTTTTTGTTGTAAAAAAGGCACGGCACTATTTTAAAGAATTAACAAAATACAGTTTTACAAAGCATTTAAAAAGAGGTAGATATGTAGAAAGCCATTTATCTATTAATAGAGAAAGGTTTTACATTTAAGAAGAACAAATATTTTAAAAAACTAATGGTAAAAGGTGTACTGTACACGCAAGTTGTGTAGAATTTGTTTATACTACCCTGATGATATGGATATAAAAATGGTAGTACTTGCAGATGGCTCCTCTAAGAGATCTTATGTTTCTTGATAATGAGGATGATGAATTCTTTCAATTTTTATCAAGAATTTATAAAGAAATGTGTCATAATATTACCCATATATTTTACAAACAACTCAGTTCTACTACTATGGTCACCACAAGGATTCAAAAAATTAGGATTAACCATGATGTCTTCCCAACACCTAGTACAAATTTGTTTATACTACCCTGATGATATGGATATAAAAATGGTAGTACTTGCAGATGGCTCCTCTAAGAGATCTTATGTTTCTTGATGGTAGAAGGAGACTCTATGCATGTTATAAATATCCTCAATAATTGGAAAACACCTCCTTGGAGGATTAAAACAATTGTTGAAGAGGCTAGGATTCTTTTCCAGGGAATACAGGGATAGAAAAGCCCAACATGTCTTTCGGAAAGCTAAAAAAGTTGTTAATAAGTCGGCCAAATTGGGTGTCAATGGTGACAGGACTTTTCAAATGGGAACGTAGTATCTCGAGCAAAGTAGAGGAGCTTATTCAACAAGAATACCAAGAATGATAGTCGAATTTTCCAATAGGGAAGGCACTGTAAGTTCGAATTCTATGAGCATTTTTGTCTCTTTTTTGAAATGGACTCACAATAAAAATTATCCTAGTCTGTCAGTCTTGGTGGATGTTGCTTGGAAATACCACAAATACTAATGGGGACAGTCACATGTCAGATAACATAGCTCCTTTTCATCTTAGTTATTTGAGGTTGGTTGATAATAATAGGGCAAGAATGAAACGACAATATAAGACTTCGAACTAGAGCCACATGGACCACTAGATAGCCACCACCATAAATCTAGCCAGTAGGTTCACTTCTCTAAGGCTGATTGGCCAATATGGGATGTGGTCCCAAAGCATGTCATATACGGAAGAAAGCAATTACAAAATAATTATTAAGAGTAACTTTCAATATAGAGCTTGTGGGAGTTTTTTTCAGTACTCTGCTATGTGTGTTTGCAACTTTTTGTTTCTCCATTGTTTCAAGGAAGGGATCTGTGTTTGTTTATTTTTAATTATGATGTAGGTGTGTTTTCTCGGGGTATACCCAAAATATTATATGGGAAGTTTCTTTTTGATAACAAGTTATGTGTCTTACCGGATGTAATGGTTTTGGCGGCATGTAGATTTTATATATATAGGATCCTTAGTAAGGACATGTTCATCAACATCCCTGGGCTAATTTTTGTAAAAGGTTTTGGGTCAACCTATAAAACCTGGTATTAATGCTATAGTATCTTATCTATGAAAAAAAAAAATTCAGTTTATTCATATTCATTCTTATTGTAGTATAAAAGTGAGTATTTTCATTTCTATTATGCTATATTGTTTTTATATTTCAAGTGAGTTTACAAAGGATATATCTATGCATTGGTTTCAATTTTTAGTGCATTCATAGTCATTCTAGTTGTATAAAAATGTGTATGGTCATTTGTATTATGCTATATATATATATTTTAATTTCAAAGTGAGTTTACGAAGGATATATCTATGCATGGGTTTTAATTTTTAGTGCATTCATAGTCATTATAGTTGTTGTATAATAATGAATATGGTTATTTGTATTATGCTATATTATTTTATATTTCAAAGTGAGTTTATGAAGGATATATCTATGCATCGGTTTCAATTTTTAGTGTATTCATAGTTAGTCATTATAGTTGTATAAAAATGAATATGGTAATTTATATTATGCTATATTGTTTTTATATTTCAAAGTGAGTTTACAATGGATATATCTATGAATGGGTTCAAATTTTAATTTACCATATCTAGAGTAATATACTACATGTATTTTTCATATATATGTAGAGACATTTTTTACTAGTTATATATGTATACAAGGTTTACTCAATGATAAAGCATAAACCATAAAAAATCACTATATTTTATCACATCATACAACTTATGATACTAATGATACATACAAACATACATTTAAAGTCAAAGGAAAAATAACTATGTTTTGTCAACATATTCAAATAGTTCAATAACATAGCATCATTACATATACATGGTTTTCAAATTTTCAACTTTCTCAAATTTATAACTTAAATCATAAATATTGAAAACATAGACCTGTCCATATCATTAAAAAGCAAATCAAATACGAAAAATCTTTGATAATATGAATTTTTTCAAATCATTGACATTTATAAATGATATTAAATACGGAAAATCACTGATAATATGAATTTATTCAAATCACTAAAATTTTACAAAATAATTTCAAATCCCAAATAGATTAGATTATATGAATTTGTCATATAATCATTGTAATTTTTAAATTCATGAAAGTTGATACAAAGCTTTATCGACTTCCCCAAAAGAGCTGAGAATCATTTATGAATTCTACATTTCCATAATCTCATCATCACTCCTAGCTGAAGCATTTTCGTCATTATCAACCATATTAGAGAGACCTCTTCTTTCTGCTAGGGACTTCCAATGTGTCAACGCTTTGTCATAGGGAAACTTACCCACCTCGTACGATGACACACATTCTCAAATAATTTTCCAATTTTTTGTCCAACCTGTTATAGACTTTTGATTTAACAAAATTTAATCCACTGAAAACCCTTTTGCCTTCAACAAATCCCAAAACCATTATCTAACATAATTCATATAAAATAAAGTATTCACTCATAGTATCTTGCAAGACACTACTTCAATACAATTTTTATCATAAATGCGTGATTGAACCAGTCTCATGTGGATTTTTGAATTATGCAATTTGATTATCTATTATTATTCCAAAATCGGTTGATTGATGTCTCAAAAGATGTTTGTTTAGAATACCATTGATTTCAATGCCATTTATTTCCACACTTTTAAAGAAATGTGTCATAAGATTACCCATATATTTTACAAAAAACTCAGTTCTACTACTATGGTCACCACAAGGATTCAAAAAATTAGGATTAACAACAGCTATGGCCTCAAGTGTCTCATCTCTCTTAAAATAATCTCTTATTTCACTTGTTAATGCATTTGCAATTCTTTTCAATTTATTCTTAGTTCTATCCAAAACCTCATCGAATTCAAAATGTGTAACGACCACTTGTTCAACATAATCTTTCAGAGTATTTAATTACTTTTCAAAACAATATACAAGAATCAACTTTCCATGGATAGCAATACAAAGATTATCGTTGATGTTGAAATTTAAAAAGTTGTTTAGTTCATTTACATTAATTAACGTATTCCAACTATCAAACTTGGGATCCTCAAAATATTTTTCGGTTAAATAAATCCTATCAATAATCATACATATTTGTTTTCTCATCCTCATGAAATTGACAATATAAATTACCCTTGCTTGTGCAACTTTAATGATAGTATTCATTTCTTGTAACATTGGTAGAATACCACATAATGTGAGAAGAGTTTCTAAGTCATTCATACAAAAAAACAAATCTTTTGCCTTGTCAACATCTCTACGATGTGCATACATAAACCCAACCAAATATTGGTATTCTGAAAATACTCTTTTTGTAGGAAGAAATAGTGAAATCCACATGGTTTCCACATCTTTTAACATTTTTCTGCCTTCGATTACACCTAGAGAAAACTATTGAAACTCTCCAAACCTTTTTGGACTACATGAAAAGTATGAGTGTATATCACGGACGAGTTCTTCCACTCGGCTACATTATCAAAATTGCTCACAATTTTGTATGCAAGATTCATTTGATGAGCCATGCAATGAATAGAAATCACATATGGGTAAATGAAAGTTTGAAGTCTAACACAAAGACCATTCCTTTGTCCTTGCATTGTAGCCCCACCATTAACTCCAACACAAATTAACTTTGTCGCAATTTCCTTTTCGTCCATTTCAAAAATATCCTTTAAACTGGTTACAACAACATTATAAATATTTTCCGCATTATAATTTTCAATCATCTTATGTAGTGCTAGTAAATGAGGTGGTCTCAAATGATTTTTGAATGTGTAAACATGTATACAAATCCAATATGTGTTGTCAACAACTGTTACCTCATCAATGGAAAGTGAATTAAATTTGGCTTGTTTCACATTATCTCTTAGGTATTCCTTCTCAACCAGTGATAGACATTTTATCATTTCCCAACCATTTCGATTTGACAATGTGAACTGGTAAGGTTTTGTACATTGGCTAGTTGAAGTATTTTCTTAAAATCAACAAAATCATACATGGGTTGACCTTTTTTTAGAATACTGTATGCAATAGCAAACTCCAATTTCTTTGAGGCTAATACAGTCTTATTAATTTTTTGAAATTGTGTCTCGATTGTTCCACCCTTCTCAATGAGAGTTTTTTTTTATTTCATTGATTTTTCATATTCAAGTGCATATCTCACATGCACACATTCTATTGCATCCTTCCACCTATAAAATATGTTAATTGTTCCATCACTTTATATTTATTTGATGTAAACTTTCCCATAGTGTTTTTCTATTGTGTCTTTCTTATTTTTCAATAAATGATCCTTTCTCAACTTCCTTGTATAAATAATACATTTACACACATTCAGTTTCTCATATCGCTCAATAAAATGGTATAACCGTGCCCATTCATTTTTAAAATCCCTTCCAATAGTCCATTCGCTTATCTTTTGATATTTATATTTTTGACTACAAGATTCCTTAGAGGTCTAAATTTTAATTGTACTATCTTTTTCTTTTTTGGTTGATTTGTCTAAATTTAAAATCTCCTAAAGTGGTTGTTGAATGTCGTTATTAGGAAAATTATTATGTGGTCCCATCTCATCTACTAGAATATCTTCGAGTGAATGCACATTAGGGTCGACAATGTTTCTCGCATTCAATGTTTGGTTTTCTCTATCATTTTTTGTTGTAAAAAAGGCACGGCACTATTTTAAAGAATTAACAAAATACAGTTTTAAAAAGCATTTAAAAAGAGGTAGATATGTAGAAAGCCATTTATCTATTAATAGAGAAAGGTTTTACATTTAAGAAGAACAAATTTTTTAAAAAACTAATGGTAAAAGGTGTCTGTACATGCAAGTTGTGTAGAATTTGTTTATACTACCCGATGATATGGATATAAAAATGGTAGTACTTGCAGATGGCTCCTCTAAGAGATCTTATGTTTCTTGATAATGAGGATGATGAATTCTTTCAATTTTTATCAAGAATTTATAAAGAAATGTGTCATAAGATTACCCATATATTTTACAAACAACTCAGTTCTACTACTATGGTCACCACAAGGATTCAAAAAATTAGGATTAACCATGATGTCTTCCCAACACCTAGTACAAATTTGTTTATACTACCCTGATGATATGGATATAAAAATGGTAGTACTTGCAGATGGCTCCTCTAAGAGATCTTATGTTTCTTGATGGTAGAAGGAGACTCTATGCATGTTATAAATATCCTCAATAATTGGAAAACACCTCCTTGGAGGATTAAAACAATTGTTGAAGAGGCTAGGATTCTTTTCCAGGGAATACAGGATAGAAAAGCCCAACATGTCTTTCAGAAAGCTAAAAAAGTTGTTAATAAGCTGGCCAACTTGGGTGTCAATGGTGACAGACTTTTCAAATGGGAACGTAGTATCTCGAGCAAAGTAGAGGAGCTTATTCAACAAGAATACCAAGAATGATAGTCGAATTTTCCAATAGGGAAGGCACTCTGTAAGTTCGAATTCTATGAGCATTTTTGTCTCTTTTTTGAAATGGACTCACAATAAAAATTATCCTAGTCGTCGGTCTTGGTGGATGTTGCTTGGAAATACCACAAATACTAATGGGGACAGTCACATGTCAGATAACATAGCTCCTTTTCATCTTAGTTATTTGAGGTTGGTTGATAATAATAGGGCAAGAATGAAACGACAATATAAGACTTCGAACTAGAGCCACATGGACCACTAGATAGCCACCACCATAAATCTAGCCAATAGGTTCACTTCTCTAAGGCTGATTGGCCAATATGGGATGTGGTCCCAAAGCATGTCATATACGGAAGAAAGCAATTACCAAATAATTATTAAGAGTAACTTTCAATATAGAGCTTGTGGGAGTTTTTTTCAGTACTCAGCCATGTGTGTTTGCAACTTTTTGTTTCTCCACTGTTTCAAGGAAGGGATCTGTGTTTGTTTATTTTTAATTATGATGCAGGTGTGTTTTCTCAGGGTATACCCAAAATATTATATGGGAAGTTTCTTTTTGATAACAAGTTATGTGTCTTACCGGATGTAATGGTTTTGGCGGCATGTAGATTTTATATATATAGGATCCTTAGTAAGGACATGTTCATCAACATCCCTGGGCTAATTTTTGTAAAAGGTTTTGGGTCAACCTATAAAACCTGGTATTAATGCTATAGTATCTTATCTATGAAAAAAAAAATCCAGTTTATTCATATTCATTCTTATTGTAGTATAAAAGTGAGTATTTTCATTTCTATTATGCTATATTGTTTTTATATTTCAAGTGAGTTTACAAAGGATATATCTATGCATTGGTTTCAATTTTTAGTGCATTCATAGTCATTCTAGTTGTATAAAAATGTGTATGGTCATTTGTATTATGCTATATATATATTTTAATTTCAAAGTGAGTTTACGAAGGATATATCTATGCATGGGTTTTAATTTTTAGTGCATTCATAGTCATTATAGTTGTTGTATAATAATGAATATGGTTATTTGTATTATGCTATATTATTTTATATTTCAAAGTGAGTTTATGAAGGATATATCTATGCATCGGTTTCAATTTTTAGTGTATTCATAGTTAGTCATTATAGTTGTATAAAAATGAATATGGTAATTTATATTATGCTATATTGTTTTTATATTTCAAAGTGAGTTTACAATGGATATATCTATGAATGGGTTCAAATTTTAATTTACCATATCTAGAGTAATATACTACATGTATTTTTCATATATATGTAGAGACATTTTTTACTAGTTATATATGTATACAAGGTTTACTCAATGATAAAGCATAAACCATAAAAAATCACTATATTTTATCACATCATACAACTTATGATACTAATGATACATACAAACATACATTTAAAGTCAAAGGAAAAATAACTATGTTTTGTCAACATATTCAAATAGTTCAATAACATAGCATCATTACATATACATGGTTTTCAAATTTTCAACTTACTCAAATTTATAACTTAAATCATAAATATTGAAAACATAGACCTGTCCATATCATTAAAAAGCAAACATGCATAATAATTGAAAATTGAATGATTATATGATTTTTTCAAATCACTGAAATTTTACTACAAATCAAATACGAAAAATCTTTGATAATATGAATTTTTTCAAATCATTGACATTTATAAATGATATTAAATACGGAAAATCACTGATAATATGAATTTATTCAAATCACTAAAATTTTACAAAATGATTTCAAATCCCAAAAATATTAGATTATATGAATTTGTCATATAATCATTGCAATTTTTAAATTTATGAAAGTTGATACAAAGCTTTATCGACTTCTCCAAAAGAGTCGAGAATCATTTATGAAGTCTCGCATTTCCATAATCTCATCATCACTCCTAGTCGAAGCATTTTCGTCATTATCAACCATATTAGAGAGACCTCTTCTTTCTGCTAGGGACTTCCAATGTGTCAACGCTTTGTCATAGGGAAACTTACCCACCTCGTACGATGACACATACATTCTCAAATAATTTTCCAATTTTTTTTCCAACCTGTTATAGACTTTTGATTTAACAAAAGTTAATCCACTGAAAACCCTTTTGCCTTCAACAAATACCAAAACCATTATCTGACATAATTCATATAAAATAAAGTATTCACTCATAGTATCTTGCAAGACACTACTTCAATACAATTTTTATCATAAACGTGTGATTGAACCAGTCTCATGTGGATTTTTGAATTATGCAATTTGATTATCCATTATTATTCCAAAATCGGTTGATTGATGTCTCAAAAGATGTTTGTTTAGAATACCATTGATTTCAATGCCATTTATTTCCACACTTTTAAAGAAATGTGTCATAAGATTACCCATATATTTTACAAACAACTCGGTTCTACTACTATGGTCACCACAAGGATTCAAAAAATTAGGATTAACAACAACTATGGCCTCAAGTGTCTCATCTCTCTTAAAATAATCTCTTATTTCACTTGTTAATGCATTTGCAATTCTTTTCAATTTATTCTTAGTTCTATCCAAAACCTCATCGAACTCAAAATGTGTAATGGCCACTTGTTCAACATAATCTTTCAGAGTATTTAATGACTTTTCAAAACAATATATAGGAATCAACTTTCCATGGATAGCAATACAAAGATTATCATTGATGTTGAACTTTAAAAAGTTGTTTAGTTCATTTACATTAATTAACGTATTCCAACTATCAAACTTGGGATCCTCAAAATATTTTTCGGTTAAATAAATCCTATCAATAATCATACATATTTTTTTTCTCATCCTCATGAAATCGACAATATAAATTACCCTTGCTTGTGCAACTTTAATGATAGTATTCATTTCTTGTAACATTGGTAGAATACCACATAATGTGAGAAGATTTTCTAAGTCATTCATACAAAAAAACAAATCTTTTGCCTTGTCAACATCTCTACGATGTGCATACATAAACCCAACCAAATATTGGTATTCTGAAAATACTCTTTTTGTAGGAAGGAATAGTGAAATCCACCTGGTTTCCACATCTTTTAACATTTTTCTACCTTCAGTTACACCTAGAGAAAACTATTGAAACTCTACAAACCTTTTTGGACTACATGAAAAGTATGAGTGTATATCACGGACGAGTTCTTCCACTCTGGCTACATTATCAAAATTGCTCACAATTTTGTATGCAAGATTCATTTGATGAGCCATGCAATGAATAGGAATCACATATGGGTAAATGAAAGTTTGAAGTCTAACACAAAGACCATTCCTTTGTCCTTGCATTGTAGCCGCACCATCAAATCCAACACAAATTAACTTTGTGGCAATTTCCTTTTCGTCCATTTCAAAAATATCCTTTAAACTGGTTACAACAACATTATAAATATTTTCCGCATTATAATTTTCAATCATCTTATGTAGTGCTAGTAAATGAGGTGGTCTCAAATGATTTTTGAATGTGTAAACATGTATACAAATCCAATATGTGTTGTCAACAAGCTCGTTACCTCATCAATGGAAAGTGAATTAAATTTGTCTTGTTTCACATTATCTCTTAGGTATTCCTTCTCAACCAGTGATAGAAATTTTATCATTTCCCAACCATTTCGATTTGACAATGTGAACTGGTAAGGTTTTGTACATTGGCTAGTTGAAGTATTTTTTTAAAATCAACAAAATCAGACATGGGTTGACCTTTTTTTAGAATACTGTATGCAATAGCAAACTCCAATTTCTTTGAGGCTAATACAGTCTTATTAATTTTTTGAAATTGTGTCTCGATTGTTCCACCCTTCTCAATGAGATTTTTTTTTTTATTTCATTGATTTTTCATATTCAAGTGCATATCTCACATGCACACATTCTATTGCATCCTTCCACCTATAAAATATGTTAATTGTTCCATCACTTTATATTTATTTAATGTAAAATTTTCCATAGTGTTTTTCTATTGTGTCTTTCTTATTTTTCAATAAATGATCCTTTCTCAACTTCTACATTTACACACATTCAGTTTCTCATATCGCTCAATAAAATGGTATAATGCTGCCCATTCATTTTTAAAATCCCTTCCAATAGTCCATTCGCTTATATTTTGATGTTTATATTTTTGACTACAAGATTCCTTAGAGGTCTGAATTTTAATTGTACTATCTTTTTCTTTTTTGGTTGAATTGTCTAAATTTAAAATCTCCTAAAGTGGTTGTTGAATGTCGTTATTAGGAAAATTATTATGTGGTCCCATCTCATCTGCTAGAATATCTTCGAGTGAATGCACATTAGGGTCGACAATGTTTACTCGCATTCAATGTTTGGTGTTCTCTATCATTTTTTGTTGTAAAAAAGGCATGGCACTATTTTAAAGAATTAACAAAATACAGTTTTACAAAGCATTTAAAAAGAGGCAGATATGTAGAAAGCCATTTATCTATTAATAGAGAAAGGTTTTACATTTAAGAAGAACACATTTTTTAAAAAACTAATGGTAAAAGGTGTCTGTACCTGCAAGTTGTGTAGAATTTGTAGAGATTAATGCCTCATTGCATTTTGATATTTATGTAAAATATTTTAAAATTTTCTTTTTACAAGAAGATTGGCCTCCCTTATTTCCATATTCAGTAGGTGACATTATATCTGTAAATAAAAACCTTAATATGTTAGGAAATGTATATGAATTTGAAAGAAAATAGAAGACATCTCTCAATATGAACCTATGTTGCCCTGTAGAATGATATCTGAAAGAAAAGTAGTTTGACAAGAAAATACTCCTAACACGCAACATGACAGGGATACTTATTGATCACAGTTACAGATAGTGCTTCTACACTACTTATGAAACATACTCTAAGAGACAAGAAGCAGTATATGATAAGAGAAATACTCCTGACACACAACCAGATGACATTGATAGTTGTCTACCATAGTTGCATATAGTTCACCTATAATGCCTATGAAATTGTAGGAAAAGAGATTTGAAAAAAAGAACAATGGAAGAAGAATACTCTACCAATTTTCAATCGTGTATCCTCTACAATTGATAGGCTTTTACCGACATACACTTCCCTACAACCGATTGGCTTATACAAATTGACAGTCCCTGCAACCGATAGATAAATGCAGATCACACATCCTTGCAATCGACATAATGATGTTGATTGATACTTTTGTAATCGATAGATAAATTTTGATGAACTATCCCTAAAATTGATAGGCTTATAATGACAAACAACTCTACAATTGATCGATGAATTTCGGTCAACAACACTACAATCAACCAACTAATATCAATCGACATAGTCTTGTAATCGATAGACTAATTTCGATCGACACATCTACAAATGATCGATAAATGTCGATCAAAAATCCCTACAACTGATAGGTAAAAATTGATTGATAGTCCTCGCAATCGATAGATGAATGCCGATCGACAACTCTACAATTGATTGAATAATGATAATCGACACAGTTTTATAATCGATTGACTAATGTCGATCGACACCACTACAACTGATAGACAAATGTCGATCGACAATCTCTACAATCGATAGGCTTATGTCAATAGACATTGCTCTACAATCGATTTGCTTATACTGATAGACACGACTCTACATCCGATCGACTTATATCGATATATATGGATCTGCAACCGATCAGCTTATGTCGATAGACACGACTCTGCAACCTATCGACTTACGTAGATAGACACGACTCTACAACCGATCAACTTATGCCGACAGATATGACTCTGTAACCGATCGTCTTGCATCGATCGACACTCCTCTGCAACCAATCGATTTATTTCGACATACACTCCTTTACAACCTTCTCAAGTTTTTTGTTGTTTTAGAGCTATTTTTGAGTTAGAGTATTTTCAATGTATGTTTATCGGTACCTAGTACAATATATATACAGATAGTATATAAGGCAATTTGGGTGGGAAAAATAAAATCATTTATAATTTGAAGGCGATTTGGGGTAGAAATATAAAATCATTTATAATTTGAAGGCGAATTGGGTGAGAAAATCAAAATCATATGTAATTTGAGGTCGACGAATTAAAATAAAGTTAGGTTCATGATTATCAATGACAGGTGAATTTACCCCAAAAAACTTCCACCCCATAAATTTTGGGCGAATGGGCCCCAGTGAAAGGATCCAAAATTAGCCTTTTCAAAAATTTAAAAAACATAAATAGAGCCAATTTACAATATTTCACGCTTATGCATAACCCTATTTTTCACCCACTAGCTTCTTTCCTCTTATCTTGTAGAGATGAATATAACTATTCTTTTTAATATTCTACCATTATGCAATTTTATCTCATATCATCGACCTTTATTTAATGGTCTCTTTCCTTGAATATTATGTTGTCCTCTATAACTCGACCTCTTTTCTCTGAATAGTCTCTTCCTTTAATATTGGCATCAAGCCTCTTTCTTTATTTCTCTAGAATATACATATCTTATCTATATTCAAGCCTCCTCTTTTTTTAATAAAGGGCTTGTATATGGATTCTCTTTTCACAAATAAGGACCACAAATCTTCTCTCTGGAAATTTTTTATTTTTTTGAACTTTTAAACAAACTAGTTAAGTTCCTTATCACTCCAAACTTCAAAAAAATAAATCTTCAATTTTTTTAAAAAATAATTCAAATACTAAAAAATTAACTAAGTAGACATCCTTAATACTCCATACCTAAAATAATTTAAGAAACTAAAGAATAAACTTATAACTCCTAAAATATTTTTAAACCATTAATCTTATGCCTCCAGTAGCTTAAATAAAATATTTAATAATAAGACTTTAGAATACCTTCAATAATATGCGACCTCCAATTTTCTCATGATTTTAAACTTCTGGAGCCATTTGGCCTCTTCGCTCAATGCTATAAAGTGACTTTTCATAGCACTCTATGGCTTTGATACCATTATTAGCTTTGCAGGACTATTTGCTCACATTAATTTTGTCTCATCAAGAATAAATTACATGAATACCTCTCATAAAATAATAATAAATTACAGACATGGAATATATCACAAATATATCTAAAAAATATTCTATATCACAAAATTACAAGAATGATGTTGATTGATTACATTGCTTGGAGCTTTATCTCCATTATATAACTTTACATGACTTTTCAATACTTTGTCTATTGCTCTCCTCTAACAGCTAGGAGATACATCCTTTTATATTCCTCTCATAAAGATAAAACTCTCATCATACCACATATAAATGTGACTCTTCATTCTCTCATATTGACACGTACAATATAAATAAGCTACCAAATTAATATTTACAAGGGGTCAAATAATGTAATACTTCTAACAAAAACTTACATATTAACCCTTTGGTTTTAAGAACCATTATATCATGCTCAATCATCTCATCCTTGATAATCACTTATGGTGTAGAATTTTCTACTTGGATTGGGTTTTACATAGATTTGTTCTTCCTATTATTGTTGGCTAGGGCATCTATACTTCCAACTTGGCCATTCATACTTTTAATATGGACTTTCACATATGAATTTTTTTCCATGTTACTTGGATTTTCTTCAATTGAATCCTTTAAATTCTCCTAAGATCTAGAACAAGAAGTGGCACTTGTTCTTTGATCACACTTTGCTTTCTACTTTCTGCTTCCCTACTCACACTTCATTATCACTCTTGGTTCATGCTTGCACTCATTCTTGGCTCGTGCTCACACTCACTTTTGGGTGCACTCATTCTTGGCTCATGCTCACACTTACTTGTAGCTCCACTTGATTCTAGCTACACTCACTTTTGGCTACACTCACTCATGAATTATTCTCACACTCACATTTAGTTTTGCACTCACTCTCGGTTTGCACTCACACTCGCTTCTAGCTAAACTCACTCCCAATTTATGTTTAGACTCAATTTCAATTGCACTCACTCCTAGATCATTAAAATTTTAATGAGTTTACATAGGTTTTATGAGGGGTTCCAGTACCCTCATACTAAGTAGGGTTTGAACTGTGGACTTCTCAAAGATAAGCCAAAATCCTTACCACTATAGTAATATTGTATCTAAAACTCTATTATTTCTATTAAACTATTAATTTTAATAAATAATGACATGATAAATTCTCCAAAGAATGCATAATACTTTAAACTTGAATAATTAGTAAAAACAAATCAACAATTACTTCAGTTATAATGGAGTTTTTATGAACACAGATTGAATGCACTAAACTTTGTATTCATGTAAATAGATGATGAGAAGCAAGAACAAAAAGGTTTATAGTTACAATTGAATTCTAATTAGTTGTAACTACCAAAGCTAACTACATGATTATAATATATTCATAACATTCCCCCCTTATTATGTTAATGCTCAATTAAAGGACACACAAGAAAATATATATTTTATAATTTAACACATGCAAGAAAATTTGTGAAAATATTTACTTGTTTATCTATAATTAGAAAAAATTAAAGTTGTATGTTATATTTCAAAACATGTTCATGAATGGGATGGATTATTGGGATTGAAGTCTAATTGGTAAGGAAAAACTATAGTTGATAGAAAATTGAGAGAGTTAGGACGAGGGTTAAAAAATACTTGGTGATTATTATCTTCAAATGACTTTCTAATGTTGTAGTCTTTTGCTTCCAAATGATTCATTCAACCTTCCTTTAAATTTTCCTTCTCAAGTGCCTATTTGCATTCCAAATTTCAAGCTGTGTTTTGAGGTACATTTTGGTGGCAATTACATTCAGGGTGAGACATTCTAAATTCTACTATGAGCTATGGCTCACTGTTCTACCTTGGTTCTAGGATTTCAAAGACTTCGTATATGCTATGTTGGATTAGGAACTTTTTTGAATGAGCATAATATTGGTTTAACTTAAGCACTCTTCTATTTGAGTGCTTTGCTTATCCGGTTTGGATGCTCCTCTAGCTGAGTGCTTCATTGGTTCAACTTGGATGCTGCTCTAGTAGAATGCTACATCGGTTCGGTTTGGATATTTCTCTAGCTGAGAGATGGTTTGGTTTATGTGAACCCTAGAAAATGCTCTTATGCTTTAACACTTTAATACTTTTGCCTTTAATTTTTAACCTTGATTTCTTGAAATAGGTAGTTCTATCTTTGCATGAAATAGTGCTCTGCTTCATTTTTCTCTTTGAAATTCCATTTCAATGAGTAGACACTCGCTTGAATTCTTTATCCAATATACGTATCTCTATAATCTCCTATTGTGACTTCACATGAGCTTGTATTCAACTTCTATACGTAACTAGGAAGTTTATAATATTTCCTTTTCTTTGTAGCAAACTTTCTTTCACTTCTTATGTAGACAAGAAATTTGGGCTTTCTTTTTTCTCTTTGTCATTGGTTGTAGAGATATTCTCCTTCATTTATTCTCTTGGAATATGGTGCTACTATAACTTTATCAAACACTTGATAGTTTTTCACCAGGGTTATGCATAAGGAGTCGGACTTGAAATATATTTATAAAATCAAGGTGAATTGTCTTGGAATTCTGACGATATTTGTAGAAGTATACATGGAGAATTACATTTATTTATTTTCAAAAATTTTCAAACCATGGCAAATTTCATTAATTTATCTCCAAAAATTTTCAAAACGTGGCAAATTTTTCTGTGTTGGGGGCTATGAATATCAGTTTGCAAAATCTAAAAAATGTACGACATACTTAAAAGCTTTAGGTCGATATGAAAGACTTTAGGTTGACATGATGATCGATAACATTACAATCAACTGTAGGCATGATGATCGAATATAAGAATGTCGATCGCCTATAGGAATGATTATTGACTACAAGAATGTTGATCGACTACAGGAATACTGATCGACTACAGGACTACTAATCGACTCTAGGTATGCCGATCGATTTTAGGAATGTTGATCAGCTACATGCATGACAATCAACTGTAGGCATGACAAGTGGTTGTAGGTATGATGATCGATTGCAGGTATGGCGATCGATTGTAGGTATATCGATCGACTGGAGGCATGATGATCGACTATAGGTATGATGATCGACTACATATATGATGAGCTGTTGTAGGTATGACGATCGATTATAGGTATAATGATAGGCTATAGGTATCACAATTTACTACAGGTATGATGATCGACTACAGGCATGATGATCAGCTATAGGAATGCTAATCGGCTGTAAGCATGACGAGTGGTTGCAGGCATGATGATAGGTTGCAAGTATGACGATCGGTTACAGGAATGTTGATCGGTTATAGGTATGACAATTAGTTGCATGTGGATTGATTGCAAGCATGTCGATGTGTTGCAACAGTATCGAGTTTCTAATCAATAGCAACGGTGCATCTATACCACGTGTGATCCATCCATTAAATGATTACATGTAGAGGACATGTGTCAACCATCCAGGAGCTTATTGCATACAGAAAAGTCTATATAAAGGGATTAGCAATCATTTTTTTATCTTTTCTATCGTAGTTTTAACCATTTTCAACCTGTTTTAACGTATTCTCACTCATTTTCCTCTCATTTTAATGCAATATTAACCCTCTCCCTCTAATTTTATCTTGGTTTTATCATTTTACCTTAATTTTTAAGTGATTTTTAACCATTTTTCTCTGGTTTGAACCCTTTTCCACTATATCTTATTATCCATACCCATACTCCTTATGGCGTCCCCTGCAACCCCTGGAATGTTTAAAGTTAATTATAAAAACCTTGTTTACCCCCTGATGTTAGAAATTTTATCAACACTGGGTTACGAAACATCTTGGATCATGAACTGTGGTCTTCGAGGTCTAGTTTCAATGCCGCATTTTGACATGGACATTAAAATTGTGGAGAGGATCATTGCAGCTTATAATTTGAATTCGAGAAAGGTAAATCTTATCATCGACAACAAAAACATAATTATTTCTTTCACAACCACATATGTCGCCAAATTGATAGCATTGCCCCACGCTGGTGTTGAGCCTATCACTTCCAAATACCAATTAACTGATGAGGACAAACTCTACTTGGAGACCAACTTCAAAGTGCAATTAGAATATTTTCAAGGTATAACTATTTTTTATTTAATTGAATTTAAATTCTTGTCACTTGTGTAAAATTACTGATTTTGTATTTTTACAGTTACATCCACCAAGTCCAGAAGGGGTTTGACCATTTCGGAGATTGAAAATAAATTTCTTCGAGCATATTACAAATTCTTCCTTACTAGACTCATTCTGCAAGGAAGGCTGACAAAAATTCCTATGTGGGCCTTAGTGTATTTTATCCATTGTATTGTACACCAGAAATTCAACTGGTCCACCTATGTCTCATATCAGACCATATTAGAAATTGAGAACCTGAAAACCCACTTCACCCTCATCGATAGTTAGCACATGCAATTATATTATTGCTTTTTTCTTATGAATATTTTTATAATTTGCAGAACACTCATGTACCAACATCTTGGCACTCAACCCTAGTCAATTTATCCATGACAGAACAATAGGTTTAGGTATTTTTTTTGTTAATATTTAAGTAAATTTTTTTATTTTTCCATTATTTGTCTTTTTATAATTTTGACCTTTTATACCAAACAGAGAAAAGGGCATCCTATTCCTCTTCAAAGCGGGATGCTGTTGTTAGAGGTTATAATACAGAGGAATCAGGAGACTCCAAAACACCTATGGAGGAAACAACACCACTGCTAAGGAGAAGATCAACAAGGAAATGTAGAATATCTAGTTCTCCTGATCGTCGACAACCTACGGCTGCACGTCCTATGCCAACGAGCGTAGTTGTGCAAGAGGTTTCATCTTCAAGGAGTAAGTTTTAATTACTGTCGAAACAAAATTTTCATAATTTTTTTACTGTTTTTAATTAATTTTATTATTATTTTAGATGTACAACATGCCCACATTCCATTTGTAGTAGCAGCTATGCAAGATGTTTTTTCTTCTACCGGTAAGTGTTATAACAAAGTTTGCAACCAAATTTTCATAATTTAATTTTATATCTAGTTTTTATTTTTTACCTTCACAAATTTTCTAACTAATTTTTATTTTTATGCTTCAAGGTCCCTTCCAATAATTTTGTTAACAAAATCAACAAATGCCGCTCCCTCCTCCACAATGCCAAACTCAAATGCGAGGTCAATGCTTCCTAGTTGGAAAACACATTCTTCCATATCGGCCATAGAGAAAAGCAACACAACAATTTTCAAAGAAAGAAGCATCAAATACTTTTTCAAGATTCGATCATATTTCTATTGCTAATTTTACTTTTAAGGATATATGAGAAGCTTCTGGTACTCGGTTGGATGAAATTACACTTGATAAAGATTTCTTTTTGCAAGATAACACACCCACTACTTTTCAACTATCAGAATTGCTTCAAGATAAAGAAAATGAAGGTGCAGAATGTTCAAGCAAATCTCCTCGAAGGGAAACAAGCATCGTTAGGATCCTCCTCGACAAGAGGATGAAATATTAAACATTTTAGAAAAAAAATTGGTTTTTGATAATGTTTAATCTACAATTAAGGATTTACTACTTCTAGATATAACAAAAATGAAAAAATGGGAGTATCAGACAAAGGTGTTGATAAAGAAAATTAATGCTCGATACAATAATTTTTCAAAAAGAGAAAAAAAAAATTCTATTGTCGAAAATAAACCTTAAAAGATGGAGGCTCTGCTACAACAAGTAAAATATGGCATTTTGAATGTGAATACATCATACATAGATGAAATTTTAAAGTTTATGATGAACATATTGGAGAACATAAACGGTGAGGCCCAAGCTTATTACAATGAATAAGCAAGTGATAAGAAAAATATTGCTATTACTGCAGCTGTAAAGAATGTTGCTGAGGTTTGACTTAATCACTTTTGGGTTCAAAAAATTTTTGTTCTCTTTTTTAAAATGTAATTATATTTTCATGTTTATTAACTATTTTTCCTTTTTGTAGGTAAAGTATGAAAATCTCAAGAAGCAGGTTCAAAATTTGCATGACTATCTCAGGATGGAAAAGGAGTTCTTAAACACTTCCATGGCAATGAAAAAAAGAGCACAGGAATCGGTTCAACAAAACAACATTTTGCAAAAAATCATTATCCACAACGGATTGGATCCTGATGTTCTGCTAAAGGAGAAGGGTAAAGAAGTTCAAGGACCAACATCTGAAGATGTTGGCAAAGAAGAAAGCACTCTTCTCGATGGAATGCAGAATATTGAGAAGATCCTTATCAATTCTAGAGCAATTGATAGTACTGTTACCCAGACCGAGAAAAGATCCATTGGAATGCAAAATGTGGTAATCGTGGAAGTAGTGGATGAGGAAAAAGGAGCTAAAAATGTGAAAGAAGAGGAAAAGGAGTGGAGGAAGGGGGAAAATATTCTAAAGTGAGAAATTGAATTTTAAAACTTGATATTTCGAAAGACAATTTTAAGACATTTCATATGTTTTCATTTGAAAACAAGATACTTGCTTTTATTATTTTACTATTACACTATTTACATTTATAATTATGTGTTATTTTCATTTTATTTTTTTTATTATGCTATATTGTTTTCATATTCAATGTTAGTTTACGATGGAGATATTAATGAAAGGGTTAAATTTTAATTTCCATATATTATGCTATGTTATTTTATATTTCAATTTTCAAATGAGTTTACGAATGGTATATCTATGCATGTATTTAAATTTCAGTTTATTCATATTCATTCTTGTTGTAGTATAAAAGTGAGTATTTTCATTTCTATTATGCTATATTGTTTTTATATTTCAAGTGAGTTTACAAAGGATATATCTATGCATGGGTTTCAATTTTCGGTGCATTCATAGTCATTCTAGTTGTTGTATAAAAATGTATATGGTCATTTATATTATGCTATATTGTTAATCTATGCATAGGTATAGATTTAAATGTTATTCAAATTTATTCATGTTGTGATATAAAAATGAGTATTGTCTTGTGGATTCTGCTATGTTGTTTTTATATTTCAATTATTCAAATGAGTTTACGAAGGATATATCTGTGCATGGGTTTAAATTTTTAGTTTATTCAAAGTCATTCTTGTTGTTGTATAGAAAAGTGTGTTGTCTTTTTTATTATGCTATATTGTTTTCATATTCAATGTTAGTTTACGATGGAGATATTAATGAAAGGGTTAAATTTCAATTTCCATATATTATGCTATGTTGTTTTATATTTCAATTTTCAAATGAGTTTAACGAATGATATATCGAGCAGAGCATCGCGGCAATATTGTGCGAGATCATAATGGGAATATGATGCTTGTATTTTCTGAATATTTGGGAACAAAGATGAACAATGAAGCTGAAGCTAGAGCTATGTGGAGAGGCCTTCAAATGACTCAAGACTTAGAAGGCAATTTGATCGTAGAAGGAGACTCTATGCATGTTATAAATATCCTCAATAATTGGAAAACACCTCCTTGGAGGATTAAAACAATTGTTGAAGAGGCTAGGATTCTTTTCCAGGGAATACAGGATAGAAAAGCCCAACATGTCTTTCAGAAAGCTAAAAAAGTTGCTAATAAGCTGGCCAATTTGGGTGTCAATGGTGACAGAATTTTCAAATGGGAACGTAGTATCCTGAGCAAAGTAGAGGAGCTTATTCAACAAGAATACCAAGAATGATAGTCGAATTTGCCAATAGGGAAGGCACTGTAAGTTCGAATGCTATGAGCATTTTTGTCTTTTTTTTGAAATGGACTCACAATAAAAATTATCCTAGCTGTCAGTCTTGGTGGATGTTTCTTGGAAATACCACAAAGACTAATGGGGAAAGTCACATGTCAGATAACATAGCTCCTTTTCATCTTAGTAATTTGAGGTTGGTTGATAATAATAGGGCAAGAATGAAACGACAATATAAGACTTCGAACTAGAGCCACATGGACCACTAGATAGCCACCACCATAAATCTAGCCAGTAGGTTCACTTCTCCAAGGCTGATTGGCCAATACGAGATGTGGTCCCAAAGCATGTCATATACGGAAGAAAGCAATTACCAAATAATTATTAAGAGTAACTTTCAATATAGAGCTTGTGGGAGTTTTTTTCAATGATCTGCTATGTGTGTTTGCAACTTTTTGTTTCTCCACTGTTTCAAGGAAGGGATCTGTGTCTGTTTATTTTTTTGTAATTATGATGCAGGTGTGTTTTCTCGGGGTATACCAAAAATATTGTATGGGAAGTTTCTTTTTGATAACAAGCTATGTGTCTTACCGGATGTAATGGCTTTGGCGGCATGTAGATTTTACATATATAGGATCCTTAGTAAAGACATGTTCATCAACACCCCTGGGCTAATTTTTGTAAAAGGTTTTGGGTCAACCTATAAAACCTGGTATTAATGCTATAGTATCTTATCTATGAAAAAAAAAATTCAGTTTATTCATATTCATTCTTATTGTAGTATAAAAGTGAGTATTTTCATTTCTATTATGCTATATTGTTTTTATATTTCAAGTGAGTTTACAAAGGATATATCTATGCATTGGTTTCAATTTTTAGTGCATTCATAGTCATTCTAATTGTATAAAAATGTGTATGGTCATTTGTATTATGCTATATATATTTTTTAATTTCAAAGTGAGTTTACGAAGGATATATCTATGCATGGGTTTTAATTTTTAGTGCATTCATAGTCATTATAGTTGTTGTATAATAATGAATATGGTTATTTATATTATGCTATATTATTTTATATTTCAAAGTGAGTTTATGAAGGATATATCTATGCATCGGTTTCAATTTTTAGTGTATTCATAGTTAGTCATTATAGTTGTATAAAAATGAATATGGTAATTTATATTATGCTATATTGTTTTTATATTTCAAAGTGAGTTTACAATGGATATATCTATGAATGGGTTCAAATTTTAATTTACCATATCTAGAGTAATATACTACATGTATTTTTCATATATATGTAGAGACATTTTTACTAGTTATATATGTATACAAGGTTTACTCAATGATAAAGCATAAACCATTAAAAATCACTATATTTTATCACATCATACAACTTATGATACTAATGATACATACAAAAATACATTTAAATTCAAAGGAAAAATAACTATGTTTTGTCAACATATTCAAATAGTTCAATAACACAACATCATTACATATACATGGTTTTCAAATTTTCAACTTACTCAAATTTATAACTTAAATCATAAATATTGAAAACATAGACCTGTCCATATCATTAAAAAGCAAACATGCATAATAATTGAAAATTGAATGAATATATAATTTTTTCAAATCACTGAAATTTTACAACAAATCAAATACGAAAAATTCTTTGATAATATGAATTTTTTCAAATCATTGACATTTATAAATGATATTAAATACGGAAAATCACTGATAATATGAATTTATTCAAATCACTAAAATTTTACAAAATGATTTCAAATCCCAAAAATATTAGATTATATGAATTTGTCATATAATCATTGCAATTTTTAAATTTATGAAAGTTGATACAAAGCTTTATCGACTTCTCCAAAAGAGCTGAGAATCATTTATGAATTCTGCATTTCCATAATCTCATCATCACTCCTAGCTGAAGCATTTTTGTCATTATCAACCATATTAGAGAGACCTCTTATTTCTGCTAGGGACTTCCAATGTGTCAACGCTTTGTCATAGGGAAACTTACCCACCTCGTACGATGACACATACATTCTCAAATAATTTTCCAATTTTTTGTCCAACCTATTACAGACTTTTGATTTAACAAAAGTTAATCCACTGAAAACCCTTTTGCCTTCAACAAAGCCCAAAACTATTATCTAACATAATTCATATAAAATAAAGTATTCACTCATAGTATCTTGCAAGACACTACTTCAATACAATTACCCTTGCTTGTGCAACTTTAATCATAGTATTCATTTCTTGTAACATTGGTAGAATACCACATAATGTGAGAAGAGTTTCTAAGTCATTCATACAAAAAAACAAATCTTTTGCCTTGTCAACATCTCTACGATGTGCATACATAAACACAACCAAAGATTGGTATTCTGAAAATACTCTTTTTGTAGGAAGAAATAGTGAAATCCACCTGGTTTCCACATCTTTTAACATTTTTCTGCCTTCGGTTACACCTAGAGAAAACTATTGAAACTCTACAAACCTTTTTGGACTACATGAAAAGTATGAATGTATATCACAGACGAGTTCTTCCACTCTGGCTACATTATCAAAATTGCTCACAATTTTGTATGCAAGATTCATTTGATGAGCCTTGCAATGAATAGGAATCACATATGGGTAAATAAAAGTTTGAAGTCTAACACAAAGACCATTCCTTTGTCCTTGCATTGTAGCCGCACCATCAACTCCAACACAAATTAACTTTGTGGCAATTTCCTTTTCATCAATTTCAAAAATATCCTTTAAACTAGTTACAACAACATTATAAATATTTTCCGCATTATAATTTTCAATCATCTTATGTAGTGCTAGTAAATGAGGTTGTCTCAAATGATTTTTGAATGTGTAAACATGTATACAAATCCAATATGTTTTGTCAACAACTGTTACCTCATCAATGGAAAGTGAATTAAATTTGGCTTGTTTCACATTCTCTCTTAGGTATTCCTTCTCAACCAGTGATAGACATTTTATCATTTCCCAACCATTTTGATTTGACAATGTGAACTGGTAAGGTTTTGTACATTGGCTAGTTGAAGTATTTTCTTAAAATCAACAAAATCATACATGGGTTGACCTTTTTTTAGAATACTGTATGCAATAGCAAACTCCAATTTCTTTGAGGCTAATACAGTCTTATTAATTTTTTGAAATTGTGTCTCGATTGTTCCACCCTTCTCAATGAGAGTTTTTTTTTGTATTTCATTGATTTTTCATATTCAAGTGCATATCTCACATGCACACATTCTATTGCATCCTTCCACCTATAAAATATGTTAATTGTTCCATCACTTTGTATTTATTTGATGTAAAATTTCCCGTAGTGTTTTTCTATTGTGTCTTTCTTATTTTTGACTAAATGATCCTTTCTCAACTTCCTTGTATAAATAATACATTTACACACATTCAGTTTCTCATATCGCTCAATAAAATGGTATAACACTGCCCATTCATTTTTAAAATCCCTTCCAATAGTCCATTCGCTTATCTTTTGATGTTTATATTTTTGACTACAAGATTCCTTAGAGGTCTGAATTTTAATTGTACTATCTTTTTCTTTTTTGGTTGATTTGTCTAAATTTAAAATCTCCTAAAGTGGTTGTTGAATGTCATTATTAGGAAAATTATTATGTGGTCTCATCTCATCTACTAGAATATCTTCGAGTGAATGCACATTAGGGTCGACAATGTTTACTGCATTCAATGTTTGGTGTTCTCTATCATTTTTTGTTGTAAAAAAGGCATGGCACTATTTTAAAGAATTAATAGAATACAGTTTTAAAAAGCATTTAAAAAGAGGTAGATATGTAGAAAGCCATTTATCTATTAATAGAGAAAGGTTTTACATTTAAGAAGAACAAATTTTTTAAAAAAACTAATGGTAAAAGGTGTTTGTACCTGCAAGTTGTGTAGAATTTGTAGATATTGATGCCTCATTGCATTTTGATATTTATGTAAAATATTTTAAAATTGTCTTTTTACAAGAATATTGGCCTCCCTTATTTCCATATTCAGTAGGTGACATTATATCTGTAAATAAAAACCTTAAGATGTTAGGAAATGTATATGAATTTGAAAGAAAATAGAAGACATCCCTCAATATGAACCTATGTTGCCCTGTAGAATGATATCTGAAAGAAAAGAAGTATTTTGACAAGAAAATACTCCTAAAACGCAACATGACAGGGATACTTATCGATCATAGTTGCAGATAGTGCTTCTACACTGCTTATGAAACATACTCTAAGAGACAAGAAGCAGTATATGATAAGAGAAATACTCCTGACACATAACCAGATGACATTGATAGTTGTCTACCACAGTTGCGTATAGTTCACCTATAATGCCTATGAAATTGTAGGAAAAGAGATTTGAAAAAAAGAACAATGGAAGAAGAATACTCTACCAATTTTCAATCGTGAATCCTCTACAATTGATAGGCTTTTACCGACATACACTTCCCTACAACCGATTGGCTTATACAAATTGATAGTCCCTGCAACCGATAGATAAATGCAGATCACACATCCTTGCAAATGTCGATCAACAATCTCTACAATCGATAGGCTTATGTCGATAGACATTGCTCTACAATCGATTGGCTTATACTGATAGAAACGACTCTGCATCCGATCGACTTATACCGATATATATGGATCTGCAATCGATCGACTTATGTCGATAGACACGGCTCTACAACCTATCGACTTACATAGATAGAAATAGCTCTACAACCGATCAAATTATGCCGACAGATATGACTCTGCAACCGATCGTCTTGCATCGATCGACACTCCTCTACAACAAATCGATTTATTTCGACATACACTCCTCTACAACCTTCTCAAGTTTTTTGTTGTTTTAGAGCTATTTTTGAGTTAGAGTATTTTCGATGTATGTTTATCGGTACCTAGTACAATATATATACAGGTAGTATATAAGGCAATTTGGGTGGGAAAAATAAAATCATTTATAATTTGAAGGCGATTTGGGCTAGAAATATAAAATCAATTATAATTTGAAGGCGAATTGGGTGAGAAAATCAAAATCATATGTAATTTGAGGTCAATGAATTAAAATAAAGTTAGGTTCATGATTATCAATGACAGGTGAATTTACCCCAAAAAACTTCCACCCCATAAATTTTGGGCGAATGGGCCCCAGTGAAAGGATCCAAAATTAGCCTTTTCAAAAATTTAAAAAACATAAATAGAGCCAATTTACAATATTTCACGCTTATGCATAACCCTATTTTTCACCCACTAGCTTCTTTCCTCTTATCTTGTAGAGATGAATATAACTATTCTTTTTAATATTCTACCATTATGCAATTTTATCTCATATCATCGACCTTTATTTAATGGTCTCTTTCCTTGAATATTATGTTGTCCTCTATAACTCGACCTCTTTTCTCTGAATAGTCTCTTCCTTTAATATTGGCATCAAGCCTCTTTCTTTATTTCTCTAGAATATACATATCTTATCTATATTCAAGCCTCCTCTTTTTTTAATAAAGGGCTTGTATATGGATTCTCTTTTCACAAATAAGGGCCATAAATCTTCTCTCTAGAATTTTTTTATTTTTTTGAACTTTTAAACAAACTAGTCGAGTTCCTTATCACTCCAAACTTCAAAAAAATAAATCTTCATTTTTTTAAAAAAATAATTCAAATACTAAAAAATTAACTAAGTAGACATCCTTAATACTCCATACCTAAAATAATTTAAGAAACTAAAGAATAAACTTATAACTCCTAAAATATTTTTAAACCATTAATCTTATGCCTCCAGTAGCTTAAATAAAAGATTTAATAATAAGACTTTAGAATACCTTCAATAATATGTGACCTCCAATTTTCTCGTGATTTTAAACTTCTGGAGCCCTTTGGCCTCTTCGCTCAATGCTATAAAGTGACTTTTCATAGCACTCTATGGCTTTGATACCATTAGCTTTGTAGGACTATTTGCTCACATTAATTTTGTCTCATCAAGAATAAATTACATGAATGCCTCTTATAAAATAATAATAAATTACAGACATGGAATATATCACAAATATATCTAAAAAATATTCTATATCACAAAATTACAAGAATGATGTTGATTGATTACATTGCTTGGAGCTTTATCTCCATTATATAACTTTACACGACTTTTCAATACTTTGTCTATTGCTCTCCTCTAACAGCTAGGAGATACATCCTTTTATATTCCTCTCATAAAGATAAAACTCTCATCATACCACATATAAATGTGACTCTTCATTCTCTCATATTGACACATACAATATAAATAAACTACCAAATTAATATTTACAAGGGGTCAAATAATGTAATACTTCTAACAAAAACTTACATATTAACCCTTTGGTTTTAAGAACCATTATATCATGCTCAATCATCTCATCCTTGATAATCACTTATGGTGTAGGATTTTCTACTTGGATGGGGTTTTACATAGATTTGTTCTTCCTATTATTGTTGGCTAGGACATCTATACTTCCAACTTGGCCATTCATACTTTTAATATGGACTTTCACATATGAATTTTTTTCCATGTTACTTGGATTTTCTTCAATTGAATCCTTTAAATTCTCCTAAGATCTAGAACAAGAAGTGGCACTTGTTCTTTGATAACACTTTGCTTTCTACTTTTTGCTTCCCTACTCACACTTCATTATCACTCTTGGTTCATGCTTGCACTCATTCTTGGCTCATGCTCACACTCACTTTTGGGTGCACTCATTCTTGGCTCATGCTCACACTTACTTCTAGCTCCACTTGATTCCAGCTACACTCACTTTTGGTTACACTCACTCATGAATTATTCTCACACTCACTTTTAGTTGCACTCACTCTCGGTTTGCACTCACACTCGCTTCTAGCTAAACTCACTCCCAATTTATGGTTAGACTCAATTTCAATTGCACTCACTCCTAGATCATTAAAATTTTAATGAGTTTACATAGGTTTTTATGAGGGGTTCCAGTACCCTCATACTAAGTAGGGTTTGAACCGTGGACCTCTCAAGGATAAGCCAAAATCCTTACCACTATAGTAATATTGTAGCTAAAACTCTATTATTTCTATTAAACTATTAATTTTAATAAATAATGACATGATAAATTCTCCAAAGAATGCATACTACTTTAAACTTGAATAATTAGTCAAAAAAAATCAACAATTACTTCAATTATAATGGAGTTTTTATGAACACAGATTGAATGCACTAAACTTTGTATTCATGTAATAGATGTTGCGAAGCAAGAACAAAAAGGTTTATAGTTACAATTGAATTCTTATTAGTTGTAACTATCAAAGCTAACTACATGATTATAATATATTCATAACATTCCCCCCTTATTATGTTAATGCTCAATTAAAGGACACACAAGAAAATATATATTTTATAATTTAACACATGCAAGAAACTTTGTGAAAATATTTACATGTTTATCTATAATTAGAAAAAATTAAAGTTGTATGTTATATTTCAAAACATGTTCATGAATGGGATGGATTATTGGGATTGAAGTCTAATTGGTAAGGAAAAACTATAGTTGACAGAAAATTGAGAGAGTTAGGACGAGGGTTTTGAAGGGTTTCAAACATATTTGCAGAGAAAATATAGTGGGCAAGGCCTATTGACCCTATTGACCAATAAGAAATTTTTGATAGTGATGATCATAGTAAGGAAAAGGTATAGTTCAAGGAAATGCAATGGATTCAAAATACACTAGACAACCAATTTTTACAAGCCACACAGTGTGAAGGAAAAAGCAAAAACACTTCCAATTCATAGTGCAAAAAGAGATAGGAGATCACAATATTCCACAAAAACAAGGACAAGGGTTGAAGAGAACCAAAAAATGCAAACCATATTAGAGAAGCTGAAGCAAGAAAAATTAATATGGTCCAGAACATGAGCAAAATTATTATGAGGGTATACTACCAAAAGGATATGACTATACCAATACCCACTATGGGGAAGGAGTCAGGGGAGCTACCCAAAAATGAATTTTAGGGATGCCCTTTATGGGGAACAACCCCAACCAAATATGATCAATAACCTAAGGGCACCATGAAGATCTTTGAGGATGCCTAAAATAGATCCCAAAAAACTGCGAGAGGGTGTTTAAAGGTAGTATATGGTTCCCTGATAGTGAAGGTAAATATGGAGGACATTCAAAATAGAATAGAAGTCATGGAGAAAATAAGGTTGATATGTCAATTTATGGGGTTTAGATCGATCCTTTCAACATTTAAACTATGGGTTGCTAAACAATGGCAAACAAAAGGTGGGTTCCAAATATCTACATATCCCAATGGTTATTTTCTTGTTATTTTTACTTCTAAAGAAGATAGATAATAAATATTCCAAGGGTTCCATTGTTTTTTGGAAGGAAAGGCCTATTTATAACTAAATTCAAATCAGAGGAAGAGATGCCATCCATAGCACCTCTTCAGGTGAGATTGTTTGAATTGCCACTAAAATTTTGGAATCCAATAGGTTTTTAGCAATTTAGAATACCCGGAGAACACTCATGATGATTGTTGATAGTACATATAAATTTGAGAAAGTTATTTATGCTTGGATATGTGTCCTAACAGATTTTAACAAACCCCTTCGAATCACTCTACAATTTGGGGAGGAAACATGGGAGTAGGAGGTGGATTACGAGAACATACCTTTTTGTTGTAGAATATTGATGGGGACCGAAAAATTCATAGCTTACAAATTCAACTATTTTTCATTAAAATCTGCAAAAAAATATTTACATGCATCCCATAATAAAATAGCCCGCAGGCATACATTAACCGATGCTCGACTCGGTCTCTCTCTCTGTCACTGATCCCCTGTTCTCCGGTCCCCCTCCCTTGACTATTCCCAAATTTTGGGTTTTTAACGAGGTCCCGGTCCTCTAAGCAATTAATGCTCCCGCCCAACAACAAATTCAAATTCTATTTTCCCCTGGTTGAATTTTCAAATTTTGGTTTTCTGCCATAAATGGGCAACTGCCCGATCCGCCCAGAAGCTTGCATTAATGGCTTCCCATACCCTGCACTGGCCGCTTTGTTCTGACTGTACTCTGCACTGCTGTTTTGTCAAAAAATCCTTCCAAAAGGTGGTTCTCCCCCTTTAATGCACGCGGCTGTCAAATTTAACTCCCGATACGTGGCCTTCATCTTTAATTTCTTACACGTAGCCAATCGTGCGTAAATCTTCCATGACTTCTCCATGTCGCAATACAAATACGGCACATGTGTCCTCAACTGCCATGATACACGTGGCAGTCCACGTGTCAAAAATGGCCTTGCCCGACCGTCCGCTTTCTCTTCCTTGGCCCGTCTTCTTCTTGGCTGTGATATCGCGACATGTCGCGATATCGTGACCCAACTGTCGCCAAGCCCCCAACTCTGACTAATGTCGCGATATCGCGACGTCGTGATATCGTGACAAAACACGCCCTTGCTCTTCTCGCTGTTGTCGAGGTCACGAAATCGCGAAATGTCATGAAATCATGACATGTCACGATTTCGCGACCCCACCCGACCTTGCCTTTCACCTGCAACTGCCTTGCATTCGCCTTTGGAGCCACAATTTCATGGATCCCCTATGCTCTGCCCTCACCACCATCGAAATCGTCATCACGACAAAAGCCGTCCACTTGCCTCTGCTTTTGAAGTCGTCACGATATCGCGACGTCGCGATATCGCGACCGAAGCTGCCCTCTCACCTCTGCAGCCTTTTGGGTCACGATTTCGTGACATGTCGCGATTTCGTGACCCCTCTCCAACCCTTGCCTTAGCCTTAAACAACTTACCCTCTGCTTCACAAACTTCCTCCCAAACTGGAAATTGCCTTACAAAACTCTCCCCAGGCTGAAAATAAAATGCAAAGTATTTAGAAAATCTAAAAAAAAATTGGAAGATGCACGATGGCTTTACTGTAGCCGGATGCTCCTGCATCAAATATACCATGAATATGGAAATTTAGCAAGAGACTATCCACATAAGATCCCAGATCATGGAAGAGAGGAAAAAATATTCAAAGGTTCCAAGTTCCAAAAAAATATATCCAAAAGGAACTGGTAGTGAGGAATCAGAAAATGGTGTCAAACAATATGTTTGACAATCTCCCCATTGATGACCTTTTAGATGATGAGGAGGATACAATGGATACATAAGTATTGGAGACATAGTTCCATGGTGGGATAAAGGAATCTATGCCAGAAGACGTAAATAGAACCCCTAACACCAACCTAGTTGTGTAGAGCAACAAACAAGAAGTAGTAAACTAACCAACAAACTCCCAATAAAAAAAGGGAAAGATAAAAATAAGAGTAACATTCTATTAAAGTTAGAAATCAAAAAAATCCTAGAGCCTAGGGAAGACCTCATTGAATCTACTAACAATACCCTAGTGCTATACACACATATTGCAAGATTGGATGTTATTCCAAAATTAGGAGGGGTGATTTAAGAGACAAGTAAGAAGATGGAAATGGACACTAATCAAAAGGTAGGATGAAAAACTAATCAATATCATATGGAAAATGAAGGAGAAAAACTAATAGCAAAAGGTAAGGTCAATGCCCTTACTCATATATTTAGCCCTCAATACTATTGAATATTAATTCCTATAATATTAGAGGACTCAAGGGGAGTTACTCAAAACAAAATAAAATTAGAAGAATGATACAAATAAATTGACCACAACTTATCCTCCTTTAGAAGATGAAGGTTTCAGTAGAAGAGATGGAGATAATTGAAAAGAAAGTGTGGCCTATTGGAAGAATGAAATACCTTAGATCCCAAGGGAAATTGGGAGGCATCGCATACCTTTGGGACCCTAAAGAGGTAGTTATCCATCAAGTGGTGGGTAGTTGGGGTATCTTAGCGGTAGCAGCTCAGAGTAGGAAATCAGACCAAGTTATGCTATGCATGAATATTTATGCACCTACTAGCCTAGAGGAGAAACATAGATAATGGAAGAACATAAACTACATTATTACCCAATTTCCTCAAGCATAAGCCTTGATAGGAGGAGATTTCAATACCATCCTATCCTTGGAATAAAATTTGAGGGAAATGATACCTTAGATGAGAGTACATACCTCATGAAGGAATACATAAAAAACCTTCAACTTGTGGATGCTAGGCTAGACAATGGATTGATGACCTAGTCTAATAGGAGGTAAGGCTCTACCTGCATTTTGGAAAGATTAGATAGATTCTTGCTATTAGATAATTTTTTAATTCATGGGCACATTCCTAGGGTGAATATCCTAAATAATGTATACTTAGATCATTGACCAATCATGATAGAACTATGGAAATCCAATGCCAGACACTCACCATTAAGATTCCAACTAATGTGGTTTAGAGATAACTCTTTTAGGCCTAGAATGCAACAATGGTGGAAGGAAGACAAACCTTAGCATGGAACCAAGATATACTACTTTGTGAGGAGGTTTCAGTACATTAGATCCAAGATAAGGACCTAGAACTAGGAAGATTTTATAGATGTCAAGAAGAAAAAGTTAGAAGTGATATCCCAACTTGAAAATTTGAATGAATAGATCCACATGGATGGTCTCATTAAGGATACGAGTATGGAAAATATCATACTTACATTGCAACTAGAGGAATAGGAAAAAGGTAAGAGCTATTATGGAAGCAAAAATATAGAATCCAATGGCTCTAGGAGGGGGATAAAAACCCAAGATTCTTTGATAAATATCTTCTAGCCTACAAATAACATAATTTCATACCCTCCTTGAGAATAGAAGAAGGATATACTATCGACATATGGGAAGGTATGAGGTCTATTGCAGTTAACTATTTTTTGAGTCTATTCACAACAAAATATCTAGAAATGGAATCCCAACAAGATGTGTTCTAGGAGATACCTACACTAACAACAAAGGAGGATAATTTAGTTTTGACTACACTAGTAACTAACAAAGAGTTAAAATAGGTCGTTTTCAAAATGTAAAAAGACAAGACTCATGGGCCAGATTCTACCATTAAATTCTACCAATAATTTTACCATATGGATTCTACCAATAATTCTACTAGATGGATTCTACCATTGAATTCTATCCTGCATGAGGACCTTCTAGACGTAGTTGAGGAAGCTAGAAAAGCTAAAGATGTGTCGAAGAAAATTAATAAATCATATATAGCATTGATCCCAAAGGCACGATATGTAGAGCATATTACTGAGTTTAGACCAATAGATTTATGTAATGTCTTGCTCAAAATAATCACCAACGTAAATGCAGAGAGGCTCAAACCACTTTTGTATAAGATTATATCACTAGAACAAGGTGGTTTTTGTGGAAGGCAAATAGATAGTGGATGAGATAGTTTTGGATCAAGAGCCTATTAACTCTATGGAAGCATAGAATTTCCCAACCAAGTTCATCCGATTAGAATTATCCAAAGCATATGATAGGATCAGTTGGGCTTTCCTCTTCAAAGTAATGGGTCGATTTGGCTTCTCACAAGAATGGAAAATTTAGATAAGGGATGTATTTCATCAATGTCCTATTTAGTTTTGATCAATAACTAGACTTCATAGTTGTTCATTATGTCCAAAGGTATTAGGTAGGGAGATCTTCTCTCCTCGTATTTATTCATCATTCTAGCTGAATGTTTAGGAAGGACAATGGCTAAATATTGGAAAAACCAAACATTAATAGGAATCACTATTGCAAATGGAATCGAACAAATCACTTATCTTTAGTTTATTGATGACTTTACCCTGTTAGGAAAAGCACCAATGAAGGAAGCTTCAAGAATCAAACATATTATAATTTGTTTCTCAAGAGCCATGAGCTAATGGATCAATGACGAAAAATCCAAAGTCATTTTCTTCCACTGCTCATACAAATATAAGATTATGATTCTTAACAAACTAAGATACTAGAATGCCTCCCCTCCTATCACCTACTTAGACATTCCTATATAAAAAAAGGAGATAAAAGGAGGATTGATATTGGAAAGTGGATAAAGTAAAAAGGAAAATAGAAAAACGAACTAATCAATGGCTATCATCAAGAAGAAGAATAACCCTCATTAAATTAGTCCTTCAATCTATACCTATTTATGTCTCCATATTTTTGGATATTCCCAAGGAAGTTCTGAGAGAGCTAGATCAAATAAATTATTAATTCCTTTAGAGGGGCACTAAGGAGGAAAGAAAATAAGCATTGGTGCATTGGGAAACTTTCTGCCTTCACAATATGAAGGGGAACAAGGATTCAAATTGATGGTCAAGAACAATAAGGCACTAACAACTAAGGTATTGGAGGATTTTGAACAACCCCAATGCACTATGGGACCAAAGTATGAGAGCTAAATATACATAAAATAATATTTTAGCAGCCATTATTCACCACCAACTCCCTAATAGAGTATCCCCCATCTTAGCAATTTTGAGGATAGGAGAGGAGTTAATAGAGAAGGAACTCTTTTGAATAATTCATAGTGGTCAACATGTAAACTTTTGGATAGACTCTTGGGATGGGCACCAACATGTGGTGGCTCAATTTATAGAGTGGATACCTTTCATGAAAAAACTACATAGAGAAAATTAGATAAAATTAGAAAAATACTATAGGTAATAGTTTAAAAATTTTGAATTTGGGAGAAATTGGATCCCCATAAGTGAATGACCAATTCAAATCCTAAATAGGTGGAAGATCGATATCCAAAAAAATCTACAAATGAGATTAAATTCTTGGTCCCAAGTGGAGGATTCCCTTGAATGGGAAAACATGAGTCAGTGGGAGTATACAGTAGCAAGTGGATATGTAGTTCTATGCCAAAATACTCCTAACTTGCTTTGAGACTTATTAAAATAAATATGGGCATAGAATTTATGGCCTAAGGTGAGATTATTCATTTGGTTTATTCTATATAAAAGAGTACTAACATGGGAACAACTTAAAAAAATAGGCTACCATGGTCCTTTTAAGTGTGAGATGTGGAGAACCTCGAAACACTCCAATTATATATTGAATGTCTTGTAGAATCAAATTTGTGGAAGATGATGGCTATATTATTTGGTATTAATTAGTTTGGCTTTACCACCCTAGATCATATGTGGAGGGAATGAACTACAAAGGATGGAGTAGACCATTATGTTAGGAATATAGTATGGGTAGGAACTACTCTCCCACTTTGGAACATTTGGAAGGAAACGAACAACCACATTTTGAAACAAAAGTCTATGGAAATCCACTATATTTGGCAAAATACCACAACCAATATAGCAAAGATAGTCCAACATACATTGAAGTATCCATAACAACCCCACTAATAATTGGAATAGATTATGATTAGACTAAAAATTATTCCTCAGGCTAATAATTAACAAATGGCAACCATAAGGCATCCAAAAATACTCAAAAAGGGAAAGTGGTGGCCTCCCCTAGAGGATTGGAGAAAAATTAACACAAATGGAGCATCATAGGGGAATCAAGGAAGAGCTAGTGTAGGAGGGACATGAAGATAGTTGAATGGTGTTAGATTTTGATGAATGAGACTTGGGAGATAACAATCACAAGATGTAGAATAATATGAAATAAAGTAAATCTGCTAGATGATTGAAATATGTTATAAATACAAATCATATAAAATATTACAATGTATCTATAGATAAAATGAACACTCCATTAATAAGGCTACTGAACTACATTGTATCCATTACCAATGTATGGTGAGGCACATAGAACTGTACTATCCACTAAGCTACTCTATCTGACTATGTCCCTTGATTCTATATCTATCTATCTAAAAGGCCATAATTATATAGGTAAAATAAGATACTTAACCAACACTCTATCTAGCTGTGCAAGGAACAACTTGCACATGTACAACTTGCACATTGACATTTGTGTATTTATTACATTGCATGAAGTAACTAGATAACTTTCACATAAAGTAATATAAGTATGTAACTTGGAAGATATATTTATATAACCCAAATGATGGAATAGACTCTATTTCTAACACCCCCCTGTATTACATTATTTGGGTATTGAATACTTTAGTCTTCAATATGGATCTTCTCCATCATATTTTGCTCGATATTCATAGTCTTCCTCCACAGTATTTGTAATATATTCAAGCAAATAGTTAGTGTCTCTATAGTATGTTACATTTGTTGATAGAGCTTTCAATTCAAAGTCCTCAATGGGTTATTTCAGTTCTTTAATTTCTTATATCGTTTGAACCAAGTGACATTTTTGATTTCTATTTTGATATTCAAGTTAAGGATAATTGGTTGGTCATTGAAATTACTACTGATGAGGGTTCCTTTGGCATTTTTGATGCTGGAACTGATTCCCATGATTCATTTGATTTCCTTAGTTCTAGTTTCTGAGATTGAATCTACAATAGCTGGTACAATGTCCTTTATTTTTGCATATCTAATAATACCATATTTTCCATCCTCTGGCTAAAGAAGCAATATTTCCCTGTGGATTGTCTTTTGATGCCAATGCAATGTTCGTCATATCATATTTTACAATATTTTGTACTTCATATTCTTGAATTATATTGACTAAATCATCAAAACAAGTATCTTTACTTCAGACCTGTAAAGATGTTACCAAGTGCTTATAGTTGTTTCGAAGTGCTCTCATGGTTACTTGAGTAAGAAGTTCATCTTTAACCATTTCTCCTAAGGTAAAAAATTTCCCTCTAATATCTGCTACCTTCCTTAGGAACAGTTCTATGCTTTCTCCACTATTCATTTTTAATGAGTGAAGTTGAGTTTGGAAATGAAGAATAGTTACCTTATTCTTCAAATATTTTTTCTAGGCTTATCAATGCATCTAAATATTTCTAGCTGAACTGATATATGGTTGAATCTCATCAGTGATAGCAAAAGTTATTATCATTAAGTCCTTTGTATTGTTTTCTTCAAACTTTAGGATTTATGTTTCACCTGTGGTAGGTCTTCCTGTTTTCCCTTTGACAACATCCCAAAGTTTTTCATATACTAAGATTTCTTTCACTTTATTTTTCCAAGAAAAATAATTAGGACCCTTGAGAAGTTGATATTCTGCTAGGAAGAATTTGTTTTATGCCATTTTAAATCTTCCTAATATCAAGCCTTAGATTTATAGACTTCCTTATGTCTCCCTAGTGACGAGAGTATGATATAGTGCTTTTTGTTAAAATATAGTTCATTTCTAGTTGATTTTGTACAAGTTTTATAAATATCAAAAATCAACTTCTTAACACCTTATTACTCCTAATTGAACTAAGCACTTTTCAATTTTTGAAGAGGTTTAAATGTTGGAATTATTTTATCCCTTTTTGAAGGTTTGAGACAAGTAAAATATATATTTATCCAACCTTAATAGAAACCCTAATAACCTATTTTATATCCTTTGGATTATTTCTAATTTCCAGTAAAATAAATTTGATGGAGTAACCCTTGTGGCTCCCAAGTTCGGAAAATTAGAAAAATAATAATAATTACAAAATGTTAAATATTTAATCCAAGTAGAATTCCTTATTTTTCTTAGGTTAAATTGCAAACATTAAATCAATAAGATAAATTACCCCTTATAGATTTTGCTTTCAAAATGTAAGTTTTAACCTTAGTTTATAACCCTTATATATCCAACTATGAAAGAAATAATAAATAGGATTAAACCTTACCTTTTTAGATGCAAAATCTCCTCACTGTTTGACACTTTCTGTGGTTGAATATAACAAGGTAAGTGATACCTTTGGTGCTAGAATCAACAAATATACCTTGGAGTTGCTTGTCTTTAATACTGGTACGTAGGTTCTAAAGGTTTGAAATTAAAAATATAGGAGCCTTTAATGGTACTTCTTCCTTCCTTCCATGTTGTGCTTCGCGTATTTTTGACTATGCTTCACTCCCTATTTGGATATATTTGATTGTGTTTTGCTCCACCTGTTGAAATTGGACTTTTAATACCTTTTAAGGATAATTAATCATAGACTTTGTGACATGTTTCATGTTTTTTATAAGTGAGCAATCCCTTATTTTTGTAACTCTCCAAGTTCTTTGTTCAAAGCTCTTGAAATAATCTCATACGTATGGGCACTCGGGTGAAGCTGGTGGAGAATACCAAGTGTCACCTCTTCACTGTAACTCATGCATGGGAGTTTCTTGAACTTTGAGAGAGGAATGATGTATTTTATATTAAGTGGTATTTTTGCATGGAGTTCATTCCTATAACGTCTTCGAATATGGAGATTATAACTCCTCAAAACCTTTCTATAACCATTCATTTGCTTTGCAATATTGCTTGGGGAACAAGTAAGCTATTCTTTTGCAAGTGGATTGACTATGCACTATGGATCTTGGAAAATTATTTAGAGCTTCCTTTGGTGGATGGTCTTCTCCAAGTTAGAGACCACAAATGTAACACATTTGCTTCTTCTCTTTTATGCCTCCAATCATGTTGAATCTTTTGTAGATTTTTGACGTCTTTTAGAAATATATGTGCACTCTCTCTTTTCTATGTAAACGTAGCTCGAATATGATCTGATATGAGCTTTGATTCTGCAAGTACATACATCCAAGATGAGCCATTGAGTGGCTCCTTTTAGCTTGGGAAGAAGAGTGCTGATGTTTGGCCTTCCTTGGCTGATTTACCCTGTAGTTAATGTACCTTGTTGTGGTAGTTCCAAATATGCTCTTTTACTGTAAAGCCCAGATTAGATTAGTGAAATATAATGTATTAAAATATTGTATATAAGGCTTCTTTTGATATACCTTCTTTTGCACTCTATTTCCATATCTAAAATTCTGGTTTTGTGGCAAATTTTTCCTGTAATGCAAGGGTTTTGAGGTTGTCTTTTAATATTAGACACACCTTTCCCTTTTTTCTTGGACACTTTGATAACAAATCCAAGCTTAAATAACAATAGATATAAGCTTTTGAAAAGATGTACTTTTATGCACTTTCTTTCCTTGCATCTAACCTTATAATGCTTTTGGATTTGAGACTCACCAAGTCTCAATATTTGAAGCTTCTATTTTTATTTTTGGTTAGTTAAGTTCTTCTCTATATTTTGGAGGATTATAACATTTTTTGGTGGCTTCTTTTGGCCACTACAAGTTGCATATTTTTGTGCTTCAATAGTGTCTTTAGACACTTGATACAAATCAGATTTTGTGCCCTTCAAGAAACACAAAACTAATTTCTTTTTAGAGTAGAATAATAGTACTTCACTTTTAATGCACTAATATTACACCTTATCACTTCAATCAAATATTAAACTCATGCACTAATAATATACTACAACTAATCAAGGATAACCTAAAATGAATCTTTAAGAGTTATTCTGCAATTTTACTATAATCAATGTTGTAGGACTTAGTCTTCTTGTTTTTCAAAGTAGATGAAAGGTAGTTGATAGAAGATAATATGAGATCTAATCAACTTCTAATAAATGTGCAAATAAATCCTTAAAAATAAACTTTTTCATTTTGCACTTTAGAAGAATGTAATCTAATTTTCTTCTTGCAATTTTAACCCAAGTTAGGTGCTCTAATAAATCTGATAAGTAACCCAATCAATGAATATTCATTCTTGCACTAAAAGTTGCTTACCTTTTTTGTAGCTCTTCTCCTACTTTTTTAGAGGATGTAGATCTTGGTGTCTAAAAACACCAAGTTACTATTTCAAGTAGGATATGCTGAACAACTCCTTCTTCACCAAATTATAGTCTCAAAATTTCTTTCATGAGCCTAGGATTTGGTGGCTTGTTCTCATGTTATGTTCTCCTCATTTTGCTATAGATTTGGAGAATTCAATGTCTCTAAAGTAGTGCCTTCTTGCTGTGAGAGGTAATATTTAAATATATAAGATTTGGTGAGATTCTTCTATCTTCAAGTCTTGTTGAATTTTGACTTCAAGCAGGATATTCTTTTGGGATTTGGCACTCCTTGCCAAATTCTTCTTCATGGATTTGGTACTCCTTACCAAATTATCCTTCACATATTTGGAACTCCTTACCAAATTATTCTCTTGGGCTTGTTGTCGGATGGTGACAATTGTCCCAAGTCATTCACTATTAGGGACTTCAGCTTGGTAGTGGATTTCTCCAACGAGTTCTCTAAAGAACTCTCTTGATCTTCAGCAAGGCCCTCTTATAATTTCTTAGATGCTCAATGAGACCTTATCAAGGTCTTTGATCTAGCAGCTTTTGATGGTCTTCCTTGAGACCTTCTCTTCAACCTTCTGCTCCTAGAAGTGTCGGTGGTGAGATCTTCTCCTATATATTTTGATTTTATTTCTTTTGGCTTCGGGCAGGACTCTCTTAGTCCTTATTATTCTTCCAATATTAGAATTTCTTCAATGAGATATTCTTATGATCTCTTCACTTTTACTTCAGGGTTGAGTTGATTTTGAAGAAGATACTCTTCCTAAATTTATTATAGGAAGTTTCCCAACTCACTAAATCTTCTATCCCTACAACAAAGATATTAGTACTAAAATATTTAGTCTACTTCTGAATCATATATTCTTCTCTAATTCTTATTCAGGATTAAGGATTCAATGAAATATTTCAATATCAAGGCTTTTGTGGCCTTTGTTAGTACCAAGGCTTCTATGGCATTTTCAATATCAAGACTTCTATGGCATTTTCAGTATCAAGACTTCTATTGAATTTTTTAGTATCGTGGCTTCTATGGCCTTTTCAGTGTCAAGACTTCTATGGCTTCTTCTTTAAGGATTATATGAACTTTTTGTATCAAGGCTCCTCTGATTTATTATTCAATTTTGAAATTCTACAATATAGTAATGGAGATCTTCAATCTCCTATCTTCACCATGATCCTTCACTAGAAGTCTTCTTTCACAATATTCTCATCTTGTACAATGAACTAATTTTTGCAATATGAGGGCACACTGAACTTCGGGCAATGAAGTTGGAGTCTCATAGCTTTCGATCATAGGAGGAGTCCCAATCCTCTAATAATTATTTTTTTACAATAAAATAAACTTTAGGTACTAGTTAGAAAATTCCAGATGACCTGGATGATCTTCACTAGATGATTTGTCAATCTAGTGGATTAAATGCCGAGTCCTGGTCTTCATGATTTTTCCTACCAAATTTGTGGAAAAGAATCTAGAAAAAATGATCTTGGTATTTTCTAAAACTGAGATTTATTTTAGTCCTAACTTTGTGACTCTCCCTAATTCTACCACCTAGATTCTTCTGAGATATTTTTGATAGTGGTTGGTCCAATGGTGCATCATTTTGCCAAAATGCTTAGGCTTTATGATAATGGTGGCTTTCCTATTGACTTGCATAGGCTAGATCTACCGTAACTCTAGTACGACTATTATATTTTGATGAATGAGCCTTGGGAGATAACAATCACAAGATGTAGAATAATATGAAAGAAAGTAAATCTACTAGATGACTAAAATATGCTATAAAATAGAAATCGTATAAAATATTACAATGTAGTTATGGAGGAAATAAAAACTCCATTAATAAAGCTACTGAACTAAATTGTATCCATCACCAATGTATGGTGTGGCACACAAAATTATACTATCCACTAAGATATACTATCTAATTATGTCCCCCAACTCTATATCTATCTATTTATATAGGTAAAATATTATACTTGTCCAACACTCTATCTAGATGTGCAAGGGACTGAACATTGACACTTCTGCATTTATTACATTGCATGAAGTAACTAGATAACTTGCACATAAGGTCATCTAATTATGTACCTTGGAAGTTACATTTACATAACCCAAATGATGGAATATACTCTATTTCTAACAAATGGGACCCCAGTTTTCACTTTTGCAAAGAATTTTGGTATTCTTTCCAACAACCTAGAAGAGGATTGTGGCATCCTTAAAGGGCTCCAAGAGGTAGTTATGGTAGACTAGAAGAAGGTCCAAATATAATCTAACTCACAAGTCTTGATCAACCATCTGAAGAATCCAAGGAAGAATAAGAAGCTTGACTGGAGACTAAGGAGAATCATAGAGAAGATTCATATGGTACATTTAAGATTTCTATCCATGGAATACAATCACATCCCTAAAGAATAAAATAAAGTTGTAGATGTAATGGCTAATTCTCTCTATACAAAGGTAACCTCACTTTTTATGGCTATCCCTCTAGATGGTGGGCAACACAAACTAGGGAAGATATTTTTATCCTATCTCCTGATGATAGCCACATTAGATGTATTTAGTTCTATTTATATTAGGTTGTTCCTATTACACATGGGTTACTATAGTAGATTTGGTAATAGAGAATGCATCACTACATATTCTGCTAAATTATGGATCAAAAGCCTATGTATGTGAAAATATAAACTATATATCTCTTCTATTTGAATTCCATAATATAGATTTATTTTTACCAAAAAAACATGTTCACAATTGAAATGATATTGAACTTAAATACACATTATAAGCTAATGAAAAACTAGAATGGGAACAAGTTCTAGAACTTATTGATTTTCATAATTGAGAATTGTTGGTTGTTTCTATATGATGTCTGTTCATGACAAGATGTGACGTAAGTAGGTTGTCCGTTCATGACAAGATGTGACATAAGTATATTTTCTTGTAGATAACTACTATCCTTGGATATTTAGCCTAGATAGAATATCAAGCAACAACATGATGCTTATTACTTCTCAAAGAGATCAAACCAAATTTTAAAAAGAATACATATCCAAATATAGATCCTGTATCATCAATGAATCCCATAGTTTACTTTCATAAATCATATCAAGAATTGATCATTCTTCTTATACTTTAGATCATACTTGTTGGTACCATGAATATAATTGAGCACCCACTTTTCTACTTTTCAAAGATACACCCTTTATTCTTGCATAAACCATGAAAGATAGTTGGCAATATTGTTGATATCTAGTCTAGTGTAAATTAGATAAATGAGATTTCCAATTCCTATGGATATGGATCATTTTGGGATAGTTGCAACCTTGTCTCCATTAGAGTAATAATGAGCTTACAATCTATTATTTCAAACTTTTCAAGAAATATTTTATCATACTTTATCTATGACATAAAAACATGATTCTTCATTGCCATACCTCCAAGTTAAGACAATAATGCATAAGATCAAGATTTTTCATGTTGAATGAATTTATCAACTTTCTCTTGGTCCTTTCAATCAAATTTACTAAAATTTTGATGATGACCAAGCCATCAACATACATAATTATGATCACCTATCCTCCTTATCATTTAAAGTATAGGTTCAAATCATAAGGACTATGATAAAATTCATGAGGTAAAATATGCTCATCAATTGATGAGGAATGACAAGAAAATATTATAATATTAAGAACCTTCTATATAGAAATAACAAAGCACACACTATAAATAAAGGTACATGACAGTCCTTCTATAAATGACATTAAATAAGATAGCTATCTGACCATGGTATTGGTCAATGGTTTTGACCAATGCTATGGAATAATCCAAAAATATCTTGATTGAGAGAAAGTACCTCCTCCTTTATTTTTTCCCAATGAGCCTCTACTTTTTGCTAATTGAGGCATTATATACTTTGCAAGTATACACATATTTAAACTAGTTGGAAAGCTATTTTTGATCCCAATTCAGTAGAAGCATAAATTTTTAGTTTTGTAAAAGTCTCCTTTGACATGTGGTGCATCAAATTTTATGTTGCTGTAGCACCCTAAAATTGGCACAGTAAAACTTAGCAATAATCAAAATTACCTTAGTAATAATTCAAATTCAAATTCAACCCCCAAAACCGCTCCCAAACCATCGTTTAACCCGTTTCCTCATTTCCCATGCCATTTTTAGGATTTTTTGTGACCGTTGGACGATATCGTCGTCGATCAGACGATATCGCCTCAGATCGGACGATTTCGTCTGGACTAGGACGTCCAGACGATCTTGTCCCAAAACTGATTTTTCATAATTAGCTTCTGTTTCAACGGCGTCTCTAAGTCGGGCAGAAGCGCGTCTGCACCGTTAGAGACCTCCCCCATTGGAGATCTTCCAAATTAGGATGATCTCCAACCTCCCATATTCCCTCCTAAGTCTATTTAAACCTTAGGACCCCCCCTTGACTTTCCCTTGGCTGGATTTTCTGTAACTTGACCTTTACACGCATTAGAACACCCTGAATTACCATCTGCACTTGTCCTATCCAAATTTTGTTGTAGGAACCTTGTCATTCTTCAGTCGGAGCAAGCTCAGGTCATCGCAGACGATCCTGTCCAATTCGAGATGATTTCGTATCAATCCGAGATGATTTCGACTGTAGTCTGCATTGGGGCAATCAGTGCCCAGAGTTTGCGCTTTTCCTATACTTTGCTGCTACTTTATTCTGCATTTAGTCAGTTTTATTAGTATTTCCTGTTATCTTGCATCTTGGAGTTCACCCATGTAGTTTAATTGCACAATAAGATCATGATTAGTCATTAAAGAATCGTAATTTACTTATATTTCCATTTGGGATTATCTTGTTAACATTCTTATTGTTATTTCACATCATTTGCCTCTATCAGAATAGTTGTATTTCTGGCATTTTGTATCTATTTCTCTGTTTGTAGGTCTTTGACGAATTTGTCTGATGAATTCGTCAGATCTCAGATGATCCTGTCAAATCAGAGATGATCCTGTCAAATTCCAGATGATCTGGACTGCTTCAAAAATTAGAATCTCCATCAGACATCCGGGACCAGGTATGGATTTCTTCACTTAGTTTGCTCTCTGTGTTTTTTGTTAAATCTATTTTCTGTATTTAAATTTGCATTTTCATATAGAATAACTTAGATTCATCTGGCCAAACCTAGGACTTGGATGTTTAAAGCTAAAACTGAACACATTAAACTCATTCCCAACCTAGGCGTGGAAAATGCCACTAAACGTTTCCTGGTGAACCCCACCATCCGTCAAAAAATCACCTTAATACCCCTCCCCCGAGAGGCGGGACCTTCCAAAGGCCTCTCAGTCTGAGGTATTGTCCCATCCTTTTCCCATCCTCCTTTCGGGCGCGGATCCTTTAGCCTGAAGGTAAGGATGCAAAAAATTTGGAGCGATACATTTTGGTGAACCCGACGTGAAACTAAAACCTTTTGAAAACAAAAAAAAAAACAAAAAACAAAAACATAGATGCATTTCAAATCATTAGAAAAATACTAAGTTGCATATCATGTCTAGATGGTAGCTCCTAAGAAAATATTAGCAGTTACTATAAATGTTGAAAACCAATTAGCAGCCATAGAAGTTAATTTTGTGCTTAGTGTGCCTGAAACAGATAGAAACCAACTTCTGTGGAAAGAACTTGATAGGAGGCTAGGTGTCATTTCATCTAGATCAACCGAACTTAGACAAATCAAGAGGCTTGCCCTAGATAGGATCCTGGATCCTCATCAACTCATTGTTTATCATGAACTTCAGAGAGCTTGCCATAGGTGGTTAGCTTATAGGAGAGCTCTTGTGTCTTCAGAATTGTTCACCTTCGAGGAATACCTCGAGAACGCAGCTGTTATACACCAATTCCTAGGTCATGTAGAAGATCAAGAGGTCGTTCTTATGGATAGGGAAATATGGAATAGAGTTCCTAGGGCTGTGTTATATCGAGAATATTGCCACGAACTTTATTTCTACCAACCAGAATCTGAGAGAGATAATATCACTATAGCACTTTTTGTCAAATTCTTGAAAGAAAATTTTCAATTTGAAGAAGAACACTTCATGACCCCTGAAGAACTCGAGCCCATTAATGATATTTATAAATTGTTTATAGAAAACTAGATCATTGCTTTCATTATTATTATTATTTGCATTTAATGTGTTGTTTGTTATCTTTATAATATTGTTACAAAAACAAGAAAAAACCAAAACATAACAAAAACCAAAAACATTTTATTTCAAATACTATAGTAGGTATATAATTAAAATATATACCTCTTAAGCTTGTTGCATATATATATATATATATATATATATATATATATATATATATATACAAGTATATATATATATATTTGCTGAAATCTAAATTTAAGCACAATGCCTAAACTTAGGAATGGTAAACAAACTGAACAAGAAGAAGAAGATTGGTTAGAAGACAAAACAAAAAACCCAAATGTCCTTCCTGAGGAATCAATTTCGGAAGGAGAAACTCTAGAACAGCCAGAAGATGACCTGGCTGAAGAAAATGAACAACAAGAAAACCTTAAAGAGGAAGGATCCTCATCCCCTAGAATAGCTCCAGATGGAACTATTGCTTTTGATAACTTAGATCATTTCTAGAAATTTTTCAATAATAACATTGGTGCTCTTAATATGGCAGTTCGTATTGATAAAGGGCAAATTAGTGACACTCAAGCAGCCATGGAACATATGTTTGACATACACACTAATCCCTTGTCTTTCATTGATCAAGAAAGTGATAAAGCTGGACCATCCAATAGAGATATGGTCACTATGATTCAGAACATGCCAAAACAACAGGTTACCCAACCCCCTAAGGAACCTGTTATTGAGCCTAAAATCATTCCCACACAAAAGAAACCTTCCTTCACTGCTTTACTTCGCCAAACTATTGATCAATATGCTTCAAGTAGACAAAAACCTAAAATGAAGCCAAACACCAATTTTCAACAATCGGGCATACAACATAATACAACTTCAAAATTTCTTCATAACACCCTTCCTACCAACAATTTACACAATAGCAATATAGCATCTAATCTCCATGTCCCTCCATCATATGCTCACAAATCCCACATTAATGCCCTACCGAACCAATATGGTGGGCAAACCAGTAATCTGGAAGCCATGGTGAAACAGTTAGCTTCGCGCATGGACCAGATAGATCCCTACCATCCCTCGTACAATTATCGAGAGATATGTAGTCAACCTCTGGATCCCATAGTTGTAGCACAACCATACCCTAAACACTTTCCCATGCCCGTCCTGCCTATATATAAAGGAACTGAAGATCCCATAGAGCATCTTCGCATGTTTAGGATAGCATGTCATGATATATCGCATGATGACTTGCTATTACTAAAAATGTTCCCGAAAAGCTTAGGAGGAATGGCATTAGAGTGGTACTATCAATTGCCCACTCATTCTTTGAGAAATTTTGAAGAAACAGCTGAATCTTTTGTCCATCAATTTAGTGCCTACATCGAGAGGCATGTCACCATTAAAGATTTGTACAACTTAAAACAAGACAAAGATGAATGTTTTGCTGATTTCTTAGCTAGATGGAGGCAGTTGACAGGAAAACTGCACTTTGTGCTACCTTATAGGGAAATGTTGGACATTTTTATTAATAATTTACAAGAACAAATATCTTATGAGTTATCAATTGCCACCTTAACTACCTTCGATCAAGCTATAGACTTAGCTCGAAGGGTAGAAGATGCTCTCATTAGAAGAGGTCAGCTCAAAAAGAAAGATGATGAGAAAACATCCAGAAATCAATATAAAAACAAACAAGTTGTAGGTGATGGAGTCACTGATAGTAGAAACATTGCTAATATCAATACAACGAAGACAACAAAAAAATTTATATTAAAACCTCCTGATAAACCTCCTCGAGAATTTACTAGATTGAATCAACCTTTATCAACCATTCTTCCTCAATTATTAGCACGAGGCTTGATTCAATTACCAGCTATCCGGGAACCTGATCCAACTATACCCGGATACAGAGCTGATTTACATTGTGATTTTCATAGAGGACCTGGACATGCTACAAACTCTTGTAAAATATTGAAACATAAAATACAAGATCTGATTGATAATAATGAAATGGAGGTGCAAGCCTTCCAACCTAAACAAAATGCTCCTAATAACGCTCAAAAGACCATTCCCCAAAATCAAAATCAAAATGCTAATCAATCATTGGATATATTTCAACATCCTTTACCAAACCATGGTAAAGAAGTGGCCAATCAAATCGAACATCATAATGTTCCCCCTCCTACCCGATATGTAGGGACTATTAGCGGACAATTATCTATTCAGGATCCTCAAATATTTGGCACAACCTTATCCCTGGTCACGACCAGGCCCCTACATAATATTCAAACTCCCGATCCTAGTGATGTAGAATCAGATACTGAAAGTGAAATAGACATCACCTCAAATCAATCGAATAGTTCTAAAAATGAATCAGATCCTATTCAACCCATCACAGATGCTATGGTTCCAGAAGAACCATTTCCTAGAAGAGTTACTACGCGACCCTCTTCTAATCAGTTCCTTCCTAATGAACAAGCCATAAACGCTCAACCAAGACCAGTTCAGCGTCTTCAATATAACATTGTGGGTACCATCGGAGCCGTTACCAGACAACAGGCTCACAACTCTCAACAGGATCAAACTCAGAATGATGGATCAGCTCCATTTATTTTGAAAAATCCCAATAAAGGGAATCATATGTCTAATGTTCAACCAAAACCTCCTTACAATATTAATGAACAATTATCCAATACTATAGCCAGAATTTCCCTTTTGGACTTGTTAAGATCTTCTCCTACCCATAGGGATGAGTTAATGCTTACATTAAGCCAAATGATGGTACCTCAAAATATTCAACCCGAAGCCATGTCCAATACTATCATCACTAGAGAAGTTGATTGTATTGACTTTCGGGATAAAGATATCCCACAACATAGTTTACATAAGGATAACCCCTTATATATTATTGCTTTAATTGGAGATGTAGCTATTAAAAGAGTCTTGATTGATAATGGTTCATCTCTAAACATTTGCACTTTTGACTTCTACCAAATATTTGGCTTTCGAAGTGATGAAATGAAGAAAAGTGACATGATTATCAAAGCTTTCAATGACGAGACACAAGAAACGTGTGGAGTCATTACCTTACCCTTGCAAGTTGGTCCTAGAACCCTAGATACAACCGTGTTTATTGTACATTGCCCAACATCATACAATATACTTTTGGGTCGCCCTTGGATCAATGCGATGCGAGCGGTTCCCTCCACTTTACATCAGTGTGTTAAATTTGAATTTAAAAATCAGTTGGTCACTATCCATGGTGACCCTAGACCCTTTGATATGTGTGCTTTGGCAGAACCTGTTGGAGTGCAATTTTGCCCCGCTCTGTCATCCACACATCCTAATTCTTATTTTTCATCTAAACATGTGAAAAACACACACATAACATCATCTACTCCATCAACTACACCTATACATTTAACTCAACCATCTTCTGAACAAATCACACTAAAACCTCAAAAAGATCTTCAATCCACAACCAATCCTTCATGTTCTATCCCTATAATTTCAAAACCTATAGACCCATTTATGGACACTTCCACATTATCAACATCTATCATACCTTCCACATCTAAAGATATAGGGAATGATCCTTCTACATCTTATGCTCTTTTTGATGAACTTTTACCGGATTTATCCACAATCTTAATATCAAAAAAAACAAATGCTTTTATGCAAGATTCAATTCTTTTAAACAACTTGCCACCATCTCCTCGTACTTTGGGCCTCCCACAACCTATGGGAAGTACTTACCAAGTCGGGAGTTGTGCTTTTATTTATAAAGGATATGATTGGGGAAGAATACCCAGGAATATCAAAACTCATCATGAGGGATATGCCCGATGTTATTTTGCTAATGAATATATCAAAGCTAAACCCATAATGCTTAAAATGGGATATAAAGGGAAAGGCTTGGGACCTTTCCAAAATGGTATGAAAGAACCTATTGAGGTAGAGCCATGGCCCGCCCGATGTGGTGTGGGCCTATTTCCTAGTAAGGGTCAACCCTTCCCTTTTGAAGATGATGATCAACTCATATGTTATCAAGATTATCTAGATAAACAAGATTCTTTGTGTTCAAAGAATAATCCCTTTACCTGCAACATGCTATCCATAGCTTACCCTGAATTGATTGCTGAATCCGATGAGGAGTTGGAAGGAGATATTTTCCATGATATCTCCGTTGAAGAGTTGTTACACAATGGTTTTTATTTTGATGGTTCTATACCAACTATAGCCCAACTTGAGGCCACCACTCATCAAGATGAATTATCCAACTTAACCTTAAAAGAATTACAAGAATTGGGCGTTTCACCCGCCCCACCTAATTTTGAAAGAGATCTACACATGGAAGTAGAAAACGTCATTAAAGTTAACATTGGAACTGAGGATAATCCTCACATAATCAATATTGGATCAGCATTAAGTCAAGAAAAACAAGATGAATACATTGCATTCCTTAAAGAATATGAAGATGTCTTCGCTTGGACATATGAAGATATGCAGGTCTGGACCCTTCTGTAGTCATGCATCATCTAGTAGTCCATCCGGATGCTAAACCTGTTAAACAGAAACTTAGAAAAATGCATCCCAAAGTGGCCCTGCTAGTCAAAGGGGAGTTAGAAAAACTCCTGAATGTTATTTTCATACAAGCTATTGATTATGCTGAATGGATCTCGAATGTAGTTCCAGTCACCAAGAAAGAAGCTACCAAAGTTAGGGTTTGCACAGACTTTAGAGATATTAACGTTGCATGCCCTAAAGATGATTTTCCTCTTCCAAACATGGACCAAATCATTGACTTTACCGTCGGAAGTGGAATGATGTCCCTCATGGATGGATTTTTTGGCTATAATCAGATCAGGATAGCTCCTGAAGATCGAGCTAAAACAACCTTTATTACCCCTTGGGGTACCTTTTGTTGGAAAGTGATGCCATTTGGTTTAAAGAATGCAGGCGCAACATATCAACGAGCTATGACTTACATCTTTCATGATATGATGCATGATATCTTACATGATTACGTAGATGATATTATAGCTCGCTCTATTAAAGAAGATGATCATTTAGATGATTTGAGAAAAGTATTTAATCGATTAAGAGAATACCTTATTCGATTAAATCCAGCCAAATGCATATTCGGAGTTAAGTCCGGTAAACTATTAGGGGTTTTAGTTTCTTTACGTGGTATCAAAATCGATCCTCTCAAGATTGCGGCTATCACTGATATGCCCGCACCTACCAATATATCTGAGTTACGAAGTTTACAAGGTAAGCTTCAAGCCATCCGTCGCTTCATCGATAAGCTGGCGGACAAAACCACTCCCTTTCTTAAGCTCCTTAAGAAGGATGTCCCTTTTAACTGGGACGATGAATGTATAGAAGCTTTTGAACTTCTCAAACAATACCTCCTTAACCCACCTGTGCTTTCACCGCCTAGACCTGATCGCCCGTTTCTCCTGTATATTTTAGCTTCAGATTTTGCTTTAGGAGCTATGTTAGCTCAGCTTGATGATGAGAAGAAAGAACGTGCTAATTATTACATTAGCCAAACTTTAATCAGTTATGAAACTCGTTATACCTCATTAGAAAAACTATGTCTAGCAGTCGTATTTTCTACGCAAAAATTACGCCATTATATGCTTAGTCAAAAAACATATGTCATTGCTAAATATGATCCCTTGCGGTATCTTATGAGTCGACCTTATTTATCGGGTCGCACAGCCAAGTGGGTTCTTGCTCTCAGCGAGTTTGAACTCACATTCATAGGACAAAAGTCTGTTAAGGGTCAAATCATAGCAGATCAGTTAGCTGCTGCACCCTTAGAGTCTACCCATCCCCTCATCATTGAGTTTCCTGATGAATGCCTTCAATTAGAGGCAGACCATATTGAACAATGGTCCTTATACTTTGATGGAGCCCGATGCATGAGTGGGGCTGGTGCGGGTATTATTTTAATATCCCCGCAAAAACACATCATTCCTCTGTCCTTCAAATTAACATTTGCTTGCACCAATAATACTGCCGAATATGAGGCTCTAATCCTTGGATTACGAGCTGCCTTGGCATTAAAAATCAAACATCTGCTAGTTTTTGGTGACTCTCAACTTGTCATAAATCAAATTAATGAAGTTTATCAGACCAGAGATGATAAATTGCGCCCATATAAAGCATATGTTTTGCAATTGTTATCCTTGTTTGATAAAGTTACCTTGGAAGCTATTCCATGAACTAGCAACCGTGCGGCTGACGCTATGGCCGCAGCTGCATCTCTTCTGCCCTTGGAGTTAGATGACGAATATGCCACCATCATTATTCGTCGACTCTAGGAACCCGCTTCAAATAAGTCATGTTTAGAACCTTTGGATGTGTTTCTAATCAATGAAACTACTCCTGACCCTTGGTATACAGATATAGTTGATTTTCTTCAAAATGGGACTTTCCCTGCCAATTCTAATAGAAACCAACGTCGGTTATTACGTAGACGAGCAAGTCGATTTGTAATAATTGGCAATACTTTATATAGGAGATCTTTTGAAGGTATCCTATTGAGATGTTTGAATCTAGAAGAATCCAAATCAGCTTTAAGTGAAGTCCACGATGGATCTTGTGGAGGACACTTCGGTGGTAGTGTCATTGCTAAAAAGCTCCTTAGGATAGGCTACTTTTGGCCTACCATGGAAAATGATGCACATGAGTACGTGCGCCATTGCGACAAGTGCAGAAACATGCTGACCTTGTCCATGCGCCTGCACAAGAGCTGCGGGCTATTTCATCTCCTTGGCCCTTTTCAAAATGGGGCTTAGACATTATTGGCAAAATTAATCCTGTGTCATCCGATGGACACAAATTCATCATAACCGCCACTTGAGTATTTCACGAAGTGGGTTGAAGCTATGCCTTTAGCTTCCTGCACTGGAACACAAGTCTCCAAATTTATTTTTAATCAAATCATTTGTAGGTTCGGAATTCCTGCAAATCTCATCTCAGACAATGGAACTTGTTTCAAAAATAAAGATGTCAAGAAATTATGCCAAAAATATAAGATTCAACATCGCTGGTCCACTCCCTATTATCCTCAGGGTAATGGCCAAGCAGAAGCATCTAACAAAACCTTAATCAAAATTCTTAAAATATTGGTCAATAAATCTGGCCGCGACTGGCACATTCAATTATATCCAACTTTGTGGGCATATCGCACTAGTGTGCGTACTCCCATAGGTACTTCACCTTTTGTCTTGGTTTATGGCGCTGAAGCCATTTTTCCCTTTGAATTAGAAGTTCCTTCTTTGGCTCTACTACTTCAAGATACCGAAGTAGGAGATGAATATCGAGCTAGCAGACTCAGTCAGCTGGAACTCCTAGATGAAAAGTGCATCAATGCTTTGGAGCATCTTCGTGCTTACCAAAACAAGCTTAAAAGATCATATGCCAAGAAAGTTCGTCATCGATCCTTTGAGGTCGGCGACCTTGTTTTAAAAGAAAATCAAAAAAATACTAATGCAACTAAAGACCTTAAAGGTAAATTTGAGCCCAACTGGCTTGGACCATATATTATTACTGCTAAATTTGAATCAGGAGCATACAAATTAGCTACCTTAGATGGTAAATATTTAAAAGAACCTCTGAATATTATGCATCTTAAGCGATATTACGCATAACATTTGGTCATTTCATCATTTGTACATATTTTGCATGTTGTCTCATTTTAAAAATATATATATAACTGTTTACACAAAAACAAATGAATAAAAATAACAAGTCAAAAACAACAATATTATTGACTCTTTTCAAAACCAAAATAAAAAATAAATAAAGAAGAAAGAGAGAGTCCAAATTATCAAACTCTTCACAAATATTTGTTGTATATATTTCTTCTTCAAGCATTGCAGTTATATTTTCAAGTTATTTTGGATAAATTAGCATTTATTTGGAATCCCCCACTATCACAAACACACAAAAATAAATATCTTGATTTTATTTGGCATGATTACTAATCTCTCTTATATCAAAGTCCACAAAATTCAATTAAATAAAGTTTGAGCATAGAGAATTGATCTTGTTATTTACTTAAACCAAGCATATCTTTTCACAATAAAATGATTACATTTGTAATTTCCATGTTATGCTACATAGTAGAAGTGGTCTCTTGAGCGAAAAGTTTCCCCTGCTATCCTATCATGCACATGGTCTAGAATCTTTGAGAATTGGCAAAAGGACAAGCTCACCCCTACCCGGAATAAAAATCCCTTGCTCTACAGCTAATCCGAGCAAGTATCCCTAGTATAGGAAGAAAAGAAAAGTTCAAGAAAAAGAGAAAAAGAAACAAGTTATTTCAGCATTATCTCAAATATCAAGCCAAAATACAAAAATACAAAAAAAAAAAAAAGAAAAAGCAAAGAAAAAGAAACAAGCAAAAGCAAAAGCAATAAAATCCCTTTCCCTACCCCTTGAAAAGAAAATAAGGGTGAATGAGCTTGAATCCCTGGAATTCTCAATTATTCGAAAACTGTGAGGTAAGCCCCATAACAGGTGGTTTGTGCCCAACCCGCTTGGCCTTGGGTAATCCCTAGCATGGTGATATGTCTGTCACATTAGCGACCTTCTTTTGTACAGACCTATGTCTGCTTATGGATTAGCTAGCTCTTGATAACCCGACTTACATAGTAGTCTGGTATGGTTATATACATCTAAATCATGGTTAACGAACACTTATTTGGTTCATTCAAATCACTTGTATCATAGTATCTTGCTCAAACTGGTAAATGAACAATGCAATTGCACACACATTTTGTATTTGAGAGATTTTGTGTATCATTATGATAAATCAAGATTGGTAATAAACTCACATACGCACATGGGATTCCTTATAAATCTAACTTTTGTCTTTAAAATACTTTGAAATATTTTTGCAAATTGTTTGGAATAAATTCATTTTCTTCTTTGAAAGTACAGTTGTTTAGTATAAAGACAACTACATGCATTATCAAAAATCAAAATCATTTTCAAAACATGCAATCAAGTTACATTTATATATAACTTTTGACTTTCGCGATGATGGTATAGTTCCAAAACCAAAATTGGAATTTTATGCCTAGCGCAAGTCCTCATCTTCATATTTTTTGACTATTTCAAAAATTAAAAAATCAACCATGCAATAAAACTATTATATTATTTTCTTCTTTGGATTTCGCGATGATGGTATAAGTCTATACCTAAATATTCTATGCCTAGCGCAAACCATTGTACCAATTTTATTTTCCATTTATTCAAAATCATAAAAACATATGACTTAAATCATTATGTTACACAATTATGCTTTAAAAACAAAATAAACACTTACTCTATTTTCATGTCATTATGTCAAACTTCAATTTTGCAATGATGGTATAATTCCTAGGGAATTATCCAAAAAATTTATCACACTTAGGAATTTATGCCTAGCAAAAGTCATTTTAAAATATTTCATGCATAATATTTTCATGGAAATCTGAAAACAAATCATCATCATCATCATCATTTGCATCATCACACCAAAGTCTTAAGACAGTCTCTTAAGCACTCTTTTACTTTTAACAATATTTCTATACTGGGATTAGCTTGACGACCGAGTGAGCGGCGACTCCATGAAATGGTCTATAATAGCGACAATGTCCTTTGAAATTATTGTTAAAAGTCCTCTTTTATTTTTATCAAATTATCACATCACAAAAAACCAATTTGTTCACATCAGATTATTTCATTTAAATTTTAAAAGCATGACATTCAAACCATAATATTTCCAAACGACATAATTACATGAATCATCCAATCAATCACACCACAACAATAAAGCATCATACAAACACATAAGACAAGTCATATGATCAAAAATATCATATATATATATATATATATATATATATATATATATATATATATATATATATATCTCAACAATATATGTACATCATATCAAAACTGGATTGGTATGCCACAATCTACATCTTGGCATACTCAATCCTCTCAAATCATATAATCAGTACGTACAGTGTAGTAGCCTAGCCTCGAGAACCCCTCGAGCTCTCGGCCTCATCTCCTCCCCAGCCCTGAGGTGGACGAGGTGGCCCCATCGCAGTATGTGTGGTACTACGAGTCCTAGTCGTCGATCGAGATGAAGTCCTCGATGACCCAACCCTGATCGGATCCGCAATGTCGATTGGTAGCTGTACCCTCTGGCCCTCTGGCACCATCTGGAAGTAGATACCCTGATAGAACGTGGTCTGAGCAATCGACCATGCTAGCTCCTGAGTGCTCGCTCCTTCGCTCCGTGCTCTGAGGCGTGCAACCTCATCTCTGAGCTGTGTAGCCTCTGCTCGGTGGCGTGTAGCCTCATCCTGTAGAGTCTGCACCTATGCCTGGAGATGGACAGTCTCCACCCGGAGAGTAGCCATCTCACTACTCTCTCCTGTGTCCACACCCTTGCCCTTATCGGGCGATGGTGGTCTCTCTCTCCGTGGAGAAGGGGGTCTCTCCTCCCTCCTCTCCCACTGTCATGGCCTCTGCTGAGCCTGTGGTCTCCTCTGCTCTCTCCCTCCGTGACCCTGTGCCGCCTCAATGGCCGCCTGGCATCGCCTCCCCATCCGATGCACAACTACATGAATCGGACCCTGAGCCCTCGTCATCCGAGGAGGGCGGATGCCTGCGTACCAGGCATCGTAGCCGTCGGCTACCCTTGCATCGTCCCCATCCACTGGCTGAATGGGGGCATCATCTCGCGTCTTGACTCTAGAAGCGTTGCATATCTGGAGCCCCGCTAACTGTAGTGTTATCCCGAATAGTCCGGGAAAACTCGTAGTCTCTGAGAGATGGGATCCCCTACTGTAGACCGAACTGCCTCAAAACTCGGTCGTAGCGGTGGAGCTCCACCTCTCCCCTCTCCATCCTCAGCCAACAGACTCGCCGACGTGAGCCGGCTCCTGTCCATCCTTGGCCCACCCTGGATGATCTCTCCAAGGCCTCCAGGTGATCTGGTCGGAGACAAGGTCGTCAAGTAGTCTCCGGGACATTGGCAGATCTATCCGTCGCTGTGACCCTCTTCGGAGCCACCAGTAGAAAGCTCGGGGCCTCTCCCCGTCAATCCCTATTAGTGGGAGCCCTACCGGTCTTCGCACCGCAATGTGCTCCCAGCACCAAACCTGTAGTAGTGATGTCATAACCAGACATCGATCGCCCTTGTATACGACCCCATGCAGGATCCTATACAATCGGCATAGTACATAACTCCCCCAAGCAAACCTGTATCCGTGGTCTCTCATGTCACAGACCACATCTGTCAATAGCCATGGTACTCTGCATCCACTTTGATGGCATAGCAACAGACCACCTACAACCCCAGCCAAAACCTGTGTCAGTCTAGATGCCCCAGGCATCTGGCGTAGCGACTCGATGTTCACTCCGCCCTTCTCCAGGGCGAAGCTCGGATCTCCGCACAGTCGCATCATCGCGTGGCCCTGATTGGCCATGGGAGTTATCAACCGTCCTTGTATGGGGATCCTCAAAATCCTCCATACATCCTCTAGTGTGGGAGTCATCTCCCCTGTCGGTAATCAAAAATAGGAAGAACCCGGATACCACCTCTCTGCTAGGGCTGTCAATAGCCCCATATCTGTAGAAACCTATGGCATCTCTGCCACATGTTGCAAGCCGACTTGTGCCAACTGATCTCGCTCTACCTGAGATAGAGCGGCCAAGTCATCCCTCAGCCCATCGTATTTCCATTCTCTGCTCTTTAGTAATCCTCTCTGCAACATAAACAACAAAACAATAAAAATCATTAATAAAACAGTGATTAAAAATGCAAGTAAAGCAAGTTCAATTTCATCAATGATGATATCGTCCACTATTGGACGATATCGTCCCAAATTTGAGCAAATTCGTCTCCGATTTTGCAAGCCGAAATCGTCCCTTTTTTGATGAAATCGTCCCCATTTCGTCGATTTCGCCCTTGGACGAAATCGGCGATATCGAGACGATTTTGTTTCGACGACGTCGATGGCCCAAAAATGGCCGTGATGCTCAAAAATCATCAAAATTTAATCTACAAAGCATAGAAAATCAAATTACAGCATTCTAAACTAAGTTTAGACCCTTACCCGTAGCCCGCGCCGGACCTCTGTCGATCTGTGCGTTGTTTCGACCATCTTGTCTACAGAGCTCTAGAAAATAGTAAAAATGAACAGTAACAATGAATTAGGGTTTTTCCCTATTTTTCTTAATTTTATTCAAAAAACAATTAAAAACATTTTAATTTTGCTTTTTCGCGTTTTTACCTCAAACGTTCGATTTGGGTAAAAACACGGAGGGGGCACCATAGTAAGCTGTCGTACGATTCGACCAAGAATCGTCGCCTAAAAATGGGAATAATTTTTGCTTTCTCGTAGATCGAGAAGAACTCATCTTTAACGCATTTTCTTCGAAAAATTCGCTAAAGAGGGGGAAAAATGTAGCACCCTAAAATTGGCGCAGTAAAACTTAGCAATAATCAAAATTACCTTAGTAATAATTCAAATTCAAATTCAACCCCCAAAACCGCTCCCAAACCGTCGTTTAACCCGTTTCCTCATTTCTCACGCCATTTTTAGGATTTGTTGTGACCGTTGGATGATATCGTCTCCGATCAGACGATATCGCCTCAGATCGGACGATTTCGTCTGGACTAGGACGTCCAGACGATCTTGTCCCAAAACTGATTTTTCATAATTAGCTTCTATTTCAACGGCGTCTCTAAGTCGGGCAGAAGCACGTCTGCACCGTTAGAGACCTCCCCCATTGGAGATCTTCCAAATTAGGATGATCTCCAACCTCCCATCTTCCCTCCTAAGTCTATTTAAACCTTAGGACCCCCCCTTGACTTTCCCCTGGCTGGATTTTCTGTAACTTGACCTTTACACGCATTAGAACACCCTGAATTACCATCTGCACTTGTCCTATCCAAATTTTGTTGCAGGAACCTTGTCATTCTTCAGCCGGAGCAAGCTCAGGTCGTCGCAGATGATCCTGTCCAATTCGAGATGATTTCGTATCAATCCGAGATGATTTCGACTGCAGTCTGCATTGGGGCAATCAGTGCCCAGAGTTTGCACTTTTCCTATACTTTGCTGCTACTTTATTCTGCATTTAGTCAGTTTTATTAGTATTTCCTGTTATCTTGCATCTTGGAGTTCACCCATGTAGTTTAATTGCACAATAAGATCATGATTAGTCATTAAAGAATCGTAATTTACTTATATTTCCATTTGGGATTATCTTGTTAACATTCTTATTGTTATTTCACATCATTTGCCTCTATCAGAATAGTTGTATTTTTGGCATTTTGTATCTATTTCTCTGTTTGCAGGTCTCTGACGAATTCATCTGACGAATTCATCAGATCTCAGATGATCCTGTCAAATCAGAGACGATCCTGTCAAATTCCAGACGATCTGGACTGCTTCAAAAATCAGAATCTCCATCAGACATCCGGGACCAGGTATGGATTTCTTCACTTAGTTTGCTCTCTGTGTTTTTTGTTAAATCTATTTTCTGTATTTAAATTTGCATTTTCATATAGAATAACTTAGATTCATCTGGCCAAACCTAGGACTTGGATGTTTAAAGCTAAAACTGAACACATTAAACTCATTCCCAACCTAGGCGTGGAAACTGCCACTAAACGTTTCCTGGTGAACCCCACCATCCATCAAAAAATCACCTTAATACCCCTCCCCCGAGAGGCGGGACCTTCCAAAGGCCTCTCAGTCCGAGGTATTGTCCCATCCTTTTCCCATCCTCCTTCTGGGCACGGATCCTTTAGCTTGAAGGTAAGGATGCAAAAAATTTGGAGCGATACAGTTGCTGACCTCATGTTTGGACCTTGGGTTTAGGTCCATCTTTTCAAAATGTGGTTAGGGTTTATATTTTTCAATACTAAGGATTAAAGTTTTATTTTAAATCCTAAGATTTGGGTTTTTAATCATGAGGCTTTGGGTTACCTTTTTCGATCCTCCAATTAGGTTTTTTGAGGCTCATTCTGATAGTGAGTATTTGGGTTACCTTTTTTGATCCTTTAGTTTGGGTTTGTTTTGAGGGTATTTTCATTAAAAATTTTATGCAATTGTTGTATATGGAGTGAATTACCAATAGTACCTAAAAATTATCTCATTGCCTTCATTGGATTATCAGCCCAACACTACATCAAGCACATCATATAACTCCTACATCAGCTTTGCATTAGGCTCACTGGATCCTTCATTTCCAACATTCTCCTTCTCTTGTCATGATCTATCTTCCTCCTATTGTGTAAAAGCATTGGATTCCAATGCTTCTATGGTGGGAAGGAATTATATATGCAAATATTATAATATTAAGAACCTTCTAGATATAGGATAAAAAACACATGCTATAAGTAAAGGCATACTATAGCTGCCTTCTAGAAATACCATTAAATAAGGTAGCTTGAATACCATGGTATTGTTAAATGGTTTTTATTCCAAGAAGCAAATTGTAATAGACATCTAATGCTTATATATTTTCATTGTTTATCAATAGAAATTCAATTTGGATATTTAGATCCACATAATCAATCTTCATATACTAGGCTCTAGGAGCTTGCTTCAACCTATAAAGAGACTTGATGAGCATACATACCTTCCTCTTCAGATCAAGTATGACAAATCCCTCTGGTTGCATCATGTACATTTATTTAGTAAGGTCATCATTAAATAATACGCTCTTTACATCCATTTGATGTAACTTCAATCTAAATTGAGATGCCATTACAAATACATTTTGAATAATCTTGATCTTTGCTATTGTCACAAAGATCTCATTGTAATCAATTCTTTCCTTCTATGTATAGTCTTCCAAAATAAGCCTTAGCTTGTACTTGTTAATACTCCTATAAACTTTGTATTTAAAATTGAATACGAACTTATAGTTAATGGGTTTCTTCTTGAGTGAAGGGTTAACCAATTACCACATCTTATTCTTCATCAATGCTTGATATTTAACATTAATGACATTATTTCAGTATTTTGACATAAGATATTTCTAAACCATTGAATGTTCAAAGTTTAGTAAAACTATGTGGATAAGGGCTAGGTTGATCTTATTTCAAAATTTGTTGTGAGTTCTTGACCTTGAACTTGATGTGTATGGAACTCCATCCATGTCGATAGAATCAATAGTATTGAGATACAACTTGGGTTTATGACTTCTAATCAAAGTAGATGGTTCTAGTTCATAAACTCCATTAGTATCATATCCATTATTATCATCCAATTCAACATCCTCTCTCTAAGGCAACATCATCATCATTAAATAAAAAATGGGAACTTCATCTAAATAACATACCTTAGAATAAGAGTTACATTGATTCTTCTCATGAAAAATATCATAGATGATGTGCAAATTTTTGGTGTTAGAAACCATGATTCAATATGTTCTATTCATCCTTGTATCCAATAAAAATACCTTTCCTAAAATTTTATCTAGCATTACTCATATTTACTTTGAAATGTGCATAAATGTTGTGCATCCAAACCCTTGAATATGAGACACAATAGGTTTGATACATATCCATACTTACTAATATGTGATAGCATTTAATACAACTGATGGATGCATGGTTAAACAAATAAACCATAGTATGAATAACTTCTATTGAAATTATTAGTTATTATTGAAAACGACCCCTAAGGGCTAGATGGATTGGTAAGTGCTAGTCTGTCTAGGTACTTACCAAGAAGAGACCCACATTAAAACCTTGGGGGAAGCCTGTTGCAAAGGTAGTAGTTTGATCCAAATCCTTTGAGTGTGTATTAGACTAAAAATAAAAGTATAAATCCTAAGCACTTACTTTGAAATGTGCATAAATGTTGTGCATCCAAACCCTTGAATATGAGACACAATATATTTGATACATATCCATGCCTCCTAAGATTTGATACCATTTAATACAACTGATGGATGCATGGTTCAACAAATAAACCATAGTATGAATAACTTCTATTGAAATTATTAGTTATTATCGAAAATAACCCCCAAGGGCTAGATGGATTGGTAAGTTCTAGTTTGGCTAAGTACTTACCAAGAAGAGAACCATGTTCAAACCTTGGGGGAAGCCTATTGCAAAGGTAGTAGTTTGATCCAAATCCTTTGAGTGCACATCAGATTGAAAACAACGGTATGAATCCTGAGCACCCGATGGTCCATATGATGGTATGAATCCCAAGAAACCAGTGGTCCATTTAATGTCAAGATATAAAAAAATGAGGTGGAATAGGTTTGGCACCTGATAGTCCATTTCACATCAAGCTATAAAACAACAAGGTGGAATAGGTTTGATAGATGCAACACCTGTAGTGCTTGCCAGCTACTAAAAATAGTGTGGTGCTTGACAACTACTAAAAATAATATGGTTGTAACCAACTCTTCTATCAAACCAAAAAAACTAAAATAAAAACTTCTATATAAAATACTCGATACAATTTAAATTTTAACTTTATCAACAAGTGGTTATTTTGTTTATATTGTTAGAAACACATATTGATAGGGCAAAAATAGATACAATCATAAAATAATGGAGCAGTGAAGGAGCAATGGTGATGAAGGGTGGGAACCTTGAAAATAGCCACCAAGAAATGATATGCAAGGATCCAGAGGCAGAGGATGGATAGGTTTCTATCCTTGAGGTTATAAAGGTACAGGGAATTGATCCCCCCGACAAAGGTCTTGACAAAGAGACCCATCCAGGAGCAACGGGACCTAGAAGAGGCCTATCATTTGTAAAAACCTTTAAAGGTAAAAGGAGTGATTTCTTTGAATCATTCCCACATATCATCCTAGAAAACAATTGAATAAGGGTTTCACCAAACATTATGGACAACTTCCTGCCACTGGAAACACATTCCTTGGTCGGGAAATTTATGGGAAGCAGGCCTGACATAGAAACCATAAGATCGTGGGCCTTTTCCAAATGGAGAACAATAGGACATATGGAGATTGTTGTTCTTTCTAAGGGCTTTTTTATTATCAGGCTCAAAAATAAGGAAGATGCGAATCACATTCTTACAGAAGGGCCATGGTTTTTGGGAAGGCGCAACCTCTTTCTTAGACCTTGGGGAGAGGATTTCAATCCTGATACGCAAAGTATTAAAACATCTCCTATTTGGGTTCGAATTTTGATTTTCCTAACCAATTTTTCCATGAGTATTTCTTGAGAGGGATAGCCAAAAATATAGGAGATATGGTTGCCATCGATCACTCCAACTTATCTAGGTAAATGATGACACATGCAAGGATATGCGTAAATGCGAACCTTGATTCTGAGCTCCCAACCTTTGTGGAACTCAAGTATAGATATTACCTGAGAAGATAACCTATTTAATATGAGAACAATATACTGTCGATATTTTGTGTGGAATGGAAAACTCAGGGTTACCTTAGGAGTCAGTGTCCAAGCCTGGTAGCCAACAAAGAAGCACAAAAAAACCTATTACAAGAGGGGCAATTAGAAAAGGGCAGCCCAAGAACCAAGGACCTCAGTTTCCAAAAGGAGTCTACAAGGCAGTCAGATACGACCAACACCATCAACAGGAGGAAAACCAACCTCAGCTTGAGGAGAGAGGAAAGAAACAAGTCAAAGATCATCAAGTAACCTAGGTAAACTCTTTTATTCCCATATATAATAAGTTTGAAATCCTAGTAGACATTGAGGTTGAGGCAGACATGATAGAAGAAGAGGACCCCCAGATAGGCCTTCCAAAAAACCTAGAATCCTCTTCAAGGTCAGGATCCTCAAACGACATCCAAGCAGGCCCTCCTCTAAACTACCCCTATGGCATGCCCCAAGTCTTAGGATAATACAAGCAAAGCATGGAGGAAGATGATTCAAGGACAAAAATAACTAGGAGAAGAGTGATTGAAGGGTGCTCCAGCCCCATCCTGTAGAAAATAATTCCTCCAAAATTTATCCCAAAATAGATAAGAAGCTCAAAAAAATCCCCCATCAATTATGGTAGTGAAACAAAGAGAGGATGGATATCAGAGGTTGAAAATTACAGTTGTAGGTTTGAGAATGAAATTGCAAATGGAAAAACAAAGAACTCTGTTGTCTCAAGTTATCACAAGCATGGATGATAACAAATCCAACAAACCTCCTCCACCTTAGGGCAGGGGGAGGGAAGAACTCCAAGCAATCTAAATGAAGGTCCTCTCATGGAATGTGAGAGCCTTAACATCCCATCGAAGCAAAAGATGGTTAACTCATTAAGGAGAGAAATTAATCCTACAATACTACTATTACAAGAAACAAAAACAAATGAAGCATAGTCAAGAGCACTAGAAAACAAAATATGGAAGCAAGGGGAAGTGGATTTCAAGTAGGCAAGAGGAGCATCTGGAGGACTAATGATTTTGTTGGATCCAAAGAAAGTGAAAGGTAGTGTCACCCAGGCTGAGGAGAGGGTCCTAAGTGTGCTCTTTCATGATATTGACAACAATATGTCATGGATCCTGTCTAATGTGTATGCACCCAACACAGTGCAAGGAAGAAAAACCCTGTGGGAGGTTTTGAGCCACATGAAAGAGGCTTTCCTTAATATCCCGTGGGTAATAGAAAGGGATTTTAATCCACCACTATACCCCTTAGACAAGAGAGGGGGGTCTAGAATTCCCTCCAAAAGCATGGAAGAGTTCAACGAGTTCATTAACTCAAATGAATTTATGGACGTCAAGCTTAAGGATGCCAAGTACACCTGGAGAAACCGACATATAGGGAGTCATCTCATCCAAGAAATATTGGATAGGTTCCTATTTTCACAGGAAGCAATTTTAGTCTTTGGGTATTCCACCTTGCATTCACTTCCCAAGATTAGGTTGGGTCATAATCCTATTTTTCTGGATGTGCCTCAAGCCACTTCCCTTATAAGACCTTTTTGTTTTTAAGAAATGTGGACAAAGCACCCCGAACTTAAGGATCACATCAACCAATGGTGGTAGCAACCCGATCAAGGAAGCCCTTCCTTCAAACTCTCTCAAAAGTTGAGATCAGTAAAAGACAACCTCATAATTTGGAACAAAGAAGTGTTTGGTAACCTCTTCGAGAATAAGAAAGTCATGGGTGAAAAATTAGAGTTTTTGAAAACATAATCCAAAATGGAGGGTATGATGAGGCAACCAGAACAGAGGAGAGAAACTTGTTGTCTAAATACCATAGCATCCTGGCATGCGAGGAGACCTATTGGAGGCAAAAATCCAAAGCATTGTGGCTAAAGTATGGTGACTCCAATTCCAAGTTCTTTAATGTCACTACCTTGAGTAACATAAGTAACAATAGGATCAAGGAATTAACCAAAGAGGATGGTTCCACCACCCAAGATATATAGAAAATTAGGGATGAAGCTCTATCTTATTTTAGTTCCCTCCTAGGAGATGTCCCATGCCAGACTACAACTAAATATTATCTTCTATGATCCATTCCCTAAACCATCAGTGGTGATATAAATAGAAGACTCATTGAACCCTTTTTAGATGAGGAAATTAGGGTGGCTCTATTTTATATGGACCATAACAAAGCATCAGGGCCAAATGGGTTCTCACCTCGATTTTTCCAATATTTTTGGCATATAGTTGGACCTGATGTATGCTCTGCCATCAAGGAATTCCAATCCTTAAAACACATCCCTTGGGGCTACAACTCAAATTTTTTAGTCCTAATCCCGAAAGGACCGACCTCCAAGTCCATTGCAGAATTTAGACCAATCAACCTCTGCAATGTGTCCTATAAAATTCTCACCAAATCTATGGCGAATCCAATGAAAGAAATCTTGCCCTCGATCATTGACCCGTGTCAGGGTAGGTCTGTCCAAGGAAGGTCAATCCTTGATGGGGTCATGACTGTCCATGAAGCCCTCCACTCAGCTTCTCAGACTAGGAAGGCTGCCTTTGCCCTAAATCTAGACATAAATAAGGCCTACGATCGCATCAACTAGGATTTTTTGAATGCCATACTTCTAAAATTTGGCTTCCACCCTGAGTGGATTAGTCTCATCAGATGCTGCTTCTACAAGCTCTAGTTTTCGATCCTCATCAATGAGATGATAGCAGGATACTTCCAAAGCTATAGGGGTCTTGGGAAAGGGGACTCTATTAGTCCCATGCTGGTTATCATAGTGGCTAAAGCCCTTGGCAAGACAATCAAAGCTGCTTATTTTACAGGGATCATTTCTAGTATCAAAGCCACTTCTCTCACCAACCCAATCACTCATCAACAATTCATCGATGACACATTGATCTTAACTATGGCTTATATTTAAGAGGCAAAAAATATTAAACACATCCTAAAGCTCTATGAGGACGTGGCAGGTCAGAAGGTGAACTTTAACAAAAGCAAAATTTACTTCCTTAACACCCCTCATCCTAGGTAGATCAAGATAGAAAGGATCTTAGAGTACCCCATATCTAGTATCCCCACTTATTACATGGGCCTCCCCCTATTCATAGGAGCTATAGTTGACTCAATTTGGAACAATGTTTTGGAAAGGATCCAAAATAAGCTTTCAGGTTGGAAAGGACACTTGCTATCCCAGGCAGGCAAAGCAACCTTGACCATGGCATCTCTACAGAGTATTCCAGTTTATTTCCTATTCGTGTTTAAGGCACCATCTAGGGTATATCACAGAATTGAACAATACCAAAAAAATTCCTTTGGTCAGGATCAAAAGAAAAACAGAAAATTCACCTTGTAGGATGGAACAAGGTGTGCCGATCCAAAGAAAGTGGAGGTCTGGGTCTCAGAAATGTTTCACATCTCAACACAACCTTATTAGCCAAACAAGCATGGCGACTATTAACCAATGTGGATAATTAATGGACAACAATTATTAAAAGGAAATATCTCCAAGGAACAAATTTATTGAGTAATACCATCCAAATTAGAGGATCAACCTTTTGGAAAGCCATTCTAACAAGCAAAGACATAGTAAAAAAATGTATGAGATGGATTCTAGGAAATGGATAAAAAATAAGCTTCTAGGAAGACAAATAGGCAAGGGATGTACCACTCAGTCAAGAACCCCACCTAGATCGATTAAAATATTATACTATCGAGAACCTTGGGCCAAAGATGGTAGATTTCATAAGGTCAGATAGGAACAAATCTAGATGGAGACCAATAAGAATACAGGGCCTGGAAGCAAATTTTGAGGAACTTGAAAATATACCAAGACATTAATTTATCCCTACAGGAGCAAAAGAGGATCACTTAATATGGTCAACAATAGAGAGTGGAAAGTTCATTGTTAAATAGGCCTACAAGCTACTGCTCCATATTGAGGAGCCTTGGTTCCAAACTAAGCTAGTGTGGATCAAGAATTTAATCCCTAAAGTATCCTTTTTTTCTTGACTAGTGATCCAAGGAAAAATTCTTACCATTGATAAATTTGTAAGGAAAGGAATGATGATGCCTAATATATGCTATCTATGTAGGGAAAGCTAGGAATCAATTCAACACATTTTACTTGAGTGTCCCACAATAGTCACTATTTTAAACGGGGCATTCCAAGCTTTCAATATTGTGTGGGTGAGACCTGTGTCTATCCATGACCTTTTCCAGTAATGTTCCAATCCCTTTGTTAGTTTAAGACTCAGGTTCCTGTAGAAGATCTATCTTCACCATTTCTTGCAGCAATTGTGGCTATAAAGAAATCTTAGAGTGTTCAAAGAGTCAAAATGGGATCTTGGATCAATTACCAAAAAAATCCTAGCCTTTGCAAAATAAAATGTCTTAATTCATCATGTTAAGGCACAACCGATTTCCCTTAGTGAGAAGCTTTTAGCTTAATCCTTAAGCATTCCCCTTGAAGACGGTCCCTGTAAGACTAATCCTAGACATGAATCTAAATGGATCCCCCTATTTATTGGCTTAAGCTAAATTTTTATGGTGTTTCCAAGGATAACCCTAGCAGAGCAGGAGCAGGAGGAGTGGTAAGGAACCACCAAGGTCAAATGGTGTCGACCTTTGCTGAACATCTTGGAACCATGACCAACAACGAAGCTAAAGCTAGAGCCTTGTGGAAAGGATTGGAGTTGATGCAAGGGACTCAAGGCAAACTCATAGTGGACAAAGATTCTCAAAACATCATCAACCTTATGAAGAATTTCAAGAAACCTTCATGGAGGATTGATTCCTGCATCAAGGAAGCCAAGAACCTGTTTGGAGACAGAAAAATAGGATGGCTCAACATGTCTTACGAGAAGCTAACAATGCAGCAGATAAGTTGGCAAACATCAGAGTGGAAGCTAATGGTCTGATCATGTGGATGCAGGATTTCCCGTGTGATGTGGAAGAGATTATCCAAAAATAAAATCAATGACCTATCCGACATGGACCATGGGCAAGTGGAGTCCCCACTGCATCCTCTCAGGAATTTGGGACCACGTCCATCATAGAAATGTTATGAGGTGGCAGATTCAGAGTAGCCATTCCACCAAACTCACCATAGTGGCCAACATTAAAATCTAGAGAAATAGGTATGAGTGCCAAAGGAAAAAATCTAGCATGGAAATTCGAAGAAATAGGTATAAGTGTCAGCATCACAGTAGGAAAATAGTCATTAGGATTCTAAGAAAAGGCATTCATCATTGGTCGTGGTCTTGATACAAGTGGAAATATCCAGATCACGATCCTGGTGGATTGGCGATGGCATAAGGACAATGTGTTAATGCCAAGCAAGCTTGATCAATTTTTTTCATGATTACCGAGTGGAGGGATCCTAAATGCATCAGGAAGGGGCACACTGGAATGTTAAAATTGTTGATAAATTAGGCCATGTGGTAAGTCATCCAGGTGGAAGGTAGGCTACAACACACTCCTGGTCACAACACCCCTCACAATAAAGATATAATTACAAGTCACGAGGATGCCCAAATATTTCATCATATTTCTATTTATTCCAAGTGTGGGAGGACATCAAGAATATTGCAAAGGGGCTAGAAGATCGAGAAGGCTTTTAAGGTGTTGAAGTTTAAGGAAAGCATGACTTACATTGAGCCAAGCATGGTGGTCATGGAGCTTGCGGCTCATGCTATCCTGACTGAGAGATGATTCACCCAGTTCTTTGACCTGTTTTCAAGAGTGGAGGAAGACATAACCCTTGTGTTGGACATTTTGAGTCACTAAGCTAAAAGTTGTCATTGATGTCAAAAGGACCTATGTAAGTAAGCACTATGATTTTTCTCCACAAAGAGCTTCATGAGAAGCAAAGGTTTTGATCAAAGGTTCAAGAAGGGATGCATGACATTTGGTTCCAAAAGGAGCTTCAAGGGAAGCTTAGCAAAAGGTTTTTATGAAAACCAAGGAAGGCAAGGAAAGGTTTTATTTAAAACCATGGATGGCAGATTTGAAATGGGTTTTTCTTAAAACCCAAGTTATCTTTTCGTTTCATCGAAAAATGTGCCCTAGTGATGGAAAAATTTAATTTTAAAGGTTTAGTTTAAATTTTAATTTATTTAAAATTTAAATTTAAATTTGAAAATTAAATAAAAGAGTTTTCCCGCCATGTCTGTCTTTTATCATGCAAAGGTTCGAATATTTAAAGGGGTTGATTTTATCAACCAAGAAAGTGACAAGAAATATTGTCTGCATTCGATTATCCCCTCCGCAATCGTCGATTCCCCCCTTTCGATTTCGTTTGCACACTGCACGTGCAACAAGGGAGCAAGTTTCAAGGCATAGGTGAAGAGCACAGAAATATAAGTCTCAAAGGCTTAAATCCTCCATGTGGGAGGCCTAGCCCACACGGTGGGCGGAGAGTGCGCTAAGGCGCATGACGAGGAGGAAAGCGGGGTCGAAACCACCCGAAGCCATTTTGCAAGGTATGCCATAATTCGATCGCCAAAATTTTCGGGTGCATGAAATATTTCAAATTTTCTAAGGTTGTGTTAAGCGTCGACTTTCACGGAGAGTATAGTGGATTTAATTTTTGCATATGGCTAAGTTTTGATATTTTATTAATGTGGGATATTGCCTAAGAAGGCTTTGTGATTATTTTTTTAAGTGCAAAAGTGTTGAAAGGAAGGATATAAAATATGTGATTTATTTTATGGTATAAGTGGTTTTTGGAGTGACAAGGTTATGCAATGTTTTGATTTATTTTATTTTATGGTATAAGTGGTTTTTGGAGTGACAAGGTTATGCAATGTTTTGATTTATTTTATTTCATGGTACAAGTGGTTTTAGGAGTGATAAGGAAGTTGTGCATTAATTCTTAAGAAGGTTTTCTAATTAAAAGCCTTGGTGAATATTATTGTGAAGTGGAGTAATGTTGATTATTTTGTGATCTTCTAACCCTTGCGAGGATTGGCAAAATAATATTGTGATTGTGGCAAATTTCCAAAGAGGCTTCTTCATCTTCATAAAAGGTATGGGCATATTCTCCTCTTGATTGATTATGGTGGTTGATAATAAAATACCTTTGGAGTGAAAAGGATTGAGTGTGGTTTCCTTTTCGAAAGTGATTGGTTAAATGCTTCAAGGTTTTCTGGTTTGAGAGTTGTGATTAAACCTTGTTTTATAAGCATTGTTGTTAAGCCAATTGGTTGTACAAAGAACTTGAACTTGAGTTAGAAAAGAACATGTGTATCATTGTTATGTGAGATTTGTGGTTGAGCATTGTTGGAAACATTTTGAGTTGGTTGATACATGCTTGGACTAGGGTTTGTGAGAAAGGGTTGTTCATTGAGGTGATTGGTTGAGTTGAGTTGATTGAGCCTAGTCGAGTGGATGCATGTGGTTGTTCAAGTTCCATGAAATAAACTATTCTATATCTGATTTGAGTTGAGATTGAGATTTGAGTATAGAACATATTGAGTCTCTAATAATTCTCTTTATGCTTTTATGAGATTGATTTGAGTTGATATTGAGATTTGAGTATAGAACATATTGAGTCTCTAACAATTCTATTTATGCTTCTATGAGATTGAATTGAGATATTGATTGAGACAAGTATTTGAGAAGGCTTGTGGGCTAATTTTGAGTAGGCTTTTGTGGAATCTTGCTATGCAGATTTGAGCAAGTCCTAGAGAGGACTTATTGAGCAGATTTGGACAAGTTTTGAGTGAGCTTGTTGAGCATATTTGGACAAGTTATGAGTGAGCTTATTGAGCAGATTTGGAAAAGTTCTGAGTGAGCTTGTTGAGAAGATTTGGACAAGTTCTGAGTGAGCTTGTTGAGCAGATTTGAGCAGGTTCTCTTTGGACCTATTGAGCAGATTTGAGCAGAATCTGTGTGGACCTATTGAGAAAATTTGAGAAAGTTCTGTGTGGACCTATTGAGCAGATTTGAGTAGGTTCTGTGTGGACCTATTGAGCAGATTTGAGAAGGTTTTAAGTGGACCTATTGAGCAAAATTGTACTAGATCGAATGTACTATGTTTAGTGCAAGAGATTGAGAAGAGTTGTGCTAGACCGACTGGACTGTGTTTAGTACAATATTGAGACAAGGCTTTGGAGGTGATAGAGTACAGAGGACAAAGTCTCAGTGGATAGAGATCTAGAATCCAAGACAATTGAAGACATATCTGAGTGAGGAGTCTTCAAGTGGAAAGAGATCCACCAGTCAGTGCAGTAGAGAGACAAAGTCTTCTAGAATATCATTAGCCAGAGCAGAAGGGGAAATAAATATCCTGTGGAAGAGATCCACGAAATTGAGATTAGGGGATCAACATATCCTTTGGATAGAGGTCCATAAACATTGTAATTGGGAAGGATTCCCAAAAGAGATTGATTGAGAAAATTTTAGTAAAATATTTTCTCCGTGGAGTAGCCCACATTGGGTGAACCACGTAAATTGTGGTGTCTCTATTGTGTATGGTGTTTTGTGCATTGCTTTGATTACTTCTATTGATACTGCTATCTATACACTGCATAATATTGAATTGAAAGAAAATGTAAAAAGTGGTCTTATATTGTTTCCCCCCCTCTCAGTATAAGCTTGTGTTCTTCACCTTGCTATTATGGAGTCTTGGGAAGACAACAGAGTGGAAATTTGAGAATGTGAGATTGCCATTGACGTTACGCTGTTGGCTACCATCACGGGGTAGACTGTAAAAGGAAGATCCATCCACGGGTAGAAATACAATTGGGAGGTGGAATTACGCGAGTTTAAGGATAATCCCAAAATTTTCAAGGAGGCAAAGAATGGTTTGACCAGGGTAGACCTCCCTGCCCCGTGGAACTCTGTCATAAAAAATGTAATGGAGTTCATCATAGCTGAGGACCCTGGCAAGGTTCTCCTCAGCTTCGATTATGCTTTTGTCAAATTTTTCCACGATGTCAATCCCATAAGTATAACCCAATTCCTGCTTAATTCCATGAATTACACTATTACCTCGTGCTAAAGCAAAAAAGGGTCGGCCATGCCTCTGCACCAAGGTCTGTTTAAGATCATATGCAAATTTGTCATGTTGACTTCTCCTCAAGTTGAACCCCGTGCTTTACCTCAAGCCGAAACCCCCTATGGTCACCATGCAGAAAGCTCCATGGGCAGGGATAGTCCTGGTCTGCCCAAGCCTCATTTTGCATCCCCGACTAAGAAAAGAGGGGCGGATTTGACCATAAGAGGAGGACCGGCCAAGAAAAAACTGAAAATTGAAGAACCGGGAGGACCCAAGAGATCCTCAATGAGGTTGAAAAACAAGCAAGCACAGTGGAGTTCCAAACCCCTTGAAATTGACTCTGAGGACGAGGTTACCGATCCTACAACTATGATCCTCAAGTGCTTCGTGCTGATTTCCTCGACGAATGTGATTAATCAGATGCATGAGATCCATGAGGCTCTAACTAAGGTATTTTCAATGAAGGATACCGGATCAACAAGCCAGTGGAGGCTAACATAGAGACTGACGACTAAGAGGACAAGGAGGAGTAGCACCGTGCAAGTCAATAGTCTACGTAGAGATGGTGGTTGGCGAGGCCTTAGATGCTTACCTGAAGCAAAGTTTTGTTTGTGTCGTGTGCATAGGGATTGACGTTTTTTGTTTTTTGTTTCATGAAGTCGTCTAATGGGGCTTTTTGTGGGTTGGAATTTCTATGGCTTTATGTGAAGTCTTGTTAAGGGGCGTAATTTTCTCTCTCTCGACGTAGTTTAGGCTGATAGGCTTTTATCTGGTATAAGCCATAGATGGTCAGGTAGATTAGAGGACCGAGGGTCCTCAGGTGGTTAAAAATCCTACTTCTCAACGATATGCTAATTTATATATATAAGTTTTGGGTCAACCTTTAAAACCCCGTATTAATGAAATATTTTAATTATCAAAAAAAAACTTTATAACCAAAATTACATAATAACAAAAAAAAATATTATTAAATAATTATATAATGGATAAACAACATCCTTACAAATAAAACTTAAACCGTGTAAACATTAAAAAAATACTTTAACTTTACCTTAGATCCAATCATAAAATATTCGATCCTATTACTTTCCAACCCATTAGTTGTGATACTTTTTTCTACAAACTGTTTGATAGAATTTCGTTATTCATCCACGTCATATGTGTCAATACCAGAAAACCCATACATTATTTTATTTGACTCAGCTAATGGTTTTCATAAAAACCCATATATTATTATATTAACTCAGCTAATGGTTTTCATAGGTGAAGACGACATACCATGTGAATGAAGTGATGTTTGATCCACCGGTGGAAGGCCGCTTTTGAATTTCACTGTACGTCGTTCCCATCGTTCAAGTCAGTGTTAGGTTGCGTCACGTTTCTCAGAATTCCACATGTGAATGTGCTGGAAAGGCCTAGATATGTCTGAAGGAGGAGATTAAATATAGAGCCAAAGTGGGTGTTTGTTCAAGCAAGCTAAAACTTTTTGCTGGATCGTAATCATCTGAAGGAGCAGTGAAGAATTGTTGGTTCAAGCAGTATAATTCAATTCACAGTTTTAGTTTTTAGAAGCAGAGGAACTTAGATTTCACATTTAGTCCAAGTTAGTGAGAATCTGAGATATCTGTTATTTTAAGGAATCATGGATCCTGGAGGACCAGGAGGGCCAGGGGGTCCTGGGTTTGGACCAGGAGGACCTCCTCCTGGGCCTGGAGGTCCTGGGCCTGGAGGTCCTGGAGGGGGTGGAGGACCTTTTGGTTTCATAGATCAATGGTAAGATTTACTAAATTTTATTTGGTTGAAGTAAGATGCCGATATAATAAAAGTTTTTTTTATAATTAAATTTTGGATCTAATATGAAAAATGTTTGGAGGTACTAAATGATAGATTTAAGTGCTGCATAAGCTTTATAAATTAGTTTTGTCACTGGAGTAGCAACTTTGAATAACATTTTTTATCTTTCTTAAGATAAGTAATGACATGTTTATGAAAATAATTATCCTCAAACTTTTTTAACGGATTGATTTTGATTGTAATGTTTTTTTATACAAATTAATTTTAGCGACATATGTTTTTAGCTCCACATATTTTTAACCAGGGACTAGTTTCATGGCTTATCAAATATTTTCTCAATTAATTGAAAATTTTTGACAATTATTTTAACTTAAAATTGTCATTACTTACGAATTTTCACTTTTATTATCCTCTAATCGTTGAGAATGGGATTTAAAGTTATATTGATAGTTAAATTTAACCATTTTTTAAAAAAGATTTACGTGACCAATGCCAAACATATTCCTGTAACAGATTCCAATTACTTTCTGAGCTTTTCATTGAATGGTGTTCTGTTTTAGTAATTTGTGTTTAAGATTTGTGTAATTTTTTCTCCCTCCCAAATTGGGTATTAATTTTGATGGTGTGGTGTGATGTGATGCAGTCTGTGGTTTCTGTGCTGCTGTGGTCTGCTGCAAGGATCCTGTGGATTCTGCTGTCCACCAAAGGGCCCTCCTCCTCCTTAGGGAAGGAAACCAGAGATAGCCGATTTAGTATATAACTTATTTATGTATATTGTGCAGTATATGAATTGTATTTTCAACTTAAACCAAACCAGAACATTCTTTTGATTTTGATTGTATTGCTATTTAAGCTTTCACTTCTAGGGTACTAAGTACATATAATTTCATAACTATTTGTTATTTGTTTTTTTAAATTTTAATTATTTAATTTTAAATTTTTATTGTAATCTTTTATTGAATATAATTGTTGTTTTTTAATGAAAAATATGATTTTATGTTATTAAATTATGATTATAAATATATAGATTTTGTTATGGTGAGAAATCTTTATGAAGGACTTAGTCTCCTCCCAACCATCACCTCTAGTAAAATCAACCATCATCTCTAGTAAAACCGAGAGCTATACATATCAATAGAGAATTTAACTCAGCCACCACACACATACCCCTCGTACACTCACCCACACCACCGTTTATTATAACAATTTTGATAATTATATGTTGTATAGAATCCTTCAAATTTAATAAATTCAATCAGTTTAATTAATTAAAACATTTGACCTTTTAATGTGCATATCAATTTTTTTTTTTGAATTGTTGTGGTTGGTTCCTAATATAAGGAGAATTTTAGTAATTTAATAAATTTATTATTTGTAAAAGATAAATAATTAATTAAAAAGTAAACTATGATTTTTAAAGTTAGTTTTATAAAATGGAAATAATTTAAAATCATTTAAATTATTTTTTATTGAGTTTACTGACATGTTGAGGGTACAATTTTGAGTTTTGATTTAATTCTCATATTTATTTATTTTTTTCTTGATAGCATTAATAATAATTTATAAATCCTCTTCCATTGAAATATATTTTTAATGACAATTGTACAATTCTTAGTTGAAGTTATTATATATATATATATATATATATATATATATATATATATATATATATATATATATATATATGATGGAATCACTAACGGTCACATTTGGGGTATATTTGGATTTTCATATATATATATATATATATATATATATATATATATATATATATATATATATATATAATTTACACGATAGAATTAGTAACCGTCACATCTGGCTATATGGAGTTTCATATCATTTTCATATATATATATTTATTTATTTATTTATTTGTTGAATTTATCCATCAGTAACCGCCACGAATCTAGGGTATAGTTGGAGTTTCATATAATTTTAAGTAAAAAAATTTCATGACTGGGTTTCCTTCTTTATAGACATGTTCACATTTTTAAGGTAGTAACTTGAAAATAATATTATTTTGATCTATAATATCCACATCCATTTTTGTTAATAATACTAAGAATAATGTGTGAGTTCCTCTCAATTGAAATATATTTTTATCTTTTTTTAGCAATAATTTTTATCCTTGTAAAAATTACCCCAACTTTTATATAATTGTTAGTTGGAGTTCTATATGCCTCTCAATGAGAGAATAATTTTACCTTCATTATATTGAGATACATCATCTCCACTAGTTGTTCCAAATTTCTTTTGGAAGTACCACTAGTAAACCTAAATTTTGGATATTTTCAAACTACCATAGATTGAAGCAAATCCTTTGTGTTAACTCCATTTTCACATATGAATATTGCATGTATATTCAAATCAAGTAACCAAGAGGCTACTACCTCTTTTTTTGCACTTGACACTTTCCATGATGAGCACCCTGTTTGTAAACATTTTGCAAGAGAGGTAGTAATACAATTTTAAACTTGGATATAATTTTGAACTTTGTTTTAAAAAACTCTTGTATTCCTATTAAACTATATATTTGAACAACTAATGACAAGATCAATACTCCATAGAATGCATAATGCTTTAGATGAATTATTAGTCAAACATTTTATCAATTCTTTCAATGATGATGGAGTTGTTATGTGAGGAACTTTGTATTGATGTGATAGATGTGTATATATAAATGAGAAGCAAGAACAATGAGGTCTCAAGTTACAACGAAATTCTAATTAGTCGTAAATAGTCGTAAATACAAGAACTAACTACATGATTCCAATATATTCATAACATTTTCCCTTGTCAATATTCAATTAAAGTACACACAACAAAATATCAAAAAATTTCAAACTTAAAATGTGTAAAAGAATTTTGTGAAAAATGTCTACATGTTGATCAACAATTGGATAAAATTGAAGTTTATGTTATGTCCTAAACATGTTCAAGAATAAAGTAACATTGAACTTCAATATGCTTTGTGAACTTATAGAAAACTTGATTGCAAACAAGTTCTACAACTCATTAATTATCACAATTTAGGATTGTCAGTTCATGGGATACCCATTTTTGACAAGATGTGATGTAACTATATTCTCATATAGATAACTCCTGCAATGCAATATTTATCTTATATATAAGATCAAGCAACAACATGATGCTTCTTACTTCTCCAAGAGATAAGACCAAATTCTAGAAAGAATACATATCCAAATATAGATCTCATGTCATCACTATATCCCATAGTTTACATTCGTGACTCATATAAAAAAGAATTGATCATTCTTATTAAACTCTAGATCATACTTGGTGGTGCCATGAATATAATTGAGTACCCACTTTGACACTTTCTAATGTCACATCCTGTGTTTTTGCATGAACCATAAAATATAGTTGGCAACATAACTGATATCTAGTCTAGTGTAAGTAAGATAAATGATATTCTCAATACCTATGGATATGGATTATTTTGGGATAGTTGTAACCTTGTCTCCATTGGAGTAGTCATGAGCTTACAATGTCATTTGAAACTTATCAAGCAATATCTGGAATACTTTATCTATGACATAAAAACATGATTCTTCATTGCCACACCTCAAAGTTAAGACAATAATGCATAAGATTAAGATCTATCATATTGAATTAATTTTTAACTTTCTCTTGGTCCCTTCAATTAAATTTACTAAACTTCTAGTAATGATATCAACACATACAATTATTATTACGACCTATCCTCCTTGTCATTTAAAGTATAGGTTTAGATCATAAAGACTATGGAAAAATCCATGTGGTATAGGATGCTCATCAATTTTCACATACTAGGATCTAGGATCCTACTTTAGCCCATAGAGAGACTTGATGATCTTGCATACCTTCATCTTATGATCAAGTATGAAAAATCCCTCTAGCTACATCATGTACACTTATTTAGTAAGGTCACCATTAAGGAATGTATTATTTATATCTATTTGATGCAAATTCCATCCAAATTGAGCTACCATTATAGATACCATCCAATGGTCTCAATATTTACTATTGGCACAAAGGTCTCATCATAATAAAAATTTTCCTTCTATGCATAGGTCTTCATAACATTACTTGAATTGTACTTGGTAATACTCATATCAACTTTGTATTTGACATTGAATACCAAATTTGTATTTGGGTTACTTCTTGGGTGAAGGATCAATAAGTTGTCATATATTATTCTTCATTAATACCTGATATTTGACATTAATAACATTATTCCACTATTTTAACATGAGATTTTTGAACCATTGAAGGTTCAAGATATTGCATAACTATGTTCATAAGGGTTAGGTTGACCTCATTTCAATTGTTGTAAGTTCTTGACCTTGAACTTGATGTGTATGGAATTCCATCCATATTCATAACATCAATAGCACTACGATACCACTTGGGCCTATGAGTGATAATCAAAGTAGATGGTTCTTGTTCATCAAATCCATCAATATCATATCCATAATTATCATCCAGTTCAACATCCCTTCTCTTTGAGGTAGCATCATCATTATTAAACAACAAAATAGGTGCTTCATCTGAAGCACGTGGATTAGAATAAGATTTACACTCATTCTTATCATGTAATACAATACAAAAAATGATATATAACTTCTTGGTGTTAGGAATCATGAGTTGATATGCTTTGACTCATCATTTTATTCAATAAAAATATATTTATTGAATTTTTCATCTAACTTCACTCATGTTTGCTTTAGAATGTGTATGAATGTTGTGCATCCAAACAATAGAATATGAGACACAATAGGTTTGATACCCATCCATGCCTCCTAAGATGTGACACCATTTAATGTAACTATGGGTGCATGGTTCAATAAATAAACCATGGTATGAATAATATTTTTCCAAAATATTGGCTCTAAGTTAGCATTGCTCAATATGATTTGCATTATCTCTCGAATTATACACATTTTATTTTTTGATTAGGTGAAAGAAGGGGTTTTGAAAGGATCCCTAAAATTTTTATAAAAAAAAAGCATGAGATTCCAAGGAGAGACCAATGAGAAACATAAAAGGATTAGTCCCTCCCAAGGGATAAAGAAAACAAAAACCAACTAAAATCAAGAAATAAATGATAATACAAAGATCTAGGAGATCTAAGAGATCTAGGAGATCCAAGAAATACGATTCCCATCCAAACCACCTCTAAAATAATGGGTTGAGCAATTTGAAACTTGAAAAGCTAAGACTGAAATGGGAACTCCAAAAATCAAGAAATAGTTCATGCCCAAGAAAAAACCTAGAGAAGTAGACTGAGAATTGTTGCCCACCAGGGTAAAATTAAAAAATTAAATTAGAAAGGTGCCAAACAAATAATCTACAAGAACCTATAATATGTAAACTTGGGGATGAATAAAAAATCAAAACTATCAAAAGGATATAAAATAAAATAAATGAGCAACTAAAGAAAGAAGCCCTTGAACCAAGAACCACACATACCTCCCCCATTCTAAAATAAAACTTAATAAAGAGACCATGTTTAATTTGCAATAGGAACTAATCTGATCCAAAACTAGCCAGAATATAAAAATTAAAAGTTCCTACCCGACCAAGGAGCCAACCATTCCACAATAAAACAAAAAAATAACTGTAGCCATTCTCGTACAAGCCAAAGAACTCCCACATAAATATAACACATCATGCACCTAATAGGTTGGAACACACCAAGACCACTGAGCACCCAAAGACCTGCAAGTTGTAGGAAACATGCATGCCTTCGCATTTGATATTTGGATCTTGCTCTCGCTCAACATAACAGTCTCAAGGAGAAATACCTACAAGAACCTAATAGGACCCAAAACCATGAGATCCATATTCTCAGGCATAATTCTTCTAGGACTAGCAGAGAGATCACTCATTTTCATATTCTAATTTGTGTCAATATTAGAATCCATTATCCCAAAGGGTACTAGATCCATTTTGAAGCCTAAAGACTCCAATCCACCTGGTTGCATCCAATAGGTCAAAAAACACTAGGACCACTGAGTACCCAAAACCTTGCAAGCAACAAGAAATCTGGTTGGCTTAACATTTGATATTTGGATCTTCCTCCTGCTCAACACAACAACCTCAAGAAATAAAGCCTACAAGAAACTAATAGGACCCACTAACACGAGATCCTCATTCGTAGGAATAATACAATTATACCTCTAGGAAAATAGGTAGTTGTAAATTGTCATTGAATCCTATTTGGTTTAAAAATATATAAAATTCATTATCAACGTACTCCCCTCTTGATCTGAGTGGAGGACTTGTATATGATGATCAATAAAATTTTTCATATAAAATTTGAACTCTTGGAAAAATTAAAGGCTTCATCCTTTCTATTCATGCAATACACCCATATTCATTGTGTATGATAATCAATAAACAATTGAGAATATTAACAACCACTAAAACTCAAATCCATGGATTTTTATACATTGATGTACACTAGGTTGGGTTCTCTAGTTAATTTATTATTGCTTGAGCCAAATGGAGGTATATGTTGCTTTCTTTATAAGAATCCCATACAAATGTTATGAGTCTACATTATTTATAGAAGACCTTTAACCATGGTATGATTGATAAGTGCTTTTAGATAGCCAAAACTGATATGTTCAAATCATCTATGCTAAAGTATGGTAGATTCATCCTCTTTTGCTGCCAAAGCTTGGTTGTATTATAATACAACAAGTTGAAACATCTTGGGTATGCCTATAGCATGGAAAAGAATTGTTGAACCTTTGGATTTTTCTTGAATGAGATAAAGTTTCTTATCACCTATTCTATCGAATTCAACTTTTAAATTATCATCAAGTAGTTGATTCATACAGAGTAAGTTCTTTGTGATACTAGGCATGTAAAGAACTTCAATCATGTTATAAGTGTATGAACCAAAATATAAGGGATATCATCAATAGTAACAATGATGTATGCTGAATGTTTACCAAGAGTAACATTTCCATGATAAGATGAATGGTAAAGAAACTTTTTTGATGCATGACTAGAGCATGTTGATCTTCAATATTCATCTCTTGAAATACTTTCTCCTATTGAAATAGATTTATAAGAGTTTAAAAAATTAGACTCTAGTTAGTAATGTTCAAAGCTATCACAAGGCACATCCCTATGTGTGAACGATATATTTGGCAAGCGGCTATGCGAGGGTTTCATCTGGGTTGAGTGCAAGCAACTCCAGAGGTTGGTTTTTAGGGCCTTCGGGCCCTAACGGCCAATATTTTTGTGGTTTATGCTCAATATTTTAGCAAGAAATGTTGCAGGGGATACAAGATGGGTTAGAAATTTGTCTTTCAACAGATCATACTGTGAACTTGAGTGACAACGGCTTCCAATTTGTTGCACAAAATAAAAGTGAAAACCATACCTTTCCACGATGTCTAGGGCAAGGATTAAAGAGACCACGAAATAAGTTTCAAGCAATTGATCAAAAAATGGCTCATATCTCAAGTGAATCTGGTGCTAAGGTGCACCCACAAAATAATTCTATTGTGAAAACCCCTGTCAAGGGTAAGAATTTTGAAGACTCAGTCCCAAAAATGAATTTTAGGGATGCCCTTCATTGTGGACAGCCTCAGCCCAATGCTAATATCAATACTAGGGTTTCTCATAAACCTCTAAGAATGCCTAAGATTGATCCCAGGAAAACGGATTCAGGATGTCTTAAAGTAGTTGATGGAACTCCTATTGTTAAGCTTGATATGGGTAACATTCATACTGGCATTGAAGATTTAGAAAAAGGAGGAATAATTTTTTGGTTCGTGGGTTTTTTTCTAAGTCTATCTGCTTTCAAAGTCTGGGCTGCAAAAAGCTGGAAAACTAAAGGTGAGTTACAAATCTCTATTTATCCAAATGGTTATTTTCTTGTTTTATTTGCTAATAATGAAGATAGAGAGAAAAATTTTCAAGGGGGTCCTTGGTTTTTGGAAGGGCAAGGCTTTTCATGAAGCCCTGGCATACTAAATTTAAACCCGAAGAAGAGATGCCTTCTATAGCTCTCGTGTGGGTTAGACTCTTTGGCCTCCCTATTGAATTTTGGAATCCTACAATTTTTTCTTCAATTGGAAACTCTTTAGGAACTTTTATGATGATTGTTGATTGTACTCAAAATTTTGAACATATTATTTATGCTCGAATTTGTGTTTTAATGGATTTTGACAAACCCCTACCTAAAAATATCACATTACAATTTGGGGAAGACACTAGGGAGCAAGTAGTGGACTATGAGAATATTTATTTTCGTTGTAGAATTTGCCATGAATATGGTCATTTGGCCAGTGCTTGCCCAAATAAAATTCCTGATCAAAAGAAAGAAGATATAAACTCGACGAGGTTTTCAAATACCTAAGAAGAAGAACACTAAGAAAAAACCAGTAATGAAGGATCAATCAAAGTCATTTGCTAATATGTTTGAAATCCTATCCACAAATGATGCCCCAAGTGAGGAAGAGGAAATATTGGAAACTGAAATCCTAGAAACACAGTTTAAATATGAAGGAAATAACTAAGAGACAAACCAACAAATCAACGGTTTTCAACAGAAAAAAAAAGGAGAAAATTTACACAAGAAAAACAATATTTCAAATGTCAAAACTTCAAATAATGCAGGTCCCAATATAGACTCCATTGAACCATCTAATAAAATTTTGGTTGTGTATGAGCATTCTTCAAGGTTAGAAGCCATTTCAAATTCAATTGGAATAAGTCAAGAAATAGGGAAAAATAAATTGAAGATGGATTCTAATAAAAAAGTAGGTCGCAAGACCAATCAATATCATATGGTAAAAGAAGGTGAAAAGCTTGTAGAGGAAGGTAAGATTAATGCCCTTCCAACATTTTTAGCCCTGGTATTAATGAAGATCATCACTTGGAATATTAGAGGACTCAAAGGGAGTCTTTCAAAACAAAATGAAATTAGAAGAATGATTTAGATAAATCATCCACATCTTGTTTTCCTTCAAGAAACAAAAATTTCAATGGAGGATATGGACTTAATTTCCAGTAAAATTTGGCCAGCTGGAAAAGTGGTTTCCCTCAGTTCCCAAGGGACTTCGGGTGGCATTACTTATCTTTGGGACCCAAAAGAGGTAGTTATTCACCATATGGTTGGCAGTTGGCGTTTGTTGGCTATAGCTATTCAAAGTAGACATTCCAACCAGATTATGCTCTGCATTACTGTTTATGCCCCAACTTCTTTGGAGGAAAAAATAAGACAATGGAAGGATATTACTCATATTATCTCTCATTTTCCTAAAGCTTGGATCTTGAACGGAGGAGATTTCAATACCATCCTCTCTTTGGATGAGAAAAGGGGGGGAAATAGAAATTTGGACAAAAGTACTGACCTCATGAGCGAATATATTGCAAACCTCCATCTTATGGATATCCAACCAGATAATGGCCTTATGACTTGGTCTAACAGAAGGCAAGGCTTAGCTTGTATAATGGAGAGATTGGATAGGTTTTTGCTCTCTAAAAATTTCTTAATCCATGGTCACATTCCTAAAGTGAAGACTCTTAATAATGCTGGTTCGGATCATTGGCCAGTCATGGTGGAAATGTGGAAAACCAATGTGAGTTTCTCTCCTTTTCGTTTTCAATTAATGTGGCTTAGAGACATTTCCTTCAGACCTCATGTGCAACAATGGTGGAAGGAAGGTAAACCTAGGCATGGGATTAAGATGTTCTGTTTTGCCAAAAGACCGCAATACATTAAATCCAAAATCAAGACTTGGAACCGGAAAGAGTTTGGGGATGTTCATAAAAAAAAACATGAAGTTATTGCTCATCTTGAAAATTTGAATAAGAAAATCCGTTTAGATGGCCTCACAGAGAAGAGAAGTGCAGATGAAATTAAACTCACAACTCAGTTAGAGGAATGGGAAAAAAGAGAAGAAATCTTATGGAAGCAAAAATCTAGAATTCAATGGCTCAAAGAAGGAGATCGAAACACAAATTTCTTCCACAAATATCTTCTATCTCAAAGATCTCACAACTTTATTTCTTCCTTAAAATCATATTCTGGAGATGTTGTTTATACTTGGGATGGCATGAACTCTATTGTTGTTGATTACTTTTCCAATCTTTTTGTTGCTACTCCTCTTGACTCAGCTTCTCAAAAAAATGTTCTTCAAGCAATCCCTTATCTTACCACTTCTGAGGAGAACTCTATTTTGATTGCTCCTGTTACTATCAATGAGCTTCAACAAGTAGTTTTTAAAATGCAAAAAGGGAAAACCCCAGGTCCTGATGGTTTTCCTATTGAGTTCTACCAAGAGTTCGGGGATATCCTTCATGTTGATTTATTAGAGGTGGTGGAAGAAGCCAGGAAATCCAAAGAAAATTTGAAGGTTATCAATAAAACTTATATTACTCTTGTTCCAAAATCTCAAGAGGTTGATCATATCTCAGCTTTTAGACCTATTGCTTTATGTAATGTTCTTCTCAAAATTATTACTAAAATCATGGTAGAAAGGTTGAAGCCTCTTTTACATAAGATTATTTCCCCAGAGCAAGGGGGATATGTGGAAGGACATAAAATAGTAGATGAGATAGTTCTTGCTCAGGAATCCATCCATTCCATGGATATGCAAAATTCTCCTTCTATGTTCATCCGGTTAGACTTATCCAAAGCTTATGACAGAGTGGATTGGCACTTCCTTATTAAAGTTTTGAGGCAATTTGGTTTCTCTAAGGATTGGATGGATTGGGTTATGGGTTGTATCTCTTCAGTTTCCTACTTAGTTCTTATCAATGGCAGGCCTTCTCAGTCTTTCCTAGCTTCCAGAGGTATTAGGCAAGGTGACCCGCTATCCCCTTATTTATTCATCATTCTTGCTGAATGCTTGGGTAGGACTATAACCAAAAATAGGGAAAACAAAACCCTTGATGGAGTTACCATTGCTCATGGAGCTAGACCTATCTCTCATCTTAAATTTGTGGATGACTCTACCCTTTTAGGTAAAGCTACAGTTAAGGAAGCTTCTAATTTTAAGCAAATCATTAGCTGTTTTTCTAAGGCTACTGTGTAGTTCATCAATGAAGACAAATCTAAATTTATTTTCTTTCACTGATCCGCTAGACAGGAAGCCATGGTCTTGGATAAATTAAGATATAAGAAGACCTCTCTTCCAATCACTTATTTAGGTATTCCCATAAATATTCAAAGGCAAAAAAATAAAGATTGGAATTGGTTGTTGGACAAAGTCAAGAAGAAAATTGGAAAGTGGACCAACAAGTGGATTTCTTATGGGGGTAGAATCACCTTGGTAAAATCAGTCCTTCAAGCTATTCCTATTTATTTTTCTTCCATTTTGAATATCCCAAAGGCTATTCTTCGAGAATTGGATCAAATCAGTCATCGTTTCCTTTGGAGTGGTACTAAGGAGAAAATAAAATGGGCCTTGGTGAAATGGGATACTTTATGTCTTCCTAAGAGTGAAGGGGGGTTAGGATTTTGGTCTTCAATTAATAACAACAAAGCTTTAGCTGCTAAATTATATTGGAGGATGTTGCATAACCCCAATGCTCTTTGGGCCAATAATCTTCGTGCTAAATATGCTGAGAACAAAAGTCTTGAAGACCTTGTTCGCTATCAACTTCCTACCAAAGGTTCTCCCATTTTAGCATTTCTTAAGACTAGTGAGGATTTGATAAAGAAAAAATTATTTTGGATCATTCATAATGGTCAACATGCAAATTTTTGGACAGATTCTTGGGATGGTCACAAGCCTTTGATAACTCAGTTTCCCGATTGGAGGCCTTGGATGGAGGAGCTTCACCGAGCTAATTGGATAAAGGTGGCTAATTACTGTCGATACCATACTGGTAATTCAAAGGTTGGTAGATATTGGATCCCTATTGAGGACTGGCCTATTCAAATCCCTAAAAGGCAAAGACAAGATATCCAAGGCATCCTTCATATGAGATCCCTCTCTTGGTCCCATGAAAAAGATTGTTTTGGATGGAATGACACTACTAAGGGTGAGTATTCAGTTGCTCAAGGTTATTTGACCTTATGCCATAATAATCCCAACCATTATTTTAACATATTTTCTCAATTGTGGGCTCAAAAGATCTGGCCTAAGGTGAGGTTCTTTAATTGGATTTTATTGCATCGTAGGGTGCTTACTGGTGAGCAACTTATGAAGCGTGGTTTTCATGGCCCTTTTAGATGTGAAATGTGTGAAGAGAATGTAGAAAATATCAACCATATTTTTATTGAGTGTACTTTAGCCTCTGAGCTATGGAGGAGAATGGCAACTTTACTTGGCTTACAAGTGGTCCAATTTTTTCACTTTTGAACAACTTTGGAGGGATTGGCCTAATCAAGAGGGTGTTGATCATTTTATTAGGCAGTTAGTTTTGATGGGTTCTACCATTCTTCTTTGGAATATTTGGAATGAAAGGAATAGCCAAATTTTTAATCAAGATAGGAAGGATATTCACTATATTTGGCAAAAGACCATAGCCAACTTAGTTGAATCGGTCCATCATCTCCTTAATCACCCCCAAAACTCCCACCAAAGATGGGATCAAGTGATGCAAATATTGAATATTAAACCTTCTAAGGGCAACCAACTTAAAGGGAATGTGAGTATTAGTAAGATGGATAAGACTAGAAATTGGCAACCTCCTCCTAAGGATTTTGGAAAAGTCAATACTGATGGAGCCTCTAGAGGGAACCCTGGAAAAGCCAATGTGGGAGGAATTGGTAGACTTTCAGATGGCTCCTTGGTTTTTACTTTTGCTGAGAATTTGGGTATTCTTTCCAATAACCTTGCTGAGGGGTATGGTATCCTTAGAGGCCTTCAGGAGGCTACTAAGGTTGGATGGGAAAAGGTGTTAGTTGAGTCTGACTCTCAACTTATGATTAATCTCTTGAAGACTCCTTCTAAGAATCATAAGGTGGATTGGAGAATAAAAAGAATTATTGAGAAGATTCAGTTAATCCAGATGGGATTTTTGAAAGTTGATTACAATCATGTGGTCAAAGATCAAAACAAGAGTGCTGATGCTTTAGCTAATTGGGCTTTGGAAAAAGGTGATCTTACTTGTTATGGCCACCCTCCTATATGGTGGGCTTCTCAAATTAGGGAAGCTCTTCTTTCTATCATTTCTTTGGATGGCTCCAGTTCTGAAGGTACCTAGTTTCTTCTTGTTTTTTTTTTGTTTCTCTTTGGTTCATTTAGTTTTTTTAGTTCCCTAGCTCATTCTATTCTTTATTTTGTTTCCTCTGTTGATTCTTGCATTAATAGTCTTCTGGTCTAGATAGGTCATTGTTTTGTTCATTTTTTTCTTTTTGTCTTCTTTGTTTTTTTTGTTTAGTTTTTTAAGGTGGGTGGGTTTTTTTGTTTTGTTTTTGTGTTCTTTGTGTTGTTTTTTTTGTTGTTCTTGTGTTTTTGTTGTTTTGTTTTTTTTATGTTTATTGTTATTGTTCTTGTGTTTTTTTCGTTCTTGTTCTTGGGTTTCTCTTTGTTTGTGTTATTTCATTTTTTTATATGTGAGTGTTTTCTATGTTTTTTGTTTTTGTTTATTGTCTGTTGTTGGTTGTTTTTATTTTTATTTTATTTATTTTATTTTTTAGGTTTTGGTTGTGTTTATTTTTCATGTTTTTTGGGTTATGTCTTTGTAGTGTTCTGTTGTTTTTGTCTTGTTTGTGTTTTGTTATGTGGTTCTTGTGTTTTTCTATGTGGTTTGTGTTGTGGTTTATTTTATCTTATTGTGTGTGTTTGGTTGTGATTTTGGTTTTGACACACTCAAGGAGTTTGTTTTTTATTTTATTTTATTATTTTTGTTGTTATTTTCTTTTTTTAATTTGGTTTTGTGTGTTTGTTTGCTCCTTGAGTATGTCAAAGGTGGTAGGCCAGGTCCGAGTCCTGGGCATTTTTTGCGGAATGGATACCCATGCCTCCTTGGGTCTTACTCGAAAGTGGCATCCCTTTTGGGATGTTTTCCACAAATAATAAAAAAAAAAAGCTATCACAAAAATGCTAAATATTGGTGGCAGAGCTCAAAGCACAATTGGAACAAGCACATCATCACTCATTATTTTATATTATGCTTGAAATGAGGCTAGCAACTCTATAATTCTCCATATAAAACACTCCAACTTCTCATTTATCTTCATATTCAAATAGTGCAATTGACTCGATAGGTGTAAAATCTAATTCTAATTTTTAGATTCAAACACCATGTCGACTTTTTTCCATGTGTTCTTAGTGATAATTGCATAACAAATCTATGATTGTATCTTGGTGAATATGTTTAACATTATGATAAACCAATATTTTTGATATACTCTATTATATTTTTTTTATTAATCAAGGCCCATGGTATGCCTTTCATGGTACTTGAGATCATTGCCCATAGACCCTTGATTTCAAGGTGAATTTTCAGCGTTGTCTTCCATATGGAATAGTTGTTACCTTTTAACAATCACAAATAATAAACCATTATATTTGGGGAATTAATATCAATGTTTGATCTTCACAAAGCAAAAAATAAGAATTTATTGGATTAGGATCCAAAGAGCTTTTTGAGGAGTATATATACATCTATACTTGCAAATATTATATGAGCTTCAAGTCAAACTACTTGTCAAATCAATTCACTCGCCCATCAAATCAAGGAATATTCTAGCCCATTTTCAAATTAAGTTTTAATGCGCTCTTCTTCAATTCAAATATTGAAAGGTTCTTATGGAGCATTTAAAAAATCCAAGTTGTGACCCATAATGCATGTGGGATTAATCCTATATTTATTTTTCACCAAAATATGTTCCCCTAATAAACGCCCACAATCTATAATATTAGACCTCAACCAATGACATCATATAATACACCTCCTCCATTGATCTCTATAAATTAAAAAATGTATGTCAAATGCACACTGGATTATAGTAAACAAAAATGAATCTTCACCATTGGTTTCATTAAATCTAAAGGTGTGCAAAAAATATGGATGAGGGTTGAAAGTAATTTATTTTACTTCAATGGAAACTCAAATTAGTATCTCCACACAATATAGCCACATCCTTCATGATGGATATTCCACTACATGACTTATAATTAGTTAAATAGTGATTAATTAGTGCCTCCTCGATAACAATACCTTAGACATGAACATGTTCGGATCTAAACCTAGCTAGTGCATCTAGGTATTTACTAGTGATTGCCTCATTATGCCACAACATACAAATACCCTATTGTTTTAGCAATCATCAAACAAATTACTTTTTTTTTCAAGAAGATAACTAACAGTTTTTTATATGATCTAAAATTTACCATATCCCTTCTTCTAGCATATTTTATGGCTTACACCAAGTTTTTTTTTTCTAGATGACCTTCTATGGATATTTTAGTGCCATAATGCTACAAATCATAAATGTATACAAAACTTAAACAATCTATATGAATGCATAGAAAACCTAAATAAAAAATATACACAACTTCATGAATAGTTCATGCATAAAGTTTTTAAATGACTTGTAATCAGTGCTTTACATCAAAAAATATCTCAAGCACTCTTGTGAAAAATAGTCTCCATACATGGTCTTCCTCTTTATGGACTTTACATGGGACCATACTTAGTTTTGATGATGTCCACAATCTAATTGGGTGGCCTTACATATACAAACTCCTATTTGTAAGTACTTCATAAATTGGTGGCATTGTTTTTAGATGGTATAATCAAATTTAGTGCACTTCCTTCATCTCAAACTACTCTTTGATGATTTGTATCAATAAATCAAATGACCCATATTTCATTTCAAATGGAAAATAACTTGCACTTTTTCACTTCACTTAAGATGAGTCACTAGATTTTAAATGCCTCTTCAAATATTCTCTTCACTTGGAATGACACAATTTATAAAATAATGGACCTCAAAATGATTACATCTCTCCACTCAAGATGAATCTATTAAAAAATTTAGATAGCCCAACTTTAAGAATCTTCACAACATTATTTTTTCCATACATCACTATCTCAAACTAGTTAGCTCACCAATGCTTTTATATTTGATGATCTCATAAATAGTTAGTAAACAACTAAATAGATTTATACATTGAGTTCCACATGAATGCATTGTCATTTAGCATCAAACCCACACAAAATAAGAAGTATGCTTGAATTGATATGATCTTCTTCCTCTCCTTGCATGAATATATGATCAATAAATTGCTTCTTGTACAAGAAGTTTTCAATTCTTGTATTGACTAGGACAAACACAAACTTTGAAATATGTCTCGACTCTACAAGGTTGGTCCCACTTTCAAAATGTTAATATTATGAAACCAAATATTATAGAAATAAATTGGCTATGATAAACTTTGCATTAATATGATAGATGTGCATATACGAATGAGAAGCAATAATAGATAGATTTGTAGATTCAATTGAATTCTAAGTACCCATAACTCCCATAACTAAATGTATGATTACAATATATTCATAATATGAACTAACTAATATATTTCATATTTTTTAGGAAGTGTATTCAAATGGTGTAAGCAAAAATACAATTAAGTAGCAAATAATATGATGTTTTTAGATCCTTCTCACACAAGGTACACTTAAAAGGTCCATGATATACTCTTCTTTGCTTTGGACTAATAACCAAAGGAATGTTGTGGTGTTATCGAGGGCCTCCAATGACAAAACACTCTTCCAAGGAAAGTCATTAGTAGTAGTAAATGTTTATTGCTCTAAATAATTATATCCTAACTTGAATGACTATCCACCATATTTAGATAGATTCTAAACTAACTCACCATTTCACATAAAAAGGAAATTATAGAAGCATATTTTGAAGCTCATATACTATTTTTTTGAGATGCACCCCTTCAAATAGGTTGTTATTATAAATCTATCATTTGGATTTGTTTCTCATATTAATGTAATTTACTACTTTTGACATATATGAACTAAAACATACTTTAGCTAGGGGTTGCTATTTTGGATCAAATATAAGAGGATAAGTCTTCAAAAAAGCATAATAAAAATAATTTATAAAATCCCACTCATTGAGTAACCATATAATTTATTTCTTGATTAATTACAAACTATATGATATAAAGTTCCATGTTGAGCCTCTAAGCAGGGTTCATTTATTGAACAATTTTATTGCATCAAGAGAATTTTAGATAATTTTGAAGTAATATATATCCCAAATATTTCATTCATATTTGAATAATATCCAACCAAGTTTATCTCCTAATGTCAAACTCGTAAGTCTATAGTTCCACAAGCCTACTAGGCTTTCATATTCTTTACTTTCCAAACTAATTTTTTCCTCATACCCTTTTCAAAGTAGATATCTTTGAATTTTATCAAATTTAGATGCTATACCTACTAGTAATATTGAAAGTGACTTCACATATATGGAGGATAACAATGTAGCCGTTACGTATTGTAGCTTTCTAGCCATGTTTAAGAACTTATCTTTCCAATCTACCAAATTAGATTTCATTCTATTCTGAAATTGAATTCCAAAGTTCCTTCATATTTTGTTTATCAAACTAATGAATACCCAAATGTGTTAATGGAAAATTTCAAAATTAAATCATAAAATGCCCATAATAGATTATTGTAAAATTTAAAGCAATTTTGGTAAAAAATATACTGGATTTTGTAGTATTAACTAACTATCTAAAAACATTTTCATAGTATGATAATATTGATTTAAACTCATTGGCCTCACTAGCTAAGGGATGACTCAAAAGAAAATTATCATCAAAAAATTGAAGATGAGATTTGAATGAACCATTTATTGCAACATGAATATCTTTAATATATTCTTCCATTTTTACCTTTGAGAAATCTCTCCCCTATTTAAAGTTGTAATTTGACTTTATTGGCTGAGGATCCCAGTAAGACTTTGTTGAGCATTCACTATGCTTTTGTAAACTTCTTTCGGGATGTCAACCCGATAAGTATTCCTCAGTTTCTGATGAACTCGTTGAACTACACCATCAATGCCTACCACAACAAGAGAGGGTCTGCCATGCCGATGCACCAAGGATTATTCAAAGTAATATATAAGTGGGTGTTGACCATGACACCCAATACCAGACCTCAAGTCATCGAGGAGATATCGCCCGGTCATCAGCCAGATATCTCAGGGGCAAGAGCTAGCCCAGGCATAAGTAAACCTTCTTCTGTGTCTTCGATGAAGAAAAGAGTGGGGGAGACCATAACCAGAGGGAGCACGACTAAGAAAAAACTAAGGATTGAGGAACCCCCAATGAGATCCTCATTGAGACTTAAGAACAAACAAATCCAAGGTAGCTCCAAAACTAGTGCTAGCGACCTGGACGAGGAGGGACCTACAATCATGGTTCTCAAAAGGTTCATTCTAAAATCTTATGCGACCATCATCCACCAAATGTAGGAGCACTATGACACTATGACTCAGGTGATCTTCAATGAAGGATACATGCCGAAAGTTGAGGCCAAGGTCGATGATGAGGAAGAAGAGGACAAAAAGGAAGAGGAGCTCGAGGAAGATGTCGAAGATGAGGCATGAGGTTCCCTGGGTCCTAGGGGGTATCATTTTTGGTTGATGTTTTTCAGAGGAAGTAATCCTCTCTGGGATGTGGTTCCCTTTTTCTTTTGTAATGTTGATCAGTGTGGCTTGCCCGTCTTGGTTGGTCCTGTTTTGTTTTTGGTTTTTGTATATGTCGCCTGCCCGACTAAGACTGCTAGGAAGTTTAGTAGTTGTAGAGGATAGATGTTCCTCAGGATAACTAGGATCCGTAGCTTCAGCTGAAGGTTATCTTTTGTAAAAGGTTTTGGGTCAACCTGTAAAACCCGATAATCAATGAAGAAATTTACTTACCAAAAAAAAAAATTGACTTTATTGGCCAATGCCAACATTGTATGATGTAATCATGTGTAAGCCTATAGAAAATAATTATATAAGCTATTTATTATGTATTCCTTCTAGGCTCATGATCAACATTGACATGGTTAAAGCTTTAACTTGCAATTAAACTAAAGCTTATTTATTCTATTAGCTTAGGTTAACATGATTATGTATTGATATAAATAATTCCACCCACTCCAACCATTGCATTGGAGTGTTATGATCATTTTTTAATAATAATATGATGATTATTTTGTGCTCAAGGATACCCATGATTTGTGTCTATTGTTTCTTCCTGCTTTTATCCTTTTTTTTGTTTTTGTATAATATTTGAGTAAATGAATTGCTTTTGTTCATTGTAATAAATTGGTGTGAAATCCAATATTGTACTAGATTGTATATGGAGCATCATTTATTTGTTAAATATTTGATAAGTTAATAAAAAACAATATGGTAACACACAATAAATTCACTTAATGAAATAATAATTCAATTCCACTTGCCAAAAAATCAAATAAATTAAATCAAATTAACGTAAATCCACAACCAATTAGAGAGGGTAAAATCTCATAGCCACTTTAGGAGGGTAAAGTCTCTTTGCACACCGAGGCAACTTAAATCCAAATTATTTAATTATCTAAACTAATAAAATATTCTTCCTATTTATAGGTAAAATAAATAATAACCTAACCCTAATTCTTAAGGGCTGACTAACTAAATATATGGCTTGAGATAAAAATAATTAGCCAACATGGCTATACTAGGATTGTTACATGGATTTCCCCTTTAGAAATATTTATCCCCAAAATTGAAAGAGATTGAAAAATGCTCTTAGTATCCCATGTAGCATCTTCTTCTGGAAGGTGCTTCCACTTGAGGAAAAACTCTTGAATTTGTTGATAACAAAGATGATGAACTCTAGATTACAATACTACTTCAAGTTGAAGAGTGACTCATCCTCTTCATCAAGTAATATATGGTTTGTTTGGTATTTCACCTTTAGTCCAACAACCTATTTGAGATAGTATACATGACAAATTTTATGGATATGGGAAGATAATGAAAGCTCCAATTGGTATGCTAGTTTACCAATGTGACATACCACCTTGTAGGTACTATAAAATCAAGGAATCAAATTCTGAATAGACTTGATATTTAAGGCCAATTGCTTATTATGTTGTAGGCATAAAAGGACCATATATCCTATATTGAACTATCATTTAGAACAATGTAAATATTGTTGTTCTTCATATGATTCTAATCCTAGGTCAAATTATCCTTAATAAGTTGAAGCATAATTCATTATTTTTGTAACAAATCATCTATTTGGGAAACTTTGGAAGATCCTAGAACATAGTATGTGATTGATGGAGGTTTTTGACCATATAATGCTTCAAATGGGGATATCTTAAGGGAAAAAGTATAAGAAGTATTATACCACCATTCTACTAACAAAAGCCATTGGACCCAATGATATTGCTTGTATTGAGAAAAAAATGAAGGTAAGTACCCAAAAAGTTATTAAAAATATTTTTTTGACCATCAAACTAAGGGTGATATGAGGAGGACATCCTCAAATTCGTACCACTAGGACACAAAAGTTCCTTCTAAAATTTTATAGTGAATATAGGGTTGTGGTCATTCACAATGGTTTTAGGCTTACCATGTAACTTAAAAACATAATAAAGAAATACCTTGGCCACCTTACGTGCCAAATAGAGATGTTGTAATGCACAAAAATGAGAATACTTGGAGAGGAAATCTACTTCCACATAGATAACTAGTTTACCCCTTGATTTGGGAAGGCCCTCAATGAAATCCATGGATATGTGCTCTCATTGGTAGTTAGGGATAGGCCAGGGTTGCAAAAATCTATGAGATTTAATTGTTTTCCCTTTGTTACATTGACATACTTCATACTCAACCACAAACATCTTTATATCTACTTTTAATCCTTTCTAAGAAAATGATTGCTTCACCTGATGATATATTTTAAAGAAACCTGAGTGTCCCACCAAAGGAGATACATGCAATTCTTCGAGGACCTTTGAATTGATAGTAAAATATTGAGGAAGATAAATGTGATATTTTTTGTGAACCACTCCATCAGAGTATGAGAAGCAAGAATACAATGATCATACCATTTTTATATCTTGAATGATCTATGTAGTCTCTAAATTAGCAAACCAATCTTCTTGAATTCAAGAAAGACATTGTGAAAAAGGACTAGAGATAGCATTGCTAGCCACATCATCCTCATATTTGTAATATAAAACATCAACCACTATACTTTCTTTACCTTTCATATATTCAATGAAAAAATCATAACCCAAGAGTTTGGTCATCCATTTATTTTGTTAAGGGAATGAGATATGTTGTTCTAAGAAATGCTTTAGGCTAGTATGGTCAATCTTAATGATGAAATAATGATTCAACAAATAATACATCCACTTATCTATGGCATGTAAAATAGTTAGCATTTCCTTCTCATAAATGGACCATACTTGAAGAACACAAGCTTATACTAAGAGGGGGAGTGAACAATATAGCACCCACTTTTTACTTTCTTTCCAAACCAATATCAATTAGTGTCCTCAATTACAATAACCAAAAATAGAAGTGTTCATTAATAACATAGATAGCAATAGTAAGCAAGTGCAAAAATCACCACACACAATTGAGACACAATATTTAACATAGTTCCCCCAATGTGGGGTAGTCCAAAATATATTCTCCTTATAATATTTCACAAAGAAATAGGGATCCTTATCCCAATACAAATGATTACTTTGATCTGCTCAAAGCTAGGCTATCCTGATATGCTCAGGTGGGCTCCACTGATATACTCAACTAGGCTCTCCAATGATCTTATCAGCTAGGCTATCCACTGATCTACTCAGCTAGGCTATCCATTGATCTACTCAGCTAGGCTATCCATTGATATTCTCAGCTAGTTTATCCACTGATTTGCTCAGCTAGGCAATCCAATGATCTACTCATCTAGGCTATCGACTAATCTGCTAAGCTAGGCTATCCACTGATCTGCTTAGCTAGGCTATTGGTGTTGATGTGTTTTTTTTTTCTATCCTATATCTTTCACTGCTCACAAATCTGCCTTAATGCCTTCTCACAAGGCTCACACAATCTTGCTCATATGCTGTCCCAAATATATCCTCAAAGCCTTCACAAAAGGCTCAAACAATCCTGCTCAAATTATGTCCCAAATTTGTCCACAAATATGTTCCAAAATCCTTCTCAAGGCTCAACCAATCATGCACAAAATCTATCTCAAATCTGTCCAGAAATTCTATCCCAAAAGCCTTATCAAAGGCTCAACCAATCATGCACAAAAGCTATCTCAAATCTGTCCAAAAATTTTATCCCAAAAGCCTTCCCAAAGGCTCAACCAATCATGCACAAAAGCTATCTCAAATCTATCCAAAAATTATATCCCAAAAACCTTCCCAAAGGCTCAACCAATGACTCTCAAGTAGCACTCAAATATCAACCACAAATTAGCGAAGACAAGGCTCAATGATGAACTCAAAAATGGATAACAAATGAATGATGATATTACTCAACAATGTGCTCAAAAATGAATGGTAATGTACTCTTCAATGGATGACAATAATGATCCACAATGATCTCAACAATGTATGACAAATGATATCTCAAATGGATGACAACAATGCTCAACAATGTACTCTCAAATGGATGACAACAATGCTAAAAAAGGTACTCTCAAATGGATGACAACAATGAAAAAAAAGGTACTCTCAAATGGATGACAAATGATCTCTCAAATGGAAACCTCTTCAAGCAATAACAATGAGGACTTCAACCAACCAAGGAAAATCTCCACAAGTGATAGCAATAGGTTCTTAATAATATCTTCCTCATGCAATGTCAATAAGCTCTCAAGAAATAAGCGCAACTATCTCAAGCAAAGAGCTCTCAAATAACCAACAATGATCTCCTCAAAATGAAAGACAAATGTATCCACAAGTGACTAGCAAATTATCTCCTCAATGGTCTCAACTAATGACAATGTACTCAACAAGTAACCAACAATATGCTTCTCAAGGCAATAGCAAAGATCTCCTAAATAATCGAAATACTCTCAATGAAATCCACTAAAGCAATAATGAAAATCAAGCATCAATTTTATCCATAAAATTGATTTTCTAATCCATCCACTTCCTCTCAACAACCAAGGCACATAATCAAGCAATTTATCTTCAAATTCAAACCCTAACTCATATGCATGTCTTTCAACTCAAGATAGCAATTAATTAGATCTCAAGTTCCTAGTTTAACTTCATAATCAAATCATGCACTAGGACATATACATGTTCAACACTTTACAACCTTATGACTCCCTAATCTCATTAACACAAACAACAAGCACCTATACTTTTATTTATTTAATTTCACACCTTATAACTCCACAAGTACACACAATAATTTAAATTATTTAATTCAACACCTTATAACTCCCTAAGTACATTAACACATATAACAAGCATTTATTTCCCTAAACTCCTTATGATTCCCTAGTTATAACAGAAATGACTTTTAATGCATAAAAACTTTGGGATATCAAATATTACCATGCGCTAGTGATAAATATATTTTCATGAAATTCGTTGCCTTTGTAACCTTTGAAATCGTCTTTTCCAAAATACCTTGCCAAAATTAATATGCCTTCACACCTTCATGGGAGTCGAAATTCATTCCTCTCGCCTAGCGGTATGAAGCGCTTACCATGTGGGTGCTAGCCCACATTGGGATTTTAATCCTAAACACCAAACTTTAACCTGCGCTCAAATCTGAAACTCGATTTTACTTTCTTAGAAAAACACTTTGCCCGGCAGGATTCGAACAGTGAACCTACCTTGTCCTCCATGAGTCCTCCATGACATCATTTTCCCAAGCTGTTCACTTGACCTTGCTCTCAATTCAAAAGTTATTTATCCTTCTTTCTTTGCTGCTCCCCTTTTGATGACTCTCTCTCATGCACTATGTCAAGTCTTACATAAACAAAGGTTTTTACCTTTTATTTATATGCATCTCTATGCCTTCGAATGACGTTGACTAACTTTATTAATCTTCCCAACCTTTGCACATTGGCGGATAATGTAATTCAAATTTAGACCTTAGAATTATTAAATAAAAAATTTAATAATTCACCTCTTAAATTTGAATTGGGATATCTCCTTCATTCTTTTGAATTTTGCCAAAAAATCTTTTTGCACCTAGGTTTTATTGGAAAACCTTTTCATCCATCATAATTTGGAGAAGTCTTAGCATAGTGGTTTTAATGAAAAACCCTTTCCAATGGTTTTAATGAAAATCCTTTCCATTGGTTTTATTAAAAAACCTTTCCGTCATTATTAATAAAAACCCTTTTCGTTGGTTTTAATAAAAACCTTTATCATTGGTTTTAATTAAAACCATCAATATAATATTTAAAAAATTAAATATTATATGCCTCTTGTGCCACAAAACCCTGTATATATCCTTGCTCTCTAAAATATCATAAATTATTATTTATGAAGTGATTTTGCCACCAAAACTCAATGTGATCCATATGACATCAATGACAACACAAAATAACTCAAATTTCCAACAATCTCCCCCTTTGTCATTGATGGCAACTCCTCTAATGCAAATCACCAAAATTACTGCAAAAGCCCTTTCTAAAAATCAAAGCTGCTCCCCCTGACTCAATAATCTCTATGGAGGTTGTTCCCCCTATCTCAATGTTATCTTTGGAGGTTGCTCTCCTTATCTCAATTCTCTATTTGGAGGCTGCTCTCCCTAACTCAATGCTCTCCCCCTTACTCAAATATCTCCTCCTTTGACATCAATGGCAAAAGGGACATCTATGGGGCTAAAAATATGAATCTTAAGCTTAGCCCCCCTACCACATTCTCTCTTGAGGTGATTAATTTTGGGGTGGGAGTACATTTACTCCCATATTACATTATTCCTTTCCTTTGTCAACTTCCTTCCACATCTTTCTGGTATCATTTTCTTGATGAGTTACTTGACCTTCTTGTCTTGAACCAGTTTGGAATTGAGTCCTACACCATATTGCAATATGTCCAAAGTTATTGCAATTAAAACACTTGATATTGTAGCCTTTGGATGGTGCCCATATTCTGAATTCTTTCTTGAAATCATTTCCATATCCATTCCTTTCCTGAACCCTGTATTGTGAAGCTCAGTTTCCATAATCATTTTGACCACGACCTTTGAATTGTGCTGCTCTATAATCAAAACCATGTTTATCATTTTATTTGCACTGATAAGCTCTATGACCAATAATGTTGCATAAGAAGCAATGTCCCTAAAAACAATATCTTCTTCCTTTGAAGATCCTTCTAGTGAAATCAAACTTTTTCTTTGATCCATAGACCCTGCAATGTATAGCCCTGTGTCCAAATCCATTACAAGAAAAACAATTTCCTTGAAAAGCCCTTGGTTCCTCATACCTTTCTTGACCTTTATCCTTGTGATCATATTTGAATTGTGCATTGTATCCTTGATCCTTATTTGTGGTATCCAAATCTTCTTCCTTAACTTTTTCCTTGCTTTCTTCTTCAAGAATTTATTTTCCTCTTGAACTTGATTCACCTATCTCAAAACAAGATCCAAACTAGATATTTGGATCCATAGGAGCTTTGGAACTTTCTTCATGAACCTTAGGTGCTTCGTTTATTTCATATTTTAGAACTTCCTTTCCTTTTGAGTGTGATTCCCCAAACCTGAAATATGAGACCTTTCGTTATTTTGAACCTTCCTCTTATTTCTCTTCATTTGTGTCAAATAGTAAATTGGAATCCATATCTATTGTCTTTAAAATACATGTTTCCTTCTCATAAAAAATGTCTTGACCTTTTGAGTTGTGTGATGAATCAAACTTCTCAAGTATGGAACATCTTTATTTCTTCTTCTTCAATTGCTCAAAAATAGTGATGCCAAGATCTTTTGTTTATTGAAGCTATTTTTCCAAACCTTGAATGTGTCTATTAAGCATTACTTTAAACTTTTCATTTTCATAAACCTTATTTTCAAGCCTTTTTATTTTTCTTTTCAATCTCTTGATTTTATTTTCTTGTTTTGTTGATTCCTCTTCTTCATCATCACTATCACTAGAACTGTTGCTAGAACTATTGCTAGAACTATTGCTAGAACTATTGCTGGAACTGCTGCTTTCTTCCTCCATAAATAAATTTTTCTTATCTCAATTGTTGTAGTAGGTGCACTCATCATCTAAATGCCCAAATTATCTGCATATGAAGCATTTTAGTATTCCTAGACCCTTATTGTACTTGTTTGCTTGCTTAATGGCTATAGCAAGTTCTTCATGTCGTTCTTCGATAGATATGTCCTCTTATTTAACTTCAATACCTAGGAGTAGGTATTCTTGTATTTCTTCACTTATTCCAAAGAATGTACATTCTTCTTCATCTTTACTGGTCATTGAGATCATTATCATCTTCTATAGCAAACAAACTCTCATGAATTATTTGACCATGCTTGTTTCCTTGATGTGTCATTTCATCTTCACTATCACTGAAGCCATTTGCAATATCTCGATCTATGATCTCTTTGACCACACATAAAGCATTGTTCTCTTTTATCTTCTATTCCTAAGAAAATATGTTCTTACTTTTCATCATCTGACTTATCTCTATCGATGTGATCTGAGTTATCACTTGCTTCTTCAATGTAGGAAGTTTTCTTAGTCTTACGAAAAATTTTCTTCTTCTCATGCTTGTTTTGCTTGTACCTGTCATATTTTTCATGCTTATGCTTTCCTTCTTCTTTTCTTCTGTGGCCCTATTTTTCATCATCACTGTTTTCTTCATGTGGACACTTGTTTGCATAGTGACCATAATCACCACACTTGTAGCATTTGACTTTTTTCATATCCCTATAATTCATCGAGCTCTTTTTCCTTTTGATGAAGTTAGCTTCTTAATAATTATCTGAATATCTATCTATCTTTGGATCTTTCCCTTTATTTTTCTCTAAATCCTTGAATGTAATTTCTTTCATTGGAGCCTGATGCTTATCTATCCTCATCTCATAAGCTGTGATATTTCCTTGTAGTTCTTCCATCATCATCTTGTTGATATCCATTGTTTATTCTATCACTGAAACCTATGCGTCATACTTCATGGGAAGTGATCTCGAAACATTTTGAGTAACATCTGATTCTTTCATCTCAAATCCTTTGCCTCTCATGGTCTTGAAAATCTCATCAGCTTGAAGTATGAACTTTGTAATATCTTCAGAATATTCCATTTTTAATTCCTCTAATATTCTTCTATGATTTTGTAGTTTTGCCAACTTTACCTTGGAATATCCTTCATAAGTATTCCGTAACTTGGTCCACATCTCATTAGCTGAATTACATACCATGACCTTTACAAAATCTGTCTCATGAAGCCCACTCATAATACAATTCATTGTCTTTGCATTGATCTCAACTAATTTCCTGATAGTTTCATCTGTCTCAGGATCACCTTCAACCTTATACTCTTTTGCAACCATCTGCCATACCTCATATCCCTATGATATCAAGTAGTTATTCATTCTCATGCTACAAAAAGTATAATTATTACCATCAAATAATGGAGCCTTACTTGTAGATGATCCATTCTATGAAGCCATCTATGTTCTTATAGAATATGCCCTCAAGTTGTTATCCTTTCTAAATAAACTCACTCTGATACCAATTAAAGAACATAATCTTATACTAAGAGGGGGGGTGAACAGTATTGTGCCCACTTTTTACTTTCTATCCAAACCAATATCAATTAGTGTCCTTAATTGCAATAACCAAATATAACAGTGTGCATTAATAACATAGATAAAAATAGTAAACAAGTGCACAAATCACCACACACAATTGAGACACAAGATTTAACGTGGTTCCCCTAATGTGGGGTAGTCTACAAGATATTATCCTTATAATATTTCACAAAGAAATAGGGATACTTATCCCAATACAAATGACTACTTTGATCTGCTCAAAGCTAGGTTGTCATGATCTGCTCAGGTGGGTTCCACTAATCTGCTCAGCTAGGTTCTCCACTGATCTACTCAGCTAGGATATCCACTGATCTGCTTAGCTAGGCTATCCACCGATCCGCTCAACTAGGCTATCCACTGATCTGCTCAACTAGGCTATCCACTGATCCGCTCGGCTAGGCAATCCACTGATCTACTCAGCTAGGCTATCCATTGAGCTAGGCTATCCATTGAGCTAGGTTATCCATTGATCTATCATACACAAAAGATATCTCAAATTTGTCTAGAAATTCTATCCCAAAAAACTTCCCAAAGGCTCAACCAATGACTCTCAAGTAGCACTCAAATCTCAACCACAAATCAATAAAGGCAAGACTCAATGATGAACTCAACAATGGATAACAAATGAATGATGGCAATACTCAACAATGTGCTCAATAATGAATTTCAATGTACTCTTCAATGGATGACAACAATTATCCACAATGATCTCAATAATTTATGACAAACGATATCTCAAGTGGATGACAACAATCTCAACAATGTACTATCAAATGGATGACAACAATGCTCAACAAGGTACTCTCAAATGTATGAAAATTGATCTCTCAACTGGAAACCTCTCCAAGCAATAACAATGAGGACTTCAACCAACCAAGGACAATCTCCAAAAGTGATAGCAATAGGTTCTTAATAATATCTTCCTCATGCAATGTCAATAAGCTCTAAAAAACAAACACAACTCTCTCAAGCAAATATCTCTCAAATAGCCAACAATGATCTCCTCAAAATGAAAGATAAATGTATCCATAAGTGACTAGCAAATGATCTCCTAAATGGTCTCAACTAATGGCAATGTACTCAAAAAGTAACCAAAAATATGCTTCTCAAGGCAATAGCAAAGATCTCCTCAATAATGGCAATACTCTCAATGAACTCCACTAAAGCAATCATGAAACTCAAGCATCAATTTTATCCATAAAATTGATTTTCTAATCCATCCACTTCCTCTCAATAGCCAAGGCACATAATCAAGCAATTTGTCTTCAAATTCAAACCCTAACTCATATGCATGTCTTCTAACTCAAGATAGCAATTAACTAGGTCTCAAGTTCCTAGTTTAACTTCATAATCAAATCATGCACTAGGACATATACATGTTCAACACTTTACAACCTTATGACTCCCTAATATCATTAACACAAACAAAAAATACCTATACTTTTATTTATTTAATTTCACACCTTATAACTCCACAAGTACACACAGAAATTCAATTATTTAATTCAACACATTATTATTTTTTTTTTTTTAGCAAAAAACCCCTTGTGGGGCCGCCTTGGTCTGAGAGACCACGAACAGGGAGTTCTATATCGTCAAAGTCACACCTAGCCCTACCCGCACCAACATTATCAATTGGATTTTGGGTACCCAATTCAACTTTTTGGTAGGGTGGAGATTTGAACTTGGGACCTCCCTTGGAGGATTGCCCTCTCCTCTCCAACTCACCTACAACACCTGGGTAAAACTAATTTATAGTGGAAAACACCCCTTTTGAGGTGCCACTTTCAATAGGTTGGGCATAGGAGGAATGGAGCCTTGTCGGCCTCTACCAACACATAGGACATTCCTAACTATACCATATATCTGCAGGATGGAGACAAGGGGAATGGAACCTAGGTCGGCCTCTACCAGCACCCAGGGCATTTACCACTACACCACAACAAGCAGATTAATTCAACACCTTATAACTCCCTAAGTACATTAACACATACAACAAGAATTTATTTCCCTAAACTCCTTATGACTACCTAGTTATAACATAAATTAATTTTAATGCATCAAAACTTTGGGATATCAAATATTATCATCCGCTAGTGATAAATACCTTTTCATGAAATTCACTGCCTTCGTAACCTTCGAAATCGTCTTTGCCAAAATGCCTTGCCAAAATTAATGCATCTTCACACCTTTGCGGGAGTCGAACTTTTTTCCTCTTGCTTAGCGTTGTGAAGTGCTTACCACATGGGTGCTAGCCCATGTTGGAATTTTAATCCCAAACACCCAACTTTAACCTACGATCATTCTGAAACTCGATTTTACTTTCTTAGCAAAACATTTCACCCTTGGTGGGATTCGAACAGCGAACCTACCTTATGCAAAGTTTGTGTGCTACCAACTATGCTAAGGAGTCCTCTGTAATGTCACTTTCCTGTGCTGTTCAGTTGACCTTGCTCTCAAATTGAAAGTTATTTATCCTTCTTTCTTCATTGCTCCCATTTCGATGACTCTCTCTCATGCGCTATGTCAAGTCTTACATAAACAAAGGTTTTTACATTTTATTTATATGCACCTCCATGCCTTCGAATGATGTTGGCTAACTTTATTAATCTTACTAACATTTGCACATCGACAGGTAATGTAATTCAACTTTAGACCTTAGAATTATTAAATAAAAATTTAATAATTCACCTCTTAACTTTGAATTGGGATATCTCCTTCATTCTTTTGAATTTCACCATGAAACGTTTTTGCACCTAGGTTTTATTGGAAAACCTTTTCATCCATCATAATTTGGAGAAGTCTTAGCATAGTGGTTTTAATAAAAACCCTTTCCAATGGTTTTAATGAAAACCATTTCCATTGGTTTTATTAAAAAACCTTTCCATCGTTATTAATAAAAACCCTTTTCGTTGGTTTTAATAAAAACTGTTATCATTGTTTTTAATAAAAACCATCAATATAATATTTAAAAAATTAAATATTATATGTCTCTTGTGCCACAAAACCCTGTATATATCCTTGCTCTCCAAAATATCATAAATTATTATTTATGAAGTGCTTTTGCCACCAAAACTCAATGTGATCCATATGACATCAATGAAAACACAAAATAACTCAAATTTCCAACACATACCAAATTCTAACCCAAAATTTGCTTACTTTCATAGGCCAATGGATGATCATATTGCATTAAAATTTATCCAATACCTATGTGAGGAGCTTCACATGCAATAAAAGAGGCTTGCTAAAATTAGGAGTGTCCAAAACTAGAGTGGAACACATAACTTCTTTGAGGGATTATAAGGCCTAGGAAGCAACTTTAATCCAAATAAAAACATCCTTTTTGGTGAGGATTGTGAGCATTTCAACAATATTTCCTTAGTTGCGAATAAAGTTTCTATAATAACCTATGAGTCCTAGAAATCCATGGGGCTTTTAAAGGGATTTGGGCAAGATCCAATCTTGAATAACTTTGATTTTATGAGGATCTACCTTGAATCCTTCATGGGATACTATATGTCCCAATTATTCGCTCTTGGACCCCAGAGGCCCATTTGGACCTCTGAACAAAGATTTTTTCCTTTTGTAATAGATAAAGAACTTTTTAAATATGAACTAGATTATCCTCTCAAGATTTGTTATAAATAAAAATATCATCAAAGAAAACTAGGTTAAACTTATGGATAAAATGATGAAGAAGAGGCCCATTTGGACCTCTTAACAAAGATTTTTTTCCTTTTGTAATAGATAAAGGACTTTGTTAATATGAAATAGATGATCCTCTAAATATTTTCTATAAATTAAAATATCATCAAAGAAAACTAGGATAAACTTATGGAGAAAAGGATGAAGAACATGGTTCATGAGACTTTGAAAAGTGGAAGAAGCATTAGTGAGTCCAAATTGTATGACTAGGAACTCATAATAACCCTTGTGTGTATAAAAAGTAGTCTTAGGGGTATCGTCTTCTCTAACCCCAATTTGGTGAAAACTAGAATGCAAGTCTAGTTTAGTGATGTATATAACACCATGCAATTCATCCAATAAATCATCTATAACAAGGATAGAAAACTTATATTTGATAGTGATCTTGTTAAAAGGACACAAATTAAGACATATTTTCCATGAGTTATCTTACGTCGCACCATCACCATTAAATATGAATATGGATTAATGCTAGGATGGATGATTCCATGCTTTAACATTTCTTAGACCAGCTTCTTGATTTTTAACTGTTGAGGTTGGGGTAGTGATAAGGACAAACATTAGGAGGTTGACTTCCTTGAATTATATGGATGGCATGATCATGGGTGCTATTAGGAGTTGGATGTGAACCCCTTGCACTCCTTGGGTGCCACAACCTCATAGTTATGGTTTTGGAATTTTTGCCTTTGTCTAGGAGGTGTGTCTGGTTCCTTAATTCTTGTGTAGGGGCACCAGTTCTACAAAGTATGGAAGAGGACTCCGCTAGATGAACTTCAATATTTTTTACCCAAGGCTGAATCCTTGCTTCTAGATGTCATATTTGGTGCTCATATTTCTGTTCTACCTACTCTATTCCTACTGTATTTGGTCTTTGGCTTTGACAAAAAGGGAAAACAAGAAGAAAAAAATAGTGAACAAAAAGCAAAAAATGATAGGAAAATAAAATAAAAGCAGTAAAAGGTAGGAAAGTTAGGGTTATGCATAAGGGGTTGGAATCAAAATGTACTTGTAAAAAAATTGTGAATCCTAATCAAAATCAAGGTGAATCATGGATAATCCTAAGCAAATCAAATCGAGCATCTTCATACCAAAATTTGGGGTATTTGAAGCCCTAAAATGTAAGATCATATTTGGGGCCACTTTTGACCTATTAAATTATCTTATAACTTCATAAAAAAACCACCATTAGATCAGGCTTGAAAAGAGATTTCCAACGAGTACAAATATGCATATGTTTGGATATATATTGTGGCAAATTGACCCTAAGAAAAAATTGGTCCTAAAAATTTTAGGCGAATGGGCCGACGTCGAGGGTCCTCATATTCGCCAATTTCCAATTTTGAAAATCCTAATATTCGCCCAATTGGTGAATATTCACCACTATGCATAACCCTAAGGAAAGTAAAGGTGTGGGATACAAACCACATCTAGCCTAATCTATGGGTGGTGATGCATCAAAGAAAATAATATGACTCCTTAGTGCCTCAATAGGTTTTAATGAACACATGCACAACAATCGATAATGCATGAGGAACACAAGTCCATCAAATAACATGCAAAATAAAAAAAACACCCACATAAAAACCAAGATAGAGGTTTTATAAAGAGTCATAGGTTCTTATTAATGCAAAATATGAGTTACATACATGTAGAGAGAAGAGGTTCAAAAAAATCATAACACTGATAGGCTATGGAAGGCTCGAGCTAGGCTGATACATAGATAAGAATAAAGGAAATCACCCTTAAGGAGGGAGAGATCTCAATACTTTACAAGAAGAATAATGATACCTATTTATATATAATACTAGAGGCTACCTCTTTTCAAATTAAAAAAAATTCCCTTCAAAATTCTTACATATAGTATTTTGCATTAATAGAGCACATCTTGATGTTTCATGATTTGAAGATGTTTGACATGACAATCCTGTTTTCCATGCTTGGAAATCTACCATAATATTATTCTACTATTAATGCATTTAGTTCCTTGGTTACCCCTTCAAATATTTCATGATTAATGTGATTATTGTACCTTGTTTGCACAAGGAGGAATGTGTGCCTAGGGAACTAGATACAACATGCAAGGGTCCGAGGTCGTGACTCTAGTTGGGAGAATAAGGTCATGAGCCTTGGGAAAAAATATGTAATTTAGAACATGGGTCATTACTAGAAGTAGTCCATTGGGTACCACTTTTTGCATCTCGTTGTTTGGTTAGAGCTCCTTATAGTGGTATTTTACCTCGATTTCTTTGGTTGCTATTGCTTGTAGGATAGGACCATCTATGGGGTTTGGTTGAGCATGCCTAGGCCAAAATTTACTTTGTGATTTTATATGTTGTGATATCTTGTGGTATCATTGGAACTCTAGTTACATCTCTCGCTAGGGTAGGTCTAGTTGATAGGGCTTTTGTGCTTGTATTAGCCTATATTTCTTTGGAGTTTTCATTCATCCAATTCCTAAGCCCTTGTCTAGTTCTTGGATGGTTTGATCTCCTATTGGGACCAAACTCCAATACTTACGTTTAATGGCCTTACTCCATCCAATTGTAAAGAGAATTCACTATAATTTGGTGACTCATAGGGGATCCTCAGCTCAATGTAGATAAGAAACCCAATATGCCACCACCTAATCCATTGGTCATGGAGTCAATTTTTTTGGGAAATCCTTGTTTTTAAAATTCTTATATTTTTGTAAATTTTGGAATTTATTTAAGGCTTGTCTATTTCTAAAAGGTATGATGAATTTGGGCTACATTCTTTTCATCACTCCTTTCTATCTTACTTCTACCCATACAACTACCCTTTCCTTTGCTTAATTTTGATATTGTATTGATGGTTTTTCATCATACCTCTAGGTATTTACCTTGGATAATTATTACACCTTCATATGTAAAGACATAGATATTCTACCTTATTTAGAGTTAAGACTAGGTTAACCAATTCTTGGAGTCAAGGAAAACACCTATTCTATAAAAGCTTAGCCATTGCTCCTATAGGTCACATGTTGTCATCGACATTAGTAGTCTTACACATGGCCATCATAATGCATCCGCCTATTTGGATGAGTTGGGATTACTAGATTGTCTCTAAATAAGGGACCTTGCCAGAAAAATAAGACTCAAAGCCCTTTTGATGTTAGCTAAGAGGTATCCATTTTTGACAAGACCAAGCTCAGCTAACATTGAAAAGGCTATGAGTCATCTTATTTCATAATCCAATGAATTAACTTGCTTTCATGGCATAGGGAGATTTAGGATACTACTTTGGAAGCCTTATTCTATCAACATCTTGAGCATCTTCACAACATTGGCTACTCGTAATATGGAGAGAGATTCCAATCCTCTCATCTTACCACAAAACTCCCCTCCTCTAGTTGAGTGAAGGAATGACAGACATAAGAACAATATTTTGCTAAAAAGGCCGCTCTTCTTAGGGACTAGTGGGATGTCATGAGAATACATCCTTATATAGACCTCCCAAGCTAGGTGAGTCATCATAATTTTCTTCTCTAGTCCTCTTTTTTGGAAATATTTGTTATGAGTGAATCAATGATGAAGTTTCTTCTAGATATTTTGTTGATTCCTAGCCTTTGTAGTTCATGCAACTTTCTTTCATTTGAATTTTTGGACATACCATTCAATATTACTTATGTATGTTCTAGATTTGAACAAGTTCCCATTATACATGTCACCACTTGGCCCTATGGATGCCTGAATGACATTGGCATGGCCAATTTTTTTCATAAATATCAAATATTTACACTATGGTACACAAAACTTGGCACATTGTTCTTGCATCAGATTTATCACGTATTAAAGCATAAAAATTTATAGTGTTTGGACCAAAATGACCCAAAATTCTACCTTTCCCTCATGTTCATATTATTGAACATGTGACTTGCTACTTCCCAAGGCACTTTGTTGGTTGGACGCATTAGAGAATGAGTCCCCAAATTCCTGTTAGATATTACATTGGGAGTTGGCATGGGAAAATCATCGACTTGGAGACTTGGTTCTCCCATGCTATTGTTGGACACATGCAATATTTTATTTTTATACCATTGGTATCTGGTGTTTGTTGCTCCTTCTAGGTTGGTTGGTAGGCCCATTTTATTTTGAGTGGTGGAGGTATCCAACTAAAATTGAAATACTTTCTTGGAGTGGATGTGGTCATTGAAATCAAGTTCCTCTTAGGGTGGGTTTGATCGTATATCCAATTTTATTTATCCATGTTTCACACCATAGTGTTATCTTCATCATATGATATGGGCTTATGCTATGGGGTGTTGGAGTTTTTGGTTGACTCTAGTTTTCTTCAAAGATTGTCTCCTCCATGAACCCATCCATGCTGATATTAGCCAATTGGAACCAATTAGTGATTGAATGGAAAGGGAAGGAGTCAAAACCTTGATGGGATTTCCCCTAGAGAGAGGATACCAATAGCCTAAGTGCCATGTATTGGTTAGTGATATAATGTATATGGAATATGAAGACCATCTTATACAGGTGCTCCTGTGGGGTCATTGGACCTTTACCACTATATTTTGATAGGAAAAGAAGTGCTAACATTGGAAACTCTCTCCATTCAATTGGTATTTTTGGGTATTCAATGGGATATTATCATATTAGACCAAATGGGACAAGATATCTATGTTAGATTCATTGGTTGCAGTGACATTGCTTAGTGGATGCAGTTGGAGCTTTCAAAAGCAGATGGATCAAGGTCTCCACTAGAAATTCAATCTTGGGATCTTCTTGGAATTTGCTTTGGATTCCTCTTTTGTAGCAGAGTCATGAAGTGGTAGATGTTGCTAGCCAGACAAAGATCTCCAAATCAACCTCCATATGAGGATGGTGGCTTTTTATTTACCAAAAAAGTTTCTAGGTGAATCTATAGAGTGATTCAAAAAGTAGTCATCACCAAAACCATGGCCTAACGTCTTGATCAAGGGATGAATATTTTCAAGTTTAGGTCTCATAGAGCATGCTAGATAAACTTGGTAGGTCAATTGTGACCACCTTGTACTTCATGTATGTCATGACCCATCGTGGTTGTGGTTTTGGATTTTTTATCTTTGTTGAGTGGGTGCATCTGATGCCCTACATATCATGCAGGGGAACCAATTATGGGAATTATGGGAGAGTATGGGATGTAGCTCTACCAAAAAACCTCAAAGGTTTTTTTACCCAAGGCTGAATCCTTGTTTCTCGATGTGATCTTTGGTACTTATATTTTTTGCTATGCTAATCTACTCCTATTTAAGTTGTTTAAAGGGAAAAGGGATAAAGGAAAGAAAACATGCAACACATATGTAGACGGAAAAATTTGAGCCACTTGAGTGATCAATTTTCTCTAGATCCTTGGGAAGACCCTCTAACTTACCCTAAACAAGTTTGGACTTCCCTTCCCTTTTTCTCTCTTTATCCAAAATTGTGGTTGGCCTCTACGGGGCACAATTTTGCATAGCTAGGGTTTTCTTTTAGAAAACTCTAATTTTTAAAAGTTGATATTTTGAGGTCAACTTTTCTTGGTTTTTCCCACCCATTTCTCTTTCAAATCCCCTATAAAAGGAGGGTTTTAAGTCTTCTTTTCCCCCAATGAATCCAATCCAAGTTCCATTTCTTGAGATATTCCTTTTGCAAGCAAGTTAACACAAGATTTGAAAAGTGCTCATCCAAGGCTAAAGTGCTCATTGTTCAAGTGATTGATATAGTCTGTTGAAGCTCTATTTTGGAAAGGATATTTTTTTGCATTATTTGTGTGTTTGCTAATTTTTATGGACAAGTGTTGAAGCCCTAAGGAGGATTTTTTCTACTTGGAGGTATCCACCCTTGGATCTACTTTTTTGTTATCACCATGTTATTTTCACACTTTCACATTTACATACTAGCTAGATTTTTACTTCACATTAATTTGCTTGCATCATTTGAGGGTTTTTCTCCTCTTCTACAATATCATACCCGATAATTTTGGGGTACGATTTCTCCATTCTATGAAATTGTGGCCACTTTGTACTGGGAATGATTTCACACAGGTTAGGATTGGGGGCAATCTATTGCCACCAAACCCTAGGTTTGCATTTCATGTTACATTCTGATCATAATAGAATTTTCTATGTTTTTTTTATCCTACTATGTTGTTGCATTTTATTCTATCCATTCATCTTCCAAAGGTCAACTTTCACTTTTGTATTTCAAAGGTCAGCTAAAATGACCTAGGGGGCTTGACTGTTGCACCTCCAAGTATAGCCATATAGTGGCCTAAGTAGGTCCCCTAATGCTAATCATATTTTTCAAGTGTTTGTGAAGTTATTTCATAGGAATTGGAATCACAAGATATTGTTGGACGAAAGATAAATCTTGGATCAACCACCGAATAAATATAAGTACCCTAATTAATCTTTAGGCTATTTTTTGGGTGATTTCTATTTATGTCAAAACTCTAGATCATATTTAAAAAGGAAAGTATTTAATTGATTTCTAGTCATTTAAAAGATAAAAAATATTTAGTGTGCATTTAGGGTTTAATATTGTTTGTGCATCTCTTCTTGAACCCTTGCTTAAAGGATTTCATTTTACAACCCTAGGGTTAGAGATCATTCAAAAAAGAATCATTCTAGGGTTAGCTCTTGTCTTCTTGCATCTTATTCTGCATTTTCCTTTATCTTTCTTAGTTTAGCTATAGAAAGACCAAACATAGGTGATTATCTTAAACTGAACACATCAAACACATTCCACCCCAGACTTGGAATGAGTTCTAAAACCATTCTTGGTGAACCTATTCCTCCCCACATCGAGTGTAGAGTTACAATGACCACCACGGTCATCTCAAGGATTTCCTATGGATACAACCTTGAGAATTATACGTTGGTGCATGATTTTCTCCCTCTACAATATCATAAATTAAAGCATGGAAAATTCAACCCATCTAGTATAAGGGTGGCAATGCCCAAAGAAGAGAATATAGTTTCCACCTCAATCTAGTGGAATATATGAAGACATGAACCAAGCATGATAAAATATTGAACACATATTTGCTCATATAATTTAGTGATATGTATAATCAAAAGAGGCATAGGTATTATACATGTATTTGGCTCAAGGCTTGAGTCTATACTGAAAAAAATAATAGAAGAGGGAGGAAGTGAATGTCATAGGTTAGTTTTTTGACGCAATAACAGATCCAAACTCTCTTATTTTTATATAAGAAATACTATTTATAATATTCACAAGCAAAGTTTAAAATTCAAAATTCCTCCCAAAATGAGTGTGGGTGGGAGTGCCAACATTAGCTCTACTTACAATATTCAAAGGATAGTGCTACATTAAATTATGGAAAGTCCAGAGCTATGAGGAGTTAAATCACCATAAATTCCTCCATAGATGCTATGGTCTTCTTTTTAGAGAGGTAATTTAATGTGTCCACCTTCATTCATAGAGAAACGAGCTTAGGTGTTAGATTTAGTTTATGAGGCCCATTTCAATATCTCACATTCCCTTAGCTTTCAACATATTTTGGTGACTTCTCCTTTCTTACATTGGCTTCCCAAAATATAATAGGGATTTAGGTATAGACATCCCTTTCGATAATCTGGTTGCTTTTGTTAGCGTATCCTAATTAGCATTATATTTCATTATTTATTTTTAGGGCGTATTGTTATTTTCCTAACAAACCCTATTTTGGCCTCGGGTGGTTCCACACCCTCCGGGCCTATTTAGAGCTGCAATGTACTATATAAACTTGACATGATTAATCAAATTTGGTTGTTCCGCTATCATGGTATCAGAGCTAGTAGCATTCCTTGACCTCGACATCACGTTTTTCGAGATCTGATAGGAGACCGACGTAGACATGGGCACGTTTCTCGAGGCAGGGCTGGACCTGCTCGGGCACGCATCCCGAGGCATCAGAACTAGACCTACACTCGAAATGAGGGCGGCTGGACTGGCTTGACCGGGCACAGATCCCGAGATCTGATGACTGCGGTTGACTGGACACGGATCCCGAGGTCGATCCGGACTGGATCCGACTCGACACATTTCTCGAGGTCAGATCGACTGACACTGGATCGATGCTGGACCTGACTGGACACGGGCATGGATCTCGAGGTCGATCCGGACTGGTTCTGACTCGACACATTTCTCGAGGTCAGACCGACACCTGGACTGACGCGTGGCAGCTCTCGACTGACTGGACCGACGCTGACTGGACAGAACCGCCACGTGGACTGACGTGGCAGCTTTACCTGGACGCTGGACTGGACTGGACCGCCACGTGGACTGACATGGCCGCCACGTGACCCGACGTGGACCTGACCCCTGCCGCGTGGCACGGCAAAAGGGGTGTCGTGATTGCCCGAAGGCAATCACGTATAAAGGGGGGAATCTTCCCTTTTATTCCCCCCTCATGCACCCCGCGGGAGCAATGTGGGACTAAAGTCCCACAATTTTTTTTGCTCCCCGTGAGGGTCGCAAGGGACGAAAGGGAAAATCTTCCCTTCTCCCTCTCATCGGGCGCGCTAGCCCAGCTGGCAGGAGCGCCAGGCTAGCGCCCGTGAGGTCAGGGGTTCAAACCCCTTCGAATCGACCCCAATGAGGTAATTTTTTTATTTTAATTTTTTTGTTAAGTTTTTCTTTATTAATTTTAGTATTTTTTTTAATTAATATATTAATATTCTTTGTTTTTAAAAAAAATCATTTTTTTTTAAATTACTCATATTCTTTAAATTATGATTTTTTTTTAAAACAAAAGTATTTTTATTATTAATTAGATTATTACTAAAATTATTTAGAAACTTACATTAAATTAGAATATTTGCCAAAGTAAAGGGGAGGTGTTTTTTTTCTAAAGCACCATTTTTTTTTCAAAACTTGAAGAAAAAGGGGGGGATGATGAGTACGTTTTTAAGGCAAATTGGCTTATTGTAAAGGTGCATTTTCGGCAGCGCCCGACACCTAGTGGTTTATTTCTGTGGGCACTTTTTATGTTGTATGTTGCATATTTGATTTTTTGCACTATAACATTAAAAGTTAAAATCAAATTCACTCCCTAAGTCCCCAGAATAATTAAAACCCATCCGTGCAATTTATTGCACTGCAGCGTTCGGTATTTGTGATACCTCTGGCCAACACTTACAAGTAAAGTTGTCGTGATTGCGCTACTGTATCCGCCACCTAATATAGCTACCAAAATGATGTCTGAGCTTGTTCTCTATAAATCATCGGGGAGAGATAAGTTTGCCATTTTGCATTTTTTTACTCCATCCATTACCCTAATAGTTCTTGTGTTTAGGCGTAAATCCTGATGAAAGTTCTGAAATCCAAAGTGTTTAGGGGAAGTTACGCCCCACGCATGAGGATTGTAGACTTTCTATGGTAGGTGCCATCAACAAGACTATTCCCTTTCAGTACTGCTTAAGTACCACGTATCGTATGATCTCTAAAAATTACCTATAGTTTCCCTCACGTAAGGGCGGGTGATTTTTTTTTATCTTTCTAAATACCTATAGTTTCCCTCACGTAAGGGCGGGTATTTTGTATGGTATAACGGCCTAGCAAAAGGTATATCGAAAGGGGGACCAATTGGTGTTATAAGGAACCTTCACCATGTCTACAAAATTAATGACTGATTCTCATCAGTTGTTGAAAGGTCCTAATTACACACCATGGAAAAACAAGATGAAGGCAATCCTAGCAATGGATGACTTATGGGATGTTGTATCTGGAGCAACAACAAGACCTTCATCTATTGCTGGTGCTATAGCTCCATCTACTGCTCAAAAATACTTTGACAAGAAAGACAACAAAGCAAAAGTGCTCATTTTGCTTGTTGTGTCTGATGAAGTTCAACCCCATATTGCTGACTGTGAACATAGTAAAGAGGCATGGGATGCCCTTAATACTATATATGAGGGAAAGAATGATTCCACTATTCTATTTCTTCAATCTCAATTACATAGTCTAAGCATGAAGCAGGGGGAGACAGTTGAATTTTTTCTTTGTAGAGTGTCTGAATTGAAAGCAAAGTTGAATTCTTTGGGTGAACCAGTTGATGACAAGCTCCTTACCTCAATTGTATTGAGAGCTTTACCTGATTCTTATCGGGTGTTGATCACTTCCCTTCAGGTATCACAATGAAAAGTTACTTTTGTAGAATTGGTTAATATGCTTCAAGAGGAGGAGGCACGCCAACTACAGCGAGATGATTCTTCTAACACTGCCCTCTACATCAATAGGAAAGGGCAGAACCAGAAGAAGGGTAATTTTTAGAAGGGAGGGAATTCACAAAAGGATTCAAAAGGGAAACAAACTCAACAACCTCAATAGAAAAAGAGATATTGCAAGATCTGTGACAAAGAAGGTCATGATACAAACAAATGTTGGCATAAGAATAAACAATCAAAATAGAAAGGCCGAAACAAACCACAAAAGAACAAACAACAAGTGAATGTTGTTGTTGAAGAATCTGACACGGATTCTGAGAGAGCCCACAAAGTTCTCATGACTACCACAGTGTCCAAGCAGACGGATCCTATATGGTATGTTGATTCTGGAGCCAGTAAGCACATGACTGGTGACAAATCATGGTTTGAGTCTTTTGAGGCCAAAGAGGGCAAACCTGTCACTATTGTTGATGATAAAACCTACAAGGTTCAGGGAGAAGGTACTATTTCAGTCACTCTTCCTGATGGCAAGTGTCAGATTGACAAAGTTCTCTATGTTCCAGGATTGGCAAACAATTTGTTGTCAGTCACACAAATTTTGGACAAAGATATGGTTGTGAACTTTAGTGTTGAAGGAGGCAAGAAGTGTTGTTCTATTACCAGGAGGGGTAAGATCATTGCAACTGCTTCATATTAGCATGGCTTATTTGCCTTAGATGCTATCTCTACTCCACATGTAGCCATGATAGTCTCTACAAAGGAGGCAACTTCCCTATGGCACAAGAGATATGGACATTTGAGTTCTGGTTACTTACTTGAGTTAAGTAAGTATGAAATGGTAAAGGGTCTTCCTTCCCTTTCTACCACTTTACCAGTTTGCTCTGACTGCTTGGCAGGAAAGCAGCATAGAGTGCCTTTTGAAAAGAGCTCTACAAGAGCAAAGAAACCTCTGGAGTTGGTTCACACCGATCTGTGCGGTCCCTTCACTCCCAAAAGTTGTGGGGGTAAGAGGTATTTTTAGTTATTCATGGATGATTACTCATGAAAGATGTGGGTATTCTTTCTTCAACTGAAATCTGAAGCATTTGGCTTTTTTTAGCAATTCAAGAAATCTGTTGAAAAGGAGTCAGGGACTTCTATAAAGACCCTTCGCTCAGATCGAGGGGGGGAGTTCACCTCTAAATAATTCTCTGAGTTCTTGAAATAAAATGGGATCACACGACAGTTAACTACTGCTTATACTCCTCAACAAAATGGAGTTGTTGAAAGGAGGAATCGTTCCATCATGGAAATGGTTCGTTGCATGCTCACAGGAGCTAGTCTTGAGCAACTATATTGGGCAGAAGCTATCACCACAATAGTATATCTGTTGAATAGGGCACCCACAAAGGCCCTACAAGGAATGACTCCACAGGAAGCATGGAGTGGCAGGAAACCCTCCATTTCTCATCTACGCATTTTTGGATGTAAAGCTTTCATGCACATACCAAAAGAGAAAAGGAAGAAGCTAGATGAGAAGACATTGAAGTGTATTCTTCTTGGCTATGATGAGCACTCTAAGGGTTATCATTTGATTGATCCCTTGACCAAGAAGATACACATTAGTAGAGATGTAGTTTTTGATGAGGCTTTCACATCAGAAAACACATCAGATGTATACCTAGACCTTGTGGAAACTAAGGTTGATAAATCTCCTTCATCAAAGGTTGGAGGTCCTTCTTCATCTTCTTCAACACCTCAGAAGAAGAATCCAAAGTGGTATACAAATACAATCAAAGACTCTAAGCTATCCACTCCACCAGATTTGACATTGGATAGGCCTCGTACTCGCAGCATGGCTCGACAGGAGAAAGCTGCAACAAATAATACTGGGGTTGATGATCTGTGTCAATATTTTGAGGAACTTTCTATAGATCCAGAGAGAGATACAGAAGATATGGATATTGATAATGACAGGGTGTTTATGTCTTCAATAGATGATCTTGAACCCGCATCAGTGCAAGATGCTCTTGGTGAGCCTCAGTGGAAGGCCGCTATGGATGCAGAGTATAAGTCTTTGATGAAAAACAAAACTTGGAAGCTTGTCGATCTGCCTCAAGGAAAGAAGCCCATTGGTTGCAAATGGGTGTACAAAGTCAAGTACAAAGCAGATGGGACAATTGATAAGCATAAGGCCCGCCTTGTTGCAAAGGGCTATGCGCAAAAGGAAGGTATTGACTACGAGGAAACTTTTGCACCTACTGCTCGGATGACCACTATTCGAGTTATTTGTGCTATGGCAGCACAGTATGGGTGGAAAGTTCACCAAATGGATGTCAAAAGTGCTTTTCTTAATGGTGATCTTCAAGAAGAAGTCTATATGACTCAGCCTGAAGGATTTGTAAAATATGGCCAAAAGCAAAAAGTGTGCAAACTGGTTAAATCCTTATATGGCTTGAAACAAGCTCCTCGAGCTTGGTACATAAAAATGGATAATCACCTCCTGCAACATGGATTTAAAAGATGTCCGTCAGATGCAAACCTCTATTTTAAGAATCAAGGTTCTGAAATAGTGTTGCTTGTACTCTATGTTGATGATCTGCTCATTACAGGGAGTTCAGAAACTATGATCTCCGTTGTCAAAAGAGACTTGTGTCAATATTTTGAGATGTTAGATCTCGGACTTCTTCATTATTGTCTTGGTCTGGAAGTCAGCCAGAAGGAGCACTACATCAAAGTGTCTCAGAAAAAGTATGCCAAGACACTATTGGAAAAATATCGCATGACTGATTGTAAGCCAATGGCAACATCGATGGAAACAGGAATTCAGTTATCGTGATATGATGATTCACCTCAGGTAGATGGTACTCTCTATCGACAGTTGATCGGGAGTCTCATATATCTGACCAATACTAGGCCAGATATCGTATTTGCTGTCAACTATCTTTCGAGGTTCATGCAGGAGCCTAAAACCACTCATTGGAAAGCAGCAAAGCGTGTTCTTCACTATGTCCATGGTACTATGGAATATGGCCTAGAATACAAGAAGAACAACAAATTCTTCTTGCAAGGATACACGGACTCCGACTATGCCGGGTCATATGATGATCGCAAGTCAACTTCAGGATATATTTTTCATCTTGGATCCGGTCCTGTCTCTTGGCACAGCAAGAAGCAACAGGTAGTTGCTCTTTCATCAACAGAGGCAGAATATCGTGCCACACGTGAAGCTGTGTGCGAAGTGATATGGTTGCGTCGCATTCTGACAAATATGGGTCATCCATCAAAATCTCCAATTTACTTGTTTTGCGACAACCAGGGTGTTTTGAATCTTGTTAAGAATCCAGTACATCATGAGAAAACCAAGCACATTGACACACAATGTCACTTCATTCGAGACGAAGTTCCAAAGCACCGAATTCAGCTTCAGTACATTCCCACCGATGCTCAAGTTGTAGATATTTTCACTAAGGCACTTGCACGTGTCAAATTTGAATTGTTTCGTAGCTCACTCTGTATTGCCAAATGATGTAATCAGGGGGGGATGTTAGTATAGCTAGTAGTTCTTCAAATTATCTAAATAATGTAATAAGGGGGGATGTTAGCGTATCCTAATTAGCATTATATTTCATTATTTATTTTTAGGGCGTATTGTTATTTTCCTAACAAACCCTATTTTGGCCTCGGGTGGTTCCACACCCTCCGGGCCTATTTAGAGCTGCAATGTACTATATAAACTTGACATGATTAATCAAATTTGGTTGTTCCACTATCAGCTTTGGTGGCCATGATTTGGTGAATTCTCATTTCTTACATTATTAATGTCCTTATTCCTTTGATGGTTGAAACTTTAAGGATACTTCTATATAGGATTCCACCAGGTGCTATTTTATGGGTACGCTTCAAACCCTTGGTGGATTTTCCATGCTCTTATTGTTGCTCCCACCTTTGAGCCTCCTAGGGAAACTTGATGAAGGTCAACAAGGTGCATTAGCCTTGTTGAGTCCTTACTTGACTCTTTTGATCCCTCTTATTCTTTTCCTCCAAGGCCCTTATGTTTTCCATGATGGGTATGTTTCTCATATTCCTGAGCAATCATACCTAGGTATATGGAATGCTACAACCCAATCTAGAGGAAGATAACCTAGTCTTAGGGTCCTACAACTATTTAGGTAGGTAAGTACCATTAAATTGAGATATTGGAAGCCTCATCATCAAGGGAAACCTTTTAGTCATGATCGATAAGGCTTGAGGATTCCTCTTGATGATGGGATGAGGCTTAGTCACCATTAAAAAGTTTAGAATTCCTTGTTGACTTGTTCTTAGTGAATAACTTTACCTAAGGGTAAAGAGAGATTTGATCATGCTATCAGTATTTGGATTAGATTATCTTTTGTAGGTGCTTTCTCTAAATTAGCTACTTGATATTTAGATGGAGCTTCAAGGACTTTCATATGGTTGAATTGGGTAATATTGTATGCTTGTATTACTTTTAGGGTAGGAATCTTCCCCACTATAGTGAGAAATTCACTATAGTTTTGGAAACTCTTGGGGGATTTTTGTTTGCAGGAGTAAAAGAACCCAATAAACAGTAGCCTTATCCATTGGGAATGAAGTCTTCAAGGTAGATTCTAGAAGTTTGCAAACTTATGAGAAGAATTTTGGGCTCTCACAAATGTATCAAGGGAAAACCCTTTTCGTCATAGACTTTTGGCCACTAAGGCATTGTGATCCTTTTGTATTACCTTTCTTCCTCATAAATCATTCTCATGTAGCTAGATTGGGGATGTCATGATTATATACTATGTTGTCACTCATTTTAGGGAATGTCCTATTTTGTAGCCTTTGCATGTAACTCAAGAGATGATTACATCATACTTCTACCAATCACTAGTCCCCTTGTTCCATGCACTTTTCCTTTTGCACATGTGGCATGTTTCTCAAACTACTTTTCCCTTTATATTTGTGCTTCCTATTTACATTGGTTAATAAATATAGTACTTGGCCTTTATTTATTTTAATGCTTCCTATTTACATATTTCATATGCCCTAATATGTATACACATGTTGGTATTTTTATAAATTATCATTTCATCAAAATCTATAATGCCTGGACCATAGTGATCCAAATTTTTTTTTTTCTTGGTACCTTGGCTGAGTGGGGATATGTGTCTTGCATTTTAGTGTGCTATGGATACCTAAGAGAATAGAGTTGGATAGTATATTGATATCTTCTCCTTGCATTGTGTATGCATTTGGTTTAACTATTTTGGTTTTCCTGTATAAGTTTAATCCTCATGTGTCATATTTCCATTCATCCATTTGATTATCTATTACTTGAGTGTGTACCTCATCCTTGAGGGTCTCTAGCTCTCCCTAAATAATTAGATAAGCCCACCCCAATTTGGTATTGCTAGCTAGCTTAGCCTCTGTGTGGTGCATATGGAGTGCTTCAACTGGAACTTTCACCTTGGCCTTGTAGTAAGTTCTTAGAAACATGTGGGACCAATTTAGAGACAAGTACCCACCAATAATTTGGGTGAATCCTAGGAGAGATAAAGGTTAAATGATGTGGGTAGATCATTCACAACTACCTCTTGGATTACTTTTACATTGGTACAAGCATACAAAGAAATCTACATGTCTTTTAGAAAGCCAAGGATGGGTATTGGGGTCCCATCTAGGTGCACCACTCCTTGTTTTACCAATTTGTATGTTAGCTCCAAGTCATTAAACACCTTTTTTGGCATGACTGAGGTACTTGTTATGGAATCCACAAGGTATTTATGGATAAGTTTATCACTAAACATGAGTGTTGGATAAATTGGTTGTGGCTTGGGTTTTTTAGGACAAAATATTTGCAAGACTGCTTGCTCCTTCTACTGCCCAATGATATTTTTCTTCTCCAAGGCTTGCTCTATTTGCTTCATCTATTTTAGGAAGGTGAGGACATACCATATTGGTACTATTATGGTGGACCTTTTAAGATGCTTGACCATGTTAAAATATTCTAGTGGTTGAGCCTTTGGATCAATGTTTGGAACCCATTGTGCCCTAGAAATTTTGGCATCGAAGCTCTATGCTTGGACTAGATCTAATTTTGGTTATGGTAGTGAGGGTTGCCTAGGTACCAATGATTTGGTCTAGTCTAATTTTACCTTTTGAGCTTGACTATTTATTTGTATTTGGGTATCTTGTACTAATTTTCACTACTCTGGGGCCTCCTCTACCACTCTCCTCTTGATTTTTATGAGAACACTATATTGGGATTGGTTCCAATAATCAAATTGAGTGTTCATCCATACAAGGATGACAAAGAATTCTTCCTCATCCTAAGTTACTAAAGTGTGTTCTAGTGATTTATTCTCTAGTACCAATAAATCCTTTGATGGTAGGTTTGGTGTGATTGGGCTCTATATCTACATATGTTTAGTAGGTGGGGGTATTGGGCATAATGCCTACTAGAGGCATTCGTAGTCTAGGTAGTAATATGACCAACCATAAGGATATCCTATGTAATTATTCTAAGCTAGGACCATGTCTCTTATCGGGTTAATAGGAGCTAGTTTGATAGGCATTGAGACTGATACCATTTCCCTTTTGAAATTTTGTAAATAATCGAATTCCATTTTGGGGAGAGGATATCTTATATATCCATTTAGTGGAGGCTAGTAACCTTGACAATTCTTATGGAAAGGGGGGTGAGGGTAGTTTTGGTAGCCAAAATTATAGATATTCTTTTGATATTATGGGATATTATTTCATTGTTTATTTCTCTCATAGTATTTTGTATTTTCTCCATTCTAGGAATTACAAATTTGACAAGGTGGTAGTGGTGGGAGGTAATGATACTAAAGGGGAAAGTTGACTAGATGCTAAGATTGGTTTTAAGGTGGTTGGCTAGATAATTGTAGGGAGTACAATGATTAAATATCTAAAAAAAGGAGCATGGATGGCCTAAGAGCTAACCTTCCAATATAAATGAGATCTTTTTTGGCTTGGGTGACTATCCCATAGGTTTTTGGTAATGAATTACCCTCTTGAGTATTTATTGTCATGACTATTTTAGAATTGATCACTTTGAGGTAGTGTATGAAAGCTATACCTTGTATCGAATAAATTTCCTCTAGGATCCTCTACCAATAATTATAGAATTTGGTATTGAAATCATCCATATATTACATAGGGACCCTTTTGATGGTCACTAGTTGTTATAGCAGCGAAATCCCAATTGCTTCTCTTAAAATTAGTCAACAAGCTAGCTTAAAAATTAGTCTCAATTAGTGATAGAATTTTAGGTGAGAGAGATGTACTAGTCCCTTACTTTCTCTTTGAGGGAAGTGGCTATAATTTTGAGAGCAATGTCTTGTTCCTGTACACTATACAATGCATATAGACTTACCATGTGCTGGAGATCCTCTATTGGGGTGGTTGTGTATTCTTTTATGAAATAAGGAAATGAATTTACTATAAAAGTTAGTATTTGATCCCATGTAGCTGGTGCTACTGGTGGTCGCAAGGGACATACATTATCCTAGGTTGATAGTGTTCTTTAATTTTGGTTAGGTGGGGCTTCCATAATTTTTTGTTGTTTTCTCTATTGATTGCCAATATTGAGAGGAGGTACAAGTAGCTGGGAATTTGAGGTACAAGTATCATTTTTATCCACCCTACCTATTGACTTCTTCTATTCTTTCTAACAATAAAGTTGCTAGGTGGTGATTATGCAGTCAAAAGGAGGTTCCCATCATAACCTGATAAGGGGATGGTATCTTCCTCTAAATTCTTCTTTAGTATTAGAGTTGCCAAGTGAATCTATAGAGTGCTTAAAAAAGTTGATGACCATGACCTTCATTGAAACCACTATTTGAATTCTTGATCAAGTGATAAATATTTTCAAGTTTAGGTCCTATAGAGCATGCTAGTATAAATTTTTGGTGGGCCAAATGTGACCCACTTGCACTCCTTGAGTACTGTGATCCCATAGTTATAATTTTAGCATTTTTACCACTATTGAGAAGGTGTGTCTAGTGCCCTACACCTTGTGTAGGGGTGCTAGACCTAGGAAGTCTAGGAGAGCATGTGGCATGTATCTATTGTATGACCTACAAGGTTTTTTACCTAAGGCCAACTCCTTGCTTTTGGATGTGATATTTGACACTTGTCTTTATTTACTACACTAATCTACTCCTATTAAAGTTGTTTAAAGGGAAAATGAAGAAGGGAAATAAAACATGCAACACATGATAAAGTAAAGAATGGAAAATACAACCTATCTAGCCTATCTAAGGTTGGATATGTGCTAAAGAAGAGAATACAATTTTCACTTCAATCCAATGGGATATATGAACACATGAACCAAGCATGACAAAAAGTTGAACACAAATTTGCTCATACAATTTAGTGATATATATAATCAAAAGATACCCAGGGCCTGTACTTGCAACTAGCTTAAGGCTTGAGTCTAGAGTTAGAAAGAGAATAGAAAATGGAGAAAGTAAATATCATAGGTAAGATGCTTGACATAATAATAGATCTAAATTTCCTTGTTTTTATATAAGAACTACTATTTATAGTATTCACAGGTAAAGTTTGAAATTCAAATTTCCCCCCAAAATAAGTGTGGGTGGGAGCACTAATGTTAGATCTAGTTACAATATTTAAAGGATAATGTTGCATTAAATTCTAGGGAGTTTGGAGTTAAGGATCTAAGTCACCATAAATTCCTCCACAAGTGGTGTGGTCCTCTTTTTAGAGAGGTTATTTATGTGCCCACCTTCCTTCATGGAGAAATGAGCTTAGGTGTTAGCTTTGGTTGATGAGGCCCATTTTGATATCTCACGTTCCCTTGGCTTTCAACTTGTTTTGGTGACTTCTACTTTCTTGCATTAGATCCCTAGAATCTAGTAGGGGTTTGGGTATAGTATCCCATTCCAATAATTTTGTTGCTCTTATGGCCTTTCCTCTTCACTTTTGGTTAGCCCTTGATTTAATTGACATTGTTATTGATGTCCTTGTTCCTATGATGGATGATTCCATGAAAATATTTCTATACAATATTCCATTAGGTATCACTTCATGGGCACACTTTAGACCCTTGGTGGCTTTTCCATGTTCTTCTTGTCCCTCCCACCATTGATCCTCCAAGGGAATCTTGATGAGGGTTAGCAAGGTATGTTGGCCTTGCTAAGTCCTTACTTGAATATTTTGGTCCTCCTTATTTTTTTCCTCCAAGGCCATTGGATTTACCCTAATGTGTATGTTTCTCATGCCCTTGAGCAATCACCCCTGGTTATATGAAATCTTACAACCCAATTGATAAAGGAATATAGTTTGATCTTAAGGCCCTATAGCTAGTTAGGCAGCTAAGTACCACTAAATTGAGCTATTGGAGGCCTCATCATCAAGGGGACCCTTTTAGTCAGCATAAATAAGGCTTAGGGGTTGCTCTTGATGATGGGATGAGGCTTAATCACTAACAAAAAGGATGAAATTCAATGTTGGCTTGTTCTAGGTGAATGACGTTACCTTGGGGTAAAGGGAGATTTGAGCATACTATTAGTCTTTGTCTTAGGGTATCCTTTGTAGGTGCTTTCTTTGAATCAACCACTTGGTACTTGGATGGAGCTTTAAGGCCCTTAATTTGGTTGGATTAGGTGGTAGTCTCTATTTGTCTTTCTTTCAGGGTAGGAACCTACCCCACTATAGTGAGAACTTAAGTATAGGTGCAATTAGGAGGTAGACCCCTTGGATCACTAAATACCTCCTTGTAATGATCCATAATACTTTGGATATCCAATAGAAGATCTAGAAGAGATTTATTTAAGGATTGAACCTCCATGCAATTAGCTTGGGCAAATAATTGAAGACCATCATTCCTCGATGTATTCTTCATGTGATGATAAGTAACTACTTTGGAGGTAAGGGATTGAATTTCTCAGAGAAAAATTACCCTTCCATTCTCTGCCCACTTGATATATAATTTTTGTTTTATTAATAGTAACATCATCGAGCTGAGATAACTATTGTGCTCCCAAGATAACATTTGAACTTCCCATCTCCATAACAAAGAGATTACCCACCCAAGTATAATATTTTATTTGGATATTAAATTTAGTTTTTCAACCCACACAAATCATTATCTCCATTTTCCATTAATATGTAATATCTTGATTTAAAGTAGTAATATATAAGCTAATTATATTTTCTTATTATCTATAAATTTATGTGTTACTTGAATCAATAAACACATTGACATGCTATCATTTTATAAATACCTATATCTTGATAGGATCTTGGAGACCCATAAGTGCATAATAATATAGAGCCATAATATCATTCTCTTGTTCTACTTCATCCACTTCTACTGGTTGGTGTCCTAGTTCTACCAATTGCTCATACTATAATGAATATTCATCCTCAGAAACTAATGTGTCTTCATATTCCAAGATAAAGTTATGAGTTTTTTCATAGGCATAATATTGGGAATGGTGTGAATGACATTTTAAATAGAAAAATCTTGTGGAATGCTCAAAATTATGGTAAGGATGACAAGGAAATCACATCTATATGGAGGACCAAAATATTAGAGCTTATGTTTTGCAGCTAGAGCTATATGTTGTGTATCATAAAGAGTATAAGAATAATATACATCGACTTACTTTTGAATTTATCCTTAAAGACATAACAAAAGGTAGATACCATAATTACCGGATTTAATTTTTGGGTATATATGAGGAGACTTATGAACTTGGAGCAATAGTCTTCCACTTTTTTGTTTTCTTAGTTTGCATAAGATGTACAACATATTATTTGGAAAATACCTTGTCAAACCTTTGGAGAAATAATTCCTTGTAGTCTATAAAACAAGGCCACCATGTTGGTGAAGCTACCTTAACAACCATTGATAAGCTTGGGTACCCAATTTAGAAATTGCTAATGCGACATGACCTATTTTCAGAATATGGTGCATATGAATAAGGTCTTCTATTTTGGCCAACCATCCTCAAATATCAACACTTTCAAAGGTGGTAAGGTCAATGCAAGGAACCTTCACATCATGAGTCATTATAGGAAATTAGAAGCATCAACTATTGAGGAGTCTAGATCAGAGGTAAAGCCTAGATCATAAGAGCCAATATTTGGAATATTATGACTAAATAGTTGTTGTGAAAGAACATTAATATTTGGTGCTTGATGAATGGCTAGAGGTTGGGGCTTGATAGTTTGTTATGATCCTTGGACAAGAGGAGGTATAGTATTGGGTATATTTAGAAATATTTCAATATTATGTAGGGACTTAGCTTGATTAAGCAAGCTATTGATAATGGTTGTAATTGAATGCTTTTGCTCATCTAAGGAATTTTTTATGGGAGTAATAATTTCTTCTTAATGTGAAATATATTTATAAAAACCAATATCAATAGTACTAGGAAGTACAATATCACTTATATGGATAGAAGGAGTACCAATGTTATTTGGAGCAACTAGGTTATTAGGAAGGATATTGGGGGTCAGAGAGGAAGGTTTTGAATTGTTAGGTGGAGGCAAATCGATGATGTTTAGAGAAGAAATAATACATTGGTTAAAACTATTGATATTAATATGAGCGTTATGATACTTACTAGGATTTCTAGGTTGGCACTTCTTTTTGCTCATACACAAATCCTCTGAAGCAACAATACATTGTAATCGACTATTGACTCGTGCCCAACCAATATTATTAGTAGGTTCATTCATGCACTCACAACTTGAAGAAATGAACACAAAAAATTATGTTTCTCGCAAGGATATGATGACACAGGATAGTCTTGTCTTTCTTATTTTTTTTTACATTTTATTATTACTTAATATTTATCTTTTTAATAAAAAGTTTATTTAAATAATTTAATTAATTAGAATGAAATGATTAAAAAATGAGAAAGAGTGGGAGAAGGGACTTAATTAATAATAGCATGGGAGAATATGTGGCAAGGTTGGGAGGGGTTTAATAATTAAAAAAATGTGAAAGCGAGGATGGGTGTTTAATAATTAAAAAAAATGAAATGTGAAAGCAAAGGTGGGTCTTTATTAATAAAAAAAATGAAATGTAAGATCATGGAGAAGTGGAGTACACAAAAATGAAAAGGAACATAATATGTGGAGATGTGACGCATGAGAAAACATGTGGGAGTTGTGTCAAATAATAAAAAAACTTTTAATATAAATTAGGGAGGGGAGTTGCACCAAATAATTAGAAAAAACCCTAATTAATTATGGGTAATCAAATATACCTTTTTGAAAGAGATATTTTGAAAATATTTGTTTCTTCATCAAAAATTGAAAACTTTATTTTTAGGGCACCAAATATGTTTAATTTCCATTTGAAATCATGCTCTGATACCACTTGTTATGCATCAAATTAATATTTGATAATTTAATCAACAATAATATGGTAACATACAATAAACTTAATGAAATAATAATTCAATTCCACTTGCTAGTAAATCAAACAAATTTTATAAATCAAATCAATGTAAATTCACAACCCCTTGGAGACGACAAAATCTCATAGCCATTTGAGAGTGCGAAGTCTCTTTGTGAAATGATGCAACTTAAATCAAAATTATTCAATGATACAAAATAATAAGAGACTTCTTATTTATATATAAAATCGATAATAACCTAACCCTAATTCTCAAGGACCGACTAACTAAATCTATGGCTCAAGATAAAAATAATTAGCCAACATGGCTATATTGGGACTATTACATGCTTGGTCATGAAAAATGTCCATTTAGATCCTTTGATCCTTCATCCAACTTCTAGAATGAATTACTTCTAAAAGCTTCATAAGAATATTCCACATAAGGGTAAAAAAGAAGATTTCATTTCATTTTTAAGTATTTGCTTTTTCAAATGTCTTAGAAAATTTGTAGTTACTCTAAATTTTACTCTATTATCATCAAGGTACTTTTTACCCTCTTTATGTAAGTTCAAATTGTTTACAATAGTGGTATGGTGGTTGTTATTTTAAAGAGACAATTATCATAGAATCAAATTCTTTATCTCCACAAGAGAGTTATTGCATTTCTACAAAGGAAAGAGAATAGATGTGTTTTTTATTCCAAATGAGGAGTTAAGCCATATTGGTTAGAAAGAAATAATAGGATCTTAATATTTATTATGTTTAGAGTTTGAACTATGCATGCACATGCTCTTTTTGTTTGAATTTTTGATACTTTTATTCTCTAATGTTGAGTGTGATATCCTTTTTTAAGGAGAGGGAATTCAATCTAACATATTCAAAGGAAGTGTCACGGTGGCTAGAGATGTATATTTTAGTATCTATATAGATCGTGAGTTTAAATCTGCACCTATGGTTTTTGCACGAATGCTATGAAAATAACTAGAGGATAAGTGGCAGTCATCATCTAGCTTCCAACATGAATGTGTGGCAATGTAGTCAACTGAGCATTAGTTTGGGTGGTTATAAATATAGGTCTTAGTTTCAAGACATATTCCATTCCCTTTTTCTAAATGATACTTGCTATGGTTAAAATAAATATTATTGTCTATGGAGGAATCAATGGTCTAGTCATCATGGTATTCATGGCCTAGTCGAATATGTTGATCCTTTCGGGATGTTTGTAGATGGATGGTATTGCATTCAAATCACATTATAAAATAAATTTTCTAGAGTATATTTTGTTTGTATGTCATGGTTTCCTCCTTAATTTAAATATATATGACCTAATCCTATCAATGAAAGTGTCTATACCTTTGCTAGTTTGATAAAATTTGTTCACATGAGATAGGTTTGTATCCTAGTGTATTTTTAAAGATATTTGAGGTGATTATGTGTAATATTAGTCAATGTGATAACTAACATGACACCCTTTTATGACATAACCACCACTATTTATATCCTTACATAATTAATCAAATGTTGATGTGTTTAAATCCATTCAAAAAGACACTACAATATTCATTAAAAAATATAGAATCTTGTTGCTTTTGTTATTGAAATAAAAGGGGGTTACAAAGTAAAATCCTTTTACAAATCTTTCCTTGAAGGCTACAATTGGGTCTTCTGGAAGGAAACCGTTTTAGATGTGTTCAAATATAGCATGATATCTCTTCTTGATGTTCCTCAATGCAGGTGGGCTTCTTGCTTGTGGGCTATCATTGGTTTGATGTGTTTTTTGTACCTGTTGGGCCTAAAAAATATAGTTAGAACATTTAGGGGCCTACCTTAGTCAAACCCCATGTTTATAAAGACAAAATACTCTCTAAATAAGCTTAAAAAATGAAGAAAACTGCATAAAATGATGTAAAACCCTAAACTAAGCCATACTTACCTATTTTGTAACCTATATTTTGTTGTAGCAAAGGTTTGCATGGGTGGGTGCGAACCTGGTTGAGCCTAGAAGTTTGCATGGGATCTACAAAGTTGATTATATCTGGTAGAGTTCACATGATAAGTTTTTTGAGTGATGCTGGTGTTTTTATTCCTTTGTTTTTTCGATGGGTCACCTTTAGAAGTCACCTTTGCTATCAATAACCTGTCTAGATCACAAGGAATGTTATGAGTATGATAAAAACCCTATTTTTATGTGGATGTGATGGATGTATGATGGATGCTATGAGTTTGGAATGATTTCAACAGAGTTTCTATAAGCTAAAGTTGGAATCCTCTAAAATAGTGAAAATGATCTTCTACTTATAGACTTAGCCAAGGCTAGGGGAGGGGCTTAGGTGTCCCATGAAGTGTCCCCTATGAGGTGTGTGTGGTGAGGTGTCCACCTAAGAGGTGTCCTAATTTATACATGATATTGGGTGAGAGAATACCTCACCCATATACAAGTCATGATGACCTGTAGGAAAGTCTTCAAATGGTATTTATTGAAATCTTTTTTGAAATATATTCTAATGTAAAATTACCTTTTATGTGTAAAGTAAAAGTCTCTATTTCTCATTTAATGCCTAGGAGAGTGTGATATGGAGGAAATATTTGGGTGAGAGGTGGCAAGGCTAGACTAGGTGAGGTGGAAAGGCTAGGTTAGTCAAAGTAGACTAGGTGAGGTGGAGGGTTAAGTTTAAGCATGATTAACCTAATTAGCCATAGGATTAGCCACAAAACAAGTTTTGACCAAAATTGTTAACTTTTTGAGCATAAAGTGCTTTTTGACTATGGTGGAGACTTCAACCTTGGTTGAGTTAGGATGGAGGTCACATGAGGGCCTATATTTAAGTGTAGGAAGGGGCTTAGCTAGCCCAAGGGGGATAAGGATGATGAATAGTGATTTTAATAAATGAATAGTGTTTTGAGCCAATTTATGCAATTTTCAAGGGTTTTGCAAATATATTGATTGTGAAGATGAGGAGAGGGACAATGTGTGACTTTTGGGTGTCTACATTTTACCCCTTTTTGTATTGAATTGTGTGAAAACATAGTTTATGAAAAACATTAATGATGTGAATTGATAAAATAATTAGAAGTCCAAGACGTTGTAATTGATGGATGTGGATGATTGCGAGAAAAATGCATTGATTAAAATAGAAGAAAGATGAGTTGTGACTGATTGCAACACTTTGTAGTATTGTAATGATTAATTTCAAGGGAAGGTGTAAGATTACCTTGTATTGTGATCAACTTGAGATGTTCCAATTTGTGGAAGGGTCAAATACCTTTGCTAATTTTTGCTTCTGATTGATTGATGAATTCTATTGATAATATTTGACAAACCACTAGGGTTGTAGGGTAGAAGTATCAGGAGCTTCATTCGAGAGTGGTATTATGACTACCACTATGAATAAGGGAATCCATGAGCTATCTATAGTTAGAGGTATTTTTAGGTCTATCAAATATTGGTTTGTTTTGAATTGGAGTTTTGATTGAGAAGAGAAATTTTGCTAGATTTCAACTTGAGATAATCATTAGAAAAAAAATTCGTAGGCATTTTTTCTATCTGAGATTTGGAAATTTTGTTGTTTGATCATGTGCAAGGCAACTTTTGATGTGTTGGATGACTACCCCCTCAAGAAATGAATTGGTTATGTAGGAAATAAATATTGACAATGAAACGCTTGATAATGATAAAAAATGATAGAGAGGTGAGAGAAAATATGGAAAAAAAAAGAATTTAGGCAAAATTTATGAATTATTTATGAAAATAAGGAAATTGAACTACAAAAATAAGTCCACACATCGGGTATGAATGGCAAGGTTTGCACAGGAGAGTGCAAATTTTCTCGTTCACACATGTGGGTGTAAACTTGCAAAAATGTAAGTATAAAAGGTAATATTGATGTGCACAACTTTATTTTTCATCATGTGAAGGAAGGAGAGAGCAGTAAGAAAGAATTTAGGGAGTGGAGCATTGCTAGTTTGTTGGATGAAGGGAACGGGATGGTGAGTGATTCGACAAACATGAGTGAAAGTGGTAGAATTCTGGAGGTAAGTAAACCGTGTAGATATTGGAATGCGTAAAAATATTTAAATGTTATAGAACATGTGATGCAATTATGTGTGCATTGAAAAACATGGATTTTTAGAGTGTGTGCATGGAATTTATGGTTGATAGTGTACACTTTATGAAAAATTGCCCATATGGTTATTTGGATACACCATTTGTTTTATCATATGACCTTTTTGGATCTCAAGAAGCATGCATGAAAAAATGTGAGTGTTTTTGGTGTTGGATTGCATGTACGATGAAAAATTTTGTGACAGTGATATTTTTGGGGCAAATGGATACCTAGATATGTGATCGGTTGACCCATTTGACCTCTCATTGATGACCTTATTATGCTTATTTTTGCTTGTGGAGTTTTTTTGGCATGTTTTTGATTTTTTGGATGTCGTTTCCACATGTGGAGATGAAATAGGTGGGACCGCATTTGCTATTGAGCAAATGGGTATGCAAAAATCCTAGAGTGGAAGTTCGCATGGAGGCGAGCAAACGAGAATGTTTGTATGGGGTCATGCAATTTTTTTGAAGGGGAAATTGTACATGTGATGGTGGAATGAAATGAATGAAAGTATTTGACAGGTGATTTTGAAATGTGATGTACGAAATTATTTGAGATGTGATTTTAAAATACGATTTAAGAAATTATTTGACATGTGATTTTAAAATGCGATGTAGGTTAAGGAGATATTTGCGTGACATCAATTGTAAAAGTTGAGGAAGAAGCTACAGGATGTGTGATGTGCAGATGATGGGGCTTGTATATGGGTAGTAGGGTTGTATGGAGTGTGGGAGATGCGTGAGGTACATGCAAATAATGCCTATGTTCCCATGCTATGCGAGAGGTGGGATCTGAATAGGAACACCTTCCATCTCCTAATAGGGAAGATGACTATTACCTTAGAGGATGTATACCACATCTATCAAATACTAGTAGAGGGTATTACTATGAGGATAGTGGAGCGAGATGTATAGTATGGTATTCTCCAGAGAGCTCTTAGAGATATATGGGCTAGTGTGGGGCTGAAGGGTGGGGTGGATTATGCAAAGTGTTGGGTGGACAAGATGTTGTCCAACCGTCATGCCATGGTGATGCTTATGATTGTGAGTCACATCTTGCTAGATACTTCAGGGGTGAAATTCCCCTAGAATATGATGGGAATGATATGTGATATGGTGGAGTAAAAGATAGTGTATGTATGGGATCCAACATTAATATAATAGGTGATGAGTGTTGTTAATATCATCATTTAATATTTATTATTTGTCAATCCAGGGTAGTGTCCAAGGCTATATATGAAAGAAGGTTCAAACATGTTGGATATCAACTCATTTAGAACATAGGCTTTATTGATGAAATAGATTTTGTTGGGGGTTTTAGGTCACTTCTAATCCCATTGAGCATAAATTGAAACTTATCTATTTGCAAGAATTGAAAACTGCTTCTAAGACCTGAAATTGAAATCTAACTACAGTTGCAAGAAATGAAATTGCAAAAATTTAAATGTTTCTAAATTGAAACCTAATTTACACTTGTAGAATTGAAATGATGCTTTGAAAAGGAAACACACATGCTAAAAAAATTATCAGTTTCCTACTGCAAGAGGTTGTCAAAATTATGCTACAATGGCTGATAATAAAATGAAGTTGCTGAAAACTTGGTAACTTTCCCAAAACAGGTAAAATAGGGAAAACAAAATAACTGTAAATTTATGCTATCCATCAAATTGCAAGAACAAAAAAAAGGTAAACTATAATTCTATGCTAATTTTTAGCTAACACACACACACACACATGTTGCATAAAATCATAATTAAAAACATGAAATCATTACATTCACTCAAAATAGGGGTTAGTGCATTCAAACAACATGAAATAAGAATTGACAAGCATTCTGCTAAACCTGTTGCAACAAAGTTATCAAAAAAAATTATCATCAATTAGCCCTCCTTCTAGGCCTAAAAGTGGCCCTTGATTTATAATATAGAATAAGGTAAGGAAGTGCTTCTAGCTACTTAGAAATCACACTTACTCATGAACAAAGGATGACCAAAATGACTGCACTTTATTGACTATTAAAACATGTTACAATGCTCACAGAGTAACACTCTGATATCTGAAATACTTCCTATCTGCTTCTACTATTTCTTATTAGATAAAATAATAAGGGAGCTCAATTATTTATACTATTCTATTAAATATACATTGTGCTCAATATTGGCTACATTATTGTTTATCAATGATTTTCTATCAACTTTGAAACTGACTTAGTCTAAATCAGGACAAAATTGCTATAGTGAACACTCATTGGTCCTTTGATGCATCCACAATGATGAAAATGAGGTGGAAAAGGTTAGAAGTAGTCTTGTATGCCTGTTCCCATATCAAAATACCTTTACCTGATCGAATTGGGTGCTATCCTCCTCGTTTGTGCTAAAATTAGCTTTTTCCTTTTCATTCTCGAGCTTCTTCGGAATATCCAATTATGAAATATACTTTACGCTAGCTACAATCAAAATGGTTGAAAATGTGGTTCTAAATAGATAGGAAATATATCCTATATCTCATAAGTTAATTCCAATCAGTCTTGCATGCTCATGCTGACAAATTCCAGGCCATGCTATTTATTGATAACTTGCTAGAATTTGTATGGCTGTCATTCTACATTTTCTAGTTTCTATATAGTTTTAGGAATTTGGTACCAATTTGGATATCAAACCGATTGAAGGGTGGGAAAAACATTCAAACATAATTGTGAAGTGATAAAAATCAGCATACAACATTTTGTTATTTGAAATGCACATTTTATTTACTAAATAATCGAACTAAAATAGTGCAAAAGCGCAAAAAATAGTCAAAACAGAGTAATATGATCCTATACAGTTTAATCATGCAAAAATTAATATATAATGCATTAAAACCATCTAATTAGCATAAAAAACATCACTTAAGGTTTATATGGTAGTTTTTAATAACCCAAAATATGTCATGAGGTAATTCCTGGCCTCATCATTTCCCCCCCAACCTATTCTAATGCATGCCCTCATGCATTTTGTAGGGCTATAGAGGCACATAGATCCATTTCTTGGTTACAACTCCCTGGAAAAGGTGCTAAAAATTATAAGTGTCATTAATGCCATAATTTAATCTTTATTATTTGTCAATCCAAGTTGGTGTCCAAGGCTATATATGAAAGAAGGTTCAAACAAGTTGGAGATCAACTCATTTTGACAATAGGATTTATTGTTGAAATAGATTTTATTCGGGGTTTCAGATCACTTCTAATCCTATTGAGCATAAATTAAAACTTATTTATTTAAAATAATTGAAAACTGCTTCTAAGACCTAAAATTGAAATCTAACTACACTTGCAAGAAATGAAATTGTAGAAATGTAAATGTTGTTGAATTGAAACCTAGTTTACACTTGTAGAATTGAAATGACAAAATTGAAATGATGCTTTGAAAAGGAAACACACAGGCTAAAAAAACTATCAATGTCCTACTATAATAGGTTTTCAAGGTTCTGTTGTAGTGGCTGACAATAAAATGAAGTTGTTGAAAACTTGGTAACTTTTCCAAAATAGGTAAAACAGGGAAAACAAAATAACTGTAAATTTATGCTATTCATTAAATTGTAAGAAAAAAATAGGTAAACTACAAGTCTATGCTACCTTTTAGATAACACACACACACACACACACACACACACACACACACACACACACACACACACACACACACACATGTTGCATAAAATCACCATTAAAAACATGAAATCATTACATTACTCAAAATTTGGGTTAGTGTGTTCAATCAACAAGAAATAAGAATTGACAAGCATTCTGCTAAACCTACTGCAACAAAGTTATAAAAAAAACTTGTCATCGCCCTTCTTCTAGGTCTAAAAGTGGCCCTTGCTTTCCAATCTATAAGAAGGTAAGGAAGCACTGCTAGCTACTTAGAACTCAGACTTACTCATGAACAAAGGATGACCAAAATGACCACATTTTTGACTAGTAAAACATGTTACGATGCTCACAGAGTAACACTCTGCTATCTACTATAATTCCTATATGCTTCTACTATTTCCTATTGGATAAAATAATAAGGAAGCTTAATTATTTATACTATTCTATTAAATATACCTTGTGCTCAATATTGGCTGCGTTGTTGTTTATCAGTAATTTTCTATCAGCTCTGAAACTGACTTAGTCTAAATCATGATAAAATTGCTATAGTGAATGCTCATTGGTCCTTTAATGCACCCACAATGATGAAAATGGGGTGGCAAAGGTTGAATGTAGTATTTTATGTCTGTACCCATCTCAAAATACCTTTACTCAATCAAATTGGGTGCTATCCTCCTCGTTTGTGCTAAAATTGGCTTTTTCCCTTTCATTCTGGAGCTTCTTCAGAATATTCGATAATGAAATATACTTTACACTAGTTGTAATAAAAATGGTTGATAATGTGGTTCTGACGAGATAGGAAATATACCCTACCTCTCATAAGTCAGTTCCAATCATTTTTGCATGCTCATGCTGACAAATTCTAGGCCATGTTATTTATTGATAATTGGCTAGAATTTGTATGGCTGTCATTCTACATTTTCCATATTCTGTACAATTTTAGGAATTTGGTGCCAATTTGGATATCAAAACAATTTAAGGGTAGGAAAAACATTCAAACATCACTATGAAGTGATAGAAATCAATATAAAACATTTTGCTATTTGAAATGCACATTTTATTTACTAAATTATCAAACTAAAATAGTGCAAAAGTGTAAAAATAGTCAAAACAGAGTAATATGCTCCTATACAGTTTAATCATGCAAAAATTAATGTATAATGCATTAAAACCATCTAATTAGCATAAAAAACATCACTTAAGGTTTATACGGCAATTTGTAATAACCCAAAATATGTCATGAATGAGGTAATTCCTTGCCTCATGATTTTTCCCCCAACCTATTCTAATGCATGCCCGCATGCATTCTAGAGGGATATATAGGCACATAGATCCATTTATTGGTTCCAAAACCTTATAAATGATGCCAAAAATTATGAGTGTTATTAATGCCATCATTTAATATTTATGATTTGTCAATCCAAGGCTATATATGAAAGAAGGTTCAAACAAGTTGGAGATCAACTCATTTAGACATCATTTATTGATGAAATAGATTTTGTTGGGGGTTTCAGGTCACCTCTAATCCTATTGAGTATAAATTGAAACTTATCTATTTGCAAGAATTGAAAACTGCTTCTAAGAACTGAAATTGAAATCTAACTACAGTTGCAAGAAATGAAATTGTAGAAATGTAAATGTTTATGAATTGAAACTTAGTTTACACTTGTAGAATTGAAATGATGCTTTGAAAATGAAACACACATGGTAAAAACAATTATCAATGTCCTACTGTAAGAGGTTTTCAAGGTTCTACTGCAATGGCTGACAATAAAATGAATTTGCTGAAAACTTGGTAACTTTGCCAAAATAGGTAAAACAGGGAAAATAAAATAATTGTAAACTTATGTTATTCATTAAATTGCAAGAACAAAAAAAATAGGTAAACTACAAGTCTATGCTACTTTTCAACTAACACACACACACACACATGATGCATAAAATCACCATTGAAAACACAAAATCATTACATTCACTCAAAATAGGGGTTAGTGCATTCAATCAACAAGAAATAAGAATTGACAAGCATTTTGCTAAACGTGCTGCAACTAAGTTATCAAAAAAACTTGTCATCAATTAGGCCTCCTTCTAGACCCAAAAGTGGCCCTTGCTTTCTAATCTAGAATAATGTAAGGAAGTACTTCTAGCTACTTAGAACTCACACTTACTCATGAACAAATGATGACCAAAATGACTGCACTTTATTGACTAATAAAAGATGTTATAATGCTCATAGAGTAACACTTTGCTATCTGCTATAATTCCTATATTCTTCTACTATTTCCTATTAACTCAAACAATAAGGAAGCTCAATTATTTATATTATTCTATTAAATATACCTTTTGCTCAATATTGACTATGTTGTTGTTTATCAGTGATTTCTATCAGCTCTGAAACTGATTTAGTCTAAATTAGGACAAAACTGCTATAGTGAACACTTATTGGTCATTTTATGCATCCACAATGATGAAAATGGGGTGGAAAATGTTGGAAGTACTCTTTATGCTTGTCCCCATCTCAAAATACCTTTACCTGATCGAATTGGGTTCTATCTTCCTTGTTTGTGCTAAAATTAGTTTTTTTCTTTCATTTTGGAGCTTCTTCGAAATATCCGACAATGAAATATACTTTACGCTAGTTGCAATAAAAATGGTTGACAATGTGGTTCTAAATAGATAGGAAATATATCCTATCTCTCATAAGTCAGTTCTAATTAGTTTTGCATGCTCACGCTGACAAATTCCAGACCATGTTATCTATTGACAGTTGGCTGAAATTTGTATGGCTATCATTCTACATTTTTTAGTTTTTGTATAGTTTTAAGAATATGGTAATAATTTGGATTTCAAACTGATTGAAGGGTGGGAAAAAAATTCAAAAATCATTGTGAAGTGATAGAAATTAGCATACATCATTTTTCTATTTGAAATGCATATTTTATTTACTAAATAATCAAACTAAAATAGTGCAAAAGTGCAAAAAATAGTAAAAAAAAAGTAATATGCTCGTATATAGTTTAATCAAGCAAACATTAATATATAATGCATTAAAATCATCTAATTAGCATAAAAAAATCACTTAAGGTTTATATGGTAGTCTGTAATAACCCAAAATATGTCATGAATGAGGTAATTCATGGCCTCATAATTTTCCCTCAACCTATTCTAATGCACACCCTCATTCATTCTATAGGGCTATAGAGGCACATAGATCCATTTCTTGGTTCCAAATCCTTGACAATGGTGCCAAAAACTATGAGTGTCATTAATGCCATCATTTAATATTTATGATTTGTCAATCCAAGGTCGTGTCCAAGGCTATATATGAAAGAAGGTTCAAATAAGTTGGAGATAAACTCAATTAGACAATAGGATTTATTAGTGAAATAGATTTTTTTGGGGGTTTAGGTCACTTCTAATCATATTGAGCATAAATTAAAACTTATCTATTTACAAGAATTGAAAATTGCTTGTAAGACTTGAAATTGAAATCTAACTACAGTTGCAAGAAATAAAATTGCAGAAATGTAAATGTTGCTGAATTGAAACCTAGTTTACACTTGTAGAATTGAAATGACAAAATTGAAATGATGCTTTGAAAAGGAAATAAACATGCCAAAAACAACTATCAGTGTCCTATGCTCCTATATAGTTTAATCATGCAAAAAATAATATATAATGTATTAAAACCATCTAATTAACATTAAAAACATCACATAAGGTTTATATGGCAGTTTGTAATAACCCAAAATATGTCATGAATGAGGTAATTCCTGGCCTCGTCATTTTTCCCCCAACCTATACTAATGCATGCCCTCATTCATTCTGTAGGGCTATAGAGGCACATAGATCTATTTATTGGTTCCAACTTCCTGGAAACGGTGCCATAAATTATGAGTGTCATTAATGCCATGATTTAATCTTTATGATTTGTCAATACAAGGTGGTGTCTAAGGCTATATATGAAAGAAGGTTCAAACAAGTTGGAGATCAACTCAATTAGACAACAGGCTTTATTGGTAAAATACATTTTGTTGGGGGTTTCAGGTCACTTCTAATCCTATTGAGAAAAAATTGAAACTTATCTATATGCAAGAATTGAAAATGGCTTCTAAGACCTGAAATTAAAATCCAACTACAGTTGCAAGAAATGAAATTGCATAAATGTAAATGTTGCTGAATTGAAACCTAGTTTACACTTTTAGAATTCAAATATTGCTTTGAAAAGGAAACACACATGCCAAAAAAAATTGTTAGTGTCCTATTTCAAGAGGTTTTCAAGCTTCTGCTATAGTAGCTGACAATAAAATGAAGTTGTTGAAAACTTGGTAACTTTACCAAAATAGGTAAAACAGGGAAAACAAAATAACTACAAATTTATGATATTCATCAAATTGCAAGAATAGAAAAATAGGTAAAATACAAGTCTATGCTAATTTTCAGATAATACACACACATACTGCATAAAATAAAAATTGAAAACATGAAATAATTACATTCAAACAGGGATTAGTGCATTCAATCAACAAGAAATAAGAATTGACAAGCATTTTGCTAAACTTGTTGCAACAAAGTTATAAAAAAACTTGTCATCAATTAGCCTCCTTCTAGGCCTAAAAGTGACCCTTTATTTATAATCTAGAATAATGTAAGGAAGTACTGCTAGCTACTTAGAAATCACACTTACTCATGAACAAAGGATGACCAAAATGACTACACTTTATTGACTATTAAAACATGTTAAAATGCGCACAGAGTAACACTTTGCTATCTGCTATAATTCCCATCTGATTCTACTATTTCCTATCAGCTCAAATAATAAGGGAGCTCAATTATATATACTATTCTATTAAGTATACCTTGTGCTCAATATTGGCTACGTTGTTCTTTATTCTATCAGCTCTAAAATTGACTTAGTCTAAATCAGGATAAAACTGCTATAGTGAATGCTCATTGGTAATTTGATGCATCCACAACATTTAAAATGGTGTGGAAAATGTTGGAAATAGTATTTTATTCCTATTCCCATATCAAAATACCTTTACTCGATCAAATTAGGTGCTATCCTCCTCATTTGTGCTAAAATTGGCTTCTACCCTTTCATTCTAAAGCTTCTTTAGAATATCCAAAAATGAAATATACTTTACGCTAGCTATAATCAAAATTATTGACAATTTGGTTCTAACTAGATAGGAAATCTACTCTATCTCTCATAAATCAATTCCAATAAGTTTTGCATGCTCATGCTAACAAATTCTTGGCCTTACTATTTATTGACAGCTGCCTAGAATTTGTATGGCTATCATTCTACATTTTCTAATTTCTATATAGTTTTAGGAATTTGGTGCCAATTTGGATTTAAAACCGATTGAAGGGTGTGAAAAACATTCAAACATCATTGTGAAGTGATAGAAATAAGCATACAACATTTTGCTATTTGAAATATACATTTTATTTACTAAATAATCAAACTAAAACAGAGCAAAAGTGCAAAAAATAGCCAAAATGGAGTAATATGCTTCTATACAGTTTAATCATGCAAACATTAATATATAATGCATTAAAACCATATAATTAGCATAGAAAATATCACTTAAGGTTTATATTGCAGTTTGTAATAACCCAAAATATGTCAATAATGAGGTAATTCTTGACCTCATCATTTTTCCCCTAACCTATTCTAATGCATGCCCTCATGCATTCTATAGGGCTATAGAGGCACATAGATCCATTTATTGGTTCCAACTTCCTAGCAATGGTGCCAAAAATTATGAGTGTCATTAATGCCATCGTTTAATCTTTATGATTTGTCAATCCAAGGTGGTGTCCAAGGCTATATATGAAAGAAGGTTAAAGCAAGCTGGAGATCAACTCATTTAGACAACATGCTTTACTGGTGAAATTTTGTTGGGGGTTTTAGGTCACTTCTAATCCTATTGAGCATAAATTGAAACTTATCTATTTGCAAGAATTGAAAACTGCTTCTAAGACCTGAAATTTAAATCTAACTACAGTTGCAAGAAATGAAATTGCAAAAATGTAAATGGTGCTGAATTGAAACCTAGTTTACACTTGTAGAATTGAAATGATGCTTTGAAAAGGAAATGCACATGCTAAAAACAACTGTTAGTGTCCTGTTGCAAGAGGTTGTCAAGCTTATACTATTTACTATTAGCTCAAACAATAAGGGAGATCAATTATTTATACTATTCTATTAGATATACCTTGTACTCAATGTTGGCTATGTTGTTGTTTATCAATTATTTTCTATCAACTTTGAAACTGACTTAGTCTAAATTAGGACAAAACTGCTATAGTTGAATGCTCATTGGTCCTTTGGTGCATTCACAATGATGAAAATGGGGTGGAAAAGGTTGGAAATAATCTTGTATGCCTGTCCCCATCTCAAAATACCTTTACCCAATCGAATTGGGTGCTATCCTACTTGTTTGTGCTAAAATTGAATTTTTCCCTTTCATTCTGGAGCTTCTTCGAAATATCTGACAATAAAATATACTTTACGCTAGCTGCAATCAAAATGGTTGACAACGTGGTTATAACTAGATAAGAAATCTACCCTATCTCTCATAAGTTAGTTTCAATCATTTTTAAATGCTCATGCTGACAAATTGCAGGCCATGCTATTTATTGATAGCTGGATGGAATTTGTATGGCTGTCATTCTACATTTTCTAATTTTTGTATAGTTTTAGGAATTTGGTGCCAATTTGGATTTCAAACCGATTTAAGGGTGGGAAAAACATTCAAACATCACTGTGAAGTTATAGAAATCATCATACAACATTTTTCTAATTGAAATCCACAGTTTATTTACTAAATAATCAAACTAAAACAGTGCAAAAGTGCAAAAAATAGTCAAAACTGAGTAATATGATCCTATACAGTTTAATCATGCAAATATTAATATATAATGTATCAAAACCATCTAATTAGAATAATAAACATCATTTAAGGTTTATATGCTAGTTTGTAATAACCTAAAATATTTCATGAATGAGGTAATTCCTTGCCTCATCATTTTCCCTCCAACCTATTCTAAAGCATGCCCTCATGTATTCTGTAGGGCTATAGTGGCACATAGATCCATTTATAGGTTCCAAATACTTGGCAATGATGCCAAAAATTATGAGTGTCGTTAATGCCATCATTTAATCTTTATGATTTGTCAATCCAAGATGGTGTCCAAGGCTATATATGAAAGAAGGTTCAAACAAGTTGGAGATCAACTCATTTAGACAACAGGCTTTACTAGAGAAATATATTCTGTTGGAGGTTTCAAGTCACTTCTAATACTATTGAGAAAAAATTGAAACTTATCTATTTGCAAGAATTGAAAACTGCTTCTAAGACCTGAAATTAAAATCCAACTACAGTTGCAAGAAATGAAATTGCATAAATGTAAATGTTGCTGAATTGAAACCTAGTTTACACTTGTACAATAAAAATGACAAAATTGAAATGATGCTTTGAAAAGGTAACACACATGCTAAAATCAACTGTCAGTCTCCTGCTACAAGAGGTTGTCAAGCTTCTGCTGTAGTTGCTGACAATAAAATGAAGTTGTTGAAAACTTGGTAACTTTGCCAAAATAGGTAAAATAGTGAAAACAAAATAACTATAAATTTATTTTATTCATAAAATTGCAAGAACATAAAAAATAGGTAAAAAACAACTAACACACACACATGTTGCATAAAATCATAATTAAAAATATGAAATCATCACATTCACTCAAAATAGGGGTTAGTGCATTCAATTAACAAGAACTAAGAATTGACAAGCATTCTGCTAAACCTACTATAGCAAAATTATCAAAAAAACTTGTCATCAATTAGCTTTCCTTATAGGAATAAAAGTGGCCCTTGCTTTCTAATATATAAGAAGGTAAGGAAGTACTGCTAGCTACTTAGAACTCACACTTACTCATGAACAAAGGATGACCAAAATGACTGCACGTTATTGACTATTAAAACGTGTTATAATGCTCACAAAGTAACACTCTGCTATTTGCTAAAATTCCTATCTGCTTCTACTATTTCCTATTAGCTCAAACAATAAGGGAGCTCAATTATTTATACTATTCTATTAAATATACCTTGTGTTCAATATTGGATGCATTGTTGTTTATCTATGATTTTCTATCAACTCTAAAATTGACTTAGTCTAAATCAAGATAAAACTGCTATAATGAATGCTCATTGGTCCTTTGGTGCATCCACAATGATGAAAATGGGATGACAAAGGTTGGAAGTAGTATTTTATGCCTGTTCCAATATCAAAATACCTTTACCTGATCAAATTGGGTGCTATGCTTCTCGTTTGTGCTAAAATTGACTTTTTCCCTTTCATTCTGGAGCTTCTTCAGAATATCCGACAATGAAATATACTTTACACTAGCTGCAATCAAAATGGTTGACAACTTGGTTCTAATTAGATAGGAAATCTACCCTATCTCTCATAAGTCAGTTTCAATCAGTTTTGCATGCTCATGTTGACAAATTCCAGGCTATGCTATTTATTGAGACCTGGATGGAATTTGTATGGCTGTCATTCTACATTTTCCATTTTCTGTACAATTTTAGGAATTTGGTGCCAATTTGGATTTCAAACTGATTGAAGGGTGAGATAAACATTCAAACATCATTGTGAAGTGATAAAAATCAACATACTACATTTTTCTATTTGAAATGCACATTTTATTTACTAATTAATCAAACTAAAAGAGTGCAAAAGTGCAAAAATAGTGAAAACAAAGTAATATGCTCCTATACAATTTAATCATGCAAACATTAATATATAATGTATTAAAACCATATAATTAGCATAAAATAATATCACTTAAGGTTTATATGGTAGTTTGTAATAACCCAAAATATGTCATGAATGAGGTAATTTCTGGCCTTATCATTTTCCCCCTAACCTATTCCTATGCATGCCCTCATGCATTTTGTAGTGCTATAGAGTCACATAGATCCATTCATTGGTTCCAAATCCCTAGCAACGATGCCAAAAATTATGAGTTTCATTAAAACCATCATTTAATGTTTATGATTTATCAATCCAAGGTGATGTCCAAGGCTATATATAAAAGAAGGTTCAAACAAGTTGGAGATCAACTCATTTAGACAACAGGATTTATTGGTGAAATAAATTTTTTTGGGGGTTTTAGGTCACTTCTAATCCTATTGAGTATAAATTAAAACTTATCTATTTGTAAAAATTGAAAACTGCTTCTAAGACCTAAAATTGAAATCTAACTACAGTTGCAAGAAATGAAATTACATAAATGTAAATGTTGCTAAATTAAAACCTAGTTTACGCTTGTAGAATTTAAATGATTCTTTGAAAAGGAAACACACATGCTAAAAAAACTGTCAGTGTCCTACTACAAGAGGTTTTCAAGCTTTTACTTTAGTATCTAACAATAAAATGAAGTTGTTAAAAACTTGGTAACTTTTCCAAAATAGGTAAAACAAGGAAAACAAAATAACTGCAAATTTATGTTATTTATCAAATTATAAGAACAAAAAAAAAATGTAAACTACAATTCTATGCTACTTTTAAGCTAACACACACACACACATGCTACATAAAATCACAATTGAAAACATGAAATCATTACATTCACTCAAAACAAGGGTTAGTACATTCAATCAACAAGAAATGAGAATTGACAAGCATTCTACTAAACCTACTGTAGCAAAGTTATCAAAAAGACTTGTCATTAATTAGCCCTCCTTATAGGCCTAAAAGTGGCCCTTGATTTCTAATCTAAAAGAAGGTAAGGAAGTACTGCTAGCTACTTAGAACTCACACTTACTCATGAACAAAGGATGACCAAAATGACTACACTTTATTGACTATTAAAACATGTTATAATGCTCACAGAGTAACACTATGCTATCTGCTATAATTCCTATTTGATTCTACTATTTACTATTAGCTCAAAAAATAAGGGAATTCAATTATTTATACTATTATATTAAATATACCTTTTGCTCAATATTTGTTACGTTGTTTATTAGTGATTTTCTATTAGTTATGAAACTTAGTCTAAATCAGGACAAAACTGCTATAGTGAATGGTTATTGGTCCTTTGATGCATTCACAATGATGAAAATGAGGTGGAAAAGGTTGGAAGTAGTCTTTTATTCTTGTATTCATCTCAAAATACCATTACCCGATCGAATTGGGTGCTATCCTCCTCATTTGTGCTAAAATTGGCTTTTTCCCTTTCAATCTGAAGCTTCTTCAGAATATTCGATAATGAAATATACTTTACGCTAGTTGCAATAAAAATGGTTGAAAACATGGTTTTACAAAGATAGGAAAGCTACCCTATCTCTCATAAGTCATTTCCAATCAGTTTTGCATGCTCATGTTGACAAATTCCATGCCATGCTATTTATTGATAGCTGGTTGGAATTTGTATGGTTGTCATTCTACATTTTCTAGTTTCTATAGAGTTTTAGAAATTTGGCACCAATTTGGATTTCAAAATGATTGAAGGGTGGGAAAAAAATTCAAATATCATTGTGAAGTGATAGAAATCAGCATACAACATTTTTCTATTTGAAATGGATATTTTATTTACTAAATAATCAAACTAAAACAGAGCAAAAGTGCAAAAAATAGTCAAAACAGAGTAATATGCTCCTATACAGTTTAATCATGCAAACATTAATATATAATGCATTAAAAATATCTAATTAGAATAAAAAACTATCACTTAAGGTTTATATGGTAGTTTGTAATAACCCAAAAATATGTCATGAATGAGGTAATTTCTAACCTCATCATTCCCCCCCAACCTATTATAATGCATGCCCTCATGCATTTTGTAGGGCTATAGAGGGACATAAATCTATTTCTTGGCTCCAAATCCCTACCAACGGTGCCAAAAATTATGAGTGTCATCAATGCCATCATTTAATATTTATTATTTGTCAATCCAAGGTGGTGTCCAAGGCTATATATGAAAGAAGGTTCAAACAAGTTGGAGATCAACTCATTTAGACATCGGGTTTTATTGGTGAAGTAGATTTTTTGGGGGATTTCAGGTCACTTCTAATACTATTGAGCATAAATTGAAACTTATCTATTTGCAAGAATTGAAAACTGCTTCTAATACTTGAAATTGAAATCTGACTGTAGTTACAAGAAATGAAATTGCAAAAATGTAAATGTTGCTGAATTGAAACCTAATTTACACTTGTAGTATTGAAATGATGCTTTGAAAAGGAAACACACATGCTAAAAACAATTGTGATTTTCCTACTGCAAGAGGTTGTGAAAATTTTTCTGCAGTGACTGACAATAAAATGAAGTTACTAAAAACTTGGTAACTTTACCAAATCAACTAAAACAGGGAAAACAAAATAACTGCAAATATATGCTATATTCATAAAATTGCAAGAAAAAAAAAATGTAAACTATAATTCTATGCTAATTTTTAGCTAACACACACACATGCTGCATAAAATCACAATTAAAAACATGAAATCATTACATTCACTCAAAACAGGGGTTAGTGCATTCAATCAACAAGAAATAAGAATTGATAAACATTCTGCTAAACCTGTTGCAGCAAAGTTATCAGAAAAACATGTCATCAATTAGCCCTCCTTCTAGGCCTAAAGTAGCCCTTGCTTTCTGATCTAGAAGAAGGTAAGAAAATACTTCTAGCTACTTAGAACTCACACTTACTCATGAACAAAGGATGACCAAAAAGACTGCACTTTATTGATTGTTAAAACATGTTACAATGCTCACAGAATAACACTCTGCTATCCACTATAATTCCTATATGCTTCTACTATTTCATATTAGTTTAAACAACAAGGAAGTATTCTATTAAATATACCTCATGCTCAATATTGGTTGCATTGTTATTTATCAATGATTTTTTATTAGCTCTGAAACTGACTTAGTCTAAATGAAGACAAATTTGTTGCAGTGAACGCTCATTGGTTATTTGATGCATCCACAATGATGAAAATAGAGTGGAAAATATTGGAAGTAGTCTTTTATACCTATCCCAATCTCAAAATACCTTTACCCGATTGAATTGGGTGCTATCCTCCTCGTTTGGGGTAAAATTGGCTTTTTCCCTTTCATTCCAGAGCTTCTTCAGAATATCCGATAGTGAAATATACTTTACGCTAGCTCCAATCAAAACAACTAACAATGCGGTTCTAACCAGATAGGTCATATATCTTATATCTCATAAGTTGGTTCCAATCATTTTTGTATGCTCATGCTGACAAATTCCAAGCCATGCTATTTATTAACAATTGGCTAGAATTTGTATGGTTTTCATTCTACATTTTCCAATTTCTATACAGTTTTAGGAATTTAGCACCAATTTATATTTCAAACCGATTGAAGGGCAGGAAAAAAATTCAAACATCATTGTGAAGCGATAGACATCAGCATACAATATTTTGCTATTTGAAATGCACATTTTATTTACTAAATAATCAAACTAAAACAATGTAAAAAATAGTCAAAATAGAGTAATATGCTCCTATACATTTTAATCATGTAAACATTAATATATAATGCATTAAAACCATCTAATTAGCATAAAACAACATCACATAAGGTTTATATGGTAGTTTGTAATAACCTAAAATATGTCATGAATGAGGCAATTTATAGCCTTATCACTAGGTCTATACAGATCTATATGGAGTAGTGAGGATAGAGAGAACATGTATCAGTTTTAGTCCTCTACTATAGGTGTGGGTATGAGAGCACATTACGATATTGCAACCATCCTTGCTATTGCATGATGTACATAAAATGGATGGTCGTGATGTGCCCTTCATGATGAGATGGAGGAACGACATGGAGAATAAGATTAAGAGGGAGTGGGAAGGCGATTTGATGTACTACCATGTGCAACTAGGAGGCCTAAAGATGATAGATATTATATGGTGGCCACGGTGAGGGGCACCTAGTTGGGAGGAGGATGCAGTGCATATCATATATATTAGACGAGGATGATGGATGGTGTGGAAGTATGAGTGGTAGATAGAGTATTTTTTGTTCTCATGTGTGATGCAGTAGTTCATGTTATGATAGGGGCGGTCAGATCCACCAATCATGATATACAATGTGGTAGGTGATATAGTGCTAGAGCTAGTTGTACCACCACTAGACTTGACTCCAAATGAGCTTATTGTTATCCCAGATATGGATAATATGGGGACCACTACAAAGAATGATGTGTGGTGGTTGAGGCAACGATGGAAGCTAGTAGTGGGGGTGATCAATGAGTGGGGTGAGGTAGCAAGGGTATTTTCAATATGGGTGGCAACAACATCACCAGGGCATGAGGGATTAACTAATATGGTAGGATCATCCTAGGATGAGTGATCACCAAAGCCTAGTGAGGAGTATGAGGTGGAGTTACATCAGTTGATTCGATATATGTGGTCGTGGTAAGATGATCAAGATATATTATTGAGTGATAGTGCATCAGGACAACCTTAGAGGAGTGAGGGATTGGATATGGAGGGTGTAATGGTGATGGATGATATGCCTAAGATATGTGTGGATGGAGGGATTGAGGAGAGTGTGAGAGTTAGTGGAGGTATCATGTTAGTATATCCTACGTTTGATTTTGTGATAGGGTTATAGGAATGATAGCAGCATAGTAGGAGATGAGAGATCTACGAGAGTAGGTGAAGGAGTTGGAGGAGAAACTGACAGATACAGAGTTGTATTGGGTAATAGATCGCTAAGAGGTATATGAGGAGAGGAGAAGAGCAAAGAGAAGGTTAGTGATAACCTTGCGAGAGAGATATGAAGTGATAGCATGGGTGGCACAATTGGCCATTGAGAGGGATGCACTCATTGTTGAGCAGGATGCTACTAGGACGAAGTGAGGTAATATGATTGAGATAGCTGAGCGACTACAGTAGCTATTAAATGGAGCAAGGACAAATGTGGAGGCCAATAAGGCTAGTAGATATATGAATGTAGAGGATGTACGATAGTAGGTGCTCAATATATAGACTATAGGGAGGCAGGTGACTACAGATATTGAGGGCTTGGGAGTGATGGTGCCACTACTAGAGCAAGCATATGTGGAGGTAGATAGTTTACAAGTAGAGGTGGATTGTTTGTGGTAGGAAAACATGGGATTAATAGTAGTCAATATGAAATAGGTTACAAAGAGAGCCTAGTGCGAGGGTGAGTTGATTGTGCATGGATTAGTGGTACCATCATATTTAGAGTCACGGTTGAGATCATAGAGCTAGTATCGGTGGAGCTAGAATAGTATGCCCAATATAGTTGGTAGGAGTCAACATATGTTAGCGCCAACAACCTCACAGGCTATGAGAGAGATCTCAGAGGTGAGGAGAGATGCACTAGTGGTGCAAGATATGGGTGAATCAGTACCAAAGTGAGGTATCATAGAGTGGATGACGACGAAGGAGGGGAGTGGGGAGACTCCCATGAACTAGCGCATATGATGTAGTTATGGGGTGGTGGCCATGTGGTTGTGATAATTTTGTATGAGGCATATATACATGATATGTATATGTGGTGAGGTATATGTAAGGGTACACACAATTTTGTATCTTGATGGAATTTTTGAGATATATATATATATATATACATACATGACATTCTACAACATACAATATTGCATTTATTTATGTGTTGGTTTTTGCTTTATTGTGTATGTTGATATAGCATAGATGTGTGAATTGATAGATGTGTATATATGATAGAAGTAGATGTGTGTAGAATGAGTGAAACATAATTAAATTCTAAATAAACCTCTAATGAATCAGGGATGAGCATGTGATGTATGAGAATGCAGGTGGATGCGAACATTGGTGAAGAAAGCACTTGTATATTTGCAAAACCAGTGATAGTGTAATCCATTCCATTATTTCAAAGATGTCAGATATGAAAGGTTCTTTGAAAAGGTTAAAACATGACAATTTGAGCAATAAAACCCATTGAATAACTGAGAAAAGTTTCTACGAAAACATTAACTATCTTGGCTAACAAGAACCCAAAATTAGATTAGTGTGTGTGAAGTGAAGTTTATTTAACTATTTTGAAAGAGGATAATTTCAATTGATTTTTAACTTAGTTTGTAAGCTAGCTCATTCGCAAGCACACAATGGTCTATACAAGAGAAGGTCACGGTTGTAACAAAATTATCGCCACTTTTAAGGCATCCTCAATTTCCAGTCAAGCATCTATAGCCCCGATGGAGATTTACCTCATGATTTCAATATGGACTTGAGGATGTTGGACATTTTGAGTCCCTAAGCTAAAATGTTGTCATTGATGTCAAAAGGTTATTTGATGTCAAAAGGATCTATGATGGTATGCACTATGTTTTGTGAAAGTGCAAGGAAGGGTTTTTATTAAAACCAAGGCAGGAAAAATAAAAGGTTTTATTTTAAACCATGGATGGCATATTTGAAATGGATTTTTCTTAAAACCCAATTTGGCTTTTCGTTTCATCAAAAAAGGTGCCCCGGTGATGGATATATTTAATTTTAAAGGCTTTGTTTAAATTTTAATTTATTTAAAATTTAAAATTAAATTTTAAAATTAAACAAATTAATTTTCCTTCCCTTTTCCATCGACGTCGAAATTATTTCTTCCCCATCTGCATCGTGTATAAAAGGAACCTATTTAGCAAAGGAAAAGGTCTTCTAAATTCAAATGAAATAATCCTTATTGCCAAGGTTAATCCACCTTCGAATCGTACACTTTCGACTACCATAGGATTAGGTGAAGCGCTATTTTAAATCTCATGGGCGATAAGAGGAAGCATAAGGAGCACAATATGGAATAGCTTCCACATGGGAAGCTTAGCCCACTTGGTGGGTAGAAGGAGTGCAAAGGCACACTCGTTGCAGGTCTCGGGTTCGAGTCACCCGAAATTCATTTTTTGCATGGTTTGTTGTCGCCGCAATTTTTGGAGCCGAAAATAATTTATTTTCAAAGGTATGCCCGTCGCTGAAATTTTTGGAGAATGAAAAATTAATGTTTTAATTTTTCAAAGCTAAGGTTTGATGCACCATTATTGAGGGTATGCTATGGTGATGTGATTTATGAGTTGTGGCTTATATTTTGCACTATTTGATGTGGGATTTTTTGCATTAAGGAGCTTAGTGAGTTGTGCATTAGTGCAAAGTGATTTTTAGGAGAAATAAGGGAATGGTAAATGGTTGTGGTGATATTAATGCTATGCTTAATTAAATAAGGAAATAATTATTTTTAATTATTTTCTAGTGGTGGATGTGATTTTTGACTAGGAGAAATAAGGTGTAAAAGGTTATGATATATTTTTTGTAATTTCTCCTAACCCTCATGAATATTATAAAAAGAATATTGTGATTGTGGAAGATTTCCAAAGAGGCTTCTTCATATTCATAAAAGGTAATGGCACATTCTCCTATTGATTGATTATGGTGGTTGATTTTTGAAACATCATTGGAGAGAAAATTATTGATAGTGGTTTCCTTTTTGAAAGTGGTTGGTTGAATGCTTCAAGGTTTTCTGGTTTGAGAGTTGTGATTAAACCTTGTTTTATAAGCATTGTTGTTGAAGCCCATTGGTTGTGCAAAGAAATTGAACTTGAGTTAGAGAAGAAAATGAGTATCATTGTTATGTGAGATTTGTGGTTGAACATTGTTGGAAACATTTTGAGTTGGTTGATACATGCTTGGACTAGGGTTTGTGAGAAAGGATTGATATTTGAGGTGATTGGTTGAGTTGAGTTGATTGAGCCTAGTCAAGTGATTATGTGAAGTGGTTGTTCAAGTTCCTAGAAATAAACTATTCTATATTTTGATTTGAGTTAAGATTGGGATTTGAGTAATAAAACATAGAGTCTCTAGCAATTCTCTTTATGATTCTATGAGATTTATTTGAGTTGAGATTGGGATTTGAGTATAGAAAATATTGAGTCTCTAAAAATTCTCTTTACACTTCTATGAGATTGAATTAAGATATTTATTGGACATTGAACTTAGAACATATAGAGTCTCTATCAATTCTCTTTATGGTTCTATGAAATTGATTTGAGTTGAGATTGGGATTTGAGTATAGAACATATTGAGTCTCTAACAATTCTCTTTATGCTTCTATGATATTGAGTTGATATATTTATTGAACATTGAGATTGGAACATAATGAGTCTCTAACAATTCTCTTTATGATTCTATGTGATTGGACAAGTTCTGTATGAGCTTATTAAGCAGATTTAATACAAGTCTTTGAGAAGGCTTGTGGATTGATATGAGTAAGCTTTTTTGAAAGCCTGCTATGCAGATTTGAGCAAGTCCTAGAGAGTACTTATTGAGCAGATTTAGACAAGTTCAATGTGAGCTTGTTGAGCATATTTGGACAAGTTCTATGTGAGCTTGTTGAGCAGATTTGGACAGGTTCTGTGTGGACCTATTGAGCAGATTTGGATAGGTTTTGTGTGGACCTATTGAGTATATTTGAGCAGGTTCTGAGTGGACCTATTGAGCAAGTTTCTACTAGACCAAATGAACTATATTTAGTGCAAGAGATGGAACAGATTTGTGCTAGACCAAATGGACTATGTTTAGTGCAAGAGATTGAGAAAATTTGTGCGACCGAATGTACTATGCTTAGTGCAAGAGATTGAACATATTTATTCTAGATCGAATGTACTATGTTTAGTGAAAGATAATTAGCAGAACTGTGCTAGACCAATTGAACTGTGTTTAGTACAGTATTGAGATAGAGCTTTGGAAGTGATAGAGTACAAGGGATAGAGTCTCAGTGGATAGAGATCCAGAAGCCGGGACAATTGAAGATAAATCTGAGTGAGAAGTCTTCAAGTGGAGAGAGATCCACCAGTCTGTGCAGTAGAGAGACAAAGTCTTCTAGAAGATCACTAGCCAGAGCAGAAGAAGAAAGAGTTCTCCTGTGAAAGAGATCCACGAACTTGAGATTAGGGGATTAGCATCTCCTTTGGACATAATTCCATAAACATTGTAATTTGGGAAGGATTCCCAAGAGATTATTTGAGAAATATTTAGAAGAAATATTTTCTCTATGGAGGTAGTCCACATTGGGTGAAGCATGTTAAAATCTGCGTCTCTATTGTGTATGGTGTTCTGTGTGTTGCTTTGATTACTACTATTGATACTGCTATCTATACACTACATAATATTGATTTGAAAAGAAAAGTAAAAAGTGGTATTATACTGTTCACCCCCCCTCAGTATAAGATTGTGTTCTTCAATTGGTAGCGTATAGTGTTCCTTCAAAAGAGTTTGACAAATTGAAGGAAAAGCGGTCTAAGAACACAATGGATCAAAAGAATGAGTTCTTCAATAATGTAGTACCAGTATTTGATGGAAGTGACTTCTTGTATTGGTGTGTGCTGATGAGATTTCACCTGATGGCACTTGGTAATGAAGTTTGGGATGCAGTGTAATATGGTTATGATTCAACAGTTAATCCTCCTACAGATAAGGAAGGTAGGTTTCTCATGCATGCAAATTCAAGAGCTATGAATGCAATTAGAAAAGGGCTATGTAGATTATAATATATGAAGGTTATGGAATGTGGAAAAACAAAATATATGTGTACACTATTGCATACCATATATGAAGGAGATAAAAGTGTCAGGAAAGCTAAGATCAAAAATCTCAAAGGAGAATTTGAGAATCTAAGAATGAGGGATGATGAAAATATTCGTGACTATCTCAACAAGGTTGATGAACTTATACATGAGATGAAAGGTCTTGGAATGAAGGTTGATGAATCTAATGCTTACAATAAGATCTTGAGAACTCTTCCAAAAAGGTATAATGAAAAGGTTTTTACCATAGAAACATTAATTGATAGTTATAGTCTAACAAGAAATGTTTTTCTTGGTATTCTTACAACTTTTGAGATAAGAACAAAATATCCTATTCCTCAAAAAAAAGTTGCATTCAAAGTGGACAGTAAGAAAAATAAGTGCAAAGAGCTAAAGAATAACAATGATGAAGAAAAACAAGATCACAGGTACATGGAATCTAAAAAATATAGGTACCAAAATAAAATCAGGGATGGATAAAACAGACAAGGAAAGAAGTTCTTCCAAAGGCAAAATAAGAGCTACTATGTGGATAATGCAAGTAAGTACTCAATTGATAGTGATGCTAGTTTTTCATACAATGATAGAGATGAAGTCTTGTTTATGGTTGAAGAAAAAATCCGGTTATGAAGAAGACTCTAGTTATTCTCAAATGTTTTAGATGTGGTAAATTTGGACATCTTGAAGATGATTGCACAAGGGATGGCTATAGTTTCTATGATGATGGTTTTGAAGATGCACTTGGTATACCGGATGAGAATCTTCTAATGACATTAGAAGAAGAAGTAAGTGATCCTATAGAAGATAATTCAAAAGAAGAAATGATATTGACAAAGGCAAACAAACAGAGGACTATTCAATAGATAATGGTTATGATCTCAAGGGAGAACTTATCTATGCTCTTGACACAATAAAGAAGGTAAGAAAGCAACACTCTAAACTTGAAAGTCAGTTTCAATAATGTGATGAAATGTTATTGCTCATAGAGGATTTACATAAGTCAAAAGCTAAGGCAAGCAAGTTCAAAGACAATTTGGAAGAAAAGATTCTGAAATGTGAAAAGTTAACAGAGGAAGTGGATCTACTAAAAGAAGATTTAGAGGATTCCAAGAGTAAGCTATACAAGTGATTGTGTGAAGTGGTTTTTCAAGTTCCTAGAAAAAAACTATTTTATATTTTGATTTGAGTTAAGATTAGGATTTGAGTAATAGAACATATAGTCTCTAACAATTCTCTTTATGAATATTCTGATTTGAGTTAAGATTGGGATTTGAGTAATAGAACATATAGAGTCTCTAAAAATTCTCTTTATGATTCTATGAGATTGATTTGATTTGAGATTGGGATTTGAGTATAGAACATATTGAGTCTCTAAAAATTCTCTTTATGCTTCTATGAGATTGAGTTAAGATATTGATTGGACATTGAGTTTAGAACATATAGAGTCTCTAACAATTCTCTTTATGGTTCTATGAGATTGATTTGAGTTGAGATTGGGATTTGAGTATAGAACATATTGAGTCTCTAACAATTCTCTTTATGCTTCTATGATATTGAGTTGATATATTTATTGAACATTGATATTAGAACATATTGAGTCTCTAACAATTCTCTTTATGATTCTATGTGATTGGACAAGTTTTGTATGAGCTTATTAAGCAGATTTGAGACAAGTCTTTGAGAAGGCTTGTAGACTAATATGAGTAAGATTTTGTGAAAGCTTACTATGCAGATTTGAGCAAGTCCTAGAGAGGACTTATTGAGCATATTTGGACAAGTTCTGTGTGAGCTTGTTGAACATATTTGGACAAGTTTTATGTGAGCTTGTTGAGCAGATTTGGACAGGTTCTGTGTGGACCTATTGAGAAGTTTTGGATAGGTTTTGTGTGGACCTGTTGAGAAGATTTGGATAGGTTCTATGTGGACATTTTGAGCATATTTGAGTAGGTTCTGAGTGGACCTATTGAGCAAGTTTCTGTTAGACCAAATGAACTATGTTTAGTGCAAGAGATGGAACAGATTTGTGCTAGACCGAATGGACTATGTTTAGTGCAAGAGATTGAGAAAAATTTTCCAAGACTGAATGTACTATGCTTAGTGCAAGATATTGATCAAATTTGTGCTAGACAAAATGTACTGTGTTTAGTGCAATATATTGAGAAAATTTATGCTAGACCGACTGAACTATGTTTAGTACAGTATTGAGACAGAGCTTTGGAAGTGATAGAGTACAGAGGATAGAGTCTCAGTGGATAGAGATCCAACAACTAGGACAATTGAAGATAGATCTGAGTGAGGAGTCTTCAAGTGGAGAGAGATCCACCAGACAGTGCAATAGAGAGATAGAGTATTCTAGAATATCACTAGCCAGAGCAGAAGAAGAAAGAGTTCTCCTATGGAAGAGATCCATGAACTTGAGATTAGGGGATCAACATATCCTTTGGACATAAGTCCATAAACATTGTAATTTGGGAAGGATTCCCAAGATATTATTTGAGAAATATTTAGAAGAAATATTTTCTCTGTGGAGGTAGCCCACATTGGGTGAACCATGTTAAAATATGTGTCTCTATTGTGTATGGTGTTTTGTGCATTTCTTTGATTATTGCTATTGATACTACTATCTATACACTGCATAATACTGATTTGAAAAGAAAAGTAAAAAGTGGTCTTATACTGTTCACCTCCCTCTTAGTATAAGCTTGTGTTATTCAATTGGTATCATACTGGGTTCCTTCAGAAGAGTTTGACATATTGAAGGAAAAGCGGTCTAAGAACACAATGGATCAAAAGAATAAGTTCTTCAATAATGTAGTACCAGTCTTTGATGAAAGTGACTTCTTGTATTGGTGTGTGCTGATGAGATTTCATCTGATGGAACTTGGAAATGAAGTTTGGGATGCAGTGGAATGTGGTTATGATTTAACAGTTAATCCTCATACAAATAAGGAAGGTAGGTTTCTCATGCATGCAAATTCAAGAGCTATGAATGCAATTATAAAAGGAATATGTAGATTAGAATCTATTAAGGTTATGGAATGTGGAACATAAAAGGATATGTGGACACTATTGTATACCATATATGAAGGAGATAAAAGTGTCAAGAAAGCTAATATCAGAAATCTCAAAGGAGAATTTGAGAATCTAAGAATGAGGGATGATGAAAATATTCGTGACTATCTCAACAAGGTTGATGAACTTATACATGAGATGAAAGGTGTTGGAATGAAGGTTGATGAATTTGATGCTTACGATAAGATCTTGAGAAATCTTCCAAAAAGGTATAATGAAAAGGTTTATGCCATAGAAACATTAATTGATAGTTATAGTCTAACAAGAAATGTTTTTCTTGGTATGCTTACAACTTTTGAGATAATAACAAAATATCCTATTCCTCCAAAAGAAGTTGCATTCAAAGTGGACAGTAAGAAAAAGGAGTGCAAAGAGCCAAATAATAACAATGATAAAGAAAAAACAAGATCACAGGAATAGGGAATCTAAAAAATATAGGTACCAGAAGAAAAGCAGGGATGGAAAAAACGAACAAGGAAAGAAGTTCTTCCAAAGGAAAAAGAGAAGCTACTATGCGGATAATGCAAGTAAGTACTCAATTGATAGTGATGCTAGTTTTTCATACAATGATAGAGATGAAGTCTTGTTTATGGTTGAAGAAAAAAATCTAGTTAAGAAGAAGACTCCAGTTATTCTCAAATGTTTTAGATGTGGTAAATTTGGACATCTTGAAGATGATTGCACAAGGGATGGCTATAGTTTTAGTGATGATGATTTTTAAGATGCACTTGGTAGATCGGATGAGAATATTCTAATGGCATTAGAAGAATAAGTAAGTTATCCTATAGAAGATAAGTCAAAATAAAGAAATGATATGGATAAAGGTAAACAAACAGAGGGTTATTCAATAGAGAATGGTTATGATCTCAAGGGAGAACTTATCTATGCTCTTGACATAGTAAATAAGGTAAGAAAGCAACACTCTAAACTTGAAAGTCAATTTCAAGAATGTGATGAAGAAATATTATTGCTCATAGAGGATTTAGAGAAGTCAAAAGCTAAGGCAAGCAAGTTCAAAGACAAGTTGGAAGCAAAGATTCTAGAATGTGAAAAGTTAAAAAAGGAAATGGCTCTACTAAAAGAATATTTAGAGGATTCTAATAATAAACTATACAAGTATGTATCCAGTGCAAATAAGGTGAAAAAAATAGTCAAGATACAAAGAGGAGCCTCAAACAAGACAGGTCTTGGTTCTAAACATGTTCAAAAGAAATGGGAAGAAAAGTATACTTCAAGTCTTGAAGAAGAAGGTAATTCAAAAGAGAGATTCTCAGATGTAAGCGAAAGTTAAAGTGAAACTTCTAAGGATGATTTAGATTGTAGTAAGTCCAGTAGGAAAAGAGACAATGGGAAAATAAGATATAGATGGAACAACAATTAGAATAGGAGACCAATGAGGTCAAGACAAGGAAGCTTCAATGGAAGATGTTTTTCATGTCACAGGTTTGGGTACATGGATTCAAAGTGTAGGACACATCAAAGATAGAAATATGGAAAAGGACAACTTTTCCAAGGATATTGTTATTTATGTAATGAGTTTGGTCACATGGCAATGAATTGCAGGGTTCATGATAGAAGAGGATATGGCTTCACTAGGAGAACTACAAGACAATTGCACATCCAAGGAATAATAACATTAAGTGTTATAAGTGCAATAATTATGGTCACATAGCAAGATGGTGTAGAGCAAATATTCTAGAAATAGGCATGAATAGGAACAAGAATATGAATAGAAACAGGAACATGAACATAAACAAGAAGATGAATAGGAACAGAGACTCCAAAAAGAACAAAAATAGAGACTCAAAAAAGAATGAGAACATGAACAAAAAAGAACAGTAACAAGAATAAGGATGATGAGTTGGAAATAAATAGTGAGAGGTTTCAGCAAACTTAGAAAAGAATAGGGAAAGATAAAGGTAGAGAATAGTGCTTTTGGGGAGTAGAAATACTCCCACCCTAGAATTAACCACCTCATATGGAGGTGGGGGAGGTGCTAAGCTAAGAGGCTCAGTCTTAGCCCCGAGCCCCAAATGTGACCCTTTGCCATTGATGTCAAAGGGGGAGAGATTTGTGTATATTGGGGAGAGTTTTGATATGGGGAGATATTTGATATTTGAGAGAGCATTAAGCCAAGGGGAGCAAATTCCCAAGGGGAACAGAAAAGAAGGTTAGATTTCAATAAAATGATATGGGTTTCCATCAATGAAAAATGGGATATTGTTGGACATTTTGATTCCCTAAGCTAAAATGTTGTTATTGATGTCAAAATGTTATTTGATGTCTTAAAATGGTAATTTGCCAGAAAAAGGGTGAAATCACCTTTGAATGCATAATTTTGGATGAAATCACCTATCTTTATTTTTTCCTTACCTACAGAATTCTCCTTTACTTTGGATTGAGTGCTTATCATTATTTTCATTTCAAATGGGGTGAAATTATATTAATGTTGTACTTCGCCCAAAAGAAGGGTGAAAATTATTTTCGCCCCTTCCCTGGGGTGAAGACGTCTTTTATTTTTCTTTGTATTTCCAGACAAAATCAAACACCTTTATATCTCCAAAAAAAACCAAACGCCTTCAACAAAACTATTATATTAAAATAACAAAGGCAAAGGACCATCAATATAATTGCATTATTTATTTTTCACACTTAGAATTTTTACAATCAAAATTTTATCAGAATTGAGTGTGGAAAAACTGCCAACAGTAACTAGGGTTTTGTTATCCATATTATACAATTTAACCCTTAACATTACAATAAGCCCATAAATAAATTCCCATAGTGCATAGAGCTCAAAAAATTATGCAATTTGAAAAAGGGCTTAAAACACTTACGTATGCAAAAGTTACGGCCTCCAAAGTTTTTCCCTAATGGACCCAAAAAAATTAAAATTAAATTCTCAAACCTTAGGGATAAATATACAAATTCTAAATTACCACTTGTCGGTCTCTAATTTGTTGATGCATTCCACTTATTTTCTACCATTTCAACTACTCTCAACTACTATAATTTCAAGACTTGCTTTATTCTAATTGGTCAAAGGTATTGAAATATATTAAAATATTTTTAGAAAGAATATATGATGACCAAATTGACTACATAGTTAACCCATTTCTCTCATAATTTTGAAATTTCCAAAATAATCCTTTAGGTGATTCAAATCTAAGAAACTATATACCTTAGTTTATTGGCCTAGCCAAGGCAACAAGGGGCTTCTTTGAATTACTAAACCCACCAAAAATTTGATAAATTAAGCCCTAAAGTACAAAATATAGGAAATAAAGGGGGTGTGCTTCAACCCCATGATGTGTAGCCTCCAAAATCCTTTGCATAACCAACCCTCCATGCACCCTTACTAACATGATTTTAGTTGTAGTTTACAAAAATAGCAATTTGGATTATATTTACTAAATAAAAAAAGTTACCAGTATGGTTTGAAAATAGAACTTCCCCTCACTCCAAGTGTTGCCATGTAGACCTTTGTGCCATACATTTAGCTAGTGATTAAGGAACCTAAAACACATATTGTCTTTGTTTCTATTGTAACCAAACTTTCAAAAATAGCCATGTGGGAATTCAATCTAGAAAATCCCTAATATTTTAGCATCCAATGGCATAACCAATTTCCCACTACTCTAGTGTAGTTGGAAAAAGCATCTGCTCCCTTGAGAGCTCTACTAAGCCACATGATAAAACAAGATGTTGATTGCTTCACATGTGTTCCTATGCTTGAAATCCAAATAACATTAAAAGACTTTAAATGTGAATTTAAAAATTTTACCTCTATGTTCCTTCAATATTACCATGGCCAAGATAGAGGAATAAAGAATGGTAATCTAGATTCAAATTTGATATTTTGTATGGGTAATTAAAAGAGCTTTGATAATAATAAAGCATGAAAAAACTATGGCAAAAAAAATTAGACTTTTTAAGAAATTGGATAGATATAAAATCTCTTTTTGAACTTGACCTAGAATTTAGAAGAAGGATTGAAGGCTCTAAAATAATTTTTTTCATGACCAAGCAATATCACTCCACATCCACTTTGATACCATGTTAGATTTTATTATACATTCCAAAAACAAATAGAAGTAATCCTTCCACTCAAATCTTATATAGAAAGTTTAAAATAATGAAAGAAAGAAAAAGAGACATAGAGATTGGGTGGCACCTATAGGCACCATAAACAATCAGTTTATTATCCATAGATAGGATTCACAATACTATGATAATAATATAATTGGTGGGGATATCTATACCAATCCCAAAACCCCAATTACGTAAAATAATTTTTACCTAAGTTGACATAACAAGAGGGTTGTAAGGTTAATTTAAGTTATAAAGTGGGTTTAACCATAAAATGTTAACCATAGCCTATAGAGTTTATATAATAAATTATTACAATAAATTCAATACATTGTACAATGATGATCTTAGGCCTATCCATTATTCAATCATACAATGTCAACCTTGGCGAAGAATTAGATTACAACTATGAAGTCATCATCTTTGCAAAAATTTTAAAATTTTAAAGTTTGTGCTAGAGTTACTATTTGTGAAGTACCTATGAAATTCAAGCACAAATTAAAAAAATGATCAATTTCAAAGTTAGTTTTAGGCTTGAAATAAAAAATTCCAATCCTTAGCCTTGACAAATCACTCTAGATCTAACCAATGAAAATGTATAAATTCTCAAGTGAGTTGGTCGCTAAAGGGGGGAGAATTTCTTAAATGTTTTGAACAAATTGCCCATTTTAGATACCTTAGCAAATTTTCAAGTTGTAGTGTTTTATCACTACACTCAAGGGTTTTGTCCTAAGATAAGAGATAAGATGAAAAAATATGGTAGAAGACACAAAAATACCTACCAAAGGAGTTTTCTATTTTGCAAAAGTCTCAAGTGAAAAAGAAAGACAAAAGTTTTGAGAACTCACACAAAACTTTTCTCAAAAAGGAGATAAGTGGAAAAGAATACCTACCAACACAAAGAAATAAAATCTTGATAATTGAAGGTTTTGAAAACTTACAAAGCAATAAAAGTGGAAATTTTCTAAGAGGTGGTGGATTTATATAAAATAAGAGTTCTCCAAAGGTAGAATACTAAAAGGTCTACTGGAAGGATGAATAGAAGAAACTCTTACAAAATACTTTAAAAGAGAATTTTAGTCTGATCACAAATTTTTTGAAAAGTCTCGACATAAGATAAGAAAAGAAAGTTTTGACAAGTAGCCTGCACAAAAATTTGCAAAGACTAGAAGCATGCCAAAATTCAAAGCATAACATATAAAGCTACCAAATCTAAAGGAGCCGATTAAGTTTCAAGATAATAGTAATGGTGCACAAGCCCCCAAAGAGAGTAGGCAAAATGGCTTGATGAGTCATTATTAAAAAAGGTAAGTATCATGTACTAATGTCATTTCAATTTAGCAATTCAATAAAATGGGTGATATCTTAAATACAAAGGCATCATAGTTTCAATATTGTACCTAACAATATTTATTGTAGAAGGTGATTTATTTCAAATCCTTAGAATACCTAGAAGGGTAAAATGGGATTGTCAAAATGTCTTGTTTAGTTTTGGAGGGAAATTCTTCCAATTTATAATCTATATATAGTAGTTACTTTAGGATTGAAAATGATCAACAAGTTATATACAAGTCATATAGCTTTCACTTAATTTTATTTTGTATTGTAGTATATGCATCCTTGGGTGGTCTTTTCGGTAATCTAAACCCTCACATCTAGCATAACAGTTTATAATATTTTCATATATATATATATATATATATATATATACATCCATATGTGTATGTATATGTACATATACATATGTATATTAGAGGCTTGTGACTATTTGGTTCCAATTGCTTGGTTCTCCTATCTCATTTCCTTTGTGTATGTATGCTTATGTTTTAGTCTATATTTATATATTATTAGAAGAGGAAGTGTTCACCATTGATACATTATTGTTAGGGTTGTTGAGTACAAGAGGATCTTATTTGATCTTGGCATATCGTCTCAGTTATCTTAGGTTTATTACTTTTTGCTATCTTTATTTTTTTTTATTTCTCTAACCCCTTAGGCTAGAGTAGGAAAAGAACACTCAAGATCACATATTAAAAGAATTTAATTTTATGAAATATATTTGAGACATTTAATTGAGTCAACCTCTATGATCTCCAAAGTGACTATGATGTGTCACTCCATGAGAGGTATGATAATTGGAGAGGAAAACATTTTAATGACATGCCTAGTGGGACCCTATTGGCTCATTATTGGTCGTGCAATAAAAATAAAAAGTTAGGCTTAGATTCTAGTGAGGTCCTTTGTCTATCTACTTGTTGAAGAACCTCAAAAACTCACTTGGTAACTCTTCTCAAGAATGAACATCCAAATGAATCCATAATGAAGGACATCAAATTGAGATTTTGAGGAAGATCTCAATCTATCTGCTCATACAACACATGTTGTATTCACTTGGAGACTCCACTAAAACCTGAGGATCCAAAAATATATGAATGAGAGACCTTTCGCTAGGTTCTTTACTACTGCAAATATTCAAGAGTTACTTCCACCACTTAAGACCATTCCATGAAGAAGATCTAGAAGCCAGAATGTGGCTACTCCACAACAACTTAGAAAATTTCCTTCCTAGAATTATAGATATCCCTTGACACCTCCTACTCTACATGAAGTATGAGAAGATATAGTAGTTTCTACTCTAATATATATCTCATAATTAATTGACGAGAACCTGACTACTCCTATTGAGCATCTAAAACACATTGTGTGCTTATGCAAGCTGTAAAATATATCAAAATAAAACATAGATATAAGATTATTGGTGGCCTCATTCAGAGGTAGGGCCTAAGAATCATATGTTACACTTCAATAAAAAAAAAAAAAAAAAAATATATATATATATATATATATATATATATATATATATATATATATATATATATATATAATTAGGATCATCTCATCATCTTATTCATAGAATATGGCTAACGAGGTATCTCTCCTAGAACATTTGAAAATTATAGAGAGCTCCCATGGAGATAGTAGATGATTTCAACCTCAAATTTCATAAGATATGGTATAGAATAGATGAAGAGATTCATATTCCCTAGGTATGGTATTTATGCATTATATAAAGGTTTTAGATTCTAAAATCTCATTAATGATTAAGGCCAGAGGTGGAAACTCTCTACTAGATGTGTATGACACAACCATTGAAGCTAAACATGATCTAATTCATATTGGAAGGCTAGATCCTATATCTCCCATGTTGTTATACCCAATGTATAATATTCATACCAACCTCCCCTAGTCATTCATCCAACAACCTTCCAACCGATCTTAGTCTCACCTAAAATGACTCTTATACCACTTGCTCCAACACCCCCAATTTCATAAGGGTTAGAGTTTAAAGCAAATGAAAAGCCTACTCAATATGGTTATCAATTAAATGTTGACCATGATGAGGGGTAAATATGCTTAGGATATTCCATATTAGAATATCCAAAGACTTAATTTCCTATAACAAAACTAGGGAAACATACCTCCATTCAATGGCTACCCCAAGAATCAATTCCAGGCTAATTGAGAAAATGAGCAATCTTAGAGCCACAAAAAATAAATATTACTGGTAGTAAGAAATCCATAAACATCTAGGGATATGGATCCCATTAATAGCAATTATGTAGAATATTTTACCTCCTGGTATTAGCCCTAGATACCTACTCTACCTAGGTTAACCATAGATAGATCTCTCAACTTCTTGTAGTCATGACAAGTGAGGTGATGCCTTCTTAGGTACCTAATTCATATTTAGTAGATGAAACTCAAATGGTAAGTAAATATTCCTCAAATCTATCTTACCTAGAATCAAACTGCATTTCCTAAGAGCAAATATTTGTAACCTAGGATGAGGAGGAGGTCTATGTAGTATCTGATAGAGTAGACAATATGGGGACCAATAGGCAACAAGTATAGTCATACTATGTCACAAGATATAAAAAGAGTATGATGTAGAAGCAATTAAATAATAATATGATGAACCCTAATAATTAGAATATGCCAATTGAACCAAGTCAGTAACCTCTTGTTCTAATACCCCCAAAGCACACACCTATGTTTGTTGTTAGCATCAAAGTGATCAGATGATCCTAGGTCATTCGATTAAAATGATATATGTCAGTTAAAATATTCCAACACATGTATCTCCAAAAGTATTAGAACCCATGGTGGTGGTTAGACAAAGCATCCTAGAGATCCTAAAAAAATAAGCACACCAACCAAAACTAGCTAGAACCTTTCAATAAATCAAGGAAAAGCCAAGGTTTATTCCATAACATATCACTCAGAAGGCCACCTCTCTTGGTTTGTTCAATATAGTGGACCATACAATTAAGTACATGGTGGTAGTGCCTATCTAGGATACCTTGGCTATTCCTAGGCAAAAGAAGCATGTTGGTTTTCAATAAGATTATCACATGTCCTAATGTTTAGGATCAAATATAGTTCATAGAAAATATATATATAAAGGATTCAATCATAGAATAATATAAATATCAATGAATATAAAATTCATGATAATATATGACTATAATAAAATATAACACAATGAACAAACTCACCGTATTATTGATGAATCAATTATACAATCTTCTTGATCAATTTGTCATACAATGTTCAATACATTTCATGGATATTTATCTCAATAATATAACCTTAGAAAGGTAACTCTTGAATACTTTTTCTACCACTCTTCTCACATATCCAGGAGATGCATCCTTTTCTATTCCACACTTAAGACAAAACTCTCATGCCTCTCGGTTTTACATATTACCACTTGTATACATGACTATTGGATTTCTATTCATTTGCACACTTTCACACATGACACTTTGAACTCTCCTACACACTCCACACTTGCACACTTTCTCACTCTAAAAAATTACACACATGGATAAATGACACTTATGCACATCCTACACATAGACATACATTAGAGAAAATATAAATCACACTATTAAACTATTGCTTCATACCCTGATCTAATATTTACAATATTTATAATCGTACAATGGGGGTGTATCTATATTTCTACCAAATAATGTAATATTCTCCAACACCCTTGTATTACATTATTTGGTTATTGAAGACTTTAGTACTAAGTCTATTACCTTTAGTTCTTCTTTGTCTTTAGATTTTGCTTTATGTATTTTTTACTTTTTTGTGATTATTTGCTCTACTCTTCTTCTTTGATATTCTTGTCTTAATATTTAGTTGTGGTATGGTTGTTGGTGTGACTTCTGGATAACGAGTTAGTAACTGAACACAATAATATATTTTGGAAGTTGAAGATTTCATATTGAAGCTAACATATGTTGCATTTAAATCATGTGTCAAAACTAGAATCTTTCTTCTTGTCTTTTCTCTTGATAAATATCAAAAGTGAGTAAAACCATATACATTACTATGTATACTTTAGTGGATAATATAATGGTGTTTTGAGAATTCCATTATACTTTAAAAAAGATTTCATGAAGAGGGTTGATGAATGTTGTAAACTTTTCATCTTTTGAATTTTGTAGAATTAAAGACAATCTCCTCTTTAAATAATTTAACATGTCCTTATCTCTATCAAAATCATCCATCAAATTTTGTGTAGTAGAAGACCTTATATCTTCAAAGTTTAATTTAATCAATCAAAATTTCAATTTCTTCATATAATTACCTTCAATTATCAAATTTCAATATGCAAAATTCAATTTTGCATTCAGTCTCAAATTATCAAATCAACAATTTATCAAATTCAATTTCAAAAATTTATTTGGAGTAAAAATCCTTATTTCTCCAAACTTTTAATTCAATTGATCAAAATTTCAAATTTATCAAATCAATTATTTTGGAGTAAACTTCCTTATGACTCCCAAATTTCAATTTTTTGAAAATAATTTTTAAAATCGATTCCATTTTTCAAATAACTCCTAATTAATAATTTTCAAATCAATTTCAATTTGATTTTATGATTCCCAAATAAATAATCAATTGTATTTCAATTATTTAATCATATTTTAAATTATCAAATTATCTAACCTTATATCTCCCTTTTTCCTTTTTATTTTCTCAAAAAATTAAATATCATTGTCCTATATTTGACTTAGAGTTTTTTGGTGCCCAAAATAATATAAGCCTTAAGAATCTTAAGGAACATGCAACCTTACATTTCAATTCATAATTCCAACGATCTAAAACAAGTGTTACTCTTCAAAATTTGTAGTAGGTATCATACTTAGGTAGGTAATATTTCTTCTCTATCTTGGCATTTCAACTTCTAGATACCTCTCTAGTGGGTATTCAATCAAGGATTATTTTACATGCATTCAAATTATTTGATTTTACTTATGCACTTAGGTGATAGTGTATCTATTTTTCTAGATGTTTTATGTCTTGGCCAACTTTAATGATATCTATATTGGGGGTGTTTAAATCAAATACAACTGTAATGACTCCTTGAAATTTCTATCCTTCTAGAGTACTTCTCAAATGGATGTCTTTTCACAGGTAGCTACAATGGTTCCTCATTATCCTTCAAGGGAACTTCTTAATGTCTCTTAATAAAGGTGGCTTTGATGGATCCTTTTTGTCCTTCAAGAGGACTTCGATATAGGTAACTATTATGTCATATTTTGTACTTCATGAGAACTTTAATATAGTTGGCTATTATGCCTTCTCCTATCCTTCAATTGTACTATGACAACTATGGCTTATTTTTGCTAGAAATCACCTCGTAGATGACTTATATTGCTTCTAATGGAAGATTTATGCCTTGGCTATTTAGTGTTTATACTTGGTGCATGATAATATGGGTACCTATATGCACCAACACTCTTTCATTGATGTTAACCCTTGTATTTCATAGATACCCAACATGTTCCTTACAATTGGATTCATCTATTAACTCATTGCTTGGCAATTCATGAGGCTATCTAGCCTTTGCCAATGCTATTATCTCGGTCCATATTATTTGGAATTATCAATGTGGAATGATTTTTTTTGCCCATAAATATTAATCTTCACAAAAAATATATATTAATGTAAGGGTAATCAACAACCCAAAAAAATATTATAAAATTTCTTCTATGTTTTATTCATGTGGCTCTTTCTCTAAATTCAATAGTTAACTCACACCAAAGACTTCCTTTGATACTAGATCTTAATTTGCAACTTATCTCAAAATTAATTCAAAAATATTCACCCTAAAAATCAAGTTTGGAACTAGATTTTGTATGGTAGCTTTGATACCACTACTGGATTTTCTACCAAATTATCATAGGTCCCCATGTTTAGTATCAAACATAATTCACATAAAAATATATATAAAGGATTCAATCACAAAATAATATCAATTGTAATGAATATAAAATTCATGATCATATATGACAATAATAAAATATAACACAATGAACAAACTCACTATATTATTGATGAATCAAGTATACAATCTTCTTGATCAATTTGTTATTCAATCTTCAATACTTTTCATGAAGCTTTATCTCTATAATATAACCTTAGAGAGGTAACTCTTGAATACTTTATCTATTACTCTCCTCACATATCTAGGAGATGTATCATTTCCTATTCCAAATATAAAATAAATGTATCATACCTCTTGGTTTTACATGTTGCCACTTGTATACATAAATATTGGATTTCTACTCATTTGAACACTTTAGAATATGACACTTTGCACTCTCCTACACACTCTACACTTACAAAAAATATTACATGAAACTTAAATCTCACTCTACACACTTGCACACATAAATATCAATCCTAGAAGTAAGCAAGATTAAGCCTTACCCATTCTATCTATCCTTGTTTTACAATGAAAAATAATCTATAATTGCATGATAGATAGTCTTATGATCAAGTACCTTATTCATGCCAAAAGGAGTAGCAGATGCACTAGGTCTAAAATATAAACCTATGGATAATAGGGTGGTGTAGCTAGATAACAAATTTGTATAGATACTAGGAATCATTAAACACATTTCACTCTCCCTATATTCTTTCCCAAACCTGATAATCACACAAAATATACCAATGGTTGAACTTACCACATCATTCAATATATGCTTATCAAGGGACTTCACCACAAAAATTGGAGGCTATCTATAAATGGACTAGATTTTAATGATTCTAAGAACCATTGATGGTACATATATGATGGTCCAATCAGAACCCCTTTATGAACATCATATCAAAAAACTAATATAATTTTTTTTTTATTGAACCTTCATCATGAAAGAGGAAAGGTATGCATCAAGATTCCTTGAAGACAAAGGATGTATTTCAATCCCTCATAAGGAAAAATGGAATACTAAATATTTAGAGTATGGTATCAAGGAACTTTTTGAGCCAACAAGAATGGGTTGAGAACTTGTATGGATGGTTGTTTACCCTTTCAATGTTATGTATACACTTAAAAAAAATATTAAAATAAATACCTCTCATTGCTTATCAGATAAAGGCAAATCCATAATTCCCAAATGGCCATGCCAAAAAATGTAAACCCTAACTTGTTAGGTCAAGCATAAACACACAAAATAATATGTAGAAGCATGGTGATAGGCAAGCAACAATAGAGTAGAGGATTTGAAAATTTAGTCAATCATAAAACTTGGAATGCAAACCAAGCAGTTCCACTAGCCAAGAAACGATTAGGGGCATCCATTTTAACCAGGAAAAAATAAATCTTAGTGGGTATATTAATTATAAATAAAATGGACAATGAACACTATTAAAGCATTTTTTCATCCTCAAATTCATTCTTCGTTTGCACCTAGAAACCATACAAAGGCCTTAAACGCTAGAATACAAGCAAAGAACCAAAATCCAAAAGCTAGTTGTAGTTATGGAGTCTAATAAGAGGAGCAAATTGGAAAATACATATTCAAATACTATTGTGAAGAATATGAAGCATACCCAAGCTATAAGAATGAAACCCCTAAAGTGCATATAATATGCATCCAAGAGGATAATAGACCTCAAACTATCAAAAAATGAAGGAACACTCAAGGAGGAAGCCTACCAAAAATACCTAAAGGACAAAGAGGATTTTTTTGTAGCAAATGTTTGGAATAGTTGCCTAGTTGAATATATTCTCCTACACATCCATCCCTACTATAAACTAGTAGAAGCATGTGTAGGAGACTATGACACCCATATCAAGATTATTGTGGCATCCCATGATGATGCCTTCTAGGTAATTGTATTTTGAGAAGCCATACAACAGATGCTACAACTACCAAAAGGTGTTAAAATGATACCAAAAATTATAAATTGATAGTACTCAAAGTTTAAATACAAGTTGATATGCTTGAACTGATATCTCATTAGATCTAGAGAAACTATGCCAAGTTTCCCTTAGAGTAGGAAATAATTAATGAAGAAGCTAAAGATTCCCTATGTGTGGAAGCATTTTTCTTCAAGGCCAATAATGACATAGAAGTAGCATACGAATAATTGGATGTCATCCACATGCTAAGGAACAACACAAAAAAAAAATCGCTAGCACTCAAATTTAGTGACTTCATAGCTTAGCAGATTCATGAAGGACTGATCGGAGTCTAGGGAAATCAAGATTTTACGTACAACTCATTCCTAACGCATTTGGTTTTATATCAAAATAGTTGTAGGTCTGAGCATTTAAATATAATAATAGAAGATGAAAAAGGACAAGCCAGTGATATCTTCCTCTATATAGAAGTCTTGTATCAAGGTTTTCTCTAGTATCATTTTTCAAATGAGTTTTTAGTTTTGGCCATAGTTATGACCAAAGGAGAAAGTGTTAGGGAAATACTAGGAGATACTATGGAAATATTAAGGGTTTAGATAAAAGGGAATTAGTATTTTATGGAAAATGGAACCATTGTGTGCATTTTTAATTTTAGTAAGATAGTCTTTTTTTTGTTAAAATATGTAACCAAAAGAGTGGCATGCATTAAAATACTAAGTTAGGGAGATTCCATACATGAAACCTACATGAGTGGGTAAAGTAATATGGATATTTAAAAAATCCCATACCAGCTAGGGACTATAACTTAGGACAAAAAAAAATAAATTGATGAGCTAGAAGCCAACCTAAAGGAGTTAGGGTTAGAAATTATGTATGACACTTGGATTTATAAGCTAGATAAGAGATTTATTGCATAGTTGAAAAGTGCCCACATGTCCAAAAAAATTGAACATGAGCCTAGGCTTGATCTTGAAAAATTCTAAAGTATATAGGAAGGACCTCTTCCACCCCCTTAAAAAGGAACAATTACTACATCAAAACCCCCAAAAAAGGTTGTATGAAATTTTCTATGAAAAAGTAAAGTAATTTGACTCAATGATCCTAATCAATAATGATATTTAGAAATTATTGCGAAATATGAAATGGAGTAGTAACAATATCATAACATGGTGAAAATTCCATCAAGATATTGATAAAATTGAATTATCTTTTGGTATTTTAGATCCAGATGAATATTAAACATTCAACCTATACTATAATGAGGAGTATCTAGAAGAAGCACTAGTAAAAAAATATAAAGATGAGGATACCATAAAATAGGAGGAGCCAATAATGAATACTATTCCTACAAAACCAAAATAAGCTACACCAATATTACCAAAACCTTTGAGCATAAAAGTAATATAGAAAAGATTAATATAAAGTGAGAATCCTCCAAGAAAGTAAAGATTTATACTTTAGCTAGAATCACCAAAGGAAGGAGAAAGACACAAAGCTCCACTCTGGAGTAGAGTCCTTATTTAACAAAGTAAACAATTAAATTAAGTATTTAGGTATAGGATGAGGAAGTACTAATCAATGATGATGTAGCTACAACAATTATTACTATTTTGGACCATGCAACTATCCTAAAAGTAACAATTAAAGAAAGAAGAGAAAGGCATAAAATAAAGCCACATACTAAAGGGGCCTCTCCACCATTCTTTCCATTCTAGTATAATAAACCAACAAATTTTCAAAATACATCAAATTCATCTACAAATGTGTCAAATATAGTACTCATAGTGGCTCATGATCCCTCAAATTCCTTGGTTGACTTGACTAACCAAGAAGAAGTAGCCTAGCTACCTCTAGATACCACAACCTCTCCTTCCTCAAAGAGCTTACTTGTCAAACCATTGGCTACCTTTATACCACCTCAAAGGCAACATAAATATTTCAAAGCAACTAGAGAAGGTTTGAGTCTATTACAAGGGCTTTAGAGTATTAAAAAATAGATAAAACAATACAACCAAAAGAAACAAGATTTATTGGCACAACTACTATCCATGAGCTAAAATATGTTTACTTTTCTCTACAAAAGAGGGCATTATTGGTCTCAAGAAGAGATCCACTAGTGTTAAAACCTAAGGAGGAGATGACAAAATAGAATTGATGAGTAACAATAAAAGGGATTGACTTAAGAAATATATGGGCCAAAGATACAATTCAACTAATGTAGGAGGTAGATAATATAATCATGTACAACTATGAAATAGTACACCTAAAATTAAAGGAGAAAAGGGAATTAGAAATGGTGAAGAGCACCTTGAATGATTCTTAGGCAGAAGCTAAAGTGTTCCTAAAATAGGTAACAAATATAACAAAGTGTTTGAAGGAACAACCTAAATATCCTCTCCTAAAAATAAAATAAAAGCAAGTCACAAGATTCTCAAGCAAACTGATCGAATAAGAGGTTGAATTTTATCAGGAGATGGTAGATATCTAGAAACAACTAGAAAATATGAGGTAAAAAAGTAAGGAAATGCCAAAAGATTAAAAACCTAGTAAAAGAGATTAATGATGACTATTAGAATGAGATTATTAGTATGGCTATGATGCTCTTCTATATGTTTATATTTGTTGATACAATTGTCAAATTGAGAGCCCAGGAGAAACAAGATATTGGGTAAGCCTAGCTAAAGCCTCTATGAAAGTAGCTAAAGCTAAATATTTTAAAGTAATAATGGTCATTATATGAGACTCTAAGTTAAGACTCATTGGGATTCATGAGGGGAATACAACATAGAAGGTGAAGGATTTACTTAAAAAAACGTGGGTTGCATATATATGTAATTCCTAGATTTTCATCTTAAATAACTTTATTACATGGTTCAAAGGTAAAATCGATGCATTATTACAAAGGGGACTCCCTTCCCCTTGGGACAAAAGGGTTAATATTATCTTAGAGCAATAATACATGCAATTACTAAAGAACTATAAGGAAGATAATTATTCTTTCAAATATTGGTTAGATTCTATGAAATCAAAGGATATTACTGGTTTAATTGGGCCTATAATTGAGCTAAGGACTTAGGTGCATCTAGTCTAATAGTGTAAGTAATTTCTCAAGAAGTATCTAGATTGAGATCATGATATCCTATGAACACTACAAAATAATCCAATTTCCATTAGAAAAGGAATAGTTAGAAATCAAGCAAGCACTAGACAAGTTTTCAATCTTATAATTCTACTTTTTGGTTTGTGTTTTTCTTTGTAGATTTATAAAAGTTTGATCTCACACCCAAGGATGAAAGTTACAGCTCTAAATTCTCCTTTAGCAAGCAAGAAGGCCCTTGTGAGTCACCATAACTATTGTGATTTCTCACTACACTCAAGGTTTTTGGCCTAATATAAGAGATAGAATAAAATCAAGTCGGCAGGCACAAAAGTCCTGATAATAGAAATTATCTATTTTGTAGAAGTCTTAAGTGAAAAAGAAAGATAAAAGTTTTGAGCACTCATGTGAAATTTTTCTCAAAAAGGTGGGAAGCAGAAAAGAAAACAGAACAAAAAAAAAAGAAAATCCTGATAATTAGAGGTTTTGAAAAGTTACAAAAAAATAAAAGTAAAAAAAATCAAGAGGTAGATTATGTGAAATAAGAGTTTTCAAAAGGAAAAACACTAAAATATTTTATGGAAGAACAAAAAGAAGAAACTTTTGTAAAATACTTCCAATGAGAATTTTAGTCCAATCATGGAAGTCTTAAAAAGTCTTATCACAAGGTAACAAGAGAAAGTTTTAACAAGTAGTCAATAGCTTGCACAGGGATCTAAAAATACTAGGAGCATGTCAAAATTCAAAGCAAAATGTATAAAGACACCAAATCTAAATAAAAGTTTGATTAAGTTGAAGGGCAATAGTAATGGTGCACAAACCCCTACAGAGAGTAGGTAAAATGTTGGATTTTAAGCTAGATTATCTTAATCCCACTATTATGGATCTTTGAGTGGACTCAAATATAAGAGAAATTAATACATAAATTGGCCAGTATAAATAATAATAACATTCAAAATAATATCAAATATTAATGTAAAATGGCTAACTCCCTATCCCACATTTAACTTAAGAGGGTATGTTGAAATATGTGGTGGTTAAGCTTATATTGAAGTCATGATCAACTTTTTGTTATGTTTTCCCTTTGGACCCATTTAAACCTTGAAAAATATATTATTTTTTAATTTTTTAATATTTTATTCTTGAGGGTTAGTCTCATAAACTTGACATAAAGAAAACATGTAATTATGTATAAATATACTCCTTGTGGATAATCTATTTATAAGTTGAGTCTATTTTATTCTTTTTGAGTGAAGATATTTTGATGTCTACAAACACCCCATCATAAATTCTGTTTTCTATTTGTTGTGTATTTATTTTGACAAGTTAAACTAGGTTATGTTTGATTTCATTTTTTTTTTGAAACTACTATGAAATCTAACATTTTTTGCCATGTTACTTATATTTTATTCACATGAATCCTTTAGCATTTTAGTTTCTCCTAAGATCTAAATCAAGTGGTGCTCACACCTTGATCACACTTTGCTTTCTACTTACTAATTATGCTTCCTACTTATGCCTTTCTCTTGCTCCCAACTTGCACTCACTCATTGCCCAAATATTCCCTCAACAACTACTAATTTTTATTATATTTGACTATAGTAATATTCATAATTTTAAAGGTTAAATTTTGTTTACAAAAGAACCTATCATTTAGAGAACTTAGACTAAATATTTTTAGTGTTAAAATTATTTACTACATATTTGTCATGAACCTCCCTAGAGGACTTTTTGGCACAAGAAATAATGTATTAACCTACGATGTGATAATACCCAGTTTGATCAATTGAGCCAACTATATTATGTTTAGTTTATTTAGAGGAGCATGTTATTGCTAACATATTGCCAAGTGTGAAGGATAAGGTACACTCGTAGGTGGAGAAAGCAGAATCATACACTAGAAATGAGGGTACTTAAGATCAGGGGAAATGATGATTATGGTAACTTGAAGGTAACATGGATAGATACCTTCATATAGGTATGCATATCAGAAGGGTAATCATCAATAACTAGTCACCTTGAGCCTTAGTTGATAGCCTGGTAGCTATCATAAATTCTTTGGCTGAGACAGGTGATTGGGTTGATGGAAATACTTCCTCTTTTTCTATGGAGTATGTTTGATTTCTCTTTATTGCATCTCTTGTTGCATCGTGGTTTGAACAAAAAAATATTGAAATGTAATAAGAGAACCTTTTGCTCTATGTATGTGCATGCGTAAAATAAATTGCTATTGTAAAATGAAAAGAGAGCGTTGTTTTATAAATAATGGTTGATTAAATTTAAATGATTAATAAAGATTCATTTAAATTGACTAATGAAGTTTTATTTAAATTATAATGTAAATTCATTTAAATTAATTAATAAACTTTTAATTTAAATGATAAATGAAAATTCATTTAAATTAATTATCGAAGTATTATTATAAAATGATAAGAGAGTTTGTTTTATATGTAAAAGAAATATGTTTAAATGAAGATAAAATAACATTTGAAAGATATTTTAAAAATAATATTTTAATCATATTGAAATATTTTAAATATTCATTTTATAGCAAGTGGGAGATCACTTTATTGAGAATAAGTATTTGGGGTTTTAAAAGTATGAATGAAATGATTATTAATGGCAAGCATACCTTGCCGCCCATGGGAGGATAGAATTTGAAGGTATCAGTGCAAGGCAGTGGACGTATCCCAAGGCCAGTGCGATTCAAGAGGGCCACGTAAGAGAGGCAAACGACTTTGGGGATATGGGGAATCCTCTTGGAAGAGGATGGATTATCTTGGATAGCGTGTGAGAAGGTACGGAGGAGAGTCGAAGGGGGGGAAGCACGTGATAAGGAGAGGGGGATCGAAGAATCATAAAGAGGAAAATTCTGCAGATGGCCCTGTGAAGAGGACAAAGTGGATTTGAGCAAAATAAGGAGCTACGATTGGTATTACTATTTTATTGAATTATAGAGAGGTTAAATTTAATCCTTGTGATTTAATATATCTTTGAGATGATATCACTTGTTCAAGGGTAGGTTACTTTGATTAGTATGTAATAAATTAAACCCTTGAATGCTCTATTTAGAATGTAGAAGAAAATATTAGGGATTTATTTGTCGATATAATGTGGATACACATTAATGAAAGTCTAACCGGGCCCTAAAATATTATTGTCATGTGTTAATGTTATATGTTTAGATGATTGTCTCATTTCATAATGGGCACCCAATTTTGCTCAACGTAGATCACGTTTTAGATGTGTCATGTTACAACAAGTGGTAACATCCTCGAACGACAAAAACCTATTGATAACTTGACTATTTTTCTCATGAACATATTCGAACGATAGCATCTTCGAGGATTCTGATGAGCAAATCGAATAGAGAAAACCACTCCTATCTTTACCTTTGATAAAATCCTTGTAGAACCGTTGATGTAGAGAATACTTCGATGTAGTCCGGATGTTGTGTGCCATAATCAAGGTTGTTTGATATCATCCTCAATTTGTGAAAATTGGTGTCTAATTTATTAGGCAATGATGTCCCTATGTTTTGAAGGTGTAAATCAAGCATTGACGTCGATTCAAAACCTTTAAGCTATGTGTTTCCTCCACTAAAATCCCATGCTCATACCTAACCTTCGGGATACTACATGGAAGATCGCATCATGGATTTGAGGACCTATTGACTCATCAAAGTTTGTTGAGGTTAGTGATTCTATGTTTCATGCAGGGCCCTCATCACATATTTAAATGGTGTTGTAAATAATTTATACCACACCTCTGTACGGTACAATTGTGATATACAGTGTTGTGATGGTGATACTTGTGTTCGGACATGCTAGAAAGGGGATGAAACTATTTCCCTTTGTACCAGACTAAATGTGTGATGAACACAAAGCCAAGAAAAGGGAGTGCTCTCTCTTATCTATCCAGCCATCACTCGATGGAGTACCATCGAGTGAGGTATCGCTCTTGCACCGGGTGGTGACGCTATGATAGGTGGTACCCTACCATTGAGCCTAGAGTAGTGGTTTGTGGCTAAGATGTTTACCATGTGGTTTATCTCTAAATTTTATTTGACCATCTGGGAACAGGTTGGCCCACTATTTTTGCAATATAAAATTGTGAGCTTTGATTAGATGAGAATTATGTAATAAGATCATCATTATTATTTAATTAAAATTGTGAGCTTTGATTAATGACAATCTCTATTAACTTTTAATTGACACCATATTGGGTGATAATAAAAGTAATCAAGAATTATAGCTATGGTTTGTTCATAAGAAAATATAATTATGGTATAGGTTGATAACATAGATTATATTATGTGTTTCAAAAGAAAATGTAATTATGTTATAGGTTGGTAACATATATTATATTAAAATGAAAAATAGTTTTAAGTTATCAATTAAATGAAAGGAAGGTTTTATAGATTAAGGGTTATAGGACCTTGGTTTATAAAACAAGAGTGATGTTATATTTGATTTAAGGTATTTTATTGGATGATGAATGACATTAAATAAAGGGATAATGTTATATTTGATTTATCAAATAAAGAAAATATTGTTTTATAGGTTAAGGGTTATGGGACTTGAACTCTATAAAATGAAAGGGGATTTCATAAAAGAATTATGTTATAATTGTTTATTAAATTCTAGTTGAATAAAATTATAATTGTTCATTTAATTAAAGTTGGGAGCTTTGATTAGTGAAATAATAATTTATTATAGATTAAAGGTTATGGAACTTTGAACTATAAAATAAAGGGAACTATTTAGTCTTGTAATTAAATATTTTTATGCTTTAAATTATTAAATATTGGGATTTAAAGGTTTGTTTTATAGGTTAAGGGTTATGGGACTTTAACTTTATAAAACTAAAGGGAATGATTTATTTCTAGAATTGAAGTGGGAAGCTTTAATTTAGTAAATAAAAGGAAGATTTCTTTTAAATGTTGAAGGTATGGGACTTTAATGCTTTGAAGCATGATTAGATTTGATTTAAGTAAGTAATCGTGTTATATATGTTGTATATTGAGTAAGCTCTCTAAAGGTACTTGAGAGGTAAAAGTAAAAGTAACGATTATTTTATAAAATCAACTATGCACTAGATGGTTAGAAATTTAATTAAATTTGTATAGTTGCAATTTAGTAAAGTAAATGTTAAATGCATTTAGAGGTATGCCTATCTTGAACCATGACTACCCTGATCCTCTACTACCATAAAATAATCAGTAGAAAGCAAAGGAGGAGCAAAGAGGTCGATAGAATCAATGCATAGGTAACTTTATTTATGATGATTCACTTATGCTTCAATAGACTAGATTTGTGGGGAGATATCCATGATGCAATTGATGTAATATTCTTTAAATTATGGATGTTTTACCATACATGATTATATGTAATAACTGATTAATGGTTTAGAGAAGGTACTTTTACTCTATTGTTACATATGATTTGTATTATGTAATTGATTCTCTTTCAATTAATGTTACTTTATTTTAGTGTTGCTTCTTCCTTGTATTCTATTGCATGTTTAATAATTTTTTTTTTTTAGATTTAGTATCTTGATGTATGCTTGTTTGCTTGATAAACAATAAAATTAAATATGAGTTCTAGGGAGAACTTAGAGGTGACCTAAGGGAATTAAGACCCGTTAGGATAAGCATATGTGACTTAAGGGAATTGAGACCCCCTTAGGGATATTGAGAACTAAGTTAAGGAATGACTACATACGAGTCACGATAGCTTGTCGAAAGATGAGATTGATATCTTAACTCATAGTACACGTAGCATACCTATGCATAATGGTTTACATAGAGTATGGAGATGCATGTGCACCTTCTAATGGTTGAAGGTGGTAAGTCTACCTCATAAAATATGATGAGATAGATAGGCTTATTTGTGGTATTATGTGATATACCTACACAGATGAAACTTGTGTTAGGGTATCCTATAATATGTGGCTCTTAAAAAAAACTTAGGGGATTTTAACATTAGGTAAATATTAGATTGGTTAGGGGTTTATGATTGGTTCATGAATCTCTCTCCTTAGTAAAAAAAAAAAATTGCTTTGTGTGTTTTTCTATTTTGCTTATTTTTGGGTCATTACATTTGGTACATCTAACTAAAGTTTCCTTTAACAAAATGGGGCATGTTGAATTTTACAAAAAATTCCACACTAAATGGAAACAATACTTACTCAAATAATATATCAAAATAGTAATACAAAAACAATAAAATTAGACAAAATATGAGAGGATACCTTAATGCATTCCAACACATATGATCATCAAATGGTCACACACTAGTATAATAATTAAAATAGGGGTGCAAATACCTCTAATAATCACACAATCCTAATAAATATTGTTTAATTAAACATTTTTTTAGAAAATAACAATTAGAATATTAAATTCATAAATGTAACTATATAGACAATATGTACTAGAATATTTGCAATAGAATCATATTCTAGAAAAATAAATCCAAATGAGTAAACAAATTCAACTAGTCAATCTCAAAATAATCTAATCCACTCAAAGAGGGTAAAGTCTTAATCCACATAGATAAGATGAAGTCTCTTATGCACACCAGAGATAATAGAAGATTAGACAAAATGAATGATGATCCAATTACATCACCACTCATACTACACCAAAAAAGGATTTTAAGCGCAGATAAAAAATGATGGTTATTTATGATGGTAAAAAATTGCCCTAATAGACCCTAAGAGGGTGGTTTTAATGCCTTCACCAAAAAAAATCTTTTAACGATGTCTAAAAGATGGTGGTATTTTACGATGGTAAAAGACTGACCTTAAAGACCTAAGAGGGAAGTTTTAAACTACCCTCTTATAAATCGTCCTCTTAGTATCTAAGAGGGTAGTTTTAAACTTCCCTCTTACACAACCATCCTCTTAGACACACCCTAAGAGGGTATTTTTTAACCATCCTATTAGACCTAAGAGGGCATTTTAAAACCACCCTCTTAGGGTGCCCTAAGAGGGCAATTTAAAACCTCCCTCCTAGCCCTTAACAATCACCCTAAAAAAATTATGAAGGATTTGATGGGATTTTTAATTTTTTAGATTCATTGGCATAATTTTTTATTTTTTAGATTCACGGTAGGGATTTTTGAATTTTTATTTATATTTTAGCTAATGGAGAGATTTTGTTAGCCTAGGTTTGGAATTGATATCACTTATTTTTTTATCAAATATCTACAAAATTATGGTTATTAAAATTATCATGAGGAAGGATTTTATGTCATTTTATGGTTGATAGGAGTTAAATGTTTTCATAGGCTTCTAGACCTTACATTTTGCTACTATTGGGGTTGCAATATTTTGCTAAAGGAATTCAATATGACATCATCACTTGAAGCTACAATGAAAAATGTGGAAATTTGGAAGTAATGGATTTTGAATTTTACACTGTTACTACTTTTATGTTGTATTTGGACCGAAAAGGATATATTGTAATTCAAAAATTTTAAGTGTCTGGTCTAAAATTTCTCCACAAGTGGGCTATTTTATTCATATTTCAAGTCATGAAGAAAAGTTTAAAATGAAATTAATGAAAAATAATTGTTTCAAAAACATCATTCTTACATATGCCCATGACCCTATTTAAGATTCTTCATACGAGATTTGTTGTTACACATGCAATACTTGCATCATCTATTTCTAGATTCAACATATTTATTTCTTGGATGGAGAGCTCAATCTATACATTGCTTACATTTATTTTCTAGCACTGATTCACCTTAAATTTTTTAAAATTTCTCTAAATTTCCAAAAAAAATATTGATATGGCCATTTTAGTTTTTGGAATCCTTTTTATTGTTTATGGTATGTATTGAAGATGTCCTGAAGTCTTTATTAATAGATGTGTGTTACAAAGTAGTTCATTTTTGTACAAATACACGCTATTAGTCACATATTGATATTCATAAGGTCAACTAACAAAAAATTATTTCTCATTTATATTTTAGCTAATGGGGAGATTGTGTTAGCCTGGATCTAGCGTTGATATCACTTACTTTCTTCTTTGTTTTATCAGATGTCTGTAAAATTATTGCTATAGCAATTATTATGAGGAATGGTTTTATGCCATTTTAAGTTTGGAAGGAGTTAAATGCTTTCACAAGATTGTAGGTGTCGCATTCTGCTACTATTGGGGTTGTAGTGTTTTGCTTAAGGAATTTAATTTGACATCATCACTTGAAGCTACAATGATAGAAATGGAAATATAGAAGTAATTATTTTTGAATTTTAAATTGTTACTACTTTTTATGTTGTATTTAGACCAAAGAAGATATCTTACAATTCAAAATTTTTGAGTGATTGGTCTACAATTTCTCTAAAGGTGGGTTATTTTATTCATATTTCAAGTCATGAAGAAAATTTTAAAATGAAATTAATGAAAAACAACTGGTTTTAGAAAACATCATTCTTTCATATGCTAATGACCCTGTTTAAGATTCTTCATGTGGAATTTGTTGTTAGGCATGTAGTACTTGCATCATCTATTCTTGGATTTAGCATATTTGTTTCTTGGGTGGAGAGCTCAATATGTACATTGCTTACATTTGTTTTCCAGCATTGAATCACCTTAAAGCTTTTAAAAATTCTCTAAATTTTTCCAAATCCAAACCAAATAATTTACAATGAAAACTTCAGCTATACACGACTACACTTAAACGAACAAACACTTCATTTTTTCTCTACATTTGTAAACTGCCATTTTATTAAAATATAGTCATTGGAGTCATAAGAAAAATAAAATTTGGATTAGTCACCTGTTTATCTACAAAATTAATGTAATAGTAAACAATTATTATGATAAACTACTAAAATTCTCATGTAATAATAAAACTAGCTTTTCATGTGTTTTATATTTTTAACCACACTCTACCTAAGAGGGTGGTTTTAAACTACCCTCGTAGCCCTAAGAGGGAAGTTTTAAACCATCATATTAAGGCTACGAGGGTGGTTTTAAACTACCCTCTTAGACCCAAAGAGGGCAATTTTTTAAGGTGGTTTTTAATCACCATCATATGACATGAACTTTTTACGATACCCTCATAGACGGTGGTTGAATAACTACACTTGAGGACCGTTTTTGGTGTAGTTTCATCTATTTATTGTCTAACAAAGTATAAAACCTAACCTTAATTTTCAAGGATCAACTATCCTAACCTATGCCCCATGTCAATAATAAAGATAGACAACATGACTATATTGGTGTTATCACATGGTTCTCCCTTAAAATAGTTTCCCTCAGATATAGAAATGACCAAAGAACGTTTAGCAATTTCTATGTTGCATATTCTTCTAAAATATCTTGCCACTTAATGAGGAACTCTTACACTTGGCAAGAACATAAATATGGACCCATAAATAAAAACTGACTTTTGACTATATATCAACATGTTCATCTTTATCCAGCTTAGGAAGAATTATTTAATATTGCACCTTCTAATCAAATATATGCTTAAGATAATAAACATGAAAAATAAGGTAGATTTTGGACTTAGGAAGAAGCTCTAATTGATATGTAACCTTCCTAATTTATAGAACCAACTTATAGGGATTATAGAATCAAGTTTTCAACTTTTGACTAGATTTATACTTTAGAGAAAGCTACTTATATGGATGAACCCAAAAAAAAATTGTATCACCCACATAAAATTGTTGTTATGAGAAATGTAAATTTTTTTCTACTTCACATAACTTTAGGGATCACAAATATTATCTTTGAGGGGCTAGATGATAGCTTGATGCTACTAGAGGATATCATCTACTTGAGCCACTTGGAAGGAGCCCAAAAGATAGTTTGTCAAGGATGGGAGTTTTTGATCATGCAATTTTCAAGTGGGTAGCATGGTATAAATATGATAGAAAGTATTGTATCATTGCTATTATAAGGAAAATAATTTAACCCACTCATACTACTTATCATAGATAAATCATCTCAAGTAGGTAGTAAGAAATTTATTCACAATTTTCATTTGGTCATCCAAATAAGGATGATAAGAGGATCTCATATTAAGTATATTACCACTAATATTGAACAACTCTCTCCAAATTTTTCTAGTGAAAATAGGATCGTGATCACAAAAAATAAACTAGGACATACCACACAACTTGAAAATAGAATCAAGAAATACCTTGGTCACCCTAATAATAGTGAATGGATTTTATAAGCCATAGAAATTGGCATACTTGGAAAGTTGATCCACCATTTAAAAATTTACCATTTCACCCCCTAACTTGGGAAGATCATCAATGAAATTCATGGAAATATATTACCATTGGCAATATAGAATAGAAAGGGTATGTAATAATACCAAATATTTAACTATTTTACTCTTGTTATTTTGGCACACTGCACATTTAGCCAAAAATTTCTTAATATATGCTTTTATTCCTTTCCAAAAATATATATTATTACCTTACCAATAGCTTTTAAAGAATCAAAATTTTATGCCAAGGGTGAAACATATAATTCCTGAAGGATAGTATGCCTGACTTAAGAAAATTGTATGAGATAAATGTAGTCCTTTTTATTAAGAACCCTATCATGCCAAGTGAATGAGGGATTTGACATGATAGTAGCATCTACATCATGAATTAAATAAATGCTTTTATGACTTCAATGAAATTCAACTCGAATATGGGATATACATAGAGTCAAGGGATGGATATAACATTGACAATAGTATAATATTCATACTTACAATAAATGGAATACATCACTACATTATCCTTATCTTTCTTATATTTAATTGTAAATGCATAGTCCAAAATATTAATCAACCATTATTTTTCCAAATGGGTGAGACATTATTTAGACAAATATGTTAAACTATTATGATTTGTTTTGATAACAAAATATTGATAGAATAAGTAAAACTTCCAATTTTCCACCACATACAAGATGGATGATATTTCCTTCTCATAAATATAATGACCTAAATTCATGCCAAAGATGACCATTCTGTATCAAAATAATATTGATGCATATTTTAAAAGCATCACATTCAAGGACTAAAGACTTGCTATAATATAGAGAAGCTAGAATAGGATTAGTGCACAAAAATTCCTATAAAGAATTAAAGAATTTATAGCATCCTTAGACTAAAAAATTGTATTATTAATGTTTAAAGTCATAATAGAAATAGTAATATTTCCATAATTCTTGATAAAGTTTTCTATAATACCATATAAGATTTGAAAATCCATGAATACTTTTGAGATATTTTATATAGGGGCCAATATTAAATGTCCTTGATCTTGTTAAGGTCCACCTTTAAACCTTCATGAGACACAATTTGACCCAACTAATACACTTTAGATACAAAAAAGAAACATTTGGACCACTTGACATATAGTTGTTCACACTAGAGAAGGTAAAATATGTGATGCAAATGGGTTTTCCAAGACTTGCTACATACTAGGATGTCATAAAAAACCAATACAAATTTCTAAAGAAGAGAATAGAAGATATAATTCATCAAAATATAAGAAGTGGAAGAGGCATTAGTATGACCAAAGGGGATAACCAAGAGCTCATAAGGATCCTAATGTGTATGAAAAGTGGTTTTGAAAATATCCTTCTCTCTAACCCTAAATTTATGAAACCTAAAATGCAAGTCAAGCTTAGTAAAACTTTTAAACCATATAATTCATAAAAAAAATCATTAATAATTGGAGTAGAAAACATATCTTTAGTATTATTATTAATGATTGAAAAAAATCAAGACACATTCACCAAGAATTGGTGTGGCATTGGACCATGATAATAGGAGATGAATAAATATTACTACAAGAATGAAAAATACCCCACCCTAATACCTCATGAATTGGTAGGGTACCTAGGAATAAATATTTGGAGATATATTATTATATTGTATAAGGGTTGGCATGGGCCACACATAACCCAAGGTTGATTGTATTATAATATTATATTATATTATAATCTATATTGTTATTATTAATTATTAATGCTTAAATTGTTGGCCCAAAGCAGTTTTGTGAGTTCCGATGAGGTTTTTCCGATTTTCGAAGATTAAATGCTGCCCCGAATTAAATGCTTTGCGGATTTTCAATGCGGTCAAGGTCGAAGAGCACCCAGGCCACCAAAATTAAAGATTTTCTTGGTTTGAAACTGCTGGTCGTGGATCAGTTTAACGGTTTTTCATGCACATGTTTAAAAAACAAATTTAATGAAGGTGGTTCTTCGAATCTGACATGTACATTGCATTCAATTTTGTGGGTCTCCAAGGCTGCAATTAAGGGGATCGTGTGCATAATTTCCAATGCATAATTGTAGATCACGAGGAAGTTGGTTTTAAATATTCAATGCTGCAAAGAGGACGGACCTCTATAAAAACCAATGTAAGCTTCATTTCAAAAGGTTGGGAGTTTTTCTGCTAGAAACTGGAAGCGCATTTGCAGGATTAAAAGTGTTGGCTTCTAATTTCTCAAGTGTTGTGTGGATGATTTTCCTTTCTGTCCTTTCGCATTTCTAATAGCATTTATATTTTTAATGGCTGTTGCATTTAAATTCTGCATAATTGGATTTAAATACTGCTTTGTTAAGGTATGATTCCTGGAATGTAGTTTTGGAGGGTTTTTTCGCATGCATCGTGCGAGAGTTAAGTTAACGCTTTCTGTTACTTGCTGTTGTTGTCCTTTAAGTTTCCTGCTGTTGTTATCCCGATCATTATCACTTCGGCCTGCGGCCATATTTCCCATTCCTTTCTGCAACTTTTTCAATTTCTTTCCAGCAACCCTTATCTTAAACCAATTTTAGAATAGTAGAGGGAACCAGCCCACTCTGGAGATTGGTCTGGGAGCCATTTCTTGCTTCCAGCCTTTCAATGTTGGCCGGGTCTAGGGCGCACTTGTAAAATCCTTTCCTATGGCAGATTCGTGACCAACAATTATATTAGTAGAAGGCTCCTTAAAGTAGAATAATAAGATGGATATATAAATAAGTGATATTTGTCATTGTAATCATCATGGAGATCAATCATATGTAATCATATTATCCCATGAAGTGGCTTATGGGACTTTTCCCTCCTTAAGTGGCTCTCTCATATTGGGATAAATTGTGGATTTATTCCTTCCTTAAGGATTATTATTGGTGCTTCCCTACCTTAAGGGTATTATCTATCTCTATCTCTTTTGTGGATTGTTATTGTGGATAATTATTTGTGGATGAATGATTTGATATTTTTGCAAATTGATGAATGATTTCTATCAATAATGATAAATATTTACAAGTGGTATCAAAGAAACAATTTTGTCAAAGTGGAGATTTTTTTGTGTGAAATTGAAGAATTAGGGCAATTTGGTTTTTGTAAAAACATCTCATCTTTTAGGAACAATATCTTTGCGAATGTTTATCTGATTCAAGTAATTCTTAGATCAGTTTGTGCATAATTTGAAGATCTTTAAAATGAGTTTTCATATGAAGGAATTCTATTAGTATTGAGGGAGATACGACCTTTTAAAGTTAGTCATCTGGAACAAGGACAATGACAAATTTTGCATATTTTTTAAAAAATGTCTCGTATTTTAGGATTCATATCTATGTGAATGTTTATCCTATTTAGATGGTTCTTGGATCAGTTGGTGCACAATTTGAAGAGAATTAAAATGAGTGGTCATATAAATAAATACGAGCAATATTGAGGGAGATATGACCTTTTTAAGTCAACCATCTAGAACAAGGGCAATGATGAATTTTTAGTTCACAATTTTTTTGAAAGACGAAATTTTTTAGTTTGGGTAAGAAAATTAGTTGCAATTTATTTTTGTTTGGAAGAAAAATTATAGATTTAATTGTTTTTGTGAAATTTTAGCTTCAAATAAATGGGGATATACATATTTCTATGAAACCCTAATTCATAAAACCCTAGTTTGCATTATTGGGGTGTGAACTTATGGAGCTACAAGATTTTTGGGAAGGATGATATTGATACTAGAGAATTGTGGAAAATATTTAGGTCTCTATATTGTAATAATCCTTTCTGGAAATTCATTCTTAAGATGAGTCTAAAAGGGGAAGCTTTGTCTTGGTTGAAATTTTTTTGTAATGAAAGGAATAATGAATACACTTGGGATAAAATAGAGCATGCATTATTCAGTAAATAGGACCCATATTATATATATATTCTAATAGATGTCATCGAAGACCTTGAAAAGAATCTACAAAGGATTCAAAATGAACAAAATGAAATGAAAGGGAAATGGAGAGTTTTCAGGAAACAAAATGAAGTCTATGAAAAAGAAATAAAATTACTCAGGAAGTAGAAAGAGGAAAATATTAAGGAATATAATGAGAATAATGAAGTCACATATTTATATTTTCAAAAGCAAGAGAAGGATCAAAAGGTTTTAGATTCATCTAAAAGTTCTATGTTGCAGGTTCATGGAAGCATTCAAAAGGAACAGGTTATTATTTCCATTGACCCTAGCAGTAGATATAGTTTTATTAATATTACTTTGGCTAAGATATTGCAGGTTCAAGCAAAAAAAATTAAGGACACACATCTTGAGGGTGAGAATGTTCATATTTTTAAATATTTGAAGATCACCATGGATAAATATGTTTTACATTCATATTTTTATGCTATTGAGATGGATGATGAGGATATTATTCTTGGTTATCCTTGGTTATATTCTTTGGGTAATGTTAACATTAATATGCAAAAGAAGTTTATGAAGTTATGGTACAGAAAAAATAAGATAACATTACAGGATATTTCTCAGCTTAAGGAGCAAGGATCCAAGGAAAACCAAGAAGTGGTTATAAAGAAACAAATTGAAGAACCTAAAATAGAATCCAAGAAGGCAGTAGTAGCAATAGAGTCCATGGAATAAGTAGCAGCAATTGTGTCCATGGAAATAACAATAATAGAGTCTAATTAGATTTGATAGAAGAGCATAAGGACACACCAAACAAAGAGAACATGAAAGAACAATGTGTAGAAGAATTTAAAATAATGGAGCCAAATGTTGAGAAGTCAAAGAATGTAGAACATCAAGTTAAGTTTGCACCATATCGTCATCCACACCACCATGAGTGGCAAAAATATTGGAGGTATGGTTCAAGGCAACAATATTATGGTTCTACATGGAATCAGAAAGGCACCAACTATGGTAGTGTTTGGCAGAGAAAGCATAGCGATCCTAGTTTTCAGAGCGGTTCATCAGCATCAAGGGACAAGTGGACCCATAATTCAAGTTATCAAAGTACAACAATAGAAACATGGAGCCAACAAATCATATTTGGATACTCACGTGACAAAGTGGCATACCAACATCAACGTGTTTCACTTGAATGGATGGATGATTGATATTGGTATCAGTTGCTAACATTGCTTAGAAAATCATATTATTTTATTTCTTCACATGTTTCAAGGATGAAAAATTTATAAGGAGGGTGGCATGGTAGGGTACTTAGGAATATATATTTGGGGATATATTATTATATTGTATAAGGGTTGACATGGGTCACACATAATCCAAGGTTGATTGTATTATAATATAATATTATATTAGTAGTAGGCTCCTCAAAATACAATAAGAAGATGGATATATAAATAAGAGATATTTGTCATTGTAATCATCATGGATATCAATCATATATAATCATCTTTGCCCACGAAGTGGCTTATGGGACTTTACCCTCCTTAAGTGGTTATCTCATCTTGGGAGAACTTGTGGAGTTATTCCTTCCTTAAGGATATTATTTGTGTTTCCCTACCTTAAGGGTATTATCTATCTATCTCATTTATGGATTATTATTTTAGATAATTATTTATGGATGAATGATTTGATATTTCTGTATATTGGTGAATGATTTCTGTTAATGATAATAAAATTTTGTAACATGAATCAAATTATTTATTTTTTTGATTTTTGGAGCTAGGGATAGTGATAAGGATAAATTTTCACTGGCTAACTTTATAGAATAATCTACATAACAAGATCATGTGTCCACTTGGGTGGAATAACTTTGAGTTCTTCTAAAACTAGAGCATTTTTTAGAAGAGATTGAATTTCAAAAGGAAGAAAAATAACTAATTGGTTGGTATCCATGAATTTGATGTAATAAATATAGGTCAAGAAGACTTTACTACCCCTAATTAGTATTTTTTCATCTAGTGGGAGATTAGGACCTTGAATGGAAAAGGTTTCAAATATTGGATATGGATGACTTTTTTTTTTTTATCCACTATACACACAATCATTGTAGATTCAAATTACCATCCTATAATTAAGATGGCCATAGTTCTCCAAGTATAACATCTACACTATCCAAATCCATTACATAAAGTTTTTTTTTTTAATCTATGTATAGGTACCCATCTAGATTTTGATACTAGAAATATAGCCCATACATTATACCTTATGCTAATTGACAATCAATAGATAAAAAATATCATTGTTAGAATTATTGATATATAACCAAATGGTTTTAGCCATACCATGGTCAATGAAGTTATAAGTGATGCTTGAATCAATCAAAATATTGTCTACGCGTATTTTAATGCTTTTTATTTTAGAAGATACTAATTTTAGAATAACCAATTCAATAGATTCCTAGAATAACTAATTTAATATTATCTTTCATGAAGATAATATTAAATATTATATTGCATGAAGAAAAATACTAAGTTTCATTCTTTCTTGTTTAGTGGAAAGTGACCCTACTTTCATCCTAGGATGGGAGAAAGGTTGTTGAAAATAGGAAAACATCTAATAAAAATTTGACATAGAGATCCCCTATGCTTCGGTTGGTGGTATACCCATATGAACAACCAAGTATGTAGTGGTAATTGGATGTTTTTTCTATGATAAATAAGAATAGGACTATGGTAGTGCATGGTGTTGTGGTGGATATTATTGTTGTGTTAGTGACTATGCTTGTAGTAAAAACTATTGGTGTATCTATAATAGTTGTTGTGGCTATTGTTGAAGAGTGGGTAGAAATAAATGTTGCTATTGTTGAAGAGTAGGTAGAAAAAAATGTTGTGTAGTTTGATGTAGATCAAGGGTTATAGGTGGTTAGACTTGAGGCTGTGAAACTATCAGTTGATCATACAAAGGCAATGATAGTGGTGATGATAATAGATCAAATTATTACATATTGTTCTATGTTGTTTGAAGTTGATGACCAAACATTTGTAGGGAATGTTGGGATGGTTACACCCGAGAGTATAATTATTGAATATAATGATGGTGTTGTCATATAGGAAGGAGAAATTTCTATTATCTTCCATGTTTAAGAACTATACCTACAACATCAATGAAGGTAATTATCTCAAATTTTTCTTCTACACAACTATCCACATCTAAGTAATACACAACCAATTATCCATAGCAAAGGATATAAAATACCCTATATTATCATTCATAGGTTTAGGAGTGACACAAGGTTATAAATGTTAAAGCATTGCTTGAAATATACCATAAGATATTGCATAAAATAATTATGGCTTCCTACTAAAATTTGTTTGACCATACTCTTATTCATTGGTGTTTGAGAATTCTCCTCATGATGGGTATCTTGCTTAGGAACTATTGAAGAACACAAGATTATACTAAGAGGGGGGGTGAACAATATAAGATCATTTTTTTACTTTTCTTATCTCAATCAATATTATGCAATATATCAATTGCAATATCAACTGAAAAAACCAAAGTAGTGCACAAAACATCAAACACACATTAGATGCCAATTTTACGTGGTTCCCCAATGTGGGCTACTCCACAGAGAAAATATTTCAGTAAAATTTTCTCAATCAATATCTTCGGAATCCTTTCTCTATTAAAATTTTTATGGACCTCTATCCAAAGGAGACACCAATACCCTTAATCAAGTTAGTTGATCTCTATCCATATGAGACATCAATCTCCTAACTCTGCTCTAGTTGGTGATCATCTAGAAGACCTCTTCCTCCACTACCCTTAGCAAATGGAACTCTATCCACAAAAGACACCTATCCTCCCTGCTCTAGTTGGATACCTTTATCCTCAACTTTTTCAACTCCAAATATCTATATCAAATCTATACTAAACATAGTACTTCGATCTAGCATAAATTTATCTTCAATATCTATCTCTAGTGTAGCACAAACCTATCCTCAAATCTGCATCAAAATCTGTCCTTGAATCTGTACTAAACATAGTTCTTTAGTCTAGCACAAATCTATCCTCAATATCTATCCTCAAGCCTTAACTCAAAGCTTGACTCAATCTCAAATCAACTCTATTGGATCTACCCCAAACCTTAACTCAAGGTTTGAACAAATAAATCAACCAACTATACTCTCAAGTCTTCTCAAAGACTTATCTCAAATTTGCCTTGTAAGCTTCCACAAAATCTCATGCCAATATGTCCACAAGTCCTCTCTAGAAATTGTTCAATCTTCTTATTAAGTTCTCACAAGAACTTATCCAAATTTTCTCTCAATTTGTATTGTAAGCTTCCACAAAATCTTACCCAAATATGTCCAGAAGTCTTCTCAAAGACTTGCCTAAATTTTTTTGAACAAGTCCACACTAGAACTTATCCAATCTCATAGAAATATAAATATAATTTTTAGAGACTCAATATGCTCTATACTCATCACAATGCTCAATCACTTTCAATCACTCTTTCAAAAACATACAGAGAATTGTTAGAGACTCAATATGCTTCACATTCACCTCAATGCTCAATCACTTTCTCAAATAAATTCAAAATATAGAATAGTTTGTTTTATAGAACTTGAACAATCACTTCACACATCCACTTGACTAGGCTCAACCAACTCTACTCAACAAATCACTCAATGAAACAATTCTTCCTTACAAACCCTAGTCCAAGTATATAAACACTTACTCAAAATATTTCCAACAATGCTTATCAACCAATATCACATAACAATGATACTTGTGTCCTTTTCAAATCCTAGTTCAATTTATTAACTTAATCAAGGACTTCAACAACAATTCTTATCAAACAAGGTTTCAACAACAACTCTTTATTCCATAAAACCTTGAAGCATTAACTCAATACACTCAATAAGGAAACCCTAACCAAGTCCTTTTCAATCCAAAATTATTTTCTATAAAACCAACCAATCAACTCAATTATGGAAGAATGTGCTCATACCTTTTTCTTGATGATGAAGGAACCTCAAAAATTTGCCACAACCACAAACACTTCTTTTCCAAGCTTAAAGAAGTTAGAAGATACTAAACTCTCTCAAAGATACAATGCAAATATCAAAACATTCATACACCTTATTACTCCATCTTGAAGAAAGCATTCATCAACATATACAAAAATCAATTGACCAATTACACCTTATGATCTCCCAATAATATTGACCACTTAGAAATAATGTCAACAATATCACCTTCAAATAAGAAATCCTCTCAAATTAATCAACCTTCAATTCACCCTTTTGATAAATCAAGAATGTCAAAATAACTTTATTTAAAATAAAGTTTAACCCCTTATATCTCCTTTTAATCAAAAATTAATAATTAAATTAAGCCCCTTTTCATAACCCCTTATAGCTCCCTAACCTTATGCTTATACCTTAGGCTTAATAAAATTAAAACAAAAATTATTTACCTCTGCCTTAGGTGAGACTCAAACCCTTGATGTTGCCTCCTCGTTCATCCTAGCCATGGCCTCGGCTATAATGAGCACTAGGCACGTTTGAAACCAAAGGAGCACCACGTGCTCTATACTCCCTTTGTTGGTGCCAAGTCAAAAAAATGTGCGAGCTTCAACACTGCCAAAACACTCCCATCGTGATTCGAACGTGGGTCTCTCTCTCTGCCCAAGTGCCTTAACTCTCAGCCACTTGCCACTAGGCCATGCTGCCTAGTTGGATGGGGGTTCACCACCCTCGTTGGCTTTACCCTATTCGTTGGCACCCAAACCAATTGTCGTCTTCTTCCTTCCTACGGTCTTCGACTCATGAATTGCTTGCTCGATTATTCTCCGATTCGAATGATGCCTTGGTAAATGCCATTAAGGCATATATTTATACACATGCCTCCCTTCTCATTGACATCGACGCAATTCAATTTTTGCAACCCTAACCTTAGGGTATTTAATATTTAATTAATAATAACATTATTATTAATTTATATATAACTTAATAACCATAGGTTAATTAAATTTAAATATAAATTAATATAATGAAATTATAAATTAAATATAATTCATCTAACCAATTGGTTTTAAATAAAAACCATTTATTTTGCCATCATGGGTTTTAATAAAAACCATTAAATTGCCATCATGGGTTTTAATAAAAACCATTTATTTTTGCCATGCATAATATTACAAGGAATATTATGATGTCTTTTCCATTGCTCCTTTTGACCTTTCGACGTCAGTGGTGGTTCACTTCTTGGCATCAATGACAACTTCATGCCTTGACATCACTCAACAATGACAACTTCATATCTTGACATCAATGACAACTCTTATGGACTCAAATGTTCAACAACCATTGCAAAAGGGATGGCTACAAAATATTACCTATAAAATATGGAATAAAAATAATGGTGCCAGACTATGTCAATAATGCACCTTATTTACAATCACAAATATACAATTGGTAAAAATAAAATATTATTCTACCATATTAGAGCATATGAAACATCCTCCCCCATCAATATATGTGCCTCATATGGTATTCCCATAGGCCTCATCACTGTTATATACTCCTAATCCCATAGGTATACTAATAGGCTACAACTCAAACTTGTCCATGACATCATCTTGACCCTGTGCAACTCTCTTTACATATGAGCCAATAATGTTGGTGCCCATGTAAATTGCGTAGAATTGTCCACCAAGTCAAATATGATGTTGATCATGTTCTATGTGAAACTCACCCCTAAGAAGTTTGGTAGCACATAACTAGATATTAGCACCATTGCTAACACATGTTACAATGATAATATAACACATTTTTGGTGCTAATATCTAGTTATTTTCTACCAAACTTCTTTGGGGTGAGTTTCACATAGAACATGATCGACATCATGTTTGACTTGGATAACTCTATGCAATTTGCATTGGCACCAACATTATTGGCTCATATATAAAGAGATTTGCATAGGATCAAGATGATATCATGGACAAGTTTGAAGAGAAGGATTGTCAGCCATCATAAGGACTTGAAAAATTAGAGGTGGGGTATTTTTTGGATAGGTGGAGTGAGTTGGTCACGTATAGGAGTAAGATGGGTGGAAGGGAGAGTGGGATCTTGTGGAAGATTGACTATTTTACAATATTTGAAAGGCTCAATTTTAGTAGGGATGCAATGCATCTATCTCTCATGGATATATTTCAAGTGTTGATGAAGGATAGAGGGAATACATTGCATTTCCCTAATGCATGGTCCCTTAAGGAGTAGGTTATATTACATATCTCACTCAATGATATAGCAAAGGGTAGGTTCGAGGTGTAGACTAATTTGTTCAACTAAACCTCATAAGGGGGGTGGAGGTCCAAGGTTCAAATCTCGAGTCTCATCGGACCGAACACTTATCCATTTACTAGCGCTTTCAGTGATGTAAAAGGTTTTAAATGATTGCGACATAGTGGTTATAGGGGTAGACTGCATGAAGATCTATGTGGTGAATAGTGTAGAATATTGTGGTAGCCATAAAATTTGGACAACCTACCCAAATTTGTGGTGGCTACTGATTCCACCATAAAAAAATCATCATAATAACAAAAATATGATGCATGCCCTCATGCATTTTAAAAATACTCAGGTCCAACCTTCTAAACAACATCCTCTATCAATGGTCATCCCTGGGTGTTCAAAATAGAAAATAAGGGTTGTTTTAGGCCAAAACGACCAAAACCTACAAAATTTTAGAGATAAAAATAGGGTCAAAACTTACCTAAATCAAACAGGACAGGAGTCCCACTGTGATCGCCATTGTAGAGGGGAAACAGTGCACCTAGAAAAGGGAAATGAAATGCATCTATTGATATAAGCACTAAAAAGAGACACATAGATCCTCATTGCTCTAAGATAGGGTAGTTTTTGGTAAATTTAATGGGTATTGGCCAGGGGCTTTAGCTTTGAGAAAATGGATTGATAGGAGTTAGAATTTTCCAAGAGTGATTCTATAATTTCTTCCCAAAGGTTTCTTCCTAGCCATTATTTATTCTAGGGAAGAAAGAGAAAGAATCCTAAAAGGGGGTCCTTGGTTTATGGGAAGAGCTAGACTCTTCCTTAATTTAAAAAATAATAAAACACCCCTTTTAATCTAAAAATAAGCTTTGATTTTTTTTAGGGGGGAAAATTTTTGCACAACAAAAAAAACACTATTATCCCAACTTCAAATAGCCATAACTTCTTTAATTTTATTTATAATTTGGTATATGACCACTCATTTTATAGTAATCAAAATGGTATACATGATGGTGGAATAATATTGTAAATTTGAATGTTACAAATAATGATATAATTCTCTCAAATAGAGTGATATTTTATGATAAAAAGCAAATAAATATATAGAAAGGGTAATATGTAAAACAATTTGACGAGACCAGATCTTTGGCAACCTAAGATGAGGGATCTGGTAACTATTGTATTAAAATATTTTAGAAGACTAGATCTAAGGTTGCGATCGTTTGGCTTTTTTGAAGAAGCAAATAGAGATCTAGAAAGGGTAATATGTGAAAACCCTTGAGGAGGCTAGATCTTTGGCAACCTAAGATGAGGGATCTGGGTGAATATTGTGCCATAATATTTTAGAAGACCAAATCCAAGGCCACAATCACTTGGATTTGATACTAGTTGATATAAGAAATAATTGGCATGAACAAAAAAGAAACACTACAAGAGAGTTTTCTCAATGAAAATTTACACATTGAATATTATTCATATCCAATATTTATAAAGGAGTACAATGATGTTTTTTAGAAGACATGCTTTTTAAATAAGACATACTTTTTATTTTAGAAGATACTAATTTAGAATAACTAATTTAATATTCTATTCCTAGAATAACTAATTTAATATCATCTTGCATGAAGATAGTTAATAAGTCTTATCAAGGAGTAAGAAGAAGAATATTGGAGGAGGAAGAATAAGTTGATAATGTGAGATTTTTGAGGAGCTACTGGAGTTGAAATTTGAAGACCAACTAAAGAAAAAATTTAGAGAACATGAGAGAACTAGATTTTGGAAGCAACTGATTGGAAGACATTTGGAGGTGAAACTATTTGTGGAGAAGAGTTTAAAGAAGCCATGACCAAAGCAATAGAATGAATAAAGAGTTTGGAGGAGCAACATAACGAATATTCGTAGAGGAACAATTAGATGGAGTAGTGGAACTTAAGTGCAAAACGAGAGGCTAGAGGGATGTCAAAGTTTTTTGAACTTGAATGTAGTGAAGCCAAAGGAACATTGAAAATTTGAAATTTGAGAGAGAGCATAAAATATTATGGATCATTAGATTGAGTTTTTGGAAGAATATGAATCAAACATCATTGAAATTATAGTAGTGGCACAAAATTAATGTTTATAACTTTGCTAGAGAATGAAACACAAGTATTTTGTATAACACCTCTTAGATGCCCTAAATCAATCAATGCAAAATTTAAATTGAGTGACACCATATTAAGGTAATATGTTGACTTTAAGAAGTATTAAGAATAAAGGGCACATTTAATTAATAAATATTTTGGACATATTATTTATTTGAAGAAATTTTTGATTTTTTAAAAGTTTAGGATTTATAAAGTATTATTAATTAAATGATTAAAGTTGGGAGAAATAAGGTATTTAAAAAGAATTTTAAAAGGAATGAATTAATTGGGAGTTATAAGGAAATAAAATGAAATTGAAATCTGAAGAAGAATTCAAATTGTGAAATCAAGAATTGGGGAGATATAAGAATATTAAGGAATTAAATTTGATTTTTTTTTTTTGTGAAAAACATCCCAGAAGGGATGCCACTTTCGGGTAAGACCCAATGAGGCAGGGGTATCCATTCCACCAAAATCGCCCATGAATCAAACCTGGCCTACCACCTTTGACATACTCAAGGAGCAAACAAACACAAAAACATTTAAAATAAATAAATAAATAAATAACAACAAAAATAATAAAATAAAATAAAAAACATGCTCCTTGAGTGTGTCAAAAAGAAAAGCACAACCAAAAACACACAATAAGATAAAAAAACCACACCACGAACCACATAGAAAAAACACAAGAAGAACATAACAAAACACAAACATGACGAAAAAAACATAACACTACAAAGACAACAAAAAAAGACATGAAAAATAAACACAACCAAAACCTAAAAAATAAAAAAAAACCAATAATAGATAATAAACAAAAAAAAATATAGAAAACACTCACACATAAAAACATGAATTAACACAAACATACAGAAACACAAGAACAAGAACAACAAAAACATAAGAACAATAATAAAAAACACAAAAAATTACAAAAAAACAAAAACACAAGAACAACAAAAAACAACACAAAGAACACAAAAAAAAAAAAAAAAACAAATAAACACACATACCTTAAAAAACCAAAAAAAAAAAAAACAAAAAAAAAAAAGAAAAAAGAAAAAAATTGAAAATAACAATGCCCTTTCTAGACTAGAAGACTTTTAAGGCAAAAATCAACAGAGGAAACAAAAGAAAGAATAGTTTGAGCTAGGAAACTAAAATACCCTGATCGAACCAAAGAGAAGAAAAAATAAAGCAAGAAGAAACTAGGCACCTTCAAAACTGGAGCTATCCAAAGAAATGATAGAAAGAAGAGCTTCCCTTATTTGTGAAGCCCATCATCTAGGAGGGTGGCCATAAAAAGTAAGATCACCTTTGTCAAAAGACCAATTAGCTAAAGCATCAACACTCTTGTTTTGATCTCTGACCACATGGTTGTAATTAAATTTCAAAACTCCTATATGGATTAATTGAATCTTCTCAATAATTATTTTTATTCTTCAATCAACCTTATGATTCTTAGGAGTCTTCAAAATATTAATCATGAGTTGAGAGTTAGACTCAACTAACACCTTTTCCCATCCAACCTTAGTAGCCTCTTGAAGACCTTTGAGGATACCATACCCCTCAACAAGGTTATTGGAAAGAATACCCAAATTATCAACAAAAGTAAAAACCAAAGAGCCATCTGAAAGTCTACCAATTCCTCCTACACTAGCTTTTCTAGGGTTCCCTCTAGAGGCTCCATAAGTATTGAATCTTCCAAAATCCTTTGGAGGAGGTTGTCAATTTATTGTCCTATCCATATTACAAATACTCACATTCCCTTTAAGTTGGTTGTCCTTAGAATATTTAATATTCAATTTTTGCATCACTTGATCCTATATTTGGTGGGAATTTTGGGGGTGATTATGGAGTTGATGGATTGATTCAACTAAGTTGTCTATGATCTTTTGCCAAATATAGTGAATATCCTTCCTATATTGATTAAAAATTTGGTTGTTCCTTTCATTCCAGATATTCCAAAGAAGAATGATAGAATCCATCCAAACTAACTACCTAATAAAATGATCAACGCCCTCTTGTTTAGGTCAATCCCTCCAAAGTTGTTCAAAAGTAAAAACATTGGACCATTGTAAGCCAAGTAAAGTGTCCATTCTCCTCCATAGATCATAGGATAAAGTACACTCAATAAAATTATGGCTAAGAGTTTCTACATTCTATCCACACATTTCACATCTAAAAGGGTCATGAAAACCATGCTTCATAAGTTGCTCACCAATAAGCACCCTACGATGTAATAAAATCCAAGTAAAGAACCTCACTTTAGGCTAGAGATTTTGTGCCCACAACTGAGAAAATATGTCAGAATATTGGTTGGGATTATTATGGCATAAGGTCAAATAACCTTGAACAACTGAATACTCACCCTTAGTAGTGTTGTTCCATCCAAAACAATCTTTTTCATGGGACCAAGAGAGAGATCTCATATGAAGGATACCTTGGATATCTTGTATTTTCCTTTCTAGGATTTGAATAGGTCAATCCTAAATAGGGATCCAATATCTACCAACATTTGAATTACCAGTATGGTACCAACAATAATTAGCCACCTTTATCCAGTTAGCTTGGTGAAGCTCCTCCATCCAAGACCTTCAATCGATAAAATGAGTTATCAAAGGCTTGTGACCATCCCAAGAATCTATCCAAAAATTTACCTTTTGACCATTATGAATGATCAAAAATAAATTTTTCTTTATCAAATCCTCACCAGTCTTAAGAACTGCTAAAATGGGAGAACCTTTGTTTGGAAGTTGATAGCGAACAAGGCCTTCAGGACTTTTATTCTCAACATATGTAGCACGAAGATTATTGACCCAAAGAGCATTGGGGTTATGCAACATCCTTCAATATAATTTAGTAGCTAAAGATTTGTTGTTATTAATAGAATATCAAAATCCTAACCCCCCATTCATTCTTAAGAAGATATAAAGTGTCCCATTTCACCAAGGCCTATTTTATTTTCTCCTTAGTACCACTCCAAAGGAATTGATGACTGATTTGATCCAGTTCTCGAAGAATAGCCTTTGGAATATTCAACATGGAAGATACATAAATAGGAATAGCTTGAAGGACTGATTTTACCAAGGTGATTCTACCCCTAGAAGAAAGCCACCTGTTGGTCCACTTTCCAATTTTCTTCTTGACTTTGTCCAACAACCAATTCCAATATATATTTTTTGCCTTTGAATATTGATGGGAATACCTAAATAAGTGATTGGAAGGGAGGTATTCTTATATCTTAATTTATCTAAGATCATGGATTCCTATCTAGCAGAGCAGTGAAATAAAATAACTTTAGATTTGTCTTTATTGATCAACTGCCCAGTAGCCTTAAAAAAATAGCTAATGATTTACTTAATATTATAAGCTTCCTTAAATTTAGCTTTACCTAAAATATTAGAGTCATCAACAAATTGAATATGAGAGATAGGTCTAGCTCCATGAGCAATGGTAACTCCCTCAAGGATTTTGTTTTTTCTATTTTTAATTATAGTCCTACCCAAGCATTCAAAAAGAATAATGAATAAATAAGGGGATAGCGGGTCACCTTGCCTAATACCTCTGGAAGCTGGTAACGACTGAGAACGCATGCCATTGATAAGGACTAAGTAGGAAACTTAAGAGATACATCCCATTTTCCAATCCATATAATCCTTAGAGAAACCAAATTGCCTCAAAACTTTGATAAGGAAATGCCAATCCACTCTGTCATAAGCTTTGGACAAGTCTAATCGAATGAAAATGGAAGGATATTTTTGCATATCCATGGAATGGATGGCTTTCTGAGCAAGAATGATCTCATCTACTATTTTATGATTAAATTTAAAATTTGAAAATCTAGAAGGAAAATTTAAATTAGAATTTTGAAATTTAAAGGAGAATTGAAATTAAAATTGATTAAAGATTGAATGAAAATTTGAAGAAGAATATAAATTGATTGATTGAATGATAATTTGAATAAGAAAAAGAAGATTATGAAATTTGTTTGAAAGAAGTGAAATTTGAAATTAAAGAATTGGGAGACAAGAATTAATTGAATCTTAAACTTTTGGAGTAATAAGGAAGTCTACATCAAAGGAAATTCAAAATGAATACATCAAGAAGATCATACAAGTTTAAAGGACCAAATTTTATGAGAATAAAATTTCAAACACAAAAATATTGTCAGATATATGTGGCAAGATATAATAAACTATGTGAAACCCATTCAAATCCAAAAATGATAGATGATGATGATTCATGTTATATTGATTTAGGTGCAAATTAGCACATGATAAGAAATCTACTTTGGTTTGATTCATTGCGAGTGAAAACAATATATCAATGAAGATAACCAATAACAAAGTTTACCATGTATAGGGATGTGTAAGTTTCACACTTAGTTTACCATATTCTAAGTGTACATTAGAAAATATACTTTATGTCCCTAGTATAACCAATAATTTTATCTCGACATCTCATTTGGTTGATAGAGAAAGAATTGTATATTTTAGATGTATTAATGACAATAACAAATGTCTCATTAAGAGGTAAAATAAATTTGTGGCTATGGTTCTCACAAGAATGAGATATTTGCATTAGATGTGATAGAAATACCACAAAAAAATTTAAATCAACTTTTTTTCACATGAGCAATATCAAAAGAAATTGAACAAAAAAATTTTATGGTAAGAGAATAGAGAACAAACCAATGGAACATGACTAGCATCATGAGCAATGTCAAAGCTAGAATCATAGGATGAAGATAAGACAAATCTAAGAGCTAGAGATTAAAGGAAAAGGTATTCACACCAAATAATGTACTACATGGGGGTGTTGGAGGTATTACATTATTTGGTACCTTTAGTACCATTATACATATTTATATTAGGAAGTGTGTTTATAATTTGTGTCAATAATAGGTGCCAGTTATTATAAAGTGTGTTTATGTGTCATGAGTGCAAGTGTGAGTTATGAGTGAAACACATCATGTGTGCAAGTGTGAGTTATGAGTGAAAGGTGTCATGTATGTAACTGAATAGTCATGTCTGATGTGTCAAGATTAGAAGTAGGAAGTTATGTAATTATGAGTGATTTTATCATTATATAATAAAGACATAGGAAATGTTGCATCTCCTGTGAGTTTGAGAAGAGAAAAATTCAAGAGTATTGACGAGTCTCATGTAAGGTTATTTATTAATGATAAAGCTCTATGCTATGTAATACAACAAATTTTGGATTCTAATAAATTATCAATAAAGCTTTTTATTTTGTTAAATATTGATGTTATTATACAATGAGATTGTTTGCATGTGATTATACAATCTTGGGAATTATAGACCTATGATATTTGGGTCCATTTGCTAACAATTATGATTATAAGAAAGATCAAATGTATGAAGAACTAAAATTTAAGAGTTTGAATTCAAAAGGATCCAAAGTTGCAAAGAAAGTTCTAGATTCAATTTCCAAAGGGTTTAAGATAAAATAAGGTGACTTTAATTCATGAGTCATCTTCATCATTCTCAAATAGTAGAATATCATCTTCTTGAAAAATAAAATGCAATAATAAAACAAATAATATGGAAGTTGTTCCTTGCACTTTAGATTATCCAGGGTAGTGAAAATATGATAAGTCAAATTGGGAATAGTATGGAAAAAGGAAAATATATTATGAAGGATGAAAATATTGGTCAAAACAACTAGAAAATAGGAAGAAATCTAAAGCATAGTCAAAAAATAAAAATAAACAGTGGAAGATTGATTTTCAAAACAAGATTAGATATAATAGATATGAATAAAAAGTGTTCAACAAGGACAACACAATGGTTAGGGATTTGGCCTCTCTTTGGGGAGGTCCAAGGTTCAAACCACAACATACCTAGACGAAAATAGACTAAATGGTAGTGATTGAATGTTTGTTGATTGGTCGCCCTAGTTTGATATCCTCAAGGGTCAAGAGTCCTATTGACTTTGTCTAACCCAACAACCTTGAGTTTATAGTGATAGTATACAACAATGTTATCGAGTCCCTTATATATTAAATATTAATAAAAAATAAAATTAATCCCATAAATATAAATAAAAAATATAATAAAAATACTATCTTAAAATAATTGAAATATAAATATGATCCACCGTATTGATCCTCTTATCATTTCAAAAATAAAATCTCTCACTCTAAAAAAAAATAGAGTTTCAACCCCCTAACTCATTCTTCATGAATAATTACTTCATCTAAATTGCTTGGGCTCTTTAAACAACATAACTATAATCTTTTAGTTAACTACTCTCCTCCTAAACTTCTTAGCATTGAAATAAGAAGAAAAAACATGCATCAAATTTATAGATAAAGTTCCATGAATGAAAAAATATTGTTTTAATCCTCAATTTATTTTCGCAATGTTCTAAAATCACTTTGTCTACATACCTAGCCTCTTAAAAGACATAAATATAATGTTTTACTCATGAACTACTCTTCCCAAAACTCTTAGACAATTCACTCCTTAGAAAGAAAAATGCATAAGAAAAACGCATATAATCCCTCGTGACTTTCCAAAAGACAATGGAAGGTCGTTTCATTCCTAAGAAAATAAATTATTTTGAGAAAAAAATTTAAGGGTCTTAAAAAAATCAATACTCTAGCATGCATCCATACGGAAGCCTTAATCTCATCTATTTTGAACATTTTCCCCCAAATAGCTTAAAAAGGTCCACACTAAAGGGAGCATTATGTCTTTATCCATTTTGATTGTGCATGACTTAATAAGATTGACATTCACATAAGGAGATTAAGGATATGGCAGGTCAAAAATATCCTCCACAACATCAAGGATTTTTTTTTAAGAACCGGTAGCCATACACCAGTGTTGCAGGTAAGTTGAAGAGGAGAAGAAAATCCTCTAAGAGAGGTCTCATGTTCAAATCTCCACCCTACCAAAAAGTTGAATTGAGTATCCAAAATCTAATTGATAATGTTGGTGCGACTCCGAAGTGACTTTGACGGTGTAAAACCCCCTATTCGTGATCTCTCAAACCAAAGCAGCGCAAGAAATTTTTTGCTTATTTATATATATATATATGATACATATACAATAATAAATATCCTGTACACAAATAAAATATCATATTTTATAAACATTATTAATCTCCTAAATGAAAATATCTTCTAAGTATTAACTCCGATGCCAGAATCGACGAGACAACCAGATCCAAGCCTCCACAATGGAGATCCAAGCCTTATGGGAGCTGCAACTTCGACGACAACGGTGTTTCAGCAAATGCTGGCATTGGTAGTATTAACTTCGATACCAGAATCGACGAGACCACCAGATCTGTCTTTGACCATGTCGGAATAATTTTTTCTGGTAGCAGTCGACCGAGAAGAATTTCCACACCTCTTTCTGCGTGAGCCGTAGTCCTGCGACAAGCCGCCGCCTGCTATCACGGGCACTGATGCCGCTCATCCCGCGAGTGCACACAATGTCGCTGTACTCCATTTTTTCCTAGCGGCCTCTGGTTTAAAAAATTGTCAGTCTGAACCATTCCCTGAGAAGCTTTCGACGCTTGTCCGCCCAACACACCACTTGCGACAGTTTAGTGGAGATCCTAATACGGCGATCCACATCGACGGCGTTTGCTCAGAACATGTTGCTTTTCAATGCATATGGAGGGAGACCAACGCATGCATTGCCATGGACCCCACACCAAAACGATTTATATCATTACATTAACGGTTAAAAAGCACATAATAAGTTTGGTTATGTCCGCAGTTACAACTAGCTTAGATATATAAAATATATATAAGCGTCGAAAATTATCAATTTCTAGGCGCCTATCTTATTTCTTGGGGATGTGATAGATAGGCCCTTATCTATTTTTAATAATATAGAGAAGAGTTCGAGGAGAGAAGCAAATAATATTAGAAAGTTTGGGCACCATTTTAGTTTAAATAATTTAAATATTTTAAATTCATATTACCCTTAATGTTGGCGGATAATTTTCTTAATGTTAGTTTTTTTAATAAAATATTAATATTGTTTACGACATGACTGACCTTCCTGACTGACCTTCCTCGTTGTCATCGTTCGTTGTCATTGTAGGACGCCTATCGGCGTAATTAGTCTGAGAGATTGACACTTTGACAAAATTTCTTCAAACTTTAAAAGCAAGCCTAGTTGTGATCTTTTCAAACTTTAAAGATACCTGATTATGGTTTAGTTGTAAACAAGTAATAATTTGATTAAACTCCATGCAGGAATTATAGATTTATTATGTGTTTAGAGGGAAGAATAATGTTGTGAAATTTCCAATGGTATTTTCTCGTTCTACTAGCTTGTGCTAGAGTTGTGACACCGGACCGTTTGTCCGCGTGGACTTCCTGAGCTTTGACCGACGACAACCGATTTTTTGGCGGAATTATTTTTCAAATTGTTTATTTCATTAATCAATTCAATTTGTTAAATTAATTAGTTATAAATCTAATTAATTAATTAATTAAATTATTCAACATTTTATAATTAATTATTTTTAAATAATTTTTTTTTTTTTAACTTTGTATTAGAATATATTTAGTTTTTACGGTATAGAACCTTTTGGTTATAGTTTCTGAGATCAAGGTGGCCTTGTCAGAGATTTTTTTGTTAAATTAAAAAAAAAAAAAATGTATTTAGTTTTCTTGTGGACTTTATTTCGGTTACAATTATTTGAATGCTTAAGAGCATTTGTATCCACTTGTCATTATGAATTTTATAATAGATTTATGGAATCGTCTAAAGCATTTGATACACCTTGTCGGAGCTATAACTTGTGAACCGTACGCTCGTTGACTTTGAAATTTAATAGGTGGTTATGTGTGCGTGCTATACATCAGATGAATCTTTGATTGGCCTAAATCTCAAAAAAATATGTCTTCGGGACCTAACTTCTCCATCTAGTGTCCCAATATTAGCTTTTAGTATAGGTTTTTGAGTTTTTTGGGTTTTTTTGCATGTTAGAAGTTTATTATATTTTGTTATACCTTAATTTGAGACCTAATATTTTAAAGTAAGGTTTGTTATTGTAAGAGGGATGTGTGCACCAAATTTGGGTGCAATCCGACTCATTTCTATTTTTAGCAGTTTTTAGAAAAAAATGTTTTTAGGGTTTCTTTAGGGTTTCTTTGGTTTTCGGTTGCTATATGATGGATTGTAATATTTTGGAGAAGGTGTGTGAATTCAAGAATGAGAAGAATATTGATTTGCAAGTTTCTTCCATTATATTGCATTTGTGTTATGTGATTGTAGTTCATTTCATTGGTTTCTTGTAGCTGAGTTTACACCATTTGGTATCAGAGTGAGTGTGATCTCGCTAGTGAAGGGAAGATGTTGCCTAGAAGATATGCCCATATGAATAGGCAGATCGAGGATTTGAATGCAAAAATAAAATGGCTAACTAGTGTGATTGATCACATGGGAGAGAGATATCCCAGGGCGCGTGTAGATCAAGGATCTGATGATGAAAATGTACCTGAGGAACGTGGATCTGAGGTCCACACAAAAGCAGAACCAAGGGGCCTAGAGGAAGAAGGGCATAGTTTTGAAAATCGGCTAATACGAGCTCTAGAAGGGCTTAAGGGGAATCGATATGGGATCAAGATTGAGGTTCTCGAGTATGTTGGTGGGTTGAAACCAGAGGAGTTGATCGATTGGATCAATAGCCTAGAAAAATATTTTGAATGGAGTAACCTTTTTGAAGAGAAGAAGGTTAAGCTCGCATGCACAAATTTAAAGGGACATGCATTGATTTGGTGGAATTATTTACAGACTATACGACAGAGGAATGGAAAGTAAAATATCAGGGACTGGACAAAGATGAAGAAGAATTTACAGGAAATATTTATACCTATAGACTACTCCCAAACCTTATTTTGTAGATTTCAAAATCTCTAACAGAAGGATCAAAGCATTGAGGACTATACTAATAAATTCTATAAGCTATCCATTCGAGTGGAGCACAATGATACGAAGGACCAAAAGGTTGTCAGGTATGTAAATGGCCTAAGTTTTATTGTCCGAGATGAGATGAGCATGCATCACACTCTTATAGTGGAGGATGTGTATCAAATGGCCCTCAGGGCAGAGGAGAAATTAAAAAGGGTTAATAGAAGAGGTAAGAAGGGATTCACATCCTCTTCAGGTCAAGGTCGAAGTGGATCTAATTTTCTCAAGGGAGAATCCTTAATACCTGCTAAACAAGAATAATATGGACAAAATTTGAGAGGAAGAGGATACCAATAAGGTAGAGGTTACGATGGTGGACGAAATGAGAATGATCCAAGAAGGTCGTATACCTGTTATGGATGCGATGAGGAGGGGCATAGATAATTGTAGTGTCCCCAATGTGATGTCCAAGAAAGGGGTCAAGAAGGACAAGGAAGGGTCAATCTAGTTGAGATGGAAGAACAGGATGAGGATGAAGTTGTTGCTGACATGGGGGAAGCACTTATGATAAGGAGGATGTTGATTGTTCCTAAGAAAGAGAAGGTGCATAGCAAAGCAAAGGGGCAGACCATAGATGGTGATAATTTTGGGCTACGAATGAACATCTTTTGAACAAGGTGTACATCAGGAGGGAAGGTATGTAACATTGTCATTGATGGTGGTAGTTGTGAGAATATGGTGTCAAATGTCATGGTTGATAAAATGAACCTAGAATGCGAAAAACATCCTTATCCATATCACATATCATGGATTAAGAAGGGGAATGAGGTAACAGTAGATCATAGGTGTTTAATTAAATTTTCAATTGGGAGTACTTACAAGGATGAAGTGTGGTGTGATGTGATCCCTATGGATGCATGTCATATTCTGTTGGGAAGACCTTGGCAGTACAACAGGGATACTAGCCATAATGGGAGAAAGAATATTTACACATTTTGGAAGGATGGTGTAAAGGTATTTCTTGCACCTCTGAAGGAGGATGGGCCGAGTGAGATCTTGTTGATGATGAAGGAGTTTCTTGCAGAGATCAAGGATGCTAGCTTTTGTTATGCCTTAACAACTAGGAAGCTAGAAACAGAGGAAGTGGTTATACCTACAGCAATAGCTAAGTTTCTAAGTGAATATAAAGATGTCACACTAGAGGAGTTACCAGATGGGCTACCACCAAAGAAGGATATCCAACATCACATGGATTTGATTCTAGGATCAGCGCTCCCAAATTAGATAGCTTATCGGTTGAACCTGACACAGAATGCAAAGTTGAGTAGGCAAGTGACAAAGTTGATAAAGAAGGGATTAGTTAGGAAGAGTATGAGTCCATGTGACTCCAGCATTACTGATCCCAAAGAAATATGGTGACTGGAAGATGTGTGTGGATAGTAGAACCATAAACAAGATCACAATAAAGTATCGATATCCTATGCCGAGAGTGGATGACATGATGGATGGATTAGCTGGAGCTAAATACTTCAATAAAATTGATCTATGGAGTGGCTATTACTAGATCAGGATTAGAGAAGGGGATGAATGGAAGACAACTTTTAAGAAAAAATATGGGTTGTATGAGTGGATGGTGATGCCATTTGGGTTGTCTAATGCACCTAGTACATTTATGTGATTCATGAACATAGTATTATAGGAATATAATGGTAAGTTTGTGGTTGTGTATTTTGATGATATTTTGATTTATAGTAAAAATGAAGAAGAGCATTTGTTACACCTAAAATTAGTTTCAGACGTGCTCCGAAAGGAGAAATTGTATGTCAACTTGAATAAATGTAGATTTCTTCAACATAGTTTAGTGTTTTTAGGATTTGTAATCTCAAGAGATGGCATGAGGATGGATGACGAGAAAGTGAAGGCAATTTTGGAATGGCCTCTTCCACGAACTATAACAGAAGTAAGGAGCTTTCATGGCTTAGCTACCTTTTACAGAAAGTTGATTAGGAACTTCAGTAGTATAGTTGCCCCTATAACTGAGTGCACGAAGGGGAAATAGTTTGTATGGACTACGACCACAATAGAGAGTTTTGAACTCTTGAAAAAGAAGGTGTCGGAAGACCCTATTCTAGTGTTACCATATTTTAGTAAGGTGTTTGAGGTTGATTGTGATGCCTCATTTGTTGGAATTAGTGATGTCTTAAGTCAAGAGGGCCGACCTGTAGCATTTTTAGCGAGAATCTGAATGACGCAAGGAAGAATTATTCTACATATGATGTGGAATTTTATGCAATTGTGCAAGCATTGCAACATTGGAGGCACTACTTAATCTCAAAGGAGTTTGTGTTGTTTACTAATCATGAAGCATTGAGGTATGTCAACTCTCAAAAAAGTTAAATAGTAGGCATGCCAAATGGGTTTCATTTTTGCAATAGTATACATTTGTCCTGAAGCACAAATCGGGTAAACAAAATAAGTTTATTGATGCATTGAGTAGGAGAGTCTTGTTGTTGACCACTATGGAGAATGAAGTGGTAGTATTTTAGGGGATTAAATATCTGTATGAATCTGATACAAATTTTGGAAATATTGTGCAACAATGTAAAAGTACAGTAGAGGGTGAGTCTCATACTATTTTTGAAGAGTATTTTTTACAGAATGGTTACTTGTTTAAGGGTAATCAATTATGCATTCCCAATGGCTCTATGAGAGAGAACATCTTGAGGTAATTACATAGTGGGGGTTTGGCTTGTCATTTTGGAGCAACCAAAACTACCACTCTTGTAGAGGAGAAGTACTATTGGTCAAAAATGAAGAGAGACATAATCAGGTTTGTCTCTAAATGCAGATTATGTCAAATGGCTAAGGGCTATGCATAAAATATAGGGTTGCATATGCCACTATCAGTTCCTACAGGACCATGGACCTATTTGAGTATGGATTTCATGTTGGGGTTGCCCAAGACACAAAAGGGTAAGGATTCAATTTTTGTTATGGTAGACAAATTTTCAAAAATGGTGCATTTCATTACCTGCCAGAAAACTAATGATGCAACTAGGATTGCAGTCTTATTCTTTGATGAGATTGTGCGGTTGCATGGTGTTCCAAAGACCATTACTTATGATTGGGATACTATGTTCTTGAGTCACTTTTGGAAAATATTGTGGAAGAAGTTGAACACCAGGCTATAGTTCAGTAGTGCTTACCACCCATAGACCGATGGGCAAACAGAGGTAGTGAACAAAATCTTGGGAAACCTCTTATGGTGCATAGTTGAAGAAAAACCAAAAAAATGGTATTTATCCTTGTCACAAGCCAAATTTACATACAACAGTTCAGTGAACATGTCGACAGGTAAATATATTTTTCAAATTATTTATGGTTGAAATACTAGAGGTGTATTAGATTTTGTTGAGTTACCAATTGGATAACAAGTTAGTGATGATGCAGAAGCATTTGTTGAGCATATCCAAAAAGTGCAAGAGTCAGTGAGGGAAAAATTGCAGAGTAGTAATGTTCACTACAAAGAGTCTACTGATGCACACAGAAGGGTGAAAGTGTTTGACGAGGGTGATATAGTCATGGTTCATCTTAGGAAGGAAATATTTCCTAAGGGGATGTATAACAAACTAAAACTTAAGAAAATTGGGCCATGTAGGATTTTGAAGAAGATCAATGATAACACCTATAAGGTGGAGCTACTCGATGAATTTGATATTTCACCTATTTTTAATGTTTCTGATTTATTTTAGTATCCTAGAACTATTAAGGATGGTGAATTACAGGAGACAGTAAATTGTGCATGACAAATTCCTAAGAAGAAAAAATACAGAGTTCCACAGGTGCTCGATAAAAAGGTGATCACCACTAGACATGGGAGCTACAACAAATACTTGGTTTAGTGGGAAGGATTACAACAGTCATATAATACTTAGGTTTCAAAGTTAGAGCTAAAGAAATTTTATAACCAGCAGCTACAGGATTTCAATTCAGTTGAACTCGTAGGAGCTGAGTTCTTTTTCACCAGAGGAGAATGATGCACCTTGTCGGAGCCATAACTTGTGAACCGTACGCCCGTTGACCTTGAAATTTAATAGGTGGTTTTGTGTGCATGTTATGCATTAGGTTAATCTTTTATTGGCTTGATTTCCCAAAAAATATGTTTTCAAGACCTAACTACTCTATCTAGCATCCCAAAATTAGCTTTTAGAATAGGTTCTCAGGTTTTTTGGGTTTTTTTGCATGTTAGAAGTTTATTATCTTTTGTTACACCTTAATTTGAGACCTAATATTTTAAATTAAGGTTTTTTATTGTAATAGGGATGTGTGCACCAAATTTGGGTGCAATCCGAATCATTTCTATTTTTAGTAGTTTTTAGAAAAGATGTTTTTAGGGTTTCTTTGGTTTTCGGTTGCTATATGATGGATTGTAATATTTTGGAGAAGGTGTTTGAATTCAGGAATGAGAAAAATATTTATTTGCAAGTTTCTTCCATTATATTGCATTTGTGTTATGTGATTGGAGTCCATTTCGTTGGTCTCTTGTAGCTGAGTTTACACCGAGGATTTGATCTGTGTTTTCAATCTTCTAGTTTGAGTTCTTGTAACCTTATTTGTACACTTCCTTGAAAGTGTTTATGGATTTTTAATGGAGTGTAACCTAAATGGTATCCTACACCCCATCCACATATTTGAGTCCACTTATGCCATTTGGGCTTGTTTTTTACTCCCTTAGTAGGAGTTGAAGTCACCATTGTGAATTTTTGAAGGCATCACTCTATTCTATGCCTTCTTGCACCTTGCACATTGCAAGTCACTTCCACCTTGCACATCAACATATTTGTCTTGTCTTCGTATGATTACTTCACGCTCGACTTGTCATGAACCTCCATTGGCAAGCTTTTATTTGGAAGGTTCTATGTTTTGCTATCGCTTCTTTTGTTTGGATGATGGACTATCTAATATTTTATCCCGATAAACCTATATTTTGGTGAAAATGTGTATAGTAAAATGATTTACCATTTCATGTTAAAGTTTCTATTAATTTTAAATTTTATGAAAGAATAAGATGCTGCTAATGTGACTCGTGTGCTTTTAGTAAACAACTTAGAGCCTTGTCTAACTAAAGATAGGTGGAAGACTGTGATGGGTCGACAGAAGGAATATTGGGGAATGTTTCAAGTAGTAGGAGCAATTCTAATGTTTTTGAAACAAAAATTGTATTGATATGTTTGTGTTTGTGTTTTTGAGTTCATGCTCTTAATTTCTCTTACTGTATGTTGAAGGTAGACAGTAGAAGGATGTAATCTATTTGTATATTTATGGCTTCATGTTATTCATTAAAATATGAACAAGATTTTTTTATGTGAAGAATGATATTATTTTACATTTTATATTTTCCAATCATTCATATGTGATTAGTGAATAATAACTGTAAAGAAAAACACTGTGTGATGTGTAAATAATTGCTTCAATAGAACAAGGGAGTGTTGGAGGTATTACATTATTTGGTACCTTGAGTACTATTATAAATATTTAGATTAGAAAGTGTTTTTATTATTTGTGTCAATAATAGGTGTCAGTTATAAAGTGTGTTTATGTGTCATGTGTGCAAGTGTGAGTTATGAGTGAAAGGTGTCATGTGTGCAAGTGAATATCCATATCTATAACTGAAGAGTCATGCATGATGTGTCAAGATTAGAAGTAGAAATTTATGTTATCATGAAATATTTTGTCATTATATAAGAAAGGTATATGAAATGTTGCATCTCATGTGAGTTTTAGGAGAGCAAAATTCAAGAGTATTGAAGAGTCTCATGTAAGGTTTTTTATTGATAATAAATCTCTATGCTATGTAATATAATGGATGTTGGATTCAAATAAATTATCAATAAAGCTTTTTATTTTGTGCAATATTGATGTTATTATGGAATGAGATTGTTTGAATGTGATTCTACGATCTTGGAAATTATAGACTTATGATATTTGGGCCCATTTGGTAACAATTATGAGTATAAGAAGGATCATATGTACGAAGAACTATAATTTAAGAGTTTGAATTCAAAAGGATCTAAAGTTGCAAAGAAAGTTCTAGATTCAATTTCCAAAGGGTTTAAGGTAAAATAAGGTGAATTTAGTTCACATGAATCATCTTTATCATTCTCAAATAGTAGAATATCATCTCCTTGAAAAAAAAAATGTAATAATAAAACAAATAATATGGAAGTTGTTCCTTGCACTTTAGATTATCCAGGGTAGTGAAAATATGATAAGTCAATTTGAGAATACTTTGGAAAAAGGAATATATATTATGAAGGATGAAAATATTGATCGAAACAACTGGAAAATAGGAATAAATCTAAAACATAATCAAACATAAAAATATAAACAAAGGGAGATTGCTTTTGCAAGACAAAATTAGATATACCAAATATTAATAAAAAGTGTCTGACAAGGACAACACGATGGTGGCTTTGGCCTCTCTTTGGAGAGGTCCAAGATTCAAACCATAACATACCCATATAGAGATAGGCTATATGGTAGTGATTGAGTGTTTTTCGGTTGATTACCCTTAAGGGTATGGGGTCCTATTAACTTTGTCTAACCTAATAAGATAGGGTTTATAGTTGTAGCACCCAATAGTGTTACTGATTCCCCTATGTATTTAAAAAGTATTAAAAATATATATTAATAAGAAGTAAGATTAATTTAAAAAATAAGAATAAAAAAGGATAGATGAAAATATTATCTTAGAATAATTATGTTATCAATATAATCTACCATATACATTCACTTCTCATTTCAAAAATAAAGTCAATAAAAAATAGAGTTTCAATAAAAAAAAATAGAGTTTCAACCACTAACTCATTCTCCATGACTGATTGCTTCATATAAATGCTTAACCTCCTTAAACCGCGTAACTCTAATATTTTACTTAACTAATCTACTCTTAAAAAATTTAGAGCTTTCCTCTTAAAAAAACCCTTTGAAATAAAAGAAAAAATGATCATTTTTACAGATAGATGTAAAAATATTGTTTCATCCTCAATTTATTTTCACAATATTCTAAAAACACTTTCTCTAATACCTAGCTTCTTAAAAACATAAATATAATGTTTTATTCAAGGACTACTTACTCTTTCCAAAAATCTTGGATAATTCACTCACAAAGAAAAATGCATATAATCCCTCGTGACTTTGCAAAAGAAAGACAATGGAAGGTTATTTCATTCCTAAGAAAATAAATTATTTTTAAAAAATGTTTTAAGGGTCTTAAAGAAATCAATACTCTAGCATCCATATGTGGAAAGCGTAATCCCATCTAGCATCCATATGTGGAAAGCGTAATCTCATCTATATTGAACATTTTCCAAAAAAAACATAAAAAAAGTCCACAAATGAAATTCACATTAGGGTATTCAGTAGGGTATTAAGTAATGGTAGGTTAAAAAAATCCTCTAAACACCAAGGAATTTTTAAAGAATTGGTAGCCATATATAAGATACATTTCCACAAATAGAATATTTTTTTCTTAAACATTATTAATCTCTTAAATGAGAATATATTCTAAGTATACATACATCATAGGCTATTCAAACCACATAATATTGAAGCCTAATTTTTTCAATTTAGATTAGAAATAGCATGGTTAAATTTTTCTAAATCATTTACTGCTCTGTACCTCTTGTAGAGTTGATCGTCTATAGGAAATATAGAAATGATTTTGCAAAACCCTAAAAATAGGTTATAAAACTTGTTGGTCTGAGGTTCCTCTCTACATTTCCATCCAATTTGCCTGGCTTATCATGATTTTTTCTTCCATTCAAACTACCTACTTTTGCATCATCCATCGTTGCCTCTTAACATGCAAATCTCAAATTGCATCATCCATCGTTGCCTCTTAACATGCAAATCTCAAATCCCTAATCAGTTCGTTGCAAATCACCACGGTGAATTAACGATGTCGCGTTGGTTTTCGAAACTTCCTTCACACTTTGAGAGTTTATTTTGCGCTCCCTGAGTCGAGGCCCTGCAGCATTTTAACGCTACTTGCACCAGTCATTGTGACTCAGAATCTGCCTATGTTTTGGCAAAACTGCGGTAGCGAATTTGTCATGAATAATCTCTCTCTGGGAACTCAACCACGGATCGATTTCTGTGTGCTCGGCCAATTCGCGGGCCGAACTGCACCGGCTATGCGTGCTTTTCTCCTTCCCTTCACAGTCGCGCTAACCCTGGCTATGTCACACCCAGATGTGAAGCTTTCCCCCTGGTCGTCGTAGCGGTGGAGAGGTTAAAACAGAGGAAGTTCTTCAGCCTATTTCTGCACTCTTCCACGGCATAGTGTACTTGGGCCAGCCAGACCTTATGACCGATAGGAAGATAACATTATGATTGGTGTTGTTCGATGGTTTTAGGAAGGGACCCAATCGAGGCACCATTTTTTATTTTAAAAAAAAAGTATTTTTGATTGACAAAAAAAACCCGTCTCGTTTTGATCTGGGAGGTGGGGAATTGGGAAGGAGAGGGGATGGTCATTGGTTCGACACTCCCAAGCTGTTTGTATTTCTTTCGGCCACAACATCCAAAATTGAGATGGATGGATGGTTTTGATGGTAGTTTTGTACTCACTGGTCTTTGTTTAGGAGGTAACACATGTTCTAATTTAATGTTTATTTGTATTAGCTTATGCTGGAACTACACACTAAACTAAAAAGGAGGTAACATCTATATTGTATATCACATTTAATATATATTTATACATACTACACTTTGTATACTATAAATAAAATCTACGGTGTTGTATACCACATTTAATATATATTTATACATACTACACTTTGTATACTACAAATAAAATCTACGGTATTGTATACCACATTTAATATATATTTATACATACTACACTTTGTATACTACAAATAAAATCTATAGTTTTTAAATATTTTTAGGTGTAAAATTTACGATTAATTTAATATATATTTATACATACTACACTTTCTATACTACAAATAAAATCTACGGTTTTTAAATATTTTTACCTGTAAAATTTACGGTTTATAATAAAAATAATAAGTAAAATTTTACGATCAATATAAAATTAAAACCGTAATTTACGGTTTCAAATACAAAATATGGTCATATGCCTATCAAATTCCAAGTGTGGGAGGGAGACCAATGCATGCATTGCCATGGACCCCACACCAAAACAACCAATGCGCTTGGAAGGAAAATGCGTCATCATATTAACCGGTTAGAAAGCGTATAAGTTTGGCTTGCATGTTAGTAGTTACGAAAGTTTGGCTTGCAGCGTTAGTAGTTACGACTGGTCCCACAAATTCTTTTCAAAATTTGAAGGCAAGCCTGTTGTTGTGGTCTCTTCAAACTTTGAAGGTAAGCCTCTTTGAAAGTAAACCTAAATGTGGTAAAGGTAATAGTTTGATCTAATTCTTTTAAATATACTTCAATTTCGATGATGAAATACAAACACTCACTCCTAATATTATGAAGGCAGCAAGAATTATAGGTACAACACCAATAATTTTACCTGAGGAACTTTAGAAGAATAATATTGTAAAATTTCCGATGGTATTTTCTCGTTCTACTAACTTGTGCTAGAGTTGTTGCGACATAATATTGTGAAATTTCCGATGGTATTTTCTCGTTCTACTAACTTGTGTTAGAGTTGTTGCGACACATGGCACGATGAGGCACCGTTTGGCCGCGTGGACTTCCTGAGCTTTGACCGACGACGACCGATTTTCTCGCGAAATTATTTTTCAAATTGATTATTTCATTAATCAATTCAATTTATTAAATTAATTAATTTAAATCTAATTAATTAAATTATTCAACACTTTATAATTAATTATTTTCTAATAATTAATATTTTTAAAAACTTTATATTAAAGTGTATTTAGTTTTTTGTGAACTTTATTTTGGTTATAATTATTGTATGCTTAATAATATTTGTATCCACTTATCATTATGGATTCCATAATAGAGATTTATGGAATCTCCTGAAGCATTTGAGGATATGATCCATCTTTTCAATCTTATAGTTTGAGTTCTTGTAACCTGTATATTTTTTTGAAAGTGTGTGGATTTATAATAGAGTGTAAGTTAGATGTACCCTACACCCAGACCACTTATTTGAGTCCACTTATATCATTTTGGTATTTTTTTTTTTAATTGAAGCCACCATTGTGACTTTTTGAAGATATCATTCCAATCTATGCCTTCTTGTACCTTGAAAGTCACTTCCACCTTGCACAATAGCATATTTGTTTTGTCTTCCTATGATTACTTCACCTTCGACTTTTAAGTGCTTCAATCTTACTGGATATCTTGACAAGACATTTTTTATTTTTGGTGACATCCTTAATCTTATCTTTCCACTATTACTTGACTTCAGCGACAAGACATTTTTTATTTTTGGTGACATCCTTAATCTTATCTTTCCACTATTACTTGACTTCAGCGTCATGTATATATCGACCTCCTTGACGACCTTAGTGGATACCATGATAAGATGTTGGTTATTCTTAATCACCATAATGTACGGAATAAGCAACATTTTGTGAAGACAATTGTTACCATGATTAGCATATAACAATATCTTTCAAAATTAACATTTGCTACCATGATTAGCATATAACAATGATCTTTCAAAAATAACTTTTTAGATTTGAAAATAAATTTTCATTTTCTCTTATTGGCATCCGAGGGTAGGTTGGTGGAGAAAGACCTTATTATAATATTTTAGAAAGTGTGACCTTAGTATTACTTAAAAAAACATTCATAAACCACGTAACCTTTTCAGTGAGCAAAGATAATTTTTCAATACGCTAAAGTTCCAGAACATGAAAGTGCTTAGGTTGATATTGAACGTAAGGTTGAATGGAAGATAGGTGGACTGGTAGTTGTATTCTGCAGATCTGGCAGGCTATTTAATCAAAATATCCCAGAAGCTATTCAGTTTTCATCGAGCCGACAAAGTGGAAAGCACAGTCATACCTCTATATAAAGCAGAGCACCTGTCTCATATCATCTGAAGCAATTGATGTATTAAGACCAAAGGCTCTCTATAGTCGTTTACATTTGCAGTGAGATTTTAGTAATCATGGGTCCTGGAGGTCCTGGCGGGGGACCTTTTTTTTGTATTCAGCAATGGTAAGTTTCATCCAAGTGCTTAGGTTGATTTTGAACGTAAGGTTGAATGGAAGATGGGTTGACTGGTAGTTGTGTTCTGCGGATCTGGCAGGTTACTTAATCACTATATCCCAAAATCCATTACTTCGCCATTAAGCTATTCTCTTTCTATCTAACCCACAGTGTGGAAAAGACAGTCATACCTCTATATAATGCCGACTCTCATAACATCTCAAGCACTTGACGCATTGAGACCAAAAGCTCTATATAGCTGTCTACATTTGCAGTGAGATTTAAGTAAACATGGGTCCTGGAGGTCCTGGAGGACCTGGATGGGGACCTTCCCCTGGTCCTGGAGGTCCTGGATGGGGGCCTCCCCCTGGTCCTGGCTGGGGACCTCCCCCTGGTCCTGGCTGGGGACCTTGTTTTTGCATTCAGCAATGGTAAGTTTCATCATTATATACTCTTTTGAACTCTAGGGTTTCTGAAGTTGTAGGAGGTGTACTAGTTGAATTTCTTTTAGGTTTTATCTGAAGTGGATTTTCTTTTTGTTGATGCAGCTTGTATTTCCTTTGCTGCTGCTGTCTGCTGCAACAGTGCTGTGCATTTTGCTGCCCACCGTTTGGTCCTCCTCCACGTTGAGCAAAATCCACTTTTTTCTATATTAAATTATATCTGATATGTTTCTATGAATATGTTACTGGTACATAGGAGCATGTTCAGCAGGTTTTATAGACTTTCTTCTGATAATATGTTCAGAATAAAGGAAACTACATCGTCTCCATTTCTTTAGTCAATCCAAACGTTTATGATAACCCTATCCAAGAGTTTTGGTATTCATTTTAACAAAAATATATACAGGTTTTAATGGTAGTTTTGGTATGATCTACAGGCTTTAGGCTTTAGATATTAACATATAAATTCATATTACTCATCCCATTTGATATTGATTCTCATTGATATTAACACTAACCTATGTTTGAATTATCTTTTATGAATGGAAAGAAAAAAATTATTAGATATATTAAGAATGAATATGATTTAGAATATCCAAACATAATGAGCATGGACACATGTAAAGAGCTGGAGATTCTTCTATTTGCTTATTGAGGTTTCATGTTTGACATTTCCTTTCTGCCACAAGCATATCGACCTCTTAATATGGAGGAGATATGTGTCAAATCAAAGGGATAATGTAAAATGAAGAGTACATAGACAATTTGAATGTAAGGCAGCTGTTTGTCAGTTCTCTCTAAGTATTTTATAATTGAAACAAAACTTGAAAATGATAAAAAATTTGAGTGAAAGATAGATTATACAGTTAACGATGAAACATGTCTGTTCTCCAAAGTGAAGATCCCTCTAAGTATTTAATGATTGATACATAATTTGAAAATGACAAAAACTTTGAGTGAAAGAGAGATTGTAAAGTTAACTATGAAACTTATCAATTTAGGTTCCCAAGAAAATATTAATAATAAATATATATATATATATATATATATATATATATTGTTTTTTAAGATTTATTTGTTTTTATATAAATTAAATAAATTTTGGTTTAGGGTTGGAATATATGGGTTAAATTTTTTTGATGGCATCAAATAGATTATATAGTTCAATGTAACTAATTTTATGTGAAAGGGAGAGGAAAACCTTTTCAAAACGGTACTTCAAAAGAAAACACAGAACGATGGCTAAGATGAGTATAGTGATAATTTATATGGTTTGAGAGTCATGACTATTAACAAAATTTATATAATAGAAAATAATTTTATTTTTTGAGTTTACATGGTTCGGGAGCTACTACGAAGATCCATGCACGTTATCTACAATGTCCGTCTTGAAAGCCAGCACATAGCACTCGCGTAGTTTGCCCCTAAAATCACCATGTTACAATCATTTTAAACTTTTTACACAACTGAAAGCATCAGGAAAGGGACAAGCATTCAATTCGATGAGGACCAAGATTTGAACCTTGGACCTTTGCCCCCCTTACGGGGTTTGGAAGAACCAATTGGTCTACACCTTGGATGTCTGCTTCCCTTACGGGGTTTGAAAAGAAAATTATAAACATTTATAACGTTAAAATAATTAAAGAGATAGTAAACATTTAAAAAAAAGTAAAGTTTATTTTTAATTAGGATAAAAAACCATTTTTTAAAGGGCCTTGGTTCCTTGTACAATAAATGTAAAGGTGTTTTCTATGCCTTGCAACTATAGGCAACCAAAATTTTTTCAAGATCACAGAAAGCCAAACCTTTGCCAAGATTAGAGAAAGCCAAAGTTTTTCGAGGATCATAGCAAGCCAAACCTTTGTCAAGATCACATAAAGTCAACATTTTCCAAGATCACATAAAGCCAACCTTTTCCAAGATCACAAAAAGCTAAATTTTTTCCAAAATCACAGAAAGCCAAACCTTTTCCAAGATCATAGAAAGCCAAACTTTTGCCAAGATCATAGAAATTCAAAATTTCCAAGATCACAAAAAACCAAATTTTTGCTAGGATCACTGAAAGCCAAACGTTTTCCAAGATCATAGAAAGCTTAACTTTTTTCAAGATCATAGAAAACCAAACCTTTGCAAAGATCACAAAAGTCAACATTTTTCAAGGTCATAGAAATCCAAACTTTTGCCTAGATCACAAAGAAAACATTTGCTAAGATCACTCATCAAAGATGATATCATGTTCAGAAAACCCTATATTTTGACAAAAAACCAAACTAAAGTTCTAGGATTGTTCAAGGATGTCAGGGTCTTTGAAGGTTCCAAAACCTTCAAAGCTTCTAGAATCTCCATATGCTCTATTGCTTTCTCTTTCTTATTTGTCGTCACATCTTTTCTAAACTATTTTCCTTGTAACTCTCTAATTGTAATGCTCTCTTCTTATAACATTATTGGCAAGTGCATCTAGTGCCTTGTTAATTTCTTGATAAATATAGAAACATTGCACTTATGAATTTTTTAATCAATTCTTTCATTCTACCCAATATGATATGGAGTTGTATTGAACAGGCTTTTTTCTCCTTGGAGATAGCATTTATAATGAGTGTAGAATACCCATATATGTGCAGGTGTTTTATTTGTTGTTCTATAGTCAACTTCAGTTCAATATCATGTGTCAATGCATCTACCTCATTGTTGGAATTAATTATTAAATTGATGTAATACTTGAGTGCAAGTTTTTAATATTCTTTCATGTTTATTCTTCCTATAGTTTCTATGCTTGGATTTGACTTAGATGTCCCATAAAAGAACAAAGCAATATAATGTATATTTGGTGGTATTATTATTGATACATTGATGTTGGTTGAGATGAACCCTTGTATCTAACTTGTTGATTAGATTTAATTCTTCCACATTCAAGCTTTGCTGGTTATACTTATGTTTGAAGATGGCCTTTAAATCAATTATTAGGTCTTTGATTATTTTTCAGTGAGAATACTATTTTTTCCCTTTTACCTTCAAATATCAACTTGTTCATGTCCTTCCAAATATTCCAACTAACAATGAAGGAGATTGCTTTCCAAATCTATTTGATTAATGGGCTCCCCCTTTAGTCCCCATTTATATTTTAAATGTGAACTATCAAGACATTCTTCCACATTCATAGTTCTTGTGAAGGAAGATCTAAAATGTTGGATTATATTTAACAAAATGGGAGTGGTTGTATTATACTCAAGGAATAAGTAGGGTATTTTGTCATTGTTATTCATACATCTAGGACACTTATGAGGACCAATAATATTCTTTTTTGTTAGTTGTCACATGTAAGAATCTTGTTCTACAAAACTAACCAAGAAAATACTTGAATCTTGTGTGGTAATTTTATATTCCAATTTTTTTCCAATATTTTATTAGGAACTCCATCCAATTGCATGTATACCCATCTAAACTATATATTCACTTGAGTTGTTTATGTATCCCCAAATAAGTTGATCCAAACTCTATTGTCTCAATAGTTTCACATTTTTATGTTTTTTCTTGAAATGTTCCCATTGTACTAGTAGGGGTGATGGCAATGGGGGATCTCTCCATTCCACTATGTTGTTATGCCATTATATAGTTTTATTAAGCTTTGATACCCATAAATGTTGTAACTCTTCTTTGAGAGGTAAGCTACAACTACTTAGTAAAGGAGGTTTGCTAAGTATTAGAACATTCTATAAGTCAATTTGAGTTCCATCTCCCAAAAGCCGACATATCTTGTTTAAGGAATTAATTATATAAAAATTAAACTCATCTCTTTTTCCTGGAATAACATTCATTATTTTCAAATATATCTTCTTAGTTTTATTTAGAAATCATTGGATGGTTCATTCTGATATGAAAAATTAGACCTTGTTAATTATTTTCGTCTTATAATAACCTATCAATGAAATTTAATAGAAGACTTTTCAATAGAAAACTGAGAGCGAACCATTTCTATTCTTAAAATATATAGGATAAACATCTTGTTACACACTCTTTTATTAAGATGAAGATAATATATTTAATTTAATATCTAGTTAATTAAATACATGTGCATAGTTCATTATTTTAAAATATCTAAATTCAAACACAAATGAAATCTTTTGTATGATAATGTTTAATAGGGGAGTTTGAATTCTTAGTGTATAGAAGAATTTTTATTTTATTTGTGGAAAACACCCTAAATAGGATGAAAATTTTGAGTAAGTCCCAAGGAGGCAGGGGTATCTATTTTGCCAAAAATACCTAGAGCTCGCACCTGGCCTGCTCCCTTTGGCACACTCAAAGAGCATGCCTAAAACAACAAAAACATAAACAAAAAAAAAACAAAAATAGGAAAACAACCAAAAACAAAAACAAATAAAATATTAAAAAACACAAAAAAAACAAAAGATAAAAAACAAAACAAATACAAAAATATAAAGACGATAAAAACATAAAATAAAGAAGAAAACATAAAAAAAACAAAAAAGGTAAAAAACAACAAACAAAAACAAAACAAAAAACATACACAAAAAAGGAAAAAAATAACAAAACAATGCACAAACACAACAAAATTCACACACACTCACAAAAATATCAAAAACACAAAAAAATAATAATAAAAACACCAAAAATAATACACAAAACACATAAATAAAATAGAACAAAAACAATACAAAACAACACACACCTAAAAACAAAAAGGAGGAAAAAATAGAAAACAAGTTTGGTCTTTCTAGGCCAAAATATTGTTCATGCAAGAATAAAAAAAGGAAACATAAGAATGATCAATCTAAGCAAGGGAACTAAAATACCCTAACCGAACCAAAGAGAAGCAAAAACAAAGAAAAATGAACTAGGTACCTCTAGTACTGGAGCCATCCAAATAAGTGATAGAAATAAGAGCTTTCCTTATTTGTGAATCCCACCATCTGGGAGGGTGGTCGCAGTAAGTAAGATTACCTTTGTCCAATGCCCAATTAGCTAAAGCATAACACTCCTATTTTGTTCTCTAACCACATACTTGTATTCAACTTTCAAAAAGCCCATCTTAATTAATTCAATTTTCTCAATAATTTTTTTATTCTCCAATCAACCTTATGATTCTTAGGAGTCTTCAACAAATTAATCATGACTTGAGATTCAAATTCAACCAACGTCTTATTCCATATGACCTTATTAGCCTCTCTAATGCCTTTAAGGATACCATACCCATCAACAAGGTTATTGGAAAGAATACTCAAATTATCAGTAAAAGTGAAAACCAGGGAGCCATCTGAAAGTCTACTAATTCCTCCCATACTAGATTTTCCAAGATTCCCCCTAAAGGCTCCATTGATATTGACTTTTCCAAAATTCTTAGGAGGAGGTTTTCAATTATTTATTCTATCCATATTTTGATTACTCACATTCCCTTTAAGTTGGTTGCCCTTAAAAGAGTTAATATTCAATCTTTGCATCACTTGATCCCATATTTGGTGGGAGTTTTGGGGGTGTTTAAGGAGTTGTATTGATTCAACTAAGTTGGAAATGGTATTTTTCTAGATATAGTGAATGTCCTTTCTTTCTTGATTGAAAATTTGGTTATTTCTTTCTTTCCAAATATTCCAAGGTAGGATGGTCGAACCCATCAACACTAGTTGAGTAATAAAGTGATCAACACCCTCCTAATTAGGCCAATCCTTCCAAATTTTTTCAAAAGTAAAAAATTGGACCATTCTAAGCTAATTAAGATAACCATTTTGATTCTCATCCATAGATTAGAGGCTAAGGTACACTCAATAAAAATATGGCTGAGAGTTTCCACATTCTCTCCACACATTTTACATCTAAACGGGCCATGAAAACCATGTTTCATAAGTTGCTCACTAGTAAGCACCCTATGATGCAATACAATCCATGTAAAGAACCTCACCTAAGACTAGATATTTTGAGTCCAAAACTGAGTAAATATATCATATGATTGGTTGGTATTATTATGACAAGGTCAAATAAACTTGAGCAACTGAACACTCACCCTTAGTAGTGTTGTTCCATCCAAAATAGTATTTATCATGGGACAAAAAGAGATATCTTATATGAAGTATGCTTTGGATATCTTTTCTTTTCCTTTATGGCATTTGAATTGCCTTAAAACTTTGACAAAGAATTTCCAATCCACTATATCATAAGCTTTAGATAAGTCTAAATGAATGAACATAGATGGATATTTTTGCATTTCCATCGAATGGATGACTTCTTGAGCAAGAACTATCTCATCCTCTATTTGACACCCTTACACATAAACCTCTTATTCAGGGGAAATACTATTATGCAAAAGAGGCTTAAACCTTCTTGGCATGATCTTTGTAATGATTTTGAGAAGAACATTACATAAATCTATTGGTCTAAAAACTTAGATATGATCTACCTCTTGTGCTTTCGGGACAAGAGCTATATAAGCTTTATTTATAACCTTCAAAATTTCTTTGGCTTTCTTGGCTTCTTCCACCAATTCTTATAAATCAACATGAAGGATATCCAAAAACTCTTGATAGAACTCAATAGGAAAACTATTAGGACCTAGAGATTTTCCTTTTTGAATTTTAAAAACCACATGTTGAAGCTCATCGATAGTAACTGAAGCAGACAAAATAGAGTTCTCAAAAGTGATAAGAGTAGAGATGGCTTGAAGAATATTCTATTGAGAAGTCAAGTCAAGAGGAGCAAAAACATACAGATTGAAAAGCAATTCACAACAACATAGTTCATGCCATCCCAAGTGTAGACAACATCTCCAAAATCAGATTTTAGGGAAGAAATAAAGTTGTGAGATCTTCGAGCTAGAAGAGATTTGTGTAAGAAATATATATTTTTATCTCCTTCTTTGAGCCATTGGATCCTATATCTTTTCTTCCATAAGAGTTCTTCTATTTTTTCCCATCCCTCTAGCTGAGTAGTGAGTCTAATTTCATCTATACTTCTACTCTGTGAGGTCATATAAACAAATATTCTTATTCAAATTTTCAAGTTGAGCAATAAATTCATATTTTTATGTCGAACATATCCAAACTTATTCCAATTCCAAATCTTGATTTTTGATTTAATGTATTGCAACCTTTTGGAAAAACAAAACATTTTAGTCTCATACCTTGGTTTACCTTCCACAATTATTGCACTCAGGATCTAAAGGAATTGTGTCTAAGCCACATTAACTAAAATAAAATAGGTGAGAAACTCACATTGGTTTTCCAAATTTCCACCATGACCGGCCAGTGATCCGAACCAGCATTGTTAAGTCTTCACCTTAGGAATATGACCATGGATTAAGAAATTACCAGAGAACAAGAACCTATCCAATCTCTCCATAATACAAGTTAAGCCTTTCTTTCTTTTAGACCAAGTCATAAGACCATTATCTGGCTAGATGTCCACAAGATGAAGGTTTGCAATGTATTCGCTCATGAGATTAGTGGTTTTATCCATATTTCTATTTCCCCACATTTTCTCATCCAAAGAGATAATGGTATTAAAATCTCCTCTGATCAAGATCCAAGATTCAAAAAATGAGAGATAATATAAACTATATCCTTTCATTATCTTCTCTTTTCCTCCAAAGTAGTAAAAGCATAAACAATTATACAAAGCATAATTTGGTTAGAATGTCTACTTTGAATAAGTATAGCTAAATGACCCTAGTTGCCAACAATATGGTGAATAACAACCTCCTTTGGGTCCCAAAAGTGAGTAATGCCATTAGAAGTCCCTTGGAGGCTGAGGGAAGCAACTTTTCCAACTGGCCAGATTTTACTAACAATTGAATCCATTTCCTCTATTGAAATATTTGTTTCTTGAAGGAAAAAAAGATGTGAATGGTTTGTCTAAATCAATCTTCTAATTTCATTTTGTTTTGAAAGACTCCCTTTGATTCCTCTAATATTCCAAGTGATGATCTTCATTAATACTAGGGCTAAAAAAATTGGTAAGGATAGTAATCTTACCTTCCTCTATAAGATTTTCACCTTATTTTACCATATTATGTTGATTGGTCTTGTGACTTACCTTTTGGTTGAAATCCCTCTTTAGTTTTTTTCCCCTATTTCTTGACTTACTCCAATTGAATATGAGGTGGCTTCTAACCTCGAAGATTGTGTGTATAAAGACAAAGTGTTACTAGAAGGTTCAACATAGTCTATCTTGGGACCTATATTATCTAAAGTCTCAACATTTAAAAGATTATTTTTCTTGTGTATATTTCCTCCTTTTTCTTGTTGAACACCTTTAATTTTCTAGTTCTAAGTCTTTCATGCATATTTAAATTGTATTTCTAAGATTTTTATCTCCATTATTTTCTCTTCCTCACCTTGGAAATCATTTGTGGAAAGCATTTCAAACATATTAGTTGATAACTTTGAATGATTCTTCATAACTAATTTTTTTTAGTGTTCTTCTTCTAGGCATTTGGAAACTTGATAAGTTTGTATCCTCTTTCTTTTGATCTAGAATTGTATTTGGGCAAACACTAGCCAAATGACCATATTCATGTCAAATTCGGCAATAAAAGTGATGTTCTCATAGTCCATCACTTGCTCCCAAGTGTCCTCCCCAAATTGTAATGAGATATTTTTAGGTAGGGGTTTGTAAAAATATATTAAAATACAAATCTGAGCATAAATAATATGTTCAAATTTTTGAGTACAATCAACAATCATCATAAAAGTTCCCAAAGAGTTTCTAATTGAAGAAAAATAGTTATATTCTAGAATTCAATTGGGAGGTCAAAGAGTCTAACCCAAATAGGACCTGTAGAAGGCATCTCTTCTTCAACTTTAAATTTAGTATATGTAACAAGCCTTGCCCTTCCAAAGAACCAGGGACTCCCTTGTAATATTTTCTCTCTATCTTCATTATTAGCAAATAAAACAAGAAAATAACCATTTTGATAAATAGAGATTTATAACTCACCTTTTGTTTTCTAGGTTTTTGCAACCTAAACTTTGAAAGTAAATAGTCTCGAAAAAAACCCAAGAAATGATAAATTAGTCCTCTTTTTTCCAGATCTTCTATGTCAGTATAAATGATGCCCATATCTAACTTAACAATCAAAGTTCCATAAGCTACCCTAAGACATCCCAGCTTACTTTTCCTAGGATCAATATTAGGTAGTCTCAGAGGTTTATGGGAAACCCTAAGATTAATGTTAACATTAGGTTAAGGCTATCCACCACGAAGGGCATCCTTAATATTCATTTTTGGGGTCGAGTCTTTGAAATACTTTCCCTTGAAAGGGGTTTCCATAATGGATTTATTTTGGGGGTGCTCATTAGTTACGAATTTACTTGAGATCATAATCATTTTTTGATAAACTCCTTAAAACTTATTTTAAGATCTCTTTAATCCATGCCTTAGATGCTGAGAAAAGGCATGATTTTCACTTTTGTTTTGTATAGAAAATTGGAAGTCATTGTCAATCAAGTTCATTGCATGAAGATATGTTGAAATATATATTTCTAACCCATATTGGGTCCCTTGCAACATATCCCGCTAAAATCTTGAGCAAAAACCATAAAAATATTGGTTGCTAGGGCTCAAAGACCCAAAAAACAATCTATTGAGTCGCTTGCACTCAACACAGATGAAACACTCGCATAGTATGATCATAATAAAATCATTGCTTCTAAAATAATTTTTATTTAACTTAATAGCAATATAATGGAACATTCAAAATCAAATAAATCAATACTATTGAGCTATGAAGGGTATTCTATTCTCTTGTATTAAATTAGTCTTCATTGTATTTTGCTCGAATGTGTTATATTGATAACCAATAATATTTTTAAAGAAGTCCTTGACATCGTTCCCGATATTCTTTCCCTACTGTATGTAAAGGATTTATTTATAATCAATAAGAGTTCCTTATAATCCATTAAAATGCTTGTTTCTTCAAAATTAAACATTGGGTGATCATAAAAATAATTAACTAAAAAATTTTACCATTAGGCTCTCTTGTTAGAAAAATCATGCAAAAAATTTACCTTGTAGAACTAGTGAGCTAGACTGAGTTGTACAATCAGGTGAGTAGACTTGGGTTGTTATATTTTGCATATTTAGATTTCAAAATCATTTTCTATGAGAATTTTGAATGCTGAGATAGATGTCACAAGAGTTTTTCCTTTAGTGCCTTGCTCACGATTTTTTCTCATATTATTCTTAGTCCCCATTGATCCATTCCTATAGCAATTGAATCCTAGATAAATAAATGAAACTTAATTTTTAATTTTGTTTACTCCCTTAAAAAAGGAAAATTTTGAGCAGATCATCAAATGCTTTTAGAACACATTTTTGGGTATGGTAGACTAGAAGTTGATATGTTGGAATTACAAATAAGATAGATCTTATTAAAAATCTTATTCTTTATAAAATCAAAAATTCATTACTATATGCTTGTATTTGCTTTTATAGCTTTTCAATAATTGACATCGAATTGTTTCTTGGTTTGAGATGGAAGCTCACCGACACCCCCTAAGTATATAGAATACTAATTTAGTCCTTTGAATTCAAGGATTTGAGGGGGAGGAGGTCGTGGAGGGAGACCTTTTTTTGCATTCAGAAGTGGTTAGTTTCATTATAATATACTCTTTGAAACACTAGGGTTTATGAAGTTGTAGGAGGTGTACTTGTTGTTGAATTTACTATAGTTTTATCTAAAGTAGATTTTATTGTTGTTGATGCAACCTGTATTTCTTGTGTTGTTGTTGTTTGCTGCAACAGTGCTGTGGATTTTGCTACCCACCGTTTTGTCCTCCTAGACGTTGAGCAAAATTTATGTTTTTCTATACCAAATTATAAATCTGGTATGTTTCTATTGATATGTTACTAGTACTTAGGAGCATGTTCAGGCATGTTTCATAGACTTTCCTCTAATAATATGTTCAGAATAAAGGAAACTACATTATCTCCATTTCTTTAGTCAATCTAAACATTTATGATAACCCTATCTACGGTTTTTTGTATTCGTTTGAAAAGGTTTTAATGGTAGTTTCGGTATGATCTACAAGATTTTGAATTCATTTTGGCAAAAATGTATGAAGGTTTTGATAGTGGTTTTTGAATAGAAATAGTACAATTATTATTTTTAATTATATATTATATATAACTTTTAACAAAAATGAAAAATTATATTTTATATATAAAATCTATGGAATTAATCAGTTAAATTATATTATTGATTTTAGATTTGATTAATTTTATTTATTTATTTATTTTTCAATAGTAACTTTTATTTAAAAAAATAAAAAATATAATGAATATACTTTTATATAGCTCTTGTTAAAACAAACTCATATAAATTTATTCTAAAATCTCTCAACGATAACTTAAATTAAACTCGTTTCGGCCATATCTCACTCATCCGGACTCGGATTGAGCTAAAATTTTGAGGGTAGATGCCTGAAAAACCCTAGAATGTCTCCACCAATTTTCATATCATTTGGAGCAACACAGATCCTAGTGCATCCCTATGTGTGAACGAGATATTTGGCAAGCGGCTATGCGAGGGTTTCATCTGGGTTGAGTGCAAGCAGCTCCAGAGGTTGGTTTTTAGGGCCTTCGGGCCCTAGCGACCAATATTTTTGTGGTTTATGCTCAATATTTTAGCAAGAAATGTTGCAGGGGATCCAATATGGGTTAGAAATTTATCTTTCAACAGATCATACTGTGAACTTGAGTGACAACGGATTCCAATTTGTTGCATAAAAGAAAAGTGAAAACCATACCTTTCCATGGCGTCTAGGGCAAGGATTAAAGAGATCACGAAACAAGTTTCAAGTAGTTGATCAAAAAATGGCTCATATCTCAAGTGAATCTGGTGCTAAGGTGCACCCACAAAATAATTCTACTGTGAAAACCCTTGTCAAGGGTAAGAATTTCGAAGACTCAGTCCCAAAAATGAATTTTAGGGATGCCCTTCGTGGTGGACAACCTCAGCCCAATGCTAATATCAATATTAGGGCTTCCCATAAACCTCTAAGAATGCCTAAGATTGATCCCAGGAAAATGGAGTCAGGATGTCTTAAAGCAACTGATGGAACTCCTATTGTTAAGCTTGATATGGGTAACATTCAGATTGGCATTGAAGATTTGGAAAAAAGAGGACTAATTTTTCGGTTCGTGGGTTTTCGTCCGAGTCTATCTGCTTTCAAATTTTGGGCTGCAAAAAGCTGGAAAACTAAAGGTGAGTTACAAATCTCTATTTATCCAAATGGTTATTTTCTTGTTTTATTTGCTAATAATGAAGATAGAGAGAAAACTTTTCAAGGGGGTCCTTGGTTTTTTGGAAGGGCGGGGCTTTTCATGAAGCCCTGGCATACTAAATTTAAAGCCGAAGAAGAGATGCCTTCTATAGCTCCCGTGTGGGTTAGACTCTTTGGCCTCCCTATTGAATTTTGGAATCCTACTATTTTTTCTTCAATTGGAAACTCTTTAGGAACTTTTATGATGACTACTGATTGTACTCAAAATTTTGAACATATTATTTATGCTCGGATTTGTGTTTTAATGGATTTTGACAAACCCCTACCTAAAAATATCACATTACAATTTGGGGAAGACACTTGGGAGCAAGTAGTGGACTATGAGAACATTCCTTTTCGTTGTAGAATTTGCCATGAATATGGTCATTTGGCCAGTGCTTGCCCAAATAAAATTCTCGATCAAAAGAAAGAAGATATAAACTCAGCAGGTTTCCAAATACCTAAGAAGAAGAACACTTAGAAAAAACTAGTTATGAAGGATCAATCAAAGTCATCTGCTAATATGTTTGAAATCCTTTCCACAAATGATGTCCCAAGTGAGGAAGAGGAAATAATGGAAACTAAAATCTTAGAAACACAATTTAAATATGAAGGGAAGAACTCAGAGACAAACCAACAAATCAAAGGTTTTCAATAGAAAAAAAAAGGAGAAAATTTACACAAGAAAAACAATCTTTCAAATGTCAAAACTTCAAATAATGCAGGTCCCAATATAGACTCCGTTGAACCATCTAGTAAAATTTTGGCTGTGTACGAGCATTCTTCAAGGTTAGAAGCCATCTCAGATTCAATTGGAATAAGTCAAGAAACAAGGAAAAAAAAATTGAAGATGGATTCTAATCAAAAAGCAGGTCGCAAGACCAATCAATATCATATGGTAAAAGAAGGTGAAAATCTTGTAGAGGAAGGTAATATTAATGCCCTTCCCAACTTTTTTAGCCCTGGTATTAATGAAGATCATCACTTGGAATATTAGAGGACTCAAAGGGAGTCTTTCAAAACAAAATGAAATTAGAAGAATGATTCAGATAAATCATCCACATCTTGTTTTCCTTCAAGAAACAAAGATGTCAATGGAGGATATGGACTCAATTGCCAGTAAAATTTGGCCACTGGAAAAGTGGTTTCCCTCAGTTCCCAAGGGACTTCGGGTGGCATTGCTTGTCTTTGGGACCCAAAAGAGGTAGTTATTCACCATATGGTTGGCAGTTGGGGTTTGTTGGCTATAGCTATTCAAAGTAGACATTCCAACCAGATTATGCTCTGCATTATTGTTTATGCTCCGACTTCTTTGGAGGAAAAAAGAAGGCAGTGGAAGGATATTACTCATATTATCTCTCATTTTCCTAAAGCTTGGATCTTGATCGGAGGAGATTTCAATACCATCCTCTCTCTGGATGAGAAAATGGGGGAAAATAGAAATTTGGACAAAAGCACTGACCTCATGAGTGAATATATTGCAAACCTCCATCTTGTGGATATCCAACTAGATAATGGCCTTATGACTTGGTCTAACAGAAGGCAAGGCTTAGCTTGTATAATGGAGAGATTGGATAGGTTTTTTCTCTCTAAAAATTTCTTAATCCATGGTCACATTCCTAAAGTGAAGACTCTTAATAATGTTGGTTCGGATCATTGGCCGATCATGGTGGAAATGTGGAAAACCAATGTGAGTTTCTCTCCTTTTCGTTTTCAATTAATGTGGCTTAGAGACATTTCCTTCTGACCTCGTGTGCAACAATGGTGGAAGGAAGGTAAACCTAGGCATGGGACTAAGATGTTCTGTTTTGCCAAAAGACTGCAATACATTAAATCCAAAATCAAGACTTGGAACTGGAAAGAGTTTGGGGATGTTCATAAAAAAAAACATGAAGTTATTGCTCATCTTGAAAATTTGAATAAGAAAATCCATTTAGATGGCCTCACAGAGAAGAGAAGTGCAGATGAAATTAAACTCACAACTCGGTTAGAGGAATGGGAAAAAAGAGAAGAAATCTTATGGAAGCAAAAATCTAGAATTCAATGGCTCAAAGAAGGAGATCGAAACACAAATTTCTTCCACAAATCTCTTCTAGCTCGAAGATCTCACAACTTTATTTCTTCCTTAAAATCAGATTCTGGAGATGTTGTTTATACTTGGGATGGCATGAACTCTATTGTTGTTGATTACTTTTCCAATATTTTTGTTGCTACTCCTCTTGACTCAGCTTCACAACAAAATGTTCTTCAAGCAATCCCTTCTCTTATCACTTCGAGGAGAACTCTATTTTGACTACTCCTGTTACTATCAATGAGCTTCAACAAGTAGTTTTTAAAATGCAAAAAGGGAAAACCCGAGGTCCTGATGGTTTTCCCATTGAGTTCTACCAAGAGTTCTGGGATATCCTTCATGTTGATTTATTAGAGGTGGTGGAAGAAGCCAGGAAAGCCAAAGAAATTTTGAAGGTTATCAATAAAACTTATATTACTCTTGTTCCAAAAGCTCAAGAGGTTGATCATATCTCAGCTTTTAGACCTATTGCTTTATGTAATGTTCTTCTCAAAATCATTACTAAAATCATGGCAGAAAGGTTGAAGCCTCTTTTGCATAAGATTATTTCCCCAGAGCAAGGGGGTTATGTGGAAGGACGTCAAATAGTAGATGAGATAGTTCTTGCTCAGGAAGCCATCCATTCCATGGATATGCAAAATTCTCCTTCCATGTTCATTCGGTTAGACTTATCCAAAGCTTATGACAGAGTGGATTGGCACTTCCTTATCAAAGTTTTGAGGCAATTTGGTTTCTCTAAGGATTGGATGGATTGGATTATGGGATGTATCTCTTCGGTTTCCTACTTAGTTCTTATCAATGGTAGGCCTTCTCAGTCATTCCCAGCTTCCAGAGGTATTAGGCAAGGTGACCCGCTATCCCCTTATTTATTCATCATTCTTGTTGAATGCTTGGGTAGGACTATAACCAAAAAAGGGAAAACAAAACCCTTGAGGGAGTTACCATTGCTCATGGAGCTAGACCTATCTCTCATCTTCAATTTGTGGATGACTCTACTCTTTTAGGTAAAGCTACAGTTAAGGAAGCTTCTAATATTAAGCAAATCATTAGCTGTTTTTCTAAGGCTACTGGGCGGTTGATCAATGAAGACAAATCTAAAGTTATTTTCTTTCACTTCTGCTAGGACAGGAATCCATGGTCTTGGATAAATTAAGATATAAGAAGACCTCTCTTCCAATCACTTATTTAGGTATTCCCATAAATATTCAAAGGCAAAAAAATAAATATTGGAATTGGTTGTTGGACAAAGTCAAGAAGAAAATTGGAAAGTGGACCAACAAGTGGCTTTCTTCTGGGGGTAGAATCACCTTGGTAAAATCAGTCCTTCAAGCTATTCCTATTTATGTTTCTTCCGTTTTGAATATCCCAAAGGTTGTTCTTCGAGAATTGGATCAAATCAGTCATCATTTCCTTTGGAGTGGTACTAAGGAGAAAATAAAATGGGCCTTGGTGAAATGGGATACTTTATGTCTTCCTAAGAGTGAAGGGGGGTTAGGATTCCGGTCTTCTATTAATAACAACAAAGCTTTAGCTGCTAAATTATATTGGAGGATGTTGCATAACCCCAATGCTCTTTGGGCCAATAATCTCCGTGCTAAATATGTTGAGAACAAAAGTCCTGAAGACCTTGTTCGCTATCAACTTCCTACCAAAGGTTCTCCCATTTTAGAAGTTCTTAAGACTGGTGAGGATTTGATAAAGAAAAAATTATTTTGGATCATTCATAATGGTCAACAGGCAAATTTTTGGACAGATTCTTGGGATGGTCACAAGCCTTTGATAACTCAGTTTCCCGATTGGAGGCCTTGGATGGAGGAGCTTCACCGAGCTAATTGGATAAAGGTGGCTAATTACTATCGGTACCACATTGGTAATTCAAAGGTTGGTAGATATTGGATCCCTATTGAGGACTGGCCTATTCAAATCCCAGAAAGGCAAAGACAAGATATCCAAGGCATCCTTCATATGAGATCCCTCTCTTGGTCCCATGAAAAAGATTGTTTTGGATGGAACAACACTACTAAGGGTGAGTATTCGGTTGCTCAAGGTTATTTGACCTTATGCCATAATAATCCCAACCATTCTTCTGACATATTTTCTCGATTGTGGGCTCAAAAGCTCTGGCCTAAGGTGAGGTTCTTTAATTGGATTTTATTGCATCGTAGGGTGCTTACTGGTGAGCAACTTATGAAGCGTGGTTTTCATGGCCCTTTTAGATGTGAAATGTGTGAAGAGAATGTAGAAAATCTCAACCATATTTTTATTGAGTGTACTTTAGCCTCTAAGCTATGGAGGAGAATGGCCACTTTACTTGGCTTACAATGGTCCAATTTTTTTACTTTTGAACAACTTTGGAGGGATTGGCCTAATCAAGAGGGTGTTGATCATTTTATTAGGCAATTAGTTTGGATGGGTTCTACCATTCTTCTTTGGAATATTTGGAATGAAAGGAACAACCAAATTTTTAATCAAGATAGGAAGGATATTCACTATATTTGGCAAAAGACCATAGCCAACTTAGTTGAATCAGTCCATCAACTCCTTAATCACCCCCAAAAATCCCACCAAAGATGGGATCAAGTGATGCAAATATTGAAGATTAAATCTTCTAAGGGCAACCAACTTAAAGGGAATGTGAGTATTAGTAAGATGGATAGGACTAGAAATTGGCAACCTCCTCCTAAGGATTTTGGAAAAGTCAATACTGATGGAGCCTCTAGAGGGAACCCTAGAAAAGCCAGTGTGGGAGGAATTGGTAGACTTTCGAGATGGCTCCCTGGTTTTTACTTTTGCTTGAGAATTTGGGTATTCTTTCCAATAACCTTCTTGAGGGGTATGGTATCCTCAGAGGCCTTCAGGAGGCTACTAAGGTTGGATGGGAAAAGGTGTTAGTTGAGTCGAACTCTCAACTTATGATTAATCTCTTGAAGACTCCTTCTAAGAATCATAAGGTGGATTGGAGAATAAAAAGAATTATTGAGAAGATTCAATTAATCCAGATGGGATTTTTGAAAGTTGATTACAATCATGTGGTCAGAGATCAAAACAAGAGTGTTGATGCTTTAGCTAATTGGGCTTTGGACAAAGGTGATCTTACTTGTTATGGCCACCCTCCTATATGGTGGGCTTCTCAAATTAGGGAAGCTCTTCTTTCTATCATTTCTTTGGATGGCTCCAGTTCGAAGGTACCTAGTTTCTTCTTGTTTTTTTTTTTTGCTTCTCTTTGGTTCATTCAGTTTTTTTTAGTTCCCTAGCTCATTCTATTCTTTATTTTGTTTCCTCTGTTGATTCTTGCCTTAATAGTCTTCTGGTCTAGATAGGTCATTGTTATGTTCATTTTTTTTTTCTTTTTCTTTTTTTGTTTTTTTTGTTTAGTTTTTTAAGGTGGGTGGGTTCTTTTGTTTTGTTTTGTTTTTGTGTTCTTTGTGTTGTTTTTTGTTGTTCATGTGTTTTTGTTGTTTTGTTTTTTTTATGTTTTTTGTTATTGTTCTTGTGTTTTTTTCGTTCTTGTTCTTGGGTTTCTCTTTGTTTGTGTTATTTCGTGTTTTTATGTGTGAGTGTTTTCTATGTTTTTTGTTTTTGTTTATTGTCTGTTGTTGGTTGTTTTTTTTTTATTTTTTATTTTTTAGGTTTTGGTTGTGTTTATTTTTCATGTTTTTTTTGGGTTATGTCTTTGTAGTGTTATGTTGTTTTTGTCTTGTTTGTGTTTTGTTATGTGGTTCTTGTGTTTTTCTATGTGGTTTGTGTTGTGGTTTCTTTTATCTTATTGTGCGTGTTTGGTTGTGCTTTTGTTTTTGACACACTCAAGGAGCATGTTTTTTATTTTATTTTATTATTTTTGTTGTTATTTACTTATTTTTAAATTGGTTTTGTGTGTTTGTTTGCTCCTTGAGTATGTCAAAGGTGGTAGGCCAGGTCCGAGTCCTGGGCATTTTTGGTGGAATGGATACCCCTGCCTCCTTGGGTCTTACCCGAAAGTGGCATCCCTTTTGGGATGTTTTCCACAAAAAAAAAAGATAACTTAAATTTTTCTCAAAATTCAAGCCTTAAATCATCTTATAAAGTGTTTAATTTATATTATTTAAGTTGATATCCTTTCGTATTAATTTTTTAGAATAGAGCTATTATTAAATTTATTATTGTTAATAATTTATTTTAAAATTAATTATATAAAACTAAAATAGATTAATTATTTTAATAAAAATATAACAATATTATAATTATATATAAATAATTTATCATAATAATAATAAATTTAAAACATCAAATTCTATATACAAAATTTACCATTTTAACCATTTAAATTTATACTATTCAATTTTCAATTTTAATTATTTAAATTCATACTATATTGGTTCTCATTTATATATGGTTGAATTATATTTTTATGAATGGAAAGAAAGATTTTCTTGGGAAAATGTATGTAATATCTATTATGAATGAATATGATTTTAGAATATCCAAAAATAATGAGCATGACACATGTAAAGAGCTAGAGATTCTTCTATTTGATGACTATGGTTTCATAGTTGATATTTTCATTTTTAATGTACAACAAAAGTTTGTTCACACATCCACCTTAATGTTTACGATCAATAATAGAGTTAAAGAAATTTTTAAATCAAATGGTGTTATCTTGAAGGATATTATAGAAATTAGGGAATAAGTAGTCAAATTTTTCAAAACCCTCCTCTGCTCTAGGGATGATAGGGATCTTCAAGCTAAAGAGAGGTTGTTGCACCACATCCCCATCCTAGTTTCATATATATATATATATATATATATATATATATATATATATATATATATATATATATATATATATATATATATATATATATTTGTGCTCCCTTTTGGGATGAGGAAATTAGGGTCGTTGTCTTCTCTATGGATGGTCTAAAAGCTTTGGAACCGAACAAATTTCCTCCTATTTTCTTTCAAAGTTTTTGGCACATCGTAGGTGGTGACATATGTTCAACTATGAGGGAAATTCAGGAGTCTAATTTAATTCTAACTGATGTAAACTCAAAATTTATAGTTCTTATCTCGAATTCGGTGGGTGCTAAAGATTTCTCTGATTTTAGGCCCATTAGCCTCTATAATACACTTTTTAAATTTCTCACTAAAACTATGGTAAAAAAGCTCAAATTATACCTTTTGATAATTATTGATCATCCTCAAAATGGATTTGTAGCAGGCAGATAAATTTTAGATGGTGTTATTGTAGTGAATGAGTTGATTCATTCTATAGAAAAAAGTAGAAGGCTAAGAAATTTCCACAAAATTGATGTGCATAAAGCATATGATCGGGTCTCGTGGAGATTTCTACTTAGATTTATAGGGAAATTTGGTTTAAAGCCTTGTTGGATTAGATTGGTCAAATCTTGTATATCATCGGCAAAATTTTCAATCTTAGTTAATAGATCATTGGTTGGTTACTGTAGCATTTGTAGAGGTATTCATTAGAGGGATCCTATGTCTCTGTATCCATTTATTTTATTAGTTAAGTCTTTAGGAAGAGCTCTGAAGGTGAATTCCATAGTAGTGGGAATCAAACTTGCAACTGCCATTGACCCAATGTCACACCAACAATTTGTTGATGATATGTTATTATCCTTTTTAGCTACAATCCCTTAGATTAGAGTTGTCAAAGAGATCCTCCAAGACAATGAAAGAGTGGTTGGACAGAAAGTGAATTTGAGAAAAAGTAAGGTATTCTTCCTAAATACTCCTTCCAATATGTAGAGGAAAATTGCTAAAATCTTGGAATGTGAGATTGACTTCCTTCATTCAGGTTTTGGGATTACCAATGTTCAAAGAGAGGATTAAAACTTCTATATGGGAATCAATTGTATAAAGAGTTCAAAGAAAATTGGTATGATGGAAAGGGTCACTTTTGAGCCAAGCATGTAAAATTATGCTAGTTAAGTCTACTCTGCAAAGCATACCAGGGTACTTCCTTTCTTTCTTTTAGATTCTAGGAAAGATTCTTTGGAAAATTGAACAAATTTAGCGATCCTTTCTCTAGTCTATTTCTAAGGAGAAGAAGAAGTTCTCACTTGTGGCATGGGATTAGGTGTGTAGTAGGAAAGAGTTGGGAGGTATAGGCTTAAGAAGAATGAAAATGTTAAACATATCACTAATAGCTAAATAGGGTTGGATATTGGTTCAAAAAGATAATGTTAATTGGGTTAAAATATTGACAGCCAAATATTTAGGCAACAATGGTAATTTTCTCACAAACCCAAGTCCTACTCTTCTCTCAACATTCTAGCACAACATTGCTAATAGTCACTCTAATATTGTAAAGGGTGGAATATGGGTGTTAGGTAATGGGTAGAGCATTGATTTTTGGAAAGATACATGGGCAATTGATAGACCATTAGAATCATATTCCCACTTAATTCTGGTGGAACAAATCATAAGCCAAGCTTTCAGGTTGAAGGTATGTGACTTCATTGTCTTTGCTAATGATAGAAAATGTTGGAAACTATTTGTTTTTTGGGTATTTTGTAGGAAGAAAAAATTACATTAAAATATTTGATGGACATCCTAAAGTGGATGGTTATTCCTAACTAGGATAGGCCAAATATATTGGTGTGGGGGACTGAGAAGGATGGTTGCTTTTCTATTAAGTTAGCCTACCTACTATTAGATGTTCCCTTTGATCCATGGTTTATCATTAGTAATATTTGGCTAAAATTTAATGTTTTATTTTGGTTGGAAGCTCAAGGGAAATGCCTCACATTGGATAATTTGCAGAAAAAGGGATTGAATATCCCAAATAGATGCTACATGTGTGGTAGTGCTAAAGAATCACATGTGCACCTATTGTTTGACTATCCCTTCTCTCAATCTATATTCTCCTAGTTCCTGAGGACCATTAGTGTGGTTTGGGTTTTCTCGAAGTTGTTATCTAACTTGATCGTTCAATGGAGGTCCCCCTTTCTATATTTGCATCTTTAGTTTTTTTGTTCCTTTGGTTTATCTTATATTTTGTGGTGTATTTTGAAGGAGATGAATTCTAGAGCCTTTAGAAATGTCTTTCATCTGACTAAGTTCATGGTACTTCATGCTATTGTTGTCATTTTTGAGAATGTGGATGCAATTTCTTTAGATAAGGTCACTATTATTGGGGATTTTGTGGTAGATTCGACTATTGGATTTCAAGATTATTCTCTTGAACATTGCCATAAAGCTCCTGCTAGACATACTACTATTTGGAAATCTCATCCTCATGGCTAGTTGAAGCTAAATTTTTATGGAGCTTCTAAAGAGAATTCGAGACCATCCGATGTGGGGGGATTGGTTGGAGACTCTTATGGGAGGATTTTGTTGACTTTCCATAAAAAATTAGATCATCATACGAGTCATTTTATGGAGGTACGAGCTCTCTTTCAAGGGGTTTATCAATTAGAAATTTTAAATGGCAAGAAGGTAATTATTGAAGGAGATTCCCTCAATATCATTAATATGCTCAAATATGTCCAAGTCCCTTCTTGGATGATCACAAAAAAACCTGCTAAAACTCAAAGATGGATTTTATCCCTCAAAGCAGTTGAGATTAAGCATGTTTACAGGGAGGAAAATATATTAGCAATTTTTTTAGTAAACTTGGGACTTTTGTAGAAAAGATGCAAAATTTGGCAAGAGAATTTTCCAAATGAGTTAAATCAAATAAACAATGAAATCTAGAGGAGATCATTTGTGTTTTTAAATGGCTCTGATCTACGATAGTAGGGATCCCCTAGGAAAATTGTTTATTTGTCCTACTTAGCTATTATGTAGCTTTGTTGTTTGTCTGTTTTGTGGATCCTTTTTGGTTTGCTACGTTGATATATGTATTCCTTGTTTCCAAATGGTTGGTTGATCCACTCTTGTAAAATGTTTGGAGCACCTTTCAAAACCCCTCCATCCATATTATCAAAAAGAAATCTACCACAAGCATATTGATCACTTAATATGGTAAAGATATGTGTCAAAACTAAGGGGTAATGTAAAATGAAGAGTACTCATACAAATTGAAGTTGGGACAACAGAGATGCTTGTCAGTCCTTTTTGCTCAAAATTTAAGATACCTCTAAGTATTTAATGATTGAAACAAAATCTGAAAATGATAGAAAATTTGAGTGAAAGATAGAATTATAAATTTAATGGTGAAGCTTATCAATTTAGGTTCCAAGAAAAGATTAATAATAAGAGAAAGATAAAAGGGCATATTTTTTTTACAATTTAATATGTTTGGTTTGACCAAATCTTGTCAGGGGGGTGGAGATCCAAGGTTCAAAAATCAGTCCTTGCTAGAATGAACTCTTGTCCCTTTATTAGTGCTTTTAGTGACGTACAAGGTTTAAAATTATTGTGGCATGGTGGTTATAGGGGCATACTACATGGAGAACTATGTGGCAAATTTTGGGGTAAACAACATAGAATATTGTGGAGGCCATAAACGTTGGACAACTTACCCGGATTCATGGCGGCTACCAATTCCACGATGTAAATTCAAAAAAAAATTATTATGTTTTTATACAAACTTAATAAGTGCTTAAGTCAATGAATTTTGGTTCAACTGTTGGGACATATAGATAATATAGCCCATATGAATCTTAAAATTTTGTATGGAATCAAATAGATTATATAGCTCAATGTAGCTAAGTTTATAACTAAGTTTATGCAAAAAGGAAAGAGCAACCCTTTCAAAACCTTACTTAAGGAAAAAAAGGGCTAAGCTAAATAAAATGATAATTTATATGGCTCGAGAGTCAAGAATATTAAAAATATTTATATAATAAAAAATAATTATTTTAACATTTACAATGTTAAAATAATTTTAGAGATAATAAATGTTTTTGAAAGTAAAGTTTATTTTTTATTAGGATAAAAAACTATTTTTGATCATAGTCCCTTGTACAACAAAAATGCCTTCTATGTCTTACAACCATAGACAACTAAACTTTTTCCAAGATCATAGAAAGCCAAACATTTGTCAAGATTTAGAAAGCCAAACTTTTGCGAGGATCATAGAAAGCTATAAATTTTCCATGATCATAGAAATCCAAACATTTTACAAGATCACAAAAATCCAAACCTTTACCAAGATCACAGAAATCCAAAATTTTTCAAGATCATATAAATCCAACTTTTTTCAAGATCATAGAAAGCTAAAATTTTGCGAAGATCATAAAAATTCAAGCTTTCCAAGAAAAAAAAAAGACAAATAATCATTGAAGGCCAAAAATTTTCCAAGATCATAGAAAGCCAAAAATTTTCCAAGATCACAGAAAACCAAAACTTTGCCAAGATCACAAAAAGCCAAATATTTGCCAAGGTCACAACAAGTCAAACTTTTGTCAAGATCAATCATCAAACCTGATATCATGCTTAGGAGTTTCAAACTTCTTTAGAAAAGGGTTATTGACTATTGTGGAGTATAATAGCTCATTGTAGAATTATTTAAAATAATACTTTTATTTTTATGACCCTTGAAGAGAAGCAATTTGATGTTCAAGCTCTTCAAATTTGGAATCACTCTTTTCAAGGTGTTGGAATTTGGCATTGATGTCTTGGAAATCATTAGGTGGAGTATTTAGAAGGGTAGGAAAAGTCAAAGGGGATTGTGAGAGAGCTTGAAATAAAAAGCGTAGGGTCATAAAAGATGAGGTGGCTTGGTTAGATGTTGCAATTGGAGAGGTTTAGTTGATCCTTAAGTCATGAGTTAAGAAAGAATTTGTATAATTAGGATTTGGAATAGCTATTATGATACAAGGGGTTGATTTTGAAAAGGGCATGCACATCATGAGTATTCCTATGGATATTTTTGTGGGAGTTGTAGAATCAGTGAGATGTGTCATAACCACATTAATACTAGAAAATTTGTTTTGATTTTTATTGATTTGTGCAATAGTAGATTGACCATTAGAATGCTCACGTTTATCATGAGGTGTGGAAGATTCTTTTCTATTTTATTCTTCAAGTTCCTCTTTAAGAACCTATAGAAAAATTATCTTTTTTATTTTGATATAATCTCTAAATGATTTGAGTTAAAGTTGTTGCTTTCAACAACGCGTTCTTCTTCTCTAGGCACATGGCATGGCCAAGGTTTTTCTACTTGATCATCATATTTATATGTATAAACATCATAGGATAAGGATTTTAAACCCTTGCTTCAGGTGTTATAAGGATGTTGAGCCATGGCTTGAAGGTTTTTCAAAGGAGAGGAGTAATTTTATTAAAGGTTTTTTCCAAAGTACTTATAAAAAAAAAGATGTTTTTAAATCCTTATGTCACCTTGGAAAATCAACCCTCCTTATGGCTCTCATTATCACATCATAATAATATATCAAAGAGATATTGCTCCTCCAAGGTTCATATGTTGGTTTACTCAAGGGGTTGTTATCCTTCCCCTAGTAGGACAAAAAATTTGGTTATGTTCTTGTTATCTTTGTTTAATGTTATTTAAGCTATGTAAACAAATTGTTTAAGTTTGATAAATTTTTATCCTATTTAAGGCAAAGGGAGTGTTCATGTTGAGTTCACCAAAATGCAAATTCAAAAAACTCACTTGTGTGCAGGGGGAGGATCCATTTGAACCCTTATTTCACCACTTAAGGGTATTTTTCCAAAGGATATCTCGAATATGTGGGAATCTTCAACATGAGTAGACTCTACTTCATGTATTTATCGAGGCGTCTAAGTATATTTTTTATGTTATGCTTGAAAATGTTTAATGGGTCTACTCAACAAACACCTAGAGTTTTAAATTGCAAATCTAACTCTTTATCAAGATTTAATCAAGATAAAATTTTCTCAAACATAAGGTAAATATCATTGAAAATGTATGCTAAGTATAAACATAAAATACAAGAATACAAGAGCTAGCCTAGTATGCTTTTGAATTTGAATGATGAACTATGCTAAAAGAGAGTTTTCTTTTCCAAGGAAAACAAGAGATAATGCATAAAATAAGTTAACCTAAAATGCAACTATATGACTTTTGATTTCTTACCTAATTGCTTTTGAAGGAACAAATTATAGATCTATGCTAGGATTCCTTGATTTTGTCCAAAAATGAGTGTTGTTAAAAGGAGGATTTGAACTATTTTAAGGGTTCCTTGATTAACCAAAATAGATGTAATTTTAACAAGCAATTTGTGAAAAAAAATAATTGTAGATTGAAAACAATGAGATTACAAAAATTAGGGAGGTGTCGTGTGGCAAGGTTACATCTTTTGTAGCCTAATCAAATTTGTAATTAACTAGAAATTTTAAAATCCTACAAAAAGAGAATAAAAAATTAGGATTTTCTATTTTGGGGGTCTATCTGATTGTAAAGAGGTGATAAGCTATCTTCCTAGCTAATAAGACCCCTTGTTAATGCAAAATTGAGTACGAATTGATCTCCTTTTGAAATAGATGCAAGATCTGTCAAATTTGCAAATGAGTGGCAAATTCACCAATGGAAAATTTGATAGTGAGTGGTAAATTTACTCTATGTATTTTAGATAGTCAAATTCGCTAGTGGTTGTAGGAAGTGATAGATTTATCCTCAAATGGGGGTGACTAATTTTTGGATCAAATTTCAAGACTATTTTAGTCAAATTTAAGATGCAATGTTGGGGGAAGATAGCAAAATATATTTCTAAATTTTGTTGCCTGCAAATTATGAAAATCTAGACTATGTAATTTGCAAATCTATTACAATTTATGAAGCATATTAGATGTGCTTGAAAGAAATAGACAATGCCTAAGAAGTGACTAAAATTGAAATTTATAGGAGCTTGGATGATCTAGAAGTGCCTTAGGAATACCTATAAAGGGGTAAGGAATGGATTGCAAAGCCTATTTAAACTTATGCTACAACAAAAGGAGTGTAATGCAATGAAAAATAAATGCTAATGAAGATATATGAATTATTGCTACAAATTTTAAAGAAAACTATAGTAGAGCTTAAAGGAGAGCATGAAAACATAAATGGTGAAATGCTTATGGTAGGATAAACAAGATAATGTTAGTCTTGTATCAATACCAAAGTAATCTTGAAATTAAAATGAAGCTTAATGTGAAGTGCATGAAAGAAAATGAAGCTAAAGAAGCAAACAATGCATATGAGCCTACATATAATGAAAAGAATAAATAAACGAGATTACAAGTAAAAGTAATGCTTGCAAATAGTAATGGATTAGTAATCACAATGCATGGAGAAGGGAAATAAATGTAGTTAGTATGCTAAAATTATAAGAAATACACTTATGAACAAGAATAAACTATGGTAAATGAAGAAAAAAGGAAGTAAACGACATGGAAACATGCACTAGAAGTGTCAAACATGCATTAAAATGAGATTAGTGGTTATAAATGAAATAAGTGAGTGCAAATAAAATTGAAATGGCTTGCAAATAAAGTGTTAGAAACATGTAATGGACAAAAAGAAAGAGGTTAGTAGTTATGAGCATGAAATTTAAGTTAGCAAGGCTGAAAATGGAAAAGGAAATGCATGAATGAGACCAAATAGAATGGAAGAAAAGAGAATCTAAGAGTTATACAAGTTAGCAAGATCTCCTCCTTGCACCAAGATACTTCTCCTTGTCTTAATATCTCTCCTTGTCGTGTTTGACTTACCCCAAAGAAGCTTGATGAAGATGCTCAAATAAAGAAATGAGATATTCCAATGATAAGGAATTGTAGCAGAGTATTCCAAGCTCAAAATTTCTTATTAAATGCTTTCCCCAAAGGTTGCATTTATAGATTTTTGGAAGAGATATGTAGAGGAAAAATTGGTTGGGCTACCCTTAGTTTTTTCTTTAAATTTGTAAATCTAGTTCATTATTGAAGAATACGAGGATAGAGGAGATAGTGGGGTGAACGAATTCGTGTGCCCCTAGCTCATGCCAAACTTTTTCCTATTTTGGAAAATTTTCCATTGAGTGCCAAATTCACCACTAGTGAATTTGCTACTAATTGATGATTTTGACCATTGATCAGTTTGACTGGTTTGAGGGTTAAAAATTGACTTTTTACAAATTTACCTCCTAGCGAGTCATGAATTTGATAGAGGTTGAAGATGATGCCAATTTTTTTTTAGCTAATTTAGTGTCTGTTGATGGATGGTGTGTCAATATTGGTCTCTACACTAACCAAGGTGAATAATGAAAAGTCAAATATTCGTCTTGCAAATTAAATCTTCAACTTCCTTACTCCTTCCTCCAAAAAGAAAAAATGTTGTAAATATACTATGTTATATTTATACAATATATTAAATGGCTTTTGATATACTTTTAAATTACCATGAGTAAACATAATTATGAAGACACTTTATAGTTTTGATTGTAATATTCCTAAAATAGAGTACAAAATTTCATAAGATAAGGAGCATTTGATTATCTTAATGACCAATCTTCTTATAACTTATATTTGAGACAAAACACCTTCATGTAGAAGTTCAATTAAATCCCTCCCTTGATTCGCATTGATGAAAAATATAAAATGTTGAGTGTTTATCATCATCTAACATTAAATCAAAATTTTTGGGTACTATTAATAAAAGAGGGTTTTTAAAGGATCCCCACAACATTTTACAAAGTGAAAGTCCCAAAGGCAACCACCTAGGGACCATCGAACAACACTAGCTGGTGCCCAACACAAACAATGAAGAGACCACATCGATCAAAAAATGAATCTGGTAGAGGTTTAGGGAGAACTAAGAGAGTTCAATACTTGAACCCCCCCAAACAATCCTCTTGGACACATTCTTCTTAATTGGTAAAAAGATTCAGAATCAAAAAATTAATGGCCCTGAAAACCGCATTTCTCAAAGAATTCATCCACTATCCCATGAAGGGACAACGTGGAACCAAGAACAAGAAACGACTATTCTTGACAAAGATGGAAAATTAACTCCCTTGTACTTGCACAATGTCATCAAGGACCTGCGAAGGCACCATGCAGACCACCACAAATGCAAGACATTCACCACCAACTGACAACATTAAGAGCTATCATCAATGGATTAATGCATAATTTCATCTAGAAAATTGGTCTACCATATAGAAAATCCTTGGGTAGTAACGCCCAAATTCACCATTAAGTCTGCAATGACATTGGCTTCCTGAAACACGTGCACAACGGATGCAATACTCAAAGAAAAAATGTTCCATATGGTCTCCTTTATCATATTGGAAACCTTCCAACCCCCCTAACATTCCCCCTTCAACATTTTAATTACATTAAAGGAGTCGCCCTCGATGATAGCATTGCGAATTCCCAAATCCTTCAATAGCCTCATGCCAAGGAAAGCATTTCTCACTTCAGCAAAATGGAAATATTGAGTGCCAAGATTTTCTATGTAGGCATAAATGAGATCGCCTCTACTATGGCAGATAACTCCTCCAGCACCTGCAACACCTTAGTTTCCCTTAAAAGCCCCATCAAAATTTAACTTAAACCGCTCTTCAGGTAACGAGGACCAATGTACATATATGCTAACATTAAATCAATTTTCTTATTATAAGAATTATAAAATAAATCCTAAACACCTTTACAAATGGTATTCATTAATATAGGCTAACATTATCTTACAGATAAGAAAAGTATATGAAAAAATAAATATATTATTAAAAATTTAATTAATAAAAATAATTCATATTTATAAATTAAAGATGTAAAACAATTTACTTTTCACTATAAATATTATAAAAATAATTAATAATTTTATTTATTGTTATTTGTAAATTTAATATTTTGATGATAATATGTCATTAAATTTAATAATTTAAACATATATAATAATATGGTTTGCAATATCTTAAAACTCTCTCTTCCTATGCAAAAATAAAATTTCAGACAGCTTAAAAGTCTTCCTTACTATTTTCAACCGAGTTTAAAAGTCTTCCTTACTATTTTCAACCAAGTTTAAAAGTATTCCTTACTATGTAGGGATATGTTTTAAGGTAACACATAGACTATTCAATGGAGAAAAAATAATGTTAATGGATCCAACAACGGTGTCCTCCGAGTAAATGCCTTACTATATTGAGCTCAGAAATTCTAATGGTGGTGGATGTCCTCCCTTCAATTGTTTCGCTCTTCAACTAGCCCTTCGGAAATTTTATCAAACATGCAATATCTAAGGTAGTTTAGATAAAGCAATGATTGGGTTTTTAATAATAAGGTTAAGAATTTGAACATAAAAAATTATTTTTATAATTTCTACTCTGATTAGGGTAACCACTTCATTCTCTTGGGTGAATTGCAATTAGAACCGCAGTTGTTTTTGGCTACGGCTGGCGGAGTCCAGAAAGTGCTACTTTTAATTTCAATCTAAATCTCTTTATCAATCCTCTTATTAAGATTTCATCACTTGTTATATCACTCACGTTATTTAAAACACTAAAAAAAAACTGCCACGTATCCTTTTCTGTCGGCATAGATAATTTTCCAATACGGTAGTGCTTAGGTTGATTTTGAAAGTAAGGTTGAATGGAAGATACGTTAACTGGTAGTTGTGTTCTGCAGATCTGGGACGCTATTTAATTTCGGCACAGATAATTTTCCAATACGGTAGTGCTTAGGTTGATTTTGAAAGTAAGTTGAATGGAAGATACGTTAACTGGTAGTTGTGTTCTGCAGATATTTAATCAAAATATCCCGATATCCATTACTTCGTAATGAAGCTATTCTGTTTTATCGGGCCCACATAGTGGAAAGCACAGTCATACCTCTATATGGTGCTCATACCTCTATGTGGTGCTCATACCTCCTGTCTCATAACATTTGAAGCATTTGACGTATTGAGACCAAAAGCTCTGTATAGTTGTTTACATTTGCAGTGAGATTTTAGTAATCATGGGTCCTGGAGGTGGAGGCGGAGGAGGTCCTGGAGGAGCTCATGGAGGCGGAGGAGGTCCTGGAGGAGGAGGATGGGGAGGAGGAGGTCCTTGAGGGGGAGTTTTGACCTCTTGATTAAGTGTTTTTGGTATATTATATAACAAATTATCTTGACCTTAAAGATTGCCAAGAACATGGGTGAGTAGCCTTGAAAAGTGGTCTTGTACCAATTCTTGTATTTTTTCTTGCTCTATATAAATGGTGTCATTCTTCTCTATTGATCTAATTGTGTTTTTATAGTAGTTTTGAATTATTTTGAGATGGAATAATTTTGTGTTCTTGTCACCTTTAATGTCCACATCTTCTTTAGAATTTAATTTGATAACTTTACCAACAACTCTTTTATTTGAGAAACTTGTTGAGGGATAGGAGATGTGTCCTTGTTAGGAACCTTCTAGCTAAATTAACACATCCTGGAGGGGCATCCTCCTAATAATACTATGATTAAATATGCAAAAATATACATCTCTTTATACTCTATTTATAAATACTCTTCATAACCCTACCCAATGCTCAAGAGTTGGCTTACATGCAAAATGCCACCCAAGCTAGAATCTTCTACCTGTCAAAACAACTACATTATTTATAATAGTTACACTAAATGATGTCACTTGTCTAGGTGCCTTTAGAGCCACAAAATATTATAAAACATTAAAAAATATCATTAGGAAAACGTTTTCATGTTAGAAAAGGTTATTACATAATAGTTTTAGGAATTTTAGACTTCCATATCAACTTATCAATAAGGATGTTTTGAAGAATATTGAAAATACCTTAGGGGAATTTAACTTAGCCTCTTCTTCCACTACTTCTCTAGACAGAAAATGTCCCAACATCTATTTAACAAGATATGCAAAGAAGTCTTAGGCAATAGAGTTTTGTAAATCTTAGTGGATTTGTAAGAAATGATGCTCCCTTGAAAGTTCCACCTCCAGTCACGCCAGATAGGGCCAAACAAACCACCATTTAACTTATACTGCTATTCAGAGAGAAGAAGAGAATGAATCTAAACAATAGCATCCCTGTCAGAAGCTTTCAACTTAAACTTATTGCAAAGATCCTCCCATTTAATCCAATTAGCAGCTCCTGAATCCCACAGATCTGCCCATTTCTTAATTCCCCTCTTAACCAACCTCTTGCATCTAAGACAAGGAAGGTTCAAGGCATACATCCCATTGTCTTTCCATATCCAAATAGACTTATATGGAAGCACCCAACCTCTACGCTCTTCCATAGAGGCCCAATAAACCACAGAGCCAACCGTCTTCCATGCCTCCCAGATCCTCTTAATAAGATACAACCTCGTATTTTAAATTGAATAGGATTACCCACAATATCCTCAATATCAAAATCTCCCTTAACACCATCAACATGAAGATAATTCTGAATTCTATATCTCAAGATTTTTTGCCAAGGATCAGCACCTTCCAATGCTCTAACTACCCATTTAGCTGCCGATACCTTGCCCTACATCTGAATGTCCAAAAGACCCAGACCACCTTCCTCAGGAATAATGCAATAGTTCCAAGAGATAGAAGAAAACTTCAGGCCTTTCACCTGGTATTGATTTCTCGACTCCTTTCTTTCTTTCTGAATGCATATTTGACACTTTTTTGGCGATGTTATCTGACTTTTTGTGGACTGTTTTTGACATTTTTGTGTACTCCTAACCACGGTGGTTAATGTGTTGGTTTAAGGGGTGTTCTAATCCCGCCCGTCTTTTTTTGGTATGATTAAACATTATTTTATTAATATAATAACTTAAAAAAACAAATATATTATTGAAATAATTAATTAATATTTACATTTATAAATTAAAACTTTTAAAATATTTTATTTTTTCGTTATAAATATTATAAAAATAATTAATAATTTTATTTATTATTATTTTTTTAAAAATTGAAATTTTATTATTATTATTATTAATTAAAATTTATTGATCCTTTTAATAAGATTTGCTACTACTCATTACTTAAAAAAATTCATGCCACGTATCCTTTTCTGTCGGCATAGATAATTTTTCAAAACGGCAATGCTTGGGTTGTTTTGAACGTAAGGTTGACTGGTAGTTGTGTTGTGCAGATCTTGCAGGCTATTTAACCAAAATATCCCGAAATCCAAATCCGTTACTTCGTCATGAAACTATTTTGTTTTATCGAGCCGACATAGTGGAAAGCACAGAGTCATATCTCTATATAATGCTGAGTACCTGTAGCTCATAATATCTGAAGTATCTGACGTATTGAGACCAAAAGCTCTGTATAGTTGTTTACATTTGCAGTGAGATTTTAGTAATCATGGGTCCTGGAGGTGGAGGAGGGGGAGGCCCTGGAGGGGGAGGAGGTCCTGGAGGAGGAGGGGGAGGCCCTGGAGGGGGAGGATGGGGGAGGAGGAGGTGGTCCTGGTGGGGGAGGAGGAGGCCCTGGAGGGGGAGGATGGGGAGGAGGGGGGGAGGAGGCCCTGGAGGGGGAGGATGGGGAGGAGGAGGAGGCCCTGGTGGGGGGAGGAGGAGGCCCTGGAGGGGGAGGATGGGGAGGAGGAGGTCCTGGAGGAGGAGGAGGTTTTGGAGGGGGAGGTCCTGGAGGAGGAGGAGGAGGAGGAGGTTTTGGAGGGGGAGGATGGGGAGGAGGAGCCCCTGGAGGGGGACCTTTTTTTTGCATTCAGCAATGGTAAGTTTCATCATGATATACTCTTTTGAACACCAGGGTTTCTGAATTTGTAGGAGGTATACTAGTTGTTGAATTTCTTTTAAGTTTTATCTGAAGTGAATTTTCATGTTGTTGATGCAGCCTGTATTTCCTGTGCTGCTGCTGTTTGCTGCAACAGTGCTGTGCATTTTGCTGCCCACCGTTTGGTGGTCCTGGACGTTGAGCAAAATCCACATTTTTCTATACCAAATTATATCTCTGCTATGTTTCTATGAATTTGTTACTGGTACTTAGGAGCATGTTCAGGCAGGTTTTATAGACTTTCCTCTGATAACATGTTCATAATAAAGGAAACTACATTGTCTCCGTTTCTTTAGTCAATTCAAACGTTTATGATGACCCTATCCACGGTTTTTGTATTCAATTGAACAAAAATATATACAGGTTTTAATGGTAGTTTTGGTATGATCTACAAGCTTGAGATATGAACTTTTAAATTCGTACTACTCATCCCATTTGATATTTATTCTCATTGATATTAACACTTATATATATGTTTGAATTATTTTTTTAATGAATTGAAAATTATTTAGGCGCATTTATGTAAGATCTAGGAATGAATATGATTTAGAATATCCAAACATAATGAGCACAGCCGCATATAAAGAGCTGGAGATTCTTCCATTTGATGATTGTGGTTTCATGTTTGATATTTCCATTCTGCCACAAGCATATGGACCTCTTAATATGGGGAAGATGTGTCAAAACTAAGGGGTAATATGGGGAAGATATGTGTCAAAACTAAGGGGTAATATGGGGAAGAGCACATAATGTAAACTGAAGAGTACATAGACAAATTGAAGTTGGGGCAGATGCTTGTCAGTCCTCTGTTCTCCAAAGTGAAGATCCGTCGTAAGTATTTAATAATTGAAACAAAACTTGAAAATGATAAAAAGTTTGAGTGAAAGAGATTATAAAGTTAACGACGAAACTTATTAATTTAGGTTCCCAAGAAAAGATTAATAATAAGAGAAAGACTAAAGGGAAGAGATTATAAAGTTAACGACGAAACTTATTAATTTAGGTTCCCGAGGAAAGATTAATAATAAGAGAAAGACTAAAGGGCATACCTTTTCTTGGACGATTTATTATGTTTTTATACAAAGTTATATAAGTTTTAAAAAAATTTATACAAAATCTTATATATATGAAAAAAAAATATACAGGCATGGTTAGGATCATTAGCCCGCCTCCACGCATCTTCATCCGAGACAAGCCCGAAAGTATCTATACCCATGCAGTTTCCTCCTGCCAAAGAAAGCCCTCCGAAGATTATTTCGTGATCCAATCGCCCGGGGAAGCTTGATTTCCTCCATTCTAATGCATGCTCTCGTGATCAATTCCCCAATTAAGATGAAAATTTTAATATTTATAATTTGAATTTGAATTTGAAGTGAGTGATTTAAGAGTTGGATGTCGTCAAAGATGTTTTTTGTTGGAGTCAATGACGAGTTGATCTTGTTATATCTCTGTGATCACCTTGGCGCTTTCTGGTCGTGGCCTCTGGAGGTTGGAAGAATGAAGTGATAAGTCGGGATCCTATTATCTTCTGCAAACTGTTACTAAGTAGTTCTTTGCTGAGATTGAATAATTCTCGGATGAAAAGGGCAATGCATCTCTGATATTCATTATTAATCCAAGATTTTAGTGTATGGGTGTCTCTGAATAAGCAATAATATCTACCTCATATCTTGTAGTAGATATGACATGTGAAAATGAAATGCTCTTCGGAATCCACATTAAGACTGCACAATCTGCAAATACGTTGATCTCTAGGCAGGTGATGATCTGTCTCAATACGCAGCTGGTGAGAGCAAACTCGTAGTTGAGCTAGAGTAAACTTGAGGTTGTGAGACATATGTATCAAGTTATATTTTGGAGTAGTGATTAATCCATTCTCTAGTTGGAGATAAAAGAACCATTTTTGAAAGGGTCATGGTTCTTTGTATAATAAAAATACCTTATCTATGGCTTGCAATCATAGGAAACCAAACTTTTTCCAAGATAAGAGAAAGTCAAACCTTTGCCAAGATTACAAAAATGCCCAAGACTTGCATTTGGCTTCATGTCTAAAACAACCAAAAAAAATAACAAACAAAAAGAAAAACACAAATAAACATAAAAAAATAAAACAAAAAAAACAAAACAAAGACAAACAAAAAAACAATATAAAAGCATAAAAACAACAAAAAAAACTCAAAATAAATAAATAAAAATAAAATAAAATAAATAAATAGCAACAAAACACAAAATACATAAGAAAACCATAAAAAAAACACACAAACACTTACAAAAACACAAAAAACAAAAACATGAAAAACAACAAAAACACAAAAAAAAAGAAAAAAAAAACACAAAAACACAAAAAATAATAAACACAACACAAAAATAAAATAGTACGAAAAACACACACCCCACGAAAAACTAAAAAAGGGAAAACAAAAAAACATAACACAACTATGACCTTTCTAGGCCAAAATACTATTAAGGCAAGATTCAACAAAGGAAACATAAGAAAGATATATCTGAGCTAGGGAACTAAAATTCCCTGACCGAATCAAAGAGAAGAAAAAACAAAGCAAAAATGAACTAGGTACCTCTAGTATTGGAGCCATTCAAAAAAAGGATAAAAAACAAACCTTCTTTTATTTGTAAAGCCCACCATTTGAGAGGGTGATCGTAGCAAGTAAAATCACCTTTGTCCAATGCCCAATTAGCTAAAGCATCAACAATCATGTTTTGTTCTTTGACCACATGATTGTAATCAACTTTCAAAAAGCCCATATGGATTAATTGGATCTTCTCAACAATTATTTTTATTCGTCAATCAACCTTATGATTCTTAGAAGGATTCTTCAGAAGATTAATCATGAGTTGAGATTCAGATTCAACTAACACATTTTCCCATCCAACCTTAGCAGCCCTCTTGAAGGCCTTTGAGGATGCCATACCCCTTAATAAGGTTATTGGAAAGGATACCCAAATGCTCAACAAAAGTGAAAACCAGGGAGCCATCTAAAAGCCTACCAATTCATCTTGCACTATCTTTTCCAAGGTTCGGCTCCATTGGTATTGAATTTTCCATAATCCTTAGGAGGAGGCTACCAATTCCTTGTTCTTTCCATCATGCAAATACTCACATCCCCTTTAAGATGGTTGCTCCTAGAAGAGTTAATCTTCAATATTTGCATCACTTGATCCCATAGTTGATGGGAGTTTTGGAGGTGATTAAGGAGTTGTTGGATTGATTCAAAAGTATTTTATGGCAATCTTCTTTGATTTAATGTAGGAGTAGGAGTGGAGTGTCTCATGCACCATAATTATATTATATTATATTTTCTTTCCTAGGATAAAGCCTCCTTATATTCTTCTAAAATCAACGTATTATGCAAATTTTTGATCCAATTAGCAATAATCTTTGTCAAAATTTGATATGAGTAGTTAAAAAGAGAAATTGGTATAAATTTAGTAAGAGTAGTTGAATTTTATTTTTAGGAATTAAGTTAATGGCTCTAGAGAGCATACCTTTATTTCTGATATCTTCAATCATCTATAACAAGTCATCTCCACTAAGGTATAGGAATTGATGATAGAAATTATTAGTGACACTATTTGATCTTGGAGATATTTATCTTTAGGAAGAGAGTGCACCACTTATTCTAATTATTCCTTTGTCACTCAGGAGCATAAACCAACTTTAGCCTCTTGGGTTAGTGTTATTAGTATATTCTATAACAAATGATCTTCAGCTTGAAGATTGCCAGGAACATGGGTGATTAGCCTTGAAAAGTAGTCTTGTACCAATTATTTTATCTTTTATTTCTCTATTGACCTAATTATGTTTTTATGGTAATTTTAAATTGTTTTGAGATAGAAAAATTTTATGTTCTTGTCATATTTTATAGCCATTTCATTTTGGATCTTAGTCTCCACATTTTCTTTAGAATTTAGCTTATATAATTCTACCAAAAACTCTTTTATTTGAGCAACTTGTTGAGGGATAGGAGATGTGTCCTTGTTAGTAACCTTCTAGCCAAATAAACACATCCACAATATTGTAATAAAAGTAGTAATTCATAAAAGAAAAAAATATTGTAATACAAAATGAAAATACAAAAATTATTAATCTCAAAAAATTACAATACATAATTGCTAGCCTATTCAAAGGGGAAACCTCCTAATAATACTTTGATTCAATATGAAAAAAGATAAATCCTTTTATGCCCCTCTATTTATAAAGACTCTTAATAACCCTACCTAATACTCAAGAGTTACTTTACATGTAAAATGCCACCCAAAGTAGAATATTCTACCAAACAAAACAACTATATTCTTTATAATAGTTACACTAAATGACACCACTTTTCTAGGTCCCTATACTACTACAAAACATTAAAACAATTATTAGGAAGAGGTCCCCATGTTAGAAGAGGGGTTATTACATAATAGTCTAAGGAGTTTTAGACTTCCATATCAACTTATTAATAAGGACATTTTGAAGAATATTGAAAATGCCTCAGGGGAATTCATAAAATAAGAACTAACTACTAAGGAGTGAAAGCATACTATATACCTAAACATGCGTTGTTATGGATATTTTAAAACCTTTTTGACAATCCATTAAGATTAAATTTGAATAAAGAGAATGAGATGAACAAGTGGAATATTAAAATATTGTATTTCAACACTACAATTGTTATGACACTACACATGGTAAGAGTTTGCAAAGTCAAAACTATGAAGAAAGATACAAAAAACTTTGGTCATGAGATAAAATTCAAGACAAAGCAAGGATATCATATAACAATATAAGCTATATTAGATGAAGGTTATTCCACTCCATAATAAGAGGTAAATAAAACCTATCTACAACATAATTTGGTAGAGACCACCATAGCTGGATCAGCCATTAGAAGAAACAAAGAAGGATATAACAAATGATAAAGTACAATGTGTAAGTTCAATTTTAGAAGGAATTAATAAAGAAATATGTGAATCTTAAAAAAAATGATAAATAGGTCAAGCTTATTTTAAGCAATTCATCTTATTTTTCTCAAGTAGTATAAAATATTCTCCTAGTAATAAAAGTGAAAGTCATGTAGAGTTTATCCCTTACACTTTAGGTTTTGAAGAGTAGCATAATAAAGAAATAAGAATGGAGAAAATCCCATAGCAATTTAAAATTTTTAAGAAAGAATAAGAAGATAATTGCTATTAAATATTTCCTTTACACTTTAGGGTTTCCATGCCAACATGAGAAAGAATGAGCTTTTGAGCACTTTAGATCCTTTAGAGCAAGACAAACCCAAAGATAATAAGTATTACTATGACCACTCTGAAAATATTGAAGAGATTGACGAAGACAAAGCCTTGGTGGAAATGAAAAAAGAGAGGAAGACCCAAGAAACACAAGTAAAAAAGAAAAAGAAACCTAAAGGGATATTGACATGAGAAAACAAAAACATATATTGCAAGTGTTAACAAGAAGTCGACTAAACCCAAAAATAGAAACAAAAAACAACAACAATAATATCTTGGAATATAAGGGACATGAACAAGAACCCTAGAAAATGTGAGGTTGTTACACACAAGATATTTATAAATATGGAAATGGAAGAACAAATATTTTAACCATTCATGCCATTGAATTGCATCTTGAAAAAATTTAATTTTGAGAAGCCATTTGTATGAGTAAGATTTTGTCTCTTACTAAAATGATATAAAAAACTTTGATTGTGGAAACTTAACAATTTAAAAAATATGAAAAATATCTTTTACAGATAGACAGACGAATTAAATATAATTTAATTAACCTAAAAAATGTAACAAAAATAATATAATATTTTGTTTTTAATAATTGTGATCCCAATAAAAACTATATATAATTTATTAAAAATATAAAAATTAAATTAACCTAGTATTATTACTAATATTACTGCAATCTCAATGATCCTATTAAATTTATATTAGAAAAAAAAAAAATCTAAATACTAACTAAACATATTCTTAGATCTAAGGATATAAAAAGAAAATCCACAACATATAAAAGTCTAACCAACGTCAATACTGCCAAGTTAAATATTTATCTTGTAAATATAAATATACATCAACACGGATAATGTAAGTGGACTATGAAAAATATATATAATATTATTTAAAAAATAAAAAAATATATATAATATATATTGTAAATATAGGGTTGTATATATATAATATAACTTTGAAATAATTTTAAATTATCATGACTAAACAAAATTATGAAAAGTTTTATATATTTGTAAACCTTACCTATATCTTAATAATAAATCTTTTACCTTTTATATATATTTGTTCTAAAAATTAAAACCGAATCACATTACTAATGACAAATAGTACGAGTGTTTATCTTGATTCACATTGATTGCAAATATAAAATGCTATAAATCTTTAGCATCATCTAATATTAAATCCTTTCTCTTATCTTAAGAATTATTAAAAAAAAATCTTAAACACCTTTGCAAATGTCATTTATGACATATGCTATCTATTATCTTACAGATAAGATAAGTATAAGGAAAAACAAATATATTATTGATATAGTTAATTAATAAAAAAAAAAAATTATATTTATAAATTAAAATTTATTATTTTTCATTATAAATATTATAAAAATAATCAATAATTTTATTTATTATTTTTTTTTTAAATATGAAATTTTATTATTATTACGTTAGACCTTATCTATCTTCTTAATAATATTGTATAGCATTACTTTAAAAATTCATGCCACGTATACTTTTCTGTCGGCATAGATAATTTTTAAATACAGTAGTGCTTATGTTGATTTTGAACGTAAGGTTTAATGGAAGATAGGTTGACTGGTTGTTGTGTTCTGCAGATCTGGCAAGCTTTTTAATCAAAATATCTCGAAATCCATTACTTCGTCATGAAGCTATTCTGTTTTATCGAGCCGACAAAGTGGCAAGCACAGTCATACCTCCTCTATATAATTCTGAGCACCTGTCTCATAACATTTGAAGCATTTGACGTATTGAGACCAAAAGCTCTGTATAGTTTACATTTGCAGTGAGATTTTAGTAATCATGGGACCTGGAGGTGGAGGAGGAGGAGGAGGTCATGGAGGGGGAGGAGGCCCTGGAGGAGGAGGAGGCCCTGGAGGGGGAGGATGGGGAGGAGGTGGAGGCCCTGGAGGGGGAGGTGGAGGACCTGGAGGGGGAGGAGGAGGTTTTGGAGGGGGAGGAGGCCCTGGAGGGGGAGGAGGATGGGGAGGAGGAGGTTTTGGAGGGGGAGGATGGGGAGGAGGCCCTGGAGGGGGACCTTTTTTTTGCATTCAGCAATGGTAAGTTTCATCATGATATACTCTTTTGAACACTTGGGTTTCTAAATTTGTAGGGGGTGTACTAGTCGTTGAAATTCTTTTAGGTTTTATCTGAAGTGGATTTTCTTGTTGTTGATGCAGCCTGTATTTCCTGTGCTGTGCATTTTGCTGCCCACCGTTTGGTCATCCTGGACCTTGAGCAAAATCCACATTTTTTTATACTAAATTATGTCTTTGCTATGTTTGTATTAATATGCTACTGGTACTTAGGAGTATAGACTTTCCTCTCATGATATGTTCAGAATAAAGGAAACTACATTGTCTCCATTTCTTTAGTCAATCCAAACGTTTATGATAAAGGAAACTACATTGTCTCCATTTCTTTAGTCAATCCAAATGTTTATGATAACCCTATCCGGGTTTATGTATTCATTTTAACAATGATATATAGAGGTTTTAATGGTAGTTTTGGTATGATCTACAAGATTTTGAAATCGTTTTGGCAAAAATGTACAGGTGGTTTTTAATAGAAATAGTAATTAATTAATTTATTTTTTAAAATTATTTAAATAAGATGAAAATAGATTAATTATATATGATTTTTAAAATAATAAAATTTAAATTTTTATATATAAAATTTATTCACATGCTCGGATATGCTGCTATGTACAAGAAGTTATAAATAAATAAAAAATTTATAAAATTTAATCATTTAAATTTATATTACTTCATTTTAGATTTTAATTTGTCATAATAAAAATAATAATTTTTATTTTAAAATATTAAAAATAATAATTAAATGAGAATTTTTATACATTGCTTTACTAAAACAATCAATATAAACTTATTCTAAAATCATTACCAATTTTTTTTTTTTTTTAAATTAAATTCTTAAATCATCTTATAAAATATTTAATTTATATTATTTAAATTTATATCTTTATGTAAGAATGAATATAATTTAGAATATATTTATGTAAGATCTATTAAGAATGAATATGATTTAGAATATCCTAACATAATGAGGATATGTTTGAATTATTTTCAAATGAATGGAAATTATTCAGGCACATTTATGTAAGATCTATTAATATGATTTAGAATATCCTAACTTAATGAGCACGGACGCACGTAAAGAGTTGGAGATTCTAATTTTTGATGATTGTGGTTTCATGTTTGATATTTCCACACTACCACAAGCATAACCACCTCATATATAACAATATCATTAATTATATATATTATTATTATAATAAAATTTAAATTATAAATATTAAATTTATTATTTTAATTATTAAAATTTATATTATTTATATATTTTTTAGATTTGGTTATTGTGAGAAACTCCTATGACTAACGTATAAGGCTACGTACAAGGCTGAGCAGTCTCCTCCCAACCATAACCCCTTGTAAAGCCGAAAGCTATACTTATCAATAGGGAATTTAACACAAAGCCACCACACACCCACCCCTCGTACTCGCCCATACCACGATTTGAACCTTGGATCTTCCGAAGAAGAGCCAAAGCCCGAACTCGTTGTCTTTGCATCCGCAGGTGCATATTTATATTATTTGAATAAAAAATATATATATATATATATAATTTTATTTTTATTTTTAAATTTGGTTAGTGTGAGAAACCACTATGACCAACAATTATGGTTGGGTAATCCCTTTCCAATCATGATTCATCGTAAAGCCGAGAGCTATGCTTATCAATAGGAAGTTTAACTAACAACTACCACACACCCACCTCCTCACCGTTTGAACTTCTTTCGACCTCCCTAAGAAGAACCAAAACCCGAAATGTTGCCCATGGGACTCATATTATTTGATATTGATTCTCATTGATATTAACATCTATATATGTTTGAATTTTCTATGAATGGAAAGAAAAAATATTTAGGCCCATTTATGTAATATCTATTAAGAATGAATATAATTTAGAATATATTTTATGAAGGTAGTAGTTATTAATTTTTCCATAGACTCGAATTTTGCTTTTATTATACACACTTATCCTTTTTGGGGAAAACTAAATATCTCACAAATATTTTTTGAAATAAGTGAATGTGAGAAGGTTTTTTATGTGAAGTTGGCTGAAGGAAAGTCAAAAAATGGTGGTGATGTAGGGTTGTAGGGCCTGGTCTAGATTGGGGAAGTGGACCCAATGTAGGGTCCTTTATATCTTCATGTTTCCTTTGATTTGATATCATGCTGTTATTCTCAGGTTGTGTGGGAGGAAAGAGTTAGGGAAGCTCCTGAATACAATTTTGACCTTAGGCTCGACCAAGGTAAGCTTTGAGTCCTTGTTGATCCCTTGAAGTTGAATATGGACTAGGGTGCTTGCAACTTGGTGAGGAAATTTATGGGCCCATATCTTGACCTGGACTATATTCATAATTGGGTCTTCTCCAAATAAAAGCCATAGGGTCATCTGGAGATTGTGGCACTCCCAAAGGGATTTTTTCTCATCAAACTACACTATGATGAAAATATGGAAAAAAAATCCTATGGGGAGGACCCTAGTTCTTTGGAAGACGTGGTCTCTTTCTATGTAAATGGGGTATTGACTTCAACCCAAGTTCTCAAAGTATCAACACATCATCATTATTGGTCAGACTCCCAGTACTTCCTTTCCAATTATAGCATGAGGATATCCTACTTGGAATTGCAAGAGGGATTGGTGATTTAGTAATGATTGTGTGGAGGGAAAGAGTTAGGGAAGCTCTTTAATGCAATTTTGACCTTAGACTCAACCAAGGTCAGCTTTGAGTACCTCTTTATCTCTTGAAGTTGACTATGGACTAGGGTGCTTGCAACCTGGTGGGGAAATTTATGGGCCCATGTATTGACCTAGATTGTATTCATTATTGGACCTTCTCCAAATAGAAGCCACATGGTCGTCTGGAGATTGTGGTACTCCCAAAGGGATTTTTTCTCATCAAACTGAACTATGATGAAGATATGGAAAAAATCCTATGGGGAGGACATTAGTTATTCGGAAGACGTGGTCTCTTTCTATCTAAATGAGGTCTTGACTTCAATCCAAGTTCTCAAAGTATCAAGAAATCGTCATTATTGGTCAGACTCCTAGTACTTCGTTTCCAATTCTAGCATGAGAATATCCTGCTTGGAATTGCAAGAGGGATTGGTGATTTAGTAATGATTGACTCAACTACTATGGATAAATCAAGAATGGTCTATGCTAGAATGTGTGTTAACTTGGTCTTGGAAGTTGAGCTTCCAATATCCATGGAACTAGTTCCATATATGGGTTCCTAGGTCCAATAAATTGAGTATAAAAAAAACCCTCTTCTGTACCTTATGTAAAAAACTAGGGCACTCATTTGATCTTTTCCCATCCAAAAAAAAAAGCCATCCCCAAGAAGGTTTGGTTCCAAAAGAAATTTTTGGTTCCCTCGTCCTCACTAGAGGATAAAGTTGAACCACCAACAGTTTATTGTCAAATTAGTCATGAAGGTTAAGAGGCTCTTTAAGAGTAGGAACAATCCAATCTAAGCGAAGAGGGAGAGATTCTGGAGCCCACTGCATAGGTAAGACCTCTATTTCCCATATCAAGAATTACTTCTTTTGAATTCCCTTGGAGGAATTCTCTTGACTATTTTTTAGAAGTTTTAGAAGAATCGACAGAATAAATTTTGGAATCTTAGGATGGGGAAAATATTGCAGAAATCAAATTGTTTCTATTAAAGAAGCAGGAATGAAAGAACAGTCCATAGAAGGAATTAAGAACTTAAAGCCCTCTAGCTATGATTCAAAAGGTGGAAATTTTTCAACCACTCCGAAGACAAATATTAGAAACTAGAAAAATTGGGGTTTACATGTTGGTCTTGAAAAAAATGCAAGTAAGCCCTAAAATTAGGAAATCAAAAGGGAGAGAAACAAAAGAAGAAAATGTTAATGACTCGCAATCTAACTTGAATATGAGTGGAGGGAAAAAACAATAGGTAAAATCTGATAATGAGGAAGCCTTCAAAAATCACTTGGCAACTACTCTTGGAGGGTAAGAAGCAAAATTCTAAACCCCAAAAATGAAGGTTATATCATGGAATGTAAGGGGTCTCAATGGCTAGTAAAAAAAATATTAATTTCTATAATGAGAAAAGAGTTAAACCCTCATATTATACTTCTCCAAGAAACAAATATAGAAGAGTTGAATATTGATAAAGTTAAAAAGGTATTTTGTAAGGAGTGTAGTTTCTTTGCTAGCCATGCTCAAGGTGTCTCCAAGGGATTATTATACCTTTCGAATACAATGAAATTGGAAGGTAGAGTGATTTCTTCCTTGGATAGACTGATACAATTTATTTTTTTGCAAAGACACCAAGTATAGTTAGGTTCTTTATAATATTTATACCCTAAACTCATTTTGTAGTAGAAGTACTCTATGGAATTATCTTAGTTAAATGAGATAGGACTTCAAAGGAGAAGCTTGGATGTTGGCAAAATATTTTAATTATCCTCTTTACCCTTTGATAAAATAGGGAGTAATCCTATATTGCAAACGTGTGTAAATGACTTTGTTCACTTTGTGAATAAAAATGATCTGATGGTTATGGAATTGAAGGGGAGCAAGTTCACTTGGAGCAATAGAAGAATTATAAATCCTTTGATCCAGATTTATATTGGATAGAGTTCTAATTTCTAACGAAGGTATTGCTCCCTTTGGAGATGCTACCCTATGTTCTCTTCCTAAGATTGGCTTTGATAACAATCCATTATTTTTAAAGGCTTTCTCTTTGAACAAATGGTTTATTAGTCCATTTAGGTTTGAATCCATGTGGAATCAACATGAGGAAACACGAGTTGTAGGATGGTGGGCACAACAAATATTAGGACCCCTCATCTCTTGTATTGCTAAGAAACTCTGGTTTGTCAAAGCTAACTTGAAATTTTGGAATAGAACTATATTTGGTAACCTCTTTCACAAGAAACTTGACCAGAGGAAGCAATTAACATACATTGAAACTTCCATTGAGGAAGGTGTTCTGTTAGCTGAATCTAGAGCTAGAGAGAAAGATCTTAGCTTATTATCATAATATGTTGGCAAGGGAAGAATCATTCTAAAGATAGAAATCTAGAGCCCATTGGCTAAGGGACAAAGATCATAACACTAAATTATTTCATGTGTTCACCCTGAGATATAAAAGCTTCAATAAAATTAAATAAGTGAAGTCTAATGGGTCCATTATTAAAGATATTTTGGAAATTTGGGCTAAATTGATTAGCTATTTTGAGAACCTATTGGGGTCTAGGGAATCAAGGGAAGAGTAGGATTTCTCCAAGATTCTTCCAACATCCCTACTCTCCTAACTAAAGATATGAATTCCTTTTTGACTAGCCCTTTTATGGAGGAAGAAGTGAAGAAAGCAATTTTTTCAATGGAAGGGGAGAAGGCCCCTTGGTCCAGATGGTTTTACTGTATTGCTTTTCCAAAAATTATGGGACATAATTTGGGGTTGAGGTGATTGTAGCCATCTGTGATATTCAAAAATTTGACCATATTCCTAAATATGTTAACATTTTTTATACTCATACCTAAGGTGGTAGGCATGAAAGACTTGAAATATTTTCGACCCATAAGCCTTTGCAACACCCTTTATAAAATCTTGACAAAGGTGATGGCAAAAAAAATAAAATTATCCTTCCTTTTATTATTGACTCCAACAAAGGAGGTTTTGTTGCAGGCAGATAAATCCTGGATGACATCATCACTATTCATGAGGTCATTCATTTAGTAGAAAAGAGTGGGAAAGTTAGTCTCTTCCTAAAACTTGACATGAACAAAGCCTATGATAGGGTCTCGTGGGACTTCCTACTCAAAAGTTTGACTAAATTTGGTTTTCACTAGAACTGGATAAATCTCTCCAAGGAATGTATATCTTCAACAATGTTTTCTATAATTGTCAATGGAGTATCCACTAGGTATTTCAAGAGCCATAGAGGGTTATGCCAAGATGATCCCCTTTCCTCGTATCTCTTTATCATTCTGGTGGAATCCTTAGGGATAAATATTAAAACTACTTTTTATGTATGGGTCTATTGAAGGAATCAGGTCTAATTCCTCCCTCAACCTAATCTCCCATCAATAATTCATGGATGACACTATCGTAGCCACCAAGTCCTCAATTTCACAAGTTAAATAAATCAAAATAATCCTTGGTGTTTATGAGAATGAAGCAAGGTAAAAAGTCAACTTCTTGAAGAGTATATTGTTCTTCATCAACACTCCTATTATAAGATAGGAAAGAATTGCTCAAATTCTTGGATGCAAAATTATAGAATTTCCCTTGGTCTACCTGGGGATGCCCCTCTTCAAGGACAAGATGAAGGAGGAACTCTAGAACCCAGTTTTTCAAAGATTCCAAAATAAGATGGCAGGCTAGAAGGGGGTGCTCCTTAGTCAAGCAGGTAAATATCAACTTGTCAAATCCACCCTAAAGAGTATCCCAATTTTCTTCTTGTATTTAGTCAATATTTCTTAAAAAATATATCAAAATATAGAAAAAATTTAGAAAACTTTTCTATGGTTTGGTTCAAAAGATAAAAATAGATTCTCTCTGGTTGCTTGAGAGTAGGTTTGCTCAAAGAAAGAAGTAGGAGGTTTGGGATTTAGGAAGCTGAGAGAGATGAACCAAGCTCTTTTGTCAAAACTAGGCTAACAAATTTTGAGACAAGAAGACACAAGTTGGGTTCACATTCTCACTGCTAAATACCTTAATCAAGAAAGGGATTTTTTTTAGGTTCCCAACCCCACAAATGGGTTGATTATATAAAATAGCCAACTTAAAATTAAAATCCTAATCCAATTAGGAATGATATGGAGCTTAGGATTTGGAACTAAAATTGACTTCTAGAGATATCCTTGGATCTTAGACTCCCCCCTAATCCTTAACCCTAACTTGGAAGTCCTAGAACTAGTCACTACCCAGATCCTTGAAAATAAAATTTCTAACTATATTGAATAAAGATAAGGTAGAAAATTTTGAAAACCTATCATTATTAGGGGCCTAGATCCTAAAGGATAATAGGTCATAAAAGAGCTCTCCAATATGCTAAGGATCCAATATATGAATAAATTTGATGCAGAGGACTCTTTGATCTAGAAAATGAAAAAATGGTTCTTGGTTAGATCAGTGTACTATTTGATGGAGAAAGATTGTGAGGGTTGGATATTGGTGAATCAGGTTTGTTTCAAAAATATTACACTCAAAATTAATTTTTTCTTCTGGATATCTATTCAAAACAATATCCTTACAATTGAATTCCTCCAAAAAAGAGGCTTGGTCATTCCTAACAAGTGCTACCTTTTTTAATCCAATTGAGAAGATACAAATAATATTTTCTTAGAGTGCCCTCTCTCCTAGGATATTTTTAATTTTCTCCTTAGAAGATTTGAAGTTTCGTGGGTGACATCCAAAAATATGGTTGATATGTGCATCCAATGGTGTTCCTCTTCCAAAGATGATCATATGAGCACCTTGTTGAAGTTGAGCTACCCACATTTAATATGAGGATTTTGGAAGGAATAGAATAATAAAGCTTTTAAAATATAAAAAAGACCCTAAGTTCATTATTTTCAAAATCATTGAGCTCTAATAGAAAATTTTTCCATTCTCTCTTTCGATAATGAGTGGGAAAGTGAGTTAAAAATATAAATTGCAGAGAAACTTGGCCTTCTTAAGAGGAAGAATCACATGTTGAAGTAAGGGAAACTTGATCATTCCCAAGTTAGATGGGAACCCCCACATTTGGGCTAGTTAAAAGTAGGTTTTTATGGGACAACAAAATGATATCCTAGAATGTCTGGTGTAGAGGGGGTAATCAAAAACAATAAAGGAAAAATTCTCCTTGCTTATGTAGAAAACTTGGGATTTCAAACTAGCTACTTTGTGAAAGCTAGAGCAATTTTCAAGGTGTAAATTTGCTAGGTGGGTTGGATAACAAAAAGGTCATAATAGAAGGATATTATTTGAATATTATCAATATCATGAAAGAATCTCATCCACCTACATAGAGTATTGAATATTTCTTAGAGGAAGCTAAACAAAATATCCAACTTTTGGAGAACTCTCAGTTCAACAATATGTACCACAAAGGAAACAAGGCTATTGACTCTATTACTAATATTGGTCTTCACCAGGAAACCCTAATAGTTTAGAGAGAAAGGTTCCTCTAGGAACTTATTCATATCACTACTAAGGAATCCAGTGATAGCTCCTCTTGATGGTAGATTTTTTTGTCCTCTTATGATTCTTAATGGTAATTTACGGTGGTGGAATTTGTCCCCTATCCTATGTAGTCTGCTAACACCATACTAGTTTGAGCACATGTTAATACTTCACTTCATTGCTCGTTTTGGTGATATGAATCATTTGGTTATAATGAGATGTCATAGTAATTGCCCCACATTACTTATAATGCTTAATCAAAGTCAATTCATGTGTACTTAAAGTTTCTCTACCACCTTTGGAAACAGGGTTTTAATTTTTTATTGTGATGAAGGTAATTTTGGGTGGTGGAAGTTATCTCCTATATTATATAGTCTACTAACACATTACTAGGCTAAGTACATCTTAATCCTTCATTTCATTGCTTGTTTTGATGATATAATTCATTTAGATGTTATGAGTTGGTGTAGGAGATGTTTAAGCAAAATTAGTTCATGGGTACTCTAAATTTCTATGCCACCTTTAGAAACATGGTTTTAATTTTTTGGAGTGACAAATTTGCTCGTTTCCCAAGGTAGATTTTGAAAAATAGTTGGGATTATAAGGGGGCTTGGGAAGCGTATATATCAATGTTTGAAGCCCCAACTTGCAATATGATTAGCAAGAATTTATTAGAGGATATGCATGAGTGTAAATTCAAATACGTGTGGAGTGTCACGTTTTCCCATCATTGATTTCCTATTTTATGTTCAAAATTTGATTATTTTCCCAATCATTGGTGCTATGTTATCTACAATTTGAAGGTTACAATGGCATAGGAAGAGTGCAAAATTAGTCCATCAACTTTAAGTTTGGACAAGGATGTCTAGGATGTTTTCACAAAGGGAGAGTTCTTGAATTTCTTGAAGAAATTTAGTGGTCCAGATAGGGAGTTGTCCATGGAATTGGTTAATTCATGGGAAGAGGGGAAATTAAAAGATGAAGGATTTTAATTCATTATTAGTGTGGTGGTAATCATGAATTTTTTATTTTATTAGCCTTGGGTGAGTGTATTAATAGATAAAAACATTCATTAAAAAAAGAGTTAAATTTTTTTCTAGAGTAAAGGTGAGAATGTGGATAAATTCTAGAATGGTATTCTATGGGAATCTCTCCCTAAGCCTTGCAATAATGTATTCCTCATGGTAATGTAGTACCTCACACTTGATGGACACTACTCCATTGTTAGAAGCTTCCATGTTGCAATCCTCAACCACTTTAAGAAGAAGAAAAGGATGAATGCCCCAACTTTTCTCATTAAATATCTGGAGAAAGCCATGAAGCATGTCTAGAAAGGTAATGTCTCTATCCCTTTGCACTAGATTTTTTTAAGGATCCTCTTTCTTCATTTTTCTAAGAAATATGGCCAAGCAAGGGTGGTGAACTTAGGCTTGGATTATGGGAGCCCATCGAAGTCAAAGAAAATTTCTTGGAAGAAGCTTGGAAATATGGGGATGTGATCCAATATTTGGTTTAGAAGAAGGATGCCTCTTTTGAATTATCCTCTTTATGGAACCTGGAGTAGAATTTTTATGGCACCTAGCAATTGAAAGAAATGACCTCCACAAAGAAGACTCCTAGGCATGGTGTGTATGATGTTGAAGGTTCTAAATTGAAATCAAAACTTCAAAGACATTCCAAAAAGCTAAATATTAAGGTGAAAAGAGGGGAAGGAATATTTTGCATACTATATTTGATAAGAAATAAAAATGCTCCTAGGAGTTTGGTCTAGTATCTCCTCTAAAAAATAGGTCTTACACTTCTCCCTTAAATCTTGTTAAGCACTACCTCAGTTCCTCTATGAGGAAGCAAGTTGTTGTGACATGTCCGGATCCTCACTTGGGTTTGAAAAACTACTTCTTATGCTTCAAGGATCTAATTACTTCTATGCGTAGGGTAGGTAAAATGATGGGGACTTACGCAGATGAGGCCTCTCTGCTCCTGGGTAACCTAATGAAGAAATTCAAAGTTTTGGATTCTAGTTTGGAGTAGGACTCTCAAGAAGAATAGGTTGGGAAGGAAGATTTTTAATGGGTTCTTTTTGGGCTTTCATTATATAGTTCAATGTAATTAAGATTATGAAAAAGGGAAAGGACAATCCTTTCAAAATACTACTTTAAAAAATAAAAACAAAATAGCTAAGTAAAATGATAATTTATATGGCATGAGAGTCAAGACTATTAAAAACATTTATAGAATAGAAAAGAAAAATATTAAAATTTACAATCTTAAAATAATTTCAGAGATGGTAAACATATTTTTAAAGTAAATTTTATTTTTTATTAGTATAAAGAACCATTTTTGAAAGGGTCCTAGTCCCTTGTACAAAAAATATGCCTTCTATGTCTTACAACCACATAAAATAAAAAAATTTCTAAGATAAAAATACCAAACCTTTGCCAAGATTATAGAAAGCCAAAATTTTTCTAGGATCAGAAAAAGGTAAAATTTTACCAAGATCATAGAAAGCCAAACCCTTGCCATGATAATAGAAAGGAAAATTTTTCAAACATCACAAAATCCAAATGTTTTCCAATATCATAGAAATCCTAACCTTTGCCAAGATAATAGAATGAAAACCTTTTCCCAGATCACAAAAATTCAAAATTTTTCCAAGATAATAAAAATCCAACATTTTTTTAAGATCATAGGAAGTTAAACTTTTTTCAAGACCATAAAAGGTCAATTTATTACTGGGATCATAGAAATCTAGATCACATAAATCCAAAATTTTCCAAGATCATAGAAAGCCAAACTTTTTCCAAGACCATAGAAAGTCAAACATTCCAATATCACAAAAATCCAAATTTTTGCCAAGATCATTGAAATTCAAACTATTGCCAAGAACACAAAAGCTAAACTTTTGCCAAGATCATAGAAAGCCAAATTTGCCAAGATCATAGAAAGCCAAATTTTCCAAGATCAAAGAAAAATGAACCTTTACCAATATCACATAAAGCCAACCTTTTCCAATATCATAGAAATAAAAATAATTGCCAAGATCACAATAAGCTAAATTTTTGCCAAGATCACATCATGTCAAACTTTTGCCAAGATCACTCATAAAACTTGATATCATGCTCAAAAAACCCTATATTTTGACAAAAATCGAAACCAAAGTTCTAGGGTTGTCTAAATATATTGGGTTCTTTGAAGGTGCTAAAACCTTTAAAGGTTCTTGAACATCCCTCTACTCTATTGCTTTCTCATTCTCATTTGCCATCAGATCTTTGCTAAAGTATTTTTCTTGTAACTCTCAAATTAGAATGCTCTCTTCTTATAGCACTATTGGAAAGTGCATTTTTTGCCTTGTTAAACTCCTAATAAATATAGAAATATTCCACATGTGTGATTTTTTAATCAATTCTTTCATTCTATCCAATATGATATGGAGTTATATTGAATTGACCTTTTTCTCCTTGGAGATAACATTTATAATGACGACAAATCCCTATATATGTGTAGGTGTTTTTGGTATGAAAATCCGCATGTCGTTAAAATATGCACCTTGAGACTTTGACCAACATTGAATGACCCTAGGGATGTGAGTTTTTAGAGGTTAATCACTAGAGTAGGCTGGTTCCTTTTGGATCCTAAGTAGCTAATCCTAAATTGGGTGGGGGAGAAGAGGGTGTTGAAAGAAATAAAGGAAGCTAAATCTAGAACTTATAATGGTGCAGGTTAAGCAACATCAATATAAAAAATATATTAAAACTTATGCAAATGAGATATCCACTAAACTACCTAACAAACCAACCAATTTTTTGTCAATCACAAAACATTACATTTATCTAATTAATGAACTATTTGATTACAAATTCTAGAACTAGAGAAAGAACATATGCAAAAATCTAGAGAACATAATTAATATTATGCTCATTCAACTAGCTAATAATAGAAATAAACAACCATTCATACATACATGTTCTACAAATATTTGAACTAGAGGCCAAACAACAATCCAATTGTATTTCTCAGAGTATAATGTGCTTTCATACATGTAAATTGTAAAATCTTAAGAGCCGACCTTTTGAACTTCTTACATTCTAGTATATATAGCCTTTTACAATGAATTCTATTATTAGGGCATCATTACCTCAACCATAGATTGCTATTTTGTCAAATGATCTGCCAACTTGTACATGCATTCAACATGTTTGTTATAATTAACTGGTTATGGGCTTTTTATGTGGATTGATTAGGCATCATCCAAAGGCATAGTGGCCATTTTGTTTAAATTTGGTTCATTGGATTCTATGATACTTATGTTAGGCCACAACATCCATCTTGATCAAATTCCTGCATGAGCAAGCAACTAGTGGGTTAATTTTTGATATTCCATGATAGATATATGTACCATACTGGCAATTACCCTTCCTCTAGATGATGCCAAGAAACCAGGACCTACTGGTAGATCTACTATCAGGAATAAAGATTTTTTTACCCTTGCCTTAGTTTAATTACTAGGTGACGAGAACATGTTTATGGATGACAATATTTTTCTATCTGTATCTTGCATGATTGGGTACACAATTTTTGACAATAAGGTGATGGGTCTTTTGTAGCCAATTCTTAGCCTATCCAGGCATATGGTCCTCGATCGATCCAATAATTGGTTATTTATTTTTTGCTTCATGATATCGAGAGATGATTTTTTAGTACCCCTTACTTTCATGGTCAGGTACATGATTTTTGATAGTCAAGGCACTTAGATAATAGTGGCCTTTTACATTATACATATCATTGGGTGACGAGCTTTTTGTACCTCTTTGTCTCCATTGAGGGGGTAATTTTTTTGATAGTCCTAGTAATTCAAGTTCTGTTAGGTGACAGGTTTCATGTACCCCTTCCACTACTAGCATAGGTACCTATTTTTTGGTTGCTTCAACACTTGGACAATGTTTGTTGTTTTCAATGCTAGGTGATGAATATCTAGTACCTCTTCCTTACTTGGCTAGGTATAGGATTTTTTGCCATAGAGATAATTGTGACCTATTTTTATTCTACATATCGTTAGGCAATGAGATTTTTGTACTTGTCCATCTCCATTGAAGAGGTATATGTTTTGGTGGATCAGGTACTTAGCCATTTTTTCACTTTATTTTTAGACAGGCAACAATTTTTGTGTACCCGTCTGTCTCCGTTGAGGGGGTAAAATTTTTGGTGGTCTTTGTACTTAGCCATTTTTTCACTTTATTTTTAAATATGTGATGGGTTTGGTGTACTTTTTCGTCTCCAGTGATGGGATATAATATTTGGTGACCTCCACCCTTAGCCATTTTCCTCTACTATTTGCTATTGAACGATGCATTTTGGGTACCCATCTACTTCTACCCTAGGTACAATTGTTTTGATGGTATTGAGACTTAGTAATTTAACCCGTATCAACTTCCACAAAGTGTTGTAATTTAGAGACTCATCTATTGCTAGCCTAAATATGAAACATCTGACATTATCCATACTTTTTATTTTAGACTTTGATACAACCTTTTATACTTTAAACCAAAATTGCATGTGGGTGATGACCAAAATTATCCACATTATTGGAAACTAATAGGGGCTTTTCCTCAATGGAAAATGAGAAATCATACCAGTATTTTTTACTAATGCTAGGAAATGAGAAAATAATTAAATGTTGTAGAGAAATAAACACAGGATATTTATGCAGGTAAATATAGAACGATGAATATGATGTGAAAAAATAAGGTAAAAATGTGTTGCATAGAATATCATCGAGGATAAGGATAGGGACATCAATTTTTGGATAAGACCTCAAGAGAAAACAGAGCTACATATGCTTACAAACCAACATAAATCGTACATAAAAATAGGGTAAACTAGTAATACAAAAGTTCTCCCCAGGGAAAGAGATAGAGGTAACATTATATGAAAGATATTTTGAGAGAAAAGAGAAAATAAAAAAAAATGCGGATGATGGATTATGTGGAAAATTTTATAGCGATGACACAAATAAATGGAAAAGAAGTAGCAAAAATGGTGCATGGGGATACCTAGAGAATTTGAAAACCCCACAAAACCCTAACGGAGAGGCAAAAATGGATTTTGTGACATAATTTATAGGTATTTATATCTATTGCAAAGGAATAAAGGAGGGAGAGATAGCACATGGGGATACCTAGAATATGGGACACCCCTACAAAAATGAAACTCCGTGAGCATAGTTCACTAGCACTAGTTGTTTTAGGTTTAGATACGATACCTTAGGAAATCATCATTCTTTTACTCTTTTCTATTCTCATGCCCTCTTTACTTCCTCATGCAGTTGAGTAGGAAGTCTTCCTCTTTGTTACCTAAAATCATGTAGATCTTCATATTTCCCAAGGCTCATTCTCAATATTGAGGAGAACTTTTTTGGATTTAAGAAATGGGTGTGGCCTTATATAGGACTAAGCCTTGGACCTGAATTATACCTTATAATAATTATATCATGATTATAATATGAGAACTATGTGAATTTACTACTTCCATGCCCTGCTTGATTTTTCCTATCAAAATGAATCTCTAACAGATCCACCCTTTTGGACTCTACTTCATGTTTCTAGATAGATTGTGTTGTGATGACCTTATTGTTAGTTCTTCTTATGCCACCTTCAGTATTTTATTCTTTTTATCTGATCCATTAGGCTATGAAGTCATAATTGCTAAAAAACTATAGTACAACTGTACAAGATCAAAATTATTGAAGTACAAAGATTTATTGTCTACACATGTCTATTGTACATCATCCTACTTTAAAGGATGTGATGGCTCCTCTTGATACTGGAATTGCACTTCCAAAGCCACTTATGATGACTCATCCTGATGAGTAGTTGATTGAGCCATTGGATTTATGGGGACTTGAAATATCTAGCACATCCTATTCCAGGTTTTCGTAAGAGGTACTAGAATCCCCTTGAACTCTAAAAACTATTTTGCAATATTTAATGGTCACCATAAGGGGGTTGCTATATCTTCTAGCCACTTCTTATAATTTGGATAGGAGGTGGAATACTTTGTGGAATATTGTGAAAATTTTATCTACTACTAGTGGTTCTGATAGTGACTCAATATCACTTTATCATAGAGTTGGTGATCTAGTAGCTCGGTATCTCCTCTAAATAAATGTACCTGTTGCTATCCCAAAATCCTAGAGAGCCAAGATATTTAATTTTCTTAGCATATTTTCTCATATCCTTAGATTATTTTCTAATGTTAGAAAATAGTTCTCCCTCATAGATCAACTCAGTTGCATGATAAACCTGATGAGCTACAAATCTGCATTTCTTTATATATTTGTTGGACTATTGTTTAATGTAAGGATGCTTCTCTCTATTACTTAACATTTTTTGATTTCTTATGCTTCCATGACTTTACTCATTAGGAATATATTGCTTTTATTAAATTATTTTATAGCCTCTATGGATATCTTGGTAGTTTCTTGTAATTTTTCTATGAAAGGAGGGAAGGCTTGTAGAGTCACCTCTTTAATATTTTCCCAATAATGGCCCTTGATTTGCTTAAGCTAATATTTTGAGATCTTTGGGCCATGGGGATTTTCTATTTCCTATTATAACTCAACCAAAGTAGAGGTTAAGACTTTCTCTTGTTTTTATAGTTTGGTTTTAAGGTCTAGCAACTTTGAATCTTACTATTGCATTGTACCCTGTACTGCCTGCATCTCTATTTCCAAGATCTTGATTTTTGTATCCTTTTTCTATAGTTATTCTTCAAAGGGGGAATTATAGAGGATCCTTTTCAACTATTGGATTTGGTTTTTAAGAGTATCCTACTATACTTTTTACTTTCTCAGCTTTAGCTCTAGGGCTTCAATCTTGTTCTTGGTAGGTTGTAGTTGTCTATCTGTTCTCTTGCCCTGAAGAAATAGAGTGTTTGCCTTAGTATGGAGAGCCTAGAGTGTCTTTTCCTTGGATATTTTAGAGATGTCCTGATTGTGCATCTCTAATTGATAATCCTCTAGCCTAATTTTTTAATCTACTTTCTAGAATTTAGGATGAGTAGTCACTTTTATCCTTTTCCCTTCAATAGGGTCCAATGTATCATAAGTCATGGTGATTACCTCCTCTTTTTCCAGTAGCTATTGTTTCTGCTCATCTTCCATCCATTTATTTTTTGCTATCTTTTACATTCTCAATAATGGGGAACACTTTCAAAAGTGGCTCCTTATATGCAGAGAGTAGAATGGGTGTGGTTAGAAATGCAAGCAATGGAGTAAGTGGGAAGTATGCCATTTTTTTTATAGGGGTACTACCCTATTGCATCCCTTGGTGCATGTGACTTGAGGATGGAAGGTTGATATGTAGGGGGTGTGATGGTGGTGAAAGAGTGAGTGGTGGTACTTATAGAGTGAATTATGGTTCTTGTGGAGTGAGTGATGGTGATGGAGGAGTGAATAATGGAGATGGTGGAGTGAATGATGAAGGGAATAATTTTAACGGAGGTCAATATATAGCTAGGATAATTTATAACAAAGGAGAACAAATATGGAATTGAAAAGTGGGTTTAGTAGACATACCTTTTCCTTGAAATTCTTGGTCAAGATCCTCTATTTGGGTTGCTATTGTTACCTTAGAATTTTTCTTTTTTGCCTCCTTAGCCTCTATCAATGCCACTGCTACTTCAGTCCTTCATACCTCCTAATGCACTTGCTATCTTTTGAGTGTAACTTTTTCTACCTCTAATTACAATTGCTACCTTCTAGCCATTACTTTATTTGTATAATTTTTTTTTAGGATAATTATGGTCTTCTACTTCTTACTCAACTTAGGGGCTTGCTTAGGCGATCCAGGTTATGCCCTTAAATGTGCTCCAATTGGTTTATGATTGCTTGGTATCCTATTGTATATAGTTGGCTACACCTCCTCAACACCTAAAAAATATTGTTCTACAAATTGTTGAGGCTATGGTAAGTATTCCTTTTCAAATTTTACATAGCCTATAATGGGAGGAGCTTGTTATTACAACTAGATATATATCTCCAATTGCTATTTTTCTTCTTCTTCTTTAGACTTTGGTAGCTTTTTTAGCTCCAAGAAGATCTTATTTTTATAGTTCCTTTTCCAATTGATATATTTATTATTAAAATTTGAAATGAATTCCCTATCAAACTTATCTAGGAAGGCCTTATTGATCTGGTCGTACTCACATTAATAAATCCACCACTTTTCTAATTTGTGCTCTTCCCACTTTAGCTTCTCTTGTATATTTTTGATAAGTTTTGGACTGATCCATTGGTCTTCATTTTTCTTGGAGTAAAAAACCCTCTTATATTCATGCCATGGTGGCCTCTCCTACATCATCATGTAGTCAAATGGAACCTCCTGGTCATCTACTAGTTTTCTAAACATTTCAATATTTGTGATTGGCACATGCTCAAATGGAGGTACCTTATTGCTTATACTAGAAAAATTTACCTTGAAAATACCATCCTGATTATAGTGCCATCTATGGGGCACTACTGGTAGTTTTAGGGTGACAAGATTACTCTCCAAGTCATGATATTGCTCTATTTACCTTTTTATCATGGAGATGATTTCAAATTTTATAGGAAGCTAGAAAATCATGGTCTTCTTGATTCTAGGGCCAAAATGCTACTTTATCACATATATCTATCTACACATTTCTAGCCCAAAGATCCAATTAATGATATAATACAACAATAAATATTGATTGCCCAGGAAGCCATACAACTTGATAATTGTTCCTTCCTTTAGGAAGAACCAATCTCCTAATTATTGCTTGTTTCTCCTTAATGTGTCTATGGCTTCGGGTATAAGTTTGGGGTATTTTCTACAAATTTGAGCAAGAGCAAGTCCTAGAAACTTCTTTTTAAACTCCATGTATGAGAAGCTTTCTCTCAAACTAGGGGTCCAATCCACTATAGGATGCACCAAAACTTTTTCATCCTTCATATACACATCTATGCTATGCTTACCTAAGGTAATGTAGAAAATTATAAGCTAGGGTAGATATAAAGAATACGTAAATAGGTCAATGCACCCTTTCTACATGGAAACAAACTACTCATGTATAATCCTTGCTAAAAATTTTACCCAATTAAAAATGGAAGATAAATGTGTTGCTTGTCCTCCATAGTTGCAAGTCTCCATGACAACATTGGCCAAACCCAACTACTAGGGGTATACCAGAGTATTTATACTCAATCCATCATAACTACTAATGTAGACAAGATCGACTAAGCATGTTCCTTGAATTCTCCCAGCTTTCTTGACCTTGTCATATAATCATCTAGGATATTTCCCAACAAACCAATGATCCATTTCTTTAGATAATTTTTGGATAGATACCTCCTTTGTTCTTCTAGAACTATTATCTTCGGTTTGACTCCTAGAATATCATCTACTACAAAAAGCTTTGATGACTAATTTCTTTAATAATGTGAACAATGGTTTAAAATTTAAGTTTTGGATTGTGGCAACATCTGGGTCATAGTATTTTACTACTACCTTGAATAATTTTTAATATGGATGCACTAGTTTAGGCATGAATTTAGCTAGTCCAAAACTCCATGCTATGCTACTTGTATGGTTTGGCGAGTATTTTGTCCCTTTTTCTCTAACATGTATTGAAATACCTTATACTTTGACTTTATCATAACCACAATGTCATTTATGCCTACAATTCTATCATGCAATTCCTTTGAATTATTTTGTACTACCACACTCTTCTTTGCTCGAGCCATTTTTGCAAACTCTGCACTTGTTTCCTATAATTACTCTCTTTAGCTCACAAAATCCTTTGTCTCTCCTTGTAGCAAAAATCATAGTAGGTTTGTGTAGCTCAGGTACAAGCTCTATTTATAATTTCTAATTATAATCTTGGTTGGTTTAGAGCCATTATTTTTTGCATGCAAGAGATCATGCATGCTTAGGGATATTTGCTTAGGACTAGCCAACTTCATGGAGCTTTTTGACATGCATTTATTTGGGAGGTGTGCTTTATCCAATAAAATTTTATCATGCTCAAAATTTGATAGCTCATTACACTTTGGTTCATTGCTCTTTCTTGGTTAGCTACCACTGACAAACCTAATTATTGCAATATCAATCTACTAGATTAATAGATCATGCTAACCTAGGCAAATATTACTAGGGATTTCCTGCCATTTTAGTATTAATGGTACATAATTTAGCTACATAATTGGCCAATAGTAGTTTAGGAAATGTTGGAGTTAGATGGCATGTGCAATCCAAGCCCTTCCACCTAGATGCTCTTTCTCAAAATGTAACTAGTTGGTTCAATGATTAAATGATTTTTTGATTGGCTAGCTAGTTAAAATACAATGAAAATGGGCACAAACTATCAACCCAAAATTAGTAGCTGATTTTAAATATTGGAATCCAATCCTAGCAACTATAATTCTGATAGTTTAGCTTTTATTTACAAGTGTATGTATATGTCTCCTATTTACATATGTACAAGTAGGGTGCCAATTGATTTAGGTGTAATGCTTTAAGTATTGGTATTTTATTATAACCTATAACACCTAACCATCCAAATATCACAATTCATATTCATTTAAATATCTCTTCTATTAAATAAGATATGGCCCAGACCACATAGATTCAAATTTATCATATGGTCTTGGCTTAGCTCGATCCACATCCCATTTAAGCACCAAATCACCCTCATTAAAAGCATTGAATGTTACATTTTTATCAAGCCAAAATTTTATAGTTGCTTGGTGGTTATTGTATGTCTTCTCATGCTTTTCCTCTAGTTGCGTTAATTTTGCCATCCTCCTCTCCATTGGCTGAAATTTTTTTGGGTCCATATCATTAATGAATTTTAGCATCGAAAGCTCTAAGTTGATGGGTAGAATAACTTCCTTTCCATACACCAAAGCATATGGAGATGTCTTTAGTGATTTTTTAACTATGATCCTATCAACCCATAATGCTTGATCTAATAACAAGTGCCAACTTCTGGGGTTATCCTCAATGTTGCACTTAATTATTTTTAATAAATTCTTATTTGTAGATTCTGCTAGTCCATTTCCCTAAGGATAATATTTTGAAGATGCATTCCAATATATGCCATATTTTCTTGCAAAATCAATGGTTTTAGCATCGATGAATGATCCAATGTTGTCTAAAATAATTGTAGCTAGGATCCTAAACCTTGTGATCAACCTTTCTAAAAACTCAATAATTGTATCTTGATTAACATGTTTGGTGGCTTTAACCTCTATCCATTTTGTGAAATAATCTATCGCCATCAGGATATATTTATGTCCTATAGATGAATTGGGGTTGATGACCCCAATAAAATCTAGCCCCCATTGTTGGAAGGGTTCTTCTATAGTTATTGGTTGGAGAGGCATATTCAAGTGCTTGCTTTTCCCCATGAATCTCTGACACTTGTCACAACCTCTGATTAGTCTAAATGCATCTAAAAATATTAATGCTCAATAATATCTAGCTCTTAGGATCTTTGTTACCATGGTTTTTCTAAAGTAATGTCCACCTAAAAACCACTATGAAATTATTTGAGGACTTATTTCATCTTGTCTGGATGTAAACATCTTAGCAACACCCCATCAAAATTTCTTTGGTATAAAATACCATCAATTAGTGCATACTTCCTTTCCTCTATTCTGTATCTACATCTCTGAGAAGCATTCAAGCCATATAGACATCTATTGGATATTCAAAATAATGTATCAAACACTTGATCCAAGTATCTAACTATGCTTGTACTCCTTATGTATGGGTGGATTGCTCTCATTCCACTAGTAGATTCATATTTTGTATAAAAAATTTAACTAATTGCTAGCATAGTGCTCTACCTCTTATTATCTTGGTTGGCTTGATCTCAACATCATATTCTTGAATCTTGGTCACCCAACCAGCTCTCTTATCACCTAGTTCTCCTTGAATTACAAAGTTTTAGACATCCGAATGCACTACATATATCAATGTCTTGCTTTGAGATACAAAGTGCCTAAACTTATTTAATGATTTCATCACTACATAGACTTTTTTTCTATAAAATTATACCTTTCTTCATGGTCATGTAGTGTTTGACTCAAGAAGGCTATAGGTTGCTCATTGTTCTCTTCCTTTTTTTGGGTAAGTACAATGGCATAGCTTTCCTCTACTCCAAATACATAAAGGATGAAATCCTTGGAGTAGTCCAAATTGATAAGCATAGGGGCTTGAGCTATTGCTTCTTTAATAATCTTGAAAGCACTTTTTGGACATCCATCCAATTGAAGTCCACTTCCTTTTTAAGCATTTCAGTCATGGGCTTAACTATTTGAGCAAAATCTAAAATGAATTTTTGCACAAAGTTGATTTACCCAAAAAATGATTGAAGCCCCTTCTTTTTTAGTGGTAGAGGAAGGGATAGAATGGATTTTACCCTATTTGGGTCAATAGATAGCCCTATTTTGGACACAACATGTCCTAACAAATTTCCTTCTTGCACAACAAAAATTGATTTCTTTGGGTTTAATGAAACCCCAAACTCCCTACATTTCTCAAACACCAATCATAGATGTTCAACATGCTTCTCCTTATGATGAGAGAATACTGTCATGTCATCTAAATAAATCACTATTATCTTATTCACTAACTCCCCAAATTCCAGATCCATTGCTCTTTGAAAAGTAGCACCAACATTAGACAAACCAAAGGGCATCCGTTGATATGCAAAAGTTCCCCACTTAGTGGTAAATGTTGTCTTGTACTGGTCTTCATCATGGACCCATACCTAGTTGAAACCAAATAATTCATCCTAGCAAAGAGAATCTCTTCATCTCTAGCTACAGTATGTAAGATCTTATCAATCTATGGGAGAGGGTAGTGATCTTTTAGTGATGCTTTATTTAGGTTTCTAAAGTCCACACAAAGGCAAATATCACCATTTTTATTTCTTACCAGAACCAAGTTGGCAACCCATGTAGAATGCTTGATGGGGTAGATTATCTTAGCATTTAGTAGCTTTAGCAGTTCTTGCTTCATCAACACTTCTATATTTGGGTTGATGGGTCTTTGCTTCTATCATAAAGGTTTTGCATCCGATGTTAGTTCAATGGTGTGTTGGATAGTCTCCTTGTTGTACACCTTGAGGTCATCGTAGGTCCATGCTATAATATCATTGAACTCTTTACATAATTCTATAATTTGGTTAACTTCCTCTTCTAAGAAATGCACACCCACTTTGAGATTCTTCCTAGGCTCAATATGCACCTCTCTATATCCCTAGCTATCAATCTCCATCTTATGACTAGTTGGTCGATCATTGCTATCAAACAAGCTTTCTAAGGTTATCAATCCTTTTGGGATATGATTATTCTTAAGCTAGATCAGCTCACCTTCCTCTTCATCCTCTAGCAACCAGTCACTTGCACAATTCATTTCATGTATCAGGAATTCAACTACTTGCTCATCATTTTCAAATACTTTCCAAAAGGTATCCTTATTAGGCATAGATGGCCTATATACCAACCTCACCATTTTTGCCTTATGTATCACATTAGACACTAGGTAGTAGTTTTATCCCACAGATGCTAACATATCAGAGTGAGTGTTGTGCTCTCTAGGGATAGCCTTAATATTCAACACCTCAAAAGCCTCTAATAAATCCCACACTCTATTTCTATAAGCTTTGAGGTAGTGTTGCTTGCTGGTGCACCGCTCTGTGACCTGATTGACTATTAATTTTGAATCACCATAATCAAAATTTGTTTAATTCCCATCTTCTCAGCCTTCTTTAACCCTAAACATAATACCTCATATTCTGCTGCATTGTTTTTGTAGCTCCATGTTAGTCTGTATGAGAATACCTTTTCTACTTTGGATGGTGAAATCAGCACTATGCCTACTCTGGCACCATTTTTGCATCTTGCCCCATCAAAGAAAAGCTTCCACATTTTATTTTGTTGAGGAATTTGTCTGGTCGAGGCTACAATTTTCTTTTCTTCTAGCTTTGTGATTGAATAGGCACCAATTTCTATCTCAATCATGGCATTGAAGTCCTGCAAGGAGAACTAATCCTCTATTTGGAGCTCATCCAATATTTCATCCATCAGGTCAACTTCTTCAATCATCATGTTGATTGTGTCAGCTTGCTGATTTTTTTCTTCAATCCTTTCTATATGAAAAGAAGATGGTTTTTTAGAGAACATCTTAACTCTCCTACCTTTATATGGAATTTCCATATGTGAGTAGTCAAGAGATAGGTAACCACCTAATTTGGTAGTGAATTCCCTTGATAGACACATCCCAAAGTAAGGTTCTAGATCTACTACCACAACCTCTTGGATAACTGTGATTCCTATGCAACACCATGGGCATATCTTTGATTATCCCTACTCTTTTAACTAGTGTATCATCTAGCTATAGTACACAAGGGATGCTCCTTGTATATTTCATGCCCATTGTATCACACACTACTTTGGACATTACTATGGTAGTTACTCCAAAGTCAATCATACAATTGTGCACCACCCATCCTTCCATCCTAAGAGACAAATAAAATGGTGATGGCCTATTTTTTCCTATTATAGAAGTAGGATTACCTTGAGCTAAATTAAGCTCAGGTTGGTGCTTTCATTTATTCTTGATAGACTTTAGTGAAGCCTGTAGTAGATCAATCTACCCTAGAATAAGTAGAGCATCATACATGCTAGCTTTGGAAGGTGTCTTCTTCAATTCCTCAACTATATTGAAGCTAGGCATTTCAGACTATTTCCTCTGCTCTTTTGTAGGTTTCCTAAATTTTTTGGTACTCCTAGGTTGCCTCAATCCTTTGATGCTTAGTAAGAGAGGGGTATCTGATTTTATCTCTTGCTTGCTCTTGGGTTTCACCTTCCTTTGTTACCTTTTGATGTTGTTGAGTTGTCTTTTGAACTAGGGTAGTCTGAGGAATATCCCTTATAGGCTTCTCCTTAGCCTCAAAAGGTACTTTAAAGGGATCCATTATCTTGGGATCAACTACCAAGGGTTTCTTCCCTGATCTTGTTAACATCGATACCTGCTCCACTGAGGGCATCATGAAGTTATGATCCATTTCCCTTAACATATTTACCTATCCTTTCTGAGTCCTTTCTACCTTTTCAATGGTAACATTTTGAATGTGATGTTGGTGCATCATACAAGAGCTCTCACCATGTGGGTCATTGCAGGTTGAACACCAATAGTATGATTCAAAGCTTGAAGTGGATGGTTCATCCTCTTGGTTGCTATACACTATACTAGGTTTTTTAGTAACTTTACTAGTATAAGTTGCTTGATCCTTCATCACATGAGGAAACCTTTTGGGTTGAAATTTTCTCTTAGCTTCTCTTATTTTCATGGCAGTCACCTCATTTTCCAAGTTTTTCATAGCATTAGTCATCTCTTGCAAGGCAATTGTTTGAGCATCTGGGGCTGGTAATGCAGGTATAACATGGGGTGTTGGTAGTGCTAGAATAGTAGGAGGTACTGGTAACATCTAAGATATTGGTGGGATAGGCCATGTTGAAAAATTGATGGTCGAATTCATGATTGGGTAGGAAGTGCTTGCAGTAGGAGCTTGTGTTTGTTGTTGAATAAATTCTAGAAATATTGGCATTACAGTCTTTGGAGGCAATTTTCCTATTGCAATTAGGTCTTTTTTTTCCTTTAATGCTTCTTGAAAAATATCCAAGAATGTAAAAACATTATATTACCTTATGACCATGCCTAAGTCTGAGTTGAATGCCCTTAAATAGTAGTACATTGCTTGTTCATTGGTTGGCCTAAGACCTTGAGGTACTCTCTTCCATGTTCGGCTAAATCTAATGTTGAAATCCATTATTTCTTCCTATGGATGCCTTTGTATCACTATGAACTATGTTAGTAGAGAGAATGGATCCACTTGTTCATTAAATTCCTCCACTAATTTGCCATCCAACTGTGCCCATGAAGTTATACTGAGATCCAGTAGGGTTTTGTACCAATATAAATTTTTTCCTTTCAATGATATTACTAATAGCCTTATCATAACATCCTCATCTTGAATGTTATGTATAGCGTATAATGATGCAATGTCTTGATAGTGCTCATAAGCAGTTCTCCCGATGCCATCATATGTTGGTAATGCTTTTAATGTTGCTTGAGGAATTGGATTCTAAATGGATAGATTGAGAGGTCTTGTATGGTTCCAGTTGGGATAGTTCTAAATATTCTAATTTTGATTTAGATTCTGAGCCATTGATGCTTGTATATTTAGAGGTACTATAGGTGTAGGGTTGGTATTGGTTTGATCTTTAGTGAGGATTGAAGATGGTGATGATTCAGAAAATATGATAGAATGTTGTCCTTTGATCCCACTAAAAGATAATTCTAGAAATTCTATTGGCTCTTATGATCTTTTAGTTGCCTATCATGTTATCATATAGCTTTGGACTCAACAAAGTAGCTAGGTTTTTAGAGCATTTCTTTGAAAATGGATATATATATATATATAATTGGGTTTCTTCTTGAACGAAGTCTCTAGGTAAATAAGATCTATCATAATATAGGATTATCAAGTCTCTATCTATCAATATAGTGGGATTTGGTACTATTGGGCATGCCAAAATTTGTTGGTTTAAAAATATACCCATGGTTAAAACATGTGCCCTGAGACTTTGACCAACATTGAATGACCTTGAGGATGTGAGGCTTCAAAGGTCAATCTTCGGAGTAGGTCAGTTCCTTTTGGATCCTAACTAGCTAATCCTAAAATTGGGGGGGAAAAGGGTGTTGAAAGAAATAAAGGAAGTTGAAGCTAGAACTTATAATGGTGCAGGTTAAGCCACATCAAGATACAAAATATATGAAAACTTATGCAAATGAGATATCCACTAAACTACCTAACAAACCAACCAGTTTTTTGTCAATCATAGAATATTACATTTATCTAATTGATGAACTATTTGATTGCAAATTCTAGAACTAGAGAAAGAACATATGCAAAAATATAGAGAATAAAATTAATATTATGCTCATTCAACTAGCTAATAATAGAAATAAACAACCATTCATACATACATGTTCTACAAAGATTTGAACCAGAGGCCAAACAACAATCCAATTGTATTTCTTAGAGTATAATGTGCTTTCATACATGCAAATTGTAAAAGCTTAAGAGCTAACATTTTTAACTTCTTACATTCTAGTATATATAGCCTTTTATAATGAATTCTATTATTAGGGCATCATTACCTCAACCATGGATTGTTGTTTCATCAGGTGATCTACCAACTTGTACACACATTCAATAACAAGTTTGTTATAATCTATTGGTTATGTCCTTCTAATGTGGTTTGATTAGGAACCATTTAAAGGTATAGTGACCATGTTGTTTAAATTTGGTTTATTGGATTCTCCAAAGCTTATGTTATGTTGTATCCTCCATCATGATCATGCACCCATAGCTAGTGGGTTAACCATTGAGATTCTCTGATAGATGATTATACTATGTCGATGGTTTTCCTTCCTCTAGATGATACCAATAAATTAGGACCTACTATAAGATTTGATTTTGAGAATCAAGCTTTGGTTTTCCCCTACCTTAATTTAATTACCAAGTGATGGGAACATGTCAATGGATGATGATATTTTTCTATGTATCCCTTGCATTATTGGGTACATGATTTTTGGCAATCGAGTGATGGGTCTTTTGTACCCCTTTCTTAGCCTAGCTAGGTACATGATCCCTGATGGCTCCAATACTTGGTTATTTCATTTTTGCTTCATGGTACAAGGTGGTGGATTTCAAGTACCCCTTCCTTGCATGGGCGAGTACATAATTTTTTATAGTCAGGGCCCTTAGACAATAGTGGTCTTTTACATTCTGCATACCACCAAGTGACAAGATTTTTATACTTCTTTTTCTCCACTAAGAGGATAAATTTTGTGGTAGTCCTAGTACTTAATTTGTTTCAAGGAATGGGTTTTGTGTATCCCTTCCACTATTAGCCTAGGTACTTATTTTTAAATGGATTCACCACTTGGACAATTTTGGCTCTTTTTCTCTTTTCATTGTCAAGTGATGGATTTTTGGTACCTCTTCCTTACTTGGTTGGGTATAGGATTTTCGGTCGTAGAGATAAATCTGGAATTTTTTTCTTTCACATACCATTGGGCAATGGGCATTCTATGCCTGTCTATCTCCATTGAGGGGTAAAATTTTCCATTAGTCTTGGTACTTAGCTCTTTTTTTACTTTGCATTCAAATAAGTGATGGTTTTTGTGTACCTATCTATTTCCATTGAGGAGGCACAATTTTTAATGGTCCTGGTACTTAGCCCACTTTGATTTCAAATAGGTGATGGATTTTGTGTACACATTCATATCCATTGAGAGGGAAAATTTTTTGGTGACCTCCACCCTTAGCCATTTCCCTCTACTATTTACTATAGAGCGATGGTTTTTTTAATCCATCCCCCTCTTAGTGAGGTACAAATTCTTTGATGGCCTTCACACTTATCAATTTTCAATGTGCTTGCTGCTGAGTGATAGGTTTTTGGTACCTATTTGCTTCTACCCTAGGTACAATTTTTTTTATGGTCTTGAGATATAGTCATTTAACCTATATTACCTTCTACCAAGCATCAAAATTTAGGGACTCATCTGTTGCTAGCCTAAATATATGGCATTCTCCATACTTCATTATTTTAGCCTCTAATGTAGCCTTTTACACTTTGAACCAAAAGTGCATGTGGGTGATGACCAAAATTACCCAAATGTATCTTATTTTTGGTTCTATAGCCAACATCAATCCAATATCGTATGCTAGTGCATATATCCCATTGTTGGAAGTAATTCTTAGGTTGATGCAATAATTGAATGTGAGTGTCCCATATTAATTCATGATTACTTTGACTACAACTACTATGCTTGGATTTGACTTAGATGCCCCATAAAAGAAGAAAACAAGATAATATATATTTGGTGGTATTATTATCGATACATTCATCCTAGTTGAGATGAACTCTTGTAGATCTAACTTGTTGATTAGATTTAATTATTGCATATTCAGGCTTTGTTGGTTCTACACTACACCAAAAAATGGCTTTAATTATGGTCTTAAACCACCCTTAAAGACCTTTAAAGGTGGTTATTTAGTCGTCATCTATGAAGGCATCATAAAAAGTCTGTGACATATGATGACGACTAAAAATCACCTCAAAAAACCATCCTCTTAGGGTCTAAGAGGGTGGTTTATAAATACCCTATTAGGGATATTAGGGTGGTTAGAACCACCATCTTAGGTCTAAGAGTGTGGATAAAAACCACCCTCTTAGGGTTAAGACATCTTAGGCCTAAGAGGGTGGTTTAAAATTGCCCTCTTATACCTATGACAATGGTTTAAAACAGTCACCTTAGACCTAAGACAATGGTTTAAAATCATCATCTTAGACCTAAGAGGGTGGTTTAAAACTACCATATTAGGTCTAAGAGGGCAGTTTAAAATCACCCTCTTAGGGTCTCACCTAAAAAATAAAATATAAATGATGCCTCGGCTGAAATAACATAACACTCAGCAGTGGTTTATTATTTCAACTGAGGCATTCTTTATTTCTCATGGTCATTTCATGGATAAGGTAATTTTCCATTATATCCCAAGCCCCTACCATTATGCATTATATTATGGAATAAAATATTTACAATGGCATTTCCATAATGTAATTCACTAGATTAAACACATGCTTGTTGGTCATAATTATGAAATTATAACATTTCATGGCCACACCTCCTGAGCTTCTTATCTTTGTTGGCAATTTTGGGTACCTTGGGTATATTGCCTTTGCTCAAGTGTATAAGTTGTCATTGATGTCAAGAAGCTTTTAAAGGAATTTGATTTGATGTAAAAGAATTTGTTTTGATGAAGGTTTCGGCATGACAAGTTCGAAAGCAAGTAAGTTAGAAAAATGTCGCGATATCGCGACATGTCGCATTTTCGCGACTTAAGCAGGCGAGAGAAAGCTTTCTAGAAAAGTGTCGCGATATCGCGACATGTCGTAGTTTCGCGACTCAAAGAAGAGAGAGAATGTTCGAGTCAGAAATGTCACGATTTCGTGACATATTGCAAAGTAGGTTGAACGGACGAAAAAGTGTCACGATTTCGCGACATAATGCAGGAGAGAGAGTCCGAAAGAAAAAGTGTCGTGATTTCGCGACATAATGCAGGAGAGAGAGTCCGGGAGAAAAAGTGTCACGATTTCGCGACATAATGCAGGAGAGAGAGTCCGAGAGAAAATGTGTCGCGATTTCGCGACATAATGCAGGAGAGAGAGTCCGGGAGAAAAAGTGTCGCGATATCGTGACATGTCGGGTTTTCGCGACCCGAAGAAAAGAAAAGCGCTAAGGAGAAAAAGTGTCGCGATTTCGCGACAAGTCAGAAGACAAAGTGGAAGCAAGATAAAATGTCGCGATTTCGCGACATGCTGCAGGTGAAAATGTTCCAAGTGAGAACTGTCACGATTTCGCGACATGCAGCAAAGGGAAGAGTCTGAAATGAGAACTGTCGCGATTTCGCGACAGGTTGCAAAGAAGACGTACGAAAGCTGAAAGCGTCGCGATTTTGCGACAGGCTGAAAAGAAGTCGTACGGATGCAGAAAGTGTCACGATTTCGCGACAGGTTGAAGAGAAAGCTTATGGATGCAGAAAGTGTCACGATTTCACGACAGAGACAGTAAGCAAGTCTTCAACAGAAGAAGCGTCATGATTTCATGACGAATTCAAGAAGGAAGAGCTCGAAGGCGAAAGCGTCATGATTTCGTGACATGTTCCAATTTTCATGGGAGCGTAGGCGAAAGTGTCACGATTTCGTGACATGTTCCATTTTTGCTAGTGCAAGCAGACAAGAGTGCAAGGAAGAGAAAGTGTCACGATTTCGTGACAGATTGAGATGGCAGCGTTCGGTTGGAGAAAGTGTCACGATTTCGTGACAGAAACACAAAGCAGGTCTTCAATAGGAGAAGTGTCACGATTTCGTGACAGAAGCCAAGTTGTGAACTATGAAGACAAAAGTGTCACGATTTCGCGATAGAAGTGAAGTCGAAGTCTGCAGAGGCAAAAGTGTCACGATTTCGCGACAAAAGCAAAGTTGATGCTGACAAAGACAAAAGTGTCGCGATATCATGACAAGAGCTTAGATGAAGTTGTTAAAGGCTAAAGTGTCACGTTTTCACGACAAAAGGCAAAAGAAAGTGTATGGTTGCAAAGGTGTCGCGATATCGCGACATGTTGTAGTTTCACGGCAGAAGCTATAGAAGAGTTGCAGAGGCAGTGAGGCCGACAAAGTTAAATTTGGGCCGACAAAGATTAGGGTTTGCAGCCGATGTAGTTTAGGGTTGTGTAGCCGACTAAGATCAAGGTTTTGATCTTGAAAGTATTAGTATAAAAGGAGGGTTGTTCGAAGAGTTAAAGTATCGATTTTGAGTGTGCGTTCGAAGTGCGACATTCGTAGATAGAGTGCGGGGGAGAAGTCCGATCGCTGAGAGCAGAGTGCAAAATTTGATAGTAGGGTAAAGAGTGCATTTTATCGAATCGTCTAAGTGAGAGAGATCGCAAGGAATCAAAGTACGCGAAGACGGTGCTACTGTGTTTGCGCACAGAGAGCAAAAAAGCGCAAAGCTATGGGGTGCATCATTTTTGCGACGTTCGGTGATAGTGCGTAGGCTTTGATGGTTTTGGACAAGTCATTGAGAGGGATTGTTGCACAGATTTGAGCAAGTTTTTCTTGAGCTTGTGAAGTAGTTTGGGCAGGTTCTAGTAAGAACTTGCAAAGCAGATCTGAGACAAGTCTTGGTGAAGACTTGGGTGAAGATCAAGCAAGCTTTAGTGAAAGCTTGTGAACCACTTTTGTGAACCAGATTTGAGGACCAGTTGAGGACAGAGATTGGTGCAGATTCGAGGACATTTGTGCCAGACCGAAGGACTGTGTTTGGTGCAGATCAGAGAAAGAGAACGAGGACATTTGTGCTAAACCGAAGGACTGTGTTTAGTGCAAATTCGAGGACCAGCTTTGGAGGTGATAGAGTTGAGGGCAGAGGTCTCCAGCCAGAGCAGGGAGGACAGGTGTCTTCTATGGATAGAGTTCCATTTGCTAAGGGCAGAGGAGGTAGAGGTCTTCTAGAGGATCACCAGTCAGAGCAGAGCTAGGGGATTGGTGTCTCCTTTGGGTTGGTGCCCATAAACATTGTAATCGGGAAAGGTATTCCCAGAATTTGATTTGATAAAATTTAGTGAAATATTTTATCCGTGGAGTAGCCCACTTTGGGTGAACCACGTAAATTGTTGTGTCTCTATTGTGGATGGTATTTTGTGCATTGCTTTGATTACGGCTATTGATACTGCTATCTATACACTGCATAATATTGAATTGAAAGTTGAATTGAAGGAAAAAGTAAAAAGTGGTCTTATACTGTTCACCCCCCTCTCAGTATAAGCTTGTGTTCTTCAATTGGTATCAGAGCGGGTGCCTTCGAAAAGTTTAACAACTTGAAGGAAAATCCAGTAAAAGAACACAATGGATTATTCAAGTGGCAATGCAACACCTATTCTTGATGGATCAGATTTTGGTCTTTGGAGTGCAAGGATGAAGGTTCATCTAATGGCACTTGGGAATGAGGTTTGGGAAGTGATTGAAGATGGGTACACCATTCCTGAACATGGTCCTTATACTAAAGAAGACAGGCTCCTACATCACAGCAATTCAAAAGCAATGAATGCAATCCTGAAAGGTTTACAGAAGGCAGATCTTACCAAGGTGATTCACTGCAAGACAACTAGTGAAATGTGGAAACAAGTTGCAGGTGGTTCACACAGGTGATGTAAATGTCCGAAAGGCTAAGTTGAGACACTTCAAAGGTATGTTTGAACAACTCAAGATGAATGATGATGAAAATATTAGTGACTACATGCTTCGTATGGATGAGGTTGTTAACTCCATGAAAGACTTAGGTCTTGAGCTTGCTGAAAATGATGTTTGTGATAAGATTTTAAGATCTCTTCCTAATAGATTTAGTGAAAATATTTCTGCTATTGAGGAAGCTAAATATTTGGATAAGTTGAAAAAGGATGAGCTCCATAGTATACTTGCAGCATTTGAGTTGAGAACTCAAGTGAAGGTTGATGTCAAGAAAGAGGCAACTTTCAAGGCTACCAAGAAATCCAAGGGTAAACAACTTCAAGAGAGTGATGAGTCTTCCAGTGATGAAGAGGCATATTACAGACAGAAAGGCAAGTTCTCTAGAAAGCACAAAAGCATGAAAAATATAAGATGTTTCAATTGTGGAAAGTTTGGTCATTATGCTACCGACTGTACTGTTCCCAAGAACGAAAGTGATGAAGATATACAGGATTCTAAAAGCAAGGATTCTGAAAAGCACAAGCATCACAGGAAAAACAAAGATGAGCGCAGCAATCAAGGAAAGAGGTATTCTCACAAGCACAAGAAGAGTTTATACCTAGACAAAGCAAGTAAGTGTTCTAGTAGTGATAGTGAAAGTTCTTCAAGTGATACTGAAAATGAGATGTTGTTCATATCAGAAAAAGAGGAAGAACCGAAACATAGATTCATTATCATGAAATGTCTTAGATGTGGAAATTTTGGTCACCTTGAGGATGATTGCACAAATAATGATTTGGTTTCTAGTATGTATGAGGATGCTTCAGAAAACTATAAGGAAGATGCATGTATGGTTTTTGAAAAAGGTAGCACCTCTAGTGATAGGAAATCTGAAAAAGGGTTTGATGATTCAGAAAGCAAACAAATAAAGGATCTAGAAAGTGAACTTACTAACGCTCTTAGTGTTTTGAAAAAGGAAAGAAAGAAGAATGCTAGACTCAAGGATAAGTTAGATGAATGTTGTATGGAGAGAGATGATCTTATAGAAAGTCTCGACGTCTCTATGGCTAAGACACAAGAACTCAAGGATGAGTTAGAGTCTAAGGTTCTTGAGTATAGTGAGTTAGAACAGAAAATGGCTTCTTTGAAAGAGGAAACTAAAGAGTACAAGGATAAGCTTTACAGGTTTCAAGATAGCTCCAAAAAGGTTAAGTCACTCATCAAAGGTCAAAGAAAGACAACGGATAAAACAGGCCTTGGTTTTGTCAAGGAACAAGTTGGAGAGTCTAGTAAGAGACTCCAAAAGGAAGAGAGTTCTGATGAGGAAAGTATTTCAGATTATGAGTCCTTGGATGATAGATGCGTAGAAACAGAAAACGAAATTCAGAATGAAAAGAAGAAGTTTTCAGGACCCAAGAGGTCGAATAAAGGTAAATTTCACGGCAGATGTTTTGCGTGTTACAGGTTTGGTCACATGGCTGCACATTGCATGGCTCAAGTGAAGAAGGTGAACGGCAATTTCAGAAGCGCTAGTTTCTTTCGAGGGTATTGCTACTCTTGTCAATAGTTCGGGCACAAGGCAGTCTATTGCGAGGTAAATAACAGGAACAGGTTTGATCAAAACAGGTTTAGGCAGAACTGGCGGATTCAAAGAACAAGTATGCCTAAAAGAAATAACATTGTTACTTGTTATAAGTGCAACAATGAAGGTCACACAACTAGACAGTGTAGAGCTGAACTTTCAAGGTACAGAAATAGGAACAGTGGTATAAACAGGTCCAAGGATCAAGGCATGAACAAAAACAGGGATGAGAACAAGAACAAGAACAGTGACAAGAACAGGAATGATAACAGGAAAAAGAACAGTGACAAGAACAGGAATACGGGCAAAGAGTTCAAGAGAAGGCCCGACAAGGAAATTATAGACGCTGATGATGATCAGTGCCTAATGGGAGTTTTACTCCCACCCCGGAATTAATCACCTCATCAGGAGGTGGGGGAGGGACTAAGCTAAGAGGCTCATTCTTAGTCCCGAGCCCCAAAGGTGACCCTTTGCCATTGATGACAAAGGGGGAGAAATATGAGTAAGGGGGAGAGCTTCAAGTGAAGAGGAAAGCTTCAAGTTAGGGGGAGCAAAACCTCAAAGGCAGTTTCTCAGTTGTTAGCACAGTTGGTTTCAGTTTTGGCTCCTAAGACGTGTTTTTAGTAAAGGTTTGCCATCAATGACAAAGGGGGAGATTGTTGGCAATTTTGGGTACCTTGGGTATATTGCCTTTGCTCAAGTGTATAAGTTGTCATTGATGTCAAGAAGATTTTAAAGGAATTTGATTTGATGTAAAAGAATTTGTTTTGATGAAGGTTTCGGCATGACAAGTTCGAAAGCAAGTAAGTTAGAAAAATGTCACGATATCGTGACATGTCGCATTTTCGTGACTTAAGCAGGCGAGAGAAAGCTTTCTAGAAAAGTGTCACGATATCGCGACATGTCGCAGTTTCATGACTCAAAGAAGAGAGAGAATGTTCGAGTCAGAAATGTCACGATTTCGTGACATATTGCAAAGTAGGTTGAACGGACGAAAAAGTGTCGCGATTTCGTGACATAATGCAGGAGAGAGAGTCCGAGAGAAAAAGTGTCACGATTTCGTGACATAATGCAGGAGAGAGAGTCCGGGAGAAAATGTGTCATGATTTCATGACATAATGCAGGAGAGAGAGTCCAGGAGAAAAAGTGTCACGATATCATGACATGTCGGGTTTTCGTGACCCGAAGAAAAGAAAAGCGCTAAGGAGAAAAAGTGTCACGATTTCGTGACAAGTCAGAAGACAAAGTGGAAGCAAGATAAAATGTCACGATTTCATGACATGCTACAGGTGAAAATGTTCCAAGTGAGAACTGTCATGATTTCGTGACATGCAGCAAAGGGAAGAGTCTGAAATGAGAACTGTCACGATTTCGTGACAGGTTGCAAAGAAGACGTACGAAAGCTGAAAGCGTCACGATTTCGTGACAGGCTGAAAAGAAGTCGTACGGATGCAGAAAGTGTCACGATTTCACGACAGGTTGAAGAGAAAGCTTATGGATGCAGAAAGTGTCACGATTTCATGACAGAGACAGTAAGCAAGTCTTCAACAGAAGAAGCGTCACGATTTCACGACGAATTCAAGAAGGAAGAGCTCGAAGGCGAAAGCGTCGCGATTTCGTGACATGTTCCAATTTCGCGGGCATAAGGCAGAGAAAAACACAAGGCAGCGAAAGTGTCACGATTTTGCGACATGTTCCATTTTTGCTAGTGCAAGCAGACAAGAGTGCAAGGAAGAGAAAGTGTCACGATTTCGCGACAGATTGAGATGGCAACGTTCGGTTGGAGAAAGTGTCACGATTTCGTGATAGAAACACAAAGCAGGTCTTCAATAGGAGAAGTGTCACGATTTCACGACAGAAGCCAAGTTGTGAACTATGAAGACAAAAGTGTCACGATTTCACGATAGAAGTGAAGTCGAAGTCTGCAGAGGCAGAAGTGTCACGATTTCGCGACAAAAGCAAAGTTGATGCTGACAAAGACAAAAGTGTCGCGATATCACGACAAGAGCTTAGATGAAGTTGTTAAAGGCTAAAGTGTCACGTTTTCATGACAAAAGGCAAAAGAAAGTGTACGGTTGCAAAGGTGTCGCGATATCGCGACATGTTGTAGTTTCACGGCAGAAGCTATAGAAGAGTTGCAGAGGCAATGAGGCCGACAAAGTTAAATTTGGGCCGACGAAGATTAGGGTTTGCAACCGATGTAGTTTAGGGTTGTGCAGCCGACTAAGATCAAGGTTTTGATCTTGAAAGTATTAGTATAAAAGGAGGGCTGTTCGAAGAGTTAAAGTATCGATTTTGTGTGTGCGTTCGAAGTGCGACATTCACAGATAGAGTGCGGGGGAGAAGTCCGATCACTGAGAGCAGAGTGCGAAATTCGATAGTAGTGTACAGAGTGCATTTTGTCGAATCGTCTAAGTGAGAGAGATCGCAAGGAATCAGAGTACGCGAAGACGGTGCTGCTGTGTTTGCGCACAGAGAGCAGAAAAGCGCAAAGCTATGGGGTGCATCATTTTTGCGATGTTCGGTGATAGTGCGTAGGCTTTGATGGTTTTGGACAAGTCATTGAGAGGGATTGTTGCATAGATTTGAGCAAGTTTTTCTTGAGCTTGTGAAGCAGTTTGGGCAGGTTCTAGTAAGAACTTGCAAAGCAGATCTGAGACAAGTCTTGGTGAAGACTTGGGTGAAGATCAAGCAAGCTTTAGTGAAAGCTTGTGAACCACTTTTGTGAACCATATTTGAGGACCAGTTGAGGACAGAGATTGGTGCAGATTCGAGGACATTTGTGCCAGATCGAAGGACTGTGTTTGGTGCAGATCAGAGAAAGAGAACGAGGACATTTGTGCTAAATCGAAGGACTGTGTTTAGTGCAAATTCGAGGACCAGCTTTGGAGGTGATAGAGTTGAGGGCAGAGGTCTCCAACCAGAGCAGGGAGGACAGGTGTCTTCTGTGGATAGAGTTCCATTTGCTAAGGGCAACGGAGGCAGAGGTCTTCTAGAGGATCACCAGTCAGAGCAGAGCTAGGGGATTTGTGTCTCCTTTGGGTTGGTGCCCATAAACATTGTAATCGGGAAAGGTATTCCCAGAATTTGATTTGATAAAATTTAGTGAAAGATTTTATCCGTGGAGTAGCCCACTTTGGGTGAACCACGTAAATTGTTGTGTCTCTATTGTGGATGGTATTTTGTGCATTGCTTTGATTACGGCTATTGATACTGCTATCTATACACTCGCATAATATTGAATTGAAAGTTGAATTGAAGGAAAAAGTAAAAAGTGGTCTTATACTGTTCACCCCCCCTCTCAGTATAAGCTTGTGTTCTTCAATATTTACAAACCATATAACGCTTATCTACCATTGATTGATTTTGGGGGTCAAAAAAACTATAAAAATGATTAATAACTAAGTTAATTGCATGGAATTGACCATCCCAATGATATGCAAAGTTATTTTAGAAACTAGCAACAAATCCATGTGAAGTCGATATGAAATTGCATTTTGCAACAGTGCAACTTTTACCATTAATTATTATTTCCTTATTCATTGTGTTTTTTTAAATGAAAACTTATCTTTCCATAACAACTGAAGGCACCTTGCAAAAATTTAGAATCAAGCATGTTTCACACTAGCTAAATACTAGTTTCATTTACTTTGAGTAGATATGCCAATATTCCTTTACATTTGAAATCCATACCAATGAAACTGAGGAGTATCCTGCAATACGAAGCAGTAGATCAAATTTATATGTTTCATTTGCAATATATTATATCACAATCTTGATTAAGAGAGAACAAGAGAGGGAGGGAAGAATCATAATAGAAAAGAGAAACTAAACTGAAATAGGAGAAGAAAAACATAAAGCAAATCCTATTTACAATATATTACAACACTCTAACCATTAAGTACTTAAAGCAAATAAATTCTATCTAGAAATCAACTTTTAAATGCTAGCTACATACCAAAAGTAGATCAATTCTAGAAATTCGAAGATTCTGGTTTGATGTAGATTTATTAGCTAATGATTGCCTTACAACATCTTTCACATGTTCCATTCCAAACAATATATAGCTGCATTTCAAAGAGAGAGTCTTCAAGAATTCATGTTGTGGATGTTGTTCTCCTATTCTCTTAAGCAAATCATCCTAACAAAAAATCCATGCATAGTTAGCAATTCATAGATTAGGCTGTTCAATTTTTAGTTTGTTATTTTGTTGTTCTTTTTCATATCTTTCATAGGGCTGGATATTTACAAAATATAAGAGTGCCTTTACTAATAAGAAAAAACAAGCTAAAAGTCACAGAAGTACCTAATGACACATGTAATAAGGGCATGACTCAAAAGAAAAATCAAACTTACATGAGTGGCTTGGGCACTAGAAACTATTGTGTTTGGGTCAAGCAACTGGGATAGACTCTTGAAAATATTGTTATCCTTCATCTGGTGCAACTTTAAAAAAATTTCCTCGGCTCTTATAGGATCAATAAAGGAAAAATACATTGCCTTCAGCCCCATATAAATTTTTTTGTGCAATTCTATCAAATCTTCCTCCTACATATTCATCAACACTTGAGTCTGTTGTTTGGATATTTGACAAGTCCAACAAAATACAAAGTTCACATTTATGCAACGACTAGAAACTACATTGGTAAGACAACCAATTTATTTATAAATAATATCTTCTATCGTAGGTGATGCTTTCCAGTTAGTACATGTAACTTTAAATGGATTGTTATTCTGATGATCTAATAGCTCACAAATTGTGATGCAATAATTAAAAAGTAAAGAAAATGTATTCTATAAGGTTAAAAACAATTGTATGTGGCTTATAGGAACTACAGTCTGCACTGTTCTTTTCTTTCTAAGAGTAAATGGGAACAAATACCTATCCATGCATGTCCATATTTCTCTATCAAGACAAGAACAAAGATAATAAAGTAGGTCAATGATATCGAGATTAAAGTTGTAGGTTCAGACATATATAAGGCAGAAACATAAATCTAGCAAAAATAATAGTAAACAACTCAACAAAAATTCAGCAAACTCATTTAGATCTACATAAATCGATAAAATTTACCATCAATTTTAGCATAAGTATGGATATTCGAAAGATATGATTACATTACCTATTTTAAATACTATACAATTGTTGAAATCCAATTTCTATTATAATTTATTAGACACCGATTGAACTTACTAATCCTAGATGCTTGTTAAAAGGAAGAACAAGTCAATGTGCATATTTTATTCACATATTTACCTCATAGGTCTATAGAAAACATAAATCTAGAAAAAATAATAGTAAAAATCTCTACAAAAATCTGGCAGACTCATTTGAGACTATAAAAATCAACAAAATTTATTAGTAAGGAAGGAGTTCATGTTAAAAAAAATTAGACAATTTGAGACTAGCCTGCATAAATGACCTTCATAGAGTTTTGTAGATTCTTAGGTCTAACTAATGTTTATGATTGGTTTGTGATAGGCTTCTTCCAAATTGCATGGAACTTAAATTAAGTGAGAAAAGGAAGAGCCAAATCAAAGTTCATGTGGATTGAGGTACCATAAAGAGCATTCTGAGACTTGACTCATTAACTTAGCTTGGCACTAATACTTGTCTTTTTGGATCTGCAACAACCATCGTGGAACTTAAATTAAGTGATAAAAGGATGGGCCAAACAAAAGTTCTTATGGTCTGAGGTACCACAAAGATCATTCTGATAATTGATTAATTGATTTAGCTTTGCACTAATAGTTGCCTTTTTGGATTTGCAACACCGATTTGAGATAGAAACTATCAACATATGCACTTGGTACATTCCTTTCTCAACTTAAGAATATTTTTTATCACCAAGTGAGATATTAAATGTTATATTATGAAGGTATCCTACATAGGACAAAGAACTCCATGCCATGTACCAGGCATTTTGTTAGTGAAAATATTATATTTTGAGCAATGAGAGAATCATACATGGTGATAATAGATCATTGCAATTCCTGGAGATAGAAAACAAAGCCTAAAATGAATATCATCAAAAGAGGTCAATATACCTATAACAGTTCCACCTAAGCATTAAATATAAGAAGGTAGTACAAATTTGGTTGTTGATGTCTTGAATTAAGATCTTCTTGGAGGTACATTCCTTGCTCAACTTAAGCATCTTGTTGCCTACCAAGTGATATATTCAATGATATATTTTGAAGGTATCCTTCATAGGAAAAAGAACTCCATGCCATGTCCCAAGCATATTTTTAGTGAAAACATTATATTTTTAGCAATGAGAGAATCATACATATTTATTATAGACCCTTGCAATTTTTGTAGATAGAAAGCAAAGTCTAAAATGAATGTCATCAAAAGAGGTCAATATACCTGCAAAAATTCCACCTAAGTATCAAATATAAGAAGGTAGTAGAAATTTGGTTGTTGATGGATTGAATTAAGATATTCTTGGAGGTACATATCTTGCTCAACTTAAGCATCTTGTTGCCTACCAAGTGATATATTCAATGATATATTTTGAAGGTATCTTGCATAGGATAAAGAACTTCATGCCATCTCCCAAGCATGTTGTTAGTGAAAATATTATATTTTTAGCAATGAGAGAATCATACATATTTATTATAGACCCTTGCAATTCCTATAGATAGAAATAAAATTCTAAAATGAATATCATCAAAAGAGGTCAATATACGTGCAACAATTCCACCTAGGCATCAATTATAATAAGATAGTACAAATCTGGTTGTTGATGACTTGAATTAAGATCTTCTTGGAGATTTCATTATCTTTTTCTACTCTTGTATCCATTTGAGTTCCACTTGTTAGTGATTATACAAGAGCAGACCTATCTTCACAAATGCATGACAAACACTACTCATAATGAAACAAACAATTAACTACCATCTGTACAAAACTTGCACTTGAATACAATTATACTAGTTGAGGGTATTCATGTATCAATGTTATTTCAATAGGAAGTTTATAAGAGACTTTGGATGGATTGCAACCCCTCTTATTGATCTTAAAAAAATATCAAATTCATTAGATAGAGGCAATGGAAGTTACATTGAACTCATGAAAAAATAATATTTTCCAACTCAGTTTTAACACTTGTAGATTCTTTTTTCCTCTTATTTGTGGTTCAATTTGATCCTTAAAGTACAAGAATAAGGGCATTTCTTATGAAAAATGGGAAACCCATTGCTTTTAGAAGCAAAAAGTGGACTAGTAAATAACTTGACCTTGTCTAATAAGAAAAATTTGGTTTAAATGCATGTAATATACAAATATTATTATATATGTAAATGGAAAAATCTTATTTCAAGTGCAATTCTTATTTATAGATATAGGTGAATGGAAAACCTAAACCCTCCATATAATGGGTAAATTTCTAAACATCCCCACCCACCCCAACCATCAAATATGAGATGAGAGGGTATCTTGAGACTTCTATCAGATACATAAATATCCATCTATGAAAATGAAGTACTACTACTAAGGATTAGGAATAAGAGTCAAACTTTATTGTATATGACTAGCCAAGCTCATGCTCAGGATACCTACTCACCTCACTCCTAGCTTGGCTACCCATTATTTATAAGAAATGCCTGATATATGCTAAGAAATGAAGGTGACCACAACATCCTTCATTGTGGCAATCTCATCATTCCTTCTGTACAAGATTATTTCCTCTTTGTGGGAAACGTGTATAATGAATTTCCAATAACCTTCACCCAAATTTTGACCATGTACAAGGTCTTTAGGATCAATATTGATCACCGTGCCTTTGGCCACTATGTTATCCTTATATATATGAGTCAAGTAGCAATTCCTTATCTGATTTTGAGTGATCAATGTCATTTTTAGTCCCTACATAGAAAATCAATAGCCCAAATAAATTCACTGCATAGCTTAGAATACTAACTAAGTCAACCATTTTATATTTGAAATAATGGTCATACCATTGATGACTCTGGCCTATAAGGTATTGAGAAACTGCTTATGCCTTGATAACCACCACTAATATTGTGTCCAATTGTAGGGGTAGCATGTAGTGATGCTACCTATGGAATTATATGCAAGGGATCATCACAACTTTAGGTGTGCAACATGTAAAGATTTAAAATATGAAATCATAAAAAAACTAACACACCTCTATCTATAAAATCCATGTCAAAATATATTCAATATTTTTATCTTTCTCTGCAATATTTTTTCATTCTCTACAAGCTTCTCTGCAATATTTTTTCACTCTCTACAAGCTTCTCTGCAATATTTTTTTCATTCTATGCAAGCTTCTCTTCCCACTTTTTTTCTTTCTCTATTGTATGTTCTTTCATCTAGTACAAATTTTATATGTAATCCTTGCTATCAAATAGAGTAGTTGGTGATACTCCTTTTCTGACACCCTAAACCCAACATGATATTTTGGGTCCTAAAATCTTGACAAGGGCATCATCCTTAATAGATTGATTTAAAAATCTTACAAATGATAATTTATTGTCAAGTGTTTTTGGCAACGTCACATGCATAGTTAACTAGTAACATGTTTAAAAGAAAAATTGATATAATAATGGTTTTAAGTTCAACGTATTGCTATTTCCAAGGGAATGTCACTTACGATTGTCTTTGCAAATTCTGGTGAAATATGAGCCTCATCCTTCTTTGCATGAGTTGCCATCCACACAGTTTCCCTTGGTAGTGGGGTTTCCACGTTTGGTTGGATATTTCTCTATAATATATATAGTTGGAGAGACATGGGGATAATTAATATGACAAAAAAATATAGCTATGTTTATCACATATAATGGATGAGTATGATAGAATACCATTTAATGCTCCAGTCAAGCATATCCTGTTTGACTGCAAGTGTGCATGATGAATTGGTGAGATTTGTTTTATTTTTTACTTTGCCTCACCGTCTACAATGCAAAAAATAAACTATACATAAATCATTAGGGAGATCAAGGTCATCAAAATTCACATGAACATAACAATTATATGAACTACCATAGGAGATCAGTCGATACTTGCCTTAAAGTTAGCACTACTTTTACCATTCACAAAGGCTTCCCAATATTTTTGTGATACACAAGGTTGGGGATTAGAAATTCTATCTTCATAATTATCATACTCATCATAGTGGTTTTTCACAAGTTGATGGTTATGTTCGCTTGTCCATGGTCACAAAGACCAATTTCTTCATTGTGTCAAAAATGATATATTTTTACTGCATCAAACTAGTATCTTATTAGATGCAACATTTATATAAGTATTCAAAATGGACACTATGAACTACATTGGCTAGAAATTTACCATAATGAGTGTCCATAACTAGTTTTTAACTTCCACTAGGACTACTCTCCAGTCTGTATGGGTGATAGGGACAATCTCCATCACAATCACCCCTAAGTAAGATGTAAACTTAATAGATTTATTTTCCAATGAGTTATCCATTTATATTGCAAATGATCTCCACATTATCTATACTTATTGAATATATTACACATCTTGTTGGACCTATCTTTCTATGATATTCAGTGTTTGAAGTGTGTCATGACCTAACATCAACACCTATAATGTCAGCACCATCCAAACATTATTATGCTATATAGTATGACAATAATTGTAACCCAACATCACAAGTAAATTTCTTGTACGGTCTACATACCTTCTTCATTATCCAAAGCATTGTCAACCTTATTTTGAGTATTATCACCATCAGATTCATTTATGTTATGGGTCGCTTCCTTATATTCCTTGTTAATGAAACTTCATAGCTGGTATATTCCACTAGTTTCTACAATACACCATACCAATGATAAAACCATGATCAATTCTAATATACCTAGGTCAACCACTATTTAACAACACTATCAAATTTCATGTACTTACTAGTGTGTAAGGCATCTATCATTGACTCTTGATTTATTATGATAGCTTCAACTACCTGTGGTGTCTTTCTTGGTATTTTTTGTTCATATTGACTATGTTTGTTTTGAAACCAATTTTTTTAAATTTTAATTGACTCTTTTAAGACAAAAAGTAGAAGAAATTACTGGAAAAAAAGAGGAATAAACCTTAGCTAAGAAAAACTAGAAGAGTCATTTGAAAGAAAATATTTGGTTTTATATCAAAAGAAAGCACCATGGTTAAATCTGTCTCCATTAGCATTACTTGTTACATCAATTCTTTCAACTACAAAAAATTTTAGAGCACTGCTATAGGCTTTTGTAGACATGAAAGCAAACCATTAAAAGTAACCAATATAGCCTTTAAAACAATAATAGATATGCAAGTAGAATATCTAGTGTTATAAGAATCATCAAAGCAAAAGTAAAATCAATAGTAATCATTGAAAGGACAATAATAATAAAAACCAAATATTTGGTTATCAACAAAACTAAACTAGAGTATTTAACCTATCTTCATAATGAAAACCCCCTCAAAAGGAAAACCATATTTGCAAAACCAAGAACTAACTTGCATGAACTACATGGTGAAACCCCTAGACAAATCCACTTACAAAAACCTTGGGAAATAGAATTTGTAAAAGTATTAAGTAGATAATGAAACAAAATTTGTTTGCACTTGCAAGTTATATGATGATATAACTATCAAATAAATATAAATTTTATAGTTACAAACTATAATATGAAACCTTGAATAAAAAATCAACATAATCAAACAAAGCTTGGAAATTTTATTTCACAATTGGAGTGATAGGAGAGATCATATAAACAAGTAGGGGAGAAGACAAATATTGTATCATATCTAGATATATAACAATAAAAGGATTTTGTATACATGAAAGTAAACCATCAAAAGTAACCAATATAACCTTTAAAACAACAATAGAGATGCAAGTATAATATCTGGTGTTATAATAATCATCAAAGCAAAATTAAAATCAATAGTAGTCATTGAAATGACAATAATAATATGTGAAACTCTTCAGACCGAGGAATATGGCAGTCCAATTCTACAACAAATTGCCTCCCCTCAGTTTAGTCCTAAACAAACCAGGAGCACTGTGAAGTCTCCTATAGATTTTGACAGTGAAAAAAGAAGAGGGAGAATATCAAATGCTAAGCATAAAAAAATTAAAACTGATAATGACATTTCCATGGAAAACAAAGAACCTTGTTTCAATAGGTTATTCCAGGTTCTGAAGACAACAAATTAGGAAAACCCGCTCAAGGGAGGGGGAGATGAAGAAATCCTAAACAATATAAATTAAGTTCCTCTCATGGAATGTGAGAGGCCTCAATGGCCTGCCAAAACACAAGGAAGTCAGTGCAATAAGAAATCAAGTGAATCCAACTATTATCATGTTGCAAGAAACAAAAACTGATGAGATTCAGTACAAAAATAGCAAAAAAAATCTGGAATCAAGGGGAGATGGTTTGCAAATTATCCAGAGGAGCATTTGGAGGCCTTATGACTTTGTGGCATCCCCAGATAGTAGAAGGAACCATTATTCAGAAATATGATAGGGTTATTAGTGTTTTATATAAGGAAATAAACAACAATAGGTCATGGATCCTTTCAAATATTTATCTCCTGACTTCAATTCAAATGAGAGCTCTACTATGGGAGTACTTAGGCAATCTGAGTGAAATCTTCCATAATGTCCCTTGGATTTTGGCTAGGGATTTCAACACTCCTATTTACCCTTCAGACAAAATGGGTGGAAATGGACCACCTATCAGGAGCATGGATGAGTTGAATGACTTTGTGAACTTCAACATGTTGATGGATGTAAAACTTAGAGGAACGAATTATACCTGGAGCAATTGGTGGATGGGGTGTCATCTCATTCAAGAAATGCTTGATAGGTTTTTTCTATCAAAGGAGGCTACAACTCTGTTGAGTGATTCTACCCTAAAAGCCCTTCCTAGAATTGCCTCTGATCATAATCCCATTTTGTTGGAGATCCCTAACTCTCTGTCCTTCAAGAAACCTTTAATATTTCAATCTATGTGGATCAAACATTCCATTTTTAGAGATAACTTAAGTCAGTTGTGGTAGCATCCTGTCAGGGGTATGCAGCTTTTAAACTTGCTGGCAAATTAAAGTTTGTTAAGGAAAATCTTCGAACTTGGAACAAAGAGGTCTTTGGGAACCTCTTTGAAAATAAAAAATAGGTTGTTGAAAGTTTGAAGAATTGATCAGAGGATCCAACATGGTGATGCTGATGAAACTACTAGGTAGGAGGAACGGACATAACTAGCAGAGTTTCATAACATTTTGGCCTGTGAGGAAATATATTGGAGGCAAAAATCAAGGGCTCTTTGGTTGAAAGTTGGAGATTCAAATTCCAAGTTTTTTCACATCACCACGCTTAGAAACAGAAGCAATAACAAGATAATTTTTTTTAAAAAGCATATGGTTCTATTACTCAAGACTTAACAGAAATAAAAAAGGAGATATTAACTTATTTCAATTCTATCCTTGGTCAAGAATCGCAGTGCAATGAGGAGGCAAAAGATATTCTCTTGCAATCCATTCCTAGCATAATAAATAAGGATATAAACCTTAAGCTTCTAGCTCCATTTTCTGATGAGGAAATTAAGGAAGCCTTGTTTAGCATGGAGCCAAACAAAGCCCCGGGACCCGACAGATTTCCCCCTCATTTCTATAAAGATTTTTGGGACATCGTAAGTGAGGATGTAATTTTTGTTGTCAGAGAATTCCAAGCAAGCAATCATATCCCAAAAGGTCTTGTTGTGGTTGTTCCACAACGTACCCCAAAATTGGGGACCCACCTTTTTATTTTTGGTATTTGGGTGTTTTCGTTTCATTTTGAATGACTAACTACAGAAAAACAGCTGATGCACCTTGTTTGCATATTTTCCAAGAAGACCGAAGTGGCCCATATGCTAAAGATCAGAGAAAAAGTGAGAAGAAAAAGTGTCGCGATATCGCGACATGTTGCATTTTCGTGGCTAAGAAGGAAAAGTGTCACGATATCGCGACATGTTGCATTTTCGTGGCTAAGAGGTAAAAGTGTCACGATATCGCGACATGTTGCATTTTTGTGAGCAACAAGAAGAGAAAAGTGTCGCGATATCACGACATGTTGCATTATCACGGTCAAAGCAAAGAAAAGAGCAAAGAGGAAAAAGTGTCATGATATCGTGACATGTTGCATTATCGCGCAACAAAAAGACAAGAAGGAAAAGTGTCGCGATATCGCGACATGTTGCATTCTCCACAAAGAGAAAAGTGTCGCGATATCCTGACATGTTGCATTCTCGCAGCCAAAAGAAAAAGTGTCGCGATATCATGACATGTTGCATTCTCGTGACCAAAAGAGAAAAGTGTCGCGATATCGTGACATGTTGCATTCTCGCGACCAAAAGAGAAAAAGTGTCACGATATCGCGACATGTTGCATTCTCGCGACCAAAGAAAAGTGTCGCGATATCGCGACATGTTGCATTCTCGTGACCAAAAAGAAAAAGTGTCGCGATATCGCGACATGTTGCATTCTCGCGACCAAAAGCAACAAAAGAAGCTGAAGACATAGAAATGTCACGATATCGTGACATGTTGCTTTTTTGACTCAAAAGGGGCCATTATAGAGTCTACAGTGGCAGCACTGAACACGTGGCACCAAGGTGTAAGGGTTATGGTGTAACGCTTCATGCAAACGATTACAGTCAGTGACGAAGACCAAGCGTTGGAAAGAAAAAATGTTTCGAGGCCCGAACAAAAAGCCAAAACAATGAAGAGGCGAGGGGGGAAATGAAATGAAAGGTCACAAAATGGAAATGGAGAGCCATACCAAAAATTTTAAAAGTAGAAGCAAAGATAGGTATAGGGGTCGAAAACCGCTGCAAGCAGAGTTGCAGAGCTGAAGGCGAGAAGGCCATTATGGACCTGCTTTGGAGTGTTTTTCTTCCACTTTTTCTGGTTTGGGAAAACCAGAAAATTCTGTTATTGTAAAATGACAAATTTTTAATACAGAAAATTTTAGAGAGTTGCATCTTATGGACAAGAAAGGAGGAGTCATTTTCTGCATGCAAGATTAAATGTCTATTTTTCCCTTTTTCAGATTTTAGGCTTGTAAATGGAGTTTATGCAAGTTATCTTGGTTGCTTCATGCGAATGTTTAAATCTGAAAACCTCATTCAAAACCCTAGGAACCAGCACTTAACTTATCCGGATTGTGCATGTTTTGCAAGTCCAATAGGTTAGGTTGCATGCAAGAAAACCTCACATCTTCGGTTTTGTCGGAATAGGATGGCATCACACTGAATGCATTTTATTTTCATTTTTTTTGCATTTTATTTTCATTTTTCTGCACTTTATTTTTCAGAAATTTTAACTTTATTTTAATTGTCATCAAAATAAACATTTAAAAAATTTCAAAATCCGAAAATAAAAATTTCCATTGTTGGGCCGACTCACATTTGCTTTATTTTGGTTCAACGAACAATCATTAAAGTTTCATGATAAAATAAACCAACATTGCCCCTTGTTTACAGTTACTTGCAATCACTAAGGTGTTCCAAGCATTTAAATTGAATATCTTTATTTGATATTACTAATACATATATGCAAATGCTAATATAGCGGAGACCTTGGAGAAGTTGTTTGTTTAACTTCTTTGCAAGAGGGGATTTGGAACCCAAATCCTAAGGAAGAGTGTACTTTCACAATTGGGTGAAAATACCACTCAACAGATTGGCGCTAGAAGGAGGGCCTGAAATGGTTTATTTCATCATGATTTTAAATGCTACATGTTTATAATTGTTTAAGAGCTTTGTATTGCTAAATATTTCAAGTCCATTTGATTAGCATCTTTGGCATCCTCTAGCATTCAACACTTTGGGAGCTAGGAAGGTTTGAATTGGTTTACTTTATTGCTATTTAGATGCTAAATTGTTCATGTTACTTGAAAGATTTATTTGAAAAGCATTGGTCTTGACTAACGAGATTTTATTTCCATATGATTACTCTCATTTCTAACATTCTCTATTTGATGATGTGTTAATGCTAACCTTATTACAAATTGGAGAATGTTCTTTATTGCTATGGTTTTATTCATGCATTATAATGAATGAGTGTGATGATTTGTTCATTTGATATTTGTTAGTCATTTCATGTTTATTTGCAAGATATTTATTTGACTAACAAAATTGGTATTAAAGTTGTATTCTTTAAGATTCACTAATGGCTATGTTTACACCATGGATGCTAGGTAGCCCATTGAACATACCTGGAGTTCAACATTATTTGCCCTTTGGTTTTGAGAGAGGTCTTCCTCGATTTTTGTCTAATGGGACAAATACTGCAGAAGAACATATTCAAGCATTCAAAATTTATGTGAATCACTTAACAATTTGGTATGATGATGTTGCTTGTAAAATGTTCCCTTACACCTTGGACAAAGTGGCATATGATTGGTTTACAAGTCTACCTTTAGGGTCTATCACTTCTTGGGCTCAACTAGAGGCAACATTTCTTAATCAATTCAACAAAAAGCGAGTTGACCCAATCCTCATGTACAATCAGTTTTTCACTATTAGAAAAGGACCAAGTGAAAATGTGAAGTCATTTTCTGAAAGGTTCTTTGGACTATACACTCAATTAGTGACATTTTATGCTCTTCTAGAAGAAGTGGCTCTCCAAATATACGTCAATGCTCTTGACCCACTCACTTCCACATATTTGCGAGGGATGCCTCAAATCACATCTTTGTCACAAGCCTATACTCAAGCAATGGCAATTGAGCAACAATTGAGTTGTCAAAATTATGGTGTGGGTTTTGGATCATATAATATTCAATCATTTAATACCTCCCTTACCCACCCAATGATTTATCCACCTCAACCAAGTTCAAGTGTGAATCAATTTCAGAATCAACAATCGTTCCCAAGCTTCAATCAATTTCAAAATCCTCAACCTACTATGCAAGATCAACCATATTTCTTAAGTATGAATCAACTTCAAAATACTCATCTTGATTCAAAAGATGTTTCTAAAATCAATTTCAATGATTTTCATAATAATATGATTTTAGGCAAGGGAGGAGTACTAGATCCAACTAGTATTGAAACATGTGATAGATTGGGAACCCTTGACTCACCAAAAGATGAATTCTATGAGGATGAATCTTTTGAAATTGAATCCTCAAAGGTGGATAAAGGTGAAAAGTATTCGATAGAGGAATCTGAAGAATCATTTATGTCTCACACCCCTATTGATGAAACTTCCTTTGATATGCAGAATAAGGAAAATTTGGATGTGAATTCACATGATGGTATTAAATATTTTGAGGAAGAAATACTATGGATGGGTAATAAGGATTTGGAATCATTATCCACAAAGGAATATTGGGATGATCATGAAAATAAGAATGTAAAAGTGGATCTAATTATAGAAAATCCTAGGCCATCACAAGTGGTTGAAAGTGATTTTGAAAGAAAATCAATAAATAAATTCGAAGATATGATAGAATTTCACCACTTGTTCTTGGATGACACATTGGATGACATTGTTGAAAATAATGGCCAAGAAAATTCACACCTTCCAAATTATGTTAAACTTGAATCATGGGTTACAAATGTGGACTATGATAGCCTTATCAATTTGAATACAAGCAATAACCCAATTTTGGAAGTAATTGAACCATCTAAGGAAGGTGAAGGTAAATTTGATGAGAAACATGTTGATGAATTGAAAGATGTTGAAGAAGTAGTTGAACGTCACCACTTGACTTTGGAAGATGATTATTATGATGCTTGGAAGAAGTGGGAAGACTACACTCACTCCAAACCTTCTAATGAATTTTGTGTGCCTATTGATATGCAGGATAATACAATTGCCCTTTCATATGAGGATATTACAAGCCCTGTACAATCTGAGAATGTTTTGGAAGAAGGGTTGGAATCTCATCAAAGGTTGGAGAAGGATAATGATTCTACTACCATGGATAAAGAAGGAGAATCAATTGATTTTGTTCCCCTTGAGGGGCAAGAAATCAAAAATCTTGATCCACCTATTGCTTCTACAATGTCTATGCCATCTCAAAATGATGAAATTACAAAACCTAAGTGGTTTGGGTTTGATACTATTGATGATCCTAATGAAAATGTGGATTTTGAGGCAACTCAAGCCATTGATCATGGAAAGGTGTCACGCGACACATATCTTGAAAAACTAGGCTCTTGTTTTGAAAAATATGGACGCATGTTTGATTGGGTGCCTAACTTTGGTGTTTTTGAACAGGTGTTGGATGATGAAGAAGACAATGAGAAAAAAGAAAAAGCTACTAACACTCATCAAGTTGTGGTAAATTCTAACCATGATGGGTTGAGTATGGATGACAAGGTGAAATCTTTACCTTTGGTAGTAGCTACAAAAATTTTAAGTAATAGGTTACATGATGTCCCTTTGGATGCTAATATCATTAATGATGAAATGTCAAATTTTGTTGATGCTTGTCAAGTTTTGAATGATTTTGATTGCTTTAAAATCCTGGAAAATGATTTGAATTCAAGACTTTTAGAAATAGGCTCTTGTTTGCAACATCTCACATTTGAAAAGGAAGGCCTAATTTTAAATCATGAATCGAATTATGAAATGGATACTTTCATGAATAGACAAGAAGAGATTGAAAACCATTTATTGTCTTATCAATTCAATGAATCAAAACTTCAAAATGAAATTGCTAACGTTATCCAAGCAAGTTGGCAGAGTGAGAAAGGCAAAATGGGAATTGTAATATTGTTTGGCCTACTTTTATTCTTGCATTTTTGCAAAGCTTGGTATGCGCATAATGTTCAATGTCTTTCAAAATGTGCTAACCGTATTTGGGATCCGGGCAAATGATGGCCCAAATTTTTGCACCATCTTGTACCATAGTGTATATTTGTACATATTTTTGGTTTTGATGTTGGTTTTGCAATTTTAGTTTTGGTTTCAAGTTATGTGTTGGTCCTCTGGACACTTTTGGTTTGTCTAAAAAAAAAAAAAATGAGATGTCAACTTATGCCCTTATGAATGTTGACTAAGACTAGGAGAATATGAAACATTGGAATTGTGTTGTAGAAAGCTCCACAAGTAACACAAACACATTAAATAATATCGTTTGAAACTTGTGATGCATGAAGTTGTCAGTTTTACAAATTATGGCAACGTAGGTGGTATACTCCATCCGCATTTCAAAAAGAGCAATGCATTCATTCATATCTCATGTTACATTCCACATTGCATATACATTCCATCTCAGTTGCATCTACATTTCAAATACAATCATTGAAAAGGTGTCAAATCCTCTTAGGGTTATTATATAACATATATTAAAAAAATCCTAAGGTTGGGAACTGATGCCCGAACTATCTTGAACCAAGCACGTTCTATACATATTAAAGAGGATCTTGAGCAAAATGGTCAAAACCATACTTGGAAGAAAAGGTGAGGCGAAAGGAGTATTTCGTGTCTGTCCTATCATGCAACATAATCCTTAAAACAGTGGTTTTTACCACTCCCATAGAGCTTAAAGCCTAAAACCAGAGTAGTAAGGATAGGGTTAAATCCTCATCGAACTTAGGTTGAGGATCCAACTCCCCAAAGCTCTGATTTGACCTTCATGGAGTAGTAAGGATAGGGCATAATTCTCATCTCGCTTAGGTTGAGAATCCGATTCCCCAAAGCTTCTAGAACTTGAAATTCCAAAGCAAATATTTTTCATTTCATCATTAATATTGGATTGGAAGGATCGTACTACATGTCCCTTGCAAGGATGGGTAGTCATCCCCAAGGTCCAAGAAATCAAAAGTAAAGCAAATATTTCATCATTAATATTGGATTGGAAGGATCGTACTACATGTCCCTTGCAAGGATGGGTAGTCATCCCCAAGGTCCAAGAAATAAAAAATGAAGCCAAATCATGGATTATGGGGTTAATCTCCACCGGGGCTATAGACGCCTGACTGGCAGTGGAGTATGCTCATGCATGGCAACATGTCTTGTCTAAAAGCAAGACCACTGACTGCTCAAACGGACAAGCTAGCCTCGACAGTTTCATCCATAACAGGTTAAATCATTTTGTTCAAGATGAGGTAATGAATTCCAGATCAGAGTAGTAAGGATAGGGTTAAATTCCCATCTCGCTTAGGTTGGGAATCCTATTCCCCAAAGCTCTGATTTCACTTACACTTGCACATGGGTTCAAGATGGTAGTGACACATAACCAACTTTGGGATCTAGTAAATTAATTCAATATACACATATTTGGTCCTAAGAGGGTTTGACAACTTTAACATGTTTGTTCATGGAACTAGAAAGCTTGAGTCTTTGCAAAGCATGTTGTTATTATCTCTAACATCTTCACCATGCATTAAATCCTACAGGAATCATCCATAACCTCACATATGCATTCAGGTAAAACTGACAATGGAAAGGTGGACGAGTTTCAAACGATAGGGAATGGAGCACACTGCACACACCGAGCTGATGCTTAACGATTCTGATGTTTCATGTATTTTTGATCTATTGGCATTCTTTGGATATGTGCTGACGCTTGTATTTAAGTTTGTATATTTTCAGGTTGGATTCTCACCAAAATGCTCAGGAGCATTTCCCAGCAGAGTCGCCATTTGTTGTGGTTGTTCCACAACGTACCCCAAAATTGGGGACCCACCTTTTTTTTTTTTGTGTTTTTCATTTTAATGACTACAATGCACCTTTTTTGCATATTTTCCAAGAAGACCGAAGTGGCCCATATGCTAAAGATCAGAGAAAAAGCAAGAAGAAAAAGTGTCGCGATATCGCGACATGTTGCATTTTTGTGGCTAAGAGGAAAAAGTGTCGCGATATCGTGACATGTTGCATTTTTGCGGCTAAGAGCAACAAGATAGAGCAAGAAGGAAAAGTGTCATGATATCGTGACATGTTGCATTATCGCGGTCCGAAGCAAAGAAAAAGAGCAAAGAGGAAAAAGTGTCGTGATATCGCGACATGTTGCATTATCACGGTCCAAAGCAAGGAGAAAGAACAAGAAGGAAAAAGTGTCGCGATATCGCGACATGTTGCATTCTCACGACAAGAGAAAAAGACTAATGCCAAAAGAAAAAGTGTCACGATATCGCGACATGTTGCATTCTCGCGACCAAAAGAGAAAAAGTGTCACGATATCGCGACATGTTGCATTCTCATGACCAAAAGAGAAAAAGTGTCGTGATATCATGACATGTTGCATTCTCATGACCAAAAGAGAAAAAGTGTCGCGATATCGCGACATGTTGCACTCTTTCATGACCAGAGGAAAAAAAGTGTCGCGATATCGCGACATGTTGCACTCTCATGACCAAAAGAGAAAAAGTGTCGCGATATCATGACATGTTGCATTCTCACGGCCAAAAGCAACAAAAGAAGCTGAAGACATAGAAATGTCACGATATCGTGACATGTTGCTTTTTCATGACTCAAAAGGGGCCGTTACAGAGTCTACAGTGGCAGCACTGAACACGTGGCACAAAGGTGTAAGGGTTATGGTGTAATGCTTCATGCAAACAATTACAGTCAGCGACGAAGACCAAGCGTTGGAAAGAAAAAATGTTTCGAGGCCCGAACAAAAAGCCAAAACAACGAAGAGGCGAGGATCTGGGAAATGAAATGAAAGGTCACAAAATGGAAATGGAGAGCCATACCAGAAATTTTAAAAGTAGAAGCAAAGACAGGTATAGGGGTCAGAAACCGCTGCAAGCAGAGTTGCAGAGTTGAAGGCGAGAAGGCCATTCTGGACCTGTTTGGACTATTTTTCTTCCATGGACTGGTTTGGGAAAACTAGAAAAATTTGTTATTGTAAAATGACAAATTTTTAATACAGAAAATTTCAGAGAGTTGCATCTTATGGACAAGAAAGGAGGAGTCATTTTTTGCATGCAAGATTAAATGTCTATTTTTCCCTTTTTCAGATTTTAGGCTTGTAAATGGAGTTTATGCAAGTTATCTTGGTTGCTTCATGCGAATGTCTAAATCTGAAAACCTCATTCAAAACCCTAGGAACTAGCACTTAGCTTATCCGGATTGTGCATGTTTTGCAAGTCCAATAGGTTAGGTTGCATGCAAGAAAACCTCACATCTTCGGTTTTGTCGGAATAGGATGGCATCACACTGAATGCATTTTATTTTCATTTTTTTTGCATTTTATTTTCATTTTTTTGCACTTTATTTTTCCAGAAATTTTAACTTTATTTTAATTTACAGTCATCAAAATAAACATTTAAAAAAATTTCAAAATCCAAAAATAAAAATTTCCATTGTTGGGCCGACTCACATTTGCTTTATTTTGGTTCAACGAACAATCATTAAAGTTTCATGATAAAATAAACCAACATTGCCCCTTGTTTATAGTTACTTGCAATCACTAAGGTGTTCCAAGCATTTAAATTGAATATCTTTATTTGATATTACTAATACATATATGCAAATGCTAATATAGCGGAGACCTTGGAGAAGTTGTTTGTTTAACTTCTTTGCAAGAGGGGATTTGGAACCCAAATCCTAAGGAAGAGTGTACTTTCACAATTGGGTGAAAATACCACTCAACAGGTCTCAAATCTACTTTTATTTCTCTAATTCCTAAGAAGCAAACCCTTGAATCTATGGCTGACTTCAGGCCAATCAGTCTATGCAATGTTTCTTACAAGATCCTAACTAAAGCCATTGCAAATATAATGAGAGATATTCTGCCCCGCATCATAGATCCATTCCAAGGAAGCTCTATTCAGGGCAGGTCAATCTTGGATGGAGTTATCACAGTTCATGAAGCTCTGAAATATGCTCATAAGACTAACATGTCTGTTTTTACCCTTAAGCTTGATATGAACAAAACATTTGATAGGCTAAATTAGGATTTTCTAATTGTTGTCCTCCTTAATTTTGGTTTTCACCACCAATGGGTTAATTTGATCAAATAATGCATTTCTAAAGCATGGTTCTCAATTCTAGTTAATGGAACAACTGTTGGTTACTTTCAAAGTCGCAGAGGAATTCGGAAGGGAGACCCTATCAGCCCCATGTTATTCATCATTGTGGCAAAATCTTTAGGCATAACCATAAAAAATACTTGCAGTTCAAGGCTAATATCAAGAATCAAGGAAACATCTCTCACTAGGGCTGTTTCTCACCAACAATTCATCAATGATACCCTTCTATTGACTAAGGCATTAGTGGTTGAGGCCAAAATAATTAAATACATCTTGCAACTCTAGAGGATGTTGTTGGTCAGAAAGTTAATTTCAGTAAAAGCAAGTTATATTTCTTGAACACCCCCATTCAGAGGTAAGGAAGGATTGTAGCAATTTTAAGGTGTGATATAGCAAACATCCCCACTTCGTATCTTGGTCTCCCTCTATTCATTGGTTCTCTGAGAGAGTCAATGTGAGACAGGGTTATTGAAAGAATTCAAAAATAACTTGCTGGATGGAAAGGTCATCTTCTATCTTAAGCAAGAAAGCTGACCCTCACTAAGGCCTCTATTCAGAGCATTCCAGTCTATTTCCTCTCCATTTTCAAAGCCCCTATGAAGGTTTTCTAGAAAATTGAGAAACTCCAAAAAGAATTTTTATGTACTAGATCAGAGGAGAAAAAAAGGATACACCTTGTAGGATGGACCAAAGTGTGTAGACCTAGGGAAAATGAGGCTTAGGTCTGAGGAGAATTGCTCATATAAATTTAGATTTACTAGCTAAGCAGGCATGGCACCTAATTTCCGGTGAATAAAATGAATGGACAACTATCATCAAATGAAAGTATCTTCAAAATATGGAATTTCTAAGTGACTCAATTCCAATCAGAGGTTTCTGCTTTTTGGAAAGCAATTCTCAATTGTAAGAAAATCATCAGAAAAGGTTTACTATGGGTTTTAGGCAATAGTGAGAGGATAAATTGCTAGAATGATAGGTGGGCTAAGGATGAACCACTAACGTAATATCCTAACTTAGCCTGAATCAGATATATCATAGAAGAACTCATTGATAGAAAAGTCTCCGATTATATGGTTGAGGACAAAGGTAGAATGAAGTGGAAACAAATAAGGATTCAAGGATTTCAAGCGAAATAAAATGATCTTTATAACATTCTCAGGCAATAGTTTATCCCCATGATGCCCAAGGAAGATCAAGTGACCTGGGCTCCTACAAAAAATATGTAGTTCACTATTAAATCAGACTACAAGCTTTTGCTTGATGACGAGGATTTTGTCCTCCAAAAGGACTTAGTTTGGATAAAAAAATTAATTCCAAAAATTGTGGTTTGTTCATGGTTGGTTATCCAAGCAAAGAATTCTAACCATTGATAATATGATGCGTAAAGGTATTTGTACCACTAATCATTGTTATCTATGCAGGGCTAATTGGGAGACCATTTATCACATTTTCCTTGAGTGCCCTTTTTCCTTGACTGTCCTAAGTGGGGTTTTTTAGGCCTTAAATATTTCATGGGTTAAACCAACCATCGTACTTGATTTGTTTGTCGAGTGGACTTACCCATTTTCAAGCCAAAGACCTAGATACATGTGGAAAATTTGTCTCAATCACTATCTTTGTTAGGTGTGGTTAGAAAGGAACCATAGAGTCTTTAATGAGTCTATCCATGATCATCAAACTATCAGTGCCAGGATCCTATCCTTTGCCAATGAGAATGTGAACCTTATCCCTTTTGCAGGAGACCACGATTGCTCAATATTTAATATTAACCTTGTTATATGAGTTTGTGCCTAGGGTAGTCAACCCTAGAGCCAATGTTAAGTGGTCTCCACCTCCTACGGGTTGGTTTAAGCTTAATTTTGATGGAGAAGCTAAGGACAATCCTAGAAGAGTAGGTGCTGGTGGCATTGTGCGAGATCATAATGGTAATATGATGCTTGCATTTTTTGAATATTTGGGAACAAGGACGAACAACGAAGCTGAAGCTAGAGCTATGTGGAGAGGCCTTCAAATGACTCAAGACTTAGAATGCAATTTGATCGTAGAAGGAGAATCTATGCATGTTATAAATCTCCTCAATAATTAGAAAATACCTCCTTTGAGGATTAAAATAATTGTTGAAGAGGCTAGGATCCTTTTCTAGGGAAGGCAGGATAGAAAAGCCCAACATGTCTTTCGGGAAGCTAACAAAATTGTTGATAAGCTGGCTAATTTGGGTGTCGATGGTGACAGACTTTTGAAATGGGAACATGGTATCCCGATTGAAGTAGAAGAGCTTATTCAACAAGAATTCCAAGAATGATAGTTAAATTTACCAATAGATAAGGCATTGTAAGTTCAAAGGCTAGGAGTATTCCCATCTATTTTTTGAATTGGACTCACAATAAAAATTATCTAAGTTGTCAATCTTCGTGGATGTTGCTTGGAAGTACCACAAAGACTAATAGGGACAGTCACATGTCATATAACTTGGCTCCTAGTCATCTTAGTAATTTGAGGTTGGTTGATAATCATAGGGAAGGAAAGAAACGACAATATAAGACTTCGAACCAAAGCCACGTGGACCACCAGATAGCCATCGCCATAAATCTAGCCAGCAGGTTCACTTATCCAAGGCTGATTGGCCAAGATAGTATGTGGTACCAAAGCATGTCATATACGGAAGAAAGCAATTACAAAATAATTATTAAGAGTAACTGTCAATACAGAGCTTGTGGGAGTTTTTTTTAGTACTCTGCTATGTGTGTCTGCAGCTTTTTGTTTCTCCATTGTCTCAAGGAAGAGATCCGTGTCTGTTTATTTTTTGTAATTATGATGCATGTGTGTTTTATCGGGATATACCAAAAATATTATATGGGAAGTTTCTTTTTGATAATAGGCTATGTGCCTTACCGAATGTAATGGCTTTGGCGGCATGTAGATTTTACATATATAGGATCCTTAGTAAGGATATGTTCATCAACAACCCTGGGCTGATTTTTGTAAAAGGTTTTGGGTCAACTCTGTAAAACCTCGGTATTAATTCTATAGTATCTTATCTACCAAAAAAAAAAAGGACAATAATAATAAAAACTAAAAAAAATCACCACAAAAAACAAGTGATTCTTGAATATTTTGAGGCTAATTGCATCTTCCCATAGGATGTTACTCTCCAAAAAAATTATTTTTTGTTGTAGAGATAGTTGATTTGTATGAGGATTTGTACCTTGGTGTCAAATATTAACTATATTATGGCATAAGAATGATGAAACATTTGATGCAGAGTTACAAATAGGTTTCAACTGAAGAAGCCTCACTATGTAAAGAGTACTACATCAACTTTTCTTTATAAGAAGAAAAAATAAATAGTAGAGTTGATCAACTAGCTAAGAATGCTTCCCACATAAATGACAAGAATGTAGCTATTTATGACATTGAGTGAACATTTTAAGCATGGTTTGCAAGATATTTTTACCTCTCTTTAGGTAGGTAGTTTTAATAGGCAATCTACTTGCCAGGGAAGTGACAAAATTCCTTGTAGAGTTCCTATAAATAGTGATTCAAGTATGATAATTTAATTCTAAAATCGAAATGGTGCAATTCTTTGCCCAACATGACCTTCGATCATGGGAAGCCATTTATTAAAAATTTATAGTAGCTACTAGTTAATCAAAGTCAAAGATTTTTTGTAGTTACAATGATCACATGGACTCAATGGGGTATGATACCTTGAATGTTAGTTTTTACACAACAAATCTACTCTGAATGTCATTCCCAACATGTCTTATTCACTGTTGGCAATCAAAACTCCTCCTGGGTCGCCTGGGCATCGCATCTGGTGAAACTTTGGTGTTGTGACTTTTTTTTGATAAAATCCTATTGGAAACATTATTTTAAAAGTGGTTGGGGTTCACCTGGATTATATGGTCTTACTTACATTTGGAGGCTGGTACAAAATGCTCTCCCAATAGGAAGATGGACTCAACAACTAATTATCATACTATCATGGCTCCACTATAGTAGTTATGGTAAAAATGGTAGTTGTAAAGATGGTAAGGCATGATAAATCCATCAGTGGATTCCTAGTAGTTCATGCAAATCCATGTGGCCATGTGACCTTAGGAAGAATCTTGTATTGAGTCTCAAAGTTGTTCTCAAATATATATATATATCCTTATAAAATATAACAATAAAATCTAAATATTTGGTATTATAATAATATCAACAAACCTAAAATAGAGCATTTAACTTACCTTCATAAGGAAAAAACCCTCAAGAGGAAAACCATATTTGTAAAACCAAGAACTAACTCACATGAACTACATGATGAAACCCCTAGACAGATCCACCCACAAAATAATTGAAAATAGAATTTGCAAAAGTATTAAGTAGAGATTGAAATAATTTTAGTTTCCACTTTCAGGTTATATGATGATATAACTAAAAAATAACTAGATATTTACGGTTACAAACTATTGTATGAAACCTTGAATAAAATAATAAACACAATCAAACAAATCTTGGAAATTTTATTTTAGAATTGGAATGATAGGAGAGATCATCTAAACAAGTAGGGGAGAAGACAAGTATTGTATCATCTCCATATATCTGATTACACTAAAAGGATTTTGTTGACATGAAAGCAAACCATCAAAAGTAACCAATATAGCCTTTAAAACAACAATAGAGATTCAAGTAGAATATATGGTGTTATAAGAATCATCAAAGCAAAATTAAAATTAATAGTAGTCATTGAAAGGACAATAATAATAAAAACCAAATTTTGGTTATCAACAAACCTAAACTAGATCATTTAACCTACCTTCATAAGGAAAAACCCCTCAAGAGAAAATTTATATTTGCAAAACCAAGAACTAACTCACATGAACTACATGGTGAAACCCCTAGACAAATCCACCCACAAAAACCTTGGGAAATAGAATTTGCAAAAGTATTAAGTAGAGAATGAAACAAACTTCATTTCCACTTGCAAGTTATATGATGATATAACTAACAAATAAATAGATATTTGTAGTTATAGACTATTGTATGAAACCTTGAATAAAATAATACACACAATCAAGAAAAACTTAGAAATTTTATTTTAGAATTGGAATGATAAGAGAGATAATATAAACAAGTAGGGAGAGAAGATAAGTATTGTATCATATCTGGAGATATAACACTTAAAAGATTTTGTATATATAAAAACAAACCATTAAAAGTAACCAATGTAGTCTTTGAAGCAACAATAGAGATGGAAGTAGAATATTTGGTGTTATAAGAATCATCGAAGAAAAATTAAAAAAATAGTAGTCATTAAAAGGACAATAATAATAAAAACAAAATATTTGGTATTAGAAGAATATAAACAAACCTAAACTAGAGCATTTTTCCTGACTTCATAAGATAAAATCCCTCAAGAAGAAAACCATATTTTAAAAACCAAGAACTAACTTGCATGAATGACATGGAGAAACCCCTAGATAGATCCACCCACAAAAACCTTGGGAAATAGAATTTGGAAAATTATTAAGTAGAAAATGAAATAAACTTCATTTTCACTTGCAAGTTATATGATGATATAACTAAAAAATAGAATAAATATTTGTAGTTACAAAATATTGTATGAAACCTTGAATAAAATAATCAACACAAACAAAAAAAGCTTAGAAATTTTATTTTATAACTGGAATGATATGAGAGATAATCTAAAAAAGTAAGGGAGAAGAGCCAATAGTTAAAAACCCTATTGTATACATGTGATAAGATCATATAACGCCATTTTAGCTCATGAAAATTTATGAGAAACATGTTTATCACATTGTCATATCATATATTTAATTTCAGTATTGTCAAATTAGGATAGATGCCTTTCTAAATAAATATTTTCAAAGGTGTCAACATTATATATAAAATATGGTTGGACCATTTCTTGACAAGTGTATTCTCCACTCGTGCAATGTACATGGAAAGATGTATAACTCAATGTAGGTGCTTTGTTGAAACTCAAAACCTTTCCAATGTTTATTTTTTCTTTTTGTAATAAAAAAGATTCCAGGAACTCAAAACATCCAAACTTTATTATTTCTCAGGAAATCCTTGTTTATGTGGGTTTCCACTCAATATCAAATATGGAAGAAAGAAAACCAAACGAAGCTCTAAAATGAAAACAAAAGAAATCTTATGGGTTTTCACATTGGAATGATTAGCATCAATCCTGCAAGCATTAGAAATCACTCTTTAAGGATGGTAAATAATGAAGTACAGAAAAATCCAAAGAATAGTGAGCTTATCCTCTTGGGTAGAATGCTTGCAAAGAAAAAATCTTCCTCCAAATAAAGTTTTGGAAAATTCTCGAAGTTTCAAAGCTTCCTCTAAAATTAATGTTGAATTGATCAAACACAAGTACAAATAAATACAGGTATTTGTCAACTCAAATCAATCAAATGGTATTATCTCAACTGGTTATATTCCTCAATGTTTGAGGAGGAGACCTAGGTTTGAGTCTTGCCAAGTGATACATGTATAATTGCCAATACCACTATGTCATCATGATGTAATACAAGTGAAGCCTGTTTCAATCCCATATAACCAGTTAATTTTTTTTTACTCAAATCATCCCTTCCATTTATAAAAGCATCATGCAATCCATTACAATCAAACCACCTTATTTCCAAAAGCTGATGATGGATTGGTTGCTGATAAAGTGAATAATTTAATGCTTGATTGTAGAAATACTAAAAGTAGGAGTAATCTACAAAAATGGCAAAAATTGTTGCCTCTGAGGTTACTACCTCAAGTAGTAGATCAGACTATTTAATAGTAAATAGACTATCCACCTATGACAATAGAGATGTTTCCCTACCTTAACACCTATGATCATTATTTAGAGATATGTAAGTGAGCCAACTTGATTTTATTGGGATGGTGAGTTAAACACACTGTTCTATAAAGTTTAGCAAAAGTAAATTACACTAAGATATGCTATAGCTTACTTTGAGATGTGATGTATTGCTTATTTTAGTTTGCTTGGCCTATTAATTCATACCCTTTAGAAGAATCCAGTAGAGTTCATTCAATTGTTCCTTCCCAATGAACATCTAAACTCATTATGAAATTGTTTTTACTGAAGTTTGTTTCTTTGAGCATAAGATAATTAAGCTATTAATTTTCCATATTTTGAACCCTACCTAATAAAGGTGTAAGTATTTAATAAGTTCTACACTTTTTAATTAGATTTTAACTAAGTAATTTTTCCTACCTGTCTGTTTGGCAGAAAGTGCATCTAAAGCAAATGTAACTTAATTTTGATGAAACAACAAAATTAAACTCTAGAAAAAAACATAAAGTAATTTTGTCTACCTTGGATGTTATTTTTGCTACCAACAATGCAATAGGAGTAAAGAGCCTTACCGAAGGATTATAGTTGGTTGTGAAAAACAAATCCAAATTGGTGGAGTAGAAGGGGATCCATAAATACCATTGAAGTAATGTATGAGACTAGAAAGACTTGATTCCAAAAAAAACTCATTAAGGAAGGCATTGAATTTTAGGTTTTTTGGTTATAGAAGGCCATATGAACTATGGCTCAGGAATTTGCCATGGCCAATGACTTAGTAATATTTAATGTTTCGTGCCTAACCCATGCAATTGGAGATTCTAGTGGTTGTATTTTTTGGAGATATATTAACACACTTTATCTATCCTTCAAATTGAAGTGGTAATTCCTATGAAATCACATTCTAATGGAATTATGAATGAGAAGCTACAAGTATATAATCCCTCGAAAGGCACCCAATTATGAGGCTTGAGAGAATTTACTACAAGCATTCAAATATCTCAAAGCAGAAATAAACACAAATATGGTAGGATTGAAATGGGCAGCAGTAGTGAGGCCAAGACAACTACATATTAGAGAACATATTGTTGGAAATATGTTGAATATTTTCCATGTTATTCTGGTGGGGTTAACATTAAAAGGTACTGGAAACTATGTATGATATACTCATCGAGGTTTGGATTTCCAAATTTTTAGGATTTTTTAAGTTATATTTAGACCCATATGGACTTTTAGGGTTACAATATTTGAACCCTTGCTATTTCACCCATGAAAATATAAAATGCGTGCATGTTCCATTGTTATATATATTGCACTTGCATTAGGGTTTGGAGAGAGATATAAAGAGAATATTATTGTATTGGATATGGTCAATTTTATGCAATAATAAGATAATATTGTGCTAGTTTTTGCCCAGTTGAAGCTTTCTAAGATAAATATTGTATAATATGTGAATCTACGATCTTCTTCTTTTGATTCTATTATTACTAATTTTTTGTTTTAGTTTATCGGGGATCTTTATTTCTCTTCATTTGGTATCAAAGCTAGGTTTTAGATTTGTTCGAGGAGTAAGGGTTTCAACCCTATAATAAATTAATTCTTGAGTGGGAACCATACATGAAAGGATCCAAGTAAAGGAGAAATATGGGAAGCACACAAATAGAGATTGAAAAATTTAATGGAAAGAATTTTGAGTTGTGAAAACTCAATATGGAGGATCTATTGGTTGATAGAGATTAGTGGATTGTAGTCTTGAGAACAAAACTAACATCGATGACAAATGAGGATGACTACAAATCAATAGGAAGGCAAGGAGATCTCTTAGATTGTACTTATCTGATTTAGTATTATTGAATGTATCTACGGAGATCACAACAAAGTTGTTATGGGAGAAGCTAGGAACATTGTATCAAACAAAGTCATTGGTACATAAACTCTTTATTCGAAAGAAGTTGTATTCACTTAGGATGAATGATGGTGACTTTTTGGTTGAACATCTGAATACTTTTAACACTATGGTAAGTCAATTAACCTCTGTAGAAGTAAAAATGGATGAAGTGGAAAAATGTATTACTTTGCTTTATTCATTACCCGATTCATGGGATAACCTTGTTATGGCTATCACCAATACTACATCTACATTGAAAGTAGAGGATATAGTAGGAACTTTGTTTCCTAAGGAGATGAGATGAAAATATTCTGAGGATTATCATAAAAAGGAAACTTGATTATGAGAGGTCATTCTCAAGAAAGAAGCAAAAAGAAATCAGGAGAAAAGAAATCAAAATACAGGGGTAAATATGTTGCCTCAAAAAAGAGGAAATGTTGGAACTATGGTAAAGCAGGGCATTATAAAAGAGACTGCAGGTATAAAAAGGTTGATAATAATCGATCATCTGATGAAGGAAAATCTATAGAAATGAATACCACAAATGCAAATTTAGGGGACTTATTCTTAGTTGCAGCATGATACAATGAATGTGATGACTCATGGTTGATTGAATCAGGTGCTTCTTTTCATATGACTCCTCAGAGGGAGGGGTTTTGTGAATATGAAAAGATAGATGGAGGAAAATTCTTCATGGGGGATAATTTGACATATAAAATAATATATCTAGGACGAGTAAAGCTGATGCTAAAATATGGAAGAATTAAAATCCTTCCTAGTGTGTTGCATATTTTGGGTTCGGTAAGGAATCTGATATATGTGAGTAAGATGAATGATACGGGTGTGAATGTGGTATTAAATAAGCATAGCTAAAATATGGTCCATGGATCCTTGGTGTTGGCAAGCGGAGTTCACACAAGAACTTTATTTATATTTTAGGCTAGTACTGTAAGTATTTATTGCAATAACTCTTCATTTGTACAAGAAAATAATATGGTTGAAATGGCTTTGAGTATTCCTACATTGAAGACAATGTTATAGCATCAATGCATAGGGTATCTTGATGAGAAAGGACTTCAAACATTGAAAATAAAAGGTATGGTTGAAGGACTTTCTGATTCCCCATTAAATTTTTATTTTTTTGAGCACTGTGTTTTCAGTAAAAAACTAGAGTCAAGTTTTCAAGTAGTGCTACAAGGTCTAAAGTAATTCTACGTCTAGTTCACAGTGATGTGTTTGGACCAAAAAAAGTACCATCATTAGGTAAATATATCTATTTTATTACATTTATAGATGACTTCTCAAGAAATACATGGGTATATTTTCTATGGAACAAATATGAGGTTTTTAATAAATTTAAAGAGTTTAAGGCTCTTGTAGAAAATCAAATAGAGAAAAGATAAAGGTTTGAGAAGTAATAATGGTGGTGATTATTGCTTTAATAAATTTGAGCAGTTTTGCAAGGATTGTGGAATAGAAATGTAGAGAAAAACTTCGTATACTCCACAACATAATGGGGTTGCATAATGGATGAATAGGATATTGATGGATAAGGCTAGAAGTATGCTAAGTGGTGCAGGGTTAGAAAATAATTTCTAGGTAAAATTTGTATTAACAAATTGTTATCTCATTAATAGATATTTTACCTCAGCTTTGGTGGAAAAGACTCCATAGGAAGTATGGACTGGAAAGAAACCCTCCCTCAAACATATAAGGGTTTTTGGTTGTGATGTTTATATGTATATCCCAAAAGAGAAGAGGACTAAGCTAGACTATAAATCTAAAAAATGCATATTTGTGGGTTATAGTACTAGTGTTAAAGGATATAAGTTGTGGAACCCAGAAACACAGAAGGTTGTTTACAATCGTAATGTGATCTTTAGAGAAATAAAAGGGGTTTTAAAATAGGAAATGAAACCAAGAAAAGAACCAAAAATAGTGCAGGTAAAAGTGGAATAGGAGGAAGAACCAGTGGTAGAACCTGAATTATAGAGAGAGTTTGAAGAGGAATATTTAGAGTAAGAAGGTGAGGAGGAAGCTGGATATGTAGAACCTAGAACTCCAATTTTGAGGAGATCATATTGAGAGAGAAGACTTCCAGATAGGTATAGTCCTTCAAATTTTTATTCTGCATTTAATTTATCAGTTACTAATGAAGAAACCAATACTGTAAAGGAGGCACTTCAGTTAAGTGATAATAAGTCTTGGAAAAGGGCTATGGAAGAAGAAATGGAGTTGGATAAAAATAATATATGGGACTTGGTGAAATTACCTCCTAGTAGAAAACCTATTGGTTGTAAGTGGTTATTCAAGAAGAAGTACAGTGTAGAAGGAAATTTGGAGAAGTACAAGTATCGCTTGATAGCAAAAGAATTTTCTTAGGTTTAGGGAATTGAATTTTATGAGATTTTTTCTCCTGTGGCTAAACTAACTTCAATCAGATTTTTGTTGGCTATTTCTATTGCTTTTGATTTTGAAATAGAACATATGGATGTAAAAATAGATTTTCTACATGGTGAACTTGATGAAGATATATATATATATATATATATATATATATATATATATATATATATATATATATATGTCACAACCATAATGCTTTAAGGTAAAAGGTAAGGAGGACTTGGTATGCAAGTTGAAGAAGTCTCTTTATGGGTTGAAGCAGTCTCCAAGGATGTGGAACAAAAAAATGACAGGTTTGTCTTGACACTTGGACTTGGAAAAAGCAAAGCAAATCCATGTGTATATTTCAAAAAGGAAGGTAAAATTTTTGTTATTATTGTATTGTATGTGGATAATATGTTGTTAATTGGTAACAATAAGGAGATGATAAAGTTACTTAAATCTCAGTTATCTTCTAAATTTGACATGAAATATTTGGGTGCTGCAAAATTTATTTTGTGTATGGAAATAATAAGGGATCGTGCAAATAGAAAGTTATGGTTAAATCAAAATAAATATGTTGATTTGATACTACAGAAGTTTAGAATGCATGATTGTAAACCAATATGTACTCCATATCCAGTTGGTCAAAAGTTAAATGCTTAACATTATCCCAAAATATATGAGAAAATTGAAGAAATTTATCATGTTCCTTATGCTAGTACTGTGGGTAGTTTGATGTATACAATGGTTTGTACTAGACTTGATATTGCACATGCAGTGGAAGTAGTTAGCAAATATATGTCAAATCCATTAAAGGCACATTGGACTATTGTGAAGAGGATCTTCAGATACTTGTGTGGAACTACGTATTATGCTATTTGTTATGAAGGAAAATCTAGAGACAATGATATTATAAATCTACAAGGGTTTATGGATGTTGATTGGGCTGGAGATATTGATAAGAGAAGATCCACGAGTGCTTATGTGTTTAGGTTGTTTGGAGGGGCAGTAAGTTGGATGAGTAAAAAGTAATCAGTTGTTGCTTTATCCACTATAGAAGTAAAGTACATTGCATCAAATAATGCCATTAAAGAATCAGTTTGGCTAATAATGTTGTGTTCAACAGTTGGCATTAAATAGAAGGCTATGAGAATTAACAGTGATAGAGTGCAATATTTTTGGAAAATAATCTTGGTTTTCATGATTAGTCAAAACATATTGATATAAAGTACCATTTTGTGAGAGATATGGTTGAAGAGAACCGAGTGATATTGGAGAAATTTAATACATAGAAGAATACTACTGATTCATTAAAAAATATTGTACCTGCTCAATTTGTTTTTTGTGTAGAAGATCTATGGGCATGGTTGCTCTTGATAGTTGACAATGGCAGTTGTTAGCCCCTATGGAAAGTATTCAACAAGTGGTATAATGTTGGAAATATGTTGAATATTTTCCATGTTATTTTGGTGGGGTTAACACTAAAAGGTACTGGACACTATGTACGATATACTCATTGGGGTTTGGGGTCAGGTTGGGCCCCAAACAGGGGTTTGGGGGTGGTAGAACTCCAAAAAGTAAGGGTCCAGGTAGGATTATGCATAGCGGTGAATATTCACAAATTGGAAAAATATTAGGATTTTCAAAATTAGAAATTAGCGAATATGAGGACCCTCGATATTGGCCCATTTGCCTAAAATTTTTAATACCAATTTTTTCTTAGGGTCAATTCGCCATAATATATATCCAAACATAGGCATATTTTTACTCATTGGAAAGCTCTTTTCAAGCCTGATCTAATGGTGGTGTTTTTATGAATTTATAAAATGATTTAATAGGTCAAAATTGATCCCAAATATGAATTTACATTTTAGGGCTTCAAATATCCCACATTTATGCTTGATTTGATTTTATTAGGATTCTCCATGATTCACCTTGATTTTGATTAGGATTCGCCATTTTTTACAAGTACATTTAATGTCCAACCCCTTATACATAACCCTGGGTCTAGGGGTGGCAACCCCCGACCAAATTTTTAGGGTTTTTTAAGTTATATTTAGACTCATATGGGATTTTAGGGTTACTATATTTGAACCCTTTCTTTTTGGCCCATTATATTGTAAAATTCATGCATGTGCCTTTGTTATATATATCACACTTGCATTAAGGTTTGGAGAGATACAAAAGGTGAATCTTATTGTATTGGAGATGGTCAAGTTTTTGCAATAATAAGATAATACTATGCTATTTTTTGCTCGGTTGAGGGTTTCTAGGATAAATATTGTGTAATGTGTGAATCTGCGATCTTCTTCTTTTGATTTTGTTATTATTGCTTTTCTATTTTATTTTATTGGGCTCTTTATTTCTCTTCACATATTTTAGAGATAAATTGAGGTATATTTGGGTGAAGACAAGTTGATTTCTTGGTTGAAGTAGAAGCAGAATATGAACAAAGCGATAAAAAATTGAGCAAGGCAACAACAAATAGACCAAAAAATAAATAATCCCATTGACTTGGAGAAAGCAACCAAGGACACAATCTACTAGGTCAAGGCTCAACTTGACAAGATGGCCTCCTAGTTTGTTTTGGATTTTTCAACATATACTATTGGAAAGTATTTCTCTCCAATGACAGGCCCAAGTTAACTATGAAGAAATTATGTATATCATATTGGTATTAATAAAACTAAAAATCGAAAGAAGACCAAATGAAGCTCTAAAATTAAAACAAGAGGAAGTCACTGTGGGTTTTCATATTGGTATTAATAAAACTAAAAAATTGAATGAAGACCAAAAGAAGCTCAATTCTTATATTCAAGTTTAAATTTTACATACTAAAATATACAAGTTTATATTCAAAGCTCAAATCCCTAGCTCTACCCCTATTGTGCATTGCAAAAATTCTCAAAGCCCTAGCTTTTTCTTTATTATGTGTTGCTAAAATGCTCAAAGCCCTATATATACATCCATAATGCACTATCAAAATGATCAAAACCCTATCTTTGCCTCCATCGTGCATTGCTAAAATGCTCAAATCCCTAGCTCTACTATTTTAAAATAGAAATGTGGGCCAGTATAAGATTTGGTATATTCTACAACTCAAGACCTTAATAGAGAAAAGAGGATTTTAATATTAAGGGAGTCTTGATGATGAATATTTCTATCCTTATTTGAGCCCTAGAGAAACTTTCCACTTCCTTGGGCAAAGATAGGGTTTGGGAGGTAACTGGGAATATTTCAACCAAGACCTTATAATAGAGAGGGAATTCATCTAGAATGGTGAAGATATGATAAAGTGTATGAATGAGCAGGGGATTTGATCAAAGGAATCAGTCAATCTAGTAGTCTTGTATGGTCCCATGGTCTCCCCTCCATCGTGTACTGCAAAATGCTCAAACTATCACAATGCGATGTGGGTTTTTTTGATATGATCTATATAATTTTTTTTTTTAGACCCTAAGAGGATGGTTATTTTGGTGTGAAAAATATCATCTAATGAGCGAGAGGTACACCCAGCTATCCTTGACTAGCATTGAATGACTGCCTAGGCCTGGGAGAGGTAGAGGTGATCGATCTTTGGAGAAGGTCGACTCCTTTGGTTCCAGCTACCTACGTTACAAAGGGGGAAAGGGAAAAGGGAAATAGGAAAGAATGCAAATGGAGGTCATAACCCAAAATAAAAAGGGTAGGGTATGGCTGCATCAAGACACACTCATTTGACGTCACTGATACAAACAACAACGAATCACCTAATAGATTAGCTCATCCTACCTTCACTTCTCCTTTCACATAGTGTGCAAGGATGAATTCCAGAATTAGAGGGAGGGTGCATGAAATCCAGGAAATAAAATTAGAGCACTCCTACCTGACTGATTTTAGCAAAAATAAACCCCGATGCCCAGGGGTGGATGAAAATTCTAGAACCACCCAAATAGACCCATGAAATTCATATCATAGAATTAAGTGAACCAACTCAGACAACCATCATAGAAATAAACATCCATACAAAGACCAAAAGTAGAAGCATAGGCAGATTGAGAGACCAAACAATGATACACTATTATTTATAGGTAATAAAGAATTACATATTAATTATAAAGGCCACAGAGCCTCCCTTTGGAATGTCGAGCATTACACTATTTATAGAATATTTTTATAACGAATTTAAATTATAACATTAATGGCATCAGGCAGGAGAATTTTTGTTGGAACAATTGGAAAATATGTTGATATTCTACTCTTTAGAAGAATGGTGATTGTACAAAGGAAGTCAGGTATTTTTGCATAGATTTAGGTCCTTGATAACTCCTGCCAATCATGTTCAAGAAATAAATTCCATCTACCTTGCCCTTTTGAATAGTTGGAAAGTCTAGTTGATCACTATAGGTTCCATGTACTTCCACTTGCTCTCTATCAAACCATACTAGGATGGCTATAAATAATAATGACCCAGCTTGATTATTATGAGGAATTCCATTTGATGTCAAATGTGGTCAAGGATGCATAACCTTCCCAACATTTAACTCATAACATATTCATGGGGACACAAGAATGGGATCAAACTTTTAATGCCACTTTTCCAAAGTTTCATCCAGCTTTGGGGACAGGAACTTAGAACTTGTGATCACTGTGATATAGTACAATTCTTCTATCTAGGGATTTAGGATCCCAATAGTATGCCCAATAGTCAGGACATGGATTTGGGGACTTCCTTTGAGCATACCTCTACCAATTCTTCCATCTGATCCTATACTTGGATATTTGTCCTGCTTCTTTTCCACTTGTTATATAGAATATGCTTTAGTCAGTAATACCCCAAAATTGGCTGACCCTAACACATCATCATATTCAAAGAGGAAGAGTGGGCGAAGAGACAACAAATTTCTTCTACACTCTTGGTGACTTACAGGGATTTTTAATCCTATGAAAAAGGAAGCCCATAAGAAGGAGGAGATATAACAGGTGATATAGATATAGAAGAGGAGAATGGAACAACAAAGAGAAAATGAAAACATGTAGAAAGTGATATTAGAGGAGATAAAAAGGAAAATAGAGCCAAAATAATTGGATGGATATGGTTGACACGAATAGAACTATGATGGACAATAGCAGAAGGAAGACAAGTAGTGGAAACAACAAGAAAAAATAAGAAAAGAGAACAAGAAGACATAAAAGGAGGAAGGGGAGACTCAAAAATAGTTGAGACAAATAAGCATTTGTCATCAATCCAAATAAATACAAATAAAAAAGGGAAGGAGAAGGTAGAGGAAATGGGAGACACGAAGGGAAAAGCAACCCAAAGTTTGTTGAGTGAAACTGATAGGGCATAAACCCTTCTCCAAAAGGCACTCTCTTAGACTGAATCCATTCAGTCATAGCCCATCAAGGATCTGAGATATTCCAAGAGCAGATAGATTGCCATTGATATTTTTTTATCTTATTCTAGATTTTCTTATTTATGCAATCCAACAATGACCCTCTTTTATTTACTGTTATCGAATGGGAGACCATTCTACTTTCAACCACGCTCTACGGTTTACACTTCCTGGTTTCATCTGCATCCACCCATAGTGTGCCATTTATAACATGCTCACCATACCTTGAGACTGTGTTTATAAGTCCTAAGGCTTCTTGCTACAACTCTTGAGGATAAGATAAAAGGCCTTGATAATTGTTGGGTGTATCCATTGGGCTATAGGGTCATGACAACAACACATGGAAGAAATACAAACTGGAAGGACAACATGGAGATGGAGGAGGAATGTTACAATTTCAAGATAAATTATTGGGGCCATTTTATTGAAGTAAAATTTTTGTAAGTTCCAAAGAGGATGATGACACCTCACAAGAAACTATGCATAGGGTATCATTTTATTACTTATCGTAAAAATGTTGCGTGTCAGGCATGCCTGATCCTAGGATGTTTGTGCCATTCATCCTTTGAATCTACAATGGATGGACCAAATTACACTAAATTTAATCCTCTTCTTGTATGAGCATTATTCACATGGGCTCAAAATTATGATAGGCTCACAATCCTTCTTGCTTTTTATGAGCTATTTGGTTCTCAGGCCTTCAACATTTAATATGGCAATTACTTTTGCCATATTATTCTACCTTTAAAATGGTGACCTATTAGGGGATAGGTTTTCAATACCAACTTGTTGTACCAATCCTATGGATGACTCCTCCTATGGCATCCTCATTTTTTGGTCTAGCACACGCTATGGAGGGGGAATGTTTGTGCAAGATTGTGATGGTTGTTGCTTCCCAATTAACACCTACTTAGCTCTAATGGCTTCCTCATAAATTTGGAGAAATATCTTCTCCCTATATTGACACAAGAGGAGCACCATATCAGGGCTGAAGGCTTGGATGTAGAAAATATATGCTTGGGAAGAGGATGAGATGAGTAGAATTAGAATCTTCTTCCAACTGCTACTAAATAAAATTTGAAAGTCTGCCACACTCTCAAGAGGTTCCTCTTGATAAGTGTGAAATGAGTTAGTAGCTATAATATGTCCTTGAGTTCACCAAATGAATCTAGGAGAGCTTTCATCAAAACTTCCCATGTGGAGATACTCCCATGCTACAAGGTTTTATACCAGAGCCATGCTCTGTACTTTAGAGAAGTAATAAGCATCCTGATCATCACATATTCATGCATGATATTGTGAAGGGTTGCCAAGGTAGGCATATTTTTTAGGTTCTCCTTCACACATCCATTGATGCCATAAAAACTTGGTAAAAATTCCAATGTAGCTTCAGGGATATCATGCAGATGGGGGAGGCTAAGAGGGCCATGATATTTCTAGCCAGGGAAACTTGGTTGGTCCATTAAATTATTTGTCCCCTAGAGCCTTTGGATTTTTCTATGGGATTAGAGTCACTAGATGAGCATACTTTCTCCACTAGCAAGGTCAAGCTTGCTCATCTAACCCTGGGTCCTTCAAGAAATAAAAAATATTTCAGTGCAAAGAGGCATCTGATCTCATGATCTGGAACTATCATAAGAGGATTCACCAGGTGATTTTCCAAGATGTGGGTAAACCATATTATCACTAAAATCTGATTTCCTAAAACATGGAAACTCAAAGAGTTCCCCAGCAAAGTCAACAAAAATTGTTGGTGTAAAAACTATCACTAAATGAGCAGAAGGTGTACTCGACTATCCTCGACCAGTATTGAATGGGTTTCCTAGGCTTTGGATAGGTAGAGGTAGTCAATCTTCATAGAAGTTTGACTCCTTCAGTTCCATATACCTATGCCACAAATATGGAAAGGGAAAAGGGAAACATAAAATAAATCAAAGGGAGGCCATAGCTAGAAATAACAAGGATAGGGTATGGCCACATAAAGACACACTCGTTCAATGTCACTAATGCAAAAAATAATGGATAACCTAATAGAGAAGCCCATATAGCCTTCACTTCTTCTTCGGTGTAGTGTGCAAGGGTGAATTTCAAAACTAGAGGGAGGATGCATGAAATCCAAGCAACTGAATTAGAGTGCTATCACCTGATCGACTTTAGCAGAAATACACCTCGAATCCTAGGGGTGGATGCAAATTCTAGAACCACCCAACTAGACCCATGAAATACAAATAGCAAAATTAAGTGAACCAACTTAGACAACCATCATAGAAATAAACATCCACACAAAGACAAAAGTAGAAGCAAAGACAAATTGAGAGACCAAATAGTGATACACTATTATTTACAAGTAATGAAGAATTACATATGAATTGTAAAGGCCACATATCCACCCTTTGTAATGGTGAGCATTCAATTATTTATAGAATATTTTTACAATGAATTCAAATTACAAAATTAATGGCATCAGGTAGGAGAATGTTTGCTGGAATGGTTGGAAAATCTGCTAATATTTTGCTCTTTAGAATAATGGTAGTTGTCCAAAGGAATTTAAGTATTTTTGCATAGATATAGGCCTTTTATCACTCCTACCATTCTTGTTCGAACAATACATTCCATATACTTTACCCTTTCAAACAGTTAGAAAGCTTGGTTGATCCCTACAGGCTCCACATACTTCCACTTGCTCTCTATTAGCTCATACCAAGATAGTTGTGAATATTAGTGACCCAACTTGATTATTTTTTAGGATTTCCCTTTGAAGTTAGTTGTGGCAGGGATACACTACCTTCCTATCCTTTCGTTCATAACGTCTTCATGGGGATGAAAGAATGGGCTCAAAATTTTAATGCCACTTTTCCAAAGTTTCGTCCAGCTTTGGGGATGGGAACTTGGGACTTGTGATCATTGTGCTATAGTTTTATTCTTCCATCCAAGGATTTGGGATCCTAATATTCCACCCAATAGTTAGGATGGGGATTTGGGGTCTTCCTTTGAGCATACCTCTACCAATTCTTTTGTTTGATCCCAAACTTAGAGATTTTTTTTTTTTCTTGTCCATTTATTATCTGGAATCTGCTTTAATCTCTAATGCACCAAAATTTTCTGATCCTAACACATCATCATCTTCAAAGAGGAAGATTGGGGTAAGAGACACAAAATTTTACCCATCGTTATAAACTGGCCTCTTAGGGTTGCCTAAGCTACCCTCTCAAACCTAAGAGGGTGATTTATAACCACCCTCTTAGACCTAAGAGGGTAGTTTACAATCACCCTCCTAGGGTCACCCTAAGACTGTGGTTTAAAAAATTAGGCTTGGGATGACTCTAAGAGGGTGATTGTAAACTTCCCTCTTAGATCTAAGAGGGCGATTTATAACAACCCTCTTAGGGTCACCCTAAGAGGAAAGTTATAAACCATCCTCTTAGACCTAAAAGGGTGGTTATAACCACCCTCTTAGGGTGATACTAAGAGGATGTTTATCCTAAGAGGGTGGTTTTTAACCATCCTCTTAGGATCTATTAAGGTGATTTTTTACCATCGTAAAAAATCACCTTACTTTAGCAACCATTAAAACCCTTGTTTGGTGTAGTGCTACTTATGTTTGAAGGTGGTTTTCAATTCAATTATTAGGTCTCTAATTATTTTTTCAATGTGAATACTATTTTCTCCTTTTACCTTCAAATATCAACCTATTCATGTCCTTCCAAATATTCCAAACAACAAAGAAGGGGATTTCTTTCCAAATATATTTAATTAATGGGCTTCTCCTTTAGTCACCATTTATATTTTAAATGTCAATTAACAAGAAAATCTTCAACATTCAAAGTTCCTATCAAGGGATATCCAAAACATTGGTTTATCTCTAACCGAATGGGAGTGGTTGTGTTACACTCAAAGAATAAGTGGGGCATTGTGTCATAATTCTTCATACATCTAGGACACATATGAGGACCAAAAATATTCCTTTTTTCAAGCTATCACATGTAAGAATATTTTTCTACAAAACCAACAAAAAAAATATTTGAATATTAGGTGGCAATTTTTTTATTCTAAATTGTTACCAATATTTTATTAGGAACTCCATCCAATTTTATTTATACCCATCTAAATTGTATATTCACCTGAGTTATTTATGTCCCCCAAATAAGACGATCCAAAATTTGTTGTCTCAACAATTTCACATTGTTATGTTTTCCTTGATTTTTTTTTCTATTGTTAGGGTTGATGGTAGTGGGGGATCTCTCCATTCAAATATGTTGTTATGCTAATATATAATTTTATTAATATTTAAGACCTGCAAATATTATAACTCTTATTTGAGAGCTAAACTACAACTACTTAGTAGAGGATGTTTTCCAAGTATTGGATCATTCTATAAGTTGATTTGAGGTTTATCTCCTATAAATCAAGAGATATTGTTTAGGATCAATTATTTGGCTTTGACAAAATATTTTCATATTAGATAGGCTCTAAATATTGTATTCAAATTTCTCATTAGGTGCATTCCTATTGTTGAGTTTGCATATTTAGCTTTCAAAATCCTTTTCCATTGGAAGTTTGGAGGCTAAGATAGATGCCACAAGAGTTTTACCCCTAGTGCCTTGCTCACAATTTTTTCTCATATTATTCTTAGTCCCCTTTGATCCATTCCTATAGCAATTGAATCCTAGTTGACTAAATGAAACTTATTTTTTAAATTTTTTTTACCTCCTTATAAAAATATATTTTTGAATAGACCATAAAATCCTTTTAAAACACTTTTTAGAGCATTGTCGACTAGAAGTTGATATTTTGGAAGTACAAATAAGACTATTTTTATTAAAACTATTATTCCTGCTAAACTCAACCATTCATTACTATATGCTTGTATTTGATTATATAGCTTATAAATAGTTAGCATCCAATTATTTCTTAGTTTGAGATGGAAGCTCATCAGAACCCCTAAGAATATAAAATATTGATTTAGTCCTTATTTGAATCCAAGTATTCGAGCAAAGCCTCTATTTTTTTCTAGTTTTATATTAATTGTAAAAACATTACTTTTATTACAATTAATTGAAGCACCTAAAGTTGCTTCAAAGCAATCTACATAGCTCTTGAATTTTCTAACGTTATATTTTGTTGTTTCTTAAAGAAATATAATGTCATCAATATATTGGGCATATGTGGTAGGCTTGATACCTTGGAAAACTCTAATTCCTTATAACTCTCCTACACTTCTCATATTGTGAAGAGGTCTTCCTAGTTTTTCAACTAGTAAATATATAGGGGTATGGGGCTAGAGGACATCCTTGACAAATTACCTTGGAAATTATGAAGAAAGCAAAATGTTCTTCATCGATCAAGGAGGAGATACAATGATATTTTATATAGACTCCTCTCCATTGCACCATTTGTGATGAGAATCCAAACTTAGAACCCTTTCCTAGACTTGTAGGTTGAATTTATCAATAGCATTTGTGATGTTCAATTTGATAAGAATATTCTTTTATTTAATGTAGGAGTAGGAGTGGATTTTCTCATGCACCATAATAATATTATATTAATTTTTATTTCCTAGGACAAAGCCTTATTATTCTTCTAAAATCAACTTACTATGCAACTTTTTGATTCGATTAGCAATCATCTTTGTCAAACTTTTATATGATTAGTTACAAAGAGAAATTGATCTGAATTTATTGAGAGTACTTGAATTTTTATATTTAGGAATTAGAACAAGAAATTTTGAGTTAATGGCTCTAGAGAGAATACCTTTTTGACATCTTCAATCATTTGTAGCAAACCATCTCCACCAAGGTATAGGAATTGATGATAAATATATTAGTGAAACTATTTGGTCTTGGAACTTTATCTTTAGGAAGACAATGCATCACTTATTCTAATTCTTCATTTTTCACTTAGAAACATTAATCAAATTTGGCCTCTTAATTAAATGATATTGGTATATCCTCTAACACATGATATTGAGCTTCAAGCTCACTAGAAACATGGGTGAGTAGCCTTGAAAAGTGGTCTTGTACCAGTTCTTTTATCTTCTCTTTATCTATGTAAATGGTGTCATCCTTATCTATTGCTCTAATTGTGTTTTTATTGTAGTTTATAATTGTTTTGAGATCAAATTATTTTGTGTTATTATCACCTCTTTGTATCCATTTCATCCTAGATTTTAGTCTCCATCTCTTCTTTAGAATTTTGCTTGTATAACTCTACCAACAATTCTTTTCTTTGAGAAACTTGTTGATGGATAGGAGATGTGTCCTTGTTAGGAGCATTATAGCTAAAATAAACACATCCGCATAAATATTACAATAAAAGCAATAATTAATGAAAGAACAAAATATTGTACTACAGATAAAAAACGTAGAAATACATATTAATCTCACAAAATCACAATATAGAATCGTTGTTCTATTCAAGGGGTAAACCTCCTAGTAACACTTTGATTAAATATGCAAAAATACACATCCATTTATACCCCTTGTATTTTTAATGACTCTTCATAACCCTACCTAATGCTCAATAATTGGCTTACATGCAAAATGCCATCCAAACTAGAATATTCTACCAAACAAAATAGTTACATTCTTTATGAAAGTTACACTAAATGACAACACTTGTTTAGGTACATCCAGTGGCACAAACTATTACAAAATATCATTAGGAATGGGTCCCCATATTAAAAATGGGGTTATTACATAATATATTTAGGATGGGATCCTAACATGCTCTTCTTCTTCAACAAGCTTTGTCTTCAAAGATGAAGATGAGGAAATATTAATTGGAGTTGATAAAGGGATTGTTGTAGTCTGGTTTGTCATGAAGCCAATGCTAGAACTATGATCATCATATTAAAGGATTTGAATGTGAGCACTCACTGATAATAACTCAATCTAAACATTGGAAGAACCAAATTGCTTTGATTCAACCTCCAAAAAAGGCTGGTATACCTTATCAACTTAATGGATGTTGACTCTATTTAGCTCAAAATAGTAAAATTTTAAGGGTATAAATGGTAGGGTTAGAAATATATGAATAAAGAATGGATGGGTGAAGCTAACAACATAGACATCCACAAAGCATCCCCTAATGAATTGAACTTCAAAAGCAATATTTGGGACTAACAACATTTAAAACTCTGCAATTACTATATCGATGGCCTTTTGCATACCCACAAAATTATTCCAAACATCTAAAGCACTAATTATCCAAATTAATAGAATAATATCAATGCCTTGACTAACAGAAATAGAATTATCAAAAGTATGTATGCAAGAAAAAATTATCCCAATTTACTCTAATTTAGATGTCCAAATTAATAGAATAGACTAACCATAGTAGCAACAGTAGAGATAATTTCATAGAAATATATTCATCCAATAAACACAAGTGCAAGTTCAAGGTAAACATACTTTGTAATGCTTCATTCATCAATTTGTAGAAGATATACACAATAGTGCAAGCAAACACTTTAGAGTCAAACCTTTGAAAGGAGTTCCCTAAATTTATTTATAGTTTTACAATGAAAATACTTTCTAAGCATTACATGGAGTTCAATGTTTCTTTATTTTCTTGACCACTTGCCATTCATGGTTCCAACCAACTACGAGTTTTTGATCTATTACAACCAAATTTAGTTTAGAGATACCCCTACCATTGATGATTATTGTGATCTTATTTCACATGTTGATTTGTAAATGAATCTAGTTCATAAAAAGGTTTTGGAATATTTTGAACCGTAAGCAGCGATTTGGTTTTAGTTGTGCCCAAACTCATCCTTTCCTAGCCTTCTACAACTAGCAAGCACACAAAAGTCTATTAAAAATCTGAATAATAGGGAATATAAATAGCTATAATTTATCTTCCAATCAGATGGCTTTAGTTGATTGTCACATGGATGCCCTTCACTTGAATCTCTCGTATACTTGCTTGAGATGAGAAATCGTGTGAAATAAAAATTTTGCTTACCTCATTTTAGCCTTTCGAGCTCAATGCATTTATATTTTGTGCCACTATCAAAGAAGATAGATAGTCACACCTTTATTATTTTTTACCCCTTTGGTAAAATTCTCTTATGTTTTCTTGTTTTCCAATATTTTTTTATTTATGCACAGTCAACAAAGGGAACAAGAAATTGTGCATGGATGGTTTTCTCAATTTTCACCTTTTCTTGTGCATCTTTGTTTGCTAGCGCTTTTTAGATTTGAGAACATTTTACAAATGTGACAAGAAATCTCACGTGGATGCTTTTCCCCATATTCTATATTTTCTCATGATTTCCTTTTTTCCAATGCTTTTATGTCTACACACATATTAAAAAGGAGTCAAATAATTGTGTGTTGCAAACCTTTCTCTGCTTTCGACCATTTTCTATGATTTACTATTTGCTCATACTTTTTGGTTTGTATGAAGATTACAAATGGAACAAGAAATATCACTCTCTCAACTTTCTCTGATTTTGCTTTTTTCCAACACTTTTATGTTTCCTAACGTTTTCATGTTTTATAACAAATTACAAAGAAGACAAAAATCGTGACGCATTTTCCTTTTCCATTTTCAGCTATTTCTCATACTTTCTTTTTTTCTTGTGCTTTATTGTTTGCACACATAATACAAAGGCAGAGGGAAATATTGGTGCACCCTCTCTCTCCCTTTTCGGTCATTTTTAGTGCTTTCTTATTTTTTAGCATTTTTTTGTTTATTCTCTCTGTACTTAGTCAAATTTATAATTTTTGGCTAAGTAGAGATGTAGCTGATTTTGACCTACATTATTGGTGCATATTGGGGAGTCTTTCTCATAATATTTTGGAACTCAGATCCTTATTCATTGGGTTTATGGAGTCTAGAAAAATGAAAATATAGAAGATCATGAAGTGGAAGAAATGATTGAAAAGAATGTAATGAAACAAATATCTTGGAGAATGGGATAAAATAAAATAGAAAATGAATGGAATGATGAAGTGGATGGGGAGTGAAAAATGATATGAAGGGACATGGATGGGGTAACTAGACTCTAGCTACTTTCTCTTTGAATATTTTGACTTCACATATCATGGTTATCCACAACATTATGGCTCAAAAATTGCTCCTTCATGACTACTAACTTCTTGATCAAAGACAAAATATCCAGAAGCTGGTGTTCATGAAGAAAGTATTTGTGAAGCAAAAAATGTGATTACATTGCATCAATGAGGACTTATCTTATAGGTGGCCTTCCCCTTCTTACAATTCTATATGCATGAGATCCTTTACAGGTTCATGTTTTATTTTTTTCTCTAACACCTATCAAATTGCAAAACTTCACCAAAATTATGTTTCTAAATGGTCCCTTTCATTAGACATGTTGCTCTCCTTTCCCTTTATCATATTCTTCTTCTTCAACATGGATCACTTCTTGCTTTTTAGGTACAATATCCTGAACTTCATCATTTTCGTCCTCCTATTTCACCTCTTCCTCAACTTGGTCTTCTTCAATTTGATCCTCTTCATCAGATTCATTTTCATTGGTCTCTTCTACATTGATGTATGTTTTTTTGATGTCTTTCGTACTAAGTAGTTGGGTCATATTACCCAGTGTGCTCAAAGCTCCTTCCTAGGTTTTCTCTGGAATTCTTAGTATTGACAAGATGTTCCTATGAATTCATTGTAATATTGCTAACCTCTTATAGGATGGTTCAACTCCACCATTACCAACTTTGGATATAATCTTTGATTTCCATCAGACTCTTAATCAGTTGGATCACCTATCCCTATTGGATTGGCTCAGGCCATATTTCTATTTTGGAGTCATCCTTTATGATAGAGTCTAAGTAGTCTCTTAGTACTGCTTCTCAGATGTATTGATGATTTTTGGGAACCAAATTGACATCAAGTTTTACTTAACACTGCAACTGTCTAGCTTCCAATTTTATGTCTAGATATGCACCCGATAGTTGTAGCTCAACACTCAAGCATTGGATGGACCAAAGACAACTTCAATCCAACCTCTAGATTAGGTTGGTTCCTTGTCAACTTAAAATGGTTTTGACTCAATTAAATCTCACATAGGATTTTGATATAAGGTTTAGAAAAGGTTTAGGGTTAGAAATATTATAAAAAATAATGGCCATATAGGCTAACAACATAGGCAACTATAGAAAAATGCTCCCACAAGTTATTTCCAGTGTCCCCTCACTCAATATTAACATCATCCAAATTATTGAAACCTTTACACATTAAAGTATAAACAGAGATATATTGCAAAAAGCAATTCCAACATCCAGTATTGATAATATAAATATAATAGACCAATAGTTAGATTTTAAAGAAATAAAATTCCTAACAATATAGATCTAATCAAGAATAGATTTCAACTACTCTCACAACTAGTAATCCAAAAGCTGGAATGAACTAACCATTCAAGTATTAACAAAAATGCAACTCAAGACTTTGAACCTCTTGCACAATATAATGAAGATGAAAATTTTGAGTCAAAATATTAGAGTAATTTAGCTCACAAAAATATTTACAGTAGGGCAATAAAACACACTAGAGTCAACCCTAAAAAATGAGGGTTCAACCTCTATTTGTAGTTTGTAAAATAACATAAAAATAAGGAGACATTACAAATATTGTATATTTACATATCAAAAAAGAGTTTAATGGCATTATATTATTGGCTAGAGAGCTCTGAGAAATCCACTATGAGGAATATGCCATGGAAGCATACCTCTGCAACTTGTTGGTTTGTTGGTAGCAGTTAGAGTTTGAATAGTTGGACATTGCATCTCATCCATCGATCATTCTTGGGAGCTCTATTTTGCCTTAGATCTACAAACACATTTGGTTCTTTTTCTTGAAAACCCTTGATGCTTCATATTCCTATCCTCCAACTGACTGCACTCTAATCCGGTGAGTTTTGGTATTTTAAATCCTTCAAGAATATCAGCAAAAATTGGACCATCAATCTTCATCGTGGATGGCTGAGATTAAACCTACCAAAATACTTTGCAAATTTGTGAGGAAAACCAAAGCGCAATTCCACACTTTTAAGTTGTTGACATCAAATTTTAAAGACTTGACCATGCAGAATGGAATTCCGATATAAAATGCACTAAGATTTTAGTGGTATACAATCCGCTAATTAACCTTCGTTTTCTCTTATTTGACTTCAAAACAACCGAAATCTACAACATAAAGCATGCTGATGTCATCTTTGCTTTGTTAATATACAAAATTACCAATCTTCACTCGGGCAAGTGCAACTCATCATTTTTTGCCATTCTGCACTGGCTGTAGTGTGAAATATCTTTTATCTTCATTCTGTAGTCTATGCAATGTAAAAGTGCTTTTATCACCAATCTGCACTCTGTGTAGTGTTTTATGCCTCTGTTGTCAGTCTGCACAAAAATATGTTATAAACCCATAGGAATTGGCCTTACCGACACTTAGTTGCTTAGAGCAATCAAAAATTACTCTTGGTTGCCATTTCACACTTTCTTTTGCGCTGACATTATCTTTGCCAATTTTTTTATGAAATCAGGACGCATCATCAATCTGCACCAGAATACATTATACACCAAGTGGAATTGTTCAAGATAAAAATTGCACTAAGTGTTGGCGGATTAGGAAACTCATATTGCGTATCCGCTACAAAATACACTGGAAATTGTGTGGAATGGGAACATCATATCTTAGAATAAAATTTTGATATTTTCTAAGGATGTGGCCATTTTGGGCCTACATTTTGACGCCTCTCAGGTGGATTTGCTTCTAAAGCCATCGAACTCAAAGTCTTATCCATTAGGCATCAACAATAAAAAATGCTTATCTTCACAAAATACTTTAAATAATAACTTCCATATGAACACTACCCTCTAAAAACTCTATGGTCATCTTCGAGGATAAACATTCATATCAAGACCATGCTTCATAAATCCTAGAGGATAACTATTCATATGGAGACTATGCCATAACCATTAATGTATGTGCCATTCCAGCAAAACTGCTTCACTGCTCCATAAAAAATGCAGCTATATTCTCCTTATAAAGTATTCTTACAATACATGATATAAATGCCTTCACACAAAACTTGTTGTTCTCTTTGTCTCTCTGGAATCATACTTTTATTGTTTCTTTCTGACCATGTTAGAGTAAAAATGTTTCAGATAAAAATAAAAAAACTTATGACTACCTATTTACAAAACAAAAAAAATTTGCTAAGCTTGTGCCCCTTTAGGATCTGCAACATCTCTATCTACATATTCTTCTTGTTGGGAATCTTCCTCAGCATTATCCTCTTCTTGCTCTGCTTCTTCCTCTAGAGAAGATTGATCTTTATTTTCCTCTTCAGCATTATCACCAAATAGCTGCACCATCAACTTCAAAATCTGTAGGGCTTATTTCCAGGTTGCTTCTCAGGGATTGGAAGTTTCCTTCAATTGCTTGTACATATACTGGAGTTCACCAATATCTTCATAGTTAGTAGCACTTCCTCTGTTTACCAAGTCTTCCATGAGGTCTTTGAGCCTAGTAAAATCAATGATCATTTGTAAAGTCTGCTCTTGGTCAATTGGTTCCTCTAGGGCATAAATTTTAGACTCATCTTGTAAGCTCTCTCTAGTAATTTTCTTTATTTCTTTAACTAACAACAAACTATGATATTCCATCCATAACCTTCTAAAACCAATTTGGATCATTTCCTTGTTAACATCCACTACATCCTTAATCACTCCATTTTTTTCGTACAATAGCCAAGCCTTTTGGATTGCTCTGTTATTATTTACTACAATTCTGGTAGCAACCCTAGTAATGTTCCACTCCTTATTAGGAATTGGCTTAGAAGAATCACCGAGTATACTATCCACCAACCTATGAATTTTCTTAGTTGGAATCATCATAGGTTGTAGCTCTCTAGTGATTTTATCGAAATTCTTCTGAATACTTTGGATTAGGTGACTGACATTATCTAAATAGTCAATAATAATCTGCAGCCTTGAGCATTTCTCTAGAACTTCAGTGAGCAATTTATTTATTATGTTCTTTAGTCCAACCTTAGAAAAACTAGAAGATTTAGCCTTTTCAATTTGGAGTTGTTGCTTCAAAATTTGTATATTTTTAGCCTACTCATTCCTTTTCTGGTACTCTGCAATCTACTCCTTGAGCTTATTAGCTTCTTGAAACTTCTCTTTCCAGCTCTTAGCTTCTTTTCTCAGAGCTTTCTCCACTTCTTTCTGAATGTTGACAATTTTTTGAAGCTTTTCAATCTGCTTTTCTAACTTACCCACCTTTTCTTTAATTATATCATTTTTTACATAAAATGGTTCCAAGTGGGATTTGTCTATGATCAATTCATCTTCATCAGAAAACTTCTCAATATCTTATGTATGCTCTTCTATACGATAATCTTGAGTAGTAATCTTAGTTTTAGGCTTGCTCACCAAGGGAATCATGGATCTAGATGTTCTTTGACTTGAAACTGGATCAACAAGCATGCTTCTCCTCTTTGTGGCCATCCTATTAGAAGACTTAGATAACTTTTCTGCCCAAAAATCATTGATTTTTTGTGTAGCTTCCTACTCTTTTTGTAAAATGGCCTAGGTGGGGTAACTTATAGCAAGAGAAGAAGAAGACACAAGGAATGTACGAGAAAAATCAATCGTTGATAATAGCTGTGCAGAAGTAGTTACAATAGAATCTGTGACCACAGTGGAATTTATAACCACTTCCACTATTGCAATTGGTAAACTCATGGAAACTAAAGTGAGACTCATAGATGGGTGAGGGGGTGAACTAGAAATAGTTTGCTTCTCAGATGGAGGTGGTGTTTGTAATGGTGAAGTTGTAACTATGGGAGATGATGAAAGGGGAATATCAGGTGATGAAACAGGAACTTGAGGTGATGAAGAAGGAATTTGTGATGACCTTGGGGGAGATGGATTTTTTTTTACCTCAATGGTGATCAATGAAATAGGAAGTGAACTATGAGGTGGGGAAGGTACCTTTGTTACAACTTCTTGTTCAAAAAGAGATGGATATTTCCTTGGGTAATTTGGAGGAGGAAGAGGAGAAGAGGGATTAGATACCATACCTTCACCTAGTAATATAGGATTTTATGGAATTGTCTAAGTGATTTGCTACTATTTTTGTTGTATCAATTATTTAGCAACTGAAATAGTTGTTTTCTCAACTATATCCTCTTTATCCAACCTCTGCTCTTTTGAAATCTCTTTCTTAGCTATTTTTGGGGCTCTTTTGGATTTTCTCTTATAAAAACTTGAAAGGTAAATTTCTCACTTTCTATATCTTCTTTAGGTAACCCTTCATGTATTGTTTCCTCCAGCAATATCTGTTCAAAAATAGGATTTAATTCCACTGTTGTTGCAGTGGTGAAACTCAGAGGTGTAAACCTAAAGCTCTCATCCTTTTCATTCTAGTCTATGTCTATGTCTAGAGGTTGTCCACCCAGGGCTAGGTGTTTAGGTCTCTTTATTATATCTATAACTAGGGTATTGATAGTCGCTCATTAGAATAGTGTATTTTACTCATCAACCGTGCTCCTTTTGGAAATTATTCTATTTTCTCAATTGAAAGCTAAAAAGGCTTCAAGAATTTGATAACAGTCAATGGAGTATCAGGTTCCTCTTCCTGAACTTCTTCATCTAAATGTGGGGATGGGGAATTAGACCCAAATTGTGTCATTTTGTATATTAGCACTATATTCCTTGGGTCTTTAGACCTCCAATTTTTGACATTATTGTCATACCTTCTAGATAATTCACCATCCATTTTAATCCTAAATCTAGATTTTTCTTTACTAGTATCAATTCTCATCCTCCACTAGTCTAATATTTTGGCTTTGTTTCATTTCCCCTTATTCTCTACCTCTTCACCAGCAAGTTCTTGATACTGAGGGTCCTCTTTATTTATTTTATCCTGAATATATTTGATGGTAGACTCCTTCAACCAATGTTTTACATTATTATCTGGGTCAAAATCCACAATTTTTTCATAAAAGTCTAACCATGGAGGAAGTTGATCCATCTTAGAAACATTCCACTCTAAAAGAGTAGTTTATTTGCTATTTCTACCTTGTTCAAAATGGGTTCTAGATATCTTTTCAAATTTGTAGGCCTTTTCTCCATTTAAGGCTATATTTATTTTATAGAATATATCATCTGGATCATAACTCCATCTCTGAGGAATATAGAATAGACCCAACCTATCTAGTTATTGGTCAATTTGTTCACCCTGTTGCTTCTTAGTAATAGTTATATCACTACAATTTTGGTAGGTCAACATAGATCTTCTCTTTCTCCTAGAGCCATAGTTCAAATCTATATATTCTGATTGCCTCAAATATTCTAAGGCAAATAACATCTCTATGATAAAGTGAGGTAGCAAAAAAGGCTTTCCCATAAAGCCATATAGTCTAATTATTATGCCCTTTATTATGAGATACCAGTCTCATTCCTCTGCACCTTCTGCTCTCAATATTTTCTTAGCTAGATGTGGTAGCTTAGGAAAAACTCCATACATTATTTTCAATGTTGGACCTAAGAATTCCAAATTGAACCTATACACAGACTCAGTGCTTCTGAGATGAGAAGTCCAATAATAAACATGAATGAGATCTCCTTGGTCATTCTTATCCTTAACCAAAATCCAAGGCATCATGTCTCTTATAGCAACAAAGAAAATCCATACCAGGCTTGAACAATACCTAAAACAAGGTGCATCAGATTTTCTTTTAAGTGTTACTAATTGCTCATGCATTCTATGAGCAAGGAACGTTGGCCAATAAAAATAGATAACCCTAACACCTTTATTTTTTATGTCTTACTCATACATCTTCATGTTGGAAATGTAGTATGCGGTGACTATTTGCCAATTGTTCACCATTTTGTCAGAGTCCAATACTTCCATATAGGCTAACATTGAATAGAGCTCTGGGTTAACAAATTTATTAATTGGAATCAAAACTTCGGGTATTTTGTCTTCCTCTCTTATTCTTCTAAATTAGAAATGAATCCATATTTATAAAACTTTATATTCTTCTGAAGACATTAATGAAGCATAAAACCTAGCTTGTTCTGCTATGTCAAATTGTTTATATTTCGAGGGTGGGGTCACCCCTACAAAAAATAAGTTAAGGTAGAGCTCTTTGGTAATAGTGAATAGTGTTGTGCCATCAAGCATTTTCATTGTTCTCTTCTTAGGATCATATATTTAATCATCACAAAAACCAATTCAGGGCAATGGTGGACAGAATCACAAATATAAGAAAATAAGAAGGATTTTATGGCAATGGTACCTTGAGGCCAATTCAGTCACCCTTCAAAGTGTCTGAATTCAAAATTACTTCTCAAGAAGGTCCTTATTAATTTGGTCATTACTATATTTTCCAATCACCTGGTTTGGTCCACATGACCATCCAAATCTGCTCCTATTCTCTGTACTTATGTAGGTGCTTTATTTGAAGCTATTTTTGTTAGTAATGATTTAAATTTGCTACAAATTTTACAGTTAATGCTTCTGTTATCATTTTGTTCTTATTTGCTCAGTGAACGCTACTCTTTTCCAATGGGCATAATACTATGTTTTAGTACTTTTAACCACTACTGCGTGCATGTCCTTTGCTATTAATGTAGCTACTACGCGACTTGCTTGTTGGTACGCTTCTCAATTCAACATTCATTCATTTTGGTGGCTTGGAGGTGGCGTTCCAACCTCTGATTGGTTGAAATACAAAAGTGCTTCACCCTTGTGGCATTGCTTTATCCTTTCTATTTTGATCATGGGAAAATTAGCATTTATTACAGAACTTTTGCCCTTTTTCCAAGTGGTATGATGCAAAATTGATGCTCCACTCAAATGTAGACTTGAAAATGGTGGAATGGTGACACTTAATTTTATTTTGGCCAACATAACTCTGGATGTTGGTGGGTTAGGAACTTCCTCATTTTGTACATCATAATTCTCAAAACCTAATATATTGGAGGTCACTAGTCATTTCGTTGGCATTTTGGTCCATTTAAGTGCAGAAAATAGTGCATGTTACATTTCACTCAAAATGTAGTTCACTAAATTATAGATTGAATCCCGCTTGTCAGTATGTTGGTATGATGGTTTATTTGAATATGGATTAGAGCTCAATGAAATTTCACTTTGTACTTAGTGTATTTCAGTGTAGAATAGGAACTTGTTGTATCTTGTGGGAACACTCAACCAATTTTGCAAATTTTTCTCTCTTTTCTCATTTTTTTATTATTTTTTATACAACATGTTGTTAAAAAAACCTTGATACAAAGTGCAAAAAGAAAGGTAATATGATACAATATATGCACATATATTACAATGAGCTTGAATTTCAATCAAAGTAGAGTTTAATATGAAAAAAATTAACTAGGATTGGTTGTATGTTTCCCTCTAGATATTCAAGTTGGAAAACATTGGTCTCCTTGAATTCTACTATCTTGAAAGGGCCATCCTAGAAGGAGTCAAAATTTTGATGGTGACCTGGTTTTGCTCTTTCGATATTCCACTTGAGAACTGAATCTTCAACCTAGATTTTTTTGAACCTTACATTTTTATCGAACCATGCTTTGATGTCCATAGAATGCTTCTAAAAGTTTTCATAGGCCTAAGCTCTCTTCTCTTCCAACTACAGTAGGTGTCAGCCTTGTCTCCACTATATTTTCCTCTAATTCTTCTTTAGAATTTATTAGTTTGAGTGCTGGAATTTCTAAATGGATAGGTAACACTGCTTCCTTACCATATACCAAAGAATAAGGGGAAGTCTTGATGGAATTCTTGATAGTAATCCTATCTACCCATAAATCTTGTTCCATTATTAGGTGCCAACTTCTTTTATTTCCTTCTAGTGATCTCCTCAAAATTATTAACAATTTTTTGTTGGTAGACTCTACAAGTCCATTCCCTTGAGGGTAATAATTTGAAGTATTTTTAATGGTTATGCCATACTTGCTGGAAAAATAAATATATTTGACTTCTATAAATGTTGACCCATTGTCACTCACCAAGCCTTCTAAAACTCCAAACCTTAAAATCAAACTTTCCATAAAATTGATCACAACTTCTTGGTCTGATTTCTTGGTATGAATGGCCTCTAACCATCTGGTGAGGTAATATGTGATAGTTAGAATATACTTATTCTCTACTGAAGAATGAGGGTTGATGACCTCTATGAAGTATAGCCCCCATTGTTGAAAAGGCTCCTCAACTTGTATTGGCTTGAGGGAAAATGAAGCATTTCTTGTCCTCCCTACATGCCTTTGACATTTGTCATAGGCTCTAGTGACTTTGAATGTGTCAGTGAATATAGCAGGACAATAATATCCTACTCTTATAATTTTCAAAGTTGTAACTTTGCCTAATAAATGTCCTCCAGATGACCCTCCATGGAACTCCTTTATGACCTTTTACTGTTGATCATCTTTCAAGAACTTAAGGAGAACTCCATCAAGGTTCCTTTTGTATAGCCCTTCTAGCAGTAATACTTCAAAGATTGAAACCTATATCTTCTTCTTTGTGATGCATTAAGATAAAGAGGGCATAATCTGGTTTGAAAGTAACTGATCATCTAGTCTACCCAATCAGAATCACCTGGTTGTACTCCTTCAATTTGATCATCTTTAGTTGCCTGACAAGATATCATTTCAACTAATATTGCTACCTCTGTTAGACCTTTGCATAAGGCTCTGCCTCTTATAAAATTGGTGGGATGTATCTCCACATCATATTCCTGGATCTTGGTGATCCATCCAGCTCTCTTATCTCCTAGTTCACCTTTCAAAATAAAGCTCCTTACATCTGGGTGAACAACATATACCAGGGTCTTGCTTTGAACCAATCTGCCTAAATGTCTTCAATAATTTCATCATAGTAAATACTTGTTTATCAATAAAATTATACTTAACCTAGTAATAATGGAGAGTCTAAATCCAGAATAATATGGGGTGCTCCTCACCTTGACCATTATTTTGAGTAAGTACTGAGGCATAACTTTCTTCAGCTCCATAAGCGTAAAGAATACAATCTTTACTAAAATCTGGATTTACTAGCACTAGAGTGGTGAAAATGGACTTCTTGGTAATATCAAAGGTTTTTTTCCTCACTTCAGTTCATTTTAATTTTACATATTTCTTCAATAACTCTGATATAGGCCTTACCTTTTGTGTAAATTCAGAAATGAACTTCCTGACAAATTTTATTTGGCTGAAGAAGGATTGTAAAGCTTTCTTATTTACAGGTAGTGGAAGAGCTAGAATGGACTGGATTCTGTTTGGATCTATGGCCATCCCTTCTTTTGAGACCACATGACCTAGAAATTTTCCCTCATGTATTGCAAAAAATGATTTCTTAGGATTGAGGGAAATGCCAAATTCTCTACACTTTTGAAAAACTTGCTCAAGGTGTGCTAAGTGGTCATGCTTGTTATGGGAGAAAATAGTCATGTCATCCAAATAGATCATAATGACCTTATTGATAAGCTCCCCAAAGGCATAATCCATGGATCTCTAAAATGTGGCTCCCACATTGGACAACCCAAAAGGTATTCTTTGGTAGGCAAATGTGCCCCATTTTGTGGTGAATGTTGTTTTATACTGATATTCATTTTTCACCCAAATCTAGTTATATCTAGAGAATCCATCCAATAGTGAGAACCTTTCATCCCCTACCACTATCTATAATATTTGATCAATTTGTATAAGGGGGTAGTGATCCTTAAGATATGCTTGGTTAAGATTTTTGAAATCTATACACAAGCAAATATCACCATTCTTTTTTCTCATAGGTACCATGTTGGCTACCTAGGTAGAATGTTTAATTGGATATATGATCTTAGAATTTAATAACTTTAAAAGCTCTTCTCTCTTTATGGATTTGATTCTTGTATTTATAGGCCTTTGCTTCTGCCTAAAAGGATTTGCACCAGGCTCTAGCTCAATGGTGTGTTGGATAATCCTTTTGTCATATACCTTGAGGTCCTCATATGACCAAGCCACAATGTCTTGGTACTTTATAAATAAAGCTTTAATGTCTTATTCTTCCTTTGGAGAACATAATATTCCAACCTTGAGCCTTTTTTATTTTTCTATTTCAACTTATTTGTATCTTTTTTCATTGAATTCCATAGATTTGATCCTTCTCCTATCTTCATTTTCAAACAGGCTCTCTAGGGTGACCAACCCTCTAGGTATATGATTATTTCTAAGCTGAATAACATCTTGTTGATAAATTTCCTCTAGATTTTATTCTTGGATAGTGGAGAGACAGGCTTCTCTTACCAGAAAATCAATGATCCGTTAATCACTTTCAAATACCTGCCAAAAAATCTACTTATATGGAACTGCATGCCTAAAAAATCATTTTGATTCCCTTATATTTATTAACTCCAATGTCTATAGAAGGGTTGAAGTTAGCTCCCATTGTTGCTAAAGAGTCTACCAAATTATTCTTTTATCTGGGAATAAATTTTATATTTAGGGCATCAAAGTATTCCATCAGATCCCATACCTTATTTTTGTATACTTTTAGGTAATGGTTCTTACTGCTGCACCTTTATCTTACTTGATGGATGATTAACTTAGAGTTGCCATATATTTTTAGGATCTTAATTCCCATATTTTTTGCTTGCATCAGTCCAAGGCATAGAGCCTCATACTATATAGCATTATTGGTGCATGACCATATTAACCTCTAGTTAAAACTTTTTGTTCCTTCTGATTAGAACTGTAGTATTGCACCAGCACCAGCTCCATTTTTGCATCTAGCACCATAAAAGTTCATGGTCCATACCTCTATCTCTCTCAGAGACTGATTAGGTATAGCAAGAATTTTATTCTTTGATTATACAAAAATACTATATGTGTCCATGCCTGTCCCAAATTGACTATAATCCTCTCTAAAAGGTAATTCATATTCCAGTTCTAGTTCCTCAAATTTATCCACAATTTCAAATTCTTCAAGAGGAGTGAGGTTGCACATGTCTTCTTTAATTTTTCTATGTGATAAGACACTGGATTTTTAGGTGTTATCCTTATCCTCTTCCCTTTTAAGGGAATGACCATGCTAGAATAATCCATGTACATGCATCCACCTAATTTTGTAGTGAACTCCCTTGAGAGGCATAAACTAAAGTAGGGCTCTAGGTCAACCACTAATAATTCTTGTACTATTGTCACCTCAGGGGATCTATGTAACCTCATTAAAACATCATTTATTACTCCCATTATTTTTATAGGTGTTCCATTCAATTGTAGTACTCCTGGGAAAGATCGGGTATACTCCATACCCATTTCTTCATAGACTACTTTAGGCATAACTGTAGTTGATGCTCCTGAATCTATCATACAATTTTAGACTACCCAACCTTCCATTCTTAAAGAGATATAGAAATGAGGGGGTTTATTATTTAAAATAGTAGGGGAAATTTATTTCTTTTTTGAGGGCATACTAAGGATTGTGGTAGCCTGCCTATCCTATGGATACTTGTTGAGAGAAGCTTTAAGTAGGTCTATCTGGCCAGGAATGAAAAGAGTATCATATAAACTGTATTTTAATGGAATCCTTTTCATCTCTTCTACAATTTTTTCTTCAGACTTAGCCAAAGTGGTCCTCTCAGGCCTTCTTTCTAGCTCACCATATTTTCTTTTATATTGTTGAGTGGTTTCTATTCTTTGTATTTTGGTAATAGAAGGGAATCTAAGCCTCTATTGAGCCTCATATTTAGACTTCATTTGGTCTCCTTTAGTTTCTTTCTCGAATCTCTTAGGGAGACTATTTGTCTTCTCTTTTACTTTGGCTTGGGGAATAGGAAAAGTATCACTACTTTGGGGAAGTGGGTCATTCTTTTTCTAAGAAGGAACCTGGAATTGTCCCATATTTTGTGGATCTACTTGTAAGGTTTTCTTCCCTGACCTTGTCATAACAGCAATTGGGCCATCCTCTTCCAGATCTTTTCCAACCATGATCTTGTCAGGCTGCCATAACATATTTACTCTTCCCTTTTGATTTCTTTCTACTTGATCCATAGCTTGTTTAACATGGTGTTGGTACATGACACAATAATGTAAATCATGAGGATCATTATATACTAGACACTAGACATTAACCAGACTTATCTCTGAAGAACACTAAGGCTCTTCATATATTGTGTTTACCCTAACCCCAGTACTGTTACTGGAACTAGGTCTTTGATATTTGTTGACATATAGAAATCTCCTCTATTGAGATCTCTCCATATCCTTCTTTTCTATTGAATTCATTCTGTTACTAAGAGTTTTTTAAGTATTATGTATATCAAGAATGATAGAAAGCTCCTAAGAGGTTTGATAAGGGGAGGGAAAGAAACTATAGCAGATGGTGCTTTTGGATGAGGGATGAGATTCATTTACGAAGATGGATATGACAAGGAAAGGGGATCCATGTAAGATGAATTAGTAGTTTGGATTTGGATATTAGTGGGTTTTGAACTATAAGGTATCATAGCTTTAGGAGGTAACCTCCCCACATTAATTAGGATATTCTCGGTATGAACTATTGCATTATAAACTTGGGGAAATGTTTCCACTACAGATTGTTGGGTTTGCAAACCTAGATCTTATCCAAGAGCTCTCATATAATACATATAATCCAAGCATGTAGTTGGTATAGCTATAAGGAGAATTCTCTTCCATTTTCTACTAAACCTCAAATTGAAATCTGAGACAGTCTCTTACTGATATTTCTGCATTATTGTAAACTGATTAAGCAAGGAGAAAGGATCAACAAATTAATTAAATTCTTCCACAAAATGCTCAACCAATGTTTCCCATGAGGTGATGGTGTTATCCTCAAAAGTTCTAAACCAATGCAAAATATTTCCTCTAAAGGACAGGGCTAGGATTCTCATAATAACATCGTCCTCCTTTATATTGTGGATTGCTTCCAGATTCAAAATGTCTTGATAGTGCTCATATGATGTCTTCCTAGATTCTTCATAAGTGGGAATAGCCTTGGACACAGCCTAGGGAATGGAATTCATATGGGCTAATCTAAGGTAACCATATATGTTCCAGTTGGGGAATTTTTATAATGGCTAATTTGGAGGTACATGTCCCTGATTTGCTATTGCATTTCTAGCCATATTTATAGGTGTAGGTCCTACTGTAGGATTTTTTGAATTAAATGTAAGGTTTTCCTCAAGAAGCTCTTATTCTAAGAGGAAATATTAATTCAAATGTATGATAACAGTAGACCCTCTATAAGGTAGCTCACAATAAAAATATGAGTCAAGGTTATTCCTTTTGAAAGACCTAGTATACATGAAAGGACACTGGTCTACTGGGGTAATTCTTTTTTGGGTTAAAATACCAGGGAGTCACTAGGTGAATTTGCTATTCTTCACTTAGCAAGGTCAAGAAAATTCACCAAATCTTGATTCCTTTAGGTAGAGATAAAAAAATAACTCATATTATGGGTTTTCGTGTTCCTTGTGAAATGGTCCCACCGAGCATGCCAAAAATTGTTGGGCATCGAATTGACATCAAGTTTTACTTAACACTACAACTATCTATCTTCTAATTTTCTGTCCAAGCAAGCACCCGATAGTCGTAGCTTGAAACTCAAGCATTGGATGGACCAATGACAACTTCAATCCAACCTCCAGAGTAGGTTGGTTCCTTATCAAATTAAAATGGTGCTGACTCGATTAAAGCTCAAATAGGGTTTTGAGATAAGGGTTAGAAAAGGTTTAGAGTTAGAAATGTTATAAAAAATAGTGTTTGGATAGGTTAAAAACATAGACAACTACAACAAAAGGCTCCCACAAGATATTTTTAATGTCCCATAACTCAAGATTAACATCCCCCAAATTAATGAAACCTTAACACATTAAAGCATAAATCGAGATATATTGCAGAAAGCAATTCCAACATCCAATATTGATAATCCAAATAGCAGAATATACCAATAGTTATATTTAACAAAAATAAACTTCCTAACAATAGAGATCTAATCAATAACAGATTTCAACTACTCTCACAACTAGTAATCCAAAAGCTGGAATGAACTAACCATTCAAGTATTAATAGAAATGCAACTCAAGACTTCGAACCTCTTGCACAAGATAATGAAGATGACAAATTTGAGTCAAAATATCAGAGTAATGTTCCTTCCATTAGCTCACAAGAATATTTACAATAAGGAAAGAAAACAAACTAGATCCGACCCTAGGAAATGAGGGTTCAACCTCTATTTGTAGTTTGTAAAATAATAATGAGACATTACAAATATTGTATATTTATTGCTCAACAGAGAATTCTTGGGTATTATCTTATTGGATGGAGAGCTCTAGGAAATCCACTATGATGAATCCACCTTGGCAACATACCTCTGCAACTTGCTGGTTTGTAGGTGGCAGTTAGAGTTTAAACATTTGGACATAGCATCTCGTCCATCGATCATTCTTGGGAGCTCAGCTCTACTGCAAATCTGCAACCACATGTGGTTCTTGTTCTTGAAAAACCTTGATGCTTCGTCTTCCTATCCTCCAATTGACTACACTATAATCCAGAAATTTTTAGCCTTTTAAATCCTTCAGAATGTCAATAAAACTTGGATCGTCAATCTTCATCATGTATGACTAATATTAAACCTCCCAAAATACTCTAAAAATTGGTAAGGAAAACCAAAGTGCCATTCTGCACTTTTAAGTTGCTAACATCATATTTTATATCCTTGATCATGTGGAATTAAATTCCAGCATAAAATGCACTAAGAGGTGAGTGATATACAATCTGCTCATTAACCTTCATTTTCTCTTCTTTGACTTCAAAACAACCAAAATCTGCAACATAAAGCATGCTAACATCATCTTTGCTTTGTTAATATGCAGAATCGCCAATCTACACTTGGGCAAGTGCAAATCATCCTTTGTTGTTATTTCACATCGGTTGTAGTGTAAAATAGCTTTTATCTTCATTCCACACTCTATGCAATGTAAAAATGATTTTATCACTAATTTGCACTATGTGTAGTGTTTTTCACATCTTTGTCATCAGTCCACACCAAAATACATTATAAACCCGATGGAATTGGCCTTACCGACACTTAGTCACTTAGAGCATGCAAAAATTACTCTCGGTCACCATTACACACTTTCTTTTGCACTAACATCATCTTTGCAAAAAAAAAATGTGGCATTAGGACCTGTTGTCAATCCGCACCAAAATACATTAAAAACCAAGTGGAATTGCTCAAGACAAAAATTGTGCTAAGTGTTGGCAGATTAGGAAACTCATGTTGCGGATCCACTACAAAATACACTATAAAATGTGTGAAATGAGAACTTCATACCTTAGAATAATTTTTTTGATATTTTCTAAGGATGTGGCCATTTTGGGCCTACAATGATCTTCCCCAAGGTAATCAAGGATACCAAGCAACCTAATATGAGAAAGTATTTTCATAATTTTATTCATTTTATCTTCTAGCCTATCTAGTAATTGCAGATCCTTCAATAATAGCTTGTTCTTAGCTAGGATGTCTTTGGATATACTCTTAAAAGTACACCATTGCATATTTGAAATGAGTCTGGCTATGATTTTGGATACAGTTTTTTCTAATTTTAAAATTTTCTCTACTGGGGCTACTTTATGTTGAAGCTTTCCCTTCACATTTTAGAGGGTATTCTTGGTGCTCACCAATTCATTAGTTGCTTCATATAAGAAAACAAATATCATTATGACCTCTAAACTCTTTATCTTGAACTCTAATAGGATTTTTTTCCTAGCTTGTTTTACCATATCCTTTGAGAGTCCAACAAGCCTAGCCTTTTCCAACAATAATTGCTACTATGATTGATCATTCTGATCAGTGAGAGCTCTTACTTGAGCTTGAACACTCTCAACCTACTCTTTATAGTTGGAAGCTTCCTGATACTTATATTGCCACTTCTTCACCTCATCCTTGAGTGTATTGAAAATACTTTCATGATCTCTGAGTGAAGCTTCCAATTGATATATTTTTTCTTTTAGCTCTTCATTCTCCTCCCTTCTAATATCTCCTTGCAAGAATATTGTGTCCATATGGGCCTTAGCCATTACTAGCTCATCAATAATAGATAATTGCATGATATCCACTATCTTTTCTATTATCTCATAGTCTTCCATAGTCATCTCCTTCCTTGGCTTATTCACCTTGGGGGTGGTAGTGAGCTTTTTCTCTTCCTAGATACTAGATAAAAAATGACAATATTTCTTTTATGAGCTATCTCTTTGATGGTCTTGCCAATTGCTCATTCCACCAAGCTACTACATTAAAATAAATCTCATCTATCCTTTGGTGTTGGGCCATGATAGGATCAATGGTTTGAGTAGATGTGGCAACCAAATATGATACAAGATGGATAGGAGTATGTGGGGAAGCTAAAATAGTGGAATATTGATGTGAAGAGGTAGACACTATAGCTTTGGTTGATGATGGGTTTGGAAGTGGTGTTGCAACCTATGGCCCTACTACCATTATAGCTAAAGTCACAAATGACACAGGGGTATTTTATGGTGGGGAAGGTGGAAGTTGAACCTCAATGGATGGAGGTTGAGTGAGTGAATATGGAATGGATGTGAGAACCTGAGACGACGTGGATGAGGGGACTTCCATTGATTGAACTTGCTTTTCAAAATGGGAGGAGAGTGTTTCCTAGGAACTTAGAGGAGGTAGATTAGAAGGAGAAGGGACAAAAAACATACTTTAGTTCCTTGATGGAGACTGATGTGTAATTTAATTTGGGCTTGATTGCTCTCTTTACAAATATTAAGTTTTCTCCATTTCTTGAGAATATTATTCCACTTATTCCTTTTCCTATTTATCTTCCTCTATTCCTTAAACCATTACTAGGGAGACTGCTAATGATTGTGATTTGAAAGAATCAACTATTAATTTTTCCCCTTAGGCTAGTACTTGAAGTTCTATTTGTGATTTCTCTAGTTGGATCTACTGTTTGGAGGGACTGAGGCGTGTAAATCTCACTACATGGGTACCAATCATAACTTCATATTTTTTGTGTCTTGGTTCTATATATCCTTTAGTGAATGCCCTGGGGATAACATTTTTGGCCTTATTTCCACCTAAATTATTTCTACACTACCCATATCATTGGAGTCCAAACCTCCTCCTTCATAACCCTATATTTGCATTAAATGTGCACCTAACCATATGTCTGTAATTATCTTGTTGGATATTTAAAAGAAACTTGTTTGCATTTTTCTTCTAAGACGGTTGATGTAGAAGCCTGAGTATGAGGATGAGAAGACATAGAAATTCTAATGGTGACTAGCTTCAACCTCTGTTTGTCAGCTTATCTATCATTTGTTTCTCCTCACTGACCTATAGGATTTCTAAAGCTCAATACTAAAAAAAATTTAGTACCTTTCCAATTTGCAGCATACTGGTCATATTTCTCCTCAAATATTTTATTGTTATTCATGGATATCTAGATTTTAATGTATTGGTTTCTACTCGCATTATCCAAAATTCAAACATCTTAGCAGGATTCCAATTTTCTTTCTTAATTATTTACTTAACATCATCTTCTATATAGACATGTGTTGGATTCTGCTTTGGATCATAATCTATGACATGATCATAGAAATATCTCCAAGGGGGCAATGCCTCCATGTGTTGAACATCCCATTCCAATTCTGATTTTTCATCATTATTTTTGAATTTCTCCCAGTGGGGTTGGAGAGTTATTTTGAATATTGTAGTCTTAGCTTTTGGGTCATTTATTTTTTTCTGAAAATTTATTCTCTGGATTATATCTCCATCTGTGCGGGATTTCTACTAGCCCTAATTCTCGCATATATTTCATGATTCTCTTATACTGTCCCTTCTTGTTAACATTGATATCACTTACCTTAATGAGATAGGTGCAGGTGCCCTACCTGCCTTTTTATGTTCCGAATATAGCATTCGTATAATCCTTCTGGCAGTATTATTCGAGGATGAATATTCTATCGATAACATAATGAGGTAGGATGAAGTGTTTCTTAGTGAAACCACATAGGAAAATAATTGTCACCTTAGTCAGTATGTACCAATCACCTTCCTCCTCCCTCTTATTTCTTAGCATATCAACTGCCAATTAAGGTACTATGGGAATTCATCCATAAATTAGCTTTAGGGCAGGCCCTAGGAAATCTTTGTTGAAATTATAATAAGATTCTATTTTACTCAGTGCATTCATACAAGAATAGATGATGAGAGCGGTTCCATTAGGGTTTGCAATTTTCACTAGGATAAATGGTAGCTCCAAGTAATTGAAATAAAGGAAGAGCCATGCCATATGAGAACAATATCTAAAATATGCTCCTTCCTTGTTGGATTTCATTCTCATCAAAAGTTCATGAGTCATGGTAGCCAAATATTGTGGCCAGTCAAAGAATATTGGGTAGTTACTCATGTGGGTAGGGTTGTAATTCTTGGGGTTGGCAATGCAATGGGTGGTAGCTACTTGCCAATTACACACATACCTATCGAAAGATAAACCATTTGTTATGACCAAAATTTATTAAAGCTTAGAGTCTTTGAACTTTTCTATTCTAATTGGGGTTGATGGTAGGCTACTACTACTTAATTTAATTTATATCTATCCTGCTACCCAATTCAAGAAACATTTTTCCCCTTTAGTATGCTTGCTCAAAGAATAATACTTCACCTGAGTCTTTGTAGAGATTAATTTAGCTTTTCCACCTAGTTTAACTCCAGGGGTGAAAGCATTATTGAAGGATTTATTCTTAATATGCATTAGGGTCTTGCCATCAATGCTTTGCTATGTCTTATGTTCAGGATTGTTTTTCTCTATTATTGTATGTATTAATTCAAGGCATGGGTGTACATAATTATACATATAAAATGATAATATTGAACTAACTGCTATTACCTTTAGGCTCAATGTTGATATACCAGTGGAAACCCTCTTCACCACCTCTATTCTCATTTGAGACTTCTCTTTGTAGGTGGTGACAGTGTCTAAAATTTTACTTGTAGAGTCTTGGAAACAACTATCTACCATGCTCTCCATAGTAGCGGTTTTCTTCTCAGTAGAAGATGATGTAGCCATTATTGAATGCAAGTAGATTACTCTTACTCAGGAAGAAAATTGTGCTCTTGATCACTCTTCATAAAATCGTTCTATCTTATTCACTGTACAACTCTCAAACTTCAAAGTATGTGGTAAGAGTGTATTTTGTTCTATGGTGCCAAACATATAGTTTTCCTGGAGCATACATCTTTAATGTGGTGGGTGAAATTTTCATCTACATGCAAAAATAGCTGGTACTACATCGATGCTATATCCTGTTCACAATTGGGTAAACCTTGCAGTTGACAACACAAATTTGACATGTGCACACATTTCTTATTTGAATTTGAAATGATAGACTACTTTTGCTTTGAACGGAGAGCCTCACTTTTTTCGATATTTTAAAATCGAGTGAAATATACATCGAGAACTTTTTTTCCTTTTTACGCGGTTGTGCCTCTTTATTTTTCTCATGAGCGAGGTGATGCTAGGGTAAGACATGTAGCATAGTGACTTATTTCACAACCAGATTTGAAATCTCGGTTATGAGAAGAATCATCATCGAAACTCATTTTCATTTTTTCTTTCTTGTCATTAATACAAAGGGTAAAAAAATAAAAATATTTACATAATATGATACACATAGTACATGGAAAATGGTTTCCTACTTGATATATAATTTGAGATGGTACCCATTTATTGGAATTGGCATCACATATCCATATTGATCTTTGAGTTGAAAAGCATTCTTCTATTTGACTATCGCTATTTAAAAGGTACCTTCTCAAAATGAATCAAACTTTTCATGTTTGCTTGGCCTTATCTAAATTCTATTTCAATATTGAATTACCAATTATAAATTTCCTAAAGGTGGATTTTTTGTCGAACCAACCCTTTGTCTATGACAAATGTTTCTAGAACATTTTATAATATTCATGTCTATGTTCTTCCAAATACAGCAACTAAAATAATATTTCACTTATTGGGTCTCCCTTGTAAAAATTATCATCACCGAGATATTTTAAAGCAGGCAATTCTAATTGAATGGGCAACACAACCTATATTCCATATACTAGAACATAAGGATATGTGTCTATAGATTTCTTCATACTGATTCTATCTGCCCATAAGACCTGATTCAAGAGTAAATTCAAAGATCGTTTATTGTCTTCAAGATACCTTTTGATCATTCTTACAAGGTTTTTATTGCTTGATTCTACTAAGCCATTTACCTAAGGATAATTATAAAAAATCTTTAGGTAAATGTAGACACCTAAAACACATCATGTCAAAGGTGATTGCTCATATGAGACATTCTACAAGACCATATGGAAGATCTTGGACAAACTCCAAGATAGAGCAATGGTTCTAACCACTCAATTTGGGCTCCTTGGCCTAATCAGTTTGAACCACAGCTGAGACCTGCGGTCTACAGTATGAACTACTACTGACACCTTCAGTTTCTAGCCTAGGTCATAACTACGACCTATGGTCTAAAATAAAGTTTAGTTGGCCTTCATCTAAGCCAAATCGATTGGAACGACCATTTGATCTAGAAGAAGGTAGTTGAAGGATGAAAGATTCCAGAGGCTTCCAATCCAACTATCCCAACTACCTCTTCTTGATCTTGGCTTCTCCATGAAGCCACCCCTAGCCCTTGGGTAGTCCTATAAGTACCCCTTAGAATTAGGGCAAACTATGGAGCAAGCATTAGAGATCGAAGCAGTGAAGCCCTATCGAATTGTGGACTCATTTGAGTGCATTGAGAGGGAGTGTTGTTATTCAATTTCCAACTAATTAAGCATCATGTCAATTCATGCCATGGATTCCCTAAGGAGCTAGAATGCCAAGAAACATCAATTCGAGCAAATGGAGGCCCTATTAAGCAATTCAATCACCAAACTTGTTAGAGGACACTGAGTCAGGACACTGAGTCGACCCTTGATCATAAATTTGATAAGGAGGATCAAGCCCAAAGCTCTATATTTGGAGGGTAAAACCATTTGATTGCTTTTCATGGTTGACAGCCGTGATGTATAGTGCAGACCGCTCATCAGAGCTACGGTTTGCAATAGGTGACAAATCTCCTTACTGTTTCCATTTTAGTATGCCTAATTAGGTTAGATTAGTCATTTTAGTAGGTTAATTCATGTTTAGAGATAATTTGACCGATATATTTAGGGTTTAATCAATTTTGTTTTCATTATAGTAAGTAGGACATTAATGTCTTCTTTTCATGTTAACTTGCTTAATTTCATGCAATTGATCAAGTAGATAGATAGTTGCACTTTCTGCTTTCATGTTTCTAACAATATTTATGAATCTTCAACAAGTTTAATATGTTTAATCCATCTTCTTGATTTCATAGTTGTTATGGTATCTTTATACATATTTTCCTCAAAGGGCCTCATCATGAGAGGTTGCCTATTCGTTTAATGCTTTTGTGTTGTTTCTTGACCACAGGGAACAGGTTTGAAGGAGATTCAATCATCTAATTCCTTCCTCAATGCGAATAATATGGTCAAACTCCATCCTAGAGTAGTTTGTGACTATTTAGAGACCATTAGTATTGTGCCTACCTTGTTGGGGGCTTTGGAATTGTATCAATTGTATCAAAATTTGGGTGACCCTAAGAGGGGCATGATTGTAACTAAGATTATTTTCAATATTAATAAAAGAAACATTCATTTTCTCATTATTTTCAATCTTGTTTATCATTATATGCTTTTATGTTGATTTCGACTGATTCAGTAGATAGGCGCCATTGCTTTTTGGATAGGTCAAAAGGCAATCACAGTGAAACTCCATAATTTATGCAACTGATATCTAACCCATGTGTTTTTTTGATATTAGGTGCAAATCGCAGGTTTTAACTATGGTCTCATTGTTGGCCTGCAGCTTCAAAACACGGGCTATAGTATAAACAACACATCAAACCTGTGGTTCACAATAGACACAACAGATAGCAGGGAGCCAAATATTGATCAGATGAAGACCTGAGGTAGGCCCTATTTTTCACTCTCTATGCTTTTTTATTATGTATGTGTTTTCCAAAAAGCAAAAAATGGAAATCTCATTAGGACACTAAAAAATAGGGAAACAAATTAGGTCTTAGGGTTTCTTTCTTTTTTTGAGTTTGGCTAGGCACTATCAGGAACAATGGACCTCTAAGTTCAGTCCACCCTAGAATACAATGTTCTAGGTTTAAATTATGTATTTTTTTGCATGCATGAGGCCCAATCAGAGACTATATCATCATAATCTGCATTATCAAAAAGTCATATAGGATATAGCATGCATTATCTGAAAATAAAACATTTCTTTTTGCATATCATGTAGGAAACAATCATTTATGCTATATTATGCATTTTCCTTTATATGCAAATATTAAAATGAACCACACACACCACGTTTAAATTAAACGCTAATGATTTGGGAGTGACATACAACCACTAGTAGGGTCCAATGACAGTGGCAATCATTTCCATCTATTGGCCCAAATCCCACGTACCTATTGTTCTAGACCAAGGTCGGGCCCAAGAACATTTCTTACCCTAGAAAATTTGCATGTATTCTCTTTGAAGGGTATAAATTTGACTCGAGGAAAATGGGTGAGGGACTGGTAGGACTGGTGCTCCTTGTTCATGTGTGGAGTTTCATTGCCACACATGGGGGATTTACACAGCCTGGATTCACATCCAGGTTGTTGAGTTGTGAGTGTACCAGTGAAAGCCAATTTAAACTAAGATTATAATCCAACAAGTTCTTCAAAACACGATAAGAGTTTCTAATATTGATACAAAAAATCATTGAAACAACATCAAATAGTTTAGGGCTCATTTCAAATTGTAAAAGAGATAATCACCATTGTATACCTTATTTGCATAATAAAAGATAAATCTAGACACTCGGTGTGTTGGCAATTTTGGGTACCTTGAGTACATTGCCTTTGCTCAAGTGTAGTTGTTGTCATTGATGTCAAGGAGTTCTTGAAGCAATTTGTTTTTATGTCAAAGAATGTGTTTTGATGAAGGTTTTAGCTGGTCAGTAAGTTTCCAAGAAAATCAGAGTAGCCCAGTTGCAAAAGATCAAGAAAAACATAAGTTAGAAAAAGTATGCAGGCGGCTGGAAAAACTGTCACGATTTCGTGACATGTTTCAGGAGAGAGAAAGTTCTAGAAAAACTGTCACAATTTCACGACATGCTGGAAGGCAGAGACAAAGCAGGCAAAAATGTCACGATTTCGTGACATGTTGGCAGAGAAGCAGAGAAAAATAGAAAGTGTTGCGATTTCGTGACATGTCGCATTTTCGCAATTTAGAAAGTGCAGGAAGGCAGAGAAGGAAAAATGTCACGATTTTGTGACATTCTGCAAAGGAGGCTATAGGGACAAGAAAATGTCACGATTTCATGACATTTTACAGAAGAGAAAGTCCGCAGTGTGAACTGTCATGATTTCACGACAAGATTGAAGAGAGAGAAAGTGATTCAGGAACTGTCACGATTTCGTGACATGATGCAAAGTTCCAAGTAAGGGCTGTCACATTTTCACGACATGCTGCAGAGGTCAAGTTGAGGACTGTCACGATTTCACGACATGTAGCAAAGGAAAGAGTCTGAAAGGAGTAGCATCATGATTTCGTGACAAGCAGTGGAGAAAGCATATGGAAGCCAAAAGTGTCACGATTTCACGACAGGCAGTGGAGAAAGCGTACAAAAGCTAGAAGCATCACGATTTCACGACAGGCTACAAAGAAGTTGTACGAATGTAGAAAGTGTCATGATTTCATGACAGGTTGAGTTGGCAGCTTGCAGTTGGAGAAAGTGTCACAATTTCATGACATAATCAGTTAGCAAGTCTTAAGCAGAAGAAGCATCGTGATTTCGTGATGATTTGAAGAAGGAAGAGCTCAAAGGCGAAAGTTTTGCGATTTCACGACATGTTCCAGTTTCATGGGCATATGGTAGAAAAGGCTTAAGGCAGTGAAAGCGTCATGATTTCACGATAGAGTTGCAGATGACGTCAGCAGAAGTAGATGTGTCACGATTTCATGACAAAAGTTGAGAGGAAGGCATTGTAGACTAAAGCATCGCGATTTCGCGATAGAGTGAAGATGACATCAGCAAAAATAATAAGTGTCACGATTTCATGACAAAAACTGAGAGGAAGGCCATGGAGACTAAAGTGTCGTGATCTCGCGACAGAAGTGCGATGACATCAGCAAAAATCATAAGTGTCGCGATTTTGCGACAAAAGCTGAGAGGAAGGCCATGGAGACTAAAGTGTCGTGATTTCGTGATAGAAGTGAGATGACGTCAGAAAGAGGAAAAGGTGTCACGATTTCGTGATAGAAGCACAAAGGAAGTCAACAAAGGCCAAGGTGTCATGATTTCGCGACAGCAGGCTATAGAAGGTGTACGGCTATAAAAATGTCGTGATATTGCAACATGTTGAAGTTTCACGCCAGAAGCTACAGGGAGGCAGTGAAGCCGACAGAGTTAAATCTGGGCCGATGTAGCATAGGTTTTTGCAACCAACGTTGTTTTAGGGATGTGCAGCCGACTAAGATCAAGGTTCTAATCTTGAGTTTGTGAGTATAAAAGGAGGGCTGCTTGAAGTGTTTGGCATCGATCGAAGTGTGCATTCAAAGTGCGATTTACACAGATAGAGTGTGAGGAGAAGTTCGATCGCAAAAGTGCATAAGTGGAAGTCTGAGCGATTGCTGTGTTTGCACAAAGTGTGTGAAATCTATGCTACAGTGGTTGAGCAGAGAGTGAGAAGACTGTGCTACTGTATTTGCGAAGACTATGCTACTGTATTTGCGAAGAGTGTGCGAAGACTATGTTGCAATTTTTTCGCAAGAAATGCATAAGTTGATCGAGTGTTGTTGTGTAAGCACAAATAGTGAAAAGTTGGTTTCAACCAAGTGCGACTGTAACAAAAAAGAATAGAGGAAGAGGACAAATTTGTGCTAGACCGAAGGACTGTGTTTAGTGCATATTTGAGGACCATCTTTGCGGTGATAGAGTTGAGGATAGAGATCTCCAGCAAGAGCAGGGAAGACAGGTGTCTTCTATGGATAGAGTTCCACTTGCTAAGGGCAGAGGAGGTAGAGGTCTTCTAGAGGATCACCAACCAAAGCAAAATTAGGGGAAGGTATCTCCTTTGAGCTGAGGCTCATAAACATTGTAATCAAGAAGGATTCCCAGAGGACTTTGATATAACTTTTAGAGGAAAGTTTTATCCGTGGAGTAGCCCACCTTGGGTGAACCACGTAAATTGCTGTGTCACTTTGTGGATGGTGTTTTGTGTATTGTTTTGATTACTGCTATTGATTATTGCTATCTTTATACTACATAATATTGAATTGAAAGTTGTTTTGAAAGAAAAAGTTAAAAGTGGTCTTATACTGTTCACCCCCCCTCTCAATATAAGCTTGTGTTCTTCAATTGGTATCAGAGCGGGTTCCTTCGAAAAGGTTTAACAATCGAAAGGAAGAACTGGTTAAGAACACAATGGATTTTTTAGGTAGCAATGCAACACCTATTCTTGATGGATCATATTTCGGTCTGTGGAGTGCAAGAATGAGAGTTTATCTAATGGCACTTGGTAATGAGGTATGGGAAGTGATTGAAGATGAATACACTATTCCTAAACATGGTCCTTATACCAAAGAAGATAGGCTCATGCTTCATAGCAATTCAAAAGCCATGAATGCAATCCTAAGAGGCTTACAAAAAGTAGATCTCACCAAATTTATTCACTGCAAGACAACTAGTGAAATGTGGAAACAATTGCAGGTGGTTCATATAGGTGATGCAAATGTTCGAAAGGCCAAATTGAGACATTTTAAAGGTATGTTTGAACAACTCAAAATGAATGATGATGAAAATATTAGTGACTACATGCTTTGTATGGATGAGGTTGTTAACTCCATGAAAGATCTAGGTCTTGAGGTTGCTGAAAATGATGTGTGTGATAAGATTTTAAGATCTCTTCCTAATAGATTTAGTGAAAATATTTTTGCTATTGAGGAAGCTAAAGATTTAGATAAATTGAAAAAGGATGAGCTCCATAGTATTCTTGTAGCATTTGAGCTGAGAACTCAAGTAAAAGTTGATGTCAAGAAAGAGGTAGCTTTCAAAGCTACCAAGAAATCAAAGGGCAAACAGATTCAAGAGAGTGATGAGTCTTCTAGTGATGAAGAGGCATATTACAAGCAAGAAAGGCAAGTTCTCTAGAAAACACAAAAGCAAGAAAAACATAAGATGTTTCAACTGTGGAAATTTTGGTCATTATGCTACTGACTGTACTATTTCCAAGAATGAAAGTGATGAAGATATACAGGATGTTAAGAGCAAGGATTCTAAAAAGCACAGGTATTACAGAAAGAACAAAGATGAGCACAACAATCAAGGAAAGAGGCATTCACACAAGAATAAGAAGAGCTTCTACCTAGACAAAGCAAGTAAGTGTTCTAGCAGTGATAGTGAAAGTTCTTCTAGTGATGATGAAAATGAGATGTTGTTCATTTCAAAAAAAGAGGAAGAACCAAAACATAAATTCATTGTCATGAAATGTTTTAGATGTGGAAATTTTGGGCACCTTGAGGATGATTGCACAAATAATGAATTGGTTGCTAGTATATATGAGGATGCTTTAGAAAATGATAAGGAAGATGTTTGTATGGTTCTTGAAAAGGGTAGCACCTCTAGTGATAAGAAATCTAAACAAGGCCTTGATAATTCAAAATGCAATCAAATAGAGGATCTTGAATGTGAACTTACTAATGCTCTTAGTGTTTTGAAAAAGGAAAGGAAGAAGAATGCTAGACTCAAGGATAAGTTAGATGAATGTTGTATGGAGAGAGATGAACTCATAGAAAGTCTTGACATCTCTATGGCTAAGACACAAGAACTCAAGAATGAGTTAGAATCTAAGATGCTTGAGTATAGTGAATTAGAACAGAAAATGGCTGCCATGAAAGAGGAAAATAAAGAATACAAGGATAAGTTGTACAGTTTTCAAGATAGCTCCAAAAGGGTTAATTCTCTCATCCAAAGTCAAAGAAATCCAAAAGATAAAATAGGTCTTGGCTTTGTTAAACCGCTCAAAGAATAGGTCGGGGAATCTAGCAAGAGATTCCAAAAGGAAGAGAGTTCTGATGAAGAAAGTACTTCAGAACATGAGTCCGTGAGTGATCGATGCGTAGAAATAGAAAACAAAATTCAGAATGCGAAGAAAAAGTTTTCAGGACCCAAGAGGTCGTATAAAGGAAAATTTCATGATAGATGTTTTGCGTGTTATAGGTTTGGTCACATGGCTGCACATTGCATGTCTCAAATGAAGAAGGTTAACAATAATTTCAAAAGTGGTAATTTCTTCCAAGGGTATTTTTACTCTTGCAATCAGTTTGGGCATAAAGCAATTTTTTGCAAGGCAAATATCAGGAACTGGATTAGTCAGAACAGGCGGATTCAAAGAACTGCTATGCCTGAAAGAAATAATATTATTACTTGCTATAAGTGCAACAATGCAGGTCACACAGCCAGACAGTGTAGAGCTGATCTTCCAAGGTATAGGAACAGGAATAGTGGTATAAATAGGTCCAAGGATCAAGGTGTGGACAAGAAAAGAGATGAGAACAAGAACAAGAAAAGTGCCAAGAACAGAAACATTGACAAAGAGCTCAAGAGAAGGCCCGACAAAGAAATTGTAGACACTGATGATGATGAGTGCCTAATGGGAGTTTTACTCCCACCCTTGTTTTAAATCACCTTAATAGGAGGTGGGGGAGGGACTAAGCTAAGAGACTCATTCTTAGTCCCAAGCCCCAAAGGTGACCCTTTGCCATTGATGACAAAGGGGGAGAGATTTGAGTAAGGGGGAGAGATATGAGTAAGGGAGAGAGCTTCTAGTGAAGAGGAAAGTTTCAAGTCAGGGGGAGCAAAAATTCAAAGAAATATTCTCAGTTAGCTCAAATTGATTTCAGTTTTGGCTCTTGAAGATGTGCTTTTAGTAAAGGTTTGCCATCAATGACAAAGGGGGAGATTGTTGGCAATTTTGGGTACCTTGAGTACATTGCCTTTGCTCAAGTGTAGTTGTTGTCATTGATGTCAAGGAGTTCTTGAAGCAATTTGTTTTTATGTCAAAGAATGTGTTTTGATGAAGGTTTCAGCTGGTCAGTAAGTTTCCAAGAAAATCAGAGTAGCCTAGTTGCAAAAGATCAAGAAAAAGATAAGTTAGAAAAAGTATGCAGGCGGCTGGAAAAATTGTCGCGATTTCGTGACATGTTTTAGGAGAGAGAAAGTTTTGGCAAAACTATCACGATTTTGTGACATGTTGGAAGGTAGAGACAAAGTAGGCAAAAATGTCATGATTTCGCGACATGTTGGCAGAGAAGCAGAGCAAAATAGAAAGTGTCGCGATTTCGTGACATGTCGCATTTTCGTGACTCGAAAAGTGCAGGAAGGCAGAGAAGGAAAAATGTCACGATTTTACGACATTCTGCAAAGGAGGCTGTACGGACAAGAAAGTGTCATGATTTCATGAAATTTTGTAGAAGAGAAATTCCACAGTGTGAACTGTCACGATTTCATGACAAGATTGAAGAGAGAGAAAGTGATTCAGGAACTGTCGCGATTTCGTGACATGATGCAAAGTTCCAAGTAAGGGCTATCACATTTTTGCAACATGCTACAGAGGTCGAGTTGAGGACTGTCATGATTTCACGACATGCAGCAAAGGAAAGAGTCTGAAAGGAGCAGCATCGTGATTTCGTGACAGGCAATGGAGAAAGCATACGAAAGCCATAAGTGTCACGATTTCATGACAGGCAGTGGAGAAAGCGTACGAAATCCAGAAGCGTCATGATTTTGCGACAGGCTACAAAGAAGTTGTACTAATGCAAAAAGTGTCACGATTTTATGACAGGTTGAGTTGGCAGCTTGTAGTTGGAGAAAGTGTCATGATTTCATGACAGAATCAGTTAGCAAGTCTTAAGCAGAAGAAGCATCACGATTTCGCGACGATTTGAAGAAGGAAGAGCTCGAAGGCGAAAGCGTCATGATTTCACGACATGTTCCAGTTTTGTGGGCATATGGCAGAAAAGGCTTAAGGCAGCGAAAGTGTCATGATTTCGTGACAGAGTTGTAGATGACGTCAGCAGAAGCCGATGTGTCATGATTTTGCAACAAAATTTGAGAGGAAGGCATTGTAGACTAAAGCATCGCAATTTTGCGACAAAGTGAAGATGACGTCAGCAAAAATCATAAGTGTCACGATTTCACAACAAAAGTTGAGAGGAAGGCCATGGAGACTAAAGTGTCACGATCTCGTGAAAGAAGTGCGATGACGTCAGCACAAATCATAAGTGTCGTGATTTCACAATAAAAGCTGAGAGGAAGGCCATGAAGACTAAAGTGTCGCGATTTCGTGACAGAAGTGAGATGACGTCAGCAAGAGGCAAAGGTGTCGTGATTTCATGACAAAAGCACAAAGGAAGTCGACAAAGGCCAAGGTGTCACGATTTCGTGACAGCAAGCTATAGAAGGTGTATGGCTATAAAAATGTCACGATATCGCGACATGTTGAAGTTTCGTGCCAAAAGCTACAGGGAGGCAGTGAAGTTGACAAAGTTAAATCTAGGCCGACGCAGCATAGGTTTTTGCATCGACGTTGTTTTAGGGATGTGCAACCGACTAAGATCAAGGTTCTAATATTGAGTTTGTGAGTATAAAATGAGGGCTGCTTGAAGTGTTTGGCATCAATCGATGTGTGCATTCGAAGTACGATTTGCACAGATAGAGTGCGAGGAGAAGTTTGATCGCAGAAGTGCATAAGTAGAAGCCTAAGCAATTGTTGTGTTTGCGTAGAGTGTGTGAAATCTATGCTACAGTGGTTGAGCAGAGAGTGAGAAGACTGTGCTACTATATTTGTGAAGACTGTGCTGTTGTATTTGCGAAGAGTGTGTGAAGACTGTGTTGTAGTGTTTTTGCAAGAAGTGCATAAGTTGATCGAATGCTACTGTGTAAGCGCAGATAGTGAAAATTTGGTTTCAACCAAGTGTAGCTGTAATAGAAAAGAATCGAGGAAGAGGACAAATTTTTGCTAGACCGAAGGACTGTGTTTAGTGCATATTTGAGGACCAGCTTTGCAATGACAGAGATCTCCAACCAGAGCAGGGAAGACAGGTGTCTTTTGTGGATAGAGTTCCACTTGCTAAGGGTAGAGGAGGTAGAGGTCTTCTAGAGGATCACCAGCCAAAGCAAAATTAGGGGAAGGTATCTCCTTTGAGCCGAGGCTCATAAACATTGTAATCGGGAAGGATTCCCAGAGGACTTTGATATAACTTTTAGAGGAAAGTTTTATCTGTGGAGTAGCCCACCTTGGGTGAACCACGTAAATTGTTGTGTCACTTTGTGGATGGTGTTTTGTGTATTGTTTTGATTACTATGTTGTTACTGCTATCTTTATACTACATAATATTGAATTGAAAGCTGTGTTGAAAGAAAAAGTTAAAAGTGGTCTTATACTATTCACTCCCCGCTCTCAATATAAGCTTGTGTTCTTCAAGGTGCACCATGGTGGAGACACGGGGTGGTCGGCAAAGGCATAAGCCTGATGCCAATGACCAAGCCCCAACAGATTCACAACAACATATGTCGAACCCTCGCCCACATGCGCTTCCCGAACGTCGTTCGATGAGCATTAGAGGAGACAATTCGACACGAGGGGAACCTATTGAGCGTACCCCCGATAGAGGAGCTTTTGTGCATTCTTCTAGACATAGAATAGAGCATGGAGCCTCTCAGCATGAGGGTGTTCCACTCGAAAGCCATTATCGGGATCGCATTGCATGCGCATCCATGGGATCGGTCGAAGAGTATGTTATACAGGGGTCCAAGTTGGTACCCCTACGTCATAGGTCTGCAGGAGGATCCATGGCTCCACCTTCGGAGTACAGATGGGATCGAGACCCACCCATTCAGGGGCATGCAGATAGGGCCACCATTGAGCATAGGCCTATGCAGACTCCTACACGTAGTGAACCTTGAAATATCACTATTGATATGGCTAAGGTGGGAGCCAATGGCACACCACCGCACGAGCGGTGGAGATCTAGATAGTTGGACGGCTTAGGTAGCATCCTTGAGTAGCTAGGCTATAAGCCTTTGGCTCCACCCACTCATGCCCCGAGTGAGCATAGTGGGGGTTCTATTAGGACTACTAGAGAGCATGGAGAGGCTTCCAAGTGCCCTCATGTGACACATCCACCATCCACGCATGGTGGCACAGAGCACAGGGCTCAGTAGGATGCCAATGTCATCTTCATAGACAAAGGCAAAAGCATCGCAAATCAGTCAGATGGGTACAGAACCCATAAGGTCACTCGCACAGAGCATGCATACCAGAGGCCTATTACGGTCGATCAACTTGATAGATCACATAGACTGGTATCCGAGCAATGATGATAGCTCCTCCAAGATCAATTGGAGGATACTCACCTAGAGAGGCAACGCATCGAAGATGAGAATCTTCAAGCGTAGAGGCTCATCAGACAAAGACTATATGAGCAGCGCATGCATGAGGAATGCATCCTTACCCAAAAGGAGCACATAGAGCAGGAGGATAGGCTAGCCAGGGCTGGTCTATACACTCACATGGAGAACAAAGAGTGCATTCAGAGGAAGGATTTTTCACAAGTCGATGTGCAGTAGGAGCGCAGAGATGCTCACACTCATATTAGTGCCCTACAAAGAGAATGACCACCACCATTCGAATATGAGAGGCAACAACAATATGAGGAAGAAGAGGGAGAGGGAAACAATCAAGAGTATCCTGAAGACTCCCAAGTTGAGGAGGAGGAAGAGCAACGTCCTCCACCTCGACAGAGGAAGAATGTACCTCCAAGACCACCCTCGCGTCAGCTTAGGGAGGAGGACTTTCTATCCTCGTAGGCCTATAAGGCCTTAGCTGAGAAGGTAAAAGCAATCGAGAGGCAAGGCATGGCTTTTCAAAAGCCGACATTGAGAAAGATTCATAATGAGCCTTTGGACCCCTCGGTGCCTACTCCAACATATCTTGAGCATTTTGACATGCCTAGGTTAGATAAATTTAAAGGTGATGAAGATGCGCAAGAGCATGTCACAAGCTTTTTGGATGTATGCTTCTAGATTGCAAGCAACAATACCTTGCTTTTGCATACATTCATCACAACCCTCTCAGGCCCAGCCCGAGAGTGGTTCAATCAGCTGAAGAAGCACAGTATCACCAGTTTTGAGTAGTTGGTTGATGCTTTCCTTGAACACTTTTCTTTTGGCATCAAGAAATAGGCTAACCTTTTTGATCTAGCTACGCTAGCTCAACATGATGATGAGCCAATTGAACAATACAGAAAGAGGTGGAGGAGATTAATGGTAAAGCTGCCATTCCCTATTCCTGCTATAGAACTAACCTGAATTTTCACCAAGAGTTGTGCCAAGCACATCTCATTATTGTTGCAACTACAACAGTATCCAACATTCGAGGAAGCTTTGGTGCAAGCCAAAGTAATTGAGGATATCAAGTTGCAAGAAGGCAACTTGAAGCTCAAGAACAGGAAGGAGGGGCACAAGAAGAGCTCCATAAAATAGTAGGGCAAGTAGGCCCATGTAAATTAGGTGGTGCTAAACCTCTAGAGAGAGGATAAGGGGCAACAAAAGTAGAATTATCAGGCCCAACCTCCTCTTACGTAGTACGAAAAGTGCAATAATAATTATAAGGGCAAAAACAAAGAACAACGCCCACCTCACCAATTCACACCTTTGATGGAATCATTGACATCAATATTCCATCAATTATGTGAGGCTAAGGCAATCAGACTACCCAAGGTTAAGCTGGTTGATCCTAATCAGCCCAAGTCAAAGGGGTATCAGGATGACCTATTTTGCATCTTCCATCACGCGAAGGGCCATGCCATCGAAGTGTGTTGGTCCTTCAAACATATTGTGCAGAATATGATCGATAAGGGTGAGCTTGTAGTGCCAAATAATCTATTGGCACCGACAACCAAAACATGGGGATTTATAAAAATCCATTACCAAACCATGAGGCACCGTGCAACAACGTTGGCTAGGTCAACCAAGTGCATGTCGAACCACCTACCCAGGGGTTCATAGGTATGGTGAATGTTGTTACCAGACATGGGAGATATGAGAAACCAAATCAACCTCATGCTCCCATCAAGATACAAGCTACGTCGAATCAATGGCTAGCTCAAAATATTCTAGGCCCACCAACGAGACCGGTGGTGACCATACGGAGCAGGTTGGTCCAAAACCTATAGACAACACTTGCAAAGTTGTCTATATATGAGCTGATACAATAGTCCCCTAGGCATAAGGAGACTCTCATGGACATTCTAAGGTCCATCGAAGTACAGTCTCAAGATGCTCAAGCATTTACCAATTTTGTGGGACATGTACAATAGTGCCAGGAGCCTATGATCCAATTTTATGATCATGAAATCAGGATGGTTCCTACAGATATGGCTGACCCACCATTGCATATCATCGCATGTGTTAATCACATGCCATTCAAGAGGGTCTTGATCGACACTGGTTCATCGATCAATATAATAATGACCAAGGCATTGAATCATCTAAAGCTACCCAAGTCACATATTGTGCCCACCACCTTCACATTGAGAGCATTTAACGATGCCCTATGCTCGACGGTTGGCACAATCATCCTACCTATTCAGGTAGGCCTAAAGACCATCTCTATGATGTGTCATGTGATCGAAGGTGCCATGCAATATAACATCCTACTCGGGAGGCCTTGGATTCGAGAAATGTATTGCATTCCCTCTATATTACATCAATGTGTAAAATATATGCATGAGGGATGGGTTCACGTAGTGTCATCAGATGAAGAACCTTTCAAGTTCGTGAACCTAGCGGATTTGCCTGGGGGTTTCATACTCCCATAAACGCACCTGGACATCCAGCCTACATCACCGATTAAGAATCCAGGAGGTAAACCAATAGTGCATGCTCAACCATCGACATATGTATCACACAGATCTGAGCACACTACTGCTACTTCATTAAAATCGATTGCATCAACGATGCTTCGGGATGAAAGGAAGTTAAAGGTGAAAATGGGAAAAAAAGAGAAGAAGCATGTGCCCAAACCAGTCGCCAATGAGGCTCCCATCCCCATGGAAGTGGAGGAAGCCCAAGATAAAGCCGAGGAGGTACCTCAACCTACCTCGCCTACATCATCAGCAGGGTCATCCACACCATAGGTGATTGTACATCTCACCAACATAGGGTTAGGTGAGTATATTGTGTAGAATGTAACCTTTGGACCAATTCTAGAGACTGCACAAGAGATGGGCCGACCGCATGCTCATCATTTTTTGGTTGGATCAGTAGTGCCATTGGGAGAGCCACCCAATCAGACTAACTTCATCTACACTAGGCTGGATCAACTTCCAACGTGAACGCCCATGGATGAAGATGATGATGAACCTTTCATAGTAAATGTTCATTATCTATCCAACCCAGAGTACTCCATGCATATTTTTGAGTTATATCATTGGCATGGATACGACCTTGGTCTTTTTGAACAAGGATGTAGGACTCCGCTTGAGCCATGTTATCAATTGGCAACTGATAGGTTCAGGCTAGGGTTACAGATACGAGGACAAGATGATTTGCTCATAGTATCCTTAGATCACTTGTACCTTAGTCTAGGGGATGATGTGGATTTCAACCCATATCACCCTAATCCTTCTACATTCCAGAGGGATAGTCAGATGGTGTCTTACATCACCATAGCGCCACCCGAGACGTATCATGAGAATATCTTGGTGGATAGTGAGTCCTCACCCGACACTCAATCAGGGGAGGAGGCTGAGCCAGTTTATGAGGTAGTATCATATTTACGATACTTATATCCAATTTTACTAGACATCAATGATAGTGATCAGGAAATAGCCTATATGGGGCCACATTTTCTAGAACATCCCATTCTAGTGGGGGCAAATGAAGGATTGTATTATGATAGTGATGAAGAAGATGAGATGGAGAGAGCCTATCTAGGACCTCCCTACCTACATCATCATAATGCACCTTATACGGTTGAGGACATGCGTAGAGAGATCAATCTCAATCCTCACCTTAGGGGAAGACCACCGAACTTCGATGTGATCTATCACATGGTGTTTCCCGATCCACCTATGTACATAGAGCTCATTGAGCTGAATGATCCAATATTGTAATCAGTGCATAGAGAGGACCCAATCATCCATAGTCCGCATAGAGAGGATCCATTTGTGCCCATGTCGATAGAGCCAGATCTCGGGTATGGGAGTTACATCAATGATGTAGATGTTTGTCCGTGTGGTCCTAGAGATCAATTCCATTCCATCAATATGGTCTCCATTGATTTGACCACTCCACTCCACAATCCAGTAGATCCATCCAAACCATTGCATTTAAATGTAGATGCTATCGACTGGGATCATATTGACTCGCTTGTTGAGCTTGAAGATTTCTTCCCTAATGAAGAAATGTTACAACCATTTCATTTTGCACCAGGCTATGCTTATGATGTCTATCATGCTAAGGATGCTTCCAATGTGGAACCTATCAACCCAGATGATGACATCCATTTGATTCCTATGCCTCATCAGCTTGAGGAGGGATCACACATGTCAATAGAGGAAACCTTCGATGTGGATATCAGTAATGATCCCACTAATCCAAGGAAGGTTAAATTTGGAGAGAGTCTCACTCCCGATGAGTGTGCCACCATCATCCCTCTACTGAAAGAGAGACCTAATATTTTCGCTTGGACATACAAAGATATGCTAGGTCTAGACCCAAAATTGGTTACGCATAACCTTTCGCTAGATCTGACGAAGAAGTCGATCAAGCAGAAGCTTAGAAAGATGCATCCAATAGTAGCCTTAATGGTGAAATATGAGCTACAAAAGTTGTTGGATGTAGAGTTTGTAATCTCCATCGACTATCCAGAATGGGTATCCAATATGGTGCCCGTAGGAAAACCTGATGGAAGGATCCGTATTTGTATGGATTTCAGAGACCTGAATAAGGCAACACCCAAGGATTCATTTCCATTGCCGAATATTGATGCTCTTGTAGATGCAACCATAGGTCATGAAATGCTCTCCTTAATGGATGATTTTTTGGTTACAATAAAATTCAGATTAAACCCGAAGACCAACATAAAACCATATTTATAACGCCATGGGGAACATTTTGCTATAAAGTTATGCCATTTGGTCTTAAAAATGTTGGTGCCACATATCAACGGGCCATGACATATATCTTTCATGACTACATGCATAAGATCCTAGAAGATTATATCGATGACTTGTTGGCCAAGTCATTGCTATGGGAAGAGCATGCAGAGGTCTTGAGGAAGGTCTTCGATCGCTTGATAGAGCATAATGTCAGGTTGAATCCTAAGAAGTGCGTATTTGGCGTAACTTTTGGTAAACTCTTAGGATTCATCATTTCTAAATGAGGCATCGAAGTCGACCCAGTGAAGGTCAAGGCTATCTTAGAGATGCGTCCTCCCTCAAATATTAAAGAATTAAGGAGCCTTTAGGGCAAAGTAGCATCGATAAAGTGATTCATCACTCAATTATCAGATAAATGTTGACCCATGAATCGATTGCTACATAAGGGGGTCCCATTCAACTGGGACGAGGACTATCAAGCAACTTTCACTGAAATAAAGCAATACCTAGTGACGTCACCAGTACTAGCTCCACCAAGGCCAGATGTGCCATTTCTACTATATATATCGGTGACCGAATTTGCATTAGGGACCATGTTAGCCCAAAAGAATGTGCAAGGCAAAGAACAAGCCATATATTATATTAGTCGAACCTTGGTGAGTTACGAGCTAGGGTATGCATATGTGGAGAAACTATGTTTAGCAGTAGTGTTCGCTACAAAGAAATTATGACACTATATGCTAAGTCATACGACATATGTAATATCAAAACAAAATCCTTTGTAGTACATGATGAGTAAGACGTATCATAATACACGTACTACAAAGTGGATCATGCTACTGATAGAATTTGATTTGGAATTCATAAGCCAAAAGTCCATTAAGGGACAAGTCATAGCTGATCAATTGGCTGAGGCACCACTATCAAATAATAGGCCTCTGACCATTGAGCTTCTGGATGATGTGGTCTTCATCATATCCGAAGCTCCTAAACCTGAAGAACCAGAGAATAATGTTGATATGACTTTGTTCTTTGATGGTTCGAAGTGCGAGCAAGGGGGTGGTGCAGGAATAGTGTTTTTCATGCCGCAAGGAGCTCCAATGCCCTTGTCATTTAAATTAGACTTTTCATGCACCAACAACAATGCTGAGTACGAAGCCCTACTATTAGGCCTCCACACAGCCATCGCCATGAACATTAAGAGACTAAACATCTTTGGTGACTCCTTGCTCATAGTCAACCAAGTTAAGGGGCTCTTTCAATGTCGATGTCCCATACTGAAAGCTTATAAAGATCTTGTTGTTACATATTTGGCTAAATTGGAATGGTATGACATCGAGGCAATCCCTCATTCATCAAATAGGTTCGTAGACACCATGGCATCTTTGGGATCCTTAATCCCTCAGAATCCATCTATGGATTTCACTACCATCCATGTCAAAATGCTCTCGCATCCTACAGTAGAGCGTGCAACCTTTGATAATAAAGAATCAATCAACATGATTAGCATGGAACCAAAAGTTGAATGGTTCTGCAGAGCTGAAGACTTTCTAAAGAAGGCACCTTGGGGGTCATTAACCTCTCAGAGTCCAATAGGGAGTGGTACTACCATTCACCACAAGGTTGTTTCCTAGTCTGCATTTGCAAAAGTAAATACGTAGGGGGAGCAAGTCATCTTGGCAGTCGAAGCTGAGGCTTGTCAGAGTTGGATGTCGCAAATCCAAGACTTCTTAAAACTTGGTATAATCCCAGAGGGATTGTCGCATGCTGCAAAATGCACATTCAAGTAGAAAGTGACTAAATATGTCTTGATAGGAGATATTTTGTACCGACGAGGTTACGATGGAGTTCTCCTTCATTGTCTAGAGCCCCAAGAGTCATCTTGGGTGATTTCTCAAGCTCATGATGGTACGTGCGGTGGCCATTTCAGTGGCATGGCCATCATCAAGTGCATCCTTCGAATGGGTTACTATTGGCCCACTATGGAGAAGGAGTGCAATGTGTATGTCAAGAAATGCATCAAATGTCAGCATCATGCTAATCTTATGCACTTGCCATCATAGGCCTTACAGCCCATCCAAGCGGCTTGGCCATTTTCTCAGTGGGGATTAGATCTTATAGGTAAGATCTCTCCTCCATCATCGGGCTGACATACATTTATTATCATGGCTACTGAGTATTTCACAAAGTGGGTGGAAGCAATACCCTTAACAATGACAACTGGAGCTCGTATAGCAGAGTTTATACTAGAGCATATCATAAGTCATTTTGGGATTCCATCCAAAATAATTTTGGATAATGGAACATCATTTAAGAACAAAATTGTGAGAGCTTTGACATCTAAATATAGAATCAAACATAGTTTTGCAACTCCTTATTATCCACAAGCAAACGGGCAAGCTGAGGCCTCAAACAAGATAGTGGTGGCTATCTTGAAAAATATGGTCCAAGAAAACCACAAATATTGGCATATCCAACTACCCCTTGCATTATGGGCTTACAGGACTAGTATTCGGATGCCCACTGGGGCAACGCCATTTTCACTAGTATATGGCGTTGAGGCCATTATGCCCTTAGAGTTGGAAATTCCAATGTTGCGCGTCGCATTGAAAGAGTTCATCGATGATGACACCGCATGACAAGCTCAACTAGATCAATTGATGCTGCTTGATGAACGTCACGTGAATGCCCTGGAGCATCTCCATGTTTATCAAGAGTGACTAAAATGAGCTTATAATATCAAAGTCCATTAGAGAGACTTTGAAGTTGGGGATCTTGTGCTCAAAGAGAACCAACAAAACTCTAATTTGCTACCTGATATGCGAGACAAATTCATGGCTAATTGGCTAGGACCTTATATCATATCTAAAAATATTGGTCTAGGTACCTATCACCTAACATCGCTAGGAGGTGTTGAAGAGCCTGAACCTCTCAACATCATCCATATTAAGGCATTTTATGCTTGAGAGCATAGCAAAAGGCTCCAAGGGTTCCTAAAACCGCTTGGTCATGTCAGTCAAAGGCCCCGAGGGTTTGCTTATAACCACTCGGTCATCCCAAAAAGGCACCAAGGGTTTAAACCGCTTGGTCAACCCAAAGGCCCCAAGGGTTTGCTTAAAACCACTCGATCATCCTAAAAGGCTCCAAGCTCTCTTATGAGTAGTTTGGTCAATCAAAAAGCTCCAAAGGTATTTCAAACCTTTGGTCAACCCCAAAAGGCTTCGAGGGTTTTCTTAAAACCACTCGGTCATCCTAAAAAGCTCCAAGGATTTTCTAAAAAATTGCTTGGTCAATTTAAAGGCTCCAATGTTTTATCTAAATAAAGGCATGTACTCACCATTTGGTCAAATATAAAGGCTCAAAATCAATAAAAATTATAAAATCAATAAAATCCAAAAAAATTGGTAAAGCATAAAATCCAAAAATATTTGCATTTGCATTATGCATTTTCATTTACACATGCATTCATTTCATCATTGCATTGCATATAGGCATTCTTCATCCATTGCATTCCATAGTAGGATGGATTGTGTTTGTCAATCTTACAAATGATGCCACGTTTGTGTTTTAATCATGCACCTTTACATTTATCATAATCCATTACATTCATACACAACACCTATTGCTATATGTGTGTATATATACCAAAGTTTTCCAATCACTCAACCATACCTAGTGGGTTTCTCAGATGTCGTAGAAAGCTTCTTTTGCTTTTGTAGATGAGGTCATTAGTTGTGATAGTGCTTGGCATATCAGGATCCCATCACTAATTGACACATTTAAAATCCTGCTAAGATAAGGGAGGATGAAAGCTGTGAAAGTGGTCCTGGGTATTTAGAGAGATGGGTTTTATTACCTGCTTATCTTGCAAATAGTTCGGTCTAGAGTGGTGAACCTTGGCAAAAGGACAAGAATTTCCCCTACTCGTACATAGATACAAAGTTTAAATCTCAAACCCAAAGTTCAAAGTTCAAATCTAAAGTGATATAGTGAATCAAAAGCACTATACAAATCCCTTGCTCAAGAAAAATGGGAATAAACAGTGATTTTTATCACTCAGAGTAAAACGTGAAAAATAGTGATTTTTATCACTACATATGAGCAAATATAAAAAATGGGGTGAGAACTTGAATCCCTGGATTGTTCACTATTCAAAGCCATAGAGTGAACCCCGATTGCAGCAATGGGTTGAAAGAGTCCCGCCTACTTTTGGAGTAGTAGTTCTATTGGGTGATCCCCAATTGCAGCAATGGGTTGAAAGAGTCCCGACTATTTTTGGAGGGGTAGTCCTGATCAATTTGTGAGATGAGCTAGCTCTAGGTGCCTGGGGTTGTCTAGCAGTATAGTCCAATCAAGTCTAAAACAAGGATGATACGAACATAGGAGGAACCCGATCTCACATATGGGTTGGAAGAGTCCCGACTGACATCTGGGGTATGCCTATGGTCTATCTAAAAATACTCACATGCACACATAGGGGTAATGAATAGTTGGGTCATTCATGATGAAAGCTTTGTCCAACAAAAGCCTTGTACAATTAGTATGTGACGTTTGAGAAGTCTACTAGGGTGTTTGAGTCTCATGGAAAACCTCAAAAATTTCTCTAATAGCAACAAAATACCAAATATCACAAACCATATAAAATAAAGTCATTCAAATCATCAAACTACAAAGTATCAAATCCATGATACATCATTACATAAAGCACAATCAAGATATAGGATAGATACCGGATGGATATCAGAAATGATATCTAGATGACCATTGACTATATTGTGCATATTTTTCAAAATTGCAAAAAGAATATAAAGTGACATATTATATCATTTGCATCATACCATTGCATATCATTGCATTTTATATATGGGTGATTAATTGAGTAAATTCTTGTAATGAGGATTTTCAATTACATTCATGATTTTTACACATTCTATGGTGTCATCCATTAGATTGTTAAACTCATATCACATTCATTCCTTATGTTTTAAGTGATTAAAGCATACAGGTTCATTTACATTAGATTACCATCATGTAAATAAAGCATTACATACATTGCACCAACATAGCGTGACATCATCATAAATTAAATGCATACAATAAAGTAAAATTAAATATGCATTTAAAAGTAAACATCGCATCCATATGCATCCATCATAAATAGCACATCTAAACATCTAGATCACTGCATACCATCATCATCATAAATAAAAATAGCTATCTAGTGCATGTCATCCATACATCACATCATATAAGCATAGCATCAATATAAACATCTGCATCCATGTGCATAAACATAAACATAAAATTAAAAATGACAAGTACACATAATGAGCCAAAATGATCAATATCTCATATATATATGTGTGTCCAAAAATGAGTACATCAAGGGTATATCAAAATACCCATAGGCTACAACAGTGTAGGTCCTCGACCTTACACTCAAAAATAGTACAACTAAATATCAGCAAGATATTTACTATACAGGGCCTGCACCCCTAGCTTGAGAGTCACCACCATCACCTCCACCATCCCTATGGCTCCTATGAGAGCTAGCTCCATGAGTACTAGAGGACCTATGTGTCCTCTCGGTCCTATGGGTCCGGTGGCTAGAGCTCATAGAGGACTACCCTATAGTCCTGGTCCTGGTCTCACTAGGACCCTGAAGCATGTGGATCCTCTAGGACCTACCCACCTATCAACCTGATGTAACCCTCTAGCTGGTCTATATGGGCTACCCTACATATATGTCTATCATTACCCTCCTCCACGAGGGCCTGTAAGCATCGGATCTCTACCATGGGGTCATGATTGCCTCGACAGTAATGATGATGGTGTAGACGAAAGTGCCCATGATAACCTAGGAAGATGAAGGATCTCCCCTACCACCCTTAGTAGATCTCTCTCTTAGTCATAGATCCACTTGTGTCCATGCCAGATCATGCTCACTAGTGAGCCACCCAATCTCTATATCTGTTGTAGCTATCGTGCCTTGAGGAAAGGCCTCTCCTCCTCATAACTCCTCCATTGGCTCTGACCATGTCTAAGCTTCACCTCTACTATGGTGAGACTAGTATCCCTCTATAGTAGTTGGGTCTAAAGCCTACCCACCTAACTCTATAAATCTACAACCTAAGCTAGTAGCTACCCTACCTCACTATCAAGAGGTGCCTCACCCTCCTCTAGGACCTCCTCCTCTACCTCAACCTATGGAGCATCCCCTATGACAGCCTCGACACCCCATCCACCCTCAATCTACTAGTGCACATTACGCCCCTCTAGATCAGCCTCAACATCATCATCAACCGATCGAGTGGCCCCTATCCCTACCACTATAGTAGGGACCACCAAGTATCATATATTAGGGTGGTCCCAGCCCTAGCAACCCCTAACTCCTAGAAGTCATCAACCTCATCTCCAAGTGGTGTCGACTAAATCTAAGGTAAATCCCTCTCTAACACCAACTACCTGTAGATGATGGGAAGATCAAATATATCCTAAACTATCCCAAACTATCACAAGACATGAGAATAAAATTGATACTCATGGATCTCATCCTTGCGGCCAAGTAGCCACCTATCTCATTGAGCCTAGCATAGCCACTCGCCAACCTCCTCCCATGCAGGGCAATCCATATAAGGGTACCACTCTATGTCATTCGATCGAAGCAATACAAATCTACTAATGTAGTGATCAACATCCCCAACATGGGACCTAATCTAAAACCCCTCCTCCTCATAGGGCCAGCATGTGGCATAGCACTGATGAGCATCATCAATAGAAGTAATAGCAAGGGGTAGCTCCATAGGATGCTCGATCCTGATATGCTACTAACCCCAGATCTAGAGAAGTAGACTACAGCTAATCCCTACTCAACTCCTACTAGTAATCTGATATAGCTCTTAATACAACTAGCATAGTAGAGTGCTCCCCCAAGCTAAGAGTAGTGGATGCTATATAGAGCTCTATGTAACTCTCCTGACACTGGCCAGGAGGTTCTAGGGGATCCTCATACCCGAGGAGTCTGGAAGAACAATATGCATGACCAAGTGCATAAATATGACCTCTCGAATAGAGAAGATGCCCTTCTCCTACCAATATCCGATGTGGATGCCCCCATGATCAACCTTACCCTAGGCATCCTCACTACGGTCACCAAAGATATCATCAAAAACATCCTCCTTTCTAGTGAAAGGAGTGGAGGTGATGGGCTCACCATCAATAGGGATCCTAAATATCCTGTAGACGTCCTCCAAAGTAATAGTCATTTCACCTATTGATAGGTGAAATGTGTTGGTCCATGCATCCCAACATTGGGCCAATGCAGTCATATAGGCCTGATCTACCCTAATAGTGGGTAGATCAAGCACATAGCTAAAGCCAACTACACCGAACCACTCCCACTCTAGGTCAGTCAGCTGATCATGGAGGGTGCAGAGGATATCTGGCTCCCTAGCTCTAGAGGTCAATTTCTAAAAAGCAAAAAGTATATAAGGAAAATGATGATTAAAAACAACTAAAAATAACTAAAAAATGACCTTAAAAATGTCAAACAAATCTAAAAATTTCTAAAAACACAAAAACATGCAAAAAGTGATAAAAAATTTCAAGAAAATTCAAAAATGCATCTCAAAAGTGCAATAAATGGCATTAATTGCCAAGAAAATAAAAAAAAATCATTAAAATTTGAATTTTTTTTCCAAAATTGGGAACCGCAGGTCAAAGCTATGGTCCGCATAACGATCAAATTTTTGACCATTGGGATTTGAATCCCATCATGGCTGATAGCTACGGTCCCCAATATGACAATTGGGAACCGCATCTGCTAGCTGCGGTCTAGGAACGTGACCTTTTTTGGGTCACTTCCTAGCCTAGCAAGACCAAAAATTAAAACCTAAATCTAGCCTAGTCTAAGGTGAGGTTCATTGCCAATAGTTTAGTGAGATTGATTTAACCCATTAATTAATGTGGTTCATTTTAATTTGGTAGAGAGTGTGAGGTCTCGGTTTTGAGTTACCTTGCCCACTTCAAGGCCTCTGCTAGTAGAAGGTTGCCCAAGGTCTACCATCGGGATGTGTGTGAGGTATCAGGTTGTGGTTTTAGCAGTGCTTCATGTCAAATTTGCTTCCTCACCTCTCAGAGCTCTCTAAGTTTTAGTTTCTTGTAGGAATGATAATGAAATTTTTCAAATAAGAAAATTATATATACTTTTCCTAATTTTGTCGGATCGCAACTGAAAATCATGGTCCCAGAATTAGGGTTTTGCGATCGCAGCCCTGAGTCATGGTTCCCAAAATTTGAAATACCAATCGTAGACCGTACATGCGGTTTGCAACTAGCATTAAATGCACTAAAATCCCATCGTGGGAAGGTCTTAAATGGTAAATTAATTATTCCTAATGGATCAAAATCTCAATAAGAGCAATCAATTTAACAAATTTGGTGATTTTCAAGCACCAGGATCAATTAAAAATTCAAATTAACAAAAAAAATCAAATAATCAAAAACCAAATGCACCTCGTATTCAGTCATTTACCCTATACACTCGGTGGTTGCAGTGACTGACGCTCCATGCAATCCGATGAGATGAGTAAATAACCATAAGGACATTTGGGGTAAAATTGTCATCATTGATTTGATATGCTTCTTTTCAATCCCGAAGAAGGCCTTCAAGGCTGGACCGCTCCACGGGAACGAGGTGTTTCATGTCATTTCTCCTATGACATATTTTTAGTAGATCATCGATAAATTGATTCAACACAAATATAATTGGCATTGTATCATTTTGATTCCCTAAGAAGGCTTTTTGTAGCCCGACTGCTCCATGGGATAGGAATGTGCAATTACTATTAACAGTTGCAATCATAAGCTGAACTAAGGCCTAGCCAAGTAATTAAATGCTCAAATCTAAGTTTGTGCAGATCATTCATAGTGGTCAAGTGACCTCATCGCTTTATTCATTGTCATTACCCTCATCGACTCATCGCTTGAGGGGGTAGTCATAATATCATAATCATAATCAAAATCAATAGAAGATCCCTGAAATCGTAGATCCCTTGATCTTGTCAAAATTGTGTTCATCTTACGAATCATTGTCAACAACTATCATAAGCTTACCCCTTTGCTTGGGGTAAATAGCAAATATGATAATTGTTTGTAACTCTCATCCTTTCGGATATATAGGCCTAAATCCTATTGTATGCACCAAAGCTACACCGAATGAGATGAGAAGGGCACAAGCTCTTTCAAATTTAAGCCTTTCACCCAGTTGGAAGCAATGATTCTAGGATGCACATCCTTTTGCAGGACTTGGGGCATCTAATGTTGATCCGATCAATGATCATCATAGAACCTTCGACATCATTTTAGGAGGTCTATTTTTTCTCACGCATTGTTCGATCTCACAATGCATCTCAAAAGGGGCATCTGTAGACACCTAAAATGTGTCATGTCGAAGGTGACTACTCATATGGGACATGCTACAAGACCATATGGAAGATCTTGGATAGAATCCAAGATAGAGCAGTGGTTCTAACCACTCAATTTGGGCTCCTTGGCCTAATCAGTCTGAACCATAGCTGAGACCTACGGTCTACAGTCTGAACCATGGTTGACACCTATGGTTCATAGCCTAGGCCATAGCTATGACCTATGGTCTAAACTGAAGTTCAGTTGGCCTTCATCCGAGCCAAATCGGTTGGAATGACCATTTGATCTAGAAGAAGGTAGTTGAAGGATGGAATATTCCAGAGGCTTCCAATCCAACTATCCCAACTACCTCTTCTTGATCTTGGCTTCTCCATGAAGCCACCCCTAGCCCTTGGGTAGTCCTATAAGTACCCCTCAGAATTAGGGCAAAATATGAGAGCAAGCATTGGAGATTGAAGCAGCGAAGCCCTATCGAATTGTGGACTCACTTGAGTGCATTGAGAGGGAGTGTTGTTATTCAATTGTCAACTAGTCAAGCATCATGACAATTCATGCCATGGATGCCCTAAGGAGCTAGAATGCCAAGAAACACTAATTTGGGCAAACGGAGGCCCTATCGAGGAATTCAACCACCAAACCTATCAGAGGACACTGAGGTGACCCTTGATCATCAATTTGACAAGGAGGATCAAGCCCACAACCCTAGATTTGGAGGGCAAAACCACTTGATTGCTCATCATGGCTGACAACCACGGTGTACAGTGTAGACCGCTCATCAGAGCTATGGTTTGCAACAGGTGATAGATCTCCTTACTATTTCTATTTTAGTATGCTTAATTAGGTTAGATTAGTCATTTTAATGGGTTAATTCATATTTAGAGATAATCTGACTACTATATTTAGGGTTTATAATCAATATTGTTTACTTCATCATAGTAAGTAGGACATCAATGGCTTCTTTTCATGCTAACTTGCTTCATTCCATGCAATTGATTCAAGTAGATAGATAGTTGCACTTCCTACTTTCATGTTTCTAACAATATTTATGAATCTTGCACAAGTTTAATATGTTTTATCCATCTTCTTGATTTCATAGTTGTTATGACATCTTTATGCATATTTTCCTCAAAGGGCCTCATCATGAGAGGTTGCCTATTCGTTTAATGCTTTTGTGTTGTTTCTTGACCGTAGGAAAGTAGGTTCGAAGGAGATTCAATCATCTAATTCCTTCCTCAACGCGAAGAAGAGGGTCAAACTCCACCCTAGAGCAGTTTGTGACTATTTAGAGAGCATTAGTATTGTGCCTACCCCATTGGGGGCTTTGGAATTGTATCAATTGTATCAACATTTGGGTGACCCTAAGAGGGGCATGATTGTAACCGAGATTCTTTTCAATATTAATAAAAGAAGCATCCATTTTCTCGTTATATGCAATCTTGTATCATTTTATGCTTTTATGTTGATTTCGATTGATGTATTAGATAGGCGCATTGCTTTTTGGATAGGTCGAGTAAATGCCATATCTGATAGAAAATTTATGTACTTTGCCCTTATGAAATTTGGACTGTTATCTCTTATTAAAGCCTCTAGACTACCAAAAATGGTGATAAGAGTTTCAAGAAATTCAAGTACTACCTCTTGACCACATTTCCTGGTAGGGATTGCCTCAATCAACCTAGTAAAATAATTAGTGGCTATCAAAATATATCTGTAGCCTACTAAAGAATTAGGATTGATTTCTCCACAAAATCTAGCCTCCATTGCTGGAATGGCTACTCCATTTGGATTGGTTGTAGGGGCATTGTAATGTTTCTATTTATGCCCATGTATCTTTGGTATTTGTCATAGGATATAGTAGTCTTAAAGGCATCAACAAAGATAGTAGGCCATTAATATCTTACTCTTATGATCTTAAGTGTAGTAGATATACCTAAATAATATCCTCCTAATAATCCATCATGGAATTCTCCTAGGATCTTATGCTTTTGATCTTCTCTTACACATCTTAAGAGGATACCATCTAGGTTTTTCTATAAAGCTCTCTAGATAGCATTGTATAGTGTAAGGCTTGAAGCCTATACCTTCTCCTTTGTGAATCATTTAGGTTTTGAGGACATACCCTTGTTTAGAATTAGTTTATGACTTGATCTATCCAATATGCTCCTTCTAGGAAGGTGTCACCTTCTTACTCTAGCTTTTCAATTTGGCATACCACTCCTCTTAAATTAGCTTTAACTGTCAATTCCTTACAAAGTGCTCTTCCTCTAACCAATTTGGTGGGATAAATATTTGTGATCCATACAACTCTTGTTTCACCAATTTATCCTTGTAAGAAAAAGGTTATGACATTAGGATGGACTACATATACTAGTTGTTTTATTTGAGATAACTATTGCTTGAATTTTTTCAAGGACTTCATGATTGCAAACACATGTCTTTATATGAAGTTATATTTCACATGATATTCATGTAGTGTATAACTCCAAAATAAAATGGGGTGCTCATTATTTTGATCATCCTTTTGGGTTATCATAGCATCATAACTCTCCTCAGCCCCATATATATATAAAATGAAGTCTTTGTCAAAATTCGGGTTGACTAGAATTGGAATTGTGGTAATGGCTTGTTTGATTAATTTGGATGCTTTATTCCTCTTATCAATCCATTTGAAATTGTCATCCTTCTTGAGTGAATCTGATATTGGCTTAACAATATGAGCAAAATATGAAATGAACTTTCTCACAAAGTTAATCTACCCAAAGAAAAATTAAAGGGCCTTCTTATTCATTGGAAGAGGAAGAGAAACTATTGCTTTTATCCTATCCTAATCAATGGAAATTCCTTATTTTGACACTACATGCCCCAATAATATTTCCTCATGGACTACAAAGATGAATTCCATAGGATTTAATGATATGCCAAATTCTTTGCACTTCTGGAAGACTTGTTCTAAATAATGAAGGTGATATTGTTTTTCATGAGAAAATACAGTCATATCATCTAAATATATAAATATTATTTTATTGATAAGCTTTCCAAAGTCATAATCCATTGCTATTTGAAAAGTGGCACCAACATTTGATAGGCCAAAGGGCATTTTTTTATAGGTAAATGTAGTCTTATATTGATCTTCATCCTTGACCCAAATTTCATTGTATTCAAAGAAGCCATCTAGTAAAGAGAATATTTCTACCCTTGCCACCATATGTAAATACTGATTTATCCAAGGTAAAGGGTAGTGATCTTTCAGAGAATCTTGGTTCAGGTTCCTGAAGTCAACACAGAGGTGAATATCACCATTCTTCTTTCTTACTAGGACCAAATTGGCCACCTAGGTGGAGTGCTTAATTGGATAGATTATCTTAGCTCTCAATAGTTTAAGCAACTCCTATCTCATGATCACTTCAATTTTGGGATTCATCAGTCTCTATTTCTATCTGAATGGCTTGGCATTAGGTACTAGTTCAATGGTATGCTAAATTATGTTTTATCATAGACCTTCAAGTCATCATAAGTCCAAGCTATTATATCCTGATATTTATGACATAAAGCTTTAAAACCTTTAGCTTCCTTTGTAGTGCATTGGATACCAAATTTTAGCTTTTCTCCATTTTGTACTTCAATCTCTCTATAGATCTTATCATCCACTTTCATTTGCTTTAACCTCTTGTTGTCCTCATTATCAAACAAGCTCTCTAGGGTGATGAGACCCTCAGGTATATGATTGTTTTTTAGCTAAATAATTCCCCGTTGATCAATTTATTGAGCAAGATCAGTCTAAGAAAAAGCATAATCCACTTAATTAATAAAATAATCAACAAAATGCTCATCACTCTCAAACACATGTCAATATATTTGTCTATATCGAACTGTTGATCTGAAGATAAGTTTCACTCTCCTATTCTTAAAGGATCCATAGTCTGCTGAATGAGAGAAATTTTCTCCTTTGATGACCAAGGCATCAACAAAAAAAAATTATTGCTTAGGGACAACATGTAAATTTAAAGTGTAAAAGGCTTCCATCAGGTCCCAAACTTTGTTCATGTAAATATTTAGATAATGGTGCTTACTACTATAATTTTATGTGACTTGATTGACAATAAGCTCTGAGTCATTGTAAATGTCCAACATTTTTATGCCCATATTCTCTGCTTGCATAAGTCCTAGGCAAAGAGCTTCATACTATAAGGTATTACTTGTGCAAGACAAAGTGAGTCTAAAAAAAAACCTTTTTCCTCATTCTAATGGATACTTTAAAACTACACTAGCCCCAACTCCATTTTTATATCTTACTCCATCAAAATGCAGTGTTCATATTTTGAATTCTCTCAATGATTGGTTGGAGATAAAAAGGGTCATTTTATTTGATTCTGATAATATAATGTATGTATCTATTCTTATTTCTATAATATCATGCATATTTTGGAATGGTAGGTGATCATCAACCTCTAAATCTTCAAGGAGCTCCAACTATTATGGCTCTTCCATAACTGAGTGATTGTACATATCTTCCTCTATCTTCTCAATATGATAAGTGATAAGCTTTTTAGGGGTTAGCCTTATCCTTTTTCCTTTATGAGGGATCATCATGCTATAGAAATATAAATACATATATCCTCCTAATTTAGCAGTGAATTCTCTAGAAAGACAGGCTAAAATAGGGCTCTAGGTCAACCACCATAATTTGTTGCACAATAGTGATATTAGGAGCTCTATGCAATATAATAAATATATCTTTCACAACTCCTATAGTATTTACTAGGGTACCATACAGTTGCAAGACTCCTTGGAAAGAGTGGGTATATTCCATCCCCATATCATCGCAAACAACCTTGGGTATAACTATAGTAGAAGCCCTGGAATTAATCATGCAATTGTGAACTATCAATCCCTCCATTCTCAAAGAAATATATAATGGGGAGGCTTACTTTTTAGGGTAGTAGAAGACATATTTTCTTTATTTTGAGCCTAATTAAGCATAGTGGTAGTCTCTACCCCTTGATATTTTTTGATAAGATAAGCTTTGATAGAGACTTACTCTAGATGGAGTTTTCTTAAGCTTTTCAACAATATTAAATTCTAATTTCTCCAAAGGATTCTATCTTCTCTTTTGTTTGTTTCTCCAAATATTCTTCTCAACTACTACATCACTTCAATACTGTATCTCTTAGTAATAGAAGGGAACTTCAACTTTTCTATTGCTTCCTTCTTAGAACCTAGTTTCTCCTTATATTTCTCTTTTTCACTCTGGTTTGGTTTATTTTTTTCCTTTTCTAGTTCCTTAAGAGGTAAAACTCATTTTATAGCTTCCTATGGAATGGGGAACTTATCCTTGTTTGGCAAGAGCTGGTCCTTATTATTTTGATAAGGAACCTAAAATAATCCCAATTTCTATGGATCAACCTGTAATGGTTTCTTCTTAGATCTAGTTAATACTGAAATAGATTCTGGTTCAGAGGAGTTGAGCTCACTCAACCTTGCTCATGTTACTATAACATATTAATTCTTCCCTTCTGATTCCTCTCAGCATTTTCTATGGCTTGCTAGAAATGGTGTTGATACATGTAGTAAGAATCAAGATCATGAGGATCATTGAAGACTAAGAACCATACATTTACCAGAGTAGTCTCAAGATTTGAATCATATTCCTCTTGAGTAGCGTTAAATCTTGGACCTATTTTGTTACTTGAACTAGGATTTTGATATTTTTTGATGTAAGGAAATATCCTTTGCTGAGATATTTCCATCTCTTTCATCTATGGCATTGACCTTATTGCTAATAGTATTTAAAAATTTCTAAATATCAAGAAGCACTATAGACTCTTGGGGTGGTTGATATGGAAGAGGGAAAGCTAGAGAAATGAGCAATTTAGAAGTTGGTGGTGGATTTATCATAAAAAAATGAGTTGCAATTGGAGAAGTATTTATGGCAGGAAAAGATGAGGCTTAAGGCTATTGTGTGATTTGAGGAAAGTGTATGAAGCCCCCCCGAACCCTCCTAGGGGGCTTCACCCCCCCCCTTGAGTCCCAAGCTTCTCACCTACATGCAGGACCACCTAAATGGGAGCCTACTGTACAATACTTCCTCTACAAAGGATGAGACACATTCAACACTTTCTTAGTAGCACTTACAAGAAACATGAAAGTGTAAATATTAGGGTTAAGGTTTTACTGGGTTTTAATCTCAGTGGAGTCACCAAGTGAATCTACTTTCTCTACTTATGAGATCAAGATAATTCACTAGATCTTGATTCCTCTAGGTAAAATACAAAAGATGTGTATAGTGGAATTTGTCCCACCGAGCATGCCAAAAATTGTTGTAGTCTGGTTTGTCATAAAGACAACTTCAGAACTATGATCATCATATTGAAGGATTCAAAGGTGAACACCTTTTGATCATAGCCTAGAATAAACATTGGAAGAACCAAATTGCTTTGATTCAACCTCCAGAAAAGGCTGGTATACCTTATCAACTTAATGGATGTTAACTATATATAGCTCAAAATAGTAAAAGTTTAAGGGTAGAAATGGTAGGGTTAGAAATATTTGAACAACAAATGGATGGATGAAGCTAATAGCTTAGACATCCACAAAGCATCCCCTGATAAATTGAACTTCAGAAGTAATATTCAAGACTAACAATATTCAAAAGATTGCAATTACTGTACCAACGACCTTTTGCATACCCAAAAAATTATTCCAAACATCTAAAGCACTAATTATCCAAATTAATAGAATAAGATCAATGCCTTGACTAATATAAATATAATTCTTGAAAGTATGTATGCAAGAATAAATTATCCCAATTTACTCTAAGTTAGCTATCCAAATTAATAGAATAGACTAACCATAGCAACAACAATAGAGATAATTTCACAGAATTATATCTAGCCAATCAACACAAGTGCAAGTTTGAGGTAAACATCCCTTGTAATGCTTCATTCATCAATTTGTAGAAGATATACATAGTAGTGCAAGCAAACACTTTAGAGACGACCTTTTGAAAGGAGGCCATTGCATTTATTTATAGTTTTACAATGATAATCCTTTCTAAGCATTAAAGGGAGTTCAAAGTTTTTTTTTATTTTCTTAACCACTTGCTATTCATGGTGCCAACCAACTATGAGTTCTTAATTTGTTACAACCAACTTTAGTTCGAAGATACCCCTATCATTAATGGTTCTTTTGATATTCGTTTATTCATTTATTTGCAACTAAATCTAGTTCATCAAAATATTATGGAAGATTTCAAAATGTAAGCAATGATTCAGTTTTATTTATGTCCAAACTCATCCTTCCCTTGCCTTATAAAACTAGAAAACACATGAAAATTCACTAAAAATCTAAATAATAGGGAATATTAATAGCTACCATTGACCTGCCAATTAGAAATCTATAGTTGATTATCGCACGTATGCCCTTCAACCGAATCTCTCTTATACTTGCTTGAGATGAGAAATCACGCAAAATACAATATTTTCTTACCTCCTTTTAGCCTTTGGAGCTCAACAAATTTTTGTTGCATGCCACTATCAAAGAAGAAAAAACATCGTGCCTTTATGCTTTTCGGCCCCTTTGGTCAACTTCTCTTATATTTTCTTATTCTCCAATATTTTTTATAAATCACACATGGATACTTTTCTCAAAATTTTGCCTTTTCTCGTGCATCCTTGTTTGCTAGCGTTTTTTAGATTTCTGCGTATTTTACAAATGCAACAATAAATATTTCATGGATACTTTTTCCCATCTTCTCATTTTTCTCATGATTTCCTATTTTCTAGCGCTTTTGTGCTTGTGTGGATTACAAAGGAGTCGAAAATCATGTGTTGCAAACCTTTCTCTGCTTTCAACAAATTTTCACGATTTCTTGTTTGCTTGCACTTTTTAGTTTGCACAAATATTACAAAGGGAACAAGAAATATCGCTCTTCCAACTTTCTTTGATTTTACCTTTTTCCAGCGTTGTTATGTTTCCTAGCACTTTCATGTTTTCTCGTAGATTACAAAGAAGACAAAAAATATTGGTGCATTTTCCTTTTCCATTTTTGGTTTTCTCACACTTTCTTGTTTTCTCACACTTTCTTGTTTTCATGTAGAATACAAAGGTTATGGGAAATATTGGTGCACCCTCTTTCTCCCTTTTCAACCATTTTCAATCGTTTTCTTTTTATTCTCTCCATACTTTGTCAAATTTGCAATTTTTGGCTAAGTAGAGATGTAGCTGATTTTGACCTAGAGGGACTCCCACATGTCATGTTTAGGTTGTAATACTCACCATTGAACAAGAACATTAGTTATTACATAATGGTGAAGGGTTCCTGATATCCTATGCAAACTTCTTTCTAGTTTGAGAATGATTGAGCCTTAAGTTACGAAACTTTATTTTTATTAACATACATTATTCATCAATATAAAGAAATATCAGATCATTCATCCACAAATAATATTTCATAATAAAAATATATACAATGAGTAGAGATAGATGATACCCTTAATTTAGGGCAACACCAATAATACTCCTTAAGGAAGGAATAAATCCACACGATATCCCAAGATGAAAGCACCACTTAGAGAGGGTAAAGTTCCATAAGCCACTTTGTGGGTAATGATGATTACATATGATTGATCTCCATGATGATTACAAAGATAAATATCCTTTCTTTATATATGCATCTTCTAATTCTACTTTGGGGAGCCGAATGCTATTATAATATTATAATATAATCAACCTTGGGTTAATTTTATCCCATGCCAACCCTTATAAAATATAATATCATATCCCCATATATATATTCCTAGGTACCCTAACACCTTTCTCATCTAGTTTTGGCAATATGGATTGAACTTGTTCCTTTATTCCAACAACCTTCTTTAGGGAGGAGACATGAAATATTTGGATGGATCCTATAAGTGGCTGAAATAACCAATTTGTAGGATATGGAATCAATCAGTTCTAAGACCTTGTAGTGATCATAGTATTTGGTTGTATTTTTTTATAATTGTGAATTTAGGGAGATGACTATTTTTAGGGCTAAATGTAGAGAAAAACTATGTACCCCATTTTGAAACTATACTCTAAATGATGTTCATCAGATTGCTGATGTATAAGAATCTGGTCTAATTCAAGATTTACCTTAAGTTTTTAGAGGATAAAAACATGTTTGTTGGGAGTAGAATCGACAACATGAACCTTGGAGCTTCCTAGAATATAGGAGTAGGATGTTGGTATAGGAAGACAATATATTGCTTCAAATAGGGTCACCTTGGTAGTAACATGATATGAAGTATTATACCACTATTCGACCAAAAGGAGCCATTTAAACCATTATGTAGCATGTTCTAATGCAAAGCAATGGAGGTAGGTTTCCAAACACTTGTTACCAATTTCAATTTGACCATCAGTCTGAGGATGGTAGGCCAATCTCATTTTGAATTGATTGTCCTACATATTAAACAATTCCTATCAAAAGTAACTCATAAAAGTATGGTACTTATTTGACACAATAGATTTGGGCATTCCATGAAGGTGAAATATGGAGTTTTAAAATACTTGGGCAACTATGGAGGCTATGGGATGGGATAAGGAACATAAATGAACATACTTTGTGAGATAGTCCACTACATCTAGAATAATTGTTTCTCCTCCTAACTTGGGTAAACCTTTAATAAAATTGATGGATATATCTTCCCACATTTATTTTAGAATTATCAAATGTTTAAGGGTTCTAGGGGAATACATAGTTTCACCTTTCATTCTTTGGCACCTGTCACATTCTACCATAATATTTTGAATGGCCCATTTCATTCCCTTCCAAAAGAAGATATGTTTGGTCCTTTTATAGATCTTTAGGAACCCAAAATATCCTATCTTTGGTGATTCAAGCATTTCTTGCAAGATGATTTTTCATATTTATGACTTTTTGGGAATGCCAAGTTAGTCATGATACCTCAAGTCTTGACCATCCCTAGTGTATCCAATGTAAGAATTGGGCTTTGAGTGAATATTGTTGATAAAAGATTACAAATTAGAATATTTTATCATTTCTTCTTTGAGATGATTGATCCATTGAGCAAGGGATGTAGATATAGCACTTAACATTCATTGATATTCGTACTATCAGGATAGTGCATCAACCACTACATTTTACTTTCCTTTTTTATATGTTATTTCATATTCATAGACCAACAATTTAAATACCCATCTTTGTTGTTCAGGTGTGACTACCCTTTGTTCCAAGAAGTACTTAAGACTTTGATGATTAGTTTTAAATAAAAGGTTATACCTAATGAGATATGACCTCCAATTATTAATTACATTTATCATGGCTAAAATACCATTTTCATAGGTATATTTACCATATTTTCATCCTAAAAGTGCTCAACTAGTGAAGGCCAATGGTATTCCTTCTTGCATAAAAAATACCCCTATTCCATTGCCAAAAAACATCATTTTAAATTAAAAAATGTTTATAAAAATCAAGAATTTCTAACACTAAGGTGGTTTCCATGGCTTGATTTAATCCCTAGAAAGCTTTCTCTACTGGTTTTGACTAAATAAAGGATTTTTTTCTCAACATGGTTTTTAAAGGAGTCACAATATTTCCATAGTTTTGTATAAATTTATGGCAATATCCTATGAGTCCCCAAAATATCAAAGTCCCTTTAGGGGTTGAGGTTTTTCCATTCTTGAACATCCTAAATATTTTTGGAATCAACTTTAACTCCTTCTCTAATGACAATGTGACCCAAATACTCTATTTCTTGCAACCCAAAAAAATATTTTGACCTCTTGGCATAAATCTACTTCTCAGACAAAAGCTATAGGGTTTGATCAAAATGCTAGAGATGCTCCTCCCAAGAGTGACTATAAATTATAATATCATCAAATAAGACTAGAATAAATTTTTGAAGGAAGGGCCTAAAAATAGAATTCATCAAACTTTGAAAAGTAGAGGGTACATTTTTCAAATGAAATGGCATAACCAAGAATTTAAAGTGTCCTTCATGAGTTCTAAAATTAGTCTAGGAATGCCATATTATTTGATTTTAATTTGATGGTATTCTAACACAAATCTAATTTTGAAAAAAATTGGGAACCATGCAACACATCTAATATCTCATCAATTACTAGGATGGAAAATTTATCTTTAACAATTTTTATTGCATTCTCTAAAATCCACACCCAAACACCAAGACCCATACTCTTTCTATACCAACAAAAATATGGAAGAATAGGGACTAATGTTGGGATAAATAACCCCTATAGTAAGAATTTCCTACATCATCTTTTTAATTTCTAATTTTTAACATAGGGGTACTTGTAGGGGTGGATATTTGGAGGAAGACTAGTTGGAATAAGCTGAATTACATTGACTAGAGGGTATTCCTTTGGGTTATTCAAAGACTATGACATATTTTTACAATAAAAACTATAACTCCTATTACTCATTGTCCCCACCATCTGAAGCTTGTATAGAAAATAGTTGAGCCACCACTATATGGGTTGAATTTTATGATAGTTTCTTCATCCTATGAGATGAAACAAGTTGATTAGTCTTGGTATTCATACCCTATAAGATGTACTCTATTATTTGCTCGTTAGATTTTATCCATAGCTCAAAAAAATCCCATAATAATAGACCAATATTCTTAGATCCTATGCTCCAAAAACAACATCACACCCATCTAGGGGTAAGGCAAACATCCTCCTTGAGATTATATTCCCCTATTTATATCTTGAAATTTTGACACTTTCCCTTACAAGGCATAGTGCCTCCATTGGAAATCATGACTTCAAAGGATTTACAAGTATTAATATAATAATTCACCTACTTTTCTACTTTTGTGTCAATAAAGTTATGTGTGATTCCAAAGTTAACAAGAAGTATTACCTATTATCTCTTGAAGTGCCCTATCACCTTCATGGTCTAGGGAGTTGATATGCCTACTAAGGCATGCACCAAAATGTTTGGTTGTGATTCTTCTAGGGCTTTCGGTTGTTTTGTGTGTTCCTCTTCTTGATGATCCTCTTCCACATCTACAGAGTTTGTGGTTATTATCTCATCCACATTAAGCAACTACAAATTTTGGTGCATACATTTATGTATGGGAAAGTACTTCTCATCATAGTTATAACATAGCTCTTTGAATCTTTTATCATCCATATCTTCTTGTGTTATATTTTTTATGGTAGGAGATTTATTGGGATGATTTTATGTTGGCTTGGATGAAAAATATGACCAAGATTGAAAAAAATTGGAGGTGCATCCTTGAGCCTTAAAATTTTTCTCTTTCAATCTAGCAAATGCTATGGTCTGTTTTAATGCTTGTGTTTATAACATTTTAACTTTGGCTTTAATGTCATCCGTCAAACCACTCCATTTTTTTTTTGGAGGAATTCGAGACTCAAACCAGTGGTATGATTGGTTAATTTTTCAAACAAAGTTTGATAGTCTCAAATAGTTGAAGTTTGTTTGAGTTTAGAAAGGGCTCTTGTAAAGTATTCACACCAACTAAGACCAAATTGAGCGAGTAGATTTTTTTCAAATTCAATCCAAGTGATATTGGGGTTTTCTTTTATAAGCCACTAAAACCATTGTAGGGCATTTGATTGAAAATTGAAAGAGGTAATTATGAGGCACATATACTAAGAAACATTATAAATATTGAAATACTTTTCTATTTGACACAACCATCCCTCTTGATTCGTTCAATCAAAATTTGGAAATCCTAATTTAGATAGATTAAATCCATTATTTTTGTGGGGTTCCTATTGTTGATTGTTGGGCACTTCATACTTATAGTTTTGAGGATCAAATAAACATATGTGTGGGTGTTACTAGTTAAGTGATCATCCAAGTCTATTTTTTTCATTTAATTTCTATTTTTTCCCTTACCACATAAGCTAAGGAGTCATGTATAGATTTAAATTCATCCCTTAATTGATTTAAACTATTATTTAACTAACTTGTCAAATCCTCCCCTATGAAGTTAATTAAGTGGAAATTGAATTCATACCCCAATGCTTTTGTTACTAAAACTTTCCCTAATTGTTATGATTATTGATTGTAATAGATAATTGCTACTAAATTTGGTAGACTCTGTCTTGATTATTACTAACTCTAAATCTAGCTAAACTTATATCTAATTTTTATTGACTACTACCTTTATAAAACCTATCTTGACTATTACTTTCACCACTAGTTATTTTGAGTATTTTAGCACAATTAATTTTTTGATAGTGTAGTCTCTTTAGTATGGTCAATTTCTGCTGTAATATGCTTGGTTTTAGGTTTAATATTTACTAAAACCGACCAATTGGTTCATCCAAACCCTATAAGGGGGGTGAAGGTCCAAGGTTCAAATCTCAGACTGAACGCTTGTCCCTTTACTGGTGCTTTCGGTGGTGTAAAAGGTTTAAAATGATTGTGGCATGGTGGTTATAGGGATGGACTACACGAAGATCTGTGTGGCATCTTTCGGGGCAGATAGCGCAAAATACTATGGCGGTCATAAAAGCTGGACAACCTGTCTGGATTCATGGTGGCTATCGATTCCACCATGTAAATACAAAAAAGAAAAAAAAAAAAAAAAAATATATATATATATATATATATATATATATATATATATTTACTAAAACCAAGGTACTCTTGGATAAGGTGTATGTACTATCTATAGCCCCTTGTTATACTACAACAATGAACAATAATGTTTGGACCAATATTTTAGGCCACTACTAAAAGAGGATTCCATGCATACCCTTTAGTGCACTAACCACCTCTCTGATAGTATATAAGAGGGCGACCTTCTTGAGTGTTGTGATCAATTAAATATGGATAGATATTTGATTAAACAACTTCCTATGGCCAAAGGTTTATCCTAATCCTAGTTGGGTCTCCTAATATACCCAAATATACAAGAAATCTCAAGTCCATATATGGGTGTTGTTTGAGGTCTAGGTATTGGACCATGATCGTCCCTCACTTCACTAGACACTTTACAGGAAATATAGCTTAGCCAATAATGACAACTCCATGATATTTTAAAACCCCTAGCACATGATTTCTAACCTATTAAACTAAAATAGAAAAAAATTGCTGAAATTTTCTTTAATAGGATAATAAGCAAAAAAAGAAAAAAACATGGAAAATTTATACCTAACAATTAAAATTGAAGGGGAAGAATTTTTGTAGTTGTAATAGAACATGACCCTAGAAAGTGCTCCGATACCACTTGTTATGAAACTTCTAGCTAAAATAAGCACATCCACAAAAATAATGCAATAAAACTAGTAATTCATGAAATAACAAAATATTGCAATTCAAAATGGAAATAAAAATATATATATATATATATATATATATATATATATATAGTAATCTCACAAATTCACAATACAAAATCGATGGCCTCTTCAAGAGGGGAACCACCTAACAAAACATTGATTCAATACGTAAAATTATACATCCATCTATGCTCTTCATATTTTTAAAGACTTGTCATAAGCCTACCTAATGCTCAAGAGTTGACTTAGATGCAAAATTCCATCTAATATATCTTGTACGAAACAATTAGTTACATTATTTATAATAGTTACATTAAATGAAACCACTTTTCTAGGCACCTCTAGTGCCATAAAACATTATGAAAGTTACAAGATATCATTAGGATGATGTTCCCATGTTAGAAATGAGGTTATTACATAGGATGGGTTCCTAATAGTGCTTTAGATCTATTTCAAATTTCTCATGTTGATCTAAAATCAACTCTTTTCTTTGAATAGGTTTTTTGGATAACCACTTTCTAATTTATTTTTTAAGTCTCCTTTTTTAAGTTCTACAATTTTTTATTTCCAAATGTCTTGAGGCATTTTTTTATCATGGTTTCTATTGCCAACTATTCTCTATCAGTTGTCTAAAGTCTTGCTTTGCCCATCCTAAATTGTACTTGAAGGGGATCTTTCTTACCTATTGACTATTATGACATCTCTCCAATAGTATTGGTTTATTATCAGATATTACACTTTGGATTATATGGATCGTTAGGAGACGATAAATTCTCTAAATATTCTCTGTAAATAAGAATATATCTAGTCTTTTTGTAATGCAATGGATTTCTGATCTTTTATTCATCTAGGTGTATTTTTCTTTTTGAGGAATGACATCCGATAAATTTTCTTGAGTAATTATGTGTTGTACCAGATCTCATTTGGGGTCATGATTCTTAATATCCCCTATCTTTTCCCAATATTCTAATGTGGCATTCATGTCTCATCCTAGTATAAAAGTTTTTGGTTATTATTGGGATATCCAATGATGCAGTTGATTTGTCTAGGCATGTTTTCCTTTTTGAGGAATGATATTTGATAAATTTGCTTGAGTAATTATGTGTTGTACTGGGTCTCATTTGGGGTCATGATTCCTTATACCCCCTATATTTTCCCAATATGCTAATGTGACATTCATGTCTCCTCCTAGTATTAAATATTTTGGTTACTCTTGGGAGATCCAATGTTGTAGTTGATTCCACAACTTTCTTTTGTGCTCTAGGTTGTTATTCCCATAGAATTTAATAGTTATATGAATAACATTAATTAGTTTAAATTTTAAAGCAATCTAAAAATTTTGTTTTAATGGATGTGATGAACTTATTGCATTGTAATATGACTATCTCCTTATCTTATTCCATTCTACTTCAAGTGGCTTTTTTAGTTTTAAAAGATCTAGTAGGTAGTTTTTTTAAAGGACTACCTGTACGATGCTAGAATGCATGCACCTACTGTATTTCCATCAAAATATCAAAGATAAAACAAGAAAATATACAATGAAAATAAATTAAGAAAAATGTAAAGGCTCCTTTTATTAATTTATCATGAAAATCAGTTACATATACGTCCCTCTTAGGGATATCAAATTTTGATACAATGAATACAAAGATCTGAAACCCTAAAATAGAGGTGGTGCAATTCGTAGGCCTTCTAGATCAACATGAATTAATTGAGGGCTTATTGATGCCTCCTTCTCACTTGTTCAGAGGAAAGATACTTAGATGTGGTTTTTTCCTTTGTAGATCCTATCACTTGCACACAAAGAAACCATAAAATACGTCAATAGCATATGCAACCTGTCGTGATGAGGTTTTTTTCAAGTATTTACTTGAAATGACATGAAAGCATGATAAAAGAATGAAAAAGTATAAAAGTGAGAAAATATGCCTACATAAATGCTAATCAACTATAAAAATGCATTGAAAATGATAAATCTACTCTAATCTAAGCTGATAAAGCAAAAATAAATGAGAAACTACACTAAAAACTAAAGGAATAATGCATCAAAATCTAGCCACTATCACTCAGGGCAACTGGTTTTACTAGCCATTAACACTATTGGTGGTTGAGCCTGTGAGCCATTGTGAAAGACAACAATCACAAACTAAGTATTTTACCTCTTAAATCTGGGTTTGTGATGCATAATTCACTAGTTGAATTGATGATAAAGGGTCACCTGCATGTCTAAAGATGGATTGATGATTGAAATTATTTGAATTCATCTTGTATTGGTGAGGAGTTGCAAGGTATGCTTATCATCCCTTTAGAAACTTCATTGTTGATTGCATGCATGTCACTCAAAAATTGGGCAGCATTTCAAATCTCCTCAAGGGCTATCAAGTTGCTATCCAATCTGGTAGATCTTCACTACATGAAATTCAAGATCAATATCTAGAGACATCTCTCCAATTTTAAAGGGAGTCTTATAGCCTTCCTAACTCTTCATCCTAGCTTTATTGAGAAGCCAAGATCAAGAAATTATAGGCTATGGTAGTTGGGAGGAAAAATACAAAAGATTCATTGCCCAAAACCACCTAAGATCAATTGCACATGGTCATTAAAATTTATTTTAGCTCAGCTCAAGAGGTCGAGATAGTTTTAGAGCTAACCACTCTAACTCAATGCACCTTGGAGAAATTTTATCCTAGCCACTATCAGTAGATGTAGCTAGCTCATAGCCGCTCTGAGCGTCAATGACTGGGCTAGTAACCGCTCTGATCATCAGCCGTTGAGCCTGAATAGGACAAGGCTACCCCAAATGAGCAATTAGAACCACTGCTATCTATTAGAAATATCCAAGATAATTCATATGATCTGCATAGGTTACCATATGAGTAGTCTACTTGTAATGATCCTAACTTGCCCACTATTTTTTTTTTTTTGTTAATGCATATAAACTCCTTGTCCTCCCTTTGATAAGTCACAACTTTAATAATGAATAAAGACATAGTTATCCCATTAGAAGAGGTAATCCTATTTGCCATGGATTGAACATATAGAAACACCCATCTCTATAGTTCATTAAAAGCCCAAATGCTAGTGGGAACACCCATCCCCACCTTACCATCTCACCATCCCATACTGGTGGACGGGTATTAACATTTAGAGGCTTGAAATTCCCCCTTAAGTTATTGATGTATAACAAGGGTCACATTATGGTTTTATCAACCAGTTGGGATAGGAATTACCCTTCCTAATTCTCCATACTACCAATGAGGTTAGTATTTTAGGAGATTTAAACATCCATTACAATTATGGCTACCAACATATTATGGGATTACATGTTCTAGCCATTATTAAAGAATTTCTCATCCTTGAGGTATTGACAAGGTCATGGGTTCTAGTTTACGAGTTTTGCGACCACAACGATCCCTTTGTATTTGAGTTGTTCATGAATTAATCATCTACACTATAAACTGAGTGCTCATTTTATAACTTAAGGAAAATGATGTATAAGAAAATAAAGAAATTTCTTAATGCAATGAAACTTCCAATTGATATTCTTTCAAAATATTACATCATTTACACCTATGGGTATTACATTGCTTCCATATTGTCTAACATTACTATCTTATGGAAGTATTTACATGAATGAAACTTCCTTTCTATTCTACAAAATAGGAACAAACATTACATCCTTTGGATTGGATTTTGAGCCAATTGAAATTACATAAATTATGAATTCCATAAATACAATCACATAAAGTCTTCAGCAATGTCTTCTAAATTCTCCACTAGGATCCTTGTGTCTTCATGAGGTGAGAGATGAGTGGTAAGGGATCAGGACAACTCGAATGCAATCATGCCAATGCATCACATACATTCCATGCTTATGCAATCAAGCATTACATAAAAGCTAAATAATGTCATATACAATGCAATCACAAAATATGCAAAGGTAGATCATTCTTTCTTACATGCATCATAATAAGGGTCAATTCATTCCTTTGAAATACACCCAAACATAGGAAGAGTCCTATACCTCTTCCCGAGGAATGAATACCAATCCTTCCTCATTAATCAAGAAAATTTCTCATCAAATTATTTCAGCTATAAGATTCAACACTTATCTCATGAACAACAATATTTAAGATACCCAACATCCACATCATTCTTAGGTAGTTTAGTTTAAAATTCCTTAAAAAAGAACAACAATAAAAACAAAAAAAAAAATTTTTATCATAAAAAAAGATATTCATGGTCATATAAATCTCAAGCCAAGACTTAATTTTATCATATAATTCCAGGATATATTCATAATAATTTACCATCTAAGGAATATTAGACTATCAATGAAAAACAACATAATTCCATAAATATACGACTGCATGGCATGATGTTATATCAAATGTTTTATAATAACACATATTGGATAAATATATATATATATATATATATTTAGTGTCCAGTACACGTTACCCTATATGGTAGCTTTTTGGGTTTATATCACTGGACTTATTTTAGAGAGCACTTTGAGACTTAAAGAAAGATATTCGATGTCACTTTGGAATTAATAGGCAACTTTATAAGCTCGGTTTAGTTTGAAAATTATATTATATAAGGTAACACAAGGTATCTATGGGTATTTAAAGGGAAATCATTTTCTTACTGTCATAATGATAACTTGGCGAGACTCCACAAGCTCCAGAAGATGAAGTTTGATCACCATTTTGTTTTTAAGTATAATCTAGCTCTCTCTCTCTCTTACCGATCCTTATAACATGGATTACCACTAGGCAAGTCGTATTCAACCACTGAAGAAACATAGCAGAAACACTTATACCGATAATAATTAAATCTATGTTCTAGGTGTTGCCAGTGAGAATACAACGGTTTTCGAAGGACGACAAATAGGATTTCCAATGGTAGTTTGGAAGAACACCTAAAATATAGCCATATACAGATTATAAAGGGGTTATAACATCCCTAAAGAGTCATTTGTCTCCTGTGGATATAGTAGTGACAATTTTAGAGCAAAAATATAATCATTCCTACAATGACAAGCTTTCTATGGGACAAACAGAGAGGTATTAAGGCGAAACAAAAGCTTCCAAATAATATCTTAGGTCAAATATAGGACATAAACATTGCATAAACACTTCATTCACCATCTATTATTAGCTAAGAAAAAATAACGATTAGTCTCCAATAGTGAACGCATTTTAAAAATCAAATCAAATTATTTGTACATGCTTCTTGGCTTTAAGTATAGTCATTGGCTAGAATTTCAAGGATAGCTGGTAAGATCAAAAATAAGGTGTAGCAGAGATTAGATTCACAATTAACTCAAAAAATCTTGGAAGTAGCAAATGGTTAGAATCCTATAATAATCACAAAGTTTGCAAGAACATTATGCATTCTAAAGCATGATATAGATAGCATCCTGAAGAGAGCACAGAAAGGTAGAGTTCACGTCCACTCATGCCGATGGTGAATTCTTTCTCTTCGAGTCTTCGTCAGGATAAATTATTAGCCCTAGTTGCAAGATTTTTTTTTGGTAGATTGATTGTATTAACAGTGGGTTTTTATAGAGGATACCAAAACCTTATGTACAAAAATAGGGTTGAGCCCATTCTGTCCTTATAGGCCTCAAGGGATAGGATCAAACAAACTTGCAAAATCTAGCTAAACCTAATTCAAAATTGCCCATAAGGATTACAAAGGGGCCTCTTCGTGAGAGGATCAGAAAAAAAAAACCAATCTGAAGCAAACTAAAATGGAAGCAACAGAAAACCATGGGAAATACAAGAAAAAACCAAAAGGAAGGCATACTCGGATCCTCCGCTACTCTAGATCCTCCTAGTCATCCTTAACGTTCTACTCCTTCATCTTGGTCAGCATATTTATCAAAGAAGTTATGTCCGAGAGGATGCACCACCTCCGAGCGCCTTCCCTTTATGCTTATGTGTCTTCATGAGGAAACTCTGATTTGGCCATCTTCTCCATATCATCCAGAAAGTATGACCTCCATACTACCAACACATAGGTCAAAAGACCTTTATTAGCCATGCAATCTACCAAAATGTTACCCTTCCAATAGATGTGATTGATTTGGGCATCAATCCATCTAGATAGGAGGATGCTTACCTCAGAGACAGTATTGAAAACTTTCCATGAAGGATATTTGCCATTCGACAAATACCTTATGATATTCAGAGATTCACCTTCAATGACCAAAGGGCAAGGATCCTATGAGAGGAGCTGAAGCCCTCTAAGGATACCCTTGGCCTCTACACCATGATTAGATTGGATACCCAGGTTCTTGCAGAAGGTGAGGACAATCCTCCCCCTATGATCTCTCACCATCCCTCCTACAGCTGCTGGCCTCAGGTTGCCACAAGCAGCACCATCAAAGTTCAACTTAAGCCAACCCTTCGAGGGGTTTCTCCATTTGACCTTGAGCCTGGGTGAAAAGATGTTAGGATGGTCTGGATCCTCCTTGAGGTTCATCCTTTTGAACATAGTTTCCTTCGACCGGATCTTGGGGAGGGGACTAGGAGTGAATTCTAAATTTTCTACTGCAAAGGTAATAGCTCTGAAGGACATCCTTTGGCAGATTTGGTTGGAGAGGAAAAAAAGATTATCTACCATGGGAAATCTCCCTTAGCCTCCTTAGAAAGGATCTTGTAGGATGTCCTAACCGAGAAGACACTAGTATCAGTGCCCGTCTAGATCATCTTATCGGGTCTTCTAGTAGTCGGGATGGTAATACCTTGGAGGATCTTATCTAGAGAGGAGACTTTGGCTTCACGACCGGTGAGGATCAGGATGTTCCATTGAGGGCTGCCATCCTTCCTCACAATGTAGTATTTTGCATTTTGCTAGGAGTTTGGGTCCACCAAGGATTTTAGGAGGGAAAGTTTAGCCTTCTAAGATAGAGGATCTTCTTTGGTCCATCTATCCTTCCAGAAGTTGATTGTCTGGCCATATCCTAAAATCCATCAGACTCCCTTGTTGAGTAGTTTCCTAGCTTGGAGGACTGCTTTCTAGAAAGTGGATCCACCGGAGGGGGCTTCAGCATATAGGAAGGAGCAGTTGGTGAGGTATTTATTCTTGATGATTTTAACCCACTCCACAGGCTCGTTGGTCAGGATCCTCCAAGCATGCTTGTCCATGAGGGCCAGGTTAATTAGACTAATTATCATTAGCCCAAGCCCACCTTGGTATTTGATTTTACACACCTTGTTCCATGCCACCAAAGGGATCCTATATTTATCTTCATTCCCAGACCATATAAAGTTCCTCTAAATCTGTTTGATCTTATGGTGGACAGACATTGGGAGGTTGAATACTGACATGAAGTAGGTCGGGATCCCTTGGAGGAAAGCTTTGGTGAGGGTAGCCTTGCCTGTCTGGGATAGAAAATTGCCTTTCCAAGAGGCCAAATTCCTGTGAATTCGCTCCACCACCATATTCCACATGCTATCCTTGGCCCTACCACTGTAGAAGAAGGGGATCCCAAGGTAGGTGGTAGGGAGGGATTCAATCGTGCATCCTAAGATTCTGGAAATGTGTATCTGCTGCCCCTGGGGAGTATTCAGGAAGAAAAGCTTGCTCTTGGTGTAGTTTACTTTCTGGCCTATAGCTCGCTCATAAAGGAAGATGATCCTCTTGATGTGTCTGGACTGGGCCACAGAGGCAATAGTAGACAAGAGGGTGTCATCCAAAAATTGTTGGTGGGTGATTGCTTCCACTCCAGAGGTGGGGATGATTCTCGAAATCCTCTATCTCTGGAGGCTCTCCTTGGGGTTCTGCCTAGCACCTCTGCCAGGATGATGAAGAGAATGGGGGATAGGGGGTCTCCTTGCCTGAGCACTCTAGCACTCTAGAAGTAGCCTACGGGGTACCCATTGATTAGGATAGAGAAGTAAGTGGTGGATATGTAGCTTTGGACAAGGTCGATCCAAGAGGGAGGGAAACCAAACTTTAGGATAATAGTGCAAAGGAAACCCCTATCCACCTTGTCAAAGGCTTTGTTCATGTCAAGCTTGAGAAAGAGGGCAGTATTATTAGACAAGGACATAGAGTGGAGAGTCTCATGGATAGAAATGACACCATAAAGGATGTTTCTACCTTTCATAGAGCTGCCTTGTCAAGGGTAAATGAGCAAGGGCAAGATGGGCTTCAGCATGTTAGCTAAGAATTTGGTTAGGATATTGTAGAAAACATTGCAAAGGTTGATGGGTCTATAGTCTAAGAAGGTCCTGCAAGCAGAGGTTTTCAGAATAAGAGCTAAGAAGGTGGTGTTCAAACTGGGGTGGATGGATACAAAGGCTTGGATCTCATGAATGACATCACAAACATCATTCACCACAACCTCCCACATGGTCTAGAAAAATTGAGGAGGAAACCCATCTGGACCTGGGGTTTTCTCAGGTTGCATAGAAAACAAGGCCTCCTTGATCTCAAAAGAAGAAAAAGGATCCAGGATCTTGAGGCTAGCCTCATGGGGTGCTAGAGAGGGGATTTTTGCCAAAAGATATCTTTGGACCTATAAGTTGCTTTCTAGGGAGGATGCCAAAAAATCTTGAAAGAAGACCACCACTTCAGTTATTATCTCAACAATGTTCTTGGTAGTCGTACCATCACTTCGCCAAATTTCCCTAATTTTGTTGGAACCTCTATGCCGGAGGGTAGAAGCATGAAAAAACATGGTGTTGGAGTCTCCTTCCTTCAACCATATATCTTTATATTTCTGTCTCCAGAAGGTCTCTTCCCTGGCCAGGATAGTGTGAAAGTCTGCCAGGAGGATTCTCTCTTCGTTTCTATCAGATTCGTTGAAGACACTTGCCTCCAACCTTCTTTCCAAGTTTTTGAGTCTTTCGGATATGGCTTTTGATGAGGCCCAAAAATACCTCATTATTGCATAATTTTTGACTAACATATGATAAGTTAATTTCTAAATAGTTGACTAAAATATACTATTGCTAAGTGTTTGCATGATTTTATGTTAGGAATACTATATCTCTGTTTTTGACTATTTTTAGCATTTTGTGACTGATTTTGCTTGATTAAGTAGCAAGTAAGAACATGTATTTAAATTAACCAAATTTAGTATGCTAATATCCATTAACTTCTCAATGGTTTTTGAATGTTTTCCTGCCCTTCAACTTGTTTCAAATCCATATTGAAGCTAAAGGTTTAGGATTGTCATAAATCTGAAAATCTGAAAAAAATAGCCATATAAAAATCAGCAAGTTGTCACTTTATAGGAACACCTTGAAGTTGTCAAACAAAGCATGAGGATATGGATGGAATGAGTTCAGAAGGACTACAGAAGACATCTGACTTACTTAGAAGCATTCCCACATGGTCTAAATAGGCAGCAACAGGGTATAACAGAGCAGGGGCAATTATGCAGCACTGTTGCACTATTTCAGCATGGTTACTTGGTGAATGAAGTGTATAAATTCAGTAGCAACTTGATGTACTCCTTCATGTTGATATTTGAATAATTTTTCCATGTTCTATTTTTTTTGAATTTGCAAGAAATGCCAATATTTTACAACTGTGCAATAGAACTGGAAAATGTAGTAATTTACCATGTAAATTCCAGCAAGCTACCAATGAATGGCAAGGCATGGAATTCACACATGGAGAGGAATGAAGACTATTGCAATCTGATCCTGAGGGCTAATCCACCTGAGAAATGCAGCTAAAATAATTTTAAGAGCACACAGTTTTTCATTCTGAATATCTTTGAAATGAACAAGACATCTTCGAAATGAGAAATACAGTCTCTTCGGAATGAGCCACTTATCTTCGTAATGAGAACATAAAAGTTCTTTTTGAATTTTCACTATTTTTGATGGTGGAAAAAGGGAAATAAGGTTGAAAAGGTTAAAGGAAATATCTCCCATCTGAATTTTCCGTCCTTGCTGTCCAAAGCCACCATTCATGGAAAAAATCAATTTTGATTATCTTCTAGGATAAACACAGAAATAACTGCAGCATAATAGAAAATTGTTTGCAAGATAGAAAGGGCATATTATGAAGTGAAGAAAGATATGTGAGATATTTTTAGACTTCTCCCACGTACTCCCACCACTAAAGATGCTTTCTAAATGCCAATGACTACTACTGCAACACAAACTGTCTATATTTGCATTTATTTTAGATTCAGAATTATTGGTAAATCACTGTAAAGCAGCACATAGGCTGATTTGAGCATGGGATATGTTGTAAATATTTATATAAATAACACAACTCCATCCTTGGTTGAGCCAGTTAGGAATTATAATAGAGGAGAGTTTTCAATAGCAGCAATTAGGACTGTACAACAATTTTTTGTAACAGTTTTCAATATGTTTTGTCATCAATAAAAGTGTAGCTATTTTATCATTTTCTGTTCTAGGTGTTAATTAGTTAAGGAGTGCTTTTCACCTCCTTCTAGATCAGGAAGTATGGGCCCACTTTCATATCTAGAAGGAGGGATTTTATGGCAATTTTTAATCTGTAATTTTGCTGCAGTAAAATTAATAGATTGCTTGCTAGATTTCATTTTATTGTTTTTATTTTGTATTATGTGATTTATGTTTTCTATTATATTTGTGTACAAAATTTGTGTGTATGTTAGCTGACAAATATTATTAAGAATTTTCCTTTGCTTTCCATTTTTTCCCTACTTTTATGTTTTAGCAACTTTCCATTTTTTAGCAAATTTCATTTTGCTATCAATTCCTGTAGCAGAAGCTTGATGACCTTTTTTGGTAGGGCATTGACAGGTGTTTTTGGCATAAGTTTCATTTACAAGCATCATTTCAATTATGCAAGAGTAACTAGGTTTCAATTCTACAAATGTAACTTTGGATTTCATTTCAGCAACATTTAAATTTAGCAATTTAAATTTTGTTATTTTAATTCTGCAAAAGTAGATTAGACTTTCAATTTAGCAATTTCAATTCCTGCAACTTAGAATTAGTTTTTAGTTCCTGCAAGTTTCCATTCTGCAGATTAGGTTTAGTGTGACACCAAAAGGCTAAACCAAATCTATCTCACCTAATAAATGTTTGAAATTTGAATGCTTGATTTGTACTCTGCCCTAGCCTTCTATCATAGACAACCTTGGACATCACCTCAGATTGATAAGATCTTTGAGATTTAATGATGTTCTTAACGACAACGCATCATTTTTGCATTGTTGCCGAGAAACATGGTGTTGTTAGAGGGTGAAAGCAGTCAAATAATTTTTATTGTGCTAAGTTATGAATTTTAGAGTTAAATCTGAATGTAATAGCTAGTATAAATAATAATTATTTATAGTTGCATTTTAGTCCATTTAGAAAACAAGCAACCATAGGGAGGTGATCTTCACACTTGGGGGTTAAATTGCTTATGTTTGAAATTCTTGATAAAAATTGAAATAATTCATCATCCTCATTATCAAGCAACATAAGATCTCTTAGAGGAGCCATCTGCTAGTGCTACCATTTTTATATCCATATAATAAGGGTAGTATAAACAAATTTGTACTAGGTGTTGGAAAGATATCATGGTAGATATACAAGACTATCCCTTAAACAAAATAGCCATATCAGCTACCTGTAGCATTTGTTCATAGGGACATATCATTGATGAATGCCATTTACTTACACAACTTAGAGATGCAAAATTTGTTGCCTAGTCTGAATTCTTCTCAAAGAGAGATCCCAACAACAAAAAACAGGGAAAGTAAATCAACCACCACCTTTAGCCCAACCTGTGGCCAATATGAATAATAAAGGACATGCAACCCCTATCTATGTAAGCTAAATCTATTAAAAAAAAAATCACAAAATATTTTGCACAATCAAAATAGGAGTTTACAACTTAATGGTGATCCTAGAGTTTTCCATTATTACTTAAATATTGTTAGGATTTTACCGCGCTAAACCGCAACCTAGCAATTCTTAGCCTACACAAACAATAGTTGATCTCATTAGAGGTGATCCTACCTGACAAGTAGTTGATCTGCTAAAGTTGTACACTATTTTCTTATTGTGCAAACCAAAAATATTTCTTTTTTTAGCCCAACCTGTGATCAATCTGAATAATAGGAAATGTTATTGACTGTAGCAACATCCAACTGTGCTCAAACAAGAACTTACCTAAGCTTGAAGAGACAAAAATCAATGGAGATACACAAAAAACCTTTAGTCCAAACACACAAAAATTAGCCTTGGATAAAGGAGAAAAACTAGAAAAACTGCACATAGAAAATTTACTTCCATTGAACTCCTTAGTAAGAAATTACAAAGGGGTAAATTCTGTCCTCCTAGGAATGAAACAAATTGAAGTGCAACCAAAAAAATTCTTGAACATTATTAGCTGGATGACTTATAAATAAAAAGCAAAATTGTTGCTATTTTGAAACAATATTTCAATCCCTTTACATAGAATTACAAGGGTATATCAAGATTTTATCTTGATGTAAGCACTTAACATATTTTGAGAATTGGTATTTAATTGTTTCAAGAACCGATTGATAAGATTTTGCAGACTAGGAAGCATGAACAACACTTTATTGAAGAAGTTTTTAGATATGGAGCAGTGCTTCTTTCTCCCATTGGTAATTCATAGAGGATGTTAGTGGTGAATGGACATTGCCTTCGGGTATACCATACACCATTAACTAAGGAGAAGTCTTGAAGGTATTCCATGGGGAAAAAGGGAATATTTTTTATAATAAGATAAAAAATAAAAAAAAAAAAAAAAAAAAAAAAATATTTTTATTCTAAAAAAAAAAAAAAAAAAAAAAAAAAAAAAAAAAAGAGCCCAAGCGGCCAACAGGAGGGGAGCGGACACACAAGAGGGGGGGGGGCGCCCCGGCCCACCACCACCACGCCACCAGCAGGGGGATCATCCGGCCTGACCGGGCCGACCCCTCCCTCGAGGCGGCGGGACCGCAGCGGGGGGGGTTCCCGCCAGATGACTTGCCTTCCCAACAAGGAGTGCCTGCCTCCAGCCGGTGAGGGTGCCACACCCCAGAGAGCGCGCAAGGACTGAGAAGGGGCGAAGGAAGGGCAGACGACGCCGGAAAAGAAAAAAAAAAAAAAAAAAAATAAAGGGGGGCGGGGGCGGGCGTCCACGCGGGAGGCGGCCTGCAGGGTGGCGCCCGCCTCGCCGCCTCGGCCGACCCACCCCCCCCCCCCCCCCCCCCCCCCCTCCTCCCCCCACCCCCCCCCCGCCACACTCCTCCGCTCCCCCCCTCACACGCTCCCCCCCCTCCAACCACCCTCCCCGGCCCCGACCCCCCCCCACGGCCCGGCGCCCCCGCGCCCAGCTCTCTCACGACTCCACTCTTACCGCATACAGCCCCCATCTGCGTCAGACTAGTCGATTAGCAGCCACCAGACGATCACCCAGACGTCGCCGAGTCGAGTCCCACGAGTCCCACGACGCCACGCTCCCCCCCGCCCCTCACCGCCGCGCGCCACCCCCGCACCCACCCCACGGCAGGGCCGCCAGGCCGCCTCCCATCCCCTCTTCGCCGGCCTCACGGGGCGCCCAAATCGCAACCCCTCGCGTGCCCCCGCAAGGGGAGCGGCATAAAAAACGGGGACACCCACCTTCCATCTGAAGACGACGACGAAACAACCACACACACGACACAAACAACAACAGCCAGCAGGGGAGGACGGAGACATGACGGTGGCCCGGGCCACACACGCGGAGGGGGCGCCCCCCACAGGAGCGCCCCCCCCACCCCCCCGGCACGCTCCACCTGCTCGGGCCCACCCCATCCACCGGCCAGCTCCCGCCGCGCGGCGACGCGCCCCCCGCGAGCATGCCGCCCCCGCCCCGCAGCGGACCCCCCCCCCTACGGCGGCGGCCTCCCCACTGGAACAAGGCGCCCCCACCGAGGGCGGCGGCGCGCCCAAGCGAAGTGCCGTCTCGCCGCACCGGGGGGGGACGTCCAGAGTCGGGGCCGGCTAGCCGCGAGGCGCGGAACACCGCACCGCATCCCGCCCACGGGGGAGCGACAAAGCCGAGAGGAAGGGGCGCAACACGACGGGACGACGGGGGCCCCGCCACCACCAGCACTCCGCGCTGACCACGGGCCCCCACCGGGCCATCCCCCTCCCAGGCCAGCTACGAAGTAAGGCTCCTGGGCGGGACAGGGGCGGGGACGAGGAGCATCCGCGCGGCGCCAGACAGAGACCCCGGGGCCGCCAGCCGGGGGCCAACCGCGCGACAGCGGGGGCGCTAGGCGGCCGAGCAGGGGGGGTCCGCCGCATCGAGGGGGCAGCGGGACCGCGCACAGCTGGGGGAGAGGGAGAGGGGGAGCAGCGGGGGGAGGGGGGGCGGGGGGGGGGGGGCGGGGAGGGGCCCGCAGGGGGGACAACGGCGCCCCGGCGGGCGAGGGGGCGCGGCGCGGCGGCCGCGGCGCCGGGGGGCCGGGCGCCCCCGCGGCGCGCCCAGCCCCGCGGCGGCCCGCCTCTGAGCCAGGTTATGGCGGTCGCGCGCCTGCGACGCCAGAGCCGCGACGCGCGACGCAAGGTGGCAGCGTTTGTCGCCATCGCCGGGCGTCTGCTCGACTCGGCGGCCCGATCTCCCGCTCTCGCGGCGCGGCGCAGGACGGCCGCCCATCCCCCGCGGCCGGCGCCCACGGACCCACGCACACCCCCGTGGGCGCACGCGGGCACGCCCCCCCCCCCCCCCCCTCCCACAGCCCTTATCACCGCACTGGGCCGCGCCACCCCGGACCACCTCCAACACGGAACTACCACGGCAGCCGCGAGACCCGTCGACGGGCCGCCGCGAGCGCGCGGCGCGGGGGCGGGGGAGGGGGAGCGGGGGGGGGGCGCAGGAGGGGGGCGGGGGCCGGGGCGCGGGCGCCCGCGGCGCCGCGGCGGGCGCCGACGGGGGGCCCGGGCGGGCGGGCCCCCGCAGGCACCCACAGGCCCCCGCGGGCGCGCGCGGGGGGCGGGGGGGGGGGCGCAGCAGCCGGGGGGCCACCGCGCGCGCTCGGAGACCCGGAGCATCGCGTCGCACGCTCGTATGTGGATGCTGGAGCACCCATAGCCGGCGATATTCGCCGCGCGGGCCCGGGGAGGGCCGCAGTGGCGCGTCCACCGCAGCACCCGCAGGCCAGCGGGCACGCGAGCGCACGGGCGCCCGCGGGCGGCGGGGGGGGGGGGCGCGACGCGCCGCCCGGCGGGGGCCGCGGGCGGGGGCAGCGACGGCGCGAGGCGGGGCCCCCCGGCGGACGACGCCAGCGCGCCCGGCACGTAGCAGGGGGTGCTCGGGCGGGGGGCTGGGGCACCACACAGGCGACGGCGGGCGGCGGGGCGGCGAGCCCCCGGGGCGCGGCGCCAGGCGGCCCGTCCGGGGGGGCGACGGGCGGGGGGGGCGGGGGAGGGAGCCGGCGGCCGGAGGGGGAGGCGGCACCCGGCCCCCGCGGAGACCGGGCGCGCCGCCCGCACGGCCGGCGGGCGCGGGCGACGGCAGCCCCGAGCGGCCCGGCGAGCGCCCCGGCACCTCGCGGCCCCCGCGGGCGCCACCGCGCGGGCGCGGACCCCGCCACGCGCCGCGCCCGCGGCGCGGCGCGCGCGGCCACGCCCGCGGCCCGCGCGCGGCCCCGGCGAAAAAAATCTTACACAAATAAAAAAAAAACAAAAGAAAACAGAAAAAAAAAAAAAAAAAAAAAAAAAAAAAAAAAAAAAAAAAAAAAAAAAAAAAAAAAAAAAAAAAAAAAAAAAAAAAAAAAAAAAAAAATAAAAAAAAAAAAAAAACAAAAACAATCAAAAACAAATTACAAAAACAACAAACAAAAAAAAAAAAAAAAACACAACAAAAAAAAAAAAAAAACAAAAAAAAAAAAAAAAAAAAAAAAAAAAAAAAAAAAAAAAAAAAACACAACAAAAAACCAACAAAACATAACAAAAAAGCAACCCTCTTACATCCACACCCCATTCTTCAAACAACACACACTAAATACAACATCACCACCCACCAACATACAACAATCCACATTAACTCTAAAAAACAAAAAAATCATTAAAACAAAAAAAACCACCACAAACACCCAAAAAAAAAAAAAAAACCCATGCCCACCCAAAAAAGCAACCCCAAAAACAAATAAAAAAATTTAAAAAAAAATCAGAGAAAAAACACAACACACAGAAAAAAAATCAAATTTTTAATTTACACCCACTAATCATCACAAAACAACAAAAACAAAATCTCTTTCGACAAAACACACACAAAACAAGGAATCACCCTTCATAAGTTCTAACAGTCCACACACACCTAAAATCAAATGCCACCTTGCCCCACTACACCCTCCCTCCTATCACTACAAACCACCCATTCACAAAATCGCCCTATCACTCTATTTTCCGTCCTTTCACCATTCTTCCTACGACGACCGCCTTCTCGCCCACTTCTACTTCATCTCTTTTCTTCACTCCTCCTCCACCGCTCTAATCTCTCCTCAGGCCTCACCACCCTCTCCCCTTTCCCCCTTCTCCTTCTCTCTCATCTCACAAACCACCTCCCACCCCCTCCCTTACACCATCCACTCCACCTTCGCTCTCCCTTCCTCTCAGCTATCACTCTCCCCTCTTTTCACTCCATCTCCCCTCTTCCCTCTCCTTCTCTTCTTCAACAATGTGTCGCAAAATCATGATGTTTTTCTGCGTTCTCTATTGCTACCACTTCCTGTCGTGATTTTGCGATGTCTGCTTTGTGCTTGGTCTCATTTACAAAAGTGTCACGAAATTGCGACACCATTTGTGCCTTCAACTTTTTCATCCACCTTAACCGCGACCATGCAACATGTAGTGATTTCACTTTGTTTTCGTCTTTGCTTTGCTTTAGCCCACAAATGTCACGAAATCGCGACGTATTCATTCCTTAAGCCTTTATGTCTGCATCTTGCCATGACCACGCAACACGTAGCGATTTCGCTACATTTTCTGCCTTTTGCGCTGTGATCAGTATTTTGTCGCGATATCGCTACCAAGTTGAGTCTCATTGCCTGTCGCTGAGTTATGTCGCGATTTCGTGACCTTTTTCTTTGCTTTGCTCGCTAAGTTATGTCACGATTTCGTGACCTTTTTTTTTGCTCTACTCCATGCCCATTATAATTCATGAAAATGCGCATGTCGCGATTTCACGACAATTTTGCTGCACTTCCCTCGTTGACCATGTTGACCATGATTTTTTGACGCGTCGTGAAATCGTGACGGTTTTACCCCTACTGCCGTTGACTGCGCTGAACATGATTTTTTGACACGTCGTGATATCGTGATGGCTTTGCATTTGTTTTCTCTCTCCTCAACCGACCCGCGATAACGCGACATGTCACGATATCACGACGGTTTTTAACTTTGGCTCTCCATGCTATGTTTTTATCGTGATTTCACGATAGTCTTCAGACTTAGCTTGTTTTTTGCATCAAAACCTGTAGAGGAGTTAGAATTTCAACAGCTTATGCATGAACAATCAATAATCAACATAATGTGGCAAAAATTCCAACATAACTGCAACATAATAGGAAATTGTTTGCAAGATAGAAAGGGCATATTCTAAAGTGAAGAAAGATATGTGAGATATTTTTAGACTTCTCCCACATACTCCCACCACTAAAGATGCTTTCTAAGGGCCAATGACTACTACTGCAACACAATCTGTCCAGATTTGCATTTATTTCAGATCCAAAATTATTGGCAAATCACTGTAAAGCAGCACATAGGATTATTTGAGCATGGGATATGTTGTAAATATTTATATAAATAACATAGATACCTCCTTGGTTGAGCCAGTTAGGAATTAGAATAGAGGAGAGTTTTCAATAGCAGCAATTAAGAATGTACAACAATTTTCTGTAACAATTTTTAGCATGTTTTGTCATCAATAAAAGTGTAGCTATTTTATCATTTTTTGTTTTGAGTGTTAATTAGTTAAAGAGTGATTTTCACCTCCTTATAGATCAGGAAGTATGGGCCCATTTTTATATCTATAAGGAGGGATTTTATGGCAGGTTTTAATCTATAATTTTGCTGTAGCAGAATTAATAGATTGCTTGCTAGATTTCATTTTTTTGTTTTTATTTTGTATTATGTGATTTATGTTTTCTATTATGTTTGTGTACATCATTTGTGTGTATGTCAGCTGAAAAATTATATTAAGAATTTTCCTTTGATTTCCATGTTTTCCCTACTTTTATGTTTTACCAACTTTCCATTTTCAACAAATTTCATTTTGCTGTCAATTCTTGTAGCAGAAGCTTGACGACCTTTTGTGGTAGGGCATTGACAGGCATTTTTAGCATAAGTTTCATTTACAAACATCATTTCAATTATGCAAGAGTAACTAGGTTTCAATTCTACAAATGTAACTTAGGATTTCATTTCAGCAACATTTAAATTTAGCAATTTAAATTCTATTATTTTAATTTTGCAAAAGTAGATTAGACTTTCAATTTAGCAATTTCAATTCCTGCAACTTAGAATTAGTTTTTAGTTCCTACAAGTTTCCATTATGCAGATTAGGTTTAGTGTGACACCAAAAGGCTAAACCAAATCTGTCTCACCTAATAAATGCTTGAAATTTGAATGCTTGAATTGTACTCTACCCTAGCCTTCTATCGTAGACAACCTTGGACACCACCTCGGATTGATAAGATCTTTGAGATTTAATGATGTGCTTAATGACAACGCATCAAATTTCTTGGATTCGAATATTTTGTCGAAGACCTCCTTATTCCATATTTTGAGATTTTCTTTGACAGATTTAAGCTTCAGGACTAGGCATTTTGAGGTGGATCCTTTTACCTCATGCTTCCACCATCCTGCTACCTATGCTTTGAAATATTTATGATGGGTCCAAATGGATTCAAACCTAAAGGGTGTTTTGAAACTAGTCCCTTCACCTGATTCAAGAAGGATGGGGTTGTGGTCTAATCCTATCTTGGGAAGAGCTAGGAGGGTCACATCCCCCAAGAAGGAAATAGCTTCCTGGGATATAAGGTGTCTGTCTAGCTTGACGTGGATATGCCCACTCCCTGTTCTTCTATTACTCCAAGTAAAAGAGAAACCTTTGAGCTCTATGTCAACTAGCTTGTTGGTGTCAACAAAATCTCTAAAGTCTTCTATGCTTCTAGAACCAATATCAGATCCTCCCTTTTTTTGGAAGGATGTAAAGGGTAGTTGAATTTCCCCCTATTATCTAAGGGAGGGCATTAAAATTCCTTCACATCTGGGTGATGGTCTTCCACATCTTAGCCCTCTCAATGACCGAGTTGGGGATGTAGATGTTGGAAAGGATCCATGACCGATTGCCTATCTTAGAATGAAAGAGGATATTGAGAATCCTACTGGATGAAGAAAGTAGACTTTGTTATACAAGGGTCGGGTCCCATAAGACCATGAGCCCACCTGAAGATCCTTGAGCTAGACTGAACATGATATCTACTTTGGCCCAGATAGCTTTCACTAATTTTTTAGTAGAGACCACATCAACCTTGGTCTCTTGGAGGATAAGGATAGAGGGATTTGATCATTTTTTTAGGTCTACATCCATCCTCTGCTTGGCTGCTCCGGTTAGTCCTCTCACATTCCATGAGAGAACCTTCATCTTGATGATTTGGAGGTTTTCTTGCCTCCCTTCACCATCTGGAAGGGGGGTTTTGTTCCTTGTGCTTCATCCCACTAAGTGTCTGAATCATCAAAAGATAGCAACAATTGGGTCCCATTCACCACATCCTCCATTGTTTCTTTGTCTCTCTGATCTTTGCCAGGAGGTCTTCCTCTTTTCCTCTCATTTCCAAAATCCACCGATTATTTCCTACTTCTGGTGTTCCTAGGGCTGACCCTTCCTGATAGGGAGAATCCCCTTTTCTCATGATGATGAGAAGGAAATTCCCACTTTTCTCGATGGGGTGAGGTTTTCTTATTGCCTGGAAAATAATATTCCATGAGGGATTACGGGGAGTTAGTGACGGGAGAGATTTGTACTTGGGAATTCAGTTCCTCTACTTCATATTGGGGTGGAAGGCTTGAACCCGCCTCTAAGTACTCCTTTTCCTGAAGGGAGTTTCCTCCTTGCTGCGAACCTTGCTTTGACTGCTTGACAGACCTGTCTTGTTCCTCATCTTGAGTTTGTTGTCTACTCGAGTCAAGTTTGGGCTTCGCCAGGAGTTGGTCAATGGTAGGAGTATTCCTCTTATGTTTCTCCCTCGTCACCAGTTACGAGTCTTGAGGGTATGTGGATCCTTTGGTTAGCTTCTCCACTCGTTGGCCCCTGGAAGTTGGACACTGAGTTTGGAGGTGCCCCTGAGTGCGATAGTGAGAATAAAAGGTGGGTCTATTCTCATACTCGATGGCTTGTCTCTTGATGAAGGTTAATCCTAACAACAGGTTGATGAAGGAGGGGAGCTTAGAGTCCAGGTCCAATAGCACACAAAACTAAGCCTAGGTCAGTCTAGACTGGGCTTTAGTGGGGGGATCAATGGAGACCAATTATCCAATAGACCGTGCTATCCCTATGATAACATTTTCATGCCAGCAGTGAAGAGGAAGGCTGGGAAGCCTTACCCAAATCAGAGAAATGTTGATATTTTGGGTATTCGAGTTGAAGTCGTTTCCCCACTTTTGAAGAAAGAGGCTCCTATGCCTCAAGAACCATGGTCCTCCCACTAGGATTTTGTAGTAATCCTCCCAGTTGTTCCGGATTATGGCAAAGAAACCCCGGGTTAGTGCCACAATATCCATGTTTTTAGAGATTCACCACTTGGAGAGAGCCCATTTGTGGATGGATTCCATGTCTGGGTGTCCTCCTATGAACTTGCCAATTAGGGTAAAATTTTTGAATTCCAAAAATCTATTCAGGACCTCATCGGGGATGTCCAAATCCTCACCAGATGGAAATAGTTCCTAGGTAAAGCAGCTGTCTGGGGTTGCATGGCTCCCCATAATATGGGCATAGGATCCTCTCACATTAGGGTTGGGGGCCCCCATTTGGCCTCCTTTGTCTGAGGGGTCCTTGTATTTCTTATTTGATCTGTCCTATTGACCTTCTACTGTTAGGTGCACTGATTCATCCCCACTGGATCCCCTCTGGCCTCCATTCACCTCGTTGGTATTCCTACCTCCTATCGACGAGATGGATCCTTTCCCACATTTTGAAACATGGATCCTCTCGCTAGATCCTCCTTCGCTCTCCTTCATTGTTCTTCCCAATTCCTATACTATGCATGCCCTAGTTGCAGGATTGACTAGGGTAGAAAGGCATCTAATTACATATTCTAGATCATAGTCATTGAGCCGAAGACATCCTATAAATGATTATTGTGCTAGTTTTAGTAACTTTTCTCACTATGATACAACAGAGATAATTTTATGATGAAGGTTATAGTGTTTCCCATTTATTTAGTGTAGAAATTTTAATGCTGCCTTCCCTCAGAACGACTAATGGTTAGCACTTCCAGAACTATGTGTGCTACGCTTTTTGTGTAGCTGACGATAGTCTTTACATAGATTGACTATGCGCTGGTTGCTAGAAGACATCCATGGTTTGTGATAGTTTTTTTTTTATTCTTGTTTCTCTAAAGGTAAACAGGTAGAGACTAAGGGAGGGTATATCTGTTTTTACCATTTTGCACTTGATGCTACACAAGACCTCTGTGAAAGGAGGAAGTCATCCACTCTTCGATACGAAGTCAAGAGTATAATTTGACATGTCTAATAGGTGTAGCTATTATGATGAGTTATACTCTATTGGAATCAGTCATTATGTAAATTATCATGGAAAAGAGTAATACTCTTGATTTGAAAAGAGTTAAAAAAAAACAATAAAACCACGATTATACATTAAATCACACAAAGTACACCAAGCATACTAATCCTACCATTACAACAAGGAAAAACAAAGAGTATTTCAAGGCGATATCTCTTAAGTCTAACTTAATGCATCAAGGAAGGAGTATATAAAAAACTACATTCAATAAGTGGAGATAGGAACTATCACACCTGGGAGTTTGCAAAGCTGAACCAGTATGCCTGAAGGTTCTTCACCTCATCCCTATCTAGTCGCCTTCTAAGATTTCCAAACATAGCATATCCCCCTCTTTCTTTACCCTTGGGGCAATTTATAGAACCATTTCATCTAGGTAGTAGGGATGCTTCCCAATATTTTATTAATTATCCCTCTCTCCTTCACATGCAAGCTTCCGTACAAATATATATTATTTTATTGCATATGGGATTCTCTAGGGATAAGGTGTATGCAGGTTTCTTTTTGTCTCTTGTTACTCACCCAAAGGTACTAATACTATTAAGAGTCTGGGTAACAACTATTTGGACTATTATAGATAAGGAGAGAATCTCATATCCCCAAAAAACTTATCCCAAGAGCTGTCATGTGTAAGAAAAATGCAATATTAAATTTATAGAATGGTCTTGTCACAATTTGACCCAATAAAATTTTGAAAAGCTCATAAAAGACAATGAACATGATTTCTTTTCAAAAATAATATTAATCAAAATAAATAATTGAGCTCTAAACAAATAATATATACTCTAGAGAGTATTTTAATTATATGCATTGCACATATATTCCAAAATATGGAAATATCAATCACCAATAAATATATGCATTTCTAAGGTGGAATATATTTATGCAAATTTAATTATGCAACCCATTTTAAATTCATATTAATGGCATGCAAGCACTCTATGAACATGCTCAACATCTCCCATCACTATTTTTCCTTTGATTGAGTGGGACTTTTCAGAGTTAAACTCAAGTGCACCACTCTCAGGGAGGTAACTAGTGATGGTTGAGATGAGTGTAGCGACCCCGGGATGCACGCACCGCTTTACTCTACTTGCAATGTTATTAAAAACCCAAGATGAAATGGAAGACAATGAAAAAGCATATAACACGAAAATAACAAAGATGGATCTCTTTATTCGTATTGAAACTCGGTTACATGTCGGTCCCTCTTAGGGATACCCATTTCGATACAATAAGGTTACAAATAGGCAAAGAGTGCCCCTTTCACGAAGAGGTGGTGCGCTTTCAAAAAGCTTCCCGGTTCCACACATGGAAATGTATGAGGGCTTACAGATGCCTCCTTCTCCAGGTCTATTTCCTAGAGGGATCCCTTTTGCTCTCGTATGTTGCAGATTCCGTCCGATCAACCTGTGGCCCTGTAAGCAATGAAACAACAACACACGCTTAGATGTCCGAGAATGCCTCCCTGGATGAGGTTGTTAGTACTGAATATAACAAATGAAAGCAAATGCAAATTAGACTAATGCTATGGATGCAAACGAATGAAATGATGCTATGCTAATGATATGCTAAAATAATGAATCTAATGTCTAAAACCCTAAGCTAAGCCTATGGGCCACTGTCCAAGACAGCGGCCGCTAAAGTGACTCTCATCCTCTTTGCTCCAAAGCTATGGACCAAAGCTTGTATCCGATGTTGAAATAATGGTTGCTATGCTCTTCAATCCATCAGGGCTTCGTCATACTCATGATCTCCAAGGGAACTCTCCAAGTCTCGAAAGCTCTCCTCAATGACCAAGATTGATAAAAGATTGATTCTCTGATAAAAGATCTCTCTCTTCATTTTGGTGCTCTTAGGCTTGCACCTTTTATAGTGTGAAACCCTAGGTCTATGTCCAAGCCCTAGGAATGAATTTCTCATGCGTAGTGTAAGTTAGCATGAGAAGCTTCTTGTCTTTTCTATGTTTGGAAGCCAGTTATCTGAAATATAACTGCCAACTTGAGTCTCCTATGCGAACTGGTCGTTAGCATGAGAAGATTTTGTCCTTTGTTTATGCTTGGAGGTTAGTTAACTAAAGTCTAAATGCAAACTCAAGTCTCCTATGTGAACTGGTCATGAAAAGGAATGCAAAGTTACTCCCGCTCACCTTTATTGCATGCAGACTGCCACTTCCACCCGTGATTAGGCCTGTTTGTCGGCAAAACTGCTTCTTATGGCTTAGCCACTATCATCTACAGTGACTAAGATCTGGCCATTGTCATCTACAATGGCTAAGGTCTGGCCGCTCTAGGCTTGAGTGGCTAGGATCTGGCCGCTCTTGGCTTGAGCGGCTAGGCTTGGATGGCTTGAAAAGGCCCCAAATGAGTGGTGAGAACCATTGTTGATGCTTGGAAAGTCCAATATTATGTCATATGATCTTATGAATGTGTCTATGTGAGTAGCTCCCCTAAGCATGACATGATTTAGGTGTCTACAGATACCCCTTTTTATGATGTGCTGTGTGGAAAACACAACGTTGAGCAAAAATGTAGACTGATCTGTTTGTAGGGTGTATGGTGATCAATGGTCTGATCAACGTTGGATGGCCCAATCATGCAAGATGGTGCACATCCCTTGAATCATTGCCTCAATGTTCGGAGGACTTAGCTCAGTGGCTTGGGCATGTTAAATTGCACTCATTCCTCAAACTCAATCGGGTAGCTTCAGCTGCTACAACAATTACGATCGGTAGGAGAGCTACAATTGAAGATGTCATGTCTGCTTACGTTCCCAACAAACAAGGGAAATTTGTGATTGTTGTATGCAATGATTCATAGGATGAACATGATTTTGTTATGATCGAGTGATCTTTTGTTGATTTTGATTATGATTATGTTGAAGTTTTGAACTACTTCCTCACACAATGAATTGGTGAAGAAATGACAATGAATGAAGCGACAAGTCGCTTGACCAATATGACTAATCTGGTTCCTTTCTAGCATTTGTTGCTTTTAATGGGCAATCCCACATCCAAGTGTGATTCCAATTGTTTATGATAATCATCCATCCTTATCCCGAGGAGCGGTCCAACTATCAATAGCCTTCTTAGGGAGTTAGGATGAGTGATTCTATTTATGTTTAGATTGTATCACTTTGGCTTAATGTTTTTGATATCATAGGGGAATTAGGATGATCCTTTCGCACCCGTGGAGCAGTTCGACCATCTTGGTCTTCTTCGGGATTGAAGGGTGGCACATCATAATTCCAAAATGAGTTGTTTTTGCCCCAAGTGGCCTTATGGTTATCTACTCATCTCATCAAAATACATGGAGTGTGAATCACTACAATCACCGAGTTGATAGAGTAGGTGACTGAATACGAGGCCTACCTGAGATTGTGCTTTTATGTGATTTTTTTGTTATTTTGAACATTATGATGATCTTAAACCATCAAAGTGTGTATATTTGTTATTTTTGTGTGATTTCTCAAGGAGGAAACCTTTTATTTTGATCTGTGGATCTAGCCACTATCAGGTCCAATGGCCTCTGAGTTCCTGCTTGTGGCCATTGTCGCCTTGAGTGGCCACGAAGTTTGGGCCATTGACGTCAGCAATGGCCAAGGCATAATTAAAGAAATATAAAATTTGCATTTTCTAGGGTTTGACCTTTCATTTTCATTATTGAAGATTCACTTTTCAGAGCTCTGGTGTGACAACGACGGTTGCGACTTTGGAGTTTACTTGGCATCGAGGACATGGCTACGCAGGGTGAGACATCAGCTACTGGAGGAGCCGAAGCTTCTCGGGTATTTCTCTTTTTCTAAACCCTAGCTCTCTTTTCCTTTATTTGGGTAAAACTGCACCTCACTAAGTAATTGGTAAAATGAACCTCACTAAACCTGTTAGTAACGAATCAAAACCCGTAGCTAGGTTTAGCTTACTTTTTGCTCTGGTGGGTTAGTCCCCAATTTTTATTTTATTTTTCTGTTAGTGGCTTTAGCCTAGGGTTTCTAAATTTTTTTGTTATTCACCTACTGCTGCCATTTTAAGCGTGTTTGAACTTAGCTTTGATTTGATGCCTGAGTGGGAATTTACCTTTAATTTTTTGTTTTCCCTTCTCTCTTTGATATTTTTATGTTATTTTTGCAATATTTTGATTTTTTTGTTCTTTTTTGGCCGAGGGTTCATGGGTTTGCCGTGTCATCCCTTGGCCATTGTCACTCAGAGTGGCTAGTTCTAAGCCATTGTTGCTCAGAGCGGCCAGGTTTGAACCCCAACGGTAAAAAATTTGACCATTGGGTCTTGGCCATTGCTGTCTCTAATGGCCAATTTTTGACCATTGTAGGCGACAATGGCTAAATCCCTTAGCCATTTTTTTGCACAATTTTTGCTTTTTATTGGATTTTTGAGATAATTTTTGATTTTTTTGAAAATTTTGAACTATTCTTTAGCCTGTATTGCACTGTAGTCATGTTTCATATTTCTTTTGCTTTGTTTAGATCCTTACTGCTCGAGCTCGAGACCCGAAGCTCTTGCTTGACCTTCTTCCTCACTTGGACGACATGGACTAGGCATGGCTCAAGGCTCGTGGGCTCCAGTATGTTACCAGATTACCTCACCTCATGTCGAACCAGGCTTACCTTACGGCTTTGGCCCATCGTTGGGACCCTCGGACTAATACCTTCCACCTCCCGACCGATGAGATGACCATTACGTCGGAGGATGTGTACAAGATCTTCCGGATCCCTTTTGATGGGGTGGCTATTGTTTCTTCGACCACTAATGATCAGGTGGTTATCTTCACTTGGGTGTTCGGGAGGTATTCTGAGGATGCTCTCAAGGACAACAAGTCTGGAGGAGTGTCTATCATCCATTGGTATCGAGAGCATGTTTTCACAATGAGGCATGCAGTGCTGCTGATGGTCATCAACAATGTCCTCATCCTAGATTGCTCAGGCTTGAGGTTCCCTTGGAACCTCCTTGTGATGGTTCAAGACCTGATAGATAGTGAGGAGCCTATCATATATGCATGGGGTAGGTCTCTATTGGCTCAGTGTTATGATGAGTTGTACCACATCCATCGGAGGGGTCATGTCAACATCACCTACAGTTGGCTTCTATAGGTCTGGGGATGGGAGCACATTAGGGTAGATCACCCTAAGGGGCTTCCTATTGAGATCATAATTATGGATAGGAGGATGCAGTGCTATGGTGCTAGGTGGGCCAGAGAGAGTGAGGAGCACAAGAGCCACACATTCATAGGGGAGCTGACTCATTACACTAATACTTTCATTGGACTCCGGGATGGAGATATCATATGGTGCCCTTATCATGAGTGTCCTGCTTGGGATGACCCTGACAACTTTACTGCTAGGACACGATGTGAGCGATGGCTCATTGGTCATAAGGTCAACATCTGAGAGCACTTCTTCTACTCTCAAGTTCTTCGTCAGTATGGGTTGTAGTAGGATGTGCCACTAGTACCATTTTTATATAGGCGCATCGGAGTAGAGAGAGACCTCCCTCCCCGATAGGTTATAGAGCTGGCTGATGAGGAGGATGCCCCAACTATTGATCTTGGAGTAGCTGGTGGAGTCATAGAGGCATTTGCATGGTGGTGGGGTGACCTGATGTGGTATGGCGAGGGTAGTCTGGGCTGAGAGGATGATGGAGGAGATGGGGCAGATCCAATGGGGTGCAAGGTTCATGCTAGGACTATGGCATGGGGCCAGTAGGTAGAGCAGGTGGCAGTGGAGGAGCAGGAGGCTCCTGAGGAGGTGGAGGAGGAGATGGAGCCTGAGGAGAGAGATTCTCCTCTTAGGGCACAACTACATGATGTGGAGGTCGAGCTCCAGTCGGCCAAGATACAGGTACAGTAGCATGATGCCACCATAGCTCAGAGGGATACTACTATAGCTCAGCTGTCAGACCAGATATAGGCTTTATAGGCTGCTATAGGAGGAGCTACCTAGATGCAGGTTGTTGTTGCCCCTCCTACTCCCGAGGATCCTTTGAGGGTAGCTCTCGAGACTGAGATCCATCATCTATAGGGTTTGCTGGATGAGAGTGATGTTCAGATTGTTGAGGATGCAACCCAGATTGTCGCTCTCTCGAGGTAGATCATTAGGCTAGGTGCCATCCCTAGGGTGAGAGGAGCCACAGGTGGGTCATAGGTTAGCAGGAGCTCTACAGTAGGGTAGTCTTCCATCCGGCCTAGTCATGGGGCCCGACCTCGCATAGAGAGACCAACAGGGTCTAGCTCGCACCATTCTCCCAGAGATCTGACCATAGGGGGTGGTGCAGGGGCAGGCCCAATATTTGATTGATGATACTCTTGGTTTTGATTCATTTTTGAGGTCAGGATGACCTATATGACTATCGCCCATGGGCATTTTTGTACATCCATGGACTTGACACACATACTTTTATGATATCTTTTCATTATGACTCATTATGTGTATCATTTATTGCTCATGTTTTTGTTGTTATTTTGTTTTATGATGTGATGTGATGATGGCATTATGATGATTTGATGTATATGTTAGATGATAGATGATATTGTAGATGCTTATATGGATGTGTAAATGCTTATATGATTTGATGATATGACGTGATGTATTTTGATGATGAATGATGAATTCATGATTGTATGCAAATGGATATTGCCTATATGTTTTATGATGTGCTTTATGATGTGATGATGGATGATTCATGACTTGTGTTTGTGGATGTGATGTTATTGTTAAATGCATGTTTAATTTTGCTTTAATTGTATGCATCTAACTTATGTGATGGAATGGTATAAACGAACCTGTATGCTCTAATCACTTAAAACATAAGGAATGCATATGACATTGACAATCTTAATGGGTGATACCACAGAAAGTAAAAAAATAATCATGAATTTAAATAATCACTCTTATCATAAGAATTGATTAAGTATTCATATATGAGATGTAATGGTGTGTAATGTATTTTCTTGATAAGTTTCTGTAAATTAAAAGATATAAAGTAGTCAGTGGTCGTCTATATACTATTTCTAATATATATGCGGTATCTGTCCTACTATGTTGATACCCCCTAATTTATAGAATCTTATAAAGAAAGTGATGGTGTGAATGATGTTATGATTTGTTGCTATTTAAGAATTTTTTGGGGCTTTCCAGAGATTCAAACACTCTAGTTACCCTATCAACAGTTGTCTATTGACCACTCTAGACTTTTGAAAAGTAAGGCTTTTACCATGGACCTGGTTTTTCATGATCCTTGTGTGTGCAAGTGATTGTATATTTTGAGATAGAACTCAAGCATTTCCTCCGATGTCAGGAGGGATTCTTTCAGCCCATTGCTAAGATCAGGGATCCTCAAGTGTTCATCTCATCCTTATGTTGGACTTAGTTGGACTATACCACTAGGCAATATTGGGTTACCTAAGCTAGCTCATCCACATTCAAACATTGGTCTACACAAATGCATGAAGCAATTGTGGTAGACATATCATCATGCATAAGGATCTCTCCTTCCAGTTTTGTACAATGCTGAGAATTCCAAGGATTCAAGCTTTATTCCTTTTGCTCTTTTTGGCTTTGGATATTTGCTCATATGTAGTGATGAAAATCATTGTTTATTTTTTGATTTTTCTTTGAGCGAGGATTTTTGTAGTGATGATAATCACTGTTTATTTTGCTCATATGTAGTGATGAAAATCACTATTTATTTTTGATTGATTTTTCTTTGAGCTAGGATTTTTTTTTATTTTCTTATTTGTATATCGGATTATTGCTTTGAAATGTGGACTGTATGCTTGGCCTTTTGAATATGTACTTTGCTTTGGGATTTTGCTTATTTTGATTTAAGCAAGGGATTTGGATAGGGTAAAGCTTGTCCTTTTGCCAATTCTCAGCACCTTTAAACCGGTTGCACAGGGGGATAAGCAAGGAAGATCCTTTTCACTTAAGGTAACCTAGACCGCTTTGCAGCTTTCATCTTTTCCTTGTACCAACTAGGATTTTAGTGTTTCAATTAGTGACGGGATCTTGAATATCCAAGGCATTATCACAGCTAGACCTTACCTTCTACTAATCAAAGTTGTTTTCCACAAAAGTTGATAAGATCACTAGGTGTGGTTGATTAACCAAAAAACCTTAGTATATTATGTATAGCAACAAATAATGGTTGTGTTGAAAAACACAATTACACACATGTGTTAATGGAGGTATGGATTTGAATGATTTGTGCGACAAACTGTGGTATCACTTTTAAGGCTCTCATGACATATGCAATTGTAGTGGATATGAAAATGCAATGCAATTATGTGGATGCAAGATGTGAGATGCAATTGTTTTTGTATTTTTGATTTTTATGTTGTTTTTGTACTTTTGTTTGATTTTGACCAAAGGGCTTATTATGCCTTTGGGGATTTTTGATTTTTGACCAAGTAGCATGAAGTACCCTTGGAGCTTTTTGATTTGAAGTTGACCAAGCGGTTTGAATACCCTTGGAGCATTTTGATTTGAAGTTGACCAAGCGGTTTGAATACCCTTGGAGCTTTTTGAATTGATTTTGACCAAGCGACTTGAATACCCTTGGAGCATTTTGATTTGATTGGAGTTGACCAAGCGGTTTGAATACCCTTGGAGCATTTTGAATTGATTTTGACCAAGCGGTATGAATTACCCTTGGAGCCTTTGATTGTATTTTGAAATTTTATGTTTTTATGATTTGTTTGTATTTTTGACATATTTGAATGTTTTTGTGTTTTATGACATATTTGAATTTTTTTGTATTTTATGACATATTTGATTTTTTTGTTTTTATGACATATTTGATTTTTTTGTATTTTATGTGTAGAATGCCTTTAAGTGAATGATATTGAGAGGTTCAGGCTCTTCAACACCATCTAATGATATAAGGTGATATGCTCCAGGCCCAACTCTCTATGAAATCATGTATGGGCCTATCCAGTTTACCATGAACTTATCTCGTAGATGCGATGGCAGATTCAAATTTTGTTGGTTTTCTTTGAGCACTAGATCTCCAACCTTGAATTCCCTTAGGTGGACTTTACTATTGTAAGCTCACGCAAGGCGATCCTGGTAAACGTGAAGATGCTCTAAAGCATTGACTCGACGTTCATCAAGAAGCATCAACTGATCAAGGTGGCCTTGTCATGCGACATCATCATCTATGAAGTCCTTTAATGCTATGCGTAGAGTCAAAATTTCCAACTCTAGTGGCATGATGGCCTCAGTGCCATATACTAGTGAAAATGGTGTTGCCCTAGTGGGCGTCCGTATACTAGTCCTGTATGCCCATAGTGCAAGAGGCAACTGCATGTGCCAATCCTTGTGATTGTCTTGCACCGTCTTCCTCAAGATGGAGACTATTGTTTTGTTTGAGGCTTCTGCTTGCCCGTTTGCTTGTGGATAATAAGGCATTGAAAAACTATGTTGAATATGGTATTTTTTCATTAAAGCATGCACATTTTTTGTTCTTGAAAGATGGCCCATTATCCGATATTATCTTAGAAGGGACCCCAAAATGACTTATGATATTGTGGAGTATAAACTCCGCAATCCTTGGTCCAGTTGTTGATGTTAAGGGGATCACTTCTACCCATTTAGTGAAGTATTCTGTGGCTGTTATGATGAATGTGTGTCGGCCTGAGGATGGGGGTGAGATCTTCCCAATCAAGTCTAGTCCCCACTATGAGAATGGCCATGCTGCCTGGATGGGTTGCAAGGCTTGCGATGGTAAGTGCGTTAGATTTGCATGATGTTGGCACTTACTGCATTTCTTGACATACTCATAGTAGTCCCTTTCCATGGTGGGCCAATAGTAACCCATTCTCAAGATGCGCTTAATGATGGCCATGCCACTGAAATGCCCTCCACATGTGCCATCGTGAGCTTGCAAAATTGCCCAGGATGCTTCTTGGGGCTCAAGACAACGGAGTAATACTCCATCATATCCTCATCTGTAGAGGATTTCTCCTAGCAAGATGTATCTTGTTGCTTTCTATTTGAACGTTCACCTTTCAGTATGTGACAAACCTTGAGGTACTATTCCAAGCTTTAGGAAGTCCCGTAGTTGGGAAAGCCAATCTTGATAAGCCATGACTTCTATAGAAAATACGGCTTGCTTTTCCTGTATTTTTGAGCTGGTGAACATGGATTGAGGAACAACTCTATGGTGTATGGTTGCACCACACTCCACAGGTCCTTGGGAGATCAAAGACCCCCAAGGTGTCGTTTGCAAGAAATCTCTGGCTGCGAAGGACCAATCCTGATTTGGCTCGATGTTGATCATGTTGACTGATTCTTGATTGTCAAGAGCTTCATGATGTATTGTTGAGTGTGAAAGCACTTTCACATGAATGGTTGTAAAATTAGCAGAACAATGAGGGATTAAGGATCCCAAAGAGGCCATGGTGTCTACAAATCTATTTGATGTACGAGGGATTGCCTCGATGTCATACCATTCCAGCCGGGCTAGGTAGGTGTCAACAAGTTCCTTGTAAGTTTTTAGGAGTGGGCACCTGCATTGAAATAGTCCTTTGACCTGGTTTACTATGAGAAAGGAGTCACCAAAGATATTCAATATTTTAATGCCCATTGCTATGGTTGTTTGGAGTCCCAGGATCAATGCTTCATATTTTGTATTGTTGTTTGTGCATGGGAAGTCTAGTTTGAATGATAAGGGCAATGGAGCACCTTATGGTGTGATAAAGACAATCCCTGCTCTACCTCCTTGTTCACACTTTAAACCATCGAAGAACAATGACATGTCTCTTTCTTTCTTAGGTTCTTCGAGTTATGGCATATCTGATAATGCAAAGACCACATCATCGAGCAATTCTATGGTGAGAGGCTTGTTATCCTAAAGAGGCGCCTCTAGCTAATTGATCTGCTATGACTTGTCCCTTGATGGAATTTTGGCTTATGAACTCTAGATCAAATTCTATCAATAGCATGATCCACTTTGCGGTACGTGTATTGTGATATGTCTTGCTCATCATGTACTACAAAGGATTTTGTTTTGATATGACGTAGGTCATATGGCTCAACATGTAGTGTCACAAATTTTGAGTAGCAAAGACCATTGCTAAACACAAATTTTTGACATAAGCATATCCTAGCTCATAACTCACCAAGGTGCAACTAATGTAATATATGGCTTGCTCTTTGTCTTGTGCATTCTTTTGGGCTAACATGGTGCCCAATGCAAAATCGATAGTCGATATATATAGTAAAAATGGTATGTCTGGCCTTGGTGGCAATCATGGTGGGACCTCCACTGATTTTTCATTTTCTACCAGAATACAAACTTAGTTTTGTGTGTAGGTCTAGTTGCTCTAAGCTATAGTGGCCAGAAATTATCTTCTCTGAGCTATAATGACCAATAGATATTTTAGCCGCTCTGAGATACAATGGCCAAAAACTGGCCGCTCTGGTCAACAATGGCCAGAAATAGAGTGCAGCAGAGGTCAAAAAACCAACTCTCTAAGTTGGATCAAAGGTTGGTATAACTTATTTGATATTTTACAGCTTTCTATCTACTTCTGTGTGTCTAAAACAGAGAACTTAAAACACATTTATGTTTGGAAATTGAAAGAATAAAGGAAGAAAGAATTAAGCATTTTGCATATATTAGATCTTTTAAATTTTCCACTAGGCATTTCTAGGAACATCAGCTTATGCCTAAATTTTTTTCTCTAGAATCCAACATTCTAGACGTTGTATGTTGTTTGCTTGCTTTGAGGCCCTGCTAGAGGCCATAGATGCATGAAATGAAGTGCATTCATACAAATCATAGTAGTTCATACATCTTTCAGAATATTGAAATGTATTTTTGCACTTAGGCATATAGGAAATTTTCATTGATGCTGTATGATGCACTTTATGTTATGCAAGCTTAAAATGAACACCACACACACACATCTCATTTAAACATTGGGGAGTTGGATTTCATCACCAACCTTCAATTCAACCCAGTGACATTGGAATTCATCTCCTTCCACTGGTTTACCCCATAGAGCTTCCTAGAAATGGATTGAGAAACTACCCCCTAGAGCTTCCTAGAAATGGATTGAGAAACTTACTTATAGTGGTACTAAGTTACTTGTGCTCAAAATGTCTCCCACTATTGGAACAATCACTGGTTCATAGTGGAAGAGCTAGGTGAACCCCCCACTCGGTCTTCAGTGGTGTACCCTAGATTATTTTGAGAAAATCATGTTTGGCACGGGTGTACTTGATTGTTACTATGGATGAGTCTTATCATTCTTAATATAAGAACACGAGCAAGAAATTGAAAGAACAACACATCAAAACACACCAAACAATCTAGGGCACACTTAAATCAATAATCAAGATAAACATTTGTTTGATATTGTGTGGCTATTCCTAAATTGCAACTCAAAATATCAATTCATAGACAACATGGTCAAAATAAGAAGCAAACACCCTCGGTATGATACTGAGGGAGAGACTGAAGCAACTCATACCCATAGGTAGAGTCATAGTAACATTGAATGACCTACCCATAAGATCATGAGACATAGCTCCGCGAGCCTAAGGGGTGATAATTCAACCCTTGGGGGATCTCCTCAAGAAACCCCAATTAAGGAACCACATCATGGAACAAAGTCACATAAAAAAAAAGAGGCTTCACAGCCATCCTCATCAAGGAGACATGAGGAGACCTCAAGGACCTCCTCTAAACACACAGAAATAAGAAGGTTACAAATAGGCAAAGAGTGCTCCTTTCACGAAGAGGTGGTGCGCTTTCAAAAAGCTTTCTGGTTCCTCAAATAGAAATGTATGAGGACTTACAGATGCCTCCTTCTCCAGGTCTATTTCCTAGAGGGATCCCTTTTATTATCGTATTTCACAGATTTTGTCTGATCAACTCGTGGCCCTATAAGCAATGAAACAACAACACACACTTAGATATCTGAGAATGCCTCCCTGGATGAGGTTGTTAGTACTAAATATAACAAATGAAAGCAAATGAAAATTATAATAATGCTATGGATGCAAACAAATGAAATGATTCTATGCTAATGATATGCTAAAATAATGAATCTAATGTCTCAAACTCTAAGCTAAGCCTGCGGGCCACTGTCTAAGACAACGGTCGATAAAGTGATTCTCATCCTCTTTGCTCCAAATCTTATGGACCAAATATTGTATCCGATATTGAAATAATGGTTGTTCTGCTCTTCAATCCGTCAAAGCTTCACTGTATTCATGATCTCCAAGGGAACTCTCCAAGTCTCGAAAGCTCTCCTCAATGACCAATATCAATAAAATATCAATTCTATGATAAAATATATCTCTTTCTTCTATATTTTTTGGTGCTCTTAGGCTTACACCTTTTATAGTGTGAAACCCTAGGTCTATGTCCAAGCCCTAGGAATGAACTTTTCATGCGTAGTGTAAGTTAGCATGAGAATCTTCTTGTATTTTCTATGTTTGGAAGCCAATTATCTGAAATATAACTGCCAACTTGAGTCTCCTATGCGAACTGGTCATTAGCATGAGAAGCTTTTGTCCTTTTTTTATGCTTGGAGGTCAGTTAACTAAAGTCTAAATGCAAAATCAAGTCTCCTATGTGAATTGGTCATGAAAAAGAATGCCAAGTTACTCTCGCTCACCTTTATTGCATGTAGACTACCACTTCTGCCCGTGATTAGGCCTATTTTTTGACAAAACAACTTCTTATGGCTTAGCCGTTGTCATCTACAATGACTAAGATCTGGCCACTATCGTCTGTAGTAGCTAATGTCTGGCTGCTCTAGGCTTGAGTAGCTAGGATCTGGATGCTCTTGGCTTGAGTTGTTAGGCTTGGATGGCTTGAAAAGGCCCCAAATGAGTGGTGAGAACCACTGTTGATGCTTGAAAATTCTAATATTATGTCATATGATATTATGAATGTGTCTATGTGAGAAGCTCCCATAAGCATGACATGATTTAGGTGTCTACAATAAGAGGCTTACCTGTTGAGTTGTCTGTGTCATCATTTCCCTTCTCATATCTTGTGGTCTATATCTTCCACTAAAGAGAATACCTATTCCTAAACATCAGTCAATGCACACATCATCATTTTCTCTTGATAAAAATCATCATAATGCAAACATAATAGGTATTAAATTTAGTTGTCCAAATACAAATAGCATATTAATAAGGTTCTTCCAAGGTGGGTCGTGACATACTCCCCCCCTTAGAATAAACACAATCCTCTATGTTTCCTGCAATATTACATATCAAGCAATACAAACATAAGGTTTGCTTATTTCCCACTTTCCCAAGTGGTAAATGTATCAACCTATATTATTATTACATAGCATTATCAAATAAGTAGGGAAAATGTCTTTTCTTATCTTCCACTTTTTCCCAAGTAGAATTCTTCTCAGAATATTGGTCCTAGTGGACCTTACACTGATCAATGTTTCTTTTCCTCATCATATTGGAATGAAATTCCAAGATCTTCACTGGCTTCACTTCAAAGGTTGTCGGATTTGCCCTCTACAAGTTAGAAACATCTAACACATGATTAGGATCAGCAATATATTTCTTAAGCAGGGATATATGAAAAGTTTTTTGGATATTTGACATGTTAGGTGGTAAGTCAAGCCGATAGGCTATAAGACTTATTTTTTTCATAATCTCAAATGGTCCTACAAATATAGGATCCAATTTGGTTGATTTAATTGCACTTTTATTTGGTTTCACTCTTAGAAACACCCTGTCACCCATAGAGAATTCTCTAGGAGTTCTTTTCAGATCTGCATAACTCATTTGTCTTTCCAAGGTTTCCTTGAGCCTTTATCAGATTAGTGCTAGCTGCTCCTCCATAATTCTAACCATTTTTGGTCCAATGAAAACCCGATCCTTGGGATTATCCCATGATAAAGGTGTTCTGCATCTTCGACCATACAAGGATTTGAAAGGGGCCATCTTCAAAGAAGAATGATAGCTATTATTTTAAGCAAAATCAACCAGATACAAATAGTCCTCCCAATGAGACTTCTGGTCCATGCAATACATGTGTAGCATATCTTCTAGAACTTGGTTTACCATTTCTATATGTCCATCCGTTTTTGGATGATATGTAGAACTAATGTTCAAAGTTGTGCCCATTGCATGATGGAGAGCTTGCCAAAACTCAGAAGTAAACCTAAAGTCTCTATTTGAGATTATCATCTCGAGAAATCCATACAACCTGAATATTTCTCTAGCATATCTATTGGCAACAACCACAACATCATATATAGTACTCCCTTCTATGAAGTGTGTGACCTTAGTGAGTTTATCTACTACTACAAAGATTGCATCATGCTGATATTTTGTTTTAGGCAACCTGACAATAAAATCCATTGAAACTACCTACCATTTCTGAGTGGGAATATGATGAGACATTAATTTCCCTATTGGATTTTGATGTTCAGCTTTCACCTTCTAACATTGTAGACACCGTGCCACAAAATCGATGATTTCTTTCTTCATTCCAAACCAATAAAAGGTCTTTTTCATATTCTCTCTCACATTAGCTCCTCCAGGATGAGTAGAGTACAGTGAATTATGAGCTTCTTGCATAATTAATCTCCTTAGATTACCCATATTAGGAATGATCATATGCTCCTTAAAGCATAAAAGTCCATCCTTTATGCTATAAACCAGATTCTCATTTAGATTTTGCTCTATCTTAGTCTAGATTTCATTACATTTTGGATCTTGAAACTGCATTTTCCTAACTCTATCCATCAAGTCTACATGACTATGAGTCAATGCTGCTATGTGTTTCCTCCTACTTAATGCATTAACAACCTTATTTTTCTTTCCTTTGATGTATTCAATACTAAAGTCATACTCGGCCAAAAACTCCATCCACCTTCTTTGTCTAGCATTTAGCAGTGGCTGAGTAAAAATATACCTCAAACTTTGGTGATCGGTTCTCAATTCAAATGGTCTACCTACCAGATAGTGTCACCAAATTTTCAAGGCATGCACAACCGCAACAAGTTCCAGGTCATGAGTAGCATAATTAACTTTGTGCCTTTTGAGTTTCCTAGACTCATATGCTACTACAAAATCATATTGAGATAGGACTTCTGTTGATTAGTGTTTTATACACACCTTGAGAAGAGTATACAAGAAACACCAATAACACATAAATGGGAATAAATTCCCTCTCACTTTAGGATCTTGTTGGTTATCCAAGGTGTGAGTTACAGGGTTGGGTCGAATGTCCTCGCTCTTTTCCACTTCTAGAATAGTTTCAAGTAGACTGCCTGTGTACCTGCAAGGGGGTTCAACTTCTGTCTGGTGTTTTTTTGGTTTATCAATCAGATTTGTATTTTTGTGAATTGATCTAGCTCTTTGTATCTCAGCAGATTAAACAAATAAATAATTTTAAAGAAAATAAAAATGGGAACCTTTCCAAAATAAAACAGAGAGGGTAAGGTAGGGCAGAAAAGAGAGGGTGAAATACTGTAATTTTAATTGTTAACCATTCTTTTAATTAAAACATGTTGTTGTGTTCACTAAGTGGGACAAATAGAATAACAAATTATCCAACTTTCTAAGATTAACTTGTTATCTAGCAAAGGGCAGAACAGGGGAATATAATAGAGTAACTTATTTAAATCATAATTTTCCCTAAAATTAACAGGATGAATCTGCAGATAGCCAACGCTCATGCACATAGACCAGAACTATCAAATTTAGATCTTCAAACCAGATGATTTAAATAATTCTTAAGATAGCTTATCACTTCTAAAATTTCAGACTTGCTGGGATTATTTTACCGATAGCATAGCACACATAGCAAAACTAGAGCCAGTAGGAAAAGAAATTAATTTTAGAAATATTAAACTGCAATTTAGCTCTCAAACAACACCAACAACATACTAAAATCAATTGAATTCACAACAATTAGAACCATAGATATTTCAGTGAAAACAAGAATAAGGAAATGAGCACCATTCAAGCTCCAGAAGCAGATTAGACACCTGGCCACGCCACTTCAGAGTAACAACACCACAACAAATCCTATGTCGAGAACAAAGGCTTTTCCAAAAAGAGATTTCAGAAAAATAACTTCTATTATAAATTCTTGCATCCTTAGTTTACATTCAATGGGAGTATTTATAGACTCAGGACATGCCCTGATATTTTTAGAAAATATCTTCTCCCAAGAACCTAAAACTAATTCTAAAAATATCACCACCAAGGCGTTACAATATAAGGTATTTTTAAATAGAGTCCTGATAAACTCTAACCACTTTAGAAATCTGCCTGGATATCTTGCCATAAATGGAGAAGATAAAATCTGATTTTATCTTCAATCAAAAGATAACTTCGTGCAAATATTTTCACTTTTCGGCAAGTTGGAGATGTACTTCATTAATTCTCATCTGCAAAATCTGGATGTATCATCAAATTTCACGCGTCTTCTATCTCTGCACAATCACCTTTTGCTTGATTCACGGTGAAATTCCAATCCCGTCATTACTTCCGTGATAAATGCGTTTGCCAGCAAATCCCTGCAAAAATTTAAAAAGAGTAAATGTTAGAACATTAGGTTTAAAATTAAATTAAATTAATTTAATTTTTTCTAAGGTTCGGACATTAATTCTTTAGGTTTTAAATTTTTAATCATTTTTCAAAGTTTGCCGTTGAGATTTTAATTAATTTTCTTAATATTATTTTAATCTGCTAGGGTTTGATATTGGCTACCATCAAAATTTCTAACTCCTTGGGAATGTCATGAAATCATGACATTTTAATTGCCTTTACTTCCTTCCATGAGGATGTTGCGATATCGCGACACTTTAATTATCTCTAAGTCCAACCATTGCAAATTTGCTCTCTCGAGAATGTCACGAAATCGTGACATTTTAATATTATTTCCTCCAACACTTTGGCACTTGGAAAATTTTCTATCTCCCAAGATGCGTCCACATTTTAACTTCCTTTTCTCTTCTCTTGAGATGTCATGACATTTCTATTATTTCTTTTAATATTTTTCATTCCTAATGTTAAATGTCCAAATCGCACATTTTAATTTTCTCTTCTCCTTGGTTTGAAAAACATCTCCAAAATTAAATTCCAAAATAAACATCTTTGCATTAATTCCCTTTGGTTTGTCCATCACGAAAATCAAACATTTCCAAATTATGACATTTTCATTGAAGCCTCCTTTGTTCCAACACTTGCAAATTTCAACTTGTCGGGCACTTTGCAAAATTTCTAAAAAAATCAAACATGGATTCCAATGACCCGACACTTTGCATTTTGGTACTTTGAAGGATTGTGAAGGATTCTCCATTCTCAAAAATAATTTTCAAATACTGGAAAATGAATTTTAATTGCCCGAAAGTTGCTAGTTTCACGTGGTGTGAAATTTAGGGTAAAAATGAAAGTGCTCAGAATTAAACAAAAATTTTTAGGCATTCAAATGAGCCAAATGGGTATCCGAATATGTAGAAAAATCTTGAAAATTCACTTCGGATAAGAAGATATTGCATTAATAAGTTTTCCAGCTAGAAATAGAAACTACTATTTCTGGAAGGTGAATCCTGCTTGAAACCTTGAAAATTTGGTACTGTTGGAAAGGTGAGATCGAGATACTCCACCCAGAATTTGAATCACTCAAAACAGATTTCCGTGGCAGAAGATATTGCATTTCCAAGATTGAAGTAAACATTAGGGCAACATGAAAAATTTCCAAAGAACCTTAGAAATTAATTTTAATATTTCAAACCTTAGGAAACTATTGAAAATCAAAATTTCTGAAACATTTAACCAGAAATAATAGCATTGAAGCATAAATGCTCAGAAGAAATTAATTCAAATCAATGCGCTAGGCAAGCATTTTTGACACCTTGATGCAGGTAAAATTTAAAGACTTGATGCAAAACAAAACTTGGATTAAAAAAAAATGAAAACTTCAAGAGGGTCCCCTTGGAAATAAAAATTAATCATTTCAAAGGAATCAAAAATTTTATTTTCAGTAGGGGTGTGTTGCTTCTCAACAAATGGCGACGTCTGCGGGGAAATAGTAGCACTATTTAGAACCCAGAACTCTAGTTTTAAAACAATTTAAACCATGCATCCTACCTTGCCGCAAATATTTTCAAAATATTTTAATCATTATCTGCCCATCCATTGAAATTTCCTAGGGACATACTAGGTTGAATCACTCAAGGAAAACTCTGGTGTGTGGTTGTAGTGCATAAATTCTTCCTCTTAAGATGACCATGGCTTAGAACTCCTACTTAGGATTAACCAGACTGCTTGGGCTGCAAAAGTTTATTTGAGTAGAGCTCTATTGCTAGTTTAGCCTTTTATAGCCCCGACAGAGTTACTCTGAACTTTCTTTTTAAGACCTTGGTTCACAACCATGGAGCATCTATAGCCCTGGTGAACATGTCTCAGATTTCTCTTTCAGAAATCTCGGCTATCTCCTCTATTATTATGGAACTCTCTTTTTTTTTTTTTTTGGAACTCTCTTCTTTCTTTCTCTTTTTTTAAATACAGACTAGATAGCCGAGAAGCCTTACTAAAGGTTCGAAAGTTGTATTTGCCTTGATATTTCATTCACCAAATAGTCGATCAACTAACCATTTCAGTTTTCAGACACCAATAGCCTCTTAAGAGTTATTAAAATGATCTTTGTGAATCAGAGTTCTCCTCTCATGACCAACTTTTCTTGGATTCCCTGGGAGTTCTCCAACTAAACAACATAACAGTTCTTTTATGATTAAAATAATTATGACAAGCAAGGTACAAAATTTAAACTATCTCTCTACTATCAATCCAGATAGCAAACATTACCACTCTCTCCCTACTTAGAACATCCCTTTATCAAATCACCCCTCTTTGATTCATGAAACCAAGAGAAAGACCCAAAAGAAGAAAGAAAAGGAAAACAAAGAAAACTAGGAGAAACTAACTTAAAGCTGAAAAATAAACTAAACAAAATCACTGACACACTCTTATTTATATATATATATATACATATGTACAAAGGTTCCTTCAATTACTCAAATGATATAGCAGATGGAACAATTGAGAAGTAATGCTTTAGATATTGACCATTGACAGGTAAGTTCAAAAAATTACCTTCCAGGTCCTGTAGAAGAAATGCATTATTACCCAAAATTTTTGCAATTTGGTATGGCCCTATCCATAGAGGTTGTAGCTTAGTGTGCTTACCTTTCTTCTCATGGGCTTTGTCCCATAGGAGCACCAAGTCTGCAAGCCTGAAGGCTTTTACTTTTGCTCTTTTGTCAAACCAACGCTTGACTGTCTCTTGATGTCGACTAAAATGCTCCAAAGCTTGGAGTCGTTCATCCTGTAAATTAATTAAATCCAACACACGAGCTTCTGCATCTGCATGATCATTAAAATAATCCAAGGCAAACTGGTATGTGGGCAATTTTAAAGAAATAGGAACAATAGGTTGAGTACCATACAATAAAGTAAATGGTGAAGTTTTAAGAGCCTCTTTGTGTCTTATCCTATCAGCCCAAAGTGCATACTTTAGTAATGTATGCCATTGTCTGGGTTTATCTACAACAGACTTCTTAATGGTATTTATCAAATTTTTATTTGTGGACTCAACTAGTCCATTTCCTTGGGGATAATAGTTAGATGAAAATTTGATGACTATCCCTTTCTCGTATGCCCACTCTGCAAATTCCAATGATTGAAAGGTTGGCCCATTATCACAAACCAAATTCAAAGGAACCCCAAACCTGGTTATGATATTTACCTCCAAAAACTCAATCACTTCATGAGTTGTGCTTCTCATTGTGGCTACTGCTTCAACCCATCGTGTACAATAATCAGTGGTAGTTAATACATATTTGTGCCCTGCTGATGAATTTGGGTTCATCACTCCCACAAAATCAAGTCCCCATTGTGTGAAAGGTTTATCTATTATAACAGGCTGCAATGGTAGAGCTCGTTTAGTCTCCTTGGCTGCAAATATCTGACATTGGTGACAAGTTCTCACATGTAGATGTGCATATTTAAACAATGTAGGCCAGTAGTAGCCTGCTCTCAAGATTCTATGTGAAGTAGCTGAACCTGAAGGGTGTCCTGCCCCTAAATTTTCATGAAAACTAGTCATGACTTCATTCACCTCCTCCTGAGAAATGCATCTTAAAAATACACCAACATAATTCTCCCTATACAATTTACCCCCTTTGAGTAGAAAATGAGCAGATTTCAACTTCAGTGCTCTTCTTTGAGTTCTATTCAGGTGAGGTGGACAACTCCCAAAGCTCAAAAAATGGATAATATCCCCATACCAATCATCCAATCTAGAGTCCAACTGGTTAATTTCTTCCTTTACAGGTATTTCAACGATATGCTGGGATAGACCAAGGCCTCTGATTAATTTAGCAGGTCAAATTTCTAAGTCAAATTCCTACAATTTTGTGGCCCAATTGCCCCTCAGTTCACCTAGTTCATTTTGACTTAACAAATATTTAACAGCTGGATCAGGGACTATGGCATAGACTTTGCTCCTCAGAATGTAATGCCTGAACTATTTAACTACTTTCACTAAGGCATAGGCTTGCTTATCCAAATGAGAGTACTTCAACTCAGCACCCTTTAGATTGGTACTTTTGAAGGCAATGGGGTGCTCCCCTGTTTCTCTCCATTGAGTTAAAACTACAGCAAGTGTATGTTCAGAAGCAAAAGAGTACAGGTAAAAATCTGCACTAAAATCTGGACTTACCAGAACTAGGGCTTGTTGGATAGCAGATTTAATCTCTTGAAATGCCACCTTGGCTTCTGTTGACCAAACAATCTGAGTAGTCTCCTTTAACATATCATTGAGTGGTTTGACTATTTCAGCAAAGCCAGAAATAAACTTCCTAACAAAGTTAATTTTCCCAAAAAATGATTTTAACTCTTTCTTAGAGTTGGGAAAGGGTATCTTTGATATGGCCTCAGCTCTCTCAAGGTCCATAGAAATACCATTTTTGGTGATAAAGTGGCCAAGGAGTTTTCCTTCAGTTACACCAAAAACACATTTCTTTGGATTTAAAGAAATGCCAAATTCTCTACATTTATCAAAGACAGACTCCAAGTGTTTGACATGATCAAATCGAGATTTAGAAAATACTATCAAGTCATCCATATATACCACAATGCACTTACCCATGAGACCTTTGAAGGCATGATCCATTGCACGTTGGAAGGTGGCTCCAACATTTATCAATCCGAATGGCATTCTCTTGTAGGCAAAGGTGCCCCATTTGGTTGTGAAGGCAGTCTTCATTTGGTCTTCTCTTTCCACCAATATCTGGTTGTACCCAAAAAATCCATCCAAGAAGGACATCATCTCTGAACCATTCACAATCTGTAATACATCATCCATGGAAGGCAAAGGATAATTATCCTTTTTAGAAGCCTTATTCAGATTTCTAAAATCTATGCATAAGTGGATTTCCCCATTCTTCTTTCTAACTGGCACTAAATTAGCTACCCAGGTAGAATGCCTGATAGGAAAAATAATGGCAGCACTCAACAATTTTTCTACCTCTTTTAGAATGAGAGGTTCCAACAAGGCGTTAACATGCCTCTATTTCTTCCTGAAGGGTTTACAGAACTCTTTCAAGGGTATAGTATGTGTGTACACTTTCGGATCAAAAATATTCAGGTCTTTATAAGACCAAGCCATAACATCTTTGGACTTATGCAACAGCTCCGTGAGATCTCTTTTAATTATAGGGTCACAGACCTTAGCCAATTGAATGTGCTTGGGATCCCCTTTAGTTCCTACATTCATATTTTTAGTCTCATTTCCTATCATGTTTACAGAATTTCCAAAATTTATCCTTTGTTTAATTTTATCATTGTCAAACAGCCTCTCAAGTTCTACCATTCCCCTAGGAATCCTATTATTTTTCAACCTCATTATTCCCTCTATCATCATAAAAATATTCAAGCATAGTATCCCTTTGACCATCATCAATTATAGTTTTTTCAAATGCATTTGTATTCTGTAAGAAATTTATAATTTGTTGGTCATCAAAAAATACTTGAAATGTATCTACATTATCCGAAACAGAAGGGCAAGGAATTAATTCCACTGAAAAAATTTCCCATTTAAATTCCTCCAAGGGCTTTAGATTGGTAGCTGATGAAGCCAAAGCATCTGCAGGTGAATTTTCTTCCCTAGGAATATGCATCAGATTGAAAGAATTAAAATCCTCAATGAGGTCCCAAGCTCGATGTTTGTATCTTTTCAGATAAGAAGCCTTGCACTGAAACTTACCTTTAACCTGATTGGCTACCAACTCAGAGTCTATAAAAACTTGGATATTCTTCACATTTTTATCTAAAGCAAATTTTAACCCCAGTATTAGTGCCTCATACTCAATCAAATTATTGGTACAAGGAAACTACAAGCGGTAAGACATAAAATATGTCTGATTGTGAGGCCCTTTGAGAACAACCCCCGTACCAGAGCCTTTCTTGGATTTAGCTCCATCAACATGAAGTGTCCAAACATCATTATCATGATCAGTCAAAACCTTAACTGATTTTACCTTTTGTGCAGTTGTCAGATTATAAACCCCCACATCTGTATCAATAAAATTAACAGTCTCATTCTTGACATTGTATTCAATTATCATGAGCTTATACCGAGGTTCCCTATCAATTCTTAACTGATTTGCTATACCTTTCCAAGGTAACCACATGTGTGAAAAATCAGTGGCCAAATACCCATTCAAATATTTTGACCAATCTCTACTTAGAAGCATTCCATATCCCATAGGAATATCTACCACCTGAATATCAATTTTGTGTTGTGCTCTCGGCTCAGATGCTAATTGGATGTGTATGCCTTGAAGTTCACCTATTACCTTGACCTCAGTTTTATCTAACTGAATGACTCTTCTCTCAGACTTCACAGGAGTTAATCCCAATTGTTGGCAAATGGCTAGAGGTATGACATTGGCTGAAGCACCAGAGTCCACTAGACAATTATGTAAGTTTTTCCAAATATACGGACTATCAATAGGAAAGGTGGAACTTCAGTCTTTTCCTTGTAGATGGCCACATTGGCATTTGCTATTTTCTTCCCCTTTTTTGGAGGTTTAGCGGAGGGCTCAGAGTAAGTTTTAATCAAATTATCCCTTTGCTCAGTGATCTGAGCTAGCTCATGAAGGGTAATGTTAGCTTTGATTTTCTTCATGTCCTCCACTATATTATACCCTCTATTGAGCGGAGCAGCAAATCCATCCTGCACTCTTGGATCTCCCCCCTTTGGTGGAGGTGGATTATTATTTGGAGAAGGATCAGGAGGAATACTGTGAGAGTTATTGGGAGGTGTAGATGTAGTGTTGGGCTCTGGATTTCTATTCTTGAGATTGTAATTATCTCTTCTATACTGTTGAAAAGCCTGCACTTCATCCATAGGCACTTCTGCAATATTTTCAGACTCATCCGGGAAAGTGAATGAATCCAACACCATAGTTGTACTATGTTTGGATGAACTAGCACCATCAGGATTTTTTTGATTTTTAGGATAACTAAATTCACCAGATAAAGCTTCAAAAGCATTACAAAATTCCAAGCAATCTAGTTCTCCATGTTGAGATGTTCCATGAATCCTGCACCAATTGGGTAAATCCAAGTCACAAATGTTCACTTCAGGCCCCTTTCCTTTGTTATAATCCTTATTAGGTTCATACGGAGGCCTGGAAAATCTATTCTGTTGGTAGGGAAACCTATTTGAATTTTCTCCCGTAGACACTTGCCTCTTGAAACTCAAGAAGTCATTTGCCAATTTTTGGACTATCTTTGTAACTTCTTCAACCGCAGTTTTATCTGATTCTTTCTCCACAGTCTGCACATGTGGCAAAGTCAATGAATTTTCTATAGGTGGAGCTTGACATGTTGGCAACATCATCTGATGTGGAATGGGATTCAACACCGGTGTATTTTGTGTAACAAAGGGTATCAAAGGACTATTCAGAGGTTGAGGTCCCAATTGCCTTTCAAGAGTTAGAGCTTCCTTATAAGCCTCTATCAAGTTTGTGATATTGGTGTCTCTTTTCAAGAAAACAGAGGTTACTAGATCCAAAGCATTCTTATAAATTTCTAGGGCTAAATCTGCACTTGGGATGTAATGACCTGTCATCCTGCCATAAGCCTTCTGGAATCTCACATTAAAGGACCTGACAGTTTCACTGGATTCTCTTCTAATGCTGGAAAACTGTTGATATAGGACACTAGGATCAATCACTTGACCAAATTGAGACACAAAAACCTTTTCCAAACCATCCCAACTGGTGATTGAATCATTTGTAAGATTCAAGAACCAGTCATATGCTCCTTCTTGAAGAGTGAATGGGAATAATCTACAAGCCACATCTTCATGTTGTACATTTAATAATTTTAAAGCATTTTTAAATGCCACCAAGTGCTCTTCTGCTGTCCTGATTCCATCATGTTTGTAGGTGGGAAGATACTTCTCAGGGTTTCTCGATAAATCATGGGCTGCCCTAGGGATATTCAAAGTAGTGGAACCCAACCAGTTGGCCATGACTGTTTGATTAATGGTAAGATTCTGAGTCACAGTTGGAGGAAGCACTAATGGAGATAAAACTATGCTGGACAAAGATCTGGCCTTCCTGAGATTACTTCTCTTTGGGGTTTCCAACTCAGACACAAGGAGCTCTCCAGCTCTTGGGTGGGACCTAGTTACTCTGAAGAAAGAATCCAGCCTAACTGATTATCTTAAAAACAAGGCCAAATGCAAGTTTCAGGCCCTCCTTCTAGCGCCAAAACAATGTTGATTAATATTTTATACACACCTTGAGAAGAGTATACAAGAAACACCAATAACACATAAATGGGAATAAATTCCCTCTCACTTTAGGATCTTGTTGGTTATCCAAGGTGTGAGTTACAGAGTTGGGTCGAATGCTCTCACTCTTTTCCACTTCTAAAATAGTTTCAAGTAGACTGTCTGTATACCTGCAAGGGGGTTCAACTTTCATCTAGTGTTTTTTGGTTTATCAATCAGATTTGTATTTTTGTGAATTGATCTAGCTCTTTATATCTCAGCAGATTAAACAAATAAATAATTTTAAAGAAAATAAAAATGGGAACCTTTCCAAAATAAAACAGAGAGGGTAAGGTAGGGCAGAAAAGAGAGGGTGAAATACTACAATTTTAATTGTTAACCATTCTTTTAATTAAAACATGTTGTTGTGTTCACTAAGTGGGACAAATAGAATAACAAATTATCCAACTTTCTAAGATTAACTTGTTATCTAGCAAAGGGCAGAACAGGGGAATATAATAGAGTAACTTATTTAAATCATAATTTTCCCTAAAATTAACAAGATGAATCTGCAGATAGCCAACGCTCATGCACACAGACCAGAACTATCAAATTTAGATCTTCAAACCAAATGATTTAAATAATTCTTAAGATAGTTTATCACTTCTAAAATTTCAGACTTGCTGGGATTATTTTACCGATAGCATAGCACACACAGTAAAACTAGAGCCAATAGGAAAAGAAATTAATTTTAGAAATATTAAACTGCAATTTAGCTCTCAAACAACACCAACAACATACTAAAATCAATTGAATTCACAACAATTAGAACCATAGATATTTCAATGAAAACAAGAATAAGGAAATGAGCATCGTTCAAGCTCTAGAAGTAGATTAGACGCCTGGCCACGCCACTTTAGAGTAACAACACCACAACAAATCCTATGTCGAGAACAGAGGCTTTTCTAGAAAGAGATTTCAGAAAAAGAACTTCTATTATAAATTCTTGCATCCTTCGTTTACATTCAATGGGAGTATTTATAGACTCGGGACATGCCCTGATCTTTTTAGAAAATATCTTCTCCCAAGAACCTAAAACTATTTTAAAATATCACCACCAAGGCGTTACAATATAAGGTATTTTTAAATAGAGTCATGATAAACTCTAACCACTTCAGAAATCTGCTCAGATATCTTACCATAAATGGAGAAGATAAAATCTGATTTTATCTTCAATCAAAAGATAACTTCGTGCAAATATTTTCACTTTTCGGCAAGTTGGAGATGTACTTCATTAATTCTCTTTCTGGAAAAATTTGGGCGTATCATCAATTTCACACATCTTCTATCTCTGCACAATCACCTTTTGCTTGATTCTTGGTGAAATTCCAATCCCGCCATTACTTCCATGATAAATGCGTTTGCCAGCAAATCCCTACAAAAATTTAAAAAGAGCAAATGTTAGAACATTAGGTTTAAAATTAAATTAATTTAATTTTTTCTAAGGTTTCAGACTTTAATTCTTTAGGTTTTAAATTTTTAATCATTTTTCAAAGTTTGCCATGATTGAGATTTTAATTAATTTTCTTAATATTATTTTAATTTGCTAGGGTTTGATATTGGCCATCATAAAACTCCCTAATGTCCCATCGACATTTTAAATGCCTTTACTTCCTTCCGTGAGGATGTCGCGATATTGCTACACTTTAATTATCTCTAAGTCCAACCATAGCAAATTTTCTCTCCCAAGGGATGTCGCGAAATCACGACACTTTTAATATTATTTCCTCCAACACTTTGGCACTTGGAAAATTTTCTATCTCCCGAAGGATGCACGAAATCACGACATTTTAAACTTTCCTTTGCTCTTTCCTTGAGATGTCCCGAAATCGCGACATTTTAATATTTCTCATGCCTAATGTTGGAAATGTCGCAAAATCGCTACATTTTAATATTTCTCATGCCTAATGTTGGAAATGTCACGAAATCGCTACATTTTAATATTTATTTCTCCTTGGTTTGGAATCCAATAAACATCTCCCATCTTAATTTTCTTTTATTTTCTGCTCTTCCAACAATAAGACATCTCCGAAAATGAGACATCTCCAAAAATAAGACATCTCCGAAAATGAGAGATCTTCGAAAATAAAACATATTTGCATTCATTCCCCTTTGGTTTTACCATCGCAAAAATCAAACATCTTCCGAAATTATGACATTTTCCCTTGAAGCCTCCTTTGTTCCAACACTTGCAAATTTCAACTTGTCGGGCACTTTGCAAAAATTCCTAAAAAAATCAAACATGGATTCCAATGACCCGAAACTTTGCATTTTGGCACTTTGAAGGATTGTGAAGGATTCTCCATTCTCAAAAATGATTTTCAAATACTGGAAAATGAATTTTAATTGCCCGAAAGTTGCCAGTTTCACGTGGTGTGAGATTTAGGGCAAAAATGAAAGTGCTCATAATTGAACGAAAAATTTCAGGCATTCAAATGAGCCAAATGGGTATCCGAATATGCAGAAAAATATTGAAAATTCACTTCGGATCAGAAGATATTGCATTAATAAGTTTTCTGGCTGGAAATAGAAACTGCTATTTTTGGAAGGTGAATCCTGCTTGAAAACCTGAAAATTTGGTACTATTGGAAAGGTGAGATCGAGATATTCCACCTAGAATTTGAATCACTCAAAATGGATTTCCGTGGCAGAAGATATTGCATTTCCAAGATTGAAGTAAACATTAGGGCAACATGAAAAATTTTCAAAGAACCTTAGAAATTAATTTAAATATCTCAAACCTTAGGAAACTATTGAAAATCAAAATTTCTGAAACACTTAACCAGAAATAATACCATTGAAGCATAAATTTTCAGAAGAAATTAATTCAAATCAATGCGCTAGGCAAGCATTTTTGACACCTTGATGCAGGTAAAATTTAAAGACTTGATGCAAAACAAAACTTGGATTAAAAAAAAATGAAAACTTCAAGAGGGTCCCCTTGGAAATAAAAATTAATCATTTCAAAGGAATCAAAATTTTATTTTCGGTAGGGGTGTGTTGCTTCTCAACAAGTCCTCCAAGTCCTTCTAATGAAGCATTGGTGCAAACTAAGAAACTACCCGATGGGTTTGGAATTTTTTCAGAATAGGGGTTGTGGTGAGCTTTTGTTTAAGCAAATTAAATGTTGTTTCACATTTGTCTGTCCATTTGAACTCCTTTCCCTTCCTTTGTAGGTTAGTTATAGGGTAGGCAACTTTGGAGTAGTCTTTCACAAATATCCTATAATACCCTGATAAACCCATGAAACTTCTAACTTCTATCACATTTGTTGGAGGTGGCCAATTCAAAATGGCTTCTATTTTCTTTGGATCCATAGCAATTCCATTGAATGATATTATATGCCCCAAATAATGTACTTGAGAATCATAGAAATCACATTTGGATAAGTTCCCGTAGATTTGATTACTCCTTATCAACTCTAATAATACCCTTAAATGTTCTCATGCTCCTCTCGATTACGAGAATAATTCAAGATATCATCTAGGAATATCAACACAAACCGGTCTAACTTATTCTTGAACACACTATTCATCAAGTTCATAAAAGCAGCTGGTGTGTTGGTCAAACCGAAGGGTAAGACTGTGAACTCATAATGACCATATCTAATTTTGAATGCAGTTTTGTGCATGTCTTCCTCTTGGATTCTTAATTGATGATACCCTAATCTTCAAATCAATTTTGGTGAAGATAGACGTATCTTTCAATTGATCAAACAGATCTTCAATACTTGGTAATGGATATCTATTTTTTATTGTTGCTTTGTTCAACATTATATAGTCTATTCAAAGCCTTAAAGAACCATATTTATTCTTTACAAATAGGACAGGTGCTCCCCAAGATGAGACACTTGGTTTTATTAATCCCTTATCAAGAAACTCTTGAAGTTGTACCTTCAACTCTTGCATTTCAATGGGATTCATTCTGTAATGAGCTCTATGGATAGGCTCTGTTCCCGAAAAAAATTCTATTGTGAAGTCAAATTCACATTTGGGAGGTAATCCTGGTATCTCATCTACAAAGACATCTTGATATTCTTGTAGAAGTGGAATTTTTTTGGGGATTTCTTCTCTTCATTCCTCCTCTATTTCTTTGATTTTTACTTCATAGACCATTCTCCCTTTTCTAATTGTCTTCTTTAATTGCATAGCTGAAATAATCTTGGGTTGAAATTCCATCGCTTCATTATACATTCTTTGTCTTTCCTTGGTCTCGTTTGTAAAATCAATCCATATTTCTTGGAAATTAATCAAGGCTTCATGATCCTTCAATCAATCCATTCCCAAAACTATATCAAATGCATATAGGGGTGCTACATATAAAGGCCACCTAGTAGATCCTTAGGGTAAGGTAATTTGAGTGGAGGGAAAACATTGGCTAACATGATAAGTTTATCCTGACCCATACCCTACTTTCCACCCTTGTGCCAAAGATCCTAGTTTTTCAGGTATATCCCTAAATATGCTATTTGAAATAAAACTATCTATAGCCCCACTATCAATTAGAATTTTAACATCCCTATCAAAAAATTTACCATTCAAGAGTAGAGGAGTAGCTTGACCATCCAAGTCTTGTGTTGTGGTAGCCACGTAAATCTTGTGGCTTGGCATTTTAGCACTAGTGCTGGCACATTTTGGATAGTTGACAACATAATGTGGTCCTCCACAATTGAAGCATCTTATCTTTGGGTTTGAATTTCCTCCCTGCACCTGCTTTTTGGTATCTACCACCTGTAGTGGAGTTGGCTATTGAGGAGTCTAAGAATCCCTGTTATTATTCTTGTAGCAAAATTCTTTCCTAAAATCTTTCTTGCCACCATTACCATGCTTTCCAAATTTTGAATTTCCTTTGTTCTTTTTATTTTATCCATTATCCCATTTTCTCTTCTTTTGGAATTTTTGTCCTTTGTGCATCCATTTTGAGGAATTGTTTCGGACTTCCTTAGCAATCTGATTAGCCTCTGCTCTTCAGGCTCTATCATAGGATTTATGCATAGTTTTATGAACATGCATGTTTACACTATCTTTGATTATAGGCCATAGTCCTTGGACAAAATTCTCTATTCTCATTTCATAATTCATATTTTTCGAGGGTACATACTTAAGGAGTTTGATAAATTGCTCGTAATATTCCTCTACAGAGAGTGAGCCTTGTTGAAGTGCAAAAAACTCCTTGTACCTATTTAAATAAAATTTTTTGGTAAGGAACCTGTCCTTAAAGGCTTCCACAAAGACTTCCCACCTCAACTTGTTAGGGGTTATGCCATGATCCTTGCTATAGGCATTCCACCAATCAACCCCTCTTTCTCCCAGATGAGAAAGAGCGAACACTGTTTTAGTGGTAGAAGAATAATATCTTATAGTGAAATGAAGTTCTAGTTCTTCTAACCATGCTTCCGTCGTAGTCTCACCTCCCTTCCTAGTGAACTTAGTCACTTTGATATATTTTAGATCATTGCCAATTTCCTTCTTTGTGTGAATCCTATTCGCATGTTCTTCAGGATCTTCATTTTCTTTGGCCTCATCATCTGAAATGTTTGCCTCCTAATTGTTGGTAGGGTTATGTTGAGAACTTATAACTTGCAGGATTTGTTGGATTTGATCTTGCATAACAGATATAGTGGTAGTAAGGTTTTCTACTTCCTTATTCAAGTTTCTAAAACTTTCCCCTAATTTTTGGGCTTAAGGAGTATTTGTACTAGCTTGTTGCGAGGTCATTGTCCTCTTGGATCTTCCTCTTATTGCCATGTTCACCTGACATAAAGAGTTGTATAATACTTGCTCGTTCCTACAGTTCAAAATTCTGAATAACTAGAATAGTTTCCAAATAGTTTATGTGGCTAGGTTGAGTTCCTAGTTTTCTTTCTCTAACTTTGATTGAGATTATACATTATTTCCGTAATTAATAAGTAGATATTAAGATAGATATGTCAAGAAGTTTCCCAAAATATTCTAGGGTACACCTCTCAAGTCCCATTTAGGGGATTTGCCTAGCTATTCCACTTTTCGAACGATTGTGGATCTACTTCATGGGAGAAAGGAGCTCGGACATTAGTGATCTCAATAGCTGACCTAATCCTTGACAAGTATGCTTCGTCGAGAGTTAGGGAATTCATATCCTAAATCCTTTCACTAACCTAGATTTATCTAAAACCTATTAGTTAGCCTAAGCTCTGATACCAACTGTAACGATCATAACTTGTCCACTAATTTTTCTTTTGTTAATACATGTAAACTCCTTGTCCTCCCTTTGATAAGTCACAAATTTAATAATGAATAAATACATAGTTATCCCATTAGAATAGGTAATCATATTTTCCATGGATTGAACATATAGAAACACCCATCTCTATAGTTCATTAAAATCCCAAATTCTAGTGAGAACACCCATCCCCACCTTACCATCTCACCATCCCATACTGGTGGATGAGTATTAACATTTAGAGGCTTGAAGTTCTCCCTTAAGTTATTGATGTATAACAAGGATCACATTATGGTTTTATCAACCAGTTGGGACAGGAATTACCCTTCCCAATTCTCCATACTACCTGTGAGGTTAGTATTTTAGGAGATTTAAACATCCATTACAATTATGGCTACCAACGTATTATGGGATTATATGATCCAACCATTATTAAAGAATTTCTCATCCTTGAGGTATTGACAAGGTCATGGGTTCTAGTTTACGATTTTTGCGACCACAACGATTCCTTTGTATTTGAGTTGTTCAAAAATTAATCATCTATACTATAAACCGAGTGCTCATTTTATAACTTAAGGAAAACGAATGTATAAGAAAATAAAGAACTTTCTTGATGCAATGAAACTTCCAATTGATATTCTTTCAAAATATTACATCATTTACACCTAAGGGTATTACATTGCTTCCATATTGTCTAACATTACTATCTTATGGAAGTATTTACATGAATGAAACTTCATTTCTATTCTACAAAACAAGAATAAGCATTACATCCTTTGGCTTGGATTTTTAGCCAATTGAAATTACATCAATTATGAAGTCCATAAATACAATCACATAAAGTCTTCAGCAGCGTCTTCTAAAATCTCCACTAGGATCCTTGTGTTTTCATGAGGTGAGATATGAGTGGTGAGAGATCAGGAAAACTCGAATGCAAATGCCAGTGCATCACATACATTCCATGCTTATGCAATCAAGCATTACATAAAAGCTAAAGAATGTCATATACAATGCAATCACCAAATATGCAAAGGTAGATCATTCTTTCTTACATGCATCATAATAAGGGTCAATTCATTCGTTTGAAATATACCCAAACATAGGAAGAGTCCTATACCTCTTCCCGAGGAATGAACACCAATCCTTCCTCATTAATCAAGAAAATTTCTCATCAAATTATTTCAACTATAAGATTCAACACTTATCTCATGAACAACAATATTTAAGATACCCAACATCCACATCATTCTTAGGTAGTTTAGTTTAAAATTCCTTAAAATAGAACAACAATAAAAACAACACAATTTTTTTTTATCATAAAAAAAAAGAGATTCACGGTCATATAAATCTCAAGCCAAGACTTAATTTTATCATATAATTCCAAGATATATTCATAATAATTTACCATCTAAGGAATCTTAGACTATCGATGAAAAACAACATAATTCCATAAATATACGATTGCATGGCATGATGTTATATCAAATGTTTTCTAATAACACATATTGGGATTTTCTTTTTTTAGTGTCCAGTACACGTTACCCTATACGGTAGCATTTTGGGTTTATATCACCTGACTTATTTCAAAGAGCATTTTGAGACTTAAAGAAAGATCTTCGACGTCACTTTGGAATTAATAGGTGACTTTATAAGCTTTATTTAGTTTGCAAATCATATTATATAAGGTGGTATCTGTGGGCATTTAAATGGAAATCATTTTCTTAGTGTCATAATGATAACTTGGTGAGATTGCACAAGCTCCAGAAGATGAAGTTTGATCACCATTTGGTTTTTAAGTATAATCTAGCTCTCTATCTCTCTTCCCAATCCTTATAACATGGATTACCACTAGTCAAGTCGTATTCAACCATCGAAGAAACATAGCATAAACACTTATACCGGTAATAATTAAATCTAGATTTCGGGTGTCGCCAATGAGAATACAACGATTTTTAGAGGACGACAAATAGGTTGTCTGGTGGTAGTTCAGCATAATGCCTAAAATATAGCCATATACATATTACAAAGGGGTTCTGACATCCCTAAATAGTCGTTTGTATCTGGCGGATATAGTAGTGGCAATTTCGAAGCAAAAATCTAATCATTCCTACAACGACAGGATTTCTATGGGACATATGAAGACGTATTAAGGTGAAACGAAAGATTTCAAATAATATCTTAGGTCAACTATAGGAAATAAATATTGCATAAACACTTCATTAACCACCGATTATTAGTTAAGAAAAAATAACCATTAGTATCCAACAATGAACGTATTTTAAAATAAAATTGAATTCTTTGTACATGCATCTTGGCTTTAAGTACAATCATTGGCTAGAATTGCAATGATAGCTAGTAAGATAAAAAATGAGGTGTACCAGAGATTAGATTCCCAATTAACTCGAAAACATCTTGGAAGTAGCAAATGGTTAGAGTCCTAGAATAATCACAGAGTTTGCAAGAACATCATGCATTCTGCAACGTGACATAGATAGCAGCCTAAAGAGAGCGCGAAAAGGTAGAGTTCACGTCCACTCATGCTGGTGGTGGATTATTTCTCTCTGAATCATCACAGGATAAATGATTAGCCTTGGTTGTAGGACTGACTAGGGTAGTAAGGCATCTAATTACATTTTCTAGATCACAGTCATTGAGCCGAAGACATCCTATAAATGATGATTGTGTTGGTTTTAGTAAATTTTCTCACTATGAGCTAGCAGAGATAATTTTATGATCAAGGTTCTAGTGTTTTCCATTTATTTAGTGTAGAAATTTTAATGCTGCCTTCCCTTAGAACGACTAATGGTTAGAACTTCCGAAACTATGCGTATTGCGCTTTCTGTGTAGTTGACGACAATCTTTACACAGATTGACTGCGCATTGGTTGCTAGAGGACATCCATGGTTTGTGATATATATTTTTTATTATGCTTGTTTCTCTAAAGGTAAACATGTAGAGACTAAGGGAGGTTATATCTATTTTTACCATTTCGCACTTGATGCTACAAAAGGCCTCTCCGAAATGAGGAAGTCATCCACTCTTTGATACGAAGTAAAGAGTATAATTCGACATGTCTAACAGGTGTAGCTATTACAATGAGGTATACTCTACTGGAATTGTTCATTATGTAGACGATCATGGAAAAGAGTAATACTCTTGATTTGAAAAGAGGTTTTTTTTTTTTAAAGAAAACCACGATTATACATTAAATCACACAGAGTACACCAAGCATACTAATCCTACCATTACAGTAAGGAAAAACAAATAGTATTTCAAGGCATTGTCTCTTAAGTCTAACTTAATGCATCAAGCATGGAGTATATAAAAAATTACATTCAATAAGTGGAGATAGGAACTCTCACACCTGGGAGTTTGCGGAGCCAAACTAGTATGCCTGAAGGTTCTTCACCTCCTCCCTATCAAGCCTCCTTCTAAGATTTCCAAACATAGCATGTCCCCCTATTTCTTTATCCTTGGGGCAATTTATAGAACCATTTCATCTTGGTAGTAGGGATGCTCCCCAATATTTTATTAATTCTCCCTCTCTCCTTCACATGCAAGCTTCCTTACAAATATATATTACTTTATTGCATATGGGATTCTCTAGGGATAAGGTGTATGCAGGTTTTTTTTTCGTCTCTTGTTCCTTACCCAAGGGTGCTAATACTATTAAGAGTCTGGGCAACAACTATTTGGACTATTAGAGATAAGGAGAGAATATCATCTCCCCAGAACACTTATCCCAAGAGCTGTCATGTGTAAGAAAAGTGCAATATTAAATTTATAGAATGGTCTTGTCACAATTTGACCCAATAAAATTTTGACAAGCTCATAAAAGACAATGCACCTAATTTATTTTCAAAAATAAGATTAATCAAAATAAACAATTGAGCTCTAAACAAATAATCTCTACTCTAGAGAGTATTTTAATTATATGCATTGCACATATATTCCAAAATATGGAAATATCAATCACCAATAAATATATGCATTTCTAAGGTGGAATATCTTTATGCAAATTTAATTATGCAACCCATTTTAAATTCATATTAATGGCATGCAAGCACTCTATGAACATGCTCAACATATCCCATCACTGTTTTTCCTTTGATTGAGTGGGAATTTTTAGAGTTAAACTCAAGTGCATCGCTCTCAGGGAGGTAACTAGTGATGGTTGAGATGAGAGTCTTACTTGTTGAGTTGTCTGTGTCATCATTTCTCTTCTCGTCTCTCGTTGTCAATATCTTCCACTAAAGAGAATACCTATTCTTGCACATTAGTCAATGCACACAACATCATTTTCTCTTGATAAAAATCATCATAATGCAAACATAACAGGTATTAAATTCAGCTGTCCAAATACAAATAGCATATTAATAAGGTTCTTCCAAGGTGGGTCACGACACTCCTAAACATGACATGTTTTAGGTGTCTATAGATGCCCCTTTTTGGGATGCATTGTGGGAAAACACAATGCTGAGAAAAAATAGATAACCTAAAGTCATATTATAGGTTGATTGATGTTCATTGATCTAGTCAACATTAGATGCCCCAATCACAAAAGAGCATACATCATTGAATCATTGCCTTCGATGAGTTGAAGAACTTGATTTTGGTAAGCTTAAGTCAAAATCCTAGCCTTGGTGACAATTAGGAGATAATCTTAAGTCTAATCCTAGCCTTGGTGGCAATTAGGAGATAAGCTTAAGTCAAATCCTAGCCTTGGTGGCAATTAGGAGATAAGCTTAAGTCAAATCCTAGCCTTGGCAGAAATTAGGAGATAAGCTTAAGTCTAATCCTAGCCTTGGCGGTAATTAGGAGATAAGCTTAAGTCTAATCCTAGCCTTGATGGAAATTAGGAGATAAGCTTAAGTCTAATCCTAGCCTTGGTGGTAATTAGGAGACAATATTAAGTCTAATCCTAGCCTTGGCGGCAATTAGGAGATAAGCTTAAGTCAAATCCTAGCCTTAGTGGTAATTAGGAGATAAGCTTAAGTCTAATCCTAGCCTTGATGGCAATTAGGAGATAAGCTTACTGGTTTGCTTGAATTTGCTTTTGATATTTTGCTTATTTGCCCCAAGCAAGGAGGGTGCATGATTGTCTTCGGCAATGATTCTTGAATGAATGCACTTAGCAATGATTAAGAGTTTAATTATTGATTTTGATTATGAATTATTTTATTATGACTACCCCCTCAAGCGATGAGTCGATGAGGAAAGGACAAGTGATGAAAGCGATGAGTCGCTTGACCAAGATGAATAATTTGGATAATTCAAGATGATTGCATTTGTTATTATGGCAGGTCCTATTACAATTGTGATTTCAATTATTAATAGTAATTGTACATCTCTATCCCATGGAGCAGTCTGATCGCAATGGCCTTCTTAGGGAATCAAGATGATAGCAATTCCATTTAAGCTTATGGTGAATCACTATGTTCGATGATCTATTGAAATATCATAGGAGAAATGAAATGAACACCTTGTTCCCATGGGGTAGTCCAACCACAATGGCCTTCTTGGGGAGTGAAGTGAAGACATTTCAATTCAAAGATGACTAATTTACCCCAAATGGCCTTATGGTAATTTACTCATCTTGCCAGATTGCATGGAGCGCAAGTCACTGCAACCGCCAAGTGTATAGGGTAAATAACTAGATACGAGGCGCATTTGAAATTTTGATTTATGTGATTTTTTTGTTATTTTGAAATTTTTGAGGATTATGGATCGATAGATATGCTTTAATGTCCATTATGAAACTCCTTATGGTGAGAAAATATGTGCATTTATGACTTGAATGAAATGACCAAAGTTTAGACTTTTTTGGAGCTTTTTGGGATTGACCAAAGAACTAGGGCATCTTTGGAGCCTTTTGGGGATTGAATATAGCGAGGCAAAGGGTGCAACCTTTTGGAAACCAAGCAATTGATTATTAATTGATGATGGGATTGAATTATGCTATTGATTAGGAAGGCGTGCTACCTTGATTTACCCCATGTTGCTTGATTGTTTGATTGTTGATTATGGGGACGTATGAAATGGATCATGCCCCAGTTAATGCTTGCAAATATTTTTGTTTTGATTTTATGTTATGGATGCAATGATGAATGCAATGCCTAAATGATGATGTGATTATGCTATATGTATGCAATGTACTGATGACATGCACTAGCTAGATGATAGATGTATGGTTAGATGCTATGATCTAGATGTATAGATGCACTATGGTGATGTATGCATATATGGATGCAATGCTTTGTGTTAAATGCATGTTTAATTTATTTCAATTGTTGATGCATTTAATCTATGTGCTATGATATGATAGATGATGTATGTAATGTGATGCATTAATTACATGAGGAATGAGCTAATGCAAATGAACCTGTATGCTTTAATCACTTAAAACATAAGGAATGAATCTAATGTGTTTACAAACTAATGGATGACACCACAAAATGTATAAAAATCATGAATGTAAATGGTAACTCTTATCATAAGAATTAATCATTTAAGCATCCAAATGTGATATGAGATGATTTGTTGCTATAAGGGATTTTTGAGGTTTTCCATGAGACTCAAACACCCTAGTTGATTAATCAAAAGTTGTATAATGACTACACAAGACTCTTGAAAGATAAAAGCTTTTGTTATGAAGACCAAGATATTCATTATCCCTATGTGTGCAAATGAATATATTAGATGAGACATAAGACTACCTCATTGCTAGGCGGGATTCATTCAGCCCATTGTTGTAATGAGGATCACCAAATGTTCATCATGATCCTAAGTTTGGATGCAGTTAGACTAGACCACTAGGTAATACAGGCCACCTAAAGCTAGCTCATTTGTAAATTGCTTAGAACTACCCCAATGCTAGGCGGGATTCATTCAACCCATTGTTGTATTGGGGATCACTCAATGGCTTCGAGTAGTGAACATTCCAAGGATTCAAGCTCTTCACCCCCTTATTTTCTTCACATTTATTGGGATACTTGCTCATGCTTAGTGATGAAAATCACTATTTATTTTACATTTTTTTTTTGAGCAAGGGATTTTGCTTTGATTTTGGGATTTTTCTTATTTTGTATGAAAGTAAGGGATTTCTTTGGGTAGGGGGGAGCTTGTCCTTTTGTCAATGATCAACACTCTAGACCATGCACATCACAAGATGAGCAAGTAAAAACCTTTCACTTAAGGTGACTAGGACCACTTTGTAGTGTTCATCTTTCCTTGTTCTAGACTAGGATTTGTTAATGTGTTTAATTAGTGATGGGATTTTGACATATACTAGGTGCTATCAAAACTAGACCTCATCTCCAAAAGCAAAGATAGCTTTCTACAAAATCTGAGAAGATCACTAGGTATGGCTGAATGATCAAAAAACCCTAGTATATTCCTTATAGCAACAGGAGGGGTTGTGTTGAAAAACACAATTACTCACAAGGGTGATGGATGATGATGATGAATAGATGCATGATTAAGATACAAACGTGGTGTCATTTGTAATATTGTAAACACAACCTATCCTAATGCAAGTGCAATGGATGAAAATGCCTAATGCAATGCAATTAAATGAATGCATATGCAAAATGTAAATGCATTTTTTTTTGTATTTTTGATGTTTTAAATTATTTTTGAAATTTTGATTTTTCAATTGTTTTTGAAATTTTGATTTTTCAATTGTTTTTGAATTTTGATTTTTCAATTGTTTTTGGATTTTGATATTTTATGATTTTTGTTTGTTTTTATGTTTTTAAAGGGGAAGGTACGCTACCTTAGGTACCCCTAGTGTGTGTGCCACTCAATGAAAGAGAGGAAGGTGTGATACCTTTAGAGGTCTCACTTTGCTTCATTGATCATGATGTGGATGATGGGAAAGGTGTGACACCTTGAAGACCCCTAATGTGCATTGTGTTTGATGTGTTGTGATTGGCTTGGCTAGGAGGAGTAGTAGAAATTGATCCTCCCTGCTATGATGTGTAATTTTGTGCAGTGCCAATGTCCCGATGAGATGAGATGAGCGAAGGTGAAACATTGGATGAAGCCATAGGTTGCGTAGATCGATTTTGATATTCTTGTTTCTTTGTTACAACACTGATCATTCCCACAAACTCTTGGGGAGGTAGATTAATGTGCACCTGATTAGGTTGCTCGACTTGATTGGTAGGTGTTGTGTTTGCTTCATGTGTGGGCAAGGGGTCTTGGAAGACTCCTATCTGAAGTTCTTGCCTCTCGATCATATCTTGTACTAAATATCTAAAGGGATAACATGTCTGGATGTCATGACCCCTTTGTTGATGGTAAACACAATATAGATTTTCCTTGTGCACCTTTGATCTACGCTTATTAGGTTTCAACGGATGGATCTCCGAAAGATTGATTTTTTGTGCTTCACATAATCGATTAAAGATCGATGCTAATATCTTTGGAAAATCAGTATATTGTCATTGTGGCTGACGTTGTTGGCCTTGTATATGATTCTATTGCATATGATTTTGGGCCAGAGGAGGTTGAGCTTGGTAATTATGTTGCACTAGTAGTTGCGGTGGTGGAGCCTGGTTTGAGGATTCGGGGATACTCAAAACAACTTGATTGATTGGGGTCACATTTTGTTGCATGTTGCCACCTTTAATATTCTTGTTTGGCCATTCCATTTTGTGGAGTTGAATATCACCCTCCTGTATCTTGATGTCTTCAATGACCTTGGCTTGTGCTAAAGCCTCCTCGAATGTTTGATATTATTGTAATTGCAAGAGAAGTGAGATTTATTTTGAACAACTTCTCGTAAACATATGAATGAGCTTTATTGTGGGTAGGGTGAAAGGTAATTTTAACATCACCTTCCTCCACTTATTACCATATTCTATGATTGGCTCATCATCAAGTTGATGGAGGCTAGTCAAGTCGGTCAAGTTTATCATTTTCTTAGCACTAGAGGCAAAACGTTGCAGGAATAGCTCGACTAATTGCTCAAAGGTGTTTATGCTATGATGTGGTAGATGATTATACCATTCCAAAGCATCCCTAACTAATGTTGTAAGAAATATTCTTAACATCAAGGGGTCATTATCTTGAAAATGGAAGCACATATTGATGAATATTGTCACGTGCTCTTGTGCATCTTCATCATCTTTGAACTTTTCAAGTGTAGGCATCTTGAAATTTGATGGGTATGTCGGTGATGACACTGATGGATGCAAAGGTTGATTGCTAAGTTGCTTTAGTGTAGGTTTTTGATAAACCAAACTTTGATCTTGTTTTTTGAATGAATTTATCCGATCAGCTAGCACTTTGTATGGCCCTAATGAAATGATATGATCTTCCTCTTGTCGCCCTTGATTAGGTAGAGGAGGTCACTTTTGATGTTGAGGTGGATGATAAGTATAATCATTAGGTACCTCATCATAACTAGATTCAGGGTAGGCATCTACTTCTTCCTGATGTTCCCATTGGGACTCTTCATATGATTCCTCATCGTATTGATCTTGGTATTGTTGGGGAGTATGAGGTTCTTGATGATAACCAGATAATGGCCTTTGATGTTGAACATGATTTTGGCATGGCCAAGGGGAAATATTTTGAGATTGCATTGGATGCCTTACGTGTTGTTGCATCCTCTAGGTGCTAGGCGTAAGCACCACTTTATGTAATGCATTTTGCACTTGCTCTTGTTGTATCTTTTGTTGTTCTTGTATCTTTCATTGATACAACCTTTGTAGGTGTGCTCATTGTGAGTCCACCCATTATTGATTTAATTGTTGTTGATCCAACTAGAGTTGATCCATACATATGTTGTTGGTTAAGTTGTGGCCTCAGTGCCTGATGTGTATGATCCCATTGTTTAGTTGTATGGGGGCTATGTACCCTCGTATTGGAAATATGAATGGGTTTGTCATGTCTTTTCCCCCTAGTAGGATCTATTACTTGTTTTCCATGCTCCTTAAAGGTTGCATTGACCTGATATTTTGAGTTATGAGTGGGCTCTGTATAGTTTGACGATGTAGAGCCACAACGTGGTTGCCCCACATACTCTTCACGAGGAGTAGGAGGATGACTTGGGTCCTCTTCCTCATCTATGAGGAATGATACATATTCAAGCTTAGATGTAAGCTTTGTATATTCAGACTGCACAGAAGCACAACGTGCATATGCAAAATGCTCTCTGGGGTTTGCTCGATCAGATGGGGTGGTTTGCTCATCCAAGCTAGGCCATGGTGTATGCTCATGTTCATTTTTTTATTGATGTATAGAGAAAGCTAGGATGTGAACCTATGAGATTGACCTACTAGGCCCCTCAGTGGGTGGATTGTTCCTTATATAGAATTCTATCAAGGTGTTCCAGTCAGGAAGGTTTCCTAGAGGACCTATGGGTGCTTCCTTAATAGGGATATCTCGAAGGTTTGACCCCTATGGATGGTATTGATGTTATGATAAAACCTGGGATGCCATTTAGGGATGGCCATGTCCTCTGGACTGATTTGGATATGTTCAATGGTTATGGAACCTGATTCCCTCTCTAGATTGGAGGTCTTGCTCACCATGGGAGGTCCCCTGACCATTTAGAAAAAAATTGACTTTCAAAAAAAATTTGTGGGTGTTATATATCAAAAAGATCAATGTGACGAGCTGATCACAATGAGCTATAACTCAAAAAAGTGACTTCTAGGTCAAAATTTGTATTTTTTGAATATTTGGCCAACTAGGGCTCGTGGGAAAATGACCAATTTTTGGAATTTTGGGAAAATGTGGAGCCAGGCCTCAAAAATGTTGTGAGGGGTGCACAAGGGGCTAACTAAGACAACAAAATAAATTTGGCAAATTTTGGAGTTGTCTAGGGCTTTTTATGACTATTTTAGTGCAAGTTTTCCCTATTTTTGGCTTAAAAATCACTCAAAAATAGAGTAATCATAAAACCAACATAACTTTTTGTTATAGCTCCGATTTGCATGATTTTTGATTCGATGGATGAAGAATAAAAAATTAACAATTTACTTAGGATTTGGTCCTAGATCAAGGATCTTATGTTGATTACCCAAACAATAAAGAAACATACAAAGTAGACAATATGATTATCTCTTTTAAGGATTAGATGTGTGTCCTAAAACTTGTTTTGTGTGTTTTGGTTTGTTGAGTATATAAACTAAATCTCATTGTTTTTACAATTTTGTTGATGATATTCTTGTATAGTTTAAGGGTTTTCACCTGTATACTCACAACTCGACAATCGACAATGAAATTTTGGTCACGTAAACCCACCAAAGTATGGATATGAATCCCATACCCGATCAGGGAGCATAGGTCCTACCAGTCCTCACCTAGTTTACCTATGGTCAGTGATATACCCTCCAAAGAGAAATATGTGATTTATACCATAGGCTATGACGATTCTTGGATCTAGTATTAGCTAATAAATTGGGTTTGTATGATTTGAGCCAATGGATGGAGATGAAGCCCACCATCATTGGTCTCTATTAGTGGTTGGGTATGAAGTCCAAATCACTAATGTTTAAGTGTGATGTGGTGTGTGGTGGTTATTTTTAATTTTGCATGAAAATAAAATGCATCATAGAGCACTCAAATGATTTTTCTATATGCTTAAAAATAACGTTTCCATTTCAGAGAGTGCACATCTAAAAGCTATATGATATTCAGAGGATGCAAGACTAGTTATGAAAAATGGCCTCTAATTGGGCCTCAAGCATGCAAACCCTAACATAAAATCTAGATCACTACAAATTAGGGCAGATACAATCAGATTCCATTGTTCCTAGTAATGACTAGTAGAAAACCTAAGGGATCTTATAAATATTGCTTTAAAATTTATCTATGTTCTCTAATTAACATTCATATACTAAATTTAGAAAATAAAAACACAGACAAAGAAGTAAAAATATAAAGAATTTTAACCAACCTGAAATCCAAGTCTGTTGATGATCTATCTATCTGTTGTCTACAAATTTTTCTATTGGCCGGTATCGCTCAAGGTAACTCTAAATATGGCCGCTGTCTTTAAGAGTGGCTAAGCTCTTCTAGCCACCGTCGATCAGAGTGATTGGACCTATATGAAAAAACATGCAATAAATTAGTGTAGACACCAAAACAACACCAATCCGATTATGTGACTGCAAACACTAATCGCACTAACACACACAGCCACAGGGAAGCCCCAAAGGTTAAAATAGTGGTTCTAACTACTCACACAGCAGTTTTACAAGTCAGAGATCAATTTGGCACCTTTTATACACTCTGCTACTTATTCGCTCCACCCAAGGACAAGTGCGAATTGATACTTGTTTCACCTAGAGACGAGTGCAGATTGGTACTCGTTTCACCTAGAGACGATTACCAAATCTCACTTTGGGGTGGGACGAACGCCAAGTTTGATCGGCAAAAATTCAAACCTCGGCACATGACAACTCAGAACTGCCACTTATCTTTCCCTGCATGGCATAGGAGTGCGAGTGAGTTCTTTTGACAACTCATATCTGCCAATTGACTCTCCCTTCACTACATGGGAATGGGAGTGAGCTTTTTAGGACAACTCAAATTTGCCACTTAGCTATCCCTTCATTGCATGGGAGTACGAGTGAGCTTTTCTAAACATACAAAGACATGCACAGAAGCAGTTAAGAAGCCCTTGATCAAGAAGAAGTCTTCTCTTCACAAAAATACAACATTCATGCAAAGTAATACTTTTGCATGTTAATTCAAAGAGACCCCTTGGGTCTATAAAATGGTGAGCTTCCTCACCCAAAAGATATATAGAGAAGGAGCATTTTGAGCGACAAAGTGCTGCTAATTCACTTACTTACGATTTGTGCTTTCAACATCCATAATCTCTTAATCGAAAGAGAGGTTATTGGGTGACTTTTGAAGGCATGAATCAAGAACCAAAACTTGATTTTTCTGACCACAATATCCTACCAATTTGTCGACAACACATCACACCAGGTTTCGGACCCATCCCAAGCGGATTGGTGTCGAAACAAAGTTTCACCCATGGGTGGTTTCCCTTCGGGAACCCCCTACCTTATTGCCTTTGGTGATTATTTCTTTTGTAGTATTTAGCTAGTTACATGATTATGCTTTTGTCAAGTTTTTAGTTTATTTAGACTCAGTTTAACCATCATTATATTTATCTTTCATTTTTCATACACAGGTGCTACTGATTCTTTGTTTGTTTCTTTGAACGCAGATTTGCAGCATTAGAGGAGCAGTGAGGAATCTACTTTTATCAACACAAGCGGCGACAACGTTTTGGTTTGCCCATCTTATATGTGGGCACACGGAAGAAGGAATTCTAAAACAAGTTGTAAAAGACCAACATTTAACGCTCCTATCCCCTAAAAAGGAAGGAGACGCATTGTAACACAAATTTGAAAAGCATATCAATAAAAGGGTCATTTTTTTTATATTGCTTTGATATCTTGTGTTCATGTTCTTTCTTTTTACGCATTTTTCAATAACATAGGGTTTAAGCGTTATTTTAGTTTCGTCTACATTGCATTTTTAGTTTATCCTTTTTGTTTTCGAAATCTCGTGCTTTCAATGGCGATCACGGGATATGAAGTGTGTCCCTTCAATTGCTCATCAATGTTTAAAGTACACATTTGAAGGACAAGTGCACATGGTCCCTACAGATTTAAAACCTTTTAAATACTGCAATTCAGTGCAACTCATGCCGCAGTCGACCCTCCCTTCAACGCATGTGGATTTCTAGTTAAATCCATCTAAAAGGGGTTCGATTAAGCAATGATCTCCATTACCAACTCAATCAAATTCCCAGGCGGGTTCAGCTTCTTCATCCGGTCCTCCCACAACGATGCCACCTACGGTGGCCACACCAACAGACAAAGGAAAGAAGCCCCTGGAAGCGAAACCACCTTTAGTCTCCAACATATCTATAGAAGAGACGCCTAATAGAATGGAAGTTGAGACGCCTAGTTCTCCCCACATGGAGTGGACTCAAGGAGAACTCCCATTCGCTTCCTCTCAATCGCCAACAATTACTGTTGAGATGTCTAACACAGGCATGGGGGAGTATATAGTGCGCAATGTTGTTGCAACGCCCACACTTCAGTATATGCAAGACATGGGAAGACCTCGACTCCCCATAGGCTCCGTGGTTCCTTTAGGCTACCCACCTAATCAGACAAAATTTATTTTTGAGGGCTTGGATCATGGCGTTGAACCTTCCCGACAAGAAGAGGAAGATGAAGATCCCTTTGTGGAAGATGTCAATTATCTGGCTAACCTCGACTTCGCATTACGATATCTTAGTCAATGCAATTGGCATGGATACGGGTTAGGCATATATGAACAAGGAATGCGTGTTTTGTGCCAACCAAGATACCAAATGCCTTATGACAAGTTAGGAGTAGGGTTTAATCACCCTTTGCCCCTCGAAATCTTGGTTGAAAACATGCAAAGCCTAAACATATGCAACAAGGATGGGTTGGCATCAGATCCATATGCCAATCCAAATACAACTTATACATTGGGGGATTATTTCCCATTACAAACAAATACCCTTGTTGAACTCAACAACCATTTCCCTACGGCCGAACAAGGAGAAACCTCCTGGACTCACCCATAAGGGGAAGATGGACAAGACCACGAAGGGTCTTCTGAAGATGAGTCGGAGTATGATCATTCACACGAATATCCAATGAATGACGATCAGGAAAGCTTCTTGATGATGTTCCCATTGAATGATCCCAGTGAGCATAGGCTACCTCAACAACAACAATATCCTTTGGACATAGATGACATGTTTGAACACTTACACATAGGTCCAAGACATAGGTGGCATCTCAACCCGACGTAGTTATAGCAATTACTACACCCGCCACTCCAGGAATACAGAGAGCATCTTACGCCTAGAGACCCTATCAAACCATCAGTGCCTAGGGCAGACCCTATTTGCATGTCCACGCATAGGGCTGATCCCTTTGTGCCAGTGCCTACAGAGCCAGATCCAATGCACCAAGAACATCCTGAATGTCAGAGTTGTCACATTTGCGGTAATGGAGATTACAATCATTTCATCAACATGTTCTCCATTGACTTGACTGCCCCCATCCATGATCCAACCAATCCAACAAGATCATTGCATCTAGACATAGAAGCTATAGATTGGGATCACGCTGACACACCACCATCTCCATCAGAGTATTGGCCTTGCGGTGGGATGTTTCATTTCACTCCAGGACAGACTCAGGATGTCTTCCATGTTGAAGAGGAACTTGATGTTCCTAATGATGATCTTAATTTAGCAAACGATATCCATCTGATCTCGATTCCACACCAGTTGGAAGATGGATCCCACATGTCAGTCGAAGCAACGACTGATGTAGACATCGACACAGATCCAACGAATCCATGAATTCTCAAGCTGGGGGTAAGTCTTTCCCCTGAAGAGCGAGCTAATTATGTTGCCATTCTTAAGGACAAGAAGGAGGTTTTTGCATGGTCATACAAGGATATGTCGGGACTAAACTCACAGCTAGTCACGCATAATTTAACGCTTGATATGACAATCAAGCCAATAAAGCAAAAACTATGCAAGATGCACCCAACAGTGGCCTTAATGGTAAAAGATGAGTCACAAAAGTTTTTGGATGCCTAGTTTGTCATTTGTGTGGATTATCCTCCATGGTTGTCTAACATGGTTCCTGTCAAGAAGCCTGATGGGAGGATTCGCATATGCACCAATTTTTGAGATCTTAACAAAGCGAGTCCTAAGGATGATTTTCCCTTGCCAAGCATCGACGCATTGGTAGACGCCACAGTGGGCCACGAAATGCTTTCCCTTATGGATGGTTTCTCAAGATACAATCAGATTTGTATCAATCCTGAGGACCAACTAAAAATAGCATTCACAATGCCTTGGGGGACATTTTGCTATAAGGTCATGCCTTTTGGCCTTAAAAATGCTGGCTCCACTTACCAACATGCCATGACGTACATATTTCATGATTACATGCACAAAACTTTGGAATATTACATGGATAATTTGTTGGCCAAATATCTTTTGCGCCCAGATCACCTTGGTGACTTGAGCAAGGTCCTTGATCGCCTCATTGAACATAAAGTCAGATTAAATCCTAAGAAGTGCGTCTTTGGTGTCACCTCTGGAAAGCTCTTGGGTTTCATAGTCTCCAAATGCGCAATTGAGGTCGACCCAAACAAAGTCAAGGCAATCCTTGAAATGCATCCCCCAACCACCATCAAGCAGCTCAAGAGTCTACAGGGAAAGGTTGCATCGATTAAGCGCTTCATAGTGCAGTTATCTGACAAATGCTGACCCATGAATAAATTATTGCATAAGGGGGTCACATTTCATTGGGATGACGAGTGCTAGTCAGCCTTTGACAACATTAAACAATATTTTGCTTTGTCGCTAGTATTGGCACCACCTAGACCAGGAGTGCCATTCTATTTATACATCTCAACCACTAAGGTGGCACTGGGTGCCATGCTATCCCAAAAAAATGAACTTCACAAAGAACAGGCTACATATTATCTTAGCCGCACCCTGGTCAGTTATGAACTTAACTATGCATACGTTGAAAAGCTGCGCTTGGCAGTGGTGTTTGCTACCAAAAAGCTATGCCACTACATGCTTAGTAATAAGACATATGTTGTGTCTAAGGAGAATCCATTACGATACATGATGAGTCATACTTATCATAGTAGTCGCACGGCAAAATGGATCATGTTGTTGACGAAGTTTGACATAGAATTCATTGGACAAAAATCCATCAAAGGTCAAGTCATCGCCGATCAACTAGCTGAGGCTCCTCTTGAAGATGATCAGCCTCTGACTTTTGAACTACCTGATGATGGGGTCTTCCATGTTTCAGAATCACCAGATTATGATGAGCCTGAGTCACAAGTCGACATAACCCTATTCTTCGATGGTTCTAAATGTGAGCAAGGGGGTGGCACGGGAATTGTATTCTTCACTCCACAAGGTGCTCCAATGCCCTTGTCATTTAAATTAGACTTCCCATGCACCAATAACAATGCAGAATACGAAGCCTTGCTCATAGGTCTTCAGACAACAATCACCATGAACATTAAATGATTGAACATCTTTGGTGATTCGCTGTTAATTTTCAATCAAGTAAAGGGGATATTCCAATGTAAATGTCCAGTTCTATAGGCTTACAAAGCCCTTATGGACAAATTCCTGGCACAACTTGAATGGTATGACATCGAGGCAGTCCCTCGATCATCAAATCATTTTGCGGATACTATGGCCTCCTTGGGGTCACTCATCCCGTAAGACCCTTCTGGTGAAATGACAAATATTTAGGTTAAAACATTATCGCAATCTGTGATGGAATGTACAAGCTCTGATCTAAAGACAAGAATCCACTTGATCCATATTGAACCATCTCCGGATAAGTTCTCTCGAATTCGAGATTGTTTGACTCAAGCCAATTGGGGGTCCTTGTTCTCCCCGACTCCTCTTAATAGCAACACCATGTTGTTTTTACAAGTTCTTTCCCGCTCAGCTTTTGTTAGGGATGGACTTCAAGAGGGATTGGCCATTCATACTATCGAGGTTTCTAATCAGCAGGATTGGTACACACCCATTCGGGATTACCTCAAGCTAGGTAATCTCCCACTTGGATTGACACAAGCCATGAAAAGATCATTCAAACAGAAAACAATAAAGCATGTCTTGTTAGGAGACATTTTGTATCATCAAAATTATGAAGGAATCCTCCTTCGTTGTTTGGACCAACAAGAGTCCGCTTGGGCGATCACCCAAGCTCACGATGGTACATGTGGTGGCCACTTCAATGGTATGGCCATCGCAAAGCGCATTATTTGCATGGGTTATTATTGGCCATATTTAGAGCGAGATTGTTGCGCATATGTGAAGAAGTGCATGAAGTGTCAGCATCATGCTAATTTGACACACGTACCTTCTCAGGCCTTGTAGCCGATTCAATCGTTTGGCCTTTTTTGTAGTGGGGATTTGATCTAATTGGCAAGATCTCCCCTGCATCATCTGGTCATCACACATTTATTTTAATGACCACAGAGTACTTTACCAAGTGGGTGGAAGCAATTCCTCTGACCACTACGACTGGATCCCGCATTGCAGAGTTTATTTTGCATAACATCATATGTCGTTTTGGTATTCCATCCAAGATCTTGTCAGATAATGGGACACCATTCAAGAATAAATATGTGCGTGCTTTGACCACAAAGTACAAGATTCAACACAACTTTTCAACACCCTATTATCTACAAGCAAATGGGCAAGCAGAGGCGTCAAACAAAATGCTAGTCGCCATTCTCAAAAAGACAATTGCAGACAATCATAAGGACTGGCACATTCAGATCTTGCTTGCCCTATGGGCTTATCGCACCAGCATTCGAACGCCCACTGGGGTAACTCCATTTTCACTGGTGTATGGCTCCGAGACAGTCATGCCTTTTGAGTTGGAAATTCCTTCCTTGTGCATTTTAATGCAAGAGTTCATCGATGATGACACTGCACGGTAGGCCCGATTAGATCAACTGACATTGCTCGATGAACGACGTGTTAATGCTCTCGAGCATTTGCGTATCTATCAAGAGCGACTTAAGAAAGCATACAACATAAAAGTCCACCTTAGGGAATTTTAGGTTGGTGACTTGGTCTTAAAAGAGAACCAACAGAATTCTAATTTGTTGTCCCATCTACGGGACAAGTTCGTAGCAAACTGGTTAGGTCCTTACATCATTGATAGTAGAATAGGACCCGAAACATACCGGCTTGCCTCTCTTGAAGGAATCAAGGAAACAGAACCCTTGAACATCATTCATTTGAGGCCATTCGACATCTAGAGAGCCATAGTCCAACCAAAAGCTCCAAGGATTACCATAATTGCTTGGTCAACCTTAAATGCCCCAAAGGTCTCTATAAATCCTTTGGTCACGAAAAAAGCTCCAAGGATTACCATAATTGCTTGGTCAACCTTAAATGCCCCAAAGGTCTCTATAAACCCTTTGGTCAAGACAAAAGCTCCAAGGATTTTCATAATCGCTTGGTCATACCTAAATGACCCAAAGGTATCTATAAACCCTTTGGTCAACACAAAAAGCTCCAAGAGTTCCCATAACTTCTTGGTCAACTTAAATATTCAAAAAAAAATAAAAATAAAAAATAACAAAAAAATTGCATTCCAATTCCATGCATTCTCATAAAAAAAAGTCAAAATAACAAAAAAATTGCATTCCAATTCCATGCATTCTCATTAAAAAAAGTCAAAATAACAAAAAAATTGCATTCCAATTCCATGCATTCTCATAAAAAAACGTCAAAATAACAAAAAAAATTGCATTCCAATTCCATGCATTCTCATAAAAATCAAAATACAAAAATATAGCTTGCATTAGGCATCGTATCCATACATTATACATTTGCTAGGTCATACAAGTCAAAAGCACCATAGACAGTCATTACTTGGAAATTCCATCCTTTTCCACATCAGATCCATTTTCATAAACGCCTACATCTAGAATAGCACCATCGCCATTTTTAGCCTAGTCAGTTGTCTCCTAATGTATATAGGGTTTTCGTCATTCAGCTGTCTTTAAATTTCTAGCCAAAACTGTACACAATTAAATAGATTTTACACGAGAAATTTTTACTTGGATCACGCCTTGTTACGTAACATACCAACACAAATTAACACACATATAATAATTCCTAAGTTGTGTGAATGCAAGAGAAACCTACAAAGCAGTCTCGGGTACCATAGGTGAAAAATTAGCCTGTTTATCCCCCTATTCGAATGGTTCTAGAATGTTGAGAATTGATAAAAGGCCGAGTTCTTCCCCATCCATTCCCCATCATAAACAGTGGTTTTTACCCCTCCCACAAATCCCAATCATAGTTGGTCCCCAAAGTTGTAAGGATTCGTACTACAAATCCCTGCCAAGGATGGGTAGTCATCCCCAAGACCTAAAAGGATCAACGCCCTTCACAAACAAAATTCCAACGAACCATCATCCTAACCTTTCCATTTACCTTTGGTCTCAAATTTGTAAGGATTCATACTATCTGCCCCTAATCAGGATAGGTAGTCATCCCCAAGGCCTAATAGATCAATGCTTTTACTTTATACTCTCAATTCTCCCTTTGGTCTCCATGTTGTAAGGATTCATACTATCCGCCCCTAACCAGGATGGGTAGCCATCCCCAAGGCCTAACAGATCAATGCCCTTACTTCATCATCTCCATTATCTTCTTGGTTCCCAAAGTCGTAAGGATTCGTACTACACGTCCCTGCCAAGGATGGGTAGTCATCCCCAAGACCTAAAAGGATCAAGGTCATTCACAAGTTCAAACTTACAAAGCTCAAAATACAAAATCAAATCACAGTGGTTATCACCACTATTCAAAATCCTTGCTCAAAAAGAAAAACAAAGTGAAAAATACACAGTGATTTTCATCACTATATAGACGGGCAAATCTCCCAAATCATTCCACCACACAGCCTGAACTTGAATCCTTGGAAATTCTCAGCATTCGAAAACCATCTAGGTGCTCTTCATTACAGGTTTGGTTGATAGCCTACCTGGCAATGGTGGTATCCTACCCGCATGATGATATGTCTATCACATTAACTTTGTGTGTGCGCAGACCAATGTTTGCATGTGGATGATCTAGCTTATGGTATCCTAGATAGCATCGCAGATTAATCTGACTAAATACAATAAAGGAGTTAGTGGATCTAATTAGGTGATCCTCAGTACAGGTTCGGTTGAAAGCCCATCTGGCACTGGCGGTATCCTAACAAATACCACATAAATGAACTCAATTGCACACACAGGGATGTGAAATAAATTGGTTAAATTCAAGTCGGATTTAGACCTTGTTTAAAATTCTCACGAGATAAATGTACAGTCTTGGCTAGTTCATTAAAATATCTGCATCTCAGAAAAGCTTAACTACATTTTCAAACAACCGGTACATTTCATTCCGTACATCCCCATCAGAAAATAGACAAAATACAAAAACAAAGTTTTCACATGCACAAGCATTCCACAAAGTTATCCCATTACTATAGCAAGCTAGTCAAATCTTGTACAGTCTATGGTGCATTGACAAATCATCAACAATTCATTTCATTCATTCCATATGCATACATCATACAAATTAGAACCATCGCATTCATAATCGCATATGCATACATCAATATAAAAACATGCACATAAAAATAAATCATGAAAAATATATAAACACCAAAAAGAGTCATCTGTATATATATATCATAACAAAATTGCCCGCAGGCTACAATGAACCGATCCTCGGACCTCGCTACCACAAGCCAAAAACTCACACACCCCAAGCCTAGGGCGTCGGTCACCATGATCACGCAGGATCGGTGTGACGGGAGCTACCCCCTATAGTGTGGGTCCTATGGGACCTCTCAAGGTGACTGCTGCTCACCCCTGCATCGTGCCTACTAGCGCCTCCCTCATCCAACTGCCTACGATGGGATGATGCTGACTGCTCTGTCCCGCTGTCTCTCATTCGATACGACGAGCCACTTGTAGGAGGCTCTGGTATTCACCCACCAAGGTGGATAATATCTCCCTCCATATCCAGTCGATGCCGCCCCCAATATGCCTCCCGTCGACTCCACTCTGCCTCTCACCTATGGTAGTATGCGACTACATCGTCACGCTGTGCTAGCTGCACCCGTAGGAGATCCCTCTCTCGTGCAGCATCCGTATCACCCTCTTGCCAGCGAGATGCAGTCCCTGCGCTCTGTCGCTCTACCAATTGCATTCGTAGGAGATCCCTCTCCTGTGCCATCTCCCCAAGCTCTCCATCTCGTCTTCGTCGCACCTCCGTCAATCGTGCTACCTCAGTGCACAACCCCGCCTCTGTATCCCCTAGCACGGTCAGCTACGTTGACCTCTCCTACATCTTTGGCTGCTCCTCCTCACCAAAGTCCTCTCCCACATCTGCCACCTCCACCATGTCCACATTAGTAGGAGCTCTCCAACCCTCTCTTGGTGCCTCTGCACCCTCTCCGCCTCCCGTTGCCTCATCCCCTCCCAATGGCCCCTCACCTTGCCATTGCCGGAGCGTCCACCACTCCTGGTACTCGATAGTAACTCCAACATCATCCACGTCTAGAGTGTCCAGTACTGTATCTGCCTCCTCCCCCAGCGGCTCGAGGATCGACGTAGCTAGGATCCTCTCATCGCTCCGACATCGATAGACTACGGGTTCCCCAGGCAACCCCTGGCGTACCCCAAACTATCGTGTCACTTGGAGGTAGTGAAAGTATTCCTGCTCCGTCCCATGTCATCCAATGACCCATCTCCCCCTTCGGACCTGCCAAAGCCACTCATCAGCCTCTGGCCATGCGGGACAATCCCGATATGGCCTCCACACCACATCTCCTAGAGTCAGTCATGCCAATGCATCTTTGTAATGGTCCACGTCTCTCGCAAATCTCTGACTCTGTCCTCACTCCTTAGATCGATACCATAAAGCACCATAACCAATATCTCTGTCCACCATGTCAACCCGTGTAGTCCAGGGTAGCCCTTATGGTCGCTCTATAGCTATATGCTGCCATACCCAGCACTGCAACAAGTAACTGCAACCAATCCCCTTCCGCTTCTGACAGTGGAACTCATACAACTCATCATATAGTTGAGCCAACAGCGTCTGGCCCCATCTCATGATCACCGGCTCTGTCACAGGACAATCCACTACCTGCCACACCACCTCCAGTAGGTTCCATGGGAACCTCGCTCTCGAAGAGTCTGGCAACAACATGTTGGAAATGAGGCTCATGAGTAGTGCATGCCTCACTCCCAACGCTCCCCTCGCGTACCACCCTCATACCATAATCCCCCCAACCTAACAATCCAACTCTGCCTTCTCCACTGAGCTCATCCCATCCACATCCTCCCCGTGTCCAAAACATCGAGTCAGTACAGCCGTCCTCTGGCCTTGTGGTGTCGTCTGGATGGGAACCCCGTCTATCAAAATCTGGAGAATCCGATACACATCCTCCAAGGTAACTGTCATCTCCCCTGTCGGGATATGGAAGGTGTTCGTCCGAACATCCCATCGACTGATCAAAGCTGTCAAGTATGCCCGATCCGCAACCACTACCTCCAACCGAGCCACATGCTTGAGCCCCAAGGCGTCAAGCCACTCCCAGTCCTCCGCACTCAACGCCTCGTGGGCACTAGAAAAAATAGTCGGTACTCGATGCTGACTCTTCACCACCTGCATATCACAAAGCATAAACACATCAAAAACATGCATCAAATCACCATCACATATTCAAAAATGCATCAATAAACAGTAACATCATTCATTCACATGTACATCTGTTACAATTAAAAAAAAAAAACAATTTGACATGGTTTACCTACGGTTTCGACCTAAGTTTACCATTTCAACAAAACAATTCATCAAATTTTCATCTTTAATTTCATAAAAAAAAAAAGAAAAAAAAAGAAAAAAAAACAAAAAATTTGACATGGTTTACCTACGGTTTCAACCTAAGTTTACCATTTCAAAAAAAAAAAAAAAAAAAATTCATCCATTTTTCATTTTTAATTCCATAAAAATAACAAAAATTCGACATGGTTTACCTACGGTTTCGACCTAAGTTTACCATTTCAACCAAAAAAATTCATCCATTTTTCATTTTTAATTTCATAAAAATAAAAACAATTTGACATGGTTTACCTACGGTTTCGACCTAAGTTTACCATTTCAACAAAACAATTCATCCATTTTTCATCTTTAATTTCATACTAAAAAAATAACAAAAAAAAAAAAAATGGGCATGGTTTACCTACGGTTTCGACCTAAGTTTTACCATTCACATAAAAAAAAACATTTTTATAACCATGGTTACCCTAAGGTATTACTCTAAGTTTCATTTTGGGTTTATCCTACGGTTTTCCATCTAAGTTTCCATCGGTTGGCATCCACGTTTCATTTGGTTTCATGGTCTTTAAATCAAATTCATTCACCTTTTACTTTAATTAATTAGGGTTCCATGTCTTAAACAAAAGAAAAACACAATCAAAACACATTTGCATTTTTTTAAATTCAAACTCGAGGAGATAATTCACTTACTGGTCTTGCCTCGGCTCCACCGCCTGATGACCCGGTCTGTGCACTCATGGTGGCTGGAAAATCCGGCAACGTTTTGCGTCAAAAAATCTACCTCCTCCTCCTTAGAGCTCCAAATTGCAATCGATGAACAGTGCAAATGAGCAAAATCCATCATTTTCGCCTATTTATACCTTTTTGCTTGTTGGTAATCGTCCCTGCCTGGAACGAGCACTTTTTACTTGGAGGTGTGCTCGTCCCACCCCAGGACGAGTACCATCATGGAGTTCGTCCCCCCCCGGAACGAATACCCAAAAAAAAAAAAATCATCAAAAACAACCAGAATATAAAAATAACAAAAGCCAACAAAACCACTAAAAATTTCCGGACAAAAGTGCTCTTGCACTTAACCTCTTGGCATAAGAAAACTGATGTCGGGGTCTACCTTGTCGCTATCCTACTCCCTAAGAAGGCTACCATAGCCGGACCGCTTCATGGGAAGACGGATTTTCGCCAATGTTAACCCCAAATGGCATCCCAAAATGGGTTCACACCCACCAAAAATAGGTCAAAACAATCGGGAAACTGCTCGAGCATGCATCGGATAACATCTGAAGGCACCCTCACTTAAGTCATCTTGGGTCAAGCAACTCGTCGCTTTTCTCATGTCGGTCATTCCCTCATCGATTCGTCGCTTGAGGGGGTAGTCACACTTAGTTGCCAATCAACAACAATATACCCAATCTTGGAAATGACACGCATTCAAAGGATCATTGCAAAAGACAATCGCGCCCTCGCTGGGGCAGCAAACAAGCAATTATCACAAACCGATCATATACTTGGCATTCGTGAATCATGAACTCAAGGTTCCCATAGAAAAAAGGTTGCGCCCTTTGCCTATTCATGACTGATCAATGTCTAAGTTAAAGTAATACCTCACCGAACCAGGTTAATGCTTGATTTAAGTTCCTTAGCTCGTCAGAAGCAAGGATTCAAGAATGCGACCCCTTTTCCATATTTGGGGCATCAAAAGTTGGTTAGGTTACTGAGAAACCCTAATCATTAGTGCTTTTGTTATCTATTTTTGCTCAGCACTGCACCATGTGCAGCGCTTTCCAAAAAGGGGCATCTGTAGACACAAAAATAGCACCAATCCAATTATGTGACTGCAAACACTAATCGCACTAACACACACAGCCCCAGGGCAGCCCCAGAGGTTAAAATAGTGGTTCTAACCACTCACACAACAGTTTTACAAGTCAGAGATCAATTTGGCACCTTTTAGACACTCTGCTACTTATTCGCTCCACCCAGGGACGAGTGCGAATTGGTACTCATTTCACCCAGAGACAAGTGTAGATTGGTACTCGTTTCACCCAGAGACGATTACCAACACTCGCTTCGGGGTGGGACGAATGCCAAGTTTGATCGGCAAAAAGTCAAACCTCGACACATGACAACTCAGAACTGCCACTTAGCTTTCCCTGCATGGCATAGGAGTGCGAGTGAGTTCTTTTGACAACTCATATCTGCCAATTGACTCTCCCTTCACTACATGGGAATGGGAGTGAGCTTTTTAGGACAACTCAGATTTGCCACTTAGCTATCCCTTCATTGCATGGGAGTACGAGTGAGCTTTTCTAAACATACAAAGACATGCACAGAAGCAGTTAAGAAGCCCTTGATCAAGAAGAAGTCTTCTCTTCACAAAAACAAAGCATTCATGCAAAGTAACACTTCTGCATGTTAATTCAAAGAGACCCCTTGGGTCTATAAAATGGTGAGATTCCTCACCCAAAATATATACAGAGAAGGAGCATTTTGAGCGACGAAGTGCTGCTAATTCACTTACTTGTGATTTGTGCTTTCAACATCCATAATCTCTTAATCAAAAGAGAGGTTATTGGGTGAATTTTGAAGGCACGAATCAAGAACCAAAACCCGATTTTTTTGACCACAATATCCTACCAATTTGCCAACAACACATCACACTAGGTTTCAGACCCATCCCAAGCGGATTGGTGTCGAAACAAAGTTTCACCCGTGGGTGGTTTGCCTTCGGGCACCCCCCGCCTTATTGCCTTTGGTGATTATTTCTTTTGTAGTATTTAGCTAGTTACATGATTATGCTTTTGTCAAGTTTTTAGTTTATTTAGACTCAGTTTAACCATCATTATATTTATCTTTCATTTTTCATACACAGGTTCTACTGATTCTTTGTTTGTTTCTTTGAATGCAAATTTGCAGCATTAGAGGAGCAACGAGGAATCTACTTTTATCAACACAAGCGACGACAACGTTTTGGTTCGCCCATCTTATATGTGGGCATGCGGAAGAAGGAATTCTGAAACAAGTTGTAAAAGACCAACATTTAACGCTCCTATCCCCTAAAAATGAAGGAGACGCATTGTAATACAAATTTGAAAAGCATATCAATAAAAAGGTCATTTTTTTTATATTGCTTTGATATCTTGTGTTCATGTTCTTTCTTTTTACGCATTTTTCAATAACATAGGGTTTAAGCGTTATTTTAGTTTCGTTTACATTGCATTTTTAGTTTATCCTTTTTGTTTCCAGAATATCGTGCTTTCAATTAGCAAACAACGTAATTTTTAGGTGTTTCCATCGTGGTCACCATTTTTACGATGCTAGAATGCATGCACCTATTGTATTTGCATCATAATATCAAAGATAAAATAAGAAAACATACAATGACAATGAATTAAGAAAAATGTAAAGGCTCCTTTTATTAATTCATCATGAAAATCAGTTACATGTACATCCCTCTTAGGGATACCAAATTTTGATACAATGAATACAAAGATATGAAACCCTAAAACATGGGTGGTGCAATTCGCAGGCCTTCTAGATCGACATGAATTGATTAAGGGCTTATTGATGCCTCCTTCTCACTCTTTTAGAGGAAAGATATTTAGATGTGGTTTTGTCCTTTGTAGATCCTATCACCTACGCATATGCAACCTCTCGTGATTAGGTTTGTTTCAAAGATTTACTTGAAATGACATAAAAGCATGATAACAACATGAAAAAGCACAAAGGTGAGTAAAGATACATAAATAAATGCTAATCAACCGTACAAATGCATTAAAAATGATAAATCTACTCTAATATAAGCTGATAAAGTAGAAATAAATGGGAAACTATGCTAAGAATTGAAGAAATAATGCATCAAACCCTAGCCTCTATCACTCACGGTAGCTAGTTCTACTAGCCGACGATGTCATCGAAGGTTGAGCCTATGAGCCGTTGTCAAAGATAGCGGTCATGAACTGAGTATTCTACCTCATAAATTAGGGTTTGTGATGCATAATTCACCAGTTGAATTTATGGTAAAGGGTCACTTGTGTGTCCAAAGATGGATTGGTAGTTGAAATCGTTTGAATTCACATTATATTGGTGATGAATTGTAAGGTATTCTTCTTAGTCCTTTAGAAGCTTCATTGTTGATTGCATGTATGTCATTCCAAGATTGGGCAGTATTTCAACTCTCCTCAAGGGTTATCAAGTCGCTATCCAAAATTGAAGGGAGTCTTATAGCCTTCCTACTCCTCATCCTAGCTTCCTTGAGAAACCAAGATCAAGAAATGACAGGCTAGGGTAGTTGGTAGAAAACATCGAGAAGCTTCCTCACCCAAAAATACCTAAGATCAATTGCACATGACCGTTACAACTGATTTTGGCTCAAATCAGGAGGCCAAGACAGTTTTAGAGCTAGCCGCTCTCACTTAGTGCAGTTAGGAGTAAGTTTATCCTAACCACTGTTACTAGGCATGGTTATCTTGTAACCTCTCTAAGCATCAACAAATGGGCTGGAAGCCACTTTGATCATCAGTGGCTAAGCCTAAATAGGAAAAGGCTACCCCAAATGAGTGGTTAGAACCACTGCTATCTCTTGAAAAGGTCCAAGATCATTCATATGGTCTGCATAGGTGCCCATATGAGTAGTCTCCTAAACATGACGTGTTTTAGGTGTCTACATTACCCAATCCCATATAGTTCCATGATAAAATTATCATTTTTAAAGACCTTCTTTAGAAAATCTAAAGAAATTTTTAAATTTGTTCTAGATATCCTTATGAGTTTGTTCTTCTCTTAAAATTTGGTTGGAATTTCTACCCCTAATTGTTCAATGTGTTGTCAAGGTACATCCTAGTATGACTAACTCCTTTAATTTTTCCTCAACTTCTTCTTCAGTGTCTTCATTTTGAATCTTTTCCATGAGTCCTTTCTTGTGCTTCTTGTGTATCATTTAAATGTTTGTTAATAGGTTATTCCACTACATTTTTACCTTTTCCTTGAACTTATTTATTAATTAGTATTTTATCTCTTCTCTCACATCTAATGAGAGGATGAAATAATTGTTGGAGTTTGTTGGGTCTAATTTTCCCTACATAGGCTTAGTTGACTTCTGAGTTTGCTATACCTTTTGTTCTTGACAATTTGAATTTAGGTTCTACTTTTTAAAAATGATTGAGCTTTGATGGACACTTTCAATATAACTATCCATGTTGATGACAAGTAATGCATTTACAAGAGATATGCTCATGGCCTAATGGCCAATCAAGAAATTTAATCCGATAAAGCTTTGTTATTAAACATAATATATCATTTTAATTGTTTCTTTAAAATTAAACATGCTTATATGAAAATTCAAAGTTGAGTTACCATTATCTATTTCTAAAAAAATGATCTTTTATTATAGATCATATTCATAAATTCTCTTATATTTTTTATTTGTATCTCTCCAGACAATTCAAACATAAAATGCTATCACTAACATATCAACATAATTGTCTTGAATATTATTATAAATTTTACATTTCAAGATAAAATGTTTTTTCTTTTCCATTGCCCCTCAAGTACAATAGGTAAGTGTTCTCTCTTCTCATTTCTCTTTAGGTATCTTCCACTTACCTATTTTATAGCTAAGTCAACGTGAGCTAGTTCCTAGTTGAGTTATAAACAGTGTTGCTCTCCATTTAATATTTACATTTGTATATGATTTTTGATTATGATCATATGTGGGGTTGAACTAAAATAAAAAATGTTGTATTTTTTTCTTATTAGCTCTTTTGTCTACATTTCTACCCTAAATGTTTTTTTTTCCCTTGTATAGTCTTTTATATCCCTTGCAGTTTTCTAGGCATCCTATTAAATCAAATACACTAATTATTCATTAATTTGATTTTTATTTTATTTTTCCTTTTATCTCATCTCCTACTATAATTTCACACCACTTATTTACATCTATTTGTTCAATCTCTTTTAGGTGCCCTAGAAGACAAATCATTACAATTACCTCTAGGAAAAATACTTGTATCTATTATGAAATTTTCATATAGAACTAAAGCTTTTATTTTAAATTTACTTGCAGTCAAACACTTTGGGATATTCTCCATTTAAATTAATTTAATCTTGATGTACTACTGATCCATACTTCATAAAAATAAATCACCACTAACACTACCAATAATTTGAATGAAGCTTAGGTGCTCTTCTAGTTCCATGATCATGCATCCCTAAATTTGTTTTAAGATACAAAGAGTGATATCAATATCCTATCATTCTACTATTGATATTTACACCATACTATTTGCATCTGTTGCTTTTACTAGAATAATCCCTTGAAATTGAAAACTTAATTGTTTTCTTTTCTTTTGGTTTGTGAAAAAAACAATCTTGATTTAGCTAATATTTACTTGTGTGTCACACTCCTTGTAGAAGTGTTATAAGACCTTTAAATGCTATTTTAACCCTTTTGATGCACTTGAAACTAAAATAGGATCACCTAAGATTTAAAAGTAGTCACACCACAAAACTACCTAGTTAGACACCTTCACCTCCACTCAAAATCAATCATTTGTCTAGCTTCTCAATATATAATCTAAATAAAATCAAGAAAACATCTTTAATAACTTACGTGTCACTTCCAAAGCATTCTAAGAGACCACCTTGTGTTTTGATTTTGGTTATTTTCTAGTATACCTAGTTTTTTCATAGTATTCTATAGTTTGCCCTCTTGTTTTGGCCTATATATTCTAGTATTACTAGTTTTTCCATCCTTCTTCATAACGATGTAATGATCTATTGTCAAGTGTTTTATCCTAAAACTTTTGACCTCCTTATTCTTTCATCCATGTATTGGTTGAATATTTTGGCCTAAATCTTGCTCATCCTTCTTCCTATAAGTGATCTTGATAGTGAAGGCTTGGATGCTCTAGGTAGGAAGTCCAATGCTTGAATATGAGAGGTAGGGTATGTACATTTTGTAGGTGAATAACACAACACAAATGCCTCCTCCTAAGTATAATAAATCCAAAGGTTTATAAGATGTCTCATATTTACAATAAAATTTTCAAATTCAATTGAAAACTAATGCAAATCGATCCAACAGCAATGGCCTCTCTTTACTCACCAATAATTACCCCAAAGCCTAATGGTGGATGTCCTCCTTCCACATATTTAGCTCCATCAACCAAACCTTTGAGATTTTTGTCAAACATGTAATACCTAAGTAATTTGGATAGGGCAATGGCCAAGATTAAATGTTCAATACAGTCAAATTTCTTCCTAACAAAACAAAAAAAAAATCATGCAGATAGCAAGGATCTTTCAAATGTTTTGGGTTTAAATAAATTTCATTGCGCAAAATTAACATTCTACAATGACTTGCAAACAAATTTCATAAAGCTGCAACGTATCCTTTACTCTCTTTTAAGGGCATAGATTATTTCTCAAAAGTTTTCAAAATGCTAAAGTAAGTTCCATAACCTTGAATGTAAGGTTGAAGAACATCCAAGTGCTTAGGTTGATTTTGAACGTAAGGTTGAATGGAAGATGGGTTGACTGGTAGTTGTGTTTGGCAGATCTGGCAGGTTACTTAATCACTATATTCCAAAATCCATTACTTCGCCATTAAGCTATTCTGTTTCCATCTAACCCACATAGTGAAAAAAATAGTCATACGTCTATACAATGCCGAGTACCTGTCTTTCATAACATCTGAAGCACTTGACGCATTAAGACCAAAAACTCTATATAGCTGTTTACATTTGCAGTGAGATTTAAGTAATCATGGGTCCTGGAGGTCCTGGAGGTCCTGGATGGGGGCCTCCCCCTGGTCCTGGCTGGGGACCTTTTGCTTGCATTCGGCAATGGTAAGTTTCATCATAATATACTCATTTGAACTTTATAGTTTCTGAAGTTGTAGGAGGTGTACTAGTTGAATTTTTTTTAGGTTTTATCTGAAGCGGATTTTCTTGTTGATGCAGCCTGTATTTCCTGTGCTGCTGCTGTTTGCTGCAACAGTGTTGTGCATTTTGCTGCCCACCATTTGGTCCTCCTCCACGTTGAGCAAAACTCACCTTTTCTATACTCGTATCTGCTATGTTTCTATGGCTATGTTGCGGGTACTTAGGAGCATGTTAAGGCAGATTATATAGACTTTCCTCTGATCATATGTTCATAATAAAGGAAATCACATCGTCTTCATTTCTCTTATCAATTCAAACGTTTATGATAACCTTATCTACCGGTTTTTGGATTCATTTTAACAAAAATATATACAGGTTTTAATGGTGGTGTTTGTATGATCTAGAATTCATTTTGGCAAAAATGTAGAGGAGGTTTTACTCGTGGCTTTTGGAATAGAAATGGTACCATTGTTTTTTATTTATTTTAAAATTATTTATGTAAAATTAAAACAGATCCATCATTATTATAAAAAAATTATATTAACAATTTATATTTTTAACAATAACAAATTAATTTTTTTATATATTAAATCTACAATTTTAACTATTTAAATTGATGGTATCTAATTTTAAATTTTCATCATTTTTATCATACCATTTTAAATCGATTCTCATTGACATATGCTATTTTTTTTTCTATGAATGGAAAGAAAAAAAATATTCATGCACATTGACCTATGTTATTTTATTTATGAATGGAAATAAAATAATATTCATGCACATTTATGTAAGATCAATTAAGCATTCATATGATTTAGAATATCCAAACATAATGAGCATGGACGCATGTAAAGAGCTGAAGATTCTTCTATTTGATGATTGTGGTTTCATGTTTGATATTTCCATTTTTAATACACAAACAGAAGTTCTCCCACGCGCATATCTACCGCTTAGTATGGGGAAGATATGTGTCAAAGCTAAGGGGTAATGTAAAATGAAGAGTACATAGACAAATTGAAGTTGGGGCAGATGTTTGTCAGTCCTCTATGCTCCAAAGTGAAGATCCCTCAAAGTATTTAAAATAGAATTTATAAAAACTCTAAGTGAAAGAGAGAATATATAAAGTTAACCATGGAACTTATCAATTTAGGTTTCGAAAAATGAAAGTCCACCATTTATGTTTAGGTAAATTCAATGAATTTTTAGTTTAATGGTTAAGACATATAGATAATATAGTTTATAGTAAGATTAAAATTTTGATGGTATCAAATAAATTATATAGTTTAATGTGACTAAGTTGTTGTACAAGGGACAAATGGATAATATAGTAGATAGCAAGATTAAAATTTTGATGGCTCATTAGATTATATAGTTCAATATGACTAAGTTGATGTATAAGGGACATATGAATAATATATTCGCAGCCAGATTAAAATTTTGATGGTATCAAATAGATTATATAGTTCAATGTGACTAAATTGATTTACAAGGATATATGGATAATATAGTCCGTAGTAAGATTAAAATTTGGATGGAATCAAATAGACTATATAGTTCAATGTGACTAAGTTGATGTGCAAGGGAAAGAGCAACCGTTTCAAAATCTTGCTTTAAAAAAAAAAAAATTGTTAAGATGAGAAAATGATAATTTATATGGATTGAGACTATTAAAACAATTATATAATAGAAAAGATTTTTTTTTTTTGGTAAAAAGAGTGATTATATTATATTGATCATCAAATCATATTACATCTGTGGCCCAGGTCATCAAGCTTTTCACCCATGTTTTGACATTAGACACATTAATTTTATCTATCTCAACCATAGTACTAAGAACCAAAATCACTATCAATAAAAAGGTGTTACAAAACACTAAATATTTACACATTACTAGTCAACCATGGTACTAAGAACCAAAATCACTATCAATAAAAAGGTGTTACAAAACACTAAATATTTACACATTACTAGGGATTTTATTGATAATATATTGAATATGAAGAATCTATTCTATTATTTCTTGTGTCGACCATTTAGGATGGATCCTATAGCAAATAAGGTTTCCCTTGTTTAAAGCTCAATTTTCCATACCATCAACTGTATTATTCTACTCTCTTGGTACATGGGTGTATATCACCTATGCAAAACTACTTTTAATTCTCCTATTGATATTCTTAATTCTCAATGAGGATTTAAGGTAGTTAATCAATAACTGAGAGTTCGACTCCACTATCGTTCTATTTATCTTATCTTGTAAGACTCTTAAATCCCTCTCAAAATGTCATATCCCTCACCAATACTGTTGGAAAGTACACCTATTTTTGTTTCAAATGTGAATGCCAGGGTACCATTCGATAGTCTACCTATTCCTCTTGCATTGGCCTTACTTGGGTTACCCCTTGACACCCCATATGTATTTACCTTACCAAATCCTAGTGGTGGTCACTACCATTTATGGGTTATATCCATCCTTTGGTCCCATGGTTTGATTATTCTAGCTTCATCTATTTAGGAAATGATCTTGAGTCATGCTACTATTTTCTTCTATCATTGATGTGATTTTTTTGGTTGCTTCAACATGAATTGGATAGTCTCCATTATATTGGATATGGTCTTCACCCACATACAATGGATATCTCTAATCTCTTGTTTGAGGATCCTTCTATTTTTCCTTTTCTAGATATTCCAAGGTTGTATCATTATCCTCGTCCACACTATATATCTCATATAACCACCTACTCTTTGTTGATTCTTCCATCCTATCTATATTTCTTCTATAGATTGATTATTGATCCATTGCAGACCTAGCAAATATACCAATATTTTTTATAGCTTCATCATTGTGGGATATTCTATAAAAATGTGGTTGAAAGTTTCATTCTCCTTCATACATAGTATCCATTTGAAAGTTCCATAGAATCCCCTCTTCATTAAGTTATCCCTTATGAGTATCCTTTTATGCAGGAGTAACTAGTTGAAGAACCTAACCTTTGGCCATAAATTCTACATCCAAAGTTGTGTGAATAGATCTCAATCTAAATGAGTGATGTTAGGGCATAATGCTTTGTATCCCCATGTTACTAAATACACACCCTTATTACTACTATTCCATCCAAATTGATCCTCCCCATAGGACCATGATAATGATCTCATTTGAATGATTCGATAAATCTCTTTTTCTAGTCTTTCTAGAATTTGGATTGATCACTCTTTCAGTGGAATCTAGTATATTCTAAATTTTGGTCCTCATGTTTGGTCCATGGATTATTTTATACTTTTATGTATTGCTTTCTATGTAGGTCCTCCATAACTAGGGTCCACTATGGATATTGAGTCATAAAATTTTGATGTTCATCCCACGGGTCTAATTAGAAATCTATGTATTTTCCATTATTAACTATCCAAAACAACCTTCCTTTGATCATTTTCTCTCCTATTTTGACTATTTCTAAAGGGCTTCCATGGTCATTTATCCTCTCATTTGATCACATAAAGCTTTGTAATTAAACATAATATATCATTTTAATTGTTTGTTTAAAAGAAAACATTCTTATATGAAAATTTAAAGTTTAATTACCATTCTCTATTACTAAAAAAATATTTTTTATTACCAATCATAGTCATAAATTCTCTTATATTTTTTATTTGTATCTCTTCATACAATTCAAATATAAAATGCTACTACTAACATATCAACAAATATGTCTTGAATATTATTATAAGTTTTAGATTTGAAGATAAAATGTTTTTTTCTTTTCCATTGCCCCTCAAGTACAATAGGTAAGTGTTCTCACTTCTCATTTCTATTTAGGTATCTTCCATTTACCTGTTTTACACCTAAGTCAATATGAGCTAGTTCCTGGTTGAGTTATGAACATTGTTGCTCTCCATTTAATATTTATATTTGTATGTGATTTTTGATTATGATCATATGTGGGTTTGAACTAAAAGAAAAAACTTTTGTATCTTTTTTCTTATTAGCTCTTTTGTCTACATTTCTACCCTAAATGTTTTTTCCCTTGTATAGTCTTTTATATCCCTTGTTTTCTAGGCATCCTATTAAATCAAATACACTACTATTCATTCAATTGAAATTTTGTTTATTTTTCCTTTTATCTCATCTCCTACTATAATTTCATGTCACCTATTTACATATATTTTTTCAATCTCTTTTAGGTACCCTAGTAGACAAATCATTACAATTACCTCTAGGAAAAATATTGGTTTCTATTAAGATTTTTTCATATAGAACTAAATCTTATATTTTAAATTTGCTTATACTCAAACACTTTGGGGTATTCTCCATTTTACTTAATTTAATCTTGATGTACTATTGACCCATACTGCATAAACATAAATCACCACTAACACTACCAATAATCTATGTCACTTAGATGCTCTTCTAGTCCCATGATCTTGCATCCCTAACTTTATTTTAAAATACCAAGCATGCTCTCCAATCTCCTATAATTTTACTATTGATATTTACACCAGATTATTTGCATTTTGTTGCTTCTAATAGAATAAACCCTTCAAATTGAAAACATAATTATTTTATTTTCTTCTAGTTAGAAAAACCACATTCTTGATTTAGCTAATATTTACTTGTGTGTCACCCTCCTTGTAGAAGTGTTATAAGGCCTTTAAATGCTCTTTTAACCCTTTTGATGCAATTGAAACTAAAATAAGATCACCTAGGATTTAAAAGTAGTCACACCACAAAACTACCTTGCTAGACACCTTCACCTCTACTCAAAATCAACCATTTGTCTAGCTTCTCAATATGTAATCTAAATAAAATAAAGAAAATATCTTTAGTAACTTATTTGTCACTTCCAAAGCATTCTAAGAGACCACCTTGTGTTTTGATTTTTGATATTTTCTAGTATACCTTATTTTTCCATCCTATTCTATAATTTGCCCTCTTGTTTTGACCTATATGTTCTAGTATTACTAGTTCTTCCATCCTTCTCTATATTGATGTAATGATATATTATCAAGTGTTTTATCCTAAAAATTGTTTGTCTTTTTGACCTCCTTATTCTTCCATCCATGTATTGGTTGAATATCTTGTCCTAAATCTTGCTTATCCTTCTTCTTATGAGTGATCCTGATAGTGAAGGCTTGGGTACTCTAAGTAGGAAGTCCAATGATTGAATATGAAGGGTGGGGCATGTACATTTTGTAGGTGAATAACACAACACAAATACCTTCTCCTAAATATAATAAATTAAAAGGTTTATAAAATGTCTTATATTTACAATAAAATTATCTTTAAAAAGAATTCAAATGAAAACTAATGTTAATGGATCCAACAACAACAACCTCTATTTATTCACCATTGCCCTATTATATTGAACTTTGAAATCCTAATGGTGGTGGATTTCCTCCTTCCACATGTTTAGCTCCATCAACCAAACCTTTGAGATTTTCGTCAAACATTAAGTAATTTGGGTAGGGCAATGGCCAAGATTAAATGTTCAATACAATCAAATTTCTTCCTAACCCCCCAAAAAATCATGGAGATAGCAAGGATCTTTCAAATGTAAATGTTTAAATAAATTTCATTGCGCAAAGTTAACATTCTAAAGTGACTTGAAAACAAATTTCATAAAGCTGCAACGTATCCTTTAAGGGCATAGATTATTTCTCAAAAGTTTTCAAAATGCTAAAGTTCCATAATTTTGAATGTAAGGTTGAAGAACATCCAAGTGCTTAGGTTGATTTTGAACGTAAGGTTGAATGGAAGATGGGTTGACTGGTAGTTGTGTTCTGCAGATCTGGCAGGTTACTTAATTACTATATCCCAAAATCCATTACTTCGCCATTAAGCTATACTGTTTCCATCTAACCACATAGTGAAAAAGACAGTCATACCTCTATATAATGCCGAGTACCTGTCTCTCATAACATATCTGAAGCACTTGACGCATTAAGACCAAAAACTCTATATAGCTGTTTACATTTGCAGTGAGATTTAAGTAATCATGGGTCCTGGAGGTCCTGGAGGTCCTGGATGGGGGCCTCCCCCTGGTCCTGGAGGTCCTGGATGGGGGCCTCCCCCTGGTCCTGGCTGGGGACCTTTTGCTTGCATTCAGCAATGGTAAGTTTCATCATAATATACTCATTTGAACTTTAGAGTTTCTGAAGTTGTAGGAGGTGTACTAGTTGATGAATTTATTTTAGGTTTTATCTGAAGCGGATTTTCTTTTTGTTGACACAGCCTGTATTTCCTGTGCTGCTGCTGTTTTCTGCAAGAGTGCTGTGCATTTTGCTGCCCACCATTTGGTCCTCCTCCACGTTGAGCAAAACCCACCTTTTCTATACTCGTATCTGCTATGTTTCTATGGCTATGTTGCGGGTACTTAGGAGCATGTTAAGGCAGATTATATAGACTTTCCTCTGATCATATGTTCATAATAAAGGAAATCACATTTCGGTTTTGGATTGTAGTAATTAACTCTTTTGTTTTTAATGGGTTTATGTGATGTTGTTTTATATAAGCGCTTTTTTTTCAAATAACATATTTTTATTAAAAAAAATTTCCACTTTAATACCTATCTTCTAATCAATTCAAACTTTTATAATAACCTTATCTAGCGATTTTTGGATTCATTTTAACAAAAATATATACAGGTTTTAATGGTGGCGTTTGTATGATCTACAAACTTTTGAATTCATTTTGGCAAAAATGTACACGAGGTTTTACTAGTGGCTTCTGGAATAGAAATAGTACCATGTTTCTAATTTATTTTAACATTATTTTTATAAATCAATCATTTTAATAAAATTATAATATTTTTTTTAAGCGAAAAATCCTTTGTAGAGCAGCTTGGTCTGAGAGACCACGGGGGTTTTACACCCTCAAAGTCACCCGGGGGTCACATTAGACCCTGCCCGCACCAACATTATCAATTGGATTTTGGTAGGATGGAGATTTGAACCTGGGACCTCCCTTGGAGGATTGCCCTCTCCTCTCCAACTCACCTACAACATCTGGGTTAAAACTAATTTATAGTGGAAAACACTGTGCCACTTTCAAACAGGTTGGGTTAGGAGGAATGGAGCCTTTGGACATAGGAGGAATGGAGTCTTGTCTGCCTCTACCAGCACATAGGACTTTCCTAACTATACCATATATCTGCAGGATGAAGACAAGGGGAATGGAAACTAGGTCGGCCTCTACCAACACCCAGAACATTTACCACTGCACCACAACAAACAGATAAAATTATAATATTATAATTTATATTTTTAAACAACAATAAATTAAATTTTTTATATATTAAATCTACAATTTTAACTAGTATCTAATTTTAAATTTTCATCATTTATCATACCATTTGATATTGATTCTCATTGATATTAACATTTACTGAAAGAAAATATATTCGTGCACATTTATGTAAGATCCATTAAGCATTCATATGATTTAGAATATCCAAACATAATGAGCATTGACGCATGTATAGAGCTGGAGATTCTTCTGTTTGACGATTGTGGTTTCATGTTTGATATTTCCATTCTGTCACATGTATAGCGCTGGAGATTCTTCTATTTGATGATTGTGGTTTCATGTTTGATATTTCCATTCTGCCACAAGCATATCGACCGCTTACTATGGGGAAGATATGTGTCAAAGCTAAGGGGTAATGTAAAATGAAGAGTACATATTTCCATTCTGCCACATGTATAGAGCTGGAGATTCTTCTATTTGATGATTGTGGTTTCATGTTTGATATTTCCATTCTGCCACAATCATATCGACCGCTTACCATGAGGAAGATATGTGTCAAAGCTAAGGGGTAATGTAAAATGAAGAGTACATAGACAACTTGAAGTTGGGGCAGATGTTTGTCAGTCCTATATACTCCAAAGTGAAGATCCCTCAATCAAAGTATTCAAAATAGAATTTATAAAAACTTAAGTGAAAGAGAGAATTTATAAAGTGGACGATGGAACTTATCAATGTTCCAAGAAATGAAAGGATATATATATATATTTATATTTATGATTATTTATTATGTTTTTAGGTTCAGTGGTCTAATGGTAGAGATATATATATGGATAATATAAAATTTTGATGGTATCAAATAAATTATATAGTTCAATGTGACTAAGTTGATCTATAAGGGACATATGGATAATATAGTCCACAGCAAGATTAAAATATTGATGGCATCAAATAGACTGTATAGTTCAATGTGACTAAGTTGATGTATAAGAGATATATGATAATATAGTCCATAGCAAGATTAAAATTTTGATGGCATCAAATAAACTATATAGTTCAATGTGATTAAGTTGATGTACAAGGGACATATGGATAATATAGTCTGTAACAAGATTAAAATTTTGATGGCATCAAATAGACTATATAGTTCAATGTGACTAAGTTGATGTACAAGGGAAAGGGCAACCCTTTCAATTTAAAAAATAAAAAATTGGCTAATATAGAAAATTTATATGGATTGAAAATATTAAAAAATTATATAATAGAAAAGAATTTGTTATTAAAAAAAAAATTGATTATATTATATTGATTATCAAATCATATTATATCTTTGGTATTTCTATGCCGTCAAGCTTTCCACCCATGTTTTGACATTGGATACATCAATTTTATCTATCTCAACCATGGTACTAAGAACCAAAATCACTATCAATAAAAAGGTGTTACAAAACACTAAATATTTACACGTTACTAGGGATTTTATCGATAATATATTGAATATGAAGAATCTCTTCTGTTATTTTTTGTGTCGATCATTTAGGAGGGAGCCCATAGAAAATGAGGTCTCCCTTGTCTAAATCCTAATATGCCATACCATCAACTATCTTATTCTACTCTCTTTGTACATAGGTGTATATCACCTCTGCAAAATTACTTTTAATTCTCCAATTGGCATTCTTGATTCTCAATGAGGATTTAAGGTAGTTAATCAATAATTGATATTTCATTTCCATATGATCTTGTAAGCCTCTTGCATCCCTCTCAAAATTCCATATCCCTCAACAATGTTGTTGGAAATTATACCTAAGTTTGCTGCATATGTGAATGCGAGGGTAGCATTCGATAGTCTACATATTCCCCTTGCATTGGCCCTACTTTGGTTACCCCTTGACACCTCATATATATTTACCTTAGAAAATCCTAGTGGTGTTCACTTTCACTTATGGGATCTATCTAGAATTTTATCCCATGGTTTGACTCTTCTAGCCTCATCTATCTAGGGACTGATCTCGAGTCATGCTGCAATTTGCTCCCATAATTGATGTGAGTTTTTTGGTTGCTTCAACATGATTTGGATAGTCTTAATTATATTGGATATGGTCTTCACCCACATACAATTGATATCTCTAATATCTTGTTTGAATATCCTTCTATTTCGCTCATTCTCGATGTTCCAAGGTAGGATCATCATCCTCGTCCACACTATTGGTCCCATATAACCATCTACTCCTTATTGATTCTTCCATCCTATCTATATCTCTTCTATAGACTGATTATTGATCCATGGGAAACCTAGTAAAGATGTCAACATTTTCTATAGTATTATCATTGTGGGGTATTATATAAAGAGGTGGTTGAAAGTTTCATTCTCCTTCATACATAATATCCATCTGAAAGGTCCATAAACTTTCCTCTTCATTAAGTTGTCCTTTGTGAGTATCTTTTTATGGAGGAGTAACTAGTTGAAGGACCTTACATTTGGCTATAAATTCTACATCCAAATTTGTGTGAATAGATCTCAATTCAAATGAGCGATGCTAGGGCAGAATGCTTGGTATCCCCATGATACTATATACACCCCCTTATTCCTATTATTCCATTCAAATTGATCCTTATCATAGGACCATGATAATGATCTCATTTGTATAATTTAATCAATCTCTTTTGCTAATATCTCTAGAATTTGGATTGACCATTATTTTAGTGGAATCTAGTATCTTCCAGCCTTTGGTCCCAGTGTTTAGTCCATGGAGTATTTTCTACATTTATCCATTGCTTTCTATGTAGCTCCTCCATCATTGGGGTCCACTCTGGATATTGAATCATCAAAGATTGATGTCCATCCCATGAGTCTAACTAGAAATATATGTATTTTCCATTATTAACTATCTAAAACAACCTTTCTTTGATTATTTTCTCTCTTATTTTGAATGTTGCTAAAATGTAGGATCCTCTATTAGACAACTAATATAATACAATTTCTACCTAGGTCTTGTTATCTGCATATTTCACTCGTATATTTTTGACCCATAATGCATTGGAACTATTTATCATTCTTCATTATAATTTTGTAACTAGTGTCTTGTTATATTTTATTGTAGATCTAAAAGCCAATCTCCCTTCTTGTTTTGACAAACAAAGAGTTTTCCACTTTATAAAGGTCCATTTCCTTTCCTCCTTGGCATATGCCTAGAGGAATCTATAACTTATGTGATCAAGCTCTCAAAGCATTACCTTTAGGATATCCATAACCGATGACACATAGATGGGGATAAATAGTAACACTAACTTGATTAAGATAATACACACTCTTGATGATAGCCACCATTTTCCAATTTTACCCTTGATTTTATTTATCAGCCATTCCTAATCTTCCTTTTGTCTACTAGTTTTAATTGGGAGCCCCAAATAAATAACTAGGAGTGAGGTTTTCTAGAAACCAAGTCTCTCTAGTACTAGGTCCTCCTCTCAAGGTGAACAGTGGAAGAATATTCCTTTGGATTTATCATTATTCACCATCTAGCCTATTGCCTTGGTAAAGCAGGTTAGGGCTTACTTTATTCTAGCTACTTATTTAACTATTGCTTCTCCTAAAAACATGGAATCATCAAAAAATTGTAAATGAGTGATCGAGTTAGCTTTATTAGTAATTAAAACTCCTTCCAATCTCTTATTATATTTTTTATTAGCCAATTTTCTTCTTAGATAGTCAACTACAATAACGAATAGGTAGACAAAGAGGGGATCCCCTTGCCTATTACCTCTTGATATTAGAAATAACTTTTTGGAGCATCCATTGATGATAATTGAGTATGAGACTGATTATATGTAACCTTTGATCTATTTTATCCACTTATAGAACTTGAATTTTATCATAACCCAAATTATGAAGTGTCAATCCACTCTATCATAAGCTTTAAATAGGTCAAGTTAGATGAACATAGTGGGGGATTTATGTGCTTCCATAAAATATATTATTTCTTAGGCAAGCATTATCTCATTCACTATCTATCTATCCTCTATGAATCCACCTTGTTTAGGGGAGATTATTTTGTGCATAAGTGATTTTAGGATCTCAACCATGATCTTGGTGATAATATTAAATAAAATATTGTATAATGCTATTGGTTGGTATCCACTTTTATTTTCTACTTCCATTGCCTTTGGTATTAGTTCTATGTAAGTTTTGTTGATTTTATTCAATATTTCCTTGTATTTTCTTGCCTCTTCTACCATCTCCAAAAGGTTTTCCTACATAATATCCGAAAATTCCTGGTAGAATTCAATAGGGAATCCAACTAGATCTAGATTTTTCCCTTTTGTATTTTGAACACTACCTCCTATAGTTATTGCTTTGTTATTGGTGCACTTAGTACATATTTTTATTCTATTGTAATGAGTGTGGATATCTCCTATATCATTTCTTATTGGAATTATAGATCCAGGGTCTTAACCATGAACAAATTTGTAAAATAGTTTATTACTATCGAGTTCATACCCTCCCATGTGTGAATCATCTCCCCATCTTCATTTTTCATAGAAGAGATGAAGTCATATGTCCTCTGGGTTGAAAGGGACTTGTAGAAGAATCCTATGTTTTTGTCTTATTTTCTTAGCCACTTGATTCTAGATTTTTGTTTCCACAATAGTCCTCCTTTCTTTCCAATTCCTTATTTTGGTTTGTGATATCCACTTTTATTTTGGCCCTGGTTTTTGTGAGCCCCTCCTTTCTTATCTAATCATTCAGCTCCTCTAATTGTTAAATAAATTCTTTTTTATTTTGTTGACATACCAAAATTCCTCCTAACTATAGCTCTTAATATTTTTTTTTTGATATATTGTAGTCAATTGGTAATATAACACATTCTCCTGAATAACTAAATAACCTATGGAATCACATTTGTGTGACATGTCTTGGTTTTCCTTGCCACAATTGTTGCATTCATGATGTATTGAGCCACATGATTTAGAAATAGAAGGGTTTTTTTTTTAGATTAGTTTTCTAGACTTCTATCATTACAATCCAATTATTTAACCCTAAATTATAAAAGATTTTGACCTTTGGGATATATCCTTGTATCAAGAGATTTTTTAATACCAAGAACTTGTCTAGTCTTTCTAAAATACAAGTTGGGTCCACTCTCCTATTGGACCAAGTCATCAAACCATTGTTAGGTTTAACTTATACAAGGCATAGGTGTCCCATCTACTCACTCATGATATTTACACCTCCATATAGAGCCCAATTTCCTCCCAACACCTATTCTAGAGAGAATGTTGTTGAAATCATTACCCATCAATATCCATGCTCTAAAAAATTGTGAAGAGATATAGTCTATGTCCCTCTATAGCTTCCTCTTTCCTTCAATGGTGCTTGGTTTATATACATTTATATAGAGAATTTGTTGGTCATATTATGTATTTTTTCTACCACTCTAATCAATCCTTTACTGGCAATTGTATAGTGTACCACTAGTTCTTTGATGTCCCAAAAGCATGATACTCCCCTTGAAGCTCCAGAGGCCCTGAATGATGTTGCTTTACTAGGTTGCCATATCCTTCTTTTTATTATATCCATTTCATCAAAATAGACCTTCATCTCTTGGAGGAAGATCATTTATTGTTGATTTATTTGAATCATTCTTTTTATCTCATTTTGTTTAGGACTTTATTTCGGTCCTCTAATTTCAATGTAATGACATTCATTAGTAACAAGGGTTAAAAATATGGGTAAGTGTTGTAACCTTACTTTCATCAATCAATTTTTGACCTTTATTCTTTACATGATGTTGGTTGGACTCTCTTCCCACCTTTTAATTCATGTCCATCTTCATATTTTAACTAGGTTCCTAGTTCACACCATAGCTTTTGATGTCTGTGTATAGTACCAATAAATTGTTGCAAGTGTGAAGAGGGATATAGACTAAAGTGGCTTAGCAATATCTATTTATTTAGCCACAGTGTGAACACTTCATGTATTTGTCGACAAGGTGTTTGTCGGCATGATTTTTATTTTCCTCTCCGTCATTCTCTCCTTGCTTCCCTATTTCTTCGCCTCCTTATTCCTCCTATATTCCCGACACCTTTTCCTCCTTATCCCTCCGCTCCTCATTCCCCTTATTTCTCCTTTTCTCCCGCTCCACGTCCTCCTTATTCCTCCCTTCCTTTATCCCTCCACGTCCCTTCTTCCTCCACCCTTCTCTAACCTCCATAGCTTATAAATACCTATGTTATATTGCATAATATGTAATCGAAGGTCGCTGCGTAAATTTTAATAAAGGAGGCTATTTTGTTTTAATTAAATTGTTTTTGTCTCTTTATTAAAGTTAACTCTGCTCAGATTCGGTCACTGGTATCAGAGCCGAGGCCAGGGGCTCGAAAATCGAGGCAGAGGCGGCCAGGAGTTTGGCCCATTTTTCGAGGCAGACCAATCCGAGGAAGTTGTCAGAAGACGCAGGTGGGGTCCATTTTTCGAGGCGGTTCGGCGATCGAGGAGAACACGAGGCGGTTCGGTGATCGAGGAGAACATGCAGATAGTAGAGCACAATTTTTGAGGTGACACATGGCAGAGCTCTGGAGGACACATGGACAACCGACATGGAGGGCACGCAGCTCGAGGAGCTGAGCTGGCAGAGGTGAGCTAGCAGTGACGTTGCGACTGAGTAGGCGAGGTGACGTGGCATGAGTGGACGCTGGCAGTGACATGGCGGTGAGGTGACAGCTGGTAGTGACGTGGTGGCGAGGTGACCTGGTGATGTGGCAAAATGTTGGGTTGCTCGATTTCCCGAAGGCAATCAGTTGATAACGCGCGCCTTTGCGATATTATACACCTCCCGCACCCATCTCCCACTACATGTGGGATAAAAGGAGGTATATTTTTTTTTTTAAATTTTGTGCCGCCACTGTTTTAATATTCCTTGTTTGCTCTTAACTCCCGTCCGAGCGCATAGCGCAGTTGGCAAAGGGTGTTGAGCAGTTTGGTGGAGGTCTCGGGTTCGAAACCCGCCGAGACGATTATTATTTTTTTTTGTGGGGTTTTAATATTTGTCAACGATAAATGGATGCGCCGGGAGTTTGGTTTCAAAGCCGCGGGGCGGCGTAGTGGTTGAGGCGGTCAGTGGAATAAAAGAGGTCGCCGGTTCGAGCCTCTCCAAGCTCGAATACAAAGGTTTTATTAAAGTTTTTAAATTTTTATTTTTATTAAAGTTTTTTGATTAATTTAATAGTTTTTAAATTATATTCTTTAATTATTTTTTAAATATAATTTTGTTTAAAAAAATAATTAAAGATATAAATAAAATTATTAATTTTTTTATAAAGACTTTATAAAAAAATTATTATTGAAAACCTTGCAAAATTGTGTAATAGCCTAAGAGGCAAGCATTGTAAAAAGAAAAAAAGTGACGGGAAGCCTTCCGGAGCGCCCGTTTATCGCTTTCAAAAATTTGGACTCCGCGCTGCCCCTTGGAACCCCGTTCAAGGCTAAAAATTTTGTGTAATAGCCTCAACGGCTATAAAAGAGCAAAAATTGTAACCTCAGAAGCTCTAACGAATTTTTCTTTTTGCCTTGATGAGTAGATGATCAGATCTACCGGATGTTACCATGCTTTGTGCTCTCTACTACGGAGAGAAACTGCCAAAGCTTTTGATGAACGAGTTCGATGAGACGGACTGCATGTCGTATTCAGTCAGCTGTAGAATTTTGTTATAGCCCACCAAAGGAATCCGGATTCTGGTTACGAGGCTGACTCAGAAGACAATATATTCGGACAACGAGTGGAGGAGTCCGATTCAGTGGCATTTGAACCTGAGGAACAATCCAGTGAGAGTTATACCCCATGCTCTCTAGAGCCTGAGCCAATGGAACTTGAGCCAGTAAAGGCTAAGCCAACACAGGTCGAGCCAGCGACAACTCCTAAAATTGTTGTCATCAGTGACGACGAGGATTCCATTGCAGACAATTTTGGGCCTCCAATACTGGACAATCCTCAAGAAGTAGAACAAGAAATCAGTGAGAGAGTTAAGAAATCTAGATTTGATTTGAACTTGTAATTGCTTTGTACTTCCTATTTTTAGTCAAATCAAAGTTTGCTTTCAAGTAGTAGAAATGGCTTCAAATTCAAATCTCCCAATTCCTGAATTTAATGGTAGTGATTATGAATACTGGTCAATAAAGATGAAAACTATGTTGATTGGTAAAGGTTTATGGGAAATAGTTGAAGAGGGTTACACAAAACCTTCTCCTACTGACTGGTCTACCTTAAGTGTTGCCGATAGAAAAGCCAAGAAAGAAGCCCAGAAAAACAATTCCTTTGCTCTATATCATTTACAAGCAGCCCTAGATAAAAGCATATTTCCTAGAATAGCATCCTGTATAATAGCTCAAGATGCTTGGAAGGCTTTAAAGGAAAGTTTTCAAGGGAGTGATCAAGTGAAGCAGGTCAGGCTTCAAACTCTGAAAAGAGATTTTGAAAATCTCAGAATGCAAGAGAATGAGAAAGTAGGAGACTACTGCGTGCGAGTCAAAGTCGTAGTAGATAAAATGGTCACTCTAGGTGAAGAGATTAAACCAGAAGTTGTAGTGAAGAAAGTGTTGCGAACACTTCTTCCTAAATGGAATCATGTAGCAATCATTATTGAAGAGTCAAAATATTTGACTGCACTTTCCTTTGATGCACTAATTGGTTCTCTTCTTTCACATGAAGAGAGATTGCAGGAATCTTCTTCCACTAGCCACGGAGGCGATGACAAAGCCTTCGCTTCACAAGAAGGAAAAGGACAAGGTAGAGGTCATGGCAGAGGTCAGCACAGAGGTAGAGGTAGGAATAGTCCACGAGGTGGAACTCCTAATAGAGGAGGATCTTCAAACAGAGGTGGAGGTCAGAATAGAGGTGGACAACAGAATAGAGGGAAGCATCCAGGACGAGGAAAAGGAAGTGACAAGTCAAAACAAGCTTGCTATAATTGTGGCAAACTTGGCCACTTCGCTCGTGACTGCTGGTCAAAATATTCACAAGGGAGCAGCAACCAGAGCAGTCAGTATGGAAATTTTGGAGAAGAGGAAGAGACCTCAAATCTCTTTCTCTCATATGGCAAGTCAGATCAGAACCTGAATGACACCTGGATCTTGGACACTGGGTGTTCAAATCATATGAGTGGCAAAGAAGAACTCTTTGCTACTCTGGATTCTTCCTACAAATCCAACATCAAATTGGGAGATGACAAGTCATTGGCGATTGAAGGCATTGGAGCCATGGAGGTTCCAACAAAAGAAGGCATGAAACAAGTAAGTGATATCTATTACACACCTCATCTCCAACACAATATTTTAAGTGTTGGTCAAATGTTAGAGAAGAACTATAAGTTGCTATTTGATGAGGGTAAATGTACCATTTTTTATAAGAGTAATAGTGATAGAGTCATTACTCAAGTGCCAATGACAAGGAACAGGTTATTTCCTTTAAATTTTGGCCAGCCAGGAGGAGATCAATTAGTAAATGTTGCTATTGCAAATCCAAGTGTGTTGTGGCACTTGAGATACGGTCATTTGAATTCAGCCAGTTTGAAGATGTTAACTTCTCAAGCAATGGTGACCGGACTTCCTAAAGTTTAGGACAATAAGGAAGTCTGTGAAGGTTGTGCCTTGGGCAAGCACGCTAGAACCAAATTTCCTCATGGACAAGCATGGCGGGCCAGTTATCCACTCCAACTAGTGCACTCAGACATCTGTGGTCCGATGCAGACCAAGAGCATTGGTAACAACTCTTACTTTCTTCTTTTCATTGATGATTTTTCAAGAATGTGTTGGATATATTTTTTGAAGCATAAAGATGAGGCATTTGATTGCTTCGTAGATTTTAAAGCAAGAGTTGAAAATGAGAGTGGATATTTTGTTAAGTGTCTCAGATCAGATAAAGGAGGAGAATACTCCTCTAATGAATTTTTGTAAAAAACATGGAATAAAGAGGTAGTTCACTGCTACCTATACTCCACAGTAGAATGGTGTGGCTGAGAGAAAGAACCGCACCATTGTAGAGATGGCAAGATCTATGCTTCAAACGAAGCATTTGAGCAATATGTATTGGGCAGATGCAGCCAGGACCAATGTGTATATTTTGAATAGGAGTCCTACTTCAAGTTTGAAAGGGAAAACTCCTTACCAAGCATGGTATGGTAAGAAACCGAATGTCAAGCATTTCAGAGTATTTGGTTCACTGGCTTACTCACACATTCCTGATGAACAGAGGAAGAAGCTCGATCCCAAGAGTCAAGCTTGCATTTTTGTAGGGTACTGTGAGACCACAAAAGCTTATAGACTCTACAATCCTAGGACTCGAAAGATAATACTTTCTAGGGATGTGATTTTTGATGAAGGGGGAGAATGGGGACATCCCCAAATTTATAGTGATGTTGAATCTCATGATACAGGTTCTTCACAAATTCATCGAGCACCACAGAAAGGCAAGAAGTCTCCTCCTCCAAGCCCAAGCAGACATTCTACATCCGGTTCATCATCTTCTTCACCAAGTCCTTCTCCACAAAGGTCAGTTAGTTCCTCACCAATGGATATTGATTCTCCATCCAGAGGTAAGAGAACTCTCCAGCATCATCCATCTTATCAGATGTTGGATAAAAATTTTCAAAGAAGGTATACTAGAAGTCAAGCTAGTGAGATGAGTTTTGTTTTACAAAGACTTGAAAATATGCATTTGTATGGTGATGATGACTCCCAGCTTGAACCTCGGGGAGATGTAGTTAACTATGCCTTGTTAACTAGTGCACAACTTGAACCTTCTAGTTATGAGAAGGCATGTACTCAAAAAATTTGGCAAGATGCCATGAAAGAGGAGATAACCTCTATAAAAAACAACGATACTTGGGAGTTGGTAGAGCTTCCTAAAGGAAAGAAGTGTGTTGGATGTAAATGGGTCTTCAAGACCAAATACAATGTTGATGGAAGCATTGAAAGGCATAAAGCAAGATTGGTTGCAAAAGGATTTACACAAAAGTATGGTATTGATTATGAGGAGACATTTGCTCCTGTAGCTAGACAAGAGACCATCAGAACAGTTCTTGCTTTAGCTGCACACAAGGGATGGAAAGTCCAACACATGGATGTGAAGAGTGCCTTTCTCAATGGGTACTTAATAGAGGAAGTGTATGTTGAGCAACCTCAAGGATTTCAAGAGCAAGGTAAGGAGCACCTTGTTTATAGACTAAAAAAGGCACTCTATGGCCTCAAGTAGGCACCGTGAGCTTGGTACTCACGCATTGATGGGTACTTCAAAGATTTTGGGTTCACCAGAAGCAGAAATGAACCCACACTTTACTACCTGAAGCAAGGTAACGACATCCTCATAGTTTGCTTGTATGTGGATGATCTCATTTTCATGGGTAGTAATGAAAAAGTGAATATGGAGTTCAAGCGCTCCATGATGAAGTAGTTTGAGATGAAGGATCTTGGCTTAATGCATTACTTCCTTGGAATGGAAGTCCATCAGATAGATTCAGGGATCTTCATCTATCAACATAAGTATGCTCGGGACATGATCAAGAAGTTTGCTATGGAGCATTGCAAACCAGTTGCAACTCCAGTTGGACATGGGATCCAATTAAGCAAAGATGATGGAGCACCTAAAGTTGACGTGACCACTTTCAGGAGCATGGTTGGGAGTTTGATGTTTCTCACCAACACCAGACCAGACATTCAGTATGTTGTTTCTCTTGTCTCTCGATTTATGGCTAGTCCATCTGAGCTACATTTGCAAGCAGCCAAAAGAATTCTCAGATATGTGAAGGGTACATTGGATTTTGGAATCCAGTACCATAAATGTAACACTATCAAGCTTGTAGGCTTCAGTGATAGTGATTGGGGCAGCAATATTGATGATAGAAAATCAACTTCAGGGAACTGTTTTAGTCTGGGATCGGGACTAATAACATGGAGTTCCAAAAAGCAAACTGTGGTAGCTTTGTCTTCTACAGAAGCTGAGTATATAGCAATCACCTATGCTAGTACTCAAGCCTTGTGGCTAAGAAAAGTGTTGGAAGAGATTGGAGAGCAGCAAAGTGGTCCGACCAGAATCTACTGTGACAACATCAGTGCCATTCAGTTGGCATACAATCCAATCCACCATAGCAGAACGAAGCATTTTGATATGAAGTACCACTTCATCCGAGATATGGTGGAGCATGAAATTGTTGAGCTTAAGTTTTGCCGCACTTTGGAGAACGTTGCTGACATATTCACCAAAGCGATGGCTAAAGCTCAATTTTTAAAGTTGAGAGACTGTGTAGTCAGTTCTCTCAACTTTAAGGGGGAGAATGTTGCAAGTGTGAAGAGGGATATAGACTAAAGTGGCTTAGCAATATCTATTTATTTAGCCACAGTGTGAACACTTCATGTATTTGTCGGCAAGGTGTTTGTCGGCATGATTTTTATTTTCCTCTTCGCCATTCTCTCCTTGCTTCCCTATTTCTTCGCCTCCTTATTCCTCCTATATTCCCGACACCTTTTCCTCCTTATCCCTCCGCTCCTCATTCCCCTTATTTCTCCTTTTCTCCCGCTCCACGTCCTCCTTATTCCTCCCTTCCTTTATCCCTCCACGTCCCTTCTTCCTCCACCCTTCTCTAACCTCCATAGCTTATAAATACCTATGTTATATTGCATAATATGTAATCGAAGGTCGTTGCGTAAATTTTAATAAAGGAGGCTATTTTGTTTTAATTAAATTGTTTTTTGTCTCTTTATTAAAGTTAACTCTGCTCAGTTTCGGTCATAAATTATTGGTTGTTCCATCTAATTGAAATAAAATTCCATTTATTTTTTTTCTTTTTTATTCTTTCTTTGGTAGCTTATTGCCATCTAGTTTAGTTCTCACTTGTTACTCATTTTTCCCCATCAATATTTTCTTTGTCGATCTTTTAACTTGCATATTTTTTTCTCCTTGTACTTCCTAAAATTATGTTTCTAGAATATATGTTCCATCTTCGTCTTCTTCTTCTTTATTTAGGAGGTCATCCATAGCTATGATTACAAACATGTTTGTTGAAAGTACTTCCTCTTTGGTTATAGGTTTTCTTTGTGTGTGGATTTTTTGGTATTTGGAACCCCACATTTTCCTTATCTTCTTTCTTTTGCTCCTAAAATTTATGTGAATAATCCTTAACTAGATAGCCATATTCATGATAAATTCTACATCTAAAGGGGATATTATTGTAGTCCACTTGTTGTTCCCATGTATCCTCTCTAAATTGTAATGTGATATTTACTAGGACGTGTTTATCAAAATCTATCAACACAGATTTGTACATAAATAAAATATTCAAAATTTTGAGTACTATTAGCTATAATCATAAAATTTCCTAGTGTGTTACCAATTGTATCTAGGACTTGTGGTACTAGGAGACCAAAAAGTATGATTCAAACAGGTCCAATTGAGGGCATTTCCTCCTTCACATTAAATGTTATACACCAGGGCTTTATGAAGTGTCCCAAGCTACCAAATAACCATGGACCTCCTTGAAAGTTATCTTCTCTATCCTCTTCCATAGCAAAAATTATTAAAAAGTACCCATTAGGATAATAAAAATTTTGAAATTCACCTTTTGTTCTCCATTGTTTGGTAGTCCATAGCTTGAAAAATTATAGGATTAGATAAAACCCATCAACAAATTAGAACCCTTCATTTTGAGGTATTTATGCCATCCTAGATATCATTTGATTCCAATTTTACTATTGAGGACAGATTTGTTACTCTCATGCATCCCATTTTTATTTTCATTTGATGCCTTTTTAAGCCTTATACTACCGCAATATATCATAGGTTATATATCACGAGATACAAATATAAAATAGCTATAATATAATAAGGTCAAGAGAATGATATGAGTAGAATAATATGATCAAATTAATATGTATATAAAGGCTTATAATAAATCAAATAAAATTCAATAATATGCTAAAATATAAATGTAAATAGCTTGAATCATTCATGTACTATGCATGAAGAATAACTTACAATATTAATTGCTCAAAATGTATACAAGCTTTATTGCTTCTCTTTCTCTTACAAATAATTATCGTAATGCTTTTTCTCCTTGCTATGTTGTATATTTGTTATGGAGTATTACCTTAATAATATAGCCATAGTACTCTGAATATTTGGATACTTGACTATAGCTCTCCATATGCCAAGTCTCACGACTATTGGCTTATATATTTGCCACTTACATTCTTTATGAACACTTGAAACCACAACATATGCACACATATACATGACTCTTACACTTCTACTTGCTGTAGACACCAAAACAGCACCAATCCGATTATGTGACTGCAAACACTAATCGCTTTGACAAACACAGCCCCCAGGGCAGCCCTCAGAGGTCAAACAGTGGTCTTAACCACTTTCATAGCAATTTTGTGAGGTCAAGAAGCAATTTGGCACACTTAGACACTTTGCCTAGTAATCGTCTCACCCAGGGACGATTGCTAACTTGAAATCGTCTCACCCAGGGACGATTTCCAAGTTTAACGGGCAAAAAGACAAATGAGGCCAAGTGGCAGCCCAGAACAGTCAGTTGATGACTCTTGCCTCGCACGCGTGTGTGAGTGGACAAATAGGCCGTTTGAGGACTGTCACAAGGGTGATTATGAAAGCCCAAGTCAATGGAGGACTCCCCTCCCTCATGGGAAGACAAGACTGCCACATGGCGCCTATGACCAACACATGGCATTTGTGCTTCCCTCCCAAAAGAGACCCCATGGGTCTATAAAAGGTGGGACTTTTCTCACCCAAGATATACAGGTTGAAGGAGATTTCAAGCAACGAAGTGCTGCCGAGTTGAAGACCCACTTGCATCCCTTTTGGTTCACCTTCCCACATCCACCAATCTCTTTTGCAAGGGAGGTTGTTGGGTGGCTTTTGGAAGCTTGAACCGGACCCAAATCCAACACATGGACACCTGAACCAACCAATTCGCCGACCCCCCAATCCTAAGAGGTTTTGGGCCCATCCCTAGTGGATTGGCACCGGAATCAAGTGCCAACGGTGGGAGGCCCACTTGGGCATCCCCGCACTTTTCTTAAGTTTTATTTCAGAAGCATTCTAGTTTATTTTCTCATGCTGCATATTGTGTTTCCTGTTTGGTGAATTCATAGCTGCAATTTCGTAACCTTTGATCAGATTCTAGTATGTTTTGTGTCGTTTTGTAGTTTCACTAACTTGCAGGAGGCGATATCAAATTCTCGAGGGTAGAGGCCAAATTGGGAGAATCCGACCATCTGGGTCGTCCCAAAATGGCCCCAATTACATAACCCCTCTGTCTGCAGGTGTTTTGGAGACCTCGGGAGTCGACATTGGAGCGTGTCAGTTCGGCTTCCCCAACACAGAAGAAATCGTCCCACCCAGGGACGATTTACAGTCAAAAATCGTCCTACCCAGGGACGATTTCCAGTTGAAAGCAGATTGGCCGACTGTCTCAGTGGCAATGGCCTGTTGGTAACATTTTTTGTCTTCTGGCAAGTTTTCAGGCTGTTTAGAATCATTTTGTTTACTGTTTTAGATAAATGTTTGCATGCATCTTTTGATGATTTTAGAAGAACGAACACTTTTCACTTGCAGCGAGTGCTACTGACATCTTGGTTGTTTCTTTGTTCGTAGGAGAAGCAGCGGAGGTGAAGAACTCATCGACATCAGCGGCGGCATCATCTTGGCCCGCCCATTGCAATCGTGGGCACGCGGAAAGAGGAACATTGAGTGATTGTAATCGAATTCTTTTAACGCTCCTAGCCCCCAAAAAGGGAGGAGACGTCATTGTAACGGAGATCAAGGGATATTAATGAAAGGGCTGTGTTTTCTCCATTTGCTTGTGTCTCTTCCAATGCGTTTCTTTTCCATTTCATGCACTTTACGTTTCTAGGACTTAAGCGCATTTGGTTTTGGTTATATTGCAATTAGTGTTTCCTTTGCCCGGAATCTCGTGCTTTCAGTGGCGATCACGGTGGGACCTGTTCCCTATTTTTAAGATCACAGAAAACTAATCGGGTTTTTGTGTTTTGTGTTTTACAGGTACATTTTTTTTTTGCAGACTGTTAACCGTCTCTGACTGTTACGATTACTTTACTGGAAATCGTCTCACCCTGAGACGATTTTAAAATCGTCTCTGCCAGGGACGATTTCTGTTCTGTAAATCGTCTCACCGAGGGACGATTTTCTCGTCTGTAGATTTTCGGAGCAGAAATTCGGAGGCAATCGGAGCGAGCGAGAGAAGAGGTAGGGATTTTATCATCTCTCGTTAAATTTTCTGTTTCTATTTTCTGTTTCTTTGACTGTTTTCATTTTATCCTGCATACTTAGGGAAAATCATTCATGCTTGTTTCATTTTCGCTAAATAAAATGAACCTCACACACTCCACGTAACAATTTTAAACCAAGGAGCTGGTCGTAAGACCCCAGCCCTTTATCAAGACCATTGGTGGATTTCATCACCACCTTGGCTTGATTTGCATCCATTTCCCGATTGTCAACTGTTGTTAGGCGTAAATCCCGACGAAGACAGACCGAGTGTCGCTGGGGTGATTCCCATGCGCGCGAGGATAAGTTTTCTATGGTAGGTGCCATTAACGGGACAATCCCCCTTTCGTACCGCCTACGTACCACGTACCTTCTGCTCTCACGTACCTATAGTCTCCCTCTCGTAAGGGCGGGTATATAGAGAGGTTGGTATATCGGCCTGGTTGGTATATTGAAGGGGCTACCATTTTGGGAGTTATATGAGCCGTCATAATGCATTTAAACGATCTTCAAAACCTACAAAAACAAAACAAAACACCAAAATGCACTAAACCAGTTTAGGGCACACCAATAATCCTTAAAAGAGATAATCACGGTTTTGTGAATGTGTGTGCTTAATTCTGCTTAGTGTAGACAAAAAAAAATCATAAACGAGATAAAAACTTATTTAGATAGCATAGAAGCACCGCAATGGTGTACACCCGCAATCAAGCCCAATCAAGGGAGAAGCTCCAGAAGGTACACAAGAAGCAGGCACAAGTCGCCTTCGCTTCAGTCCTGAGGATTTGGTCATACCGCCTTATAGGTCTAACCTACAAAAGAATCCAATTCAGAATCCTCGGTGGGGTATGCCTATTCAAAGCAGCCCCTTTCGGGAAGATGCCTTACATGTAGACCTTGACATAAATAGAGAATCACCTCTTGAAGTTAGGCATGAGTGGCCACCGCGCGATGAAGCGCTAGACAGGCACACCGTCCATTTGGAGGGGCAACGTGGATATGGCGTCCCTTCTTTACCTATCATCAGAACAGAGAGACCAAATCCGGAGCGCAGGGCTCCTTACATAGGGCGACCTAACTCCGCCCACCCCCTTCACACCCGTGAAAGGGAGTACGAGGAAAGCCATCGCATTCCTCGAGGGCAACAAACAACGCGGGAACCTTGCATTTCCGCACCAGCGGGGATATCATGATCACCCCTTGAGGCCAGAACCTCGAGCACATACCGCTTACCTCGACAGAGGGAAGCGACCCATTGAAACCTTAGATCAGCAAACTCGAGGTAAACACATAGGAGAAACATTCGAACCTCCTGAGCAAAATAGGGTAGACCAAATTGACCCAGTTGTCGCCAGATATACCACCCGTCAAGCCCAAACCATGCGGCTTAAACCAAGTTATCAGGAAATAGAGTACCGACACCGCTTGGATAGAGAACGCATGCAACGCGAAGCGGATGAGTTACGCTATGAAATACCTGAGAGGGGGCCAACCCCTCGCATCCAAAGAGCTGAACAGTATGAGAGGCGTAATCCGTTGGTGCAGGACAGGTCTCCACGACCTCGTCAAGCTCTGCCTCCAAGACCTCATAGATTCGAGAGGGAGGCAACTCCCCGAAACAATGATGGGTACCTTCAAGCAAGAGCTTGATCAGGGTCATAGGTTTCGCCCAGAGACTCCTCAAGAATTTTACGAGGAGTATGAACCGGAAGAGGAATATGTTGAAACTCCCCATCAAGGCAGGAGGGATGCCATTCGGCCACCCCTCCATAGGCCTCCAGTTTACCGTAACTTGCAACAAGAGCGAACAAGAGAGGAAGAAATAAAATCTTCCGATGCATACCAAGCGCTATTGGAGCGTTTGGAGTCTGTGGAGACAAAAGCTGCTGGGCATCAAAAACCCACATTACGTCTACTCCGCAGTAATCCGGTGCATCCCTCAGTGCCTACACCTCTTTACCCCGAACACTTCAAGTTGCCTCAATTGGCAATTTTTAAAGGTGAAGAGGACGCACAGGAACACGTTACACGATTTCTAAGCCAATGCTTCGGCATCCAAGATAATGACGCATTGTTGCTTAGAACATTCATAACCACATTCGCAGGCCCTGCCTCGGATTGGTTCACACAACTGCCCAAACACAACATAAGCAATTTAGATCAATTAGTAGACGCGTTTCTTGAACGCTTTGCCTTCAACACAAGGAAGAAGGCATCACTAAGTGATTTAGCGAGCCTCAAGCAATTTGAAGAGGAAACAATGGCAGCGTACGGGAATCGATGGAGAGCTTTGCTTTCTAGGTTACCCTACCGTCCTCCTATGTCTGATCTCACGCGGATGTTCGCAAAAAGTTGCTTAAAATCAATCTCTGGTCTATTGTTGCTGCGACAATACGACAACTTAGAAGAAGCTTTGGCGCAAGCCAGAGTCATAGAAGAGATTAAGATAGGCGAAGGCGCAATTGCCAAGCCTAAGAAGAAAGAGTGGAATAAAACCACTAAAACTGGGACAACGCAACCACAACACGCTGCAGTCAACCAAGTTGCGATAAATGTTCCCGTGCCTGTGCAAGAAACGCAGCCTCAAAAGGCTAACTACCAGGCAGTGCCTCCTGCTTATGAAAGAGATAATAGAAGACAGGAGCAGAATTACCCGCGTCGCCCTAGGCAAAATTTCACCCCATATGCGGAGTCTAGGGACTCCTTATTTGACCGCTTGTCAGCGGCAAATTTAGTCACTCTGTCGAAAATCCAAATTATAGACCCTAACATTCCCAAGCCTAGGGGGTACAGAGAGGAATTGTATTGTAGATTCCATAGGCGCGGAGGACATGACTTGAATGGGTGCTGGAAATTCAAAGACCTAGTCCAGGATTTGATCGACAACGAGAACATTGGTTGTGGACAACCCCATCGCACCAAACAACCAACAAATGGGGGTATTCAAGGACCCCTTGCCAGCCCACGAGGCACGAGACAAAACCACTCCGCATTAACGAGGTGCGACAAGATCTTCCCACACAGGGATTTGTGGGAATGATTAGCATAGTAACAAGGAACAGAAGGTACCCGATAGCTGCCCCCGAGGTAGCTACGAGGGAAGTTCCGACAACATCGCATCCTCAACAACGCCCAACGCAGTTACCTCCGCCTAGACCCGAGGTCACGATACGAACCAAACTCACGCAGAGTTTGCGGACCACGTCGGCTAGGCTCGTCCATCTACGAGCTTATTCAACAATCAGCTCCCCATAGAGAAGCTCTTATGGACATTTTAAAAGCCATTGAATTACAACCCCACGAGGCAAATTCTTTCAACGCCTTCGTGGGACATGTGAAACAATGTACGGAGCCGGTCATCACATTCAGAGAAGATGAGGTCAAAACGATATCAAATGACATGGCAGATCCACCCCTGCACGTTATCGCGCGGGTCAACGGGATTCCGTACAAGAGAGTGCTGATAGATACTGGCTCGTCCAGTAACATCATAACCACTGCAGCCTTAAAGCATTTGAAGCTGCCAACCTCTCACATCACAGCCTCCACGTACACACTGCGAGCTTTTAATGATGCAATATGCTCGACAGTCGAGCACAGTCGTTCTGCCGATCCAGGTAGGACAAAAGTCAATACCTACACTGTGCCATGTGTTGGAAGGTGAAATGGCTTATAATATACTGCTAGGGCGGCCTTGGATCAGGGACATGAAGTGTGTCCCTTCGATCGACCACCAATGCTTAAAGTATGCTTATGAAGGGGAAATACATGTAGTCCCAATGGACTTAGAGCCCTTCAAGTATTGCAATGCGGTACAATTCATACCTCAATCGACCCTCCCTTCAACGCATTTGGATTTCCAATTAAATCCATCTAAACAGGGTCCAATACCGCAGGCACCACTGGTGGCCAACAAGACAAAATCCCAACCAGGTGAGACTTCATCACTCGCTCCTTCATCATCAACGCCACCTATCATGGCCCAACAGAAGGACAAGGGAAAACAAATCATGGAAGAGGTTAAGCCTCTAGAAGAAAGGTTGCCCACAATCTCAACGATATCAACAGAGGAAACACCCAACACAACAGAAACCAAGACTCCTGAACAACCAAACATGGAATGGACTCAGGAAGGACTACCGTTTCCTCCCACCCAATCATCAACAATCACTGTTGAAATGGCCGATACGGGCTTGGGGGAGTACTTAGTGCAAAACATTGTGGCAACCCCCACATTGGAGTCAGTACGAGACATGGGAAGACCTCGCCTTCCCATAGGGACAATTGTTCCTCTAGGCTACCCATCCGAACCAGACAAATTTTGTGTATGGGGGCCTTGATCATGGTCTTGAACCATGCCAACAAAAGGAAGCAGACGAAGAGCCTTTTGTTGAAAACATCAATTATCTGTCAAACCCAGAATTTGCCCTAAAATATCTAGGCCAATGCAATTGGCATGGATACGGGCTAGGCGGATATGAGCAAGGGATGCAGATCCTTTGCCAACCAAGATATCAGATGCCATATGACAAGTCAGGGGTAGGGTTCAACCATCCCTTGCCATTAGACATCTTGGTTGAAAATATGCAAGGCCTAGAAATAGGCAACAAGGGGGGATTGGCATTAGACCCTTATGCCAATCCAAATACGGAATACACATTGGGAGATTACCTCCCATGGTCAACAAACACCCCTAGAAACAACAATAATCCCTCTCCTTTGCTAGAGAGAGGTGAAAGTTCGGATAGTAATCCTCAAAGAGAACATCAATGGCTGTCGGACATCTTTCTAAAGTTGTTCCCCTTAGAGGTTCCAGATGAAACAATACAGTCTCAAGAGAATCAGGTCCCTCCACCAAGAGTGGAACAATCGCAATGGGACCAGATTAATTCACTGGAACAAGAAGAGTCCTCAACGTCGCAAGCAACAGATGCTGAAGAGGATGAACAATTTTGGATCTATGAAAGCGATTCAGAAGATGAAACTGAAATGGACTATCTCAGACATGCGCGACGACATCACCGCGCTCTAACTCATGAAGATCTAATGGGACAGATGGGCATACTGTTAGGGCATGAATGGCATGTAGACCCAGCGAGGTGGGACCAAGTGTTGGATCCATGGCTCCAAATTCAAGATGAGCATCGTCCACCTCGAGATCCCATCATGACAGCAGTGCCGAGGGAAGACCCCGCCCTCCTTTTCACAAAATTTGCACCTAGGGAAGATCCATTCGTGCCCATACCTCTAGAGCCAGATCCGAAGTGCAAAGACCATCAAGCTGGGGGTACCTCTATCCCTTGAAGAACCATAATCCAAACCAAAAAGCTCCAAGGATTATCGCAATCACTTGGTCACCCCAAAAGCTCCAAGGATTATCGCAATCACTTGGTCACCCAAAACTCCAAGGATTATCACAATCACTTGGTCACCCAAAAGCTCCAAGGATTATCGCAATCACTTGGTCACCCAAAAGCTCCAAGGATTATCGCAATCTCTTGGTCACCCAAAAGCTCCAAGGATTATCGCAATCTCTTGGTCACCCAAAAAGCTCCAAGGATTATCGCAATCTCTTGGTCACCCAAAAAGCTCCAAGGATTATCGCAATCTCTTGGTCACCCAAAAATCTCCAAGGATTATCGCAATCTCTTGGTCAATACCCAAAAGCTCCAAGGATTATCGCAATCACTTGGTCACCCAAAAAGCTCCAAGGATTATCGCAATCACTTGGTCACCCAAAAGCTCCAAGGATTATCGCAATCTCTTGGTCAATCCAAAAAGCTCCAAGGATTATCGCAATCTCTTGGTCACCCAAAAAGCTCCAAGGATTATCGCAATCACTTGGTCAACCAAAAAGCTCCAAGGATTATCGCAATCTCTTGGTCAAACCAAAAAGCTCCAAGGATTATCGCAATCTCTTGGTCACCCAAAAAGCTCCAAGGATTATCGCAATCACTTGGTCAACCAAAAGCTCTCAAGGATTATCGCAATTACTTTCACAACCCAAAAGCTCTCAAGGATTATCGCATATCTTGGTCAAAAAGAACACAAAACTAGATACAACCCAAAACCAACACTTGGTCAAAAAATAAAAAATAATCAAAAACAACAAAAATTTGCATCTCATATCTAGGCATACTCAAATTCATCAATGAGAGCTCTTCTCGCACCTCATCTTCATATTCACAAAAATCAATCCATCAAAAATACAAAAATATGTAGCTGCATTAAGCATTGCATCCATACATTGCATATTTGTGGTTGTATAGGTCAAAGGCACCATAGGCTGCAATTGCTCTAATAGTCCATCTTATTCCGCATTGTTCCATTTTACAAAAACAACAAAAACACCATGCATAACTTTTACCACACTAGAGTCAGTGGTCTGTTAATGTATCAAGAGTTTCAGTGATTCAGTCATCATTTTCCTCTTTAGCCATGTAATGTATCAAGTCGGACAGATTTTACGAAGGTAGAGTCATACTTGAAATACACCTTGTTACGTAACATCCCAACACAAATTAAAACATTAAACAATTCCCAAGTTGTGTGAACGAAAGATGAAACCTGCAAAGTAATCCAGGTCACCACAAGCGAAACGGTTATCTTGCTCATCCCCCTGTGCGAATGACCCCAAGAATGCTGAGAGTTGGCAAAAGGACAAGCATCCTCCCTACCCAATTCCCTAAGAATCCCTAAAGTTCTCAATAGTTGCAAAACATCAAAAATTTGCAAAATGTCAAAACTCCAAATACTTGACATCCTACAGTGCACACATCAAAGGGCACAAACGATAGTGATTTTCATCACTCCATATCCCCAATCCCTTGCTCAAAAGAAAAACAAATCAAAATAAACAGTGATCTCATCACTACAAACGAGCAAGTATCCCAATACAATTGAAGAAAAGAAGGGAGTGGAACTTGAATCCCTGGAACTCTCAGCATTCTAAAAGGTCATAAGGCAAGCTTTAGTACCAATTTGGTTGATAGCCTATCGATAACAGAAGTAAACCTCCCGCATGACGATATATCTGTCACATTAACTTGCGTACAGATCAATGTTTGCATGTGGATGAGCTAGCTTATGGCATCCTGGATTACACCGCAGATTAATCTTAGTACATACAACAAAGGAATTCGTGGAGCTAATTAGGTGATCCTCAGTACAGGTTCGGTTGAAAGCCCATTTGGCATCGGCGGTATCCTGACAAATACCACATAAATGAACTCAATTGCACACACAGGGATGTAAAATAGCTTGGTCAAAAACAAGTCCGATTCATACCTTGTTCAAAAGTCTTGTAAAATAAAGTACGAGTCATGGCTAGTGAGTTAAAACCGTCTGAGTCTCGAAAAACCTTAGCTACATTTCTAAACCAACTGCGCTACTTTTCATCCTTACAATACCATCAAAAAAATACAAAAAAAGAAAAACCACATGTATACATACAAAGTCATGCATCACAACAATCGCCTAAAAACAAAATAACAGAGTTCTAAATAGTCCTTGGTGCCATAGCCAAACATCACAAACCCCATTCATCCATTTCATATCTGCATATCACATATAAATCAAAACCATTTGCATTCATCATAGCATATGCATCCATCAAAATAAATCAACATGCATACATCCATATTCATCAACCATCATGCACAAGATCAAAGAAAATCAAAACAACAAAAACAACAAATAAATGCAACACAAAAACAAAAAGCAATAAACATTGCCAGACACAAGTGCTCTTGCACTTAACCTCTTGGCATAGAAAAACTGATGTCAGGGTCTACATTGTCGCTATCCTACTCCCTAAGAAGGCTACCATAGCCGGACCGCTCCACGGGAAGACGGATTTTCGACAATTTCATCCCCAAACGACGTCACAAAAGGGTCAAAGCCCACTCAAAAACAACAAGAAAATCAAAACAACACAAAAAGCAATAAACATTTCCAGACACAAGTGCTCTTGCACTTAAACTCTTGGCATGGCAAATCGACATTAGGGTCACAAATTATCACTATCCTACTCCCTAAGAAGGCTACCATAGCCGGACCGCTCCACGGGAGACGGATTTTCGAAAATTTAATCCCCAAATGGTGTCACAAAAAAAAAAAACAACAAAAACAACAAAACATGCAACATAAAAACAAAGCAATAAGCATTGCCGGACACAAGTGCTCTTGCACTTAACCTCTTGGCATAGAAAATCGATGTCGGGGTTCAAATTATCACTCTCCTACTTCCCCAAGAAGGCTATCATAGCCGGACCGCTCCACGGGAAGATAGGTTTTCGATGATTTCACCCCATTACGGCATCACCAAAAGGGTTAACACCCACCAAAAATAGGTCCAAATGTTGGAAAAATTGCACACGCTTAACGGTAAACCCTCTAAAGGCACCCTTGCACAAGTCATCTTGGGTCAAGCGACTCGTCGCTTCTCTCACGAAGGTCATTCCCTCATCGATTCGTCGCTTGAGGGGGTAGTCACACTTAGTCACCAACCAACAATCACACACCCAATTAAGGAAAACGACATGCATTCAAAGAATCATTGACAAAGACAATCACGCTCCTGCTTGGGGCGATAAACAAGCAACAATCAAATCAATCAAACACTTGGCATTTCGTGAATCATGAACACAAGGTTCCCCCCGAGGATAAAAATGCCCTTTGCCTGTTCATGACTGATCAATGTCTAAGTTCAAGTCACACCTCACCAAAACAGGTTAATACTTGAAATCAAATTCCTTAGCTCGTCAGAAGCAAGGATTCAAGAATGCATGCCCTTTCCATACTTGGGGCATCAAAAGTTGGTTAGGTTACCAAGAAACCCTAATCATTAGTGCTTTGGTTATCTATTTTTGCTCAGACATCTGCGTCACCCGTAGCGCTTCCCAAAAAGGGGCATCTGTAGACACCAAAACAGCACCAATCCGATTATGTGACTGCAAACACTGATCGCTTTGACAAACACAGCCCCAGGGCAGCCCTCAGAGGTCAAACAGTGGTCTTAACCACTTTCATAGCAATTTTGTGAGGTCAAGATGCAATTTGGCACACTTAGACACTTTGCCTAGTAATCGTCTCACCCGGGGACGATTGCTAACTTGAAATCGTCTCACCCGGGGACGATTTCTGAAATCGTCTCCGGTAAGGACGATTTCCAAGTTTAACGGGCAAAAAGACAAATGAGGCCAAGTGGCAGCCCAAACGAGTCGGTTGATGACTCCTGCCTCGCACGCGTGTGTGAGTGGACAAATAGGCCGTTTGAGGACTGTCACAAGGGCGATTATGAAAGCCCAAGTCAATGGAGGACTCCCCTCCCTCATGGGAAGACAAGACCGCCACATGGCGCCTATGACCAACACATGGCATTTGTGCTTCCCTCCCAAAAGAGACCCCATGGGTCTATAAAAGGTGGGACTTTTCTCACCCAAAATATACAGAGTTGAAGGAGTTTTCAAGCAACGAAGTGCTGCCGAGTTGAAGACCCACTTGCATCCCTTTTGGTTCACCTTCCCACATCCACCAATCTCTTTTGCAAGGGAGGTTGTTGGGTGGCTTTTGGAAGCTTGAACCGGACCCAAATCCAACACATGGACACCTGAACCAACCAATTCGCCGACCCCCCAATCCTAAGAGGTTTTGGGCCCATCCCTAGTGGATTGGCGCCGGAATCAAGTGCCAACGGTGGGAGGCCCACTTGGGCATCCCCGCACTTTTCTTAAGTTTTATTTCAGAAGCATTCTAGTTTATTTTCTCATGTTGCATATTGTGTTTTCTGTTTGGTGAATTCATAGCTGCAATTTCGTAACCTTTGATCAGATTCTAGTATGTTTTGTGTCGTTTTGTAGTTTCACTAACTTGCAGGAGGCGATATCAAATTCCCGAGGGTAGAGGCCAAATTGGGAGAATCCGACCATCTGGGTCGTCCCAAAATGGCCCCAATTACATAACCCCTCTGTCTGCAGGTGTTTTGGAGACCTCGGGAGTCGACATTGGAGCGTGTCAGTTCGGCTTCCCCAACACAAAAGAAATCGTCCCACCCAGGGACGATTTACGATCAAAATCGTCCTACCCGGGGACGATTTCCAGTTGAAAGCAGATTGGCCGACTGTCTCAGTGGCAATGGCCTGTTGGTAACATTTTCTGTCTTCTGGCAAGTTTTCAGGCTGTTTAGAATCATTTTGTTTACTTGTTTTAGATAAATGTTTGCATGCATCTTTTGATGATTTTAGAAGAACGAACACTTTTCACTTGCAGCGAGGTGCTACCGACATCTTGGTTGTTTCTTTGTTCGCAGGAGAAGCAGCGGAGGTGAAGAACTCATCGACATCGGCGACGACATCATCTTGGCCCGCCCATTGCAATCGTGGGCACGCGGAAAGAGGAACATTGAGTGATTGTAATCGAATTCTTTTAACGCTCCTAGCCCCCGAAAAGGGAGGAGACGTCATTGTAACAGAGATCAAGGGATATTAATGAAAGGGCTGTGTTTTCTCCATTTGCTTGTGTCTCTTCCAATGCGTTTCTTTTCCATTTCATGCACTTTACGTTTCTAGGACTTAAGCGCATTTGATTTTGGTTATATCGCAATTAGTGTTTCCTTTGCCCGGAATCTCGTGCTTTCACTTGCACTCTTTAATCTAATATACTTTTGCACATCTTTACATTACATATTTGTTCTCATACATACAAGACATGTGTGCACATAGACTCTACTTATACTTGCCCTCTATCTCACATGACACTTGTGTATTTCTTGCATACTCACACTTACATAAAATGGAAATATAACTCACACTCTAAACTATGACTCAACCCTAATCTATTATTTACAAATGTGCCATGAAGGTACTGTTGGTCCGGCTTTCATGCACACCCCGGGAAAGGATGGGCAAGGAAGCCCCGGAGACACCCACGGGATGGATCCCACTCATCTTTAGGATCTAGCTGGTTATCCAAGGTGCGAGTTACAGAGTTGGGTCGAATGGCTATTCACTCTTTTCCACTTCGGGAATAGATTTCAATATGGACTGCTTTGTTACCTTACAGGGGGTTCCTGAACTTGTTCAGTAGTTGCAAAATTTGTTTATCAGATTTAACTTGAATTCTTGATCTAGCTCTCATGGGTCAGCAGATTTAAATAAAAGACAAATAAAGAAAATAAAAAATGGATCATTCACAGAAAGCAAAGAGAGGGTAGGGTAGGGCAGAAAGAGAAGTTTATCAGACTTTAAACTGTAAAACTCAAACTATCAATTTCACCTATGCTATCGACTTCACAACAGAACAAATCAAAGAAGAAAGTGTCCGATCGGTCTAAGATCACTTTCAACTAAGAGCACAAGGCGAGTGAAACAGATCTAGCGAGAAAATTATAAATCCAAGGGCGATTGGTTAAAACTGGTATCTTTCACTGGCAGCCTAGCTCGCATAGTGAAGACAGAGCAATTAGAACAAACTTAACCTCAAATCTGCAATTTCCCCTAGCAGACAATAGAACAACTGAAGCCTAACAGCATATTTAAACTTGATAATACAGATTCACAGCATATATCTAACAAAATTTAATGGAACGGAAAAAAAAAGAAGATACACTTATCACACTCTGCAAAATATTAGGCTCCTGGCCATGCTATCACAGAAAAGCTAAAGCACATCAACTCCAAGTCCGGAAACAAAGGATTTCACAAAATTTGCAAGAAATTGCTTATAAGCCTTTTATTTCTAAGTCTCCGCTTCCGCGATTACATTGAGAAGAAGTATTTATAGACTCAGGACAGACCCTGATATTTTCAAAAATATCTTCTTCTCATAACTGCAAATATTATCACATCTAAACCCTAGGACCCGGGTTTTACAATAAAAATCCATTAAAATCAAGTTCTGGATAGAACTTAACCCTTCTGCAAATCAGTGCAGTTAGCTGCCATAAATGGAGAAGATAAAATCTAAAGCCACTTGCATTCATCCGCAGCTGCAAATAAATGCCTCCATTAATTCTGTTGGTGAGCCGGATGAGTCACCACTTCTCTCAGATCTGATCTTCGTAAAGCCATCCCTGTGTTGAAATTGTCTTCATGCTATCAATTCTGTAATAAATTTGTCATTGAATGCCTTCACCGGCATCTTCTCCTCTAGCATGGCGGTCCTTGACTAAATCCGCACTTTAAATTTGCCTTCGTGGCCTTTCCCGGTTGTCCCGTAAGTGCCAGATGGAATCCTACATGAAAGACAAAAAGATGCATTAGATTAGCATTTTAATTAAATCAGAAGCTTTAAAGGTTAAAACAGATTAAATCAGGTTAAAAACCCTAAAGCAAGCTTGCATGTCGGCTTCTGTTCATCTGCCTCACGCTTTGACACGTGTCGCTACCCCAGGATGCCTTTTGTTTCTCGTCGGAATGCACTTTCAGGTCAACTTAGGACTTTCTCTCTCCTGTCGCGATTCTGCGACATGTCGCGATTTCGCGACATGTCACGAAATCGCGACGTCCCTGGCGCTGCGCTGCTTCTTCCCCTATCGGTCGTGAAAACGCGACATGTTGCGATTTCGTGACATGTCGCGAAATCGCGACCTTCCTGGCCTCCGTACAACTTCTTGATTTTCAGCCGCAATTCTAGAACACGTCGCGATATCGCGACAGTTTCCGTACCTGCATGCGTTGACCGCGTTAACCGTGATTTTGGAACATGTTTGCGACTTAGCCGATTTTCATTCTACAGCCCACTTTCTCTCTCCTACCACGAAAATGCGACATGTCGCGATTTCGTGACATGTCGTAAAATCGTGCCCTTCCGTACGTTTTCTTGCTCTCTCCTCCGGCCGGTAGCGATTTTGCGACACTTTCCAAAAATGGAAACGTCGCGATATCGCGACACTTCCAAAAATGGAAAGTGTCACGATTTCGCTACACTTAAATGACTTAGCTGCTTTTTGATTTACCCGTCGCGATATCGCGACATTTTCAAAAATGGAAGTGTCGCGATATCGCGACACTACCAAAAATGGAAAGTTTTGATTTTTCAGTGAATTATGCAAATGTTTTCTGGATTTTCTCGGTACTGGTGCAAGATTTTGTTTGTGCATAAATGATTCTAGCATGTAAAAAGTGAATTCTTGGATAACACAGCTGGAATGCAAGAAAAAGCACAACTTAACAAGGAGGCAAGCAAAATCTGGGATTTAAAACCTGAAAAGGATCAAGAGGGTCCCTACTGCAAAAATGAAAGTTCAGAATTTTCTAAGGATGAAATCTCATTTTTTAGTGGGGGTGTGTTGCTTCTCAACAAATGGCGATATCTGCGGGTAAAATAGTAGCACTATTTTAGAACCCAAGACTCTGGTTTCAAAACAAAAAGACCATGCATCATGCCTTGCCACAAACATTCTTCACAATAAATTGACTACTAACTGCTAGCTGTTAAAATTTCCCAAGGACATACTGGGCTGGATTACTTCAAGGAAGATTTCTGATGTGCAATTTCAAAGGGTATAAAACTTTCTTCAAGGATGACTGAATTGAATGATAACTTTGGACTGATCAACTTTTCTAGATTGTAAAAGGGGAAACCGAGTAGAGCTCTGTTTACTAGTTTAGCCTTTTACAGCCTAGACAGAGTTACCCTTTAGATTTACACGACCCAAATTTACAACTGTAGGGCAGAATCTAATATTGGCTGCCTCTTTTAATTGTTCAACTCTTTTTTTTTTATATCTCTCCCTCTGAAATATATCAATATCTGAGATGCTTTTAGGGAAATTACAATTTTCTTTTAACATTTGATCAATCTAAAACTGTCTCAGTCTAGGCATTGATAGCCTCTGTGGATACCCAAATAATTGCATGAACCATAGTCCCCTCTTATAACCAGCTTTTCTTGGATTCCTCGGGAGTTCCTCCAACAAAATAGTATAGCAGTTTTTCTATTATTAAAACAACTGTGGCAAGTAAGACACAAGATCCAATCATCTCTCTACCTTTGTCTTGAATAACAAAATAGCTCTACTTGTTCAGTGCAAGCAGACTATCTCTATTAGAATGGTGAACAGAATGGGGTACTGGATTGTGGATTTATCAGCTAGGAATAAAACAATTTTCAGTAGGCTGAATTTTCATTAATGCCCAGGCAAAGGTTTAAAGGACAGAATTTCAAAAGCTGAAGAACTTTGGACAGACCTCCAAGGACAGACACAGGCTTCTAAAGAAAAACAAAATAAAACTGCACAGACAACAAAATAAAACTAAAACAAAATACTGTACAGACAGCAAGGAAAAAGAAGCAAAGCAACTAAAACTGAAACAAAAGACTGTACAGACAGCAAAGAAAAGGAATTGCAAGGAAGAAAATAAAAACTGAACAGGCAATAAAAGAAACAAACTAAAAGAACTGAAGCAAAGCAACTAAAACTGCTGAACTGCAGCAAAGCTAAACTGCAACAGCACTGAAATAAACTAAAGCAACTGAAATAAATTAAACTGCAACTGAAATAAACTAAACGCAACTGTACAGACAACAAAAAAAAAGAACTGCAAGGAAGAACTAAAGCAAATAAAACTAAAACAAAAGACTGTAAAGACTAAAACAGCAAGCTAACATAAAAGGACAAAGAAAGAAAATAAAAAGCACTGACAAAAGAAATAAACTGCACAAGCTAAAACTGTACAGACAAAGAAATAAAACTGAAAAACTTCAAAGCTTACTTACAATGTATACATATGCTACAACTTCCCTTCATACTCAAAAAATGCAGCAGTTGGGAAAGCAGAGAATTAGTGCCTTAAAAAAATTTGGACCATGTGCAAGTAATTTTAGAAAAATTACCTTTCAGGTCCTGTTGACGAAATGCACTCCAGACTGTGCTTCAAAAATTTGCTATCTGGGAAAGACTTGTGTTTACTGTCTTCCCTGTCCCATTTGAAAAACAAATCTACAACTCCTTCAAATTAAACAAATCATATAATAACAAATCATATGATAACATGTTTATGCTTCTAATTGAAGGGTTTGCAGAGTTCTTTCAAAAGGACTGAATGTAAAAAACCCCCAGGATCAAATACTTTAAAATCTTGACAGACCCAGACCACCACATCTTCAAAATTGTGTGACAACTGAAAGAAATCATGTTTTGTCTGTATGCCCTAGTTCTTAACAACTTGAACATTCTGTGGTTGTTGTACTGCTTCAATATCCAGGACTTCAATTTTTATCCCTCTAGCAGAATGTTTACAATTTTCCTTTTCACCTGAGCTTTGCTTAGATTTAACCTCATCAATGTGTAATATCCAACTGTCATGGTTGTGATTGATTAGGGTTGTAACTGTTCTCACCTTCTCAGTTGCCAAATTATAAGATCCAATATCTGCATCAACACAGTTTATAGCCTTTTCTTTGATATTATGTTCAGAAGTTTTAGGCTTATGTTGAGACAGTTCATCAATTCCAAGTTGGCTGACCACATTCATATTTACTATCTTTTCTTCCTTTTCTTGAAATCCAACAGGTGGTCTAGAATAAGCCTCAATCAAGTTAACCTTTTGTTCAACAATCTGAGGCAGTTCATAGAGGGTGATGTCAGCTTTAAGTTCCCTCATATCCTCAATGATGTTATCCTCCTCGATTACTTCGCATAGTGAGATTGAATCTCACTTTCATCATCCTCTGATGAGGAAGGATCATTGTTAGGTTCTGGACTCTGACATTTCAAATTATAACTGTCCATTTTGAACTGTTGAAAATCTTGCATTTCATCCATAGGAGTCCGTACAAGACTTTCTGTCTCTTCGGGAAAAGTGAAAGAATCTGAAACCCTGGTTGTACTGTTTTTGGGTGAACTAGAAATATCAATATTTCTTTGATCTCTAGGAAAATTTAACTCACCAGGAAAAACTTTAGATTTGGGTAATGCCAGATCACAACTGTTTACTTCAAGCACTTCCACTTTGAGCTTGTCAGAACTTTTTTGTATATCTTGCACATGCTGAGTGGATGTGACAGTTAACGGAGTTTCATTGGGTAGAGCATGACATGTTGGCACTAACTCATGATGTGGAATGGGGTCTGGAATAGGCATGTTCTGTGTAACATAGGATATCAAAGGACTACTCAGAATTTGAGGTCCTAGCTGTCTCTCAAGAATTAAGGCTTCTTTATAAGCCCCTGCCAGGGTTGTAATATTAATGTCTCTCTTGAGAAAAATAGAGGTCACCGAATCCAATGCATTCTTGTAGATTTCTAAGGCCAGATTTGCATTTGGGATGTAATGGCCAGTCATTCTACCATAAGCTCTTTGGAACCTCATATTGAAAGACCTGACGGGTTTCTTCCGACTCTCTCTTGATCTTTGGAAAATTGTTGGTATAACACACTGGGGTCTATCACTTCCCCAAATTGTGATATAAAAGCTTTCTCTAGATCATCCCGACTAGTAATGGAATTCTTTGGTGAGGTTTAAAAACCAGTCATAAGCTCCCTCCTGGAGAGTGAACGGGAACAATCTACAGGCAACATCTTCATGCTATATATTTAACAATTTTAAAGCATTTTTAAAAGCTAGCAGATGTTCTTCTGCAGTTCTTGTCCCATCATGTTTGTATCTGGGGAGATACCTTTCTGGATTTCTGGGCAAGTCATGGGCTATACCCGGAATGTTCAAAGCAGTGGGGCCCAACCAATTTGCCATTATTACTTGGCTGACAGTGATGTTCTGAGTTGTAATTGGATAACTACCAGTGGAGATAAAACTGTTCTTAACTTGAGGTCTTCTCTGGCAATTTTAAAAACTATACTGACAACTTTCAAAAATTGCACTGACAATTTATAAAAACTGAGCCACTTTTAAATGTTAAAATGCCAGACTCAGCACATACAACTTTACAGTACTTGAACTGAGTTCAACAGGCCCTCCTTCTAGTGCCAATTAGGTGTTGGTCCGGCTTTCATGCACACCCCGGGAAAGGATGGGCAAGGAAGCCTCGGAGACACCCACGGGACGGATCCCACTCATCTTTAGGATCTAGCTGGTTATCCAAGGTGCGAGTTACAGAGTTGGGTCGAATGGCTATTCACTCTTTTCCACTTCTGGAATAGATTTCAATATGGATCTGCTCTGTTACCTTACGGGGGGTTCCCGAACTTGTTCAGTAGTTGCAAAAGTTGTTTATCATATTTAACTTGAATTCTTGATCTAGCTCTCATGGGTCAGCAGATTTAAATAAAAGACAAATAAAGAAAATAAAAAATGGATCATTCACAGAAAGCAAAGAGAGGGTAGGGTAGGGTAGAAAGAGAATTTTATCAGACTTTAAATTGTAAAACTCAAACTATCAATTTCACCTATGCTCTCAGCTTCACAACAGAACAAATCAAAGAAGAAAGTGTCCAGTCAGTCTAAGATCACTTTCAACTAAGAGCACAAGGCAGATTGAAACAGATCTAGCAAAAAATTATAAATCCAAGGGCAGCTGGTTAAAACTGGTATCTTTCACCGACATCCTGGCTCGCACAGTGAAGACAGATCAATTAGAACAAACTTAACCTCAAATCTGCAATTTCCCCTAGCAGACAATAGAACAACTGAAGCCTAACAACATATTTAAACTTGATAATACAGATTCATAGCATATATCTAACAAACTTTAATGGAACAAAAAACAAAAGAAGATACACTTATCACACTCTGCAAAAGATTAGGCTCCTGGCCATGCTATCACAGAAAAGCTAAAGCACATCAACTCCAAGTCCAGAAACAAAGGATTTCATAAAATTTGCAAGAAATTGCTTATAAGCCTTTTATTTCTAAGTCTCCGCCTCCCGCAATTATATTGAGAAGAAGTATTTATAGACTTAGGATAGACCCTGATCTTTTCAGAAATATCTTCTTCTCATAACTGCAAATATTATCACATCTAAACCCTAGGACCCGGGTTTTACAATAAAAATCCATTAAAATCAAGTTCTGGATAGAACTTAACCCTTCTGCAAATCAGTGCAGTTAGCTGCCATAAATGGAGAAGATAAAATCTAAAGCCACTTGCATTCATCCGTAGCTGCAAATAAATGCCTCCATTAATTCTGCTAGTGAGCCGGATGAGTCACCACTTCTCTCAGATCTGATCTCCGTAAAGCCATCCCTGTGTTGAAATTGTCTTCATGCTATCAATTCTGCAATAAATTTGTCATTGAATGCCTTCACCGGCATCTTCTCCTCTAGCATGGCGGTCCTTGACTAAATCCGCACTTTAAATTTGCCTTCGTGGCCTTTCCCGGTTGTCCCGTAAGTGCCAGATGGAATCCTGCATGAAAGACAAAAAGATGCATTAGATTAGCATTTTAATTAAATCAGAAGCTTTAAAGGTTAAAACAAATTAAATCAGGTTAAAAACCCTAAAGCAAGCTTGCATGTCGGCTTCTGTTCGTCTGCCTCACGCTTTGACATGTGTCGCTACCCCAGGATGCCTTCTGTTTCTCGCTGGAATGCACTTTCAGGTCAACTTAGGACTTTCTCTCTCCTATCGCGACTCTGCGACATGTCGCGATTTCGCGACATGTCGCGAAATCGTGACGTCCCTGGCGCTGCGCTGCTTCTTCCCCTATCGACCACGAAAACGCGACATGTCGCGATTTCGTGACATGTCGTGAAATCGTGACCTTCCTAGCCTCCGTACAACTTCTTGATTTTCAGTCGCGATTCTAGAATACGTCGCGATATCGCGACAGTTTTCGTACCTGCATGCGTTGACCGCGTTGACCGCGATTTTGGAACATGTTTGCGACTTAGCCGATTTTCATTCTGCAGCCCACTTTCTCTCTCCTACCGTGAAAATGCGACATGTCACGATTTCACGACATGTCGCAAAATCGCGCCCTTTCGTACGTTTTCTTTCTCTCTCCTCCGGTCGGCAGCGATTTTGCGACACTTTCCAAAAATGGAAACGTCGCGATATCGCGGCACTTCCAAAAATGGAAAGTGTCACGATTTCGCTACACTTAAATGACTTAGCTGCTTTTTGATTTACCCGTCATGATATCGCGACATTTCCGAAAATGGAAGTGTCGCGATATCGCGACACTACAAAAAATGGAAAGTTTTGATTTTTCAGTGAATTATGCAACTGTTTTCTGGATTTTCTCGGTACTGGTGCAAGATTTTGTTTGTGCATAAATGATTCTAGCATGTAAAAAGTGAATTCTTGGATAACACAGCTGGAATGCAAGAAAAAGCACAACTTAACAAGGAGACAAGCAAAATCTGGGATTTAAAACCTAAAAGGATCAAGAGGGTCCCTACTGCAAAAATGAAAGTTCAGAATTTTCTAAGGATGGAATCTCATTTTTCAGTGGGGGTGTGTTGCTTCTCAACAGGTACCATGGGGGTACATTAGCATGTATCAAATAATGTAATATATTCCAATATCCTTGGATCCTCCTTTGGCATTATGAATGTTTTTCTTTTCATTATTGGATTTTTAATACCTCTTGGTTGGGATTAGCATCCTTAGAGGGCATATTTGAAGCTTAATTTTTGTTATATCTTCCCATTATCTTTATGTTTCATAGGTGCTACTATGATTCGTCATTTTGGGTGAGCATGGATATTAGTTTTAGAGAGATTTTCTTCCATTTGGGTTCTTTATACAATTTTTATTTTCCTTTGATCTACTCCCTGGATCTGGGTCCTTGGTCTCTTCTATCCTTAGGGATATTTATTTGTTGTTTGGGAGTTTTCCCCACTAGATTGTGCTATAAAGTAGAAATTATTGTGATCAACTATGCAATAGTGATCCTACTTGTTTGTAATCACTTTACCTAGATATTGTTGATTTAACTACATAAGGTTAGCATTATTTACATACTCTTTTGTTTGTGTCTTAAATTTTTTAGTGAAAAGGGCTTTCATGGTCATTTCTCCTCTCACCATCCCACCATCATCCTATGGTTTTAGCATGTTTTGACTCCTCCATGGGCCCATAGGCCCTTGCTAATTTCTCCTATCTATCATGTGTATGTCTTGTGTCCTCACTTCACTTGTATTAAGTATTATGCATGCATTCACAATGAAACTAGCAGAGCTCCATTCAGTCATTATCTATTAATAAAAATTAATATTTTTTAACATTTAGAATGTTAAAATAATTTTTGAGATAATAAATATTTTTTTTGAAGTAGAGTTTTTTTTTCATTAGAATGAAGAATGAATTTTGAAATGGTCTTGGTCCCTTGTACAAAAAAAATGCATTCTATTTCTCACAACCACAAAAAATAAAACTTTTTTCAATATAATAGAAAGCCAAACCTTTGTCAATATTACAAAAAGCCAAACCTTTTCCAAGATAATAGAAAGCCAACCTTTTCCAAGATCATAGAAATCCAAAATTTTACTAAGTTTATAGGAATCCAAACCTTTGCCAGGATCATATAAAACCAACATTTTCCAAGATCATAAAAAGCTAAACTTTTTTCATGATCATAGAAAGTCAAACTTTGCAAGATCACAAAAAGTCAATTTTTTGCTAGGATCACATAAAGCCAAAATTTTGCCAAAATAACAAAAGGTCAAAAAAATTCAAGATAAAATAAAACTAAATATTTTCCAAGATCACAAAAATCCAACACTTTCTAAGACCACATCAAGCCAAAATTTTTGCAAGATCACAAAATCCAAATTTTTGCCAAGATTACAAGCTAAACTTTTATCAAGATCACTCATCAAACCTGATACTATGCTTAGTGAACCCTATAGTTTAGAAAAATACCAAACAAAAGTTCTAGGGTTTTCTAGAGATATTGGGGACTTCGAAGATTCCAAAATATTGAAATACTCTAGAATATCCATATGCTCTATTGCTTTCTATTTCTCATTTGCCATCACATATTCGTTGAACTTTTTTCTTGCATTCGAATGCTTTCTTCTTATAGCATTTTTGGCAAATGTATATATTATCTTGTTAAATCCCTAAAAAATGTGGGAATAATGCACTTGTGTAAATTTGTTAACCAATTTTTTCATTCATCCCAATGTGATATGTAGTTTTATTGAACTAACATTTTTCTCTATGAAGCCAAACACTGTCTCCAACCTAAAATGGATGAGGAATGTAATGCTTGTCCATTTCTCTATTTTATTGTTGTTGAGTATTCTAGAAGATTAGTGTCACCTTGGTCTACAGGCTCTACAAGTGTTGAATGAAATATCTTACCTTGTCTTGATCCTTCTCCATGTGTGCAGTGGTGGGAGAGGGCAAGGCTAAGGGTAACTCATATGGTGCAAGTGGATGAAATTTGAGACAAGCCTCAAAATGTGAGTGTGTTGTAGAACTATTAACAACTTTTTTATATGCATGGTCAATGTGAGTGACACTCATATCCACTCTCCTCTATAATCAATCATTATTTTTATTAACCAATCATCTATTTTTCTCTCTACAACCAATCATATTAGGTTGTTGCATATCATTTTTTGTTGCTATAGGTCATTTTTCAATGAGAATTAATGTGTTAGATGTATGTGTATTTTTGTCACATTAGGTATATATACTGGTGGTATAAGAGGTAAATTTGGTGAGATAAATAAAATTATTTATAAATTTCAAGGTGAAAAGGTCCATGATTTAGGCAGGAGTGTTAGGAATGGGGAAATTATTATCAATGTGGGGAGACCTTACCCAAAAAAAAAATTGGACCCAAAATTATTTGGGCAAATGGGCCTTGGTCAAGGGTTCCCATATTTGCCAATTTCAAATTTTGAAAATCCTAATATTTTCAAATTAATGATGAGTCATCACTATGCATAACCCTAGTAGAAATCCTATTAGGTAAAAAACACTAATTGAGGATCAATTGTAGACTCTAAAGTTTGAAGAATCAAAGTCAAATCATGGTAGTGGCATTGGAATTGGATTAATCAATCCTAAATGCAAATCCTATCTTCTTGCTTACCAATTGTAATTCTCTTGCACTTGCAACATTGCTAAGAATGAAGTATTGATTCATGGACTACAATTTTCCATCAAGCAAGAAGTCAATTATGTATGTTTCTTGGGATATTTTTAACTGCTAATCAAATAATTCATGGAATACCTATACTAATGAGGATAAAAGGGAATAATTCATAACCTAAAGGATTGTAGAGATGTTATAACATGGAGTTATGAATATTTAAAGACCTATTATGTGTTCATAATTACCCACACCATTATCTTGAAGCTAGGAATGAAACCCTTTTGGCAAAAGTAGAGACTAGTAAATCCATTGCTAAAGCCTCATTCTCAAGGAGATACAAAAATTATTTTTATCCTCAATTATTTTCCTGGTAAGACATTCTACCTAGGTTGCAAATTTGATACCATTCCATAAGAAGAATGGAGAAATACATGTGTGTAGATTTTAGAAATATTAATAGAGAATTTTAGAAGGATAACTATCCTCTCCCTTCTATAGATGAAATACTACAAGAAATGTATGGCTTTGATATGATGTCTTTTCTATATATTTACTTTGGATACAATCAAGTAGGGGTAGACCTCAAGTATTGGATTAAAACTGCATTTATTATATAATTGAAAGAATTTGCATATAGGAGGATGTCATTTGGTTTGATTAGTGCAAGAACAACTTTCCAAAGAGTTATGGACATTGCATTTAAGGAACACATTAAGAAATACATAAATATTTATGTGGATGACCTCAGTATTCTTTCAAAAAAGCATGAAAACCATGTGGAAGACTTGAAAAGATACTACAAGGATGTCGAGAGCATGCAATTTCATTAAATTCCAAAAAGTGTATTTTTGGAGTTATAGAAGGAAAAATCCTAGGGCATGCTATTTTTTGAAGATAGTATTTCCATTGACCTAGACATAATTGAAGCAATTGAAAAGTCTCCTTCCTGAAAGCAAAAAGGATTTGAAGTCTCTCTTTGGAAAAATTAATTTTATAAGAAAATTTATTTTTGTTTTTGTAGAGATAGTCCAACCTCTAAACGCAATTCTAAAAAAGGATTTCAAAATTGTATGGACTAGGTAAGCACAATTTTTTTTTACGAAAAAAAAAAAATCATGAATGAACTATGTTGATCCTTGATTACATTCGACCTTCTTATATTTACTCATTTTTTTTTTTTTTACATGGTGGACTCGATAGCCGCCACGAGTCCGGGCCAGCTGCCAGAAAGCCGCCACAGTTTCTTGTGCAGACCACCCCCAGAAGTCACCACCAGATCCTCCCACAGACCGCCCCTATACCACCATGCCCCGATAATTTGAACCTTTTACGTCACTGACGCACCCAGACGGGGACATGCGTTCAGTACGGCGAGGCCCGAGGGAATGGAACCCCGGTCTCCTCGCTTCGAAAGAAGCACTTTAATCGTTGAACCAGGCCCTCGGACCTTATATTTACTCATTTACCTCTGAGCATTCAACTACTATTGTTCTAACCCAAAGGAAGAAAGTTAAATATGAGAGACTAGTAGCTTTCATAATAACACCATTAAAGGATGCTCAACTTGAATACTTAGCTATTTACAAACATGCCTTTGCTTTGATAAAAAAATATGAAGAAATATTGACACTATATCCTATATAGTGAAGTGTTTACAATAGTGCTTGATATGACTCTGAAAACAATTTTGCTGTAGAATGATATAGAAAAACGTAGAGGCAAGTGGATGTCCATATTGTAAGAGTTTGATTTATAAATTTAACCTATGAAAATTGTCAAAAGACAAGGACTTAGTAAAACATTGGCCAAAGTTGACTCTAATATTTCATGCCAGTAGTATTCAATGGGAGAAATTAAAAATAATGAGTGGTATTAAGACATCATTTATTATTTTCTAAATAGAATAAAATCCATCCAAATAAGAGCATTGCATCTTATAAGTGTAAACTTCATGATAAAATCAGACATTCTATACCAAAAATATCATGATGAAATCTACCTGAGATGATTAAACAAGCATGAAGTTGTTGAAGTCCTCAAATATTTTCATGGTAAATATAGAATGGGATATGGCTTAGAAAGTGCCACAACACACCAAATACTGCAAGATGGTTACTATTGATCCCATGTCTTTAAATATGCACATGCACATGTTTGATCATATTAAAATTTTCAAGGTCATAACTCATCAAGAAAATAATTCCCCCATGCCATTGTAGCCAATGATTGAAGCTCATTCATTTGCACAACGTGGTTTGGAATTTTTTGGTATTATGAATCCCAATTCATTAGCTAGAAAAAAAATCATCATAATTACCATTTATTATTGCACTTGTTGGACAAAGGCTTAATCATCCAAAAACTACACAATAGAGGTTATTATCCAATTTATTGAAGACCACATTGTGACCATGTTTGGGATGTTGTATGCTCTAGTATGTGATAATTACCTTGTTTTATCTTCTTTGAAACTTGATTAATGGGATTATGATAATAAGGTAAATCTAAAATATTCTTCTAATTACTGTCCTCGAGGTAACAGAGTGGCATAATCAACTAACAAAAACCTTTCAAAACTAATTAAGAAAATTTTGGTCAAAAACCCTAGAAATTGGCATAATAAACTAAGGTATACATTATGGCTAGATAAAATGAGTATTAAGTCTTTATTAGGTACATCCCCCTATCACTTGGTGTATGGTCATCTTTCCCATAAACCTCAAAATCCCTACCTTACAATTTAGGAAGGACTAAGAAATAGATGATAGGATGAGAGCTAGACTATTGAATTTAATGAGTCTAGATGAGAAAATGGAAGATGCATTATAATATTTTAGTAAGTATAAAGGGATGATAAAATGATGGTTTGATAAGAGATCCAAAATCAAGACTTTTATTATTGTAAACTTGGTATTATTGTGGGATAAGTCTCATTAAAAGAAATGTGCCCATGGTAAATTTGAGCCTCTTTGGCTAGGTCTCTTTTAGATATTATATATTCTAGGAGATAATACCTTAAGACTAAAAAGCCTAACTAGAGAGGATGTCCCATTACCATTGAATGGAAAATTCCTCAAACACTACTTTAGTGCCTGAGAGTATTCTAGTATTGCCCTATAAATAAGTCATATGCATAGTTTTATGTTTTTATTTTTTTGTGTCTTGGTTTTGTTTCATTATATTTCTATTTTTGCTTTATTTTTATCTTTAATATTGTTCTATCTTATACTTTCCTTTCTTTGGCTCAGATTAGTCAAGTGTAACCAACTTCTAGTTACTCTAATGAGGGAGTTTTTTCCACATAGTTTTGAGATAAAAGTTCCTAATTTTATCTCAAGAAAGCCAAAATTGGATTAATCATTTATTATTTGAGATTGAAGTGGAAAATTTTGAATCAAATGTACTTAGTGACTATATTTACAATACAAGGCTTTTAAAATTTTGTGTTCAATCTATGCATGTTGATGGTGGTTGCACTCAATCAATTTTATAGTCTGATTCTCCTCTAAAGTTTACATCATCTTGTACTTTGGACTTTGTGAATGTTGGTTGGGTCAATATTAGTTTAAATCAGAATTGCTACTTTATCGGATTAGAACTAAGTTTCAAGGTAGTATGGGCTTGCTTGTTCTTCTTTATTTTCTCTTTTCTTTAAACCTTTAATTTTTCTTCGGAGTCCATTTAGATTAGAAATAGATTAATTTTAGTTTACAATTTTGAAGTTGGTTTTCTATTGTGCTACTTTTAAAATTTCATTTAAGTTGCAAGCTAATCAATTTGATTGTAATGAAAGATAATTCCTAGCTTGCAACCATTTAAATTTTGTTTATCATACTATATTATAATATAAATGCATTGGAATTACTATTATTTAGTTAAGCATTTGACTTTAAGACATTGTGCCTAGGAAATTTATCTCTTTGAGTCATGCTAATAAAATCCCCTTAAAGGAATAATTATCAATAACCTATGAGTTTATCCACACCAACCAAGAGTTGGCATACTCAAACCTTAGGGGAAAAATAATTCCCTTTCAAGAGGGAACAAATCCAATTCCAAGTATGTTGTCTTTCCCTTGACACCAATAGTTAGCTTTCACATCTTTATGCCCAACAAGAAGGAGGGTTGAATTGTTGATTCACTAATTCACCAAGCTTCAACACCAATAAATTTAGCATTGAGAAGGAAAAGGTTAGTGTGTGCAATTTGCATGCACAACACCTCCTTCCTATTAATACAAAAAGTGATAGTCAAAACCACTCACAATCAAATAATCAAGATAACCCTAATTATAATTATCAAAACCTATAATTATTTATGGGCCTAGAAAATCTATTCCTTTCTCCCTATACCTTTGATACCCTTGATGATGTCATATCATTACATGGATCACCCTAGGAGAGGAGGATCGAATGAATTTTGGTCTCTTCTTGGTTTGGGTCCTTGCCATTTTACACATTGTGCTAATGTCAACCTTTTAATTTTAAACCCAAATTAATATCCAATCAACATTAGTATGAGGTGGAAGTCATTTCCTACAATACTTATAACCAAGATAACTCTAGTGTTGGGAAATATTTATCTCAAATATCTAGCATAGCCACCTCTCAATATTTTTATCAAGAACATTTATTTTTAAGTCCCACTGGCCTTGAGAGCTTAGGAGCCCTACCTACCCCTCCTTAGTTTGAGGATGAATCACACATTCTAATTGAGGAACACCATGCATCTTAAAATATTATAGTCAAATATGCATTGACCACTTGATCATTGTTTTGCTTGTTGTTTTGGCCATTGCACAACTAGCCCCAAATTTTAGGGACACATCATAAATTTTGTTGTTTTGGGGACTTTTGGTGTTCTTGGAGTGATAATTTTGATAGGTTCCTACCCATGTGCTTGGTAGTTTCTTAGGTTCAATTTTGATTTGTGTTTTGGTTTATTTCCTTGTTCTTACTGGTTAGGTGTGTAGTTGTTTTGATTAATTTCAATGTTTGATTGAGATTAGTTCAAACAGTTGAGACTAAATAAAATTCAATTAAATAAAAAAAACATAATAATAAAAATGAAAAAGGAAATAAAAAATAAATAAATAAATAAATATAAAACAAAATAAATGTGAATTTATTTTATTGTTTTCCACTTAGTAGGTTATTTTTAACAATGTTCAATATTTGCATTAATGTATTATTTCAAAATATTTTAGTAGGCTATAAAGTGTAGGTGGTATTGACAACCAAATGGGCCCATGATAACATGGAAAATTAAGACTTGATATGACATGGTATGTTTGGACTACGTCATCAGGTGAGACCCTTATGCGGAGTGCAAGACCATCTATGATGTGGGGAGGACGTTGCTCCCTACCGAGATCCAACCCTAGCCATAGGTTTCGATGATCACACAACGGATAACACGAATAGACAAATTTGTACTATGAGACTAAAATATGGTAGTGATGGGATGAGATAGCACATATCATGTGGATAGTGCTAGACAGGGATATCTCCAGGTTAGACTACAGAATAGACCTACGCGGTGGATTTATCAGTGATGATGTGGATTGCAATGTAGATTTGGGAGTAGTAGATGGCCTCAGATTGCATGAGTAGTGAAAGGACGACCAGTGTCAAATGGGACGTAAAGTAAGCATCACAAAGTGGAAATTATATGAGAGTTAGCATAGAGTAAGTAGATGAAGGAATCACGTCATATTTTTGAAGATGTTTTCCAAGGGAAATATTATTAAAATAAGCCATATCATTTTGCATATAGGAAATAAGATAATGAATTCATTAGAATATTGATATGGAGAAGCCTGCATTGGGAAGCAAAGAGAGGTACATTCTCTACAATGATAACTGATGTGAATGCTGACTATAATAGGACTTGAGCCATAGGGTGACATGGAAGACCACGCATGACAAATACGAACCACGTGATTCACACATAGACTACACTTAGGCGGATGCAATTGATGACATGGGCTCTAAAAATTAGACCATGATGTTGGAAAGGAGTGGCCTCAAGTGCTGATGCATCAAACTCATTTGGACGTACTAGGTATGGATCATTTATGTTGTTGCCTCCAAATGATACAATCGAAGTAGATTTGACTTTGTCTCTCTCTTCATATAAAATACTCAAGTTTAAACATACGTAACATGCTCATTTCTATTTTTATTAGATCATTTCGATAACAATACATCAATTTTTGATTATTAATTGAAGTATGGACCACATATAGATTTTGATGATGAGTCATGTGCATAGAGTGCAGAGGCTGATCAATTTATGATTAAAGTGGGATACAACTTGCTAGTTTCAAACATGGCTAGTGATGGATTGAATACTGTAATTATAGGGTGAAGGATTTTAGAAGGTGTCATTGGTGAGAATCCATGAGTTCATAATATGGTTTCATTGTCCATGATAAGAGTTCTTCTAAGTTTGTGGGTAGAAGGTTTGAACAAGAAACAAGGTATTCCAATACCTCCAAAGCTAGTGTGCACTCTGAAAGGTGTGTAGAAGATTAACTTCGAGCACCTATGATTAAACCTATCATAGCTCAAGGTCACAAAGTTTATATCCATGTAGATATCATCGAAGTAGTCATTGGTGTTGATGGGGTCACCATCCTAAATAGGTCATAAAGCCCAAGGCTGAAAGAAATACCCCACGAGAGAAATAATATGAGTTTTTGCACTACATTATACGTAGATGTTAATGCTTATGAAATTCTTATGGACTGGTGTTCTCTGCCATATTAATGTTAGTGAAATCTATTTGAAGCAATGGTCGATAGTTACAACAAACATAAATATATGTGTGGTTTAATAAAAACGTATTAAATGAATTATACATGTTGCCCACCATGTGTGTCCAAATATTGTTTTTTTAATCAAGTTAACGAGGAAGAAAAGAGTGACCCGAGGAAAAGCATTACCAAAATGACCAAAGGTATTTCAAATAAAAGAAATATTGGTGGTTACGAGTGAGATATCATGAGGCTAGGCCAAACACAGTGAAACGGAAAGGAAAAGAAGACGAAGGTAAAAGAAAAATGAGAGGCCTTCAAAAAGTTTTAAAAATGGATGGAAATTAAAGAGGATAGGGGGATATTTTTGGGTAGAATTGTAAGTTGGAAACAAGAGCATTTGAAACTGGGTTTTTCTGGAAATATCTACTCCCAAGTGGCTATAACTACACCATTTCACCATGGGATGCCATTGAAGGTGGTATTCAACATTTGTATTGGAGTTTATTGAAAATATTTATTGTCAATATATTGGAAATTTAATAATTTTTTATGCATGTTAATGGTAGACTCATCTCTGATTTTTAATACGTTGCACCTTTTCCTTATAATATTTCACCACATTGAATGTTGGATTGCATGAATACAAATCACATTAATGTTGGTTTTATGCAGGGTACTAATGTTTGTAGGGTCTGTGTGAAGTTTTAGAGTTTCAGTAGCTTGCTTTATTTTATTTTATTATCCTTTATTTTTCTAACCTTATCTTTTCATTTTTTTTTAATTTTGAAAATAAAAATAAAAATAAAAAAAAGAGATGCACAAATTCCAAGAATAAGCTTTAAATTTTCATTTAGAGCAATTTCAATTTTATTTTGAAGCAAATTCAAAATTCCAAAATTATATAAAGTTCACATTTTAAAAGGGAATTTTGTAATTTCAAAAGATTTACATGATTTCAAATTCCAAGCTTTGCACTTTTATTTTTCAAGCAATAAATTAGCTTCCCTTTAATAAAATTACAATTTCATTAAAAGGAGGTAATTTATATGGCATTTCAAAGGCTATTACATCTTAAATTCAATCATTTAGATGATTTTATTTCATGCTCAAAGCAACATAAAATCCATTCACCAAGCAGGATAAAATGAATCCACTCATCATTTCATGTTCATATTTTAGAGATAGATTTTAGTCTTTTCTTTCATGCTCAAAGTAAGGTTTAACAAAAAAGATAAAATTTGTTAAAATTTGCTTAACAAAGGAAGATAAAATCTATCTAAAATATTTCAAGATAAAAGGAATTAAATCACTTTTCATCGTGGTCATATGAGGGCCAATCACATCACATTTTCTTTTCTTTTAAGTTTCATGAACAATCAATAGCATAGCGTAACAAAGTAATACAAACATAGGCCCCTTGTTAACAGTTGCTTTCAAATAACTAAGGTATTATAGCACTTATTTGACACATTTTCACAAGCATACATGCACACATTATGTAAAAGTAACCTTGGAGAAATTTCTATATCTTTGTAAGAGAGATTTTTCTAATCAAAATCCTAACTGTGAGTGTGGTTTTGCAATTGGGTAAAATTATCACTCAAAATTTTGGTGCTAGAAGGAGGGCCTGAATTTGTTTACTTTATTGCTTCTTAAATTCTAAATTTCTCATTGTTACTTTAAAGGTTATTTGAATATATTGGTCATGACTACCAATATTTTGTTAACATGAGATCGTATTCATTGATTGAGAACTTCTTTAAGTGATGATGCATTGATGCTAAAATTTTGCAAATTGGAGAATGTTATTTATTGATATGGTTTAATTGATGCATATATTTTGGTTGATAAATAGGATGATCTATTGTTAGTAATTTCACACATATTTGCAAGATATATATTTTTTACTAACAAAATTGGTACTAAAGTTATATTCTTTAAGATCCACTAATGGTAACATTTACTCCAACAATGGCAGGAGTTTCATCTTGGATAGGTGGTCATTATAGTCATTTAGGCATTCTTATAGTACCCCATCAAATCCTTGAAGGTGTAAGAGAATACTTACCTCGGTTTAGGCATGATGTGGCCTCGACTGAGGAACATATTCAGAGATACAAGGATATTTTAAGTTATTTGTAAATTTTGTATGAATATGTTGCTTGTAGGTTGTTTTCATACACATTGGTTGAGGTTATGTTTGATTGGTACATCAATTTACCTCTAAGTTCTATCACTTCTTGGCTCAATTAGAAGCAATATTTCTTAGCCATTTTGATCTAGTTATGATGCTAAATCAGTTTGTCTATATCTGTAAAGAGCCTAATGTATCCATGAGCTAATTCAATGATAGGTTCCACATGTTGTATACTGAAATGGTGACACATTACATCATGTAAGAAGAAAAAGCCATTGAAATATACATGGGAGCCGTATAACCCTTAACTTCTACATTTCTAGGAATAATTATTAAAGATTCATCCTTATCTAGTGCCTACAGTGAGGCAATAATAGTAGAACAATGGTGGATTTCAAAAGGTGTTGATGTGGGTAAAATATAATTACTTAACCCTAAGTCTCACACTCATATACCACCCCTAAGTTAGACTAAGGCACAACCTTCTCCCATGATGAACTAGCACCATCCATCCAATCTAGCACCCTTGAATCTAACAATGTCTAATGTGAGTAATCAATGGGATAAAGTGAATGTCCATATGTTACAATCATATTATATATCATCCAAGACAAGGTGCAAGTTTCATATTCAATATCCACAAATGAGGATTGTGGTGAACAAGCCCATCAAAATGTAAATATTGGTTCAATTTTAGAAATGCATGATTCTTCGAACAATGGAGGAGTCCTAGATCTAACTAGCATTGAAATATGTGATAGTGCAGGAAATTCCATAAATTAAATAAAATGAGTAAAGCAGATGATCAAGAAAGCCAACATGTTCCAAATTATGACCTAATAGAAATGAATGTCTTAGATTCTTTATTTACAAGGGAGAATTGGAATGATTATAGAAAGTTGAATGGAAGAATCAATCCCATTGTAGAAAACCTTGAGCCATCAAAAGAGGTTGAAAGTGAATTTAAAAAGGAATCAATAAATGGATTTTAAGATTATGCTCAAGAAACGATAGAATTTCATCATTTATTTTTAGAATATGATTATTATAATGATTGGGGAATATGAGGAATCATTGGTTTCTCACACTCCTATTGATGAAATTTTTATTTCTCTTGATATGCAAGAAGATAAAATATCTATCTCACATGAAGATCTTGCAATTCTTGAACAATATGAAAATGGCATGAAATAAGGGATTGAATCTCATCAAATGTTTCAAAAATATAAAAATTCTACTATTCTAGACAAATAATGGAAATCACTCAATTTTCTCCCATTTGAGGAGCAAGAAATTGAAATTCGTGTTTAACCTAAGGACCCTATAATATCTATGCTACCTCAGATAGAGAAAATTCCAAAATCTGAATGGTTTGGGTTTGATATCATTGATGATCCAAATTAAAATTTTGTTTTATTCAAAACAACTCAAGTAGTTAGTTAGGGAGATGTGTTCTTTGACACATCCCTTGATCGACAAGATTTATGGTATGAAAAGGATGGGTGCATGTTTAATTGGATGATTAACTTTGGTTTTTTTGAAAAATAAGTAATTTATGAAGGACTACAAGATTTTGATAATGATAAAGACCATGAGGAAAAAGAGGAAGGTACAAATGTTCATCAATTCATGGTAAATAGAAATGTACAAAAGGTAGAATCTCACCTTTTGTGTTCAACCATTCAAACTCCAGATAAAAGTTTGCCTAATTATCTATTGTATTCGAATGTTATTAATGATGAAATGTCATTGGAGGTTAATAAATAACTAGAGTGTATCTCTACACACACTACTAATAATAGTTCTATGTTGAATGAAATAAATGTGCTTGAGTTGTTGAATCAAGCTCATCAACAATTAACAATGGAATCTAGGATAAAAAGTTATAATAATCCTTACATGTTAGATATCATAGATGCTTGTAAAATGCTATGTAGTCATGATTGGACTAGAAACATAGATGATGACTTGGCTTTAAAATTTTTAGAAATAGCCTCCTATTTGAAGGAAATCCTATATGTTTGTGAAAATAAAAACTCAAGTCAGAATGATGAATCAGGTTTAAAAATTTACACCTCATTGAATAAGCAAAATATAGTTGAAAATCATGTATTTACTTACAAGTTTAATGAATCAAAGTTTCAACATGGAATTGCTAATATCATGGAATCAAATTGGTAGGGTGAAAGAGGTAAAATGAGAATTTTTGTGTTATATGGCCTAATATTGTTTTGGTTGGATTTATGTAAAGCTTGGCATGCATATCATGATATATGTCTTTTAAAGTGTGCTAATCGTGTTTGGGATCCAAGAAAATGATAGCCTAAATTTTTGTATCATCTTGTACATTATTGTATATTGTTGTATATAGATTTGGTGTTCATGCTTTTGTTTTTTAGTTTTATTATTTTGTGCTTTATCCCTAATTTTTGGTTTGGCAAGTTTTGTTTTTGCTTTCTTGTTAGTTTGCATTAGGTTAGGTGTTGGTTTATCTTCAAGTTTTTCTTTTCATATTTTCAAGTGGGTTTTGGGTTCATTCCCTTGATTTGTGGTAGTGTTTTGTGGTAGCTACTAATTTATGGCCTCTTGACTATTTTTTGTGTTCCTTTGTCATGAAGGGTGAATTACCTATTTTGGAATCATGTGGATCAAGGAAAAGGGGATGAAGTTATTTAGTAATCATTCCTAGATCTTGGGATTAAGATAGTGAATGTTGGAACAATGAATCATTTTGCTAAAGCTACACATGAACACATCATATTAAGGGGTATGCCTTGAAATATTGAAGGATGAAGTCATTTTGGTTTGTAAATTAAGGCAAAAAATTTTATAGACTCCATATTTAACCTTAAGTGGTCTCTAACCCAACTGTCATACAATTTTTTCAAAACAATTAAATGCTCAATAAAAAAATTGAAATGAAATAAGCAAAATTAATATCATTCCTCGATGATTCATATAATATCTACCAAGGCTATAGATACATGGAGGGCGGTAGATCAAGGTCTCTAAGATATCAAGGCCATATCCACTGGGGTTATAGACGTTTGGTTGGTAGTGGAGCAATGCAGAGGCACACATTTTTTTCATGAGTAATATTTCTATAGCCTTAATGTAAAATAGGTGATGGAGTTCGAATGGTTTTCAATAATGCAAAATGAAATCACTTACACATACACTATGAAAAGACAAATGATTCATTTATTTTTGGTTGAAGTTGTCTACCCCCATCTTCTTTGGGTATTACTAGATGTATACATTTCTGATATTTGGTTTGTTTTTTTTCAAAACTGTGTTTTGTAGAGTCACCATTTATTGTGGGTATTACACAACTAGCCCCAAATTTTGGGGACTCATCATAAATTTTGTTGTTTTTGGGACTTTTTGTGTTCTTGGAGTGATAATTTTGATAGGTTGCTACCCATGTGCTTGGTAGTTTCCTAGGTTCAATTTTGCTTTGTGTTTTGGTTTAATTCCTTGTTCTTACTAGTTAGGTGTGTAGTGGTTTTGATTAATTTTGATGTTTAATTGAGATTAGTTCAAACACTTGAGACTAATTAAAAATCAAATAAATAAAAAAATATAATAATAATAATATAAAAGGAAATAAAAATAAAATAAAATAAATAAATATATATATATATATATATAACAAAATAAAGGTGAATTTATTTTATTGTTTTCCCACTTAGTAGGTTATTTTAAAAATGTTCAACATTTGCACTAATGTGTTATTTTGAAATATTTTTGTAAGTTATAAACTGTAGGTGGTATTGATGATCGGATGGGCTTGTGTTGATGCAGCAAACGAAGACTGGATATGGCATGGCATATTTTACCTATGTCATCATGTGAGATCTCTAAGTAGAGCACAAGACCATCAGTTATATGGGGAGGACATTGCTCCCTACTGAAATCCAACCCTAGCCATAGGTGTCGATGATCGCACAATGAATATGACGGATATACAATGTCGTATTATAATACTAAAACATGGCAGTGATGGAAATGAGATAGTGCATATCACGTGGAAAGTGCTATATGAGGATGTCTCTATATTAGACTATGGGATAGACTTGCATGGTGGACTGATCAGTAATGACATGGATTACAACATGTATTTGGGATTAGCAAATGGTCTTAGATTGCATGAGTAGCAGAAGGATGACCAGTGCCAGGCGAGACACAGAGTAAGCATCACAAAATAGAAATTCTATGAGATTTTGTGTAAAGTAAGTTGATGAAGGAATCACTTCATATTTTTTTAGGAAAATATTATTAAAAAAAGCCATGTCATTTCACATATAGGAAAGAAGATTATGAAGTCGTCAAGACATTGAGATGGAGAAACTTGCATTGGGTAGCAAAGGGAGTTACATCCTTCACGATGATAAGTGATATGAATACTGACTATAAAAATACTTGAGCCATAGGGGTGACATGGAAGACCATGCACAAAAAAGATAGACCACATAATCCATGCATAGACTACACTTAGGCAGATACCATTGATGATATGGGATTTGGATGTTAGAACCTGGTATTGGAAAGGGGTGGCCTCAAGCACTGATGCCTCGAATTCATTTGGATGTACTGGGGACATATTGTTTATATCATTACCTCCAAATGAAACAGTCGAAGCATATTTGCTTCTAGATCCCTCTTCATATAAAAGACTCAATTTTAAACATACCTGACATGCTCATTTCTATTTTTATCAGATCATTTTTATAACAATGTGGTAATGTTATATTATTCATTGAAGGATGGACCACATATAGATTCTGATGATGTGACATGTGCATAAAATTTAGTCTAATAAATTGATGATTAAAATTGGATATAGCAACTCATTGGTTTCAAACATGGCTGGCAATTGATTGAATATTGTAATTACAGGGTGAAGGATTTCAAAATAAGGTATCGTTGGTGAGAATCAATGAGTTTAGAATATGGTTTCAATTTCTATGACAAGAGTGCTTCTTATTTTGTGGGTAGAAGGTTCAAACAAGAAATAGGGCATTCCAATACCTCCAAAGCCAATGTACACTCTAAAAGGTGTGTAGAAGATTAACATCGAGCACCTATGGTTAAACCTATCACATATCAAGGCCACAAAGTCTATCTCCACATAGATTCCATTGAAGTAGTTACCAGTGCTGATGAGGTCACTGTCCCAAATAGGTCACGAAGCTCGAGGTTGACAAAAATACCCCACGAGGGATAAATAATACGATTTTTCACACTACATTGTACATAGATGTTAATACTTGTGAAACAATTGTGGATCGGTTTTATCCTCCAAATTAATATTAATGAAATCTATTTGAAGCACTGGTCGACAGTTACAACAAAAAAAAAAGATGGATGGTTTAATAAAAATGTATTAAATGAATTATACATGCTGCCCACCAGGTGTGGCCAAGTATTTTTTGTTTTAATCAAATTAACGAGGAAGAAAATAGTGACCCGAGGCAAAGTGTTACCAAAATAACCAAAGGTATTTCAAATAGAATAAATATTGGTGGTTACGAGTGAGATGTCACGATGCCAGGTCAAACACAGTGAAACATAGTGAAACAAAAAGGAAAAGAAGACAAAGGGAAAAGGCAAATGAGAGGCCTTCAAAAAGTTTTAAAAATGGATGGAAATTAATGAGGATAGGGGGAGATTTTTGGGAAGAAGTAGGTTGTAAACATGAGCATTTGGAACTAGGTTTGTCTAGAAATATCTCCTCCCAAGTTGCTGTAACTGCACCATTTCACCATGGGATGACATTAAAGTTGATATTTTGCATTTGTATTAGAGTTTATTACAAATATTCACTATCAATATATTGGAAATTAAATGAGTTTTTATGCATGTTAATGGTAAACTTATCTCTGATTTTTAATATATTGCACCTTTTCCTTAGAATATTGCACCTCATTGAATGTTGGATTGCATGAATATGGATCACATTAATGTTGATTTTATGTAGGGTACTAATGTTTGTAGGGTCTATGTGAAGTTTTAGAATTTCAATAGCTTGCTATTTCATTTTGTTTTCCTTTATTTTCTAACCTTATATTTTTATTTTTATTTTTTAAATTCTACAAATAAACAAAAAAATTAAAATCCAAAAAAGAGATGCATGGATTCCAATAATAAGCTTTAAAGTTTCATTTAGAGCAGTTTCGATTTTATTTTGAAGCAAATTTGAAATTCCAAAATTATATAAAGTTCACATTTTAAAAGAGAATTTTGTAATTTCAAAATCTTTACATGATTTCAAATTTTAAGCTTTGAAATTTTGTTTTTCAAGCAATAAATTAGCTTCACTTTATGAAAATTACAATTTCATTAAAAGGGCTAATTTATATGGCATTTCAAAGGCTATTACATATTAAAGTCAATAATTTAGATGCTTTTATTTCATGCTCAAAGCAACATAAAATCCATTCACCAAGCAGGATAAAATGAATCCACTCATCATTTCATGTTCATATTTCAGAGATAGATTTTAGTCTTTTCTTTCATGCTCAAAGTAAGTTTTAACAAAAAAGATAAAATTTGTTAAAAATCTGCTTAACAAAAGAAGATAAAATCTATCTAAAATATTTCAAGATAAAAGGAATTAAATCACTTTTCATCGTGGTCATATGAGGGCCAATCACATCATATTTTTTTCTTTTAAGTTTCATGAACAATCAATAGCATAGTGTAACAAAGTAATACCAACATAGGACCCTTGTTAACAGTTGCTTGCAAATCACTAAGGTATTCTAGCACTTATTTGATACATTTTCACATGCATACATGCACATATTAAGTAAAAGGAACCCTGGAGAAATTTCTATTTCTTTTCAAGAGAGGGTTTTGTAATAAAAATCCTAACTATGAGGGTGGTTTTGTAATTGGGTAAAATTTTCACTCAACACTTGCATGTTGCTTGATCTATGTGATAGCTTGCTTTCATATTTTCTCAAATGCACATGCTTCCATATTTTGGTTGCATAATTTTCCAACACCTTTTGTTGACTACACATGCTTAGTTTACTTGTTGCATATAGCATCAAGAGATCTATCAAGATGAGTTTATGGTCCTACCTAGGGTTAGCTTACACTTACATTGAACTTACACTTCAGCTAGTGATTTTCCCCATATTAGTCCTTAATGTATGCTTTCCTAACATCATGATTTCCTACTTATCTATATTTGCATTACTAAACATAATAACCCTTGATGGTGCTATAATGTTGGTAGATTATTTTCACTTGATTTCACCTCTCCTCTACTTCACCTCCTAACATGATGTTGTCTATTCACAACCCTTAGCATGTCAAACACAATTTTATGATACATAACAATTCAATTACATTTACAATATTAGGCATGATAGGAAGTTGTCGATTTCCATCCCTTTCTCCTACCTTATGGAAATATTCCATGATGTGATGATGATCATAGTTAGGAGTACATCATTCAACTAGGTAATTTATGGTAGCAAATATCCCCAATGCATGACCATTTAAAATTTCATCATTTAAGTACCTTTTACAAGACACTATTCACTATTTAATACATTTATATGCTATGTACATTCTTTTTTAGCATTCAGACTTGGTGATGGTCACTTTTGCACATTCTTTTTTAGGATCTAGACCTAACGATGGTCACTTTTGCATATTATTTTTTAGTGCCTTTACATGGGTATGGTCACTTTCACATATTCTTTTTGGGTGCCCAAACCTAATTATGGTTACTTTTGCATATTCTTTTTTAGCGCCTATACATATATGGTCACTTTTATATATTATTTTTAGTGCCTAGACCTAGTGATGGTTCGGTTAAGGGTTGGGACCCTCTAATTTGAAGTTAATATCCCCTTGATTATTGAGATGATGGGCCTACTCACGGATGATTTCATGCACAATAGAGACAAATATTCTCTTGCCAAGGAGTCTCATATTTTATTGAGTGAGGAAGAGGACTTGGTAAAAATCCAAATTGGTTTCAAGAGATCCTCTTTAAAAGTACCTTGGGACAGAGTTGCATTAGTAATAATGCAATACTTCATGCTCAATGAGAATCAATATATCCTCAAGAGATGTGTTTTTATGGTTTTGAATCATATATGACATAAGAGTCTTATGAACATTCCCTCTTTCTTATTCCAATCTATGTCTAGGTCGATGAGTAGGGTGAAAAAGGGGTGGCTTTTGATCCAATCCACTAGGGATTGGAAAAGTTGATATTTGATCACATGGTAAAAATTAGAGGTCTATCCAGGGAGTATATCTTGAATTCCCTCACAAGAATTCCATCTCTTAATTTTGACTATCCATAGTCGTCTAGTTCAAAATAGAGTGAATCTCTTAGTCGGGAAGATTTCAATGCAACATCTACTTTGAGATCTAGGGCTAAGGTGATGGATTCTCCTCTAAACAGGATTGGTAATAGTGAATAAAGGACCAAACACTCCAAGTTATTGATGGCTAAGTTGGCAAACTCTAGGAAAGCCCCTATGCACATTGAGGACTTAGATTTAGATGACTTTGCTCAGTTATCAAAGAAGTCCAAACTCCTTTTTAGGTCAACATGTATAAAAAAGGAGTTAGATATTTGTGTCCAGGATTTTGGCATAGCTCCCAAATATTTCAAGAGGATGCTCCTAAAACTCTAGAAAGTCTCTACTAATAAAAATGGAGTTGGGTCCAATGGGTTGAAAGATTGAATTTTAGCTTCTTTTCCTGAGCTATTCATTTGGTATCATTTCATTTTGGTCTATCTAGCTTGATGGCCCTTTCTTGCATGGTAGGCTAGCTTATTTTTATCTATTTGTTTGCTTTCTGGGATATTATATTCTGGGTTTTTGCTTTCTGGTTCATCCTTAGGGCTTGCTAGGCTCTCATATGACAGGTTTTTTGGTTGGTGTTATTATATTGCTACTTTCCTAGGTTCTCTAGGGAGGTTAGATGGGCTCTTTTTGTAAAAGGTTTGGATTCCCTCTCAAAATCCCTTCTTCCACCTAATAAAAAAAGTGTTTTGCTTTTTCTACTCTCCTCGTAGCTATGGGTATCAAATTTTAAACACCATAAAACTGACCAAGCAATCCAAGTGTTTACCTTTAAATAGAATTATCTAATCATACACTTTTATAATTGATAGATCATTATATGCTTGTTTGAAATCATCATTTTCCTAATCTTAACCAACTCACTTCTTTCAACCTACCTAAACCAACCTATTTTCATCACCCCCATGTCAAATAAGTTTCTTTGGATCAACTTGGTTTCCCCTTAAAAAATCGAGGGGAACACATGGGGATAGAGTGGCATTTAATATTACCCTAGATGCAATCCTTAACATCACCCTAAGTAAACTTCATTCTCACCTCCCAAACACCAACCCAAAATTTGGGACATCTACTAATATTTTTGACACATTCATTATATAATGAATGCATCAAAAAGGAGGTAAATGTAAACACCAAATTTTGGTGCACTCAAATCCCTCTTTAAACCTTATCCATTAAACTTCCAAATCTACCTTCCTCATACCCAAATTTGTAGCACCATCTTTAGGGCATTAATATCCACAAACAAACATTTCTATTAGAATGGTCTCAAAAAGAACTTCTAACGAGTATCAAGATCCCTATATTCTTGTGACAATCTATATTTTGATCTATAGTCACCAATGTTGCATGTGTTAATAAATAAATAATAATAATAATAATAATAATAAAACTAAAAATAAAATAAATAAAAATAATTAAAACTCCATGTAAAAAAATAGAAAAATCAAATTTATATTAAATTAAGTAAATAAATTATAAAGTAAAAATTAAAATATTAAAGTTTCATTGTTTTTGGCTACTTTAAAAACTTTACCCAATGCAAATGGAGGTTATAGTGGTATTAAAGAGTAGGATTCAAACCCATGAAAAGATGATAAAAATGTAATGAGTTACCGATTCCTCTAGTATATATCAAAAAAATATATTATTTATGCAAAATCCCCCATGTCAAAGAAGTTTCTTTGGATCAACTTGTATTCCCCTTCAAAACTCGAGGGGCACACATGAGGATAGGGTGGCATTTAATATTACCCTATGTGCAATCCTTAACATCATGCTAAGTAAACTTCCTTCTCACCTCCCAAACACCAACCCAAAATTTGGGACATTTACTAATATTTTTGACACATTCATTATATAATGAATGCATCAAAAAGGAGGTAAATGTAAACACCAAATTTTGGTGCACTCAAATCCCTCTTTAAACCTTGTCCATTAAACTTCCAAATCTACCTTCCTCATACCCAAATTTGTAGCACCATCTTTAGGGCATTAATATCCACAAACAAACATTTCTATTAGAATGGTCTCAAAAAGAACTTTCTAACGAGTATCAAGATCCCTATATTCTTGTGACAATCTATATCTTGATCTATAGTCACCAATGTTGCATGTGTTAATAAATAAATAATAATAATAAAAATAAAAAAACTAAAAATAAAATAAATAAAAATAATTAAAACTCCATGTAAACAAATAGAAAAATCAAATTTATATTAAATTAAGTAAATAAATTATAAAGTAAAAATTAAAATATTAAAGTTTCATTGTTGTTGGCTACTTTAAAAATTTTACCCAATGCAAATGGAGGTTATAGTGGTAGTAAGGAGTAGGATTCAAACCCATGAAAAGATGATAAAAATGTAACGAGTTAACGATTCCTCTAGTATATATATAAAAAATATTATTTATGCAAAATAAATAATGAAATATGAATTAAATTAAACTAAAGACAGTAAAAGCCTATTTTATTTAAAAATAAAGCTGAATTGAATTGAATTTAAATTGTGTGAGCCCTTCCCAATTTAATGGCTACTAATGCAAGCACTTTTCATCCATATACCTAATAAAGCTTGCAATAGTACTTTTTTGGCCCCCTAGATTAAGTAATTACCATTTTATGATGAAGTTACCTCCTTGGTAGCATAATGGTTACCGTAAAAAGCATGCCAACCATGGTATTTTCTATATGGTTGATGGTAGTAACAAGTCTTTTTTTTCTAAAATATCCTTATTCACTTGCATCTTTGTCAAACCTAATGATTGGCCAAGAAAACAAGTTAATCCTAAGAAAATGGACATAGGTTGTCATACCTCCTAGGACATCAACTAACAACACACCTCCAACTGCGACATTTTATTTTCTTAAGAATTTTCTTGGACACTGAGAAATCCAACCATTAGCTAGATATACTTGTTGTAATCCTCCACCTCCTTCACCATCCTATGGGCAAGATGCACCAACATTATCAATTTATTCTTCCAGTGGCCCAATCCTTTCAGAAATTACCCTCTAAATTTTTTATGGTCATCGTGCCTACACCACTATTTATGGTAAATTTGGCTTGAAATAAATAGGCGCATGTTCTCAAATCTTAGGAAAGACTCTCTGTCCATAGCCAACAAAAATTTGAGCTTCGCAAAAGAAAATGCTAGCCTCATAAGTTTATCCGAGACCCCAACAAGCTGTGTTGAGAACATCATTGCCAAATCTTTAGATTTCTCTCTTGAGGTCACCTCTGGTCAACCACCTGTCAAAACTAGATCCACTTGCAAATGGACTCCTCTACCTCATGGTTGGTTGAAATTGAATTTTGATGGTGCTGCCAAGGACAATCCTGGAATGGCAGGTGTTGGAGGTATCCTTAGGAATCATCTCGGAGATGTCATCCTTGATTTCTCAGAAGGAATTGGAGTTCAATCCAACCAAGTTGCAGAGGCCAGAGCCATGTGGAGAGGGTTGCTATTATCACAAAATTTCCCAGGAAAACTTATTTTCAAAGGAGATTCCTTAAGCACTATCAACTACATGAAGAAGGACAGAGACGACATGGCCTGGAAAATTAAGGACCTTATTATCGAGGCAAAGACCCTTGCTTCTAAATGCCAAGAAATCATGTTTCAGCATAATTTTTGTGAAGGCAACCAGGTGGCTGACAGGTTGGCCAAAAGAGGGGTTAATATGCAAGACCTGGTGACGTGGACTAACGACTTGCCTGATGAAATTTCCGTGGTGGTGGAAAGGGATAAAATTCCCCAAGGCAACTAAACACTGAAAGTGATGCTTTTGTCTTGTGTGAGGTTTCCTTATGTTGGCTAGATTTAGGCCTGTGTGCCTAGTTTGTGGGTTCTTCTTTTTGGTTCAGGTGTTTTAAGGCCCGGGGGCCTCATGTCTATTTTTATCTTGTGTAATGGTTCTTGAGTGAGGAGCTTTCCTCAAGATGTTGTTGTTGTGTTTGTGGTCAAGAATGACTGTTGCTTTCCCTATTGTAGTAAGCTTTAGGGGGGTTGTGCTTTAAACCCCTGTTAATACAATTATGTTAAATTATAAAAAAAAAAAGCACCAAAATTAGCTATAAAATAAAAATAAAACCTATGCAAAAGAGAGGGGATGATTTCTAGCTCTATATGCAAAACCTTTTCCAAATTCTATAGCAATTTGAAATATTTATTGTTTCAATTTACTTGTTGCTCTTACATGAAAGTTTTATAGAAAATATGCATGCTCTCCATGTAAGCTTTGTTCAGAATTATTACTTATTTACTGCAGTTGTTTTCACCTAGGTTCTATAATTGTTATAGATCATGGATTATATAGATGAAAGCAAATTCATTTAGATCATGTTATTATGGAGGCTAATTCAAAGATATTTATTGATAAGATAAATTATCTAATACCAATTGCAAGTAATGGATGACAATTAAATTCATAGTTAATGCTCCCTTCAAAGGAAAATACTTAAACACCTATTTTTATTACATTAAAAAGGTAAGAAAACAAAACAACTAACTTACTAGTAAAAAAAGGTTTTATACCAAAATGAATGACAAAAACTCTTAATCTTCAAAAAAGAACATGAAAAAAATTATATCTTTCCTAAAACCCTTAATCCTTAAAAAAACATCAAAAAAATTATATCTTTTCCACCGTATTAAACTTTTCTTTAAAGAAAATATTATCCTACCATTTTAGACCCTTAATACTGAAAAAAATTATATATTTTCTACCATTTTAAACTTTTCTTAAAAAAATCTTAATAATAATAAAAAAAATTGAATGACAAACACTATTTATAATTTTTCTCCTCTGGAAAAAACAATAATAACTATAACCAGGCCACATGAAAACAATGGTAGAATGAATTGATAAAAAACAATAATAACTATAACCAAGCTACATGAAGAAAATGGTAGAATGAATTGATAATTTAAAATATAAATATGTGCTAAGTTTCAAGTAATCAAAAATTGAGAATACTGCCTTCACTTGAAAATTATTATGAAAAATATAATTTCTACCTAAGGTTGTGGGGAGATTTTTTAAAAAAAGTGAAGGTTGCATATTACACCTACCTCTCCCACCTCTCAATCTACATCACATCTTCCCTTGCCATTTCCCCAAGAAACCAGTTCTCTCCTAGGAAGAAACAGCACCACCTCATCCTCAACTACTTCACCTAAACAACTTCCCTCATTGGACAACTAAAAATCGAAAAGAAACCATTTGAAAATCGATTCTCTTAGAAAGGGATAGTTTCAGTAAACCTCAAAATTCCGTGCCATCTAACATACTTAGAGTTGACCCTTTTCCAATAAGCTACAACTAATTTTCACACAGACAAGAATAGTAGGTGGTGCTCACCAAAAAAAAACATCCCAAGTTCAAACTTGCCATCCATTACTAATGCGGGAAAGGTGGTTGTTGTGAATGGTAGATGCAGCTGTTTGACCCCCCCCCAACTCGACAGAAGAAGAACGTGAGGCAGCCAAAGCAGACTCCCAAGCCAAAAACCACCGCGATTTTATTGGCTGTCATGGCAGAAAAATGCCATTCACTGCATTCTGAGCAACCTAAATCTTCTTTGAAGATCAAACACTTCTGGAACTCATCACCAGGAGCTCTATTGAGGTCACCAATGGTGTTATGATACAGAAGAATGGATGACAGGAGAAGAAGCCCACGGGAGGAAAGGGAATTGGATATAGTTCCTCCAAATAGACCGGACGAACAACCGACGTCTGCAACGTCTTCGCCTCCAACTCCGCCTTCGCCACTGCCGGTTAGCGTAGGCCCCGGATACCAGCGCTATTTTTTCCCTTCGTCTCCCTCGATTTCTCCGCCGTTTTCTCCATCTTGTTCTCCGCGCAATCCCGAATTCTACGAAACGATACCTCCGCCTGCGCATTCTGTACAATCTAAGCCTTCAAAGCAAGCGGCCCCTTCTTCTTCTTACAGCGAATACTCCCCTCTACTTCCACAGTACTCCACGCCTCCCGATGCTGATGATGACTTCGAATGGCCGACGCCCAGAAGGCGCCCTACTTCTTGGTTTAGAAGATGGTAATGATTATTAATTTTTTTTAAATGGGTTTATTTCTATTAGATTATCAATTAGGTTAAAATTGTAGCATATGTATTCATCAAAAAAATCATGGTGGTGTTAGAATGTTTAACAAATTTTTTTTTTGAAAATCAAGAATTTTACTTATTGAACAGATACAATTTGATAGGGCGAGGTTAATTATTATTGTTCAGCAGTTTTCTTGTTTTGTGATATGTGTGCTGATTTTTTTTTTTTTTTTGCTTGATTTCTGGTGCAGGTTAGAGAAAATATGTTGCTGCTGCGCGATTCCGGACTGCTGCCCTCCACTGTTTATGGATTAGATGAGAAGGAAGGAAGAGTAAAGGTTTATGAAACATCGAACGATGTAATTCATTCAATATATGTTTAGTCATTAGGATTAGAATCTTTTGACTCTCTATGAGGAAGTGTAGAAGATTTTCTGTCGAGGGATTTTTTGAATGGAGTCTTTGCAGATGCTGTTTGGGTTTTGCAGAGAGTTTTTTCACAATGATTTTTTTAAAAAATTGAATAATCTGATATATGATGTGATGTACACTTTGGCTGGAAGTATCTCAAATGGTTAGGAGTGCTTCTGTGATCAGAGTCGGCCGACTGGCTGATATCCATTTTAAAGAATAAGTTGCAGCAAGGGATTTAACAGGAAGTTTCAGTGATATTAGCACCAAACCATGGATTTATTTGGCATGGGCATTGATATAATGTAATTTTTGTTTTTTCTTTTTTAAAGTCAACCAACTACCAGTCTTAACTACCATTCATCAAACAACTTTTATTTTGTTCTATAGAAAAGAAAAGATGTAGCTGTTGGAAAAGAAGGAAATTGGGTTATCACAGTGTTTTCATGGGATTTAGAGAGCCAGGTTTCAATTTTCTTCTGTAGGAAGATATTATTTTCTCTTCTCATATCTTTGTAAATGTTAAATGCCTGCAAGGTGTCAGTAATAATAATTATTATTGATGAAAAAATTGGAATGGCTCTAAATTGATTTTGAAATGCAATTTGGGAGGAAGATAAGATTTATTTATTTTTGGAGGAAACAAATAAATATATTTTAGGAGATCATTTAAAAATAATAATAAATAAAATTTAATGGAATTTTTTTTTAATATTTTAATAATATAGTTTGTTTGATATATTTTTAGACCAAATAAAATATTGTTGGTTTACAAAGGTTATAGTAGTAACACCATGATTTGACGTTATCACAAGAAATGCCACTTAACCATGTGACCAGTTGTTGAAAAAGAAAAGGTAGTTGCAGATTCCTCTATGCATCAAATAAAATAAAATAAATAAATATATAAATAATAATAATTGTTGTTGTTGGTTTAAAGTTTGGATTTTGGGGGGAGAGGGAGGGGGGGAGGAGGGGGAGGGTCCTGCTCCCTCTCCCTACTCCCCCTCCCCTGGTTCTTGCCCAGTCCCTGGCTCATCTCGGGTCATCCCACTCTAGGAATGCTTTGTAGCAGATGATCTCCTTGGGGGGAGATCCTTCTCCACTTTCTGCTCCTTTCCTAGCAGTTTCAGGGTTTCCTTGCTCGAGCCCAGCATCTGGTGCATCCCAAGGGTCTCCTAGGGTTTCTTGCATGCTTTCGGGATCCCTTCCTCGATCTCCCTCAGGCTTCCCCTTGGGGTTTTTTGTAGGTTTTTGCTTGGATCCCTTGATCGGCGGTGGTGGTAGGTTGGGTTTTCAACTACTTCTTAGTGCATCCCGTGAGGTCCTTTCTACTTCAGGGTTGATCTGGGAGGGCCAGTTTCCTCTTCTGCTAGTGACTCCTCTCTGGGATGCCCTTGGTTGCTGCTGGTTTCGTCTTGTTGGGTAGGCCCTTTTTGGTTTCCTATTCAGAGGCTTCTTCTTGCTGGATCTACAATTTGGTGGACACCCAGGGCATTGGTTGGCCTTCGGGGTGGGCCTCTTCCTCTTCCTGGGTTGTTCCCAACCCTAGTCCCAGTTCCTTGAAGCTTCCATGAGCAAGGATGGGGGGATCTTGGTCCCTTCTTCTAGGGTTCCTAGGGTTTTTTTTGCATGTCTAGATCTTGGGGGGACCCATGATCAGTGCATGTAGACCCTGATTCCCCTAGGTTAGGCTTCTAAGGATCCCATAGTTCTTTCTTCCCGCCTAGGATCATCAGGTTATTTGTTTTAGTTCCTGTTCAAGGGCTTCTAGTCCTAGTTCCTTGGATCTATTTGTGAGCAAGGATGGTGGTTCCTGGGCCTTTCTACTGGAGTGGTGGGGGCTTCCTTCTGTATTCACTAGTCTAGGGGGAGATCAGTGTGTTTGCAGCTATGGTCCCTCCTTCCTCCTTTAGTTTTGGCTTCTAGGATCCTATCTTTGCACTTGTTGCTATTTTCCCTAGATCCTTTCGGCTTCCTCGTATTTCTCCTTGCTATGCACAGGGATATCTTGGCCTGTAGATATCCCTAGTAGTGTTGTTCCTCTTTTCAGGCTCAAGCGGAGGCTTCCCATTTTTTTCTTTGAGGACCTTGATACCATTTCTCAGGTGACTGCTTGCTGCCCTGCTACACCCTGGATTGCATCTTGAGGCATCCCTAGGCGAGGATCCTCTCCAGTTTTCTAAATTTCCCTACTTCGGGTTTTTGGGTAGGATTTTTGGTTGTAGGCTATTCTTGGCCTTCTCGCTCTCTCTGCGCAAGTCTGGGCAAATGCACTGTATCCACCCCTGGGAGGATCCCAGACTGTTGTATCCACCCCCGAGTGGATCCTAGATTGGTGTATCCACCCCTAGGAGGATCCCAGTCTGCCAGCAATGGGAGGATGATACTTTGGCGAAGTGGGTCTCACTAATTAGTTCTAGAATCTGGTCTTTCTACTAGATCAAGGGTTGTTTTTGGCCCTTTCCCTTTCAGTTTGTGTTTATTTTCATGTACTAAGGAGTTGCTTTAAATCTCGGCGCTACGACCCTTTTTGTTATAAGGTTTTGGTATCCTCTTAAAAAATCCAATTTGTATATAAAATTCTAGTTACTTATCAAAAAAAAAAGTTTAGATTTTTAAATAAAAATTTGAACTTTATAAGGAATGATTAAAGTCCTCTACAATTTTAATTTTATATAAGTATGGTTTCTCATATATATATATATATTTTAAATGTTTTGGTAATAAAATAAACAAGATGCATAAAATACAAGAACAAATAAGTGATCTTTGATGAGTTATCAAATCTTAAGGGTTATAAGAAAACCTTTTATATTCAAGCACTATCTTAAATAAAATATTACATTCATATCTCAATACAAAAATGAATTTTTTTTAGTAATAATAGCAAACTGAAACAATCAGAATAATTTATTTTTTTATACAATTTGAAAATAAAAGTGTTTGATTTCCTCAACAAGTGTACAATAACATAGCACAATAATTTCAGTTAAATTAGAACCAAAACCCTTTAATTCAACCTATTTATACACAAAATTGTTAGTTAAAAATGGTAACCAGTTTAACTAATTATAATTATTTATCCTAATTAATTAGCATATCAACTAACTAATTATATACTTAGTTACAATTTTTACAACTAACACACCTATAATTATGCACACCAGGTCTACTCACAACACATTGAAGAAATAAATATTTAAAAAAAATACTACAAGGGAAAGAAAGGGTAGGCCATGATCTCGCTAAGAAGCTGCTCTATAAACTAGCTTTTTAATGTCCTTCTATTGGTAAGTTACCCAAATCTTTACTTGTGTTAATGAATTTTAAATTGACTTGTCCACACTGAATAACTTGGTATGTATTGTACCTTTATCATGTTCAATTTTCTCATGGCTAGCATCTATTTCATATATTAGATGAAAGTTGAATTTTAATGAAGACCAACCCCACAAATTTGTTAAGGATTTCTTCATTGTATTTTTTAAGTTTCAAAAAGATCTTATCCTAATACATATCAAACTTTGTGAATGCTACATCTTAGTTCTTCTTCATTATCTATCCTAAATTCAAATTATCTTTGATGCCAATCCTCTTAAGTTAGCCATCCATTTTATTGACTTGATTAAATTCTTTATCTATTAATTTAGTGTAATCCTTAATAGTTTGCTCCACTATTTCATTTCTTATCGTTACTTGAGTTATCAATAACAAAGTATTGCCATATTTTATAAGTGCTCAACCCATATATTGCTCTATTCTACTACTTTATCTTTACACAACACCAATAGTGGTTCTCAATATACTAATATAGCTTATATTATCTCTATGTAGGCTACTTCATCTTAGGTAGGTAAACTAACCAATGATTGGTTGTGCTTTATGTATACTAGTCAAGTTTTATCTGCCATCACCTTCAATTATTTTTTAAGCTTATCAATCATATCCACTAGGAATCCTCCAACTATAAAAATTCTATGAATTTTATCAAATTCCATGGTGTTTTATTTAATCTACTCATTTGTAGGTGACAAGCACTGATTTTGTGTCACACGGTTGTCTTTGAATAATTGTAACTATAACACTACTTGTAGTTTGATTGGCTAAATATGGTTTAAATAGTTAAAATATTAGCACATGATGCCAATTATAACCACATAGCTTTTCCTTTATGCAAAAAAATTATTGTTAGGGGTTCAATCCTAAGCATCTCATGGCTTAAGTACCTTGGCCTAGACAAGGTAGCACAGCGCACTTTAAGATATACAATCCATATCTCACCACAAGATGGCATTGGCTCCAAAAAGGTGCTATAAAAAGGTGACAAAGGGAATTGAACCTACATCGATTGGGGTGAGAACACCTTTACAAGCTCTACATGATCATTTATTTATGGGTTCTAGTTATGAAGGATCAATCATTTCTTTCATAGAAAACATGAACGTAAATCCTTATATTGGTAAAAGGAGAGACCTAGTGTCTTAAAACTCAAATCTCTCTCTTCTTATGCTCATCAAACGCTCCTATTGGACAACATGCCATGAGCATAGACAAATATGAAAGGTGTCAAGATAATTAAAAATCTATATCACTTTGCAATAATTCTCACAATGCAATTGATGCAATTTTAAACCTATGAAAAATAGCTATAGATTTAAACCATCATGCAACTAGCTAATGTGACACATTCCCCAAGTTAATAGCCTATGCACTATTTTTATAGAAGATGATGTTGTAGTCTGCATGAAGAAAGTGCACCAAAATATTGGTGCATGTTGGTACAAATATAATTTTAAATGTTTGGCACTAAAATCTCTTCAGAATCCTAAATAACTTGACATGGGCACTTTGAGAAGCATGAAGAAGAAAGTGCTTAACAAGTAAGATTCAAACCTTTAATGGTGGAGACATTTTGAGAAGAAATTCACCCTAAGATTTAGATGAAGAATCAAGGATTTTAATAAACCTTTTGCATGACCAAGTGAGGCAGCTCCATACCCACTCTAATACCATGTTGGAGTTCACAATATTTTCTATAAATGAATAGAACAATTCATCACTCAAAATTTATATAGAACTTGTAAAATGTAAAAGAAAAATAAATAGACATAGATATTTTTGGGGCACCTGTAAAGACCATAAATAATATATTATCCATAGATAAAATTACACACTCTTCAATAAGAAAATAAGGAGTGAAAGGGGGCATTTATACTAATATCAAAACCCCAATTACATAATAAAGTTTAACCTAAGTTAACATAACAAGAGGGATTTTTTAGCTTATAAGCCTTACTATCTCAAAATATCACAGGTCCAATATAAATAAGCCACAATATAAAAGGTTGAAATATCAATAATCAAGAGAAGAATTATATAAATGAGCAATCAAATATATATCCAGGCTAATATAATAATGAAATAACATTCACTTATAATATGAAATATGAATGGCCAAAATCATTCATAAATATGCAAAATATATACAATGAAGAAATGAAGTATCATATATATAACATTCTTCTCACTTACTATAATATAGACATTTTGTATCTATAATATAGCTATATAATACAATTCTTCAAGTTCTTGAATGTTACAATTCTTACTATAGACATGGAAAATTGACCCATTAAATGAGTCATTTTCCCTTAGGATCCCCAAGGAGTCCCTCAAAATTGCTAGGTGCAAGTTTGGGCCTTCTTCTCCCCTTTGTTTTGCTTTTTCCCTTGGATTTTTATGAATTCACAATTATCTAGGATGAGGTGCAAATTCGGAAAATTTTGGATTTTTCTCCAAAAAAGCCCAAATTTTGGGCCAACCTCCATGGTGTCAGCTCTTGGCCAAGGATTTTTTTTGTTTTCTCGTCCAATCCCCTCCTCCAAACCTCCTATAAATAAGAGGATTGGACTTCCTTTTTTATGGATAGATTTTTGGAGATCTTGATGCTAACCTAGTTCTTCCAAGTGTTCTATCATGTTTTTAAATGCTATCCAGTGATTCCAAGTACTCTTTCTATTTTTGCTTTGCTTTTGTGATTATATTATTTTGGTGAACAAGTATGGGAGCCTTGAGGAGGGGTCTACCATTTTGGTTGTTGCCTTCATCCTTTTGTTGCTCTTTCACTTCCACCACAAGTTAACCAAGTTTTTCTTTACATTATTGGTTTTCTAGATCATTAATATTCCATTTAGCATTGCATTTTTAGCATTAATAGATTAGTTAAAGGATATATTGTAAATTTGTGCCCCATACTTATAGGGCAAAAATTTTGCAAGATAGAATTCATGATTTCCCCTTATGAGGCATGAATTCAATTCATTAAGGGCTTGGGGGTAGGTTTCACTCCCAAACCCTAGCTTACCTCTTGCATATTTTATTTTAGTCATATTTCATTCTGTTCATGCTCTATTTACATTATTTCATGTCATTGCATTTTATCTTGTTTGCTTCCCAAAGGTCAAAAATTACTTTTACTTTCAAAATATCAACTAAAATAACCAAGGGGACTTGGTTGTTGCACCTCCAAGCTTAGTCACATAGTAGCCTAAGTAAGCCCCCAAACACTAATCAATTTTTCCAAGGGTTTTGAAGTTATTTTGTAGGTTTGAAGTTGTTGGATATATCTGGATGCAAGTTTTAAGCTAGGATCAACCACCAGATCGAGTAAGTGCTTTGTTAGATATTTTAGGTTGTTTATGATATGTCTTTTGTTCATTTATGTCCATTTCTATTTCAGATTTAGATCATAAATAAAAAGAAAATATTTGACTTTATTTATAAGAATCAATAAAGAAAAAAAATCATGTAGTTTGCATATTAGGTTAAATTTGTTTGTGCATTCTCTTGAACCCTTGTTGAAAAGTAAATATTTATTTACTTGAAAAGTTAGGGTTTTAGTCCTCATTGAAATTAAAAATCATTCTAGGGATAGTTTCTATTTGCTTGCATTATTGTTTGCCTTGCATTGTTCTTTAATTCTTCTTAGTTTAGATCTTAGTAAGGCCAAACATAGGTGCTTGTTTAAGTAAATACATAAAACATTTCCACCTTGGACTTGGAATGAGTCCTTAAACTATTCTTGGTGAACCCTTCGATCCCCTTGAGCCCCCGAGTGTAGAGGAATCAACATAACCCTATGGTCACCTCAACTCCTACTTAATCCAATCGAGAATTGTACATGGTAGGGCATTTCCCTCCCCTCTACATATTTAGTGAATCCGATGTGAAGCACATCCTTAGTGGCCATATAGGAATTCCTTTTATTTTGTCCCTTTTATTTTAATTTTTAAACTATAAGCAAGACCATTTAAATATATTTGCATAGATTAGAAAACTAAATAAAAACATAATAATTTCTTTTGTGTCCTTTGTGTGTTGTGTTAGCTTTCTCCCTTCCTCTTTCTCTTAAAATCCTATGGCCCCAAACCTTAGGAATAAGAGAAAGATGATAGAAATAGAAGAGAATCCTCTATACCATGAGGATGATCAGGTTGATAGGGAGAACCCTAATCTAGAGGAAGAAGAAGAGGACATAGAGACTGGTGAGGACTTTGATCCTATTGAAGGGCCTCATGGTCAATTCACCTTCAAATCATATGATCATTTCTTGAATTTTTATAGGTGAAACAAGCAAGCCTTGGAAAATATCATGAATGAAGACACCCACTTCGAAGAAGCTAGGATATCTCATCATCAAACCAATTCACCTCTCAACATTCATGTCAATCCTTTGTTTCAATTTGAGCATCATGTTAATCCATTTTATAAACCTACATATGCTACTACAATAACCACCAACATTGGGGGAATTTCACAACCTCCTCCAACTAGTAGTGCATTTCACCATAATGTTCAATTTCCTTCTCATTCTTCTAATATCAATATTCCTTCTTCTATTCCACCAAATGTGAACTACATCCCTCAACAAGATACTACACAAAATATCCCATTCCATAACCCATACCATAATAGTGTTAATACCTCCAACATTAACCAAGTTTCCTTTCAACAGCCTACCTATAACCCTCCCTTAGGGAATCTAGGGGTATTGCACAACAACAATCCCGATATGCAAAGTTTGACAAGTATAGTGAAACAATTGGCATTAAGAATGGATTCACTTCAAGCACCAAGTTTCACCTACAACTATAATAAAATGTGCAATCAACCCCTAGATCCCATGGTAGCTGCTAGGCCCTACCCTAAGCATTTTTCAATGTCGATTTTACCCATTTATAAGGGAACAAAGGATCCAATAGAATATTTAAGGATGTTTAGAACAACATGCCATGATATTATATATGATGATATGTTGTTGCTAAAAATGTTCCCTAAGAGTCTTGGTGGTATGGCATTGGAATGGTATTATCAACTTCCCCATCATTCTTTGAGGAACTTTGAGGAGACAACTGAGTTATTTGTTCAACAATTTGGAGCTTATGTGGAGAAAGGAGTAACCATCCAAGATTTGTATCTCCTAAAGCAAGGTAAAGATGAAATTTTCTTGGAATTCTTGTCTCAATGGAGAAGTTTAGTTGGATGTTTAAGGTACACCTTACCTCCTCAAGACATGTTAGAGATATTTATTGGAAATTTACAAGAACATATCTCATATGAGTTGGAAATAACAATTGTTACCTCTTTTGAACAAGCAATATATTTGGAAAGAAGAGTAGAGAAGGCTCTCATTCGAAGAGGTCAAATCAAGTTAAGGAAAGAAGAAGAAAGGACCACAAAAACCCAATATAAGAACAAGCATGTAGTTGGTGATGGGTTAATAGATAATAGGTAAACCAACAATGTTAATGCCGCTAGTACCTTACATAAGTTGGTACTTGGGAAACCTCAAAAACCCCCACTAAGGAATTTTACTAGACTCAACCAACCTATTTCATCAATCCTTAAGAAAATTTTGGAAGCTAAGATGATTGAACTACCTCCCATAAGGTAACCTAATACAATGGCATATTGGTATAAGCTTGGTCAACATTATGAGTATCATAGAGTGGAGGGGCACGTAACAAGCTCATGTAAGAGGTTGAAACACATGGTTCAAGACTTAATAGATGAGGTTCATCTTGTTATGGATGACTCCCAACCTACTCCTAACCACAAACCTCCAACTAATCAACCTCCTACTCAATAGACACCAACAACTAATCAAGATATGGGGATCTTCCAAAATCCTCTACCCAATCATGGGTAATAAATAACTAATCAAGTATCATATCATAATGTGCCACCTCCCTACAACAATATGGTGGGTATGATAGCAACTACTACAAGGCAACAATCTCAAGCTCAACTGACTCAACAATATCAATAGAAGATAAGTTCTACATCCAACGAACCTTCTAGACCTCCTTTAGTTCTCAAGAGTACCCAAAAAAGGAGCACAAGTGTAGAAAAACCAACCTTAGTGTTGAAGCCACAACCAAAATTCTCCTTTGAAATCCAACAATAGTTAAGTAATACACCAGCCAAGATATCCCTCTTAGAACTTTTACAAACTTCTCCTATTCATAGGAAAGCCTTGTTGAAGCTTCTAAGTCAACAATCTATCCTACAAGATCTTCCCCTAGTAACCTAGCCAATGTTGTAGGTACTCTTGGGATAAATCACATATCTTTTTATGATGATGAGCTTCCTTCCTCAAATTTACAAGGGGATTATCCTCTTTACATCACTGGATATATTGGGGAAAAGTTCATCAAGAGGATCTTGGTGGACAATGGTTCCTCCCTCAATATATGCACTTATAATTTCTTTCAAAATTTTGGATTAAAGGAGGAAGATTTAACCAAATATGATGTTATCATAAAAGCTTTCAACAATGAGTCCCAAGAGGCCTATGGTATTTTATCCCTTCCCCTTAAGGTAGGACCCAAGATCTTAGACACTTTGTTTTATGTGGTATCTTGCCCCACATATTTTAATCTTCTTCTTGGACGCCCTTGGATTCATGCCATGAGGGGTGTCCCTTCTACTCTTCATCAATGTTTGAAGTATGAGTTCAAAAATTAGCTTATCACCATTTTGGGTGATCCTCATCCATTCCAATATTGTTCAATGGTTGAGCAAGCTCAATCTAGCATCAATTTTTGTCCATCTATTTCTCTTCATAGAAATTCTTAGATCACCAAGGAGTTTGAGAATTTCAAGATAAGTAAGGAACCATCAATCATAATATCATCATAGGATCAAGCTAATCTACTTGATGACAGTCCTCTTCTAGACCTCGCTAAGCTGCCACCTTCACCCCAAACTATGGGTTTACCTCATAAAAAGGGTGAAGTAGTACACATCGATATGTGTACCTTTGTCTATGCGAGTACATCCCATGAAGAAAATATCCATGGTAGCAACCCCTTTCTGGTAGAGTAAACCTTTGCCCATTGTTATCTATCCAATGATTACCCACTTCCTAAGTAGATCCTATCTAGTATGGGATATGTAGGTAAGGGTTTGGGGCCACAATAGAAAGGTATTCAAGAACCTTTGGAAGTTGAGATTTGGCTTGGGTGATGTGGCATAGGTTACATCCCCAAAAAAAACCAACCCTTACCAATTTATGATGATCAAGTCATTACTTATGCTGAATTTATGGATCATCATGGCTTAGAGTGGAGTAATGAGGATGAGGGATCGCCTTCTCCCTCAAACATATTATTTTACAATGTGATAACTTTGGTGCACCCTAAGTTAATTGTGACCCCAAGGGAGTATGCTGAAGGGGATATCCTTTGTGATATGAATAATTAATATATCCTTGGAAATAGCTTCTTTTTTGATGGCTCAATCCCTTGTGTCTCCAATGTTGAGTCTTCTAGTTCTCAAGTGGACCATGTTCCTATGTCTCCCGTAGACCTTGAGCAATTAGGAGTTGTCATTCTTATCAATAAGAAGGAAGGTACCTTTAGGGTGTGTGCTAACTTTCATTTAGAAAATTCCAGATAATGTGTTAAGGGGGGTACTCTTTGTGACATGGCTCATGAAGATTTCCTCTATCATAGCCTTTTATTTTAGGAGTTAGTCCCTTGTGTCATTGTTCTAGTAGCTAAGAAAGATAGTATCATCATAGTGTGTGTTGACTTATGTTTAGATCATTTAAACCAATTGGAGTTGTTGGATGAGAAGCACATCCATGCCTTAGAGCATCTTTGAGCCTATCAAAATAGGCTCAAGCGATCTTACTCTAAGAAATTTTTCAATCATTCTTTTGAGGTTGGGGACCTTGTCCTCAAGGAGA